>JABFTP020000185.1:143191933-144671888 GCA_013387265.2 Cryptolaemus montrouzieri
ATTATCGATCGAATGATTTTTGAGTTGGGGATGCTGGAAATAGGGGTTGATTGCACCAACTCCAAATTCACAAGTGTAGGTCGTTTTTCTAGACCGAGCATAAACCTGCGCTTGCATTATGCCAAAATAAATCTATTTCATTTAGTATTTGGGATTTCCAGGAATTCAACTTCACCCTTGGTTGGGACAATTCTGTATGTTAATTTAAAATTCTAAAATGACAAATCAAGGTGGACAATTGACAGACCTTTTCAGTAAGATGCCACTCGACCCTTATTCCCTATGATGAATTTCAAATTAGGGTTGCTGGGTGTAGGGGGTTGATCTGAGAAGTTTCAATTATTTCGAAAAATGCTCCCCTCGAAACAAAATCGACGTGTCTTGGTGTTTTTCGCTAATGTTACTCATTTCGGAGTTAGAGGGGGTCAAATTTTCGTTGGAACACACTGTATGTATGCACGTTCAACTTTAGTTCAATACTTGTTGTCAGCTGCAGATGGTCGAGAGACCGAAATTGCAATCCTGATTTTATATAATACATAGTACAAAGTTTAATTTCTTATTATCATCATGATAAACGTAGAAACAGCGGAATCAATTAACGATTTGTAAGTATTTCGTTTCAGGTGCCAGCTTTCATCTATCGCCATTTGTAGCATATTTAAATAAATATATAAATATTATTATATATATTTAAATTTACATTTCATGAACCAAAATGAACCATTTGTTATAAAAATGCATTCAACAAAAATAAGCGAGCTCTCATCAAAAACATTCTCGCAAAGAAGTCGTTTCAGCTTAAAAAGTTATGACATGTCATCTGAAACCAAGTCGGTTATTTTAATTACTATTTATGATAACACATTTTTAACAATTTTGAGTTAAATTTTCATCTAATTGGCTACCTACGTAGCAATAAATCTTGCTCATCAATCTACATCAAAATAAGACATCTTTATTTCTCAAAATCTGTTAAGCATTATAATGAAAATACATGTTTCCGAGCGATTGTCCAGTCATTATATTTATTATAGAAATAAATATATTTAATTTTGACACAATTTTGTCATGAATACTGAACAAAATAACCGACTTGTTTTATATGACATACCATAACTTTTTACGGTGAAACAACTGCGTAAATATAATAAATTTGTTGCATTCAAATCCCCAATTGAAATTTTCCTCGTTATTCTAAATTACGAAGTGCAAATATTTAATAATTCTCTTCAGTAATATGTAAATAATTCATGGAAATCAAAGGACATTCAGTCTATGTAATTCACGATAAGTTGTTAAAATATAGGTATCACTTTAAATCAAGATAGAGCATTATATGTTTAGCTCTATATTGTAGAATTCTGATTTGTTGTTCTTGTTCAAACTATCTCCAAAATTTACATAATTCAAGTTCTTCCTGTAAAGTAATAGTGGAAGTTATTGCAGATTTTTAGGATGGAAGTAACGATAGTGTTATCGAGAAAAGTTTCCAACATAATACGGCAATACTCTCTTTTGTTTATGTGAAACACTTCAGAGATCGATCTCCATATTTTATTCAAGTAGAAACAGGGTACTTTATTCAGAACTATCAAACTTATGACAATATTATCCTGAGAAGTTCTGATTTATGAATGGTATGCAAATTAGAGATTGGGAGACGCTGAATGTCGACTTGCGTGTAGATATAAATCTCCATTTTTCATTTGATACGTCGAAGCGCCACTATCGAAACTGACTAGAAATGATCGAGGATGGAAATTTTTCAGCAAATACTACTGTAAAAACTACAGAGCATTGTCCTCCCTTATTAATTCCCTTTGATTTATTTTTCTCTTGAGAAATTAGATGATTCATTTAGTAGCTTTTTTTTTCTATTCGAATTAGCTTATAAACACCTCAAAAAGTCTAGGAACACTTCTGAATATCGATATATAGTATCCAGAACGATCAATATGGATGATTTTATAAAGAAATGAACACCTGCATCAATTTCTCACCGAATTATGTAGAGTGCCGCAACAGATTTCAGTTTTTTTATAAAAATAAAAATGCAGCAGATGCGACGCTGCTTTATAATCTTTTCATTTGAATTTGAGAGGCTTTTACTGGTAAAATTCCATTATCAATGATAAAAACAAGTACTGTGTTTTGGGAATTTTACTTAATAATTGCGATTCGTAACGCGTTTCACTTACACCGTAGCTTCTTCAGACGAATGATTATGCAGAAAAATATAAATGAGAATATAACTATAAATGTTCTTGAGTAACTAAAAGCTTATTGGTTGCTTCTTCTTAGTGGTTATTTATGACAGGTATATCCAATAAAATTAAGGAATAGATTGCTCCTGAAAGATTCAATAGAGGTGAAGGCTTAAATCGACTTGTTCATTGATGAGTCTACCTGAGTGTTTGTATTTATTGATTTCTAAAGTTTCCCAAAGATCTACCTTCCAATATTTATTATCTGTATGCAAAATTTCAAACTGTGGGTCGAAAGAATGATTATTTTCTAAGAGATGATTCGCGTAATTTGAATCTGATTTTTTATTTGAAAACTGGGTTTATGTTCCGATATTCTAATATTAAAATTTCTATGTGTTCTACCAATAGATAAATTATCACAGTCATTGCAATTCAATCTATAAACACCTGATTTATTGTTTTACCTGGTTTGGTTTTATTATTTTTTATATATTTGCCTAAATTATTATTAGTTTGAAAGCTATGTTGAAATTATTGCTACTTAAGAATGATTTCAGTTTCTCACTTGTAATGCCAACGTAGGTTAAGGTGTTGAATTTTTGTTTCAATTTATCGACAGGGTAAACTTCATTCAATGCGATTCTACTTTGTTTTTCATTTAAAATATTATTTATTAGTTTGGGATTGTAACCATTATTTTTGGCTATTTGTTTAATCAAATTTAGTTCTTTGTTGAAATTTTCTGGTGATAGCGGGATGTTAATCAATCTATGAATAAAACTATTGAATGCTGACATTTTATGTTGATATGGATGACACGACGAGTTATGTATTATAATATCTGTATGTGACGGCTTATGGTAAATTGCGAAAACATGTTTTCCATTTTCATTCGAAATTGTTACGTCTAAGAAATTTATCGAAATATTGCTTTCTATTTCGGTTGTGAATGCAATTTTTGGATGTAATGAATTTATATGATTTTCGAAAATTTTCAACTGTCTATCTGTTCCTGTGAAGCAAATAATGATATCGTCTACATAGCGATACCAGTATAAACAATATTTACTTAGTGGATGATTATGAATTAATTTCTCTAAGTTATTCATGAAAATTTCTGCTAACAAAGGACTTAACGGATTGCCCATAATCAAGCCGTCTTCAATAGTATAATATTTGTAATTGAAATGAAATAATTTTGATCATAATGTACAAATTTCCGACCAAACTGTGAGAAATCGACTGCACGAAGGTCAACTTCACTCCAGATGTCCTTTAAGAGTTCCACAACTGACCCATGGAAATCGCGCTGCTAGTTTAGCTTGGTACCAAGAACACGTAAACTGGGATCAAGAGAGGTGGGCCTTAGTTCTCTTCAGTGATGAATCTAGATTTAGTTATTATCTCGATTAAGGAAGAATTCGAATATGGAGGAACCTGGAAAGCAAAACCGTCTCCAGCATGCTCGAGAAGTTGTTAGACAGGGAGGCGGATCAGTGATGTTTGGGGGAGGTATACGCCTTGGTGGAAGAACTGACCTCGTTTTTATACAGAATAACCTCACGGGAATTTCTTACGAAAATGAGATAGAAAGGAAATTCCAGAGCGAGATATTCAAAAATAATGAAAATTTGTACGTACTTCATCCAGATTAAAAAGAAAATATATCCAAGGATGAATCACCTAGTTTAGAAAATATGTGACATGACCCATTTTACAATAGAACACAACCTCTTTAAAATTCATCTGATTAGATTCAATTCCTAAATTGTAAAATACTTGATTTTGTAAGAATTTCTTGCTGATGTAGTGGCTATTCTGAATGTTCCAACAATAGTGAGACATTATGTGTGCGTTCTAGCAGAGAGACCGTCGATGGTTGACTAACTTTTGAACGACGCTCGTATAAAGACGTATATCTCAATAAAATAAAACAATAATTGATATAGAATTAAGAACTATTCAGGTACCTAAAAGACTGATTTATAATAATAATAATAATAATATAGTTTATTCAGATTTGAAGAATGTATAACAAATAATATGAATTTCTTATCTAATAACTATTATAAGTCTGAATAAACGTTTAATCACAGAGACATTACATAATGTCTGTACGTGAATTGAACTTAAATAAACAATATATTTCTCCCATAAGTACAAAAAATAAAAATATAAGCAAACAACAAAAAACAAAACCAACATTTCTAATTAGTACCATTGAAATTTCATAGTCACCACGAAGAAAGTTACTATCAATGTCCCTTGATATGTCGCTATCGTTGGGAAAGTCACCATCGGTGTGAAAGTCACTATCGGTGTGAAAAATCACTATGTTAAGTCACTGTCGGTATAAAGGTCACGATCGGTATAAAAAGTCACTATCGGTATGAAGAGAGACTATCAGCATCAAAGTCACTAATTTGGTATTTTATTGTCACATATCTGATTAAGGCAGCTGATTTATAACATTAAAAAAGATTTGCCTGCCACTTCGTTGTATCCATCTTCTTATTTTTCTCTTGAAATTCTTATACATATAGGCTGTTCTTAATTCTTGAGGCAACATGGCATATATTCTTGGTGCCAAATAGGTAAGGGATCGTTGCCCAACTCTTTTCTCAGCTCTCGGGGTTTCAAATCTATTTTTCTTGTTTCTGGTAGAATAAATATGTTCTATTGAATTCAATTGTATTTTTCTTGAAATGTGAAACAAAATGTGAGCCGAGAACAACTGATGAATGTCAGCTATTCCTGATAATCTATACAGTTCGTCTCCATCAGAGGTAAGTGGTCTCCCAAAAATAATCCTCAACAACCATTTTTGCATTGTTTCGATCTTTTTTAGTTGATTCTCGTAAGCACCCCCCCAACCTATAATACCATATGATAAGTGAGATTCCACGAGAGCAAAATAGAGTATGCGTAGGTGCTTGACGTCAAGAATCTTCCTTAAATATCTGAATTTATAAAGCAGCCCTCTTAACTTCTTAACTATATTATCGACATGTTTATTCCATCTCATATGTCTGTCGAGGGTAATTCCTAAGTATTTTATACTCTCCGCTGCAGGTATGATGGTGGAATTGTCTACGTGTAGGGGACCCATTTGTGGCAGACCAGATGCATATGATACAAATGGTAAGTAAAATGTCTTTTCTAGATTGAGAGTCAGCTTATTACATTCGAACCACTTTTAATTTGTAGAAAATCACATTCTGCATATTTTTTAACTTTTGAATTTGGGAGGCTTTACTTGGTAAAATTCCATTATCAATAATAAAAAACAAGTACTGTTTGTTTAGAATTTTACTTAATAATTGCGATTCGTAACGCGTTTCACTACACCATTTCTTCTTCAAACTAATAATAATTTAGGCAAATATATAAAAAATAATAAAACCAAACTATAAATGTTCTTAAATCAGGTGTTTATAGATTGAATTTCCTAATGACTGTGTTATTTATGACATTGGTATATCAATAAAATTAAATATTAGAATATGGGAACATAAACGCAGTTTTTCAAATAAAAATCAGATTCAAATTACGAATCATCTCTTAGAAAATAATCATTCTTTCGACCCAAAGTTTCCCAAATTCTGCATACAGATAATAAATATTGAAGGTAGATCTTTGGGAAACTGTAGAAATAAAATAAATACAAACACTGAGGTAGATTCGCGTAATGAACAAGTCTGATTTTTATTTGAAAACCCTATTGAATGTTTTCGAGCAATTCTATTATTAATTTTATTGTTATACCAATGTCATAAATAACACACTTAGAGGAGGCGATCAATAAGCTTTGATTACTCAAGAACATTTATAGTTATATTCTTTTTTATATTTTGCATAAATCATTCGTTTGAAGAAGCTATGTTGTTAGTAAGTTAAACGCGTTAATTTCAATCGCAATTATTAAGTAAAAATTTAAAACACAGTACTTGTTTTTAAAACCAGTATTTTTTAACTCTTTCCAGGATTTACTTTCATAAAAAATAGCAGCGTTATCTGCAAAACATATAATTAGTCCTTTTGTTTCCATTAACAGAAGATTGTTTATATATATTGTAAATAGGATCGGACCTAGTACTGTTCCTTGTGGTACTCCGTATGTTACTTCTTTCACACTGCTTCTATATTCTCCGATTTCCACCATTTGTTTGCGATCTGTTTAATAACTTTTCATCAAATCATATCCTTTTCCCTGAAGCCACACCGGTAAAGCTTATCTAATAGTTTCTTGTGAGATACAGTATTAAAGGCCTTAGCAAGATCTATAAATATGCAGAGGGCTGGGATTTTTCATTTGGACATTTGTTTTAGTTAGTTCTCCGATCGCATCTTGAGTTGATTTACCCGTCTAAAAACCAAATTGATTTTCAGCAATAATTTGATATTTGTCCATAAACCCAATGATACGTTTTTTTATAATTTTTTCTATAATTTTATTTATATTCGACACTAGCGATATGGGCCTGTAATTTTGTAGTAAAGTTTGTCACCAGATTTATAAATAGGTTCAATTACTCCAATTTTAAGTATATCAGGATAAACTCAGTTTCAGAAACAAAGGTTGGACATATGTGCAATAGGTTCTGATATATATTTCTTTATATTTTTCAACACCTCTGATCTAATGCCATCGTGTCCAGATGCCTTTTTGTCTTTAAGTTCTGTTATGATCTTTTTCACTTCTTCTGAATCTGTTGGGTAAAGAAATAAAGTTTTATTTAAAATGGCTCGACCTGTTCAAATCCCCGGATCTTTTATTTTTACGCATATTTTTTCCTAGAGAACTAAAATATTCATTGAATTCATCAGCTATATTTTGTTTATCACTAATTAATTTATTTTCTGCATTTTTTATTTGTTCTATTTTTAATTCATCTTTCTTTTGTTACAGATCTCCCCTACACAATCCCACAAAGCTTTCGATCTGGACTTGTTTTCTGCTATTTTATCTTGAAAGTATTGTTTTTTGATTTATTTATAAGTTTATGTAATAGATTTCTATAATTAATATATTCCTCTCTGAGTTCCAGATTATTTAAATTCTGTGAAACTCTTTATATAGCTCATTCTTTCTGTTTATAGACTGAAGAAGGGCTGGCGTTATCCAGTCCTTTTATTGGATTTTTACTTTTTATTTACTCTAGATGTATTAATTGTTATCTGCTCATTCAATATGTTAATAAACCTTTCAGTAATCTATATATTTATCATTATTAATCAGTGAAACTGACGCTTCGTCATCGTACACCATATCCGGGGTAAGTTGACCATGAGTATGGGGAAAGTAGATCTATAGTCTACATATATATATATATATATATATATATATATATATATATATATATATATATATATATATATATATATATATATATATATATATCTACGTTCCCATTTTCATGATAAACAGAGAACGTCTAAATTACATGGTATTGTTGTTGCTTCAGATTATAATCTTACACCTCTGAACTTGCCAATGCAAAAGGTAGATTTTGATATATTTGATGATAATTCTAAAAGAGAAAGTTGGATGCAGAAGGAATTACACGGAAAGCACTCTAAAGAATTGAAAAATGATTATATTGATGAAATTGCATCGAATAAATGGTTAGTATCTGGAGAATTGTTTGCTGAAACAGAAGGCTTGGCAATTGCGATCCAGGACCAGGTTGTTTTCACAAGGAATTATAGAAAACATATCATCAAACAAAATATAGATGATTCTTGCCGTAGATGTTTCTGTTCTTCAGAAACAGTTTTTCATATATTATCATCTTGCTCAGTCCTTGCTTCAACAGATTATTTAGAAAGACATAATGCCGTCGCTAATATTATTCACTTCAATCTAGGAATTAAACATGACCTAATTCCCAAAAGAAAAAATTTCAAAAATATGAACCTGAGATTATTTGTGAAAATGACAAATATAAACTTTATTTTGATAAAACAATTCTTTGCAACAGAGCTGTAAAACACAATAGACCAGATATCGTTCTTAATGATAAACAGAATCAAATAACATATATAATTGATATTGCTATACCCGACACACATAATATACAAAATAAATACAATGAAAAATTTCTAAATATATGATGCTTGGCGACGGGATTAAAAAATGTGGAAAATGAAGAAAATATTTATTCTACTGATTATTATTTCTACAACAGGCGTTATTCCTAGAAATCT
This sequence comes from Cryptolaemus montrouzieri, assembly GCA_013387265.2. Lineage (NCBI taxonomy): Eukaryota > Metazoa > Arthropoda > Insecta > Coleoptera > Coccinellidae > Cryptolaemus > Cryptolaemus montrouzieri. The sequence continues at coordinate 143,200,351 of JABFTP020000185.1, forward strand.
TCACAAAAGTATTGAGATTTTGGGTCTGAAGAAAAATTTGTTTGAACAGTTACAAAAGATAACAGTCATCAAATCTTGTAATATTCTTCGTAGGTTTTTTTTCCGAAAATAATAATGAGGTAGAGTCATAGGTTTTCTCTTTAGTTTATACTGCTCAGAATCTCATTTCATATTTTATTTATTTGTTTATATAAATGTAATATAATTAACTGACAATTTTGTCATATTTATATTCAGAGCAGTATTCTATTCGATCGTTCACCACTTCACACAAAAGAAACTATTAATGAGTAACATTCAGTGTTACTTGACTAAGGTCCGTACACTGGATTTTTCCGGGGAGAAAGCCTCTGACACTACTCGTTGGTACATTGATATCATTGTCTGATGATGCTATAGTATGTATATATTCTGGTAGATTGATATATTCTCATAACATTTAACGTTATCCTAATATATAATTACTCCAGGATATGTTTTGATCATAATCATTGCCTGGCAATGGTATTAATTACCGGTGGTGGATTTATATTTTTCATGAAATCAGTTTGATTGCATGAACAGATATATGGGCAACTCGTCGGGGTAAAACCCCTATATATATATATATATATATATATATATATATATATATATATATATATATTTATATAGTAAATAAATTGGTGCCTGCTCAAGACAAACTTATAAATTACATTTATTTTTTAATTGGTCCATGTACTACATTTCTAAGATGGTACATGGACCAATTGAAAAATAAATGTAATTCTATAAGTTTGTCTTTTTTACTATTTACTATATATATATATATATATAATGGAATAACGTTTTACACCCTGTATATCATTATGGGAATTGCTGATTTACATTCCTGTATACATTTAGTTTTATTAACTTGGTTATGTTTTCCACTGTAAGATGGAATGAGATAATTATTTAAATATCAATGAGAATATTTTATTGATTACTTCTTCTCGTGTAAATGCATAATAAATTTCGAAAGCTTGGTATAATCATGTTATGTGAATGTTTAATTGGAACTACTGCATTATGAAACGCAGGGAGTAGGTGATTAAATTGGGAAGAACCTGCATTAGGTAGAACCAGTAACTCCACCTCGAGTAATATATTTTCAATTTGGGTATTCACACGTATGGGGTAGCATGCTGTGGATGTTGGAGTTATTTATGATGCCATTCCTCATCGCAACAAGGTGAAAACTTTCAGAAGTATTTCGTCATGAAGTAAATGGAAAAGTTTTCACTGCAAAAGTTGTTGATTTAATGTAAAAAGCCTAAAATATTTCAAAAATCGAAACAATACCGACGCTAAGTGGCACCTTTTTCCTATAATATGTTTCAATAATTTGCTTGATTCATCAGAATATTCTCGTGGTCGCAACAATAAGCCCGACGAATTGTTTGAATGGGACCTGAATCTCTTTTTATAATCACAAAATGGGTCAAATCGTTTTAAAAATTTTCTTATAGTCAAAAGGAATACATTGACCCAAATTAAGCAAATTTCGTGGTACGAATATTAGCGGGGACAAGTCGTGGAAGGACAGAGTTAAGACAAGAATGAAAAAGACGAATCTGTTGCGAAGATTTTCTATGTTGTGAAGACAATGCGCATGATGATTTTAATAATCAGAATAACATATCAATAAATATCTTCGTGGATCAAATGACAAATCGAAGAAAACGACCCAATGATTTCCGAAAGGAGAATTTACCTTAAAAAATAGTAGAGTCCAAATTTCGTATTAGTATCATTGATAAATACATTTATTTTACGGATAATCATTTCAACGAGGGTGAAGTAAAATATGTTTTATACTTTTCAAACGTAATGTCATTTTCAAGTGGTCAACTACAGGAATTAATCTACTTATACAGGGTATCTCAAGTTGAGTGGCCTATTAGATGTTCTGTATGAAATTTGGCAGTTGAATCAGCTGATCCGAAACTCTATTTCTAAAATAATCTTACCTCTATTGCACTTCGGTTTATACCGGAAGTTCATACCAACTTTGTTATTCAATATAGAATACTCCGTATATTGAAGTCTGTTTCGATAAAACGTATCATTCAATTATAAAACACCTAATACACCAGTCAAGCTTATATCGTTCATGAAATATCCTAGTTGTACTTTTTTTTGCTTTTGAAAAAACTGATATATCTCGCGAAAGGAAAGAGCTACCAAAATAATGAAGAGTGTTTTGCAAACAAGAAATCATGCGGACATAACTCATATCCGACTATATATTTTATATATATACATATATATATATATATATATATATATATATATATATATATATATATATATATATATATATATATATATATATATATATATATATATATATATATATATATATATATATATATATATATATATATTTTTTGAAAAGGAGGATTTACAAAAATTAAAATATTCGTATATACAATATATGATTATACCTATAATTTTGGTGTGTGCCAGAAAAACAAAATCGTTAAAAACAAGCGAATAAATAGAATACCAGCGGTAGGCATCTAAACTCGCGTCATGTCATCTACGATTGCCCTAAAGTGTGAGCTCAGGAAATGTAACAGGGGAACCATACTATCTTGCGTATGATTCTATAAACGAGTGAGAAAGCCTGAGGAAAAATACTCGTTTTCCTGTCGCTATTGCACTAGCAAAAGCTTGCAGGCCCGCCGCTAGCGGTTTGAACGCCGGTGTGCAATTCCTATCGTGCCGCCCTTATCTAACTACAAAACCTTGGTGTTTATAAAATGTGAAAAAAATGCTGTACAGTGAAAAATTATGTTAGATTAGCTTATTTTATACAAGATAGATACACTAATACGACATTAAATGAAAAATGAAGGCAAGAAAGGTGCAGTTTATACATATTATGTAGGTAGGTATAGGTATTAAGTTATTTTACAGAAACTGCACCTTTCTTGCCTTCATGTTGGCAAAATCAGCTATAATTTTTTTGGTGTCTAGTCTATTTAGAATCTCATATTCAATTGAAATTATTGCTAAATTGCTTAGTCTTTGCTGGTGCATAGTTGATCTCAAATAGTTTTTATTATTTTTAACTTTGAAAATGACCTTTCACCAGATGCAACTGAAACCTGCAATGTAAGTAGTATCCTTAGCGCTATTGCTGTATTCGGAAATGTTGACATTAATTCATTAGCAAAATGTATTGCAATATGGTTTGTGGATCATTAGACTGGTTTTCAGTTAAATACAACTTTAAAGCATTGATTTCATTAAACATATCTATACCGTCAATATCTGCGTCACTACTACATCTTTTAGCTTCACATTCAAATCTTTACAATGTTTCATTAAATCATCTTTGGAGTAACTAAACAAGTTATTATTGGTGAAAAAGCCAAAAACGTCGGTAAAAGTTTCCAACTCATCGAATCTACGTTTTAAAGAAGTTAAGGTTTGGACCAGGATCCTAAAAAAAACATCTACCTTGTATTTTGTTTTAGGGTCTAGTAAGACTTCATCACTCTGTTCATACTGAAATTGAGTTGGTTTTCTTCGTGGACGAACGGTATCTATAGGCGGAAAATCTGCATCTACATTAAGTTCCCGAGCCACAGTGGTAGCTTCTTCTAGCACCCTTTCGAAATGCTCATCTGTGCGATATTCGGTGAATTTATGAATCAATTTATTCAACAAATTTATACAGATTTGAGTATTTATTGTGGGTTTTGCATCATTTTGCTAATAGCATTAATTTCGTTTAAAATATCAAACCAAATTACAACTAAGCAAATAAATCTATAATTTTGAATATTCAAAGCAAGCGAATGTGCTTTGTGAGTTGTTGTACAATCCCATTCCGTCCAATTGTTATCTGATATTTCAAGTAAAGCGTCAAATATTTTTTCGAGGTGATACCGTAAAGGTTTGACTGCATCGATTCTGCTAGACCATCGCGTGGCACTTAATGCCTTTAGTTTTAAATCAGGTAAATGCTTGCAAATTATGGACCACCTTTTGGTAGAAGACGAAAAAAAACGTAAATTTCTTGAATTAAGTTGAAAAAGTTGACCGTGTCGTGCGTTATATTTGCCGCATCGTTAACGACCAAATTGAGCATGGAACGTAAAATGCACGATTATTCATTTCCAATATTTTTTTGTAATCCATTGTGTTCTCCACGCATATTAGAACCATTGTCATAACCTTGGCCACGTGAGTTTTTAATATCAAGGTTTAATTGCGAAAATAAATCTAAAATAAAATTTAATAGTCCTTCACCTGTGGAGCTGGTTATCGGACAGATGCCAATAAAACTTTCGCATATTGTAACATTTTAGTTTCACTGTTTAAAACAACATACCTTAGTATAACTGTAATTTGTTCTGTGTGACTTACATCTGGTGTGCAATCTAATATGATAGAGAAATATTTTGATTCTCTGACTTTGTTCAGGATATAATTTTTATGGTCGTGCCGAGTAAATCAATGATTTCATTCTGAATCTGATCTCCTAAATAGTGAGTCATGCGAGTTGAATCGAATTCCGAGGCTTGAATTCTGTGAATATGTTCCCGCATAACTGAATCAAAGGATGCTATCATTTCTATTGCTTTGAGAAAATTACCATTATCATGCTCATATAATATTTTGGACGAGCCCTAAACGCCAGACATTGATGAGATAAAAATTTTATAACAGCTATGATCCTTTCCAATACATCACACCATTGTTTTTTTTCAGATGATTTAGTTGGACCCAACATTTTAAATTTTCGCTATGGAAATGCTTGTTTCGTGTCGTTTTAAGGTAGATGACAGATGTTGCCAATCAGAAAAACCGCTTGGAGCTGACAGGCTACTTACAGTTTTACTGAATATTTTACAACAAAAACAATAAACTGAATCTTTTGACGTAGAGTAAACAAGCCATTCTCTGTTAATTTTTTCTCCATTAGGAAGATTTCTAGAGTAATAACTGTTTGCAAATTTTCTTCCATCGATATTAGCAGGAAAATTGTGGTTGAACAGCTGCACGGGACCACGGCTAGCAAAATAATAACAATATCATTAGTCATACTGGCGAGCCACGAACCGGGATCATCACCACAATCTAAACAGCTACTTGATGACGATAAATTGCTTACAGGTTCTTTAGCACTACTTTCTCTTTTTCAGTTTCACTGGAGTCTCTTTCTGAAGGACTAACATTTTTCTCTTCAGATACCTCCATAACTTCTAGATTTAAATCTTGTTGAAGCTACATCTACGTCAACATTCTCTTGACATTCAGAGTCCCTATTTTCTGGTTTGCTAAAAATTTCTCAAGAGATCCCGCTAGTTTTTTTCTCTGTATCTTTTTCTCGTTTTTGCCGTCGAAATTGAGCTCCTGAAATTTTTTCCTTTTTGCGGTTCCTGGAATTTTCGAAAAAAGTTTAGTATACGGTTGTACAAAAGTAACTTAAATCCCAAAGGGGTCGATCATTCCACCCATTATTGCGAACAACCTTTACTAGGGGTCAACACTGAAATCGCGAAAAAAATCAGCTTTTCCATACATTTTGTATGGAATAGTTATTTTTTCGCGATTTCACCGTTGACCCTATAGTAAAGTTGTTCGTATTTATGTAGAATGACTCCTTTCGGGATTTAAGTTACTTTTGTTACACCCTGTATAGGTATAATTTTAATATTTTTTTATAAATCTTCACTCTTAAGTTGTATAACAGAAAAAATACCCTTTAAATCACAATAATTATCACACCACTACTGCGAAAAAAAAAAATGTTCATACCTACTGCACAAATGTAATGGAATAACTAATTTTTTTCGCGACTTCAGAGTTGACCCCATAGTAAAAGTTGTTCGTATTGATTAGATGGAATGTCCCCTTTCGTTACTTAAGCTACTTTTGTTACACTCTGTATTAATTTTAATACATTTTTTAATAAATCTTTTCTTTAAGTTTTTTCAGTAAAATAACCTTTAAATTTTACATGAATACCTGCTGTTTATATGAATGCGCCCATACGCTGATTAATTAAACAAAGACACTTACCATTATTATGATTTTTTGCGCCGACGGATAATATAAATCAATTTTCTAAATTATTTTTATAGTCACACTTCGCACAAAAATATACAGAATATTATTAATTTTAAGTACCCTGGACCGTTTCCGGATCTCACATTAGGGCTATAACCAAATAATTGAAGTTTATTGTTCACTCATATCACTTTCGCATTTGACAAAGGAGGATTAGATTCCTGCACTTGCATAGGCAGTTCCCATAGCATTATGTTTGTCCTTGGATGATCGATATGTTAAGAGAAGAAGAAATGCGAAACTGCAGATGTTGTCGAATTTGCAAAGTCAAATTAGAAAATATCAAAACGAATTAAACTCTATTTTCCTAATAATTGTTCAAAGTGATGACCATTCACTTCTAGACATAGTTCTACTAGACGCATAACACCCTGTTATGTGGCCCGCCTCAGTTCTTCCTCATCCAACTGCATGAAAGCATTTTGAAGTCTATTATGCAAATCATATCTTGAAGTCACATTTTCAGAATAAATTTCATCTTCCAGCGTTCCCCAAAGATGAAAATCAATAGGTGTCAGGTCAGGTGACTTTGGAACCTACAAAGACGGACGGTTTGTTCCAATCCATCTATCTTCAAACATATCAATTAAAATTCAATAAGTTTCTTCGATGAGTTGGCGCTCCATCGAGTTGTTACAAACAACGCCTTGATTCAGCTACTGATGAAGTGTCAATGAAGTCACTCACTATCGTCCTCAAAATCTCCATATAAAGTTCACCATTTAAGTTTTCATCATACACAAAATACGAGAATCTGTTGTCCTTCAAAAGTACAAGAACATTAAAACTAAATTTATTTAGAGGATTTCTTTCCCTCGTAATATAAAGGTTTTGGTTGGCCCAAAAGTGTGAGTTCTTTCAGTTAAAAACCCTCATTGGAAAATTTCGCCTTATCCGTGCAGATAATCCTTTTAAGAAAATCGGGATCCAGTTGTGTTCTGCGAAGAAGAATCTCACACAGTTCTATTCGAAGCTGTGATTCGCCAGCTTGTAGAGTTTGGACCAATGAAAAATTATAAGGGTGCAGTTTACGTTGTCTTAGAATTCTGTGAATACTATTATGAGGTAAATCCAGATCATGCTCTGCTATTGCCAATGATGTACGTGGATGAATATCAAAATAAGCTAGAACGGCAATTTCATTGTCTTCATTGTTGACTACAGGCGATGAAAATGATGTCTTATTCTGGATCGTTTTAGTCGAAAGAAAATTTGTAACGTATCTCTTGAATTTTTAGCTGTCATGTTTGCGGAAAAGCGTATTATTAGTCAGTAACATTTAATTATTTCAACTTCGATTATGAAATTCATATGAGCAACAACGGCTTACGATGGTTAATCCTTTCGGTTTCTATAGCTGAAATTTTCATGGAAATATTGTTCTTATTGGTTTAGATATGTGGTTGATATAATCCGTTCATTTGAATTACTTGGTAGAATTACATTATCAATAATGAAAACAAGTAATGTTTTTGAGGAATTTTACTGAATAACTGTGATTCGCAACGTGTTTCGCTACACCGTAGCTTCTTCAGACGAATGAATGTACAGAATTTATGACAACTATATCATCAGTTTGGAAAGCTATGTTGGAATTAGTTCTACTCAAAAATGATTTCAGTTTCTCACTTATAATAACAAAGTAGGTAAAGGTGTTGGATTTAACCTAACCTTTACCTACTTTGTTATAAGTGAAAAACTGATAATAGTTTAGGCAAATATATGAAAAGCAACAAAACCAAATCAAATAAAAATAATAAATCAGGTGTTTATAGATTGAATTGCAATGACTGTGATAATTTCTACACTGGTAGAACACATAGAAATTTCAATATTAGAATATCGGAACATAAACGCAGTTTTCAAATAGAAAATCAGATTCAAATTACGCCAATCATCTCCAAGAAAATAATCACTCCTTCGACCCACAGTTTGAAATTTTACATACGGATAATAAATAGTGGAAGGTAAATCTTTGGGAAACTTTAGAAATCAACAAATACAAACACTCAGGTAGACTTATTAATGAACAAGTCGATTTGAGCCCTTCACCTCTATTGAATCTTTTTTTTTTTTTATTTTATTGGATATACCTGTCATCAATAACCACTTAAGAAGAAGAAACTCAATAAGCTTTTAATTACTTAAGAACTTTTGTATTTATATTCTCATTCTCATCTATATACAGTGTGTTCCAACGAAAATTTGACCCCCCCTATAACTCCGAAATGAGTAACATTAGCGAAAAACACCAAGACACGTCGATTTTTGTTTCGAGGGGGAGCATTTTTCGAAATAATTCGAAAATTGTCAGATCAACCCCCTACCCCCAGCAACCCTAATTTCGAAATTCATCATAGGGAATAAGGGTCGAGTGGCACCTTACTGTAAAGGTCTGTCAATTCTTCATTCTGATTTGTCATTTTTAGAATTTTAAATTAACATACAGGGTGTCCCAACCGAGGGTAAAGTTGAATTCCTGCAAATCCCAAATACTAAATGAAATCGATTTATTTTGGCAAAATGCAAGCGCAGGTTTATGCTCGGTCTAGAAAAACGACCTACACTTGTGAATTTGGAGTTGGTGCAATCAACCCCTATTTCCAGCATCCCAACTCAAAATCATTCGATCGAAAATAGGTCAAGTGGTACCTCGTTGGAAAGGTATTTCAATTTTCTCTTCGAATTTGGTATTTTCGAAATTCAGAATCAGCATACAGGGTGTCCCGGAGCAGGAACACTGAAAACCCAAATAACTTTTGAAACTGGTTCATTTCGGTATAATACGAGAACATGTTTATGTTTGATTCGAGAATAAGACTCTCTTGCGTGAATATGGAATTTTGCAATCAATCTCTTTCATTCAGCATCCCCAACTCAAAAAATCATACAAGTGATTACAGGTTGAGTGGCAAAGTTCCAGAAAGATTTTCTATTTTCTGAATCACTGAGGCATTGGTTTCAGTTTGGCAATCGAGGTTTTTGGCGTGAGGATCAGGATGAGGGATGATGGAGAAACTGATTGGATGCTCATCTAAACAGGAAAACGAGATTTATTGAACTTGTATTCAATTGAAAACAAAAACTAACTTGATTATTACAACAATTGTTCAAAATGACCTCCGCCCACCTCCATACAGTTATACAGACGATTTTCGAAGTCTCTTCTCACATTAGCGAAAACTTCAGGAGTCAAAAGTCGGCATTCTGTGATAATCCTCATCCGCAGCTCCTCCAGGTTTTCTGGTCTTGTGGCATAAACTTTAGATTTTAGATGGCCCCACAAAAAAATCTAGGGATTTAAATCTGGTGACCTGGCTGGCCACTCAACAGGTCCTCTTCTACCAATTCACCTTCCTGGGAAATTTTCGTCTAAATATTGGCGCACCCGAGCATCATAATTCGGAGGAGCACCGTCTTGTTGAAAACGCATTTCGTCCTCAGAAAGAGTTGGATCGTTCTGTAAAATTTCTGTCAATCTAGGATGTATGTGTTCCTCTAACAACTGTAGGTAGCCATTTCCATTCAGATTACCCTCAATAGAAAGGCCCAACTAGATGATTGCCAAAAATTCCTGCCCAAACGTTCAACTTCTGAGGCCTTTGCGTGTGGGCCTCTCTAAACCAATGAGGATTCTGTGTGTCCCAATATCGACAATTATGTCTATTCACTTCACCACTGAGCATAAAAGTGCTTTCATCAGAAAAACAGATGTTATTCAGAAAATTTGGATTAGCGTTTAGGTTTTCACTTAGATTTTCACAAAACTGTAAACGACGATCTGGATCATCTTCGTTTATTTCATGCACTAATTTTACCTTGTAGGGGTGAAATTTGTGATGTTTCACGATTCTATGGACAGTTGTAGCTGATACACCAGTCAGACGAGATAGTTTTCTGATCGAAGTAGTATTCTCCATTTGTAGATGACCCACTACTGCCACTTCCGTTGCCTCATTTCTGACAGGACATGCCACTTCATGTTTTTGTTTGCCACCGAACCCGTAGCTAGGAATTTGTCAACCAAATATTTAACGTACTGGTGACTGACTCCCTTTCTCTTTCAGGATGGTTCCTATCGAATATCCTTGCCGTTTCTTTGGCACAACTGTTATTTCGAAAATACGTCGATACAATTTCGACCCTTTCCTCAGTGGAACAAACCATTTTCAGATTAATTTCAACTGACGAACAACAACAATAATGAGGAACTGATCTGAATAATAATAATATTTCATTGCAAAATGAGAAATAACAGATGACTGCACGCCAGATGGAGATGAAAAATGTGAACATTTTCAATGCAGAAATCAGCTTTATTTCTTCGTAATTGATGCTCAACACATCGTACCTCAATACTTTTAACAGTTTCGAATTAATTTTAGTTGATAATTTCAAATGACGATATTGAATTTTTCGAAAGCGACATCCTGTATGGAGAGCCGAACTGAATGAAATGCTTTAATCATTCTGGAATTCAAAAACCTTTCTGAAGATATGCCACTTGAATTATTTGTATGATTTTCAAGTTGGGGATGCTGAATGGAAGGGGTTGATTGCAAAAATTCTATAACCACACAAGAAAGTCCTATTCTCGGATCAAACATGTTCTCGTATACCGAAATGAACCAGTTTCAAAAGTTATTTGGATTTTCAATGTTCCTGCTTCAGGACACCTTGTATGATGATTCTGAATTTCGAAAATACCAAATTCGAAGAGAAAATTGCAGTACCTTTCCAACGAGGTGCCACTTGACCTATTATCGATCGAATGATTTTTGAGTTGGGGATGCTGGAAATAGGGGTTGATTGCACCAACTCCAAATTCACAAGTGTAGGTCGTTTTTCTAGACCGAGCATAAATCTGCGCTTGCATTATGCCAAAATAAATCTATTTCATTTAGTATTTGGGATTTCCAGGAATTCAACTTCACCCTTGGTTGGGACACCCTGTATGTTAATTTAAAATTCTAAAAATGACAAATCAAGGTGGAGAATTGACAGACCTTTTCAGTAAGGTGCCACTCGACCCTTATTCCCTATGATGAATTTCAAAGTTAGGGTTGCTGGGGGTAGGGGGTTGATCTGAGAAGTTTCGAATTATTTCGAAAAATGCTCCCCCTCGAAACAAAAATCGACGTGTCTTGGTGTTTTTCGTTAATGTTACCCATTTCGGAGTTAGAGGGGGGGTCAAATTTTCGTTGGAACACACTGTATAGTTGTCATAATTACTGTACATTCGTTCGTCTGTAGATGTTACGGTGTAGCGAAACGCGTTACGAATCACAATTATTCACTAAAATTTCTCAAGAAACATTACTTGTTTTCATCATAATCTGTTCTTTCACAGATACAAATAGACAATTAGATTCCTTCAGTACTTAATATAAAGTCCACTTTGGAAATAGAAACTGAGAATTCCATTAACTTTTTAGATATAAATATAACTAAAATTGACCACAGACACGATTTTCCATTTTCCATAAACCATTTCATGCAGATATGATCAAAGATAATCTTTCCGCACATCCATATCAAAATAAAAATGTTGCTTATAACAGTATGCTACATACTATACTCGTCACGATATCTGTCACTAAATAATTCCTTGAAAGAGCTCAATAGTATGAATCAAATAGCGGCAATAAAGGTTTATGATTCTGATATGATTGAAAGCATTCACTCTTGAAAATAATTTCAACATGCAATACATGAGGTTCCTCTTAATATTGAAAAGCCCAATCAAAATATAATATTTTAAGTTATATTGATAAACAGTGTATAAAGAAGTCATTCGTCTCAACTCCTCTACAATAATTTGAATACAGCTTTCAAAAAGGATAATTCTGTAGGCAAATATATTGAGAATTGTTAATCTAAAACTGATGAATTGAAAAACCAAGTGTTGACAAACTATATTGTGTAAGTTGTGATTGAAATAATATCAGTAGAACCTTGAGGAATTTCAATATTAGGTTATCAGAGCACAACCGTTTAGATCATGAGTCAGGGCAGTCTAGCAGTCTGACCACTGCAACCCAATGGTCTATTGTGGACACTCTATCCTAAATTTCACCTACAAATTCCATCCATCTTGAAAAGGATATAAGCTTTGTGAGCTCAGTAAGTTTTAGTTTGTTAGATCCAAATTCCCCCCTCCTTACTCTATCACCAGCTAGGTACTCGCACATGATGTGTTTCATTGATTCTATCTCTCCTTCACATAGTCTAAAAAACTATTCTCAATCAAACCTTAGTTGCTTGAGTGTTTTCTGAAGCGACAGTGCCTCGTTAATATGACAGTTAGAACTCTCAAACCCAGCCTGGAGAGTTTAAACCAAGCTTTGGTGCTCGCAGTGGAAGGTCCACTGATGGCAGGTCGAGAGTATCTGTATCTGGAACCTGAATGACTCGTACAGTGCTCACGTACCTTCAGGTAGTCCCGAGGAAAATCCGAGCCTAGGATCCTGCCCGATGAATCCCAAGCCTGTTCCTCGAGTGACCAATGAATTCGCCTTCTCATTACCTCCAATGCTCGAGTGTACGGGTACCCATATCAGACGGAGCATGTTCCATTCTCTAAGTCTGGCAATGGTAGAGTAACAATCCTGCACCATAAGAGACGTACAGGTGCAGCTTGGCTATCCGTAATGATCTTTATTGACCTACATGTTCATCCTTTCGCAAGCAAAAAGTTGGCACAGTGGTCAATGGAGGAACCTTATGCCTGAAAAAGTCGAATGCCCACGAAAACAGAAGACCATAACACCACCTCCAACATCTTCTGCAGTTTTGGAGCCGTCTGTCTACCAACAGGGGCCCTCAAGTAGACGGTTCAATCTTGTTTGCTAGGAATAATGATCTGGAATGGCAGCTCCATGTGATATGTCCAGCGTCAAGTAATGAGCTGATCACACCCTTACCATTTCAAAAAAAGTGATGGAATTTGTAGAAAGCTATTCTAGCTGATCTTCTTTTCACCAGGTGGAAAGAATCAAGGCCCAGTATCAGTTCCATTGCCGTAGTGGGTGTAGAGCGAAAAGCTCCAGTAATAATCATGCAGACTAATCTCCGCAATTTAGAGAGCTTGACTTGGGATTGCTTTTTAAGGCTGCACTGTTACCAAGCAATGCAGGCGTATACGAGGTGTCTCCACCATCAGATATATCCACTGCAGTTGCTTTAGGGCAAGACTCCATTTCTTTCCACAAGTTATTTGATATGCTAATAAGGAATGTTTTGCCTTGTGTTTTTTGTTTTCCAGGTGCGAATTTCACGTGAACTTACTATCGAAGAGATATTTCATTTCCTCCCTAACAGGAATGAACACTCCACCCAGCATCGGGAAAGAAATAAATATCCACCTTTTCCTGCTGAATGGTACCATAATGGTTTTGTGAGTGCTTTGTCACCCTATTAGATCTTACCTACCAAATAGGAAACAGGTAGATAAGGTGGGTGAATGTCTCTCTGATGAAATAATTACATCATCTGGCGTTCCATACGGTAGCATCTTGGGCCCGCTTCTTTTACTATATTCATAAATTCACTACCCGGCTGCATAAAAACCTCAGCTTTTGCTGATGACTTCAAGCTGTTTAGAATTATATCGAGTTTAGGTTAGTATTAGTATTGTGTAGTTTGTAAACTTTTTCCTTTACTCCTTGCATGTAATAACCAAACTATTGGTGTTTGTAAAGAGCTTAAATAAATAAATATAAATATGAATAGGGTGTTGACAATATAGTGAAAATTTAAATAGCACTTAGCATTTCAATGCAATGATTCAACTCAGAATAACCGAAAAAATGGAAACTAGACTCTCGAATGAAATGTTCACATCGTGAAAATGAATAGGGTCATTTTAACTAACAACCCTTCTTTATACTTTTCGAAAGAACGCGGACAGTGCCAGGACAACATCAAAATGGGCATAAAGCTGAAAATGCTGTTAGGTTAAAAAGTCCAGTCTGCTGGTCTATCACCGAAATAAGTAAGAATGAAAATGCTTGAATACCATTTCCAAGAAAAATTTAAAACGCTATTAACCCATTAATGCCTATGATATGATATATCATATCCCAGAGACGACCGGTTTACAGGTGACGACATGTCTGAACCATCCGTTGTGTTCGATATTCGTGTAACGAATTAGCATTAGTACAATTCTGTCTTCGATTCGGTGCGGGACGGGGAAGTATAGTGCGTAAAAAAAGTTTCTACACCCGAAGGAAGTGAGGAGATATTTTATTTCGCTTCAACGATGCCGCTAAGGTGAGATTTGATTCATTTTTACTACAAAATTGATCTTATTCAATTTACATTTTGGAATTTAAGCAATGAAGGTTCATTTTATCAGATTACGAGCTCAGAAAGTTTATTTTGGATATATGTATAAGCTAGGAGCTCGCAATTGTAGCACATGATATATCATATCATAGGAAGTAATGGGTTCGTTCTAATGCAGGAAACGCAAGTATCACCCAGAGGATCCTCGAGATGCCGAGGAGCTGAATTTTATTTTCGAATTGAGCGAAGTGAATGAAGATTATTCAAAAGTAAAAAATTCTGATCATCTTGAATTTCCGTTATTTCCACTTGAAGATGTACAAGACAGCGATAGAGATGACGGTCCAAGCGACGAAGAAGGAGATTTTGGACTGAAGGATATTGGCAAAGGAGTTCTGAGACAAACGATGAAAATATACGTCGTTGGTGGAGATAATGATACTGAAATGGTTGAGTTGAATATGCGAGGAAATTTTCAATTTCCTTTCCATCGTCATACCTAGTGGAAAAAAAGAAACAGACTGGACATCATTAGCCGAGGAGATTTAAGATTAACCCTTACAAAATTGACGCCAAATGTTGATAATTTATTATTAAAGCATCATGTCCATCCTTGTCACTAAAATTATTTAATTATTGCTTAGTTTATTTTATGTTACGTAAATTTTATATAACAGATACAAAACTTTATTTAGACTAGTTTTAATTTAAATTCAATTAATAAACGTATGAATTAACATGTGTTTTTATTTTAGGTTTTGACACTAAACTTTACTACAGTTAGAAATTTACAAAAAATTAATATCAGGTAAGTAGGGGGTCTACCCAAACCCGAAAAACATGGCAAGAGGTCTACGACACAAAAAGTTTGAGAACCTATGTTTTAAATGGTACGATCTGAATCGTGAGACGCAGAAAGTTCATTATATCTCCCAAAAACCTGAATGACGATATTCAACTACAATTTCCTTCACTTTATCGATGTTAAGTAGTTCAGTTGAAGATGTTGATGGCCCAACAGAGCGGGAAATATCTTCCACCACATATCGGCTGTTGAATACACTGTACCACTCATATGCACGTGTTTTTGATAAAGTCTATTAACCGTAAGCTATCTGTAACATTTTTAGCTATTAAGCACACGAATTTCAATTTGCAATACAAAATTTGAGGCAAATTCTCTGTTCGATATTTTTATCCATGGTAAGAATCGCAAAACACACTTGTGAAAACTGACAAAATCGAACACTGCAAACAAAGTAAATAACAGATCGCTTTCAAGCACCACATCAGTATAGAAAATAGTTGTGCCAACTTAGAAACAACTAAAATTTTGACAATCGTTTTGAGCAGATGTTTTTAAATATTCAATTCCCGGTAGTTTTCTGACAAATGTTTTGAGGATTATTTCAATGATCTATTATATAATGATATATTTTACACGCTATTTTCTTCATGGAAACTAGTATTCAAATGATATATTTTCACGAAATCGATAATGATTAATGTCAATGTTAAAGCAACTCTGCTAATTGAGATTGTTATTATTATCATTGAAATGATGTTTAAATATAGAAATGTAAACTAGATGGTGGGATGAATGAATTCTTTACTTGACGATGCAGACCTGGCGAGAATTGAAACACCTAAAAATTATCATCGATAATCTTCAGAGCAGATGATCTGATTTATCCCGTTAATAAGAACGATATTTGGGATTTTCGTTTTAATGATTCATTTTGATTCAATTGCTCTATTGGTTACTGGTATTCTTTACTAGCAATTTGTAGTGTTTGAATAATTTTAGGGCTTGGACAACTATTCGTGCTTATCTACGGTGGTCTTGAACTGTAAAATATTAATTAGGTATAATTTTGAAAGTGGTTCGGGTAATGGTTCCTCAAAAAACAGACTGTCTTTAGAGTTCTGTCTGACAAGCGGCATCTTATGTTTGTTGCTATGTACACTGTTGTCGAAAACGCCCTCTCAGATTCAGCGCTGGTTGGTACCAGCTGCCATAAGCAAACTGTAAAAATTTACACCTTAATCCTCCACACTTGTAGAGATTCTTCTCTTTTCTAATAAGCGACTCAAGCCTATCAATACTCGTAGAAATACGCAAAAAGGATTCTGGCAGACTCTCAGTGTCTCTTGCAATTCCTATTAAAGGCATACATCGTTCACATTCTACCACAAGTTTAAATCCCAGACCGAATTTGGAACATTGTTTGAAATTTACTTTTCCATTACAAAATTTTTCTTCACCTCTAGTTTCAATAATGTTTGAACACCGTACAAAACACGAAAGTGTAGAAAAACCAGAGCAAAGTCAATGATCGAATATTGTAGCGTGGCTTCCTGTGGCATGTGCTGTTTGTCATCGCCTTTTAATTTTTTGCCGACATACTCGTAAAAGAATTATCATCTACCTCAGGATTTTTGGATTAAACGATTGTTTCCTCTTCTTAAGTCTATCTTTTCTACGGACACCTTCCGTTATCTGGGTTCTAGACACTTTAAACGGCATTTTTTATCGAATAAAATTCACAACAAACACTTATAAACTCAAAATGAACTCCGCAGTTTAACGAGAAATCACCAAATGAAATATTTTCCAGTAGTTTACCTTATTATAAAGAAAAAAAGGGACAATAATTACGGCTAACAATAGATGAGCTGCAGCTGCGCTATACCTATTGCGCCCTCAGCCTATACCTGACCTCAAGCGTCCACCTTTTCAAGGCTGTATCTCCGAAACTATTAGTCGGATCAACTTGAAAATTTAGGACAATATTCTAGAGATGTTATAGAATTTAATAAGACAAAGAAAAATTTTCGAATTTTTGAAACCGTGAAACCCATGTAACCCCTTAATGCCAATAGAAAAAGTGATAAATCCTTAAAAATATATATAGCCTATTGTTATTCAGGAAAAAAAAATGTATTTCTCTAAACAAAAGCAAGAATTCTCCTCCGCTACGAGTTTCCCTCGTGAATGACGTTATGCATGAACTGAAGATTGTGATCAATTCGTTTCTGCTTACTTACTCAGGCTATAGAAGAAATACGATGCTTTGAATAGTCCAGATTCATTTTTCGAAACGCCCCTGACCTCCAAATTTATGTATGATGATAATATAGCAAAAATATTCGAGACGGTGAACACTCAAGATGTATAGAAGGTAATGAAATGAAGGTTTTATGTATTAAAACGGAAATGGGCAAATCTTTCAACGGAATTAGTTACGGTCACGGCTACAAATCGTAAAAGGTGCCGACCATTAGCGATTGTCAATACCTCGAACTGGTAAACAAATTCTCCTAGGTGGTTCAATTACGAAAACTTGCGAAAATACTTCTCGCTTCGGCTGATTTTCATTAGCGAAAAGCCACATAACTTGACACTGATTCGATTGATTCTTCCCGAATTGGCTGACGCCCGGAAAAATAGAGAAGTCACGAACTTTCCAGACAGTAACAAATTCTTTTCAATCAATTATTTGTGCAGGTAAAGCTTCAATTCTGTTCGGGTTGAGCTGCAATTGTAGAGGAATTCGATTCATTCAATTACGTCACTTTCACTTAACGATTACAATTCATGTATGCAAACTTTATCTTTAGGTGAAAAGAGTAACTAGTTCTGAGGAAGTTTTGTCTTCTGAACTTGTTCGATTCATAAGAGCTTTTATGTTTTACTAACATTGATGAATTGTTCAACATCATTTTTAATTTGGAGTTTACAGTAACTGTTTGATTATCTCCTTATATTTTATAAGCAAATATCGGTATAACAACTTCAGTTATATAGTTTTCGTTGGACCATATATATATATATATATATATATATATATATATATATATATATATATATATATATATATATATATATATATACCATTGCCAGGCAATGATTATAATCAAAACATATCCTGGAATAATTATATATTAGGATAACGTTAAATGTTATGAGAATATATCAATCTACCAAAATATATACATACTATAGCATCATCAGACAATGATATCAATGTACCAACGAGTAGTGTCAAAGGCTTTCTCCCGGAAAAATCCAGTGCACGGACGTTAGTCAAGTAACACTGAATGTTACTCATTAATAGTTTCCTTTGTGTGAAGTGGTGAACGATCGAATAGAATACTGCTCTGAATATAAATATGACAAAATTGTCAGTTAATTATATTACATTTTATAAACAAATAAATAAAATATGAAATGAGAATCTGAGCAGTATAAACTAAAGAGAAAACCTATGACTCTACCTCATTATTTTTTCGGAAAGAAACCTACGAAGAATATTACAAGATTTGATGACTGTTATCTTTTGTAACTGTTCAAACAAATTTTTCACATGTTTTTAATCTCGTCGCCAAGCATCATATATTTAGAAATTTTTTCATTGTATTTATTTTGTATATTATGTGTGTCGGGTATAGCAATATCAATTATATATGTTATTTGATTCTGTTTATCATTGAGAATGATATCTGTCTATTGTGTTTTACAGCTCTGTTGCAAAGAATTGTTTTATCAAAATAAAGTTTATATTTGTCATTTTCACAAATAATCTCAGGTTCATATTTGTGAATTTTTTTTTTTGGGAATTAGGTCATGTTTAATTCCTAGATTAGAATGAATAATATTAGCGACGGCATTATGTCTTTTAAATAATCTGTTGAAGCAAGGACTGAGCAAGATGATAATATATGAAAAACTGTTTCTGAAGAACAGAAACATCTACGGCAAGAATCATCTATATTTTGTTTGATGATGTTTTCTATAATTCCTCGTGAAAACAACCTGATCCTGGATCGCAATTACCAAGCCTTCTGTTTCGGCAAACAATTCTCCAGATACTAACCATTTATTTGATGCGATTTCATCAATATAATCATTTTTAAATTCTTTAGGGTGCTTTCCGTGTAATTCCGTCTGCATCCAACTTTCTCTTTTAGAATTATCATCAAATATATCAAAATCTACCTTTTGCATTGTCAAGTTCAGAGGTGTAAGATTATAATCTGAAGCAACAACAATATCATGTAATTTAGACGTTCTCAGTTTATCATGAAAATGGGAACGTAGATGAAAAATCTGTTTACTATGAAGATTATTCAAATCAATTAAACCACGACCTCCAAGATGTCTAGGTAGTGTAACTCTCTAAACAGCTGACTTTGGGTGGTGCTTATGATATTTACAAAGCATTTTCCTCGTTTGACATTGTAATTCATTTAGATCAGTTTTAGACCGTTTAATAATTCCAAAAGAAGATGTAAGAATAGGAACTGCATAGGAGTTGATAGCTCTGAAAAAGTTTTTACTAGTTAAATGATTCTTGATGATAATTCTAAGTCTTTTGTAATATGAACTTCTAATAATTTTCTTTAGTGCTGCTATGGTTAATTGTATTCTCTTGACAAAATCCAAGATATTTATATGTATCTCCTTGATGCATTGGCTCGATTTCGATATTGGAAATCTTTATATAATCAGAGGTGATCTTTCCTTTTCAATAGAAAGATTTTTACATTTTGGAAGCCCAAATTTTATATGAATATCATTGGAATAGTTGAAAGTAATCTCAAGTAGACTTTTTAAATGACATTTGGTTCCGGCATATAATTTAATATCATCTAAATAAATTAAGTGACTTAATTTGAACTCAGTTGATAGACTCTTTATTTTGAAGCCAAAACTAGTAGCATTTAATTCATGAGATAATGGATTAAGGCAAAGACAAAACCAAAGAGCACTTGAAAAATGCCTCTTTTGATTGGAAATACTTCGGATTTTAACGATTGTTTTTAAATATTTAAATGAAGATTCGTTCTCCAATTTTACATTACAAAATCAAGAAAAAGAGGAAGTGTCTTATCAATTTTATAAATTTCCAAAATTTCTTGAATGCCATGAATGGGGAGAACTATCAAAAGCCTTTTGGTAATCAATGAAGGCTGTATGAATATTTCTCTTCTTAGTTTGAGCTTGATTCAAAGCAACAGAATCAATTACAAGTTGCTCTTTAGTACCAAGGTGTTTTTTCTACATCCTTTTTTTGTTCGGAAAGAGTATTATATATATATATATATATATATATATATATATATATATATATATATATATATATATATATATATATATATATATATATATATATATATATATATATATATATATATATATATATATATATATATATATATATATATATATATATATATATATATATATATATATGATATACCTGGAGAACGAATCTAACATTTGGCAAAACGTTACGCCTGAAATAAAAATTCTAACAGGTATCTTCCAGGGTGATAAACTTAGCACACTGTGGTTTTGTCTGGCTTCGAACCCCCTCAGTAAATTGCTCAATAACAACCGATACGGGTATGTCGTAGACACTAGGTCGAACATCAAAATAACTCACCAATTATACATAGATGACCTCAAACTATACGCCGCAAATGAGGAGCAGCTGAGGAACTCCTGAAAATAGTGACATCATTCACAAAGACCATACGAATGGAAATGGGGTGGACAAATGTGCCGTACTACACGTCAAGAGGGGGAAATTAACACAGGGAGGAGAAATGCTTATTCAAGATGAGGTAGCTATACAAGAATTAGATCCAGAAGCAACATATAAGTACTTAGGTATGCAACAAGCACTGGAGATAAGAACATTCGATCAAAAAGAAGCATTAAAGAACAAATTCTTCGATAGAAATAAAAAAGTCCTCCGCAGTAAACTAAATTCAAAGGCAATGTTCACTGCAATAAACACATGGGCGATACCAAGCATACCCTACTCCTTTGGCGTGATCAAATGGTCAAACACGGATTTAAAGGCGATTGACACAGGGGTGCGAGTTCTAATGTCCAAATATGGTATTCACCACCCCCATGCATCGGTAGTAAGACTTTATTTACCGAGGCACCAGGGAGGTAGAGGTTTGCAGAATTTGGAGATGGCCCACAATAAGGCGGTTACAGACCTAAGAAAGTATTTTCACTCGAAAAACTTACCGTTTCTCCAATCGATATGCCAAGAAGACCAAAACATCACGGCTCTTAATCTAGCATGCAGAAGCAACCCACCACAGACGCCATCACCTGTACAGATGCTGGAGGAATGGCACAGCAAACCCTTACATGGCAGTTATCCGGAGACACTGAAAGACAAAAGAGTGAACAAAGATCAATCACTTACTTACCTTAAATCCGGATATTTGTTCTCGGAGACCGAGGGGCGTCTCGCTGCTATCCAGGATCAGGTGGTACCAACGAGAACGTACATGAAGCATATCACAAAGAAGAACATTCCAACTGATAGATGCCGAAAATGCCTCCAAGGTCTGGAAACCATTCAGCATGTAACGTCCTCATGCTCCATCCTGGCACCAAGAGAGTACACCCAACGGCACAATGCTATGGCAAAAATTTATCACCAAGCGATTGCCATAAAAGTAGGACTTATACTTACTTCTCGAAGGGTGCACGAATACTTTCCCAAGCCTATATTAGAAAATAGTGAGTTCAAACTTTACTGGGACAGCACTATAATAACAGACAGAACGGTGCCGCACAACAGACCTGACATCATTATCTTCGATAATAAAAACCGCCGAGCTACCATCATTGATATAACCGTCCCGGCGGATGAACATCAGCAAGGCGTATACGGAGAAACTAACGAAGTACCATGATCTCGCTTTTGAAATAAAAGAAATCTACCAGCTCAGATCGGTTAGAATTCTTCCCCTGATAATATCCACGAATGGATTAGTTGAGAACCACCTGGCAGAAAACACGGAGTTCCTAGAACTTGATAGAGAACTAATGAGTAGAGCAGTAGAGCACAGAAGGAGGTGATACTCTGGACCACAAGAATCGTCCGAATGTTCCTAACTGCTGCCTAGACCCAGTAGACCCAGTCTTTCTAGAGGAAACCCCTGAATGGTGATAAAAAAAATATATATATATATATATATATATATATATATATATATATGATATATTTTATTCCTATATATATGTTGATTGTGGCGACGCTTCGACAAGTTCTCCTTGTCATCTTCAGGCGTTCAGTAGACGATGTCTCGAGCGGTTCTACTTTTATGTCCTCGTTGTGGGCGTCAGTGGACCTGGTGGTGGGGATGCTTTCATTATTATCTGATGCTTTTCTCTGATAAGACGTTTCTTAAGTTGTTGTGTGGTGCTGATTTGTTTTGAGTTATCGAAATCTATTGTATGACCTGTATGTAATTTATGTAGAGAAATGGCGGATGAGATGGATTTATTTTTTAGTGCTCTTTTATGTTCCTCTATTCTTTCTTTTATTCGTCTATTAGTTTGGCCGATGTATATCTCGTCACAATCTCCACATGGTATTGAGTAAACTCCCTGATTTTCTAAAGGAATGTTGTCTTTCGGATTTCTGAGAATTTTTCCGATAGTTAGGTATGGTTTGTATGCCGTTCTAATTTTGTATTTCCTCAATGTTTTTCCTATTTTATCTGTTACTCCTTTGATATATGGTAAAACAGTTGTGTTCTTTTGTTCTTCTATGCATATCGTGTTTCTCCCAGTAAGAGTGTCCCTTATAGCTGCTTTTATTGTGTTTTTGTTATATGCATTATTTTCAAGAGCGTTGGTTATTGTAGATAACTCTTCTTCTCTGTGGCTGTCATCTGTGAGTGCTACCGATCTGCTTATGAGCGTTTTGACCACTAATTTTAATTGAGCTGGATGATGGTGTGATGAGGCATGTAAGTATCTATTTGTGTGGGTTGATTTTCTGTATACTGAGAATTGTTAACTGTCCGCGTTTGATTCTTTTTCAATTGTGAATGTTATGTTCGTATGGATTGAATTCAGGCGAGCTTTGAACGCGCTTAAGGATTCTTCACCGTGGGGCCATGATAAAAATGTAGTCGACGTATCCATAATTTGGGTTTCAGATGGAATTTCTGTTGTGCTTGTTTCTCGAAATTTGCCATAAATAAATTAGCAACAGCTGGTGACAAAGGAGATCCCATAGATGCCCCGATGTTTGCTTGTAACGTTTGTGTTTATGAGAAAAATATGTAGAACTCAGGCAGTATTCGGAAAGGAGTACAATGTCTTCATTGAAATTTTCTTAGAGACCCTCTAACGCCTCTTCCCTGGGAAAGTTTGGAAATGAAGACACTATTTCTAGGCTTGCCATGATATCTGTGGGGTCCAGAATGATATTTTTTGTGAGTTCTATGAAATGTTTCGAATTTTTGACATATGATTCCGGTGTCTCTACTTCCGGCTGTATTTGTTTAGCAAGATATCGGGCTAAGTTGTTTGTCGGTGAATTGACTGCGCTAACAATGGGTCTCAACGGGATGTCGGTTTTGTGGATTTTCGGCAAAACATATAGTTTGGGAATTCTAGAGGATTTTTCTCTGGGAATCCGGTCCTTTTTGCTCTCCATAGGAATTGACGAACTTTCTATCAGTTTCTTTGTTTTCTTTTCTAGATAGGTGGTAGGGTCTATGTTTGTTTCTTTATAGCATTCGTCATTCGGGATCTTTGCCATTTTATCTTCGTAATCCTTGTTTAGCTTGTCTGCTTACGTTAGTGGTAGGAAGTTTGTGGTTTCTTAGAATTTGGGTTGTTAAGTGCCTTATCGTTTCTGCATCATTAGCCGGTAGAGAAGTGATGGATGTTACTATGCTACCAACGATATCTTCTATTGGGATGTTCTCCGGAGTTATTGCAAAATTGAAACCTTTGGACAATATTGATTTTTCTGTTTCTGACAGGTGGTAGTTTGATGTATTGTGAATCACATTGAGTTTATGACTTTTTGTGCTTGTGCGTTCATGACTACTATGTTTTTACCAGTCTCCCGGTTGTAAATTTCTCTCTGAGATAGCTTTTCTTATTCCCGCTATCCATGTTGTTTTTGATCTTCCTCTTTCCGTCTCTGTGTTGGTGTCCATTTCAAGGTTTGTTTGGGAATGCGTTCGTCGTTCGTACGTTCTACATGACCGTACCATATTAGTTGCCTCCTTTCAAATTCATCTATTATTGTTGTATCCACTCTCATCATTTCTCTTATCCTAGTGTTATTAATTTTTTCGAGTCTTGATTTTCCTGCAGCTCTTCGCCAAAAATCTATTTCTAGCGCAAGTAATCTTTGTCCTAATGTCTTATTCAGTTGCCGTGTCTCACACATGTGACATTAAATACTTAATTACTTTTCAGAGATTGCAAGAGAGCTTTCCGATTGCTCGATCGAATGAATATTAAATTTAAATTTAAAATTCAGAATTTTAATAATGTTGCCTGACTTCGTCGTTGTATTGTAAATTAAATATGGGTTAAGTTATCGGAAAGATATTCTATGGATTCAATTCTTCTTCTCTTCGTCAACGTATTTAATTGGATCACTTCCAATTGAAAATATATCATATTCAATTCAGGGATTTTCATCAACTCGGAATTTATTTTATTTCACATGAAAGTCACATCATAATAATCAGTTATAATATTTTTCTCAACTCTGTGGTGTTAATAATTAAGCAGAGCCTTTACTGTATGCTGTATACGATGAACAAACAAAAAGGAAAGTAATATACAGAAACAGAACAGTTAATTACACATGGGAATAAAAATATCCAGATTCAGAAGTGTAATCAGGAAAACAAACAGATCGCAACCCCTACATTATCACAAGGAATTTCATTCAACAAAATAATTATGTTTTACACCGAAATTTTGCCAACTGTCCTTTTTACAGCTGTGAATATATAAATTATGCAAGTCTGAGTGAAGTAAAGTGTAAATTGGTGTTTTTCTGTAGTGGCAGTTCTTGATGATCCGATATTGAGAAACTAGTGACTTCAAAACAACGCAATGCTTTTGAATTGAAACACTTTTGACATCTATTAAGCTTATTTGGTATTGAAACGTGATTAATCTTTTCAAGGAGAACTGATTATCAATTATATACTTCTTTTTGTTGCATATAATAAAATGGTCGACTCTAATCAATGAGGAATTCTATTTGTTCTTGTAGTTTCAGGGTGTCGAGTAAAAGACAAGACAAAACCTTTCGTTCCTCGAATAAAACCTGAAACATCTGTGCAGGATTTCGGTGAGATGGTGAAGGTGAATATTGACGAAGCTGTATGTTAGCAACTTCCTTCCAAGTATCCAGGTAGTTTCTCTTCGTTTACAGTAACTATCAACGAGAAAAGCTTCAAGAAAGCATCTGTAGTGGAAATGAGGGTGCGCTAGAGACGAGGTTTTTCACAGGAACCTGTTGACGAAAAGTGCATCCTGAAGTCCAATAAGGTGAGTACAGCAGACAGGGTAAAAAGATTCTCTATTTAAACCTCAATATTCAAGGACTTGGTGACAAGTCCAATCTTTTTTAAATCTATCTGAAGGATAAAGGCAGTCTAAACGTGTTTGTGTCAGTGAACACTTTCTGAATTCCAGCCTGTGTAGTGGCTTGGTTGTTGATGGGTGGAACACTTGCTGCAGGTGCATGAAGCAGGCTGGAGTGGCAATTCTATGTAGAGATGGAGATCGGGATGGTGATGTTGTTGTGTTCATTGATATTTCGGTTCTGTCAGTGGAATTTCATTGTGAAGTTAATGCAGTTCATCTTAATAAGGTAGACACTATATTGTGTTTATACCGATCTCCTTCTGGTGATTATGATCTATTTCTGCAAGTCTTGGAAAATATCTTAAGTAAGTTAAATTTTAAGAATAAAACTGTAATTTGCGGTGACTTCAATGTCAGGTTCAATGTTCCCGACAGGGACTTGTATGGAGTGTACATATGTATATGAATGTGACTTTTCTGATCACAGAGCCCAGCGTGTTGTTTTTCATCTCCCAGAAAGTACAAAATTTAATATTATTCGTAAAATCAGGCCTCTGGCTCATAACGGTATGGGATTCTTGAGAACCTGAATTGGGACTTTTTTTGAGAGAGATTTGAGTGCGAGTGATGCATTCAATGATTTTCATAAAAGTTTTGTCTATGCGTTTCAAACTGCTTTTTCCGAAAGAGATGTTTTGATTGTCAAACGACAAGTCGCACTGGTTAATAATGGTTGGAAAATAATGAGAGATAAAATTGAACTCTATCAGCGTTATGGAACAGAAAATCTTGGGAGTTTGCTGAAAGCTCTCAAATGCAATTATAAATTTGAAATAAATAATATTAAGAGGAGAGCAAATGATTGCCACAAATTGCGATGTGGAATATCATCAACTCAAAGAGGAATCTACATAAAAGCAAAGTAAATTCCAATATCGATGTTAATCATTTTAATGAGTATTTCTCATCAGTTCCTCATGGAGTCTCCGGACCTGTGCCACCAACAGACAAGTGTTCTGCTGACTTTCTAAATCGAGTACCACCAGACAGGCGAACATTTTCAAATATCCACAGAAGGTTGAGGAAAACTGGTACTTCTACTGGAAATAATCAATTAAAAGGTGCAACTCAAAATATGAGATCTCCAGATATTGAGGAAGCAGTTTTGAATTGTATTGATTTGAATCCTCATGTGAGTACAAGAAAATTGGAAATCAGTTGAATATTTCACATGCTCTAGTTTGGAGGATTCTCCAGGACTTTTTATTGTACCCGTTTCATATTCAACGCGTCGAAACTCTACTTCCTCGAGATTTTCCTTCAAGACTGAATTTCTGCCGATGGTTCTTAGATGAAATTGAAGAAAATGCTCATTTTGATAGTGAAATAATGTTCACAGACGAAGCTAACTTTTCGAGAACTGCTATCACAAATTTTCACAATAATCATTATTGGGCTGAGGAAAACCCCTATTTGATTGAAGAATCTCTTCATCAAGAACAATTCTCACTAAATGTCTGGGTCGGAATAATTGGAAATTATTTGATTGGGCCATTTTTTGGCCTAACAGACTAAATGGTCCTGCTTATCGGCAATTTCTTGAGGAGTTACCTTTATTTCTCGACGATGTGCCACTTTTGGTGGGAAACATAATGCGATTCATGCATGATGAGGCACCACCACATTTCAGTGGAGAAGCTAGGGAATTTTTGAATAATACATTCAACAACTGATGGATAGGTCGGGGTGGGCCAGAAGCATGGCCTCCAATCCCCCAAACTTGAATAGTTTGGGCTTTTTCTTATGGGGATATCTCAAAACTTTAGTCTAAACCACTCCAGTGAACACTGTAGAAGAATTGAGAAATCGAATACTAACCTCTAGTGCAATTCATTTAGTTTTTAATTGTAGTTTTTTAGTTTGATATTGAATAAGTATAAGTTGGGTCTCAGAAGACGAGCTATCAAAATAAAAGCAAATTTTGGGCATCTAACCTATCGAGTATTTGATGATGATGATGATGATACTTTATTTAGCAAGCTAATTACAAAAACATTGATACATATCATTGTATACTGATATTAATGAGGTCCTAATGACCCATTATTCCTCTATAAACATATATAAAAGTTATAAACTCCATTTATTTTTCACATATATAGTGCACCTCGTCCTGAAACACTTAAGGATTCGACTATCTTTCACATTACGTGGTAAACCATCAATTCTTTGTACTATACTCATGGAAATCTTTATTAAATGTACAATTATCCACCAAATGTTTTGGCAGGAGGTGATGCAACATTCTATAAATAAATACGAAAACACTTAAATAGACATTTTGTCTCACGGATAAAAGCTTCGAGTTTTCCAACATACAACGAACAGAAGTGTAATTATCACAGTCTAGAATTAGCGCATAGTTTTATTTTGAATAATCTGAAGTCTAGCTATTTCCTTCTCTTTGAACATATAAATAATTGAAGGACAATAATATTTTCTGATTCTTCCCAGAAAACCCACCTTTCTGCTTACTTTTTTACAGATATAGTCAGCATGCTTTGTGAATTTTAAGTTGTCATCAATTACTCATCCCAAGTATTTGAACCCAGTAACATTTTCGATGGAATAATCATCAATTCTAACACCATAACTTCTTCACTCTGTTTTTTGTATCATCATGATTTTAGTCTTTTCCAGGTTCAATTTAAGGTGGTTATCTTAAAGCCAAGTAAAAAGAATTTTTAGTTCGTTGTTGATGGTTTGAATTACATCGTCTATGTTGTCGCTTATAAAATAGATGCAAGTATCATCTGCATTTCAATTATTTTTTTTATTTAGCGAATAACATTCAATTCAAATGATTCAAATTCAATAATTCTTCACTCGAAAATGGTTGGAGATACGGAAAAATTACAGCCGTCAAAAAAGTTTTTAAATTGAACGGAGATGACGAAAATTGATTGTACGCTGATCAGTGGCGTACTGTAAAAAGTTTGAACGGGCAAAAGGAGACATGGCCTCGAAAAAGAAAACACCTTGTGAATTTCAGTTCAAATCTAGGACGTGATATGATGGAGGCTGTAAAAAATAGCTTGCATTCCAAATTTGGGCTGAATATCTCGAAAACTGCAGGAGTTTTAAAGAAAAAAACAATTTTTGCTGGAAATTTCAATACCCTGTAGCTCCGTAACGAAGCTTTTGAGGACCCATGTTTATAAAAACTTTTTTTGCTTAAAATTGCACGTAGATTTACCACCTCAAGTTGTGACATACTATTATGTAACACCCTGTATAATAAAGCACGCATGTGACGTCAGAGATACACTGGGTACTATCAAAAAAGGGGCACCAAACTTAGTACTTAATATAGGTGAAAATTCCATTCTATCCAGTGCTTATTGCTGCCCCTCTAACCCCCTCATGGTTACGCCCATGTAGTAGACTCATCAATATATTGGTTTTGGTTTCAGTTTCGTCCGAAGATCAGACCGACGCAGAAACGTCGATTTTGAATTCGGTTCCATCTGGAAATCCTGTTTCGGTCGAATACTTATATTAATACTTCAGGAAATATTTCTCTGACAATATATTGTATCCTTCTGCCGGCTCTGTAGTTAGTTGTCAGCATCCTACCGGCAATTTAATTTTATGGGAGGAATATATCATAGCCGACGACTTTTCCATGTGCATGGGGTGAATAATGGAAGAAAATTATTCGGTATACAAAAACTTGTATAAAGAATAAATATTTTATATGGGAATGGGGGAATTTGTTAAGGGTTACTTTCCGTCCCGCCGACAAAGACTCGAGCGCCAAATCGTATAACCCCCGCAGAATATTAATCTGCCATTTTTATGTAACCAAAACGAGTTCAAGGTATTCAGTGTTTTGAATAGCTTCTCCATCAACTTTTCAAGAGCAGCAGTGGTGTGCTGCAGTTTAATATTCAAATCAATGTAGAAAATTCAGTTCTTAATAATTAATGAAGACCCGACTTCAATTGTGAAATAGACCTGCAAATAATTGCATATCATGCGAGTACATTTGATGATATACACAAGTTCGAATCGTATGAAATATATACACTGGTCTACAATGGTTTTGTTGCCCTAGATATGAAAATGATTTTGGGTCTATTTATGCACACAATTCGTGAAACTATCAATGATTTTGTAGGATTTGCTCTGATTTCTTTTTATATCTTTATTTTCATTTTACATAACAAAAATCGTAAAACAAGAAACAAAATAACAGATATATTTATAATGTCAGTTATGTTTTGAGAAATTCGGATACATCGAAGTAAATAAAGAGGAAAATGTCGAAAATATATTTCATATTTCCATAAAACGCCTTTTATGAGCTTTTCTTCTATAATTTTTCAGGGGACAATCTCTTTTCAAAGACCAGCAGTAATCTGCCATCATGTGGCAATCCCATCGACCTTGATACCTTTCTTCCATCACTTTTACATCTTGATGAAACCGCTCTCCCTGTTCCTCACTATAATTTCCTAAATTATCCGGAAATTTATCTAGATGATTGCGGAGATAGTGTAACTTAATACTCATATTTGCTCCTAAAGTCTGAAAGTTTGTCAGCATATTTTGCACAATTTCTTCATAATTTGCTGCTTTATGGTTACCTAGGAAATTTTCGACAACCAACACAAAACTTTTCCAAGCTTTACTATCCGGAACAGTCATAACTTTGATAAAATCTGAGTCTTTCATCAATTGCCGTATTTGAGGACCATCAAATATTCCACCTTTCAATTTTTCCATACTAAGCTTCGGAAGTTTTCTGCAAATGTAATTAAAACAATTTCCGTCTTTGTTCAACGCTTTTACAAATTGCTTAATCATACCTAACTTAATATGTAATGGTGGAAGTATGATTTTGTCTCTGCTCACCAGCGGCTCCTTATTACGTTGGCTTTACCGACAGTTAAAGAATTTCTCACAGGCCAAACATCTTGTTCCCAATGAAGTTGCTTTGCTCTACTATCCCACATACAAATAAAGCAAGGGTATTTTGTATATCCACTTTGTTGGCCAAGTAAAAATTAACCATTTTAAATCCACACAGATCGGCCATTGATGCTCAGAGTATTTAATTTTCTCTAAAACTAATTTTACATTTTCATATTCTTCTTTGAGTTTCGTTGAATGGGCAATTGGAATTGATGCAAATTTATTTCCATTGTGCAATAAGACGCATTTTAAACTTCTTTTGCAACTATCAATAAAAGGCGCCATTCAGTAGATTTGTACTCTTTTAAACCCATGTCTATAAACAGCTTCGCGATATCATTACAATACACTAATCCTTCATTTTCACTGAAAAATTGTAATAACTCTTTTTTTCGCGTTCTGTATGTTGTAATTGTTACTGTTGGTACCAATAAATTTTTTTTTCAATCTTGAGGCAGTTTGATCCTTGTTTTGATAAATTGAGATCACGTATTAAATCACTGAGTTCATTTTGAGAAAATAACTTTGGCGTAGATGTTTCACCTTCCCATTCACTTCCACTAGTAGATGGTCCCGATTTCTGTGAATTTGGTAACATCATTGTTTCTGAGGGCATGCGAATTACTTTTGAAATGTATATGGGCCGAGGGAGATTTTCACTGTGTAGAACCGGACATTTCGTAGACTGTAAGTCTGGGCATCTCCACGTTTGATTTCGATTAAAACCTTTAACATCTACTACGCAAAAGTAACAATCATCTAAATGATTCGCAGGCTCCATCCAGATCATAGGAATACCAAAGTCTAATCCAGAACGTTCACCTTTTTTCCACAACCGTAAAGACTCAACACAGGACTTACAAACTTTATTAGGAACCCATGGTTTACCTAATTTGTCCATTTTGAAACCAAAATATTCAACATAAGTCTCCTTGACAAAGTCTGTGATATTTCTTTTTGTTTTTTGGTATATAAACACCGCAAATATAACAAAATAAATCACTACAATATTTACACTTTCTTCGTGACGAACTCATATTTTAGACTAGAAGACAAATATATAAGAATGGACATTCAGTAATTGAAACAAAATATTAATCCATGACACTTTATCCAGATTTACGTGTATATGTACTTCAATATTGTCAAATAACTGAGATCTCAGCTGTTCTGTGGAGCAAGAGGTCTGAGAGTGGGGATCAGGTGATGTTTGTATGCACGAAAAAGTTGCGCAGAAGCCTAATTATGACTGGAAAATTAAATTTTATTTCTAACAAGCTTATAATTGTTCAAAATATAAGAAATGCAAAAGTCATGAAAATAGGAGCACATTGAGAACTTTCATGAATATATTCGTAATCTGGGCACTTGAAAACATAAAAATTTGCGATGATATCCAGGGCAACAATAAAAAAAATTTTTTTTGTAGAGCTGTGATATCATTATAATATGCCTTTCTTAGAGTCCTTTTTTAACCATATTGAAATATTCGAAGGCAAACTATCTCGAAGACATATATATGGAATTTTCGCTTAACACTTGGAGAAAAATAATGAATAAATGTTGTTTTTCACTAGGCAAAGGTTTCACAAATATTTATCAAAATACTCGACATATGTTTCGGGTTGTTAGCCCATCATCAAGAGTAATACAATACTAAATTCCAAATTAGTGCTTTCACTTATGTATAACGACATTCACAACAGGAGGTAAATTGAAGTCTAGTTGGTCGTTGGAAATTGGCTGGTTTTTCTTATGAGCAGACGTAATTTCAATAATCTCTAAGATGTCTATCCTTTTTCCTTTATTATCTGGATGCATGAGTTCAATATTTTCGAAATCTATGAAATGATTTTTGTTGATGCAGTGGTCCGAAAAACCCGTAGAATTTTTATTTTGGAGAATAGATCTTTTATGTTCTTCAACTCTCTCTCGATTCATCGATTTGGCATATACCGGGTGAGTCTACTTCTTTATCTCGGAAACTATTTTAGATAGATGCGAAATTTCTTCTGATTATTGTTTTATAAGTGTGTTCATTCCTTAAAATTATTTTCGTACATACAGGGTGTTCCATTTTTGCTCCAGGGACAAACATAGATTTTTTTAAATGGCACGCCCTGTATTTTTTATCATATTCTGATTACAATTTGGATGCTCTCTTCAACGATATCTGTTTAGTGCCCAAACAACTATCGGTATATTTTAAATTAATTGAAGTATCGATAATTTCGGGAATTTGGAAGTTATTTCAAAAGTTCTCAAATGCCTCATTTCGCATAATTTACGCATGATATTTTTTTTTCTTGAGGTAAAAGTGTTGTAGCTTATTATCAAATGAAGAAAATTTTTTTTTTCATACCGAGTGTTCCTAGTAACCCAGCGAAAATGAAATTTTTCAAACATGGAAAACTTCTTTTTACAAATATAACACCCTGTATCTTTTCAACGTGTTTTGTTCCCACTCGAATAAGCTTTACAACGGTACCTTCTTTTCAGAAATCCGATGGAGATTTTCCAGAAAATTTCGAAATTAGTGTGAGGTTTAGGTATTTCTTGCAATAAACATGCTGTTGATAAAATTCAGACATTGAAATATGCAAATTTCAACACAAAATTAGATTTTTTGCTGTTCAATGAAACTTAAACATCAAAACTCTCAAGGTGTATCGAAATTTCTTCACTAGAAAAGATTTATTTGCGATTTTATCAGTTGTGCTCAGAGCTAAGTCTTCACTTAATCGAAATTACTCAGTTCGAAATCTTCAATAGATGTTCAAAAAGTCTACTGTGCTCAAAACAACTTGCATGCTATTCTCCTCATTGAGTACACGCTTAGCTCTTTCATTCTTCTCATATCCAACTTGTGATTGAACCATAGAAATAAGTATGACTTCTATGGGCATACCACATGAAGATAGAAAATATTGTTCGACTTCCTGTGGTTTAAACCACCTGTTCCCATAGAAGATTTATTTCTATGGTTTACTCACAATGCCCCAAGATTTGACAGTTTTGAATTAGATAATTCCAACGTCATATGAGTGAGTCTAAGTGAGAAATACATAATATTATTGCAACAATGAATTTTACCCAAAAAGAGTTAATTAATATGATTTATTGTTTGGGAGAAAGTGAGAGGAATTGTTCGTTGGCGTCACATATTTATTCCCAACGTTACCCAAACAGTACACATCCTAGGAAAGAGGCATTCGAGAGACTGAAGGAAAGGTTTGAAAGAACTGGACAAGTTGGATATGAGAAGAATGAGAGAGCTAAGCGTGTACTCAATGAAGAGAATAGCATGCAGGTTGTTTTGAGCGCAGTAGAGAATCCTCATGTTAGTATAAGAGATGTTAGTCGAGACTTGGGTATTAGTCAGACATCTGTATCAAGAATTTTGAGGAAGGAAAAGTTCCATCCTTTTCATATTCAACTCCATCAACAGTTGGAGCCCCTGGACTTCGGGCGCAGATTGGATTTTTGTAGATGGTCTTTAAATAAAATAGCAGACCAACCGAATTTTTTCAGTGGGGTAATTTTCACTGATGAGGCCACCTTTCATAAGAATGGATTGGTGAACCGGCATAATTTTCATTATTATGATACTCAAAATCCTCATTTCATGAGAACTGTTGACCACCAACATCGTTGGTCGCTAAATGTCTGGGGTGGTAAAATTGATGATTGTGTGATCAGACCCTTTTTTTTCCAAGAACATTTGAACGGGGAACGTTATTTAAATTTTTGCAGCATGATCTGGAGCCTTTGCTTATTAATGTTCCCCAAAACATAAAAAACAATATGTGGTTCCAACACGATGGGACACCAGCACACTATAGCAGCAATGTCCTCGATTTTTTAAATGATAGGTTTGGGGGCAATTGGATAGGCCGTGGAGGTCCTGTAGGATGGCCTCCTAGGTCTCCGGACTTGAATAAATTGGATTTTTTTGTGGGAGTATGTTAAAGAGAGGGTATATCGAGACCCTCCAATAACCAGGGAAAATATGATATACAGAATTACAGAAGCATTTAGGAGTATAACGCCGAATGTTTTCCAGACAGTGACCGAATCATTTCACAATCGTGTTCGAGAATGTATTCGTCAAAATGGGGGACATTTCGAACATCTAATTTGATTTGAAAACTTATTGATATAGAATTAAATTGGTGTTTATGATTTTGATTTGCATTTTTTTTCAGTGGATGTTTCATTCACTTTTCTATCTTCATGTGGTATGCCCATAGAAGTCATACTTATCTCTATGGTTTAATCACAAGTTGGATATGAGAAGAATGAAAGAGCTAAGCGTGTACTAAATGAAGAGAATAGCATGCAGGTTGTTTTGAGCGCAGTAGACATTTCGAACATCTATTGAAGATTTCGAACTGAGTAATTTCGATTAAGTGAAGACTTAGCTCTGAGCACAAAATATATTCGTAAATAAATCTTTTCTAGTGAAGAAATTTCGATACACCTTGAGGAGAAAGTATTTATGTTTGAAAAATTTTATTTCGCCGGGTTACTTATAAATAACAACACTTTTTGACCTCAAGATAAAAAAAATATCATGCGTATGAAGCATTTGAGAACTTTTGAAAAACTTCCAAATTTCCGAAATTATCGATAAAAAATTAATTTAAGAACAGATATCGTCGAAGAGATATTATTAGATAGATTAAAAGAATAAAAATTTTCAAGATATGAAAAAGAGAACTTTTATTCATTCCAGAAAAATTTATAGAATTTCATGTTGATCCTACAAACAAATTTCAAACCCAAGTCATATCTTTAATTGAAAATGTACGAATTTTGCAAAAGATGGGATGAAATTGACCAAATATTCATTACCCAAATTCACAAGGTAGATTGTCCCATGAGAACTATTGTTTCATATGTAAGTGCTCCAGCTACTAAATTATGTAAATATTTGAACAACATACTTCCAAATTCGATACAACACAATCCAATTTACTCAATAAAAACTCTATAAAATTAACCAATCACTCTAAAACTTCCGGTAAATGCTAAATTAGTATCCTTTGATATAATTAATCTATATCCTTCTACACCCTGCCGTGATGTTAATAAATCAACAACTTCATTCCAATAGTACATTAAGCCCCACTCATATATAAGAACCGATGTCTGCTGTGAACCTATGTCTCCAACAAAGTTATTTCAGGCTCAATAATAAAATATATACAATTAGATGGTTTACCTATGGGTTCTCCATTGTTTCCGTTATTAAGTGAAATATTTATGACAAATTTGGAAAATAGGATTTTAAGTTCCTCCAACATCCTAATTAAGAATGTATTTTATGTAAAAGATATGTAGATTATATCTTCTGTATTTGGATTGGCACAAACAAACAACTCAATAGTTTCTTACAGTTTTCAATTTCTTTACATCAATCGATTCAATTTACAATTGAAAATGAAAATAATGAAAAATCTTTGAACATCTCGGACTTGTCGATTAGTAGGGTTCATGACTTACTCGCCTTTGAAATATACAGAAAACGAACCTATTTGAATACCCTGATTCATAACAGTAGTTCCCAATCCAAAAGTATCAAATTGAGTGCTCATTTATTGTTCATCCTTTGGCAATTTTGAGAATGAAGTTCAAGTTTTGAAATTAATCGCTAAGAACAACGGCTATGACCCAAAATTAATTGATACCTTTTCATTTCATTTCATTCTAGAATACAACAAAACTACATTAATGAACAATTTGTCCAATCAAAAAATTTCATGGGAGTCAAAAAAATGTTATAAAAGAACAGTACACATTTTAACATATTGACAAACATAACTATTGAATAAATAATTAAATAAGTTTTTTAGAAATTTTTGTCATTGAAATATTCATCTAGCTTGTAGTAGGATTTCGATATCAGTTTTTTTGAGGATTTTCTGCAACAGTAGTCTCTTCATTTTCTTATACGCCTCTGGGTGCTTGTTGTATATTTTCATAGCGGTGTAGTTTATACTGAGTTGTGACGTATTTATCCTATGGAAAGGTATTACAAATTTTTCGGCATTTCTAGTGGAGTAGTTGTGATTGAAATTATTTCTTGGAAGGTCAAGTCCGTGATCATGGATGGAAAGTACACACGCGAGTATGAAAAGTGATGTCAAGGTAAGTATTCCTTCTTTTCTGAACAGGTTTCTGCAGCTTTCCTTTGCTGCACAGGATTCGCAGCGCATATTTTTGCTTCAGGAGTATTCTGCTACTCTCGAGATGGTCACCTCAGAAAATAACACCATAGGAGATCAAACCGTGCCACCAAAGTAAGTGGTTCGAGCAGATATCTCACCAGCAATTTGCTTCATGCTACGGATGGTGAAGATGGCACCCGAGAGTCTACGCACTAGGTCTTCAACGTGAAGAGCAAACTTAACGTCCGGTTCCAGGGTGACTCCTAAAAAGCGAAGGTGAGTATTCATTTGTGATTTTGTTTCGAGTATTAGATGTTGGGTTTTTGTTTCATTCATCTTCAGTTTGTTTCAACCAAAATTTGGCCTCTTCAAGCGTATTTGAGAGGAGGTTATTCACCTCATTTATATCAATGCCCACATTTAGAAAGCTGGTATCATCGGCAAAAAGAACTGAGCTAGTTGATGTCACATTATCTGTCAAGTCATTTACATGAATGACAAACAATAGCGGGCCCAAGATGGACCCCTGTGGTACACCATGGCTAATCGTTCACCACTGTGACTATCCACTCTGGAACCACACTTGCTGAGATTGGTTGCTCAGATAGCTTTTTATGAGTTCTAGAGCTATGCCTCTTATAACGTAGTAGTTCAGTTTCCTTAGCATAATTTGATGGACTATGCTGTCGAAGGCTTTGCTTGGATCGCAGGATGACAACTTGCATTTTTTACGACCATCAAAGGCCTTAGCTGTCTCTCCCAATATATGGGTTAGTGTCGTTGTTATCGGTTTCTTTCTCAGAAAACCGTGTTGCTGCTTGCATAGAACACTAAATCGCTCGAAGAAATCCAACAGTCTTTCTTTTATAGCCGATTCAAAAATCTTGATACTGCAGGTAGAATCGATATTGGTCGGTAGTTATCCCATGAATTTGGATCTCCTGCCTTGAATATAGGAACACTTTCGCTCTTTTCAGTTGCTCTGGCATTAACCTTTTTCGAATTATGTTTCATTTTCATCTGTTGTAGTTCACTATCTGTAGATTTTTTGACATATTGTTACCATGACCACTTTTCTAACCATAGATCGCTCTAGGCCCGAATAAGCGTGTAAGCTTTCCTAATCACAGATCGCCAAGTAGGCCCTTCAACAGGGCTAGGCACAGAACGTATTTTCCTGGACCGAGGGTTTGAATATCCGTGCATCGGAGACTGCCGACACTTTCTCTTCAACGACCTCTTCGAATACACACTGTCTCAGAAAACCGGCTGCAGCACGCGTTGCCACGAGCCAGCTTTCCGTACCCACGCCTTATCGCCAAACCGCAGTTGTTCACCAACGAACTACGTGTTTTTTATTTCATTTTAATTCTACGTTTACAAAGAGTGTTTGTGTTAACCACTCAGTGTTTCCATGGTGTGTGTGACCCCATCCCGGTAACAAGTGGAGCCCAACGTGTGCATTAGGGCATTGTTTTCTCCAAGTGAAGAACTCCGCTACTTCCGCACAACGACGCACGTGGATAGTATCCGTCTAATTCATCTACCGCAGAATTAATCCACCACCGCAGCAGCTGTGAATGAAGCATCCGGTTCTTGGACCGAAGACAACACCAAGTGGCGCCCAAAGACGAGTGTGAGAATGTAGTGTTGTTAAACGATCAGTGCGGTAGTGAATCTAGAACCTACTCATAGTTGTTTGATAAACTCATCATGTGTCCTATGCACAGTAACAGATATCGTTGAAGAAAGTATCTGAATTGTTTTCAAACTGCAGTATCTAACCATAGATCGCTCTAGGCCACTCCGAATAAGCGTGTTACCGTGTTAACCACGCTTTCCTAATCACAGATCGCCAAATAGGCCCTTCAACAGGGCTAGGCACAGAACGTTCCGGCACTTTCTCTTCAACGACCTTGTGGACCTTTTTAACGTCTCGTGGTAAGAGCATACATTTGTTTTTCAGCTTTATGGTTTCTTTATTATTTTTTTCAACTTTCTCGACTGGTTTATTTTCCTGCTACCGTTTAGGGCATGTTCTATCGAAAATTTCTATGAATGCGTTGTAGAAAGAATCGAACGCTTTCCTGCTAGGTGCCGTTTTGCATGTCGCCAAGTTTGCATTTTGAGCTCTTCATTCATTTTACAGAACCACCATCATTTATATTTCTCATTAATTGTCTTTCTTCGTTAACAAAGAGTGTTCTGTGGTTCTGCATCAGCATTTCAGGATCTGTTGTGGTCACCCCATCCCGGTTCAAAGGTAAGTATTCGAGCCCTGAAAAAACAGTGTCAATTTAGGGCAGATGTTTTCGTTACCCTCGAAGAACTGCTCTAACATTGGTCTCGCACGAACGACGCACGTGGATAGTAAATCTGTCTACATTCATCTACCGTCAAAAATCTATATCCAAATCACCTTCAACATAAATTTGTGAATGAAGCATCCGGTTACTTGGACGGAAGACATACACTCATCTTATGTGGCGTTTCAATTGATCCACGTGGAGTCTGTAGTGTAGTAGTTGTTAAACGACCAGTTGCGCTAGTGATTCTAGAA
Organism: Cryptolaemus montrouzieri; assembly: GCA_013387265.2. Lineage (NCBI taxonomy): Eukaryota > Metazoa > Arthropoda > Insecta > Coleoptera > Coccinellidae > Cryptolaemus > Cryptolaemus montrouzieri. Next base: position 143,239,847 of record JABFTP020000185.1, read on the forward strand.
CCTACATCACACCCTCTTCAGAATGTTCAACGTATGTGTCAAAGTTTTGAATTCCATGCTTTTGTTCCTAGAATGTGTCTTCCAGGTTAGTAGAAATATGCGCTCCTTTTTGTAATTGTACTATTCTTCTCTTTTCAGGTACAAATGAGATAAGAACGACAAGGTTTAACTTCAGAGCATTTATCCGTTGCATGTTAAGAAATCTAGCAGAAAATCTCCAATTAACTTCCTAATATTATCAAACATGATAAATAACAGATTATCTTCTTCTTCTTCTGTTAAATAGGACAATATCCTGTTTTTCTGTTACAGCCCTGCTGCGAACCGGAGCTCCAACACTCATGCCATCGCTTTTCGGCCTTCCTATGGGTCTTCTAGTGTTGGGTTTTTGTGTTTTGCCCACTTCGCCCTACGTTCAGGGGCCCATTCTGTCTACGTGATCTCTCCATAGGCGTCGACGTGCTCTTGTCCACCTCACCACATCCTGGACACCTTGCTCTCTTAGCGTATCCTCATTCCTTATTCTATCTCTGCGTGTAATACCTCTTATAGCTCTTAGTGTTCACATCTCTGTTGTCCTCATTAGTTGTTTTGTTTTTGTTGTCTCAGCTCTTGTCTCAACCGCATATGTCATCACGGGTCTCACACAGGTTTTATAGATTCGGACTTTGCTTTCTGTGCTTATGTACTTATTCCGCAGATTACATCTCTCAGGAAGCCAGATATTCTCGATACTTTCATTGTCTGCTATTTTGCTTCTTGTAATAGTTGCCTATCGCTCGATACTTCTACTCCTAGGTATTAAAGTGTGAAACTTGTTCTTTTATATGGTCGTTCACTACTAGTTTGCATCTAATTGGATCTTTCGTTATCACCATCGATTGGGTTTTCTGTGTTGATATTACCATGTTACTTTGAACTTTTGTAGTAGGCGTTGTAGGTCGTCCTCATTCTCGGCTATTAGTAAAGCATTATCTGCGTAGCACAGTATTCTCATGGTTTTGTTACCCATCCTATAGCCTTGGTTCATTTGGTTGACACCTGCTATTATTTCATCCATGATTAAATTAAATAGACAAGGGCTGAGGCTGTCACCTTGTCTAATGCCTGCGATAATCTTGATCTCGTTATAAGTCCCTGTGTAGTTTGTCAAACTTCTTATTAGATTTATCCAGTTCTTTGATTATGTTTATGTATTTATTGCTTAAGTATTTATTTCTAATGATAGTGATCACGTTGTTGATCTATTTCTGTCGGAATGCCTGTTGTTCTATAAAACATACACACCTCGGTTTGTCAAACTATGGACTTTCCACCAGTGATAGAATTTCCGTAGTGATATGCTCTCTCTCCATTCTTCTGATCTCCTTGTTGTTTTCAATTTTTGGAATAGTTTTGTTATTTCTTTGTTATTTCTATATTTAATTAGTTCGTTATTTATGTACCAACACCCGCTTGATCTGCAGTTCTTTGGTGATTGGTTTTTCCTGTTTCTCAACATGTTCCATACCTTTTCTGTGCTCCTCGTAAGTCGTGTTCCATGTCATTTGTAAATCTTTCCCAATATATTTTTTTAATTCTTTAATTTTGTTCGTTGTTCTATTTCTTTCTGTTTTATACCTTTGGTACTCTTCTGGTGTTCTGTGATTGAGATATCTGATATATGCGTTCTTCTTTTCTTTTGCTAAATCTTTGATTTCCTGTGTGAACCATGGTTTATCTTTTATATGACTGTTTATATTGATTCTTCGTTCCCCAATGGCTTCTTTTGCGCTGTTAATTATGTTGTTTTTCACTTTATTCCATGCGGCGTTTATGTTGTCTTTTCCTCGAGTCTTAGTTGAATTTAGTCCTTGTCTACTCCACTGTAGAATAGTGTTGATGTAGTTCACCTAGTTTACCAACACCCGCTTGAGTATCTCATCCACTGTAGAATAGTGTCTGTTTTGGTATCTCTTTGCCCTTTTCTTTGTCTCTGCAATTGTACATACGTCTATTTTGTGTTTCTCTATTTCCAATATTACTTCCTGGTCTTTTGTGTTCCACGATGTAGTGTTCCAGCATGCTAGTCGCATGACGTTTTTCTTTTGATAATCGTTTATACCGTTTTCTTGCCATGTTGTTATCGTTAATCCGTCCGTCATCCGAGGCTGTTGTAACAGTTCTTGGAGCAATTTTAGTTTTTATAGAATGGTAGGGTGCTAACCTTGCCCTCAACCCTCCTCCTTTATCCGGGCTTGGGACCGGCAGTGAAGTCGACTTTGGGCTACTCAATCAATTGTCCACCCATTTGTCGACAATACAGAAGTAATATTAAAAATTCTTTAATTAGGCGGATGGTGTTAATATTACTTCTGTAACAGATTATACAGAAGTAATATTAACACCATCAGCACTAATAAAAAGAATTTGGGTTCATTGGTAGTTAATAATAAAGATAAAACAAATTTATTGGATAAAGGCGGAGTATATAAAATACACTGCAGTGAATGTGAGACATTCTATATAGGCCAAACCGGAAGATGCATCGAGAAGAGAGTTGAAGAACATAAAAGATCCATTCTCCAAAATAAAAATTTTACCGGTTTTTCGGACCACTGCATCAATAAAAATCATTTCATAGATTTTGAGAATATCGAACTCATGCATCCAGATAATAAAGGAAAAATGATGGACACCTTAGAGAGTATTGAAATTACGTTTGCTCATAAGTAAAACCAGCCAATTTGCAACGACCAACTAGACTTTAATTTACCTCCTGTTGTGAATGCCGTTATACATAAGTGAAATCACTCATTTTGAATCTAGTATTGTATTACTCTTGAAAATGGACAATCCAAAACATATGTCGAATATTTTAATAAATATTTGTGAAACCTTTGTCAAAAGAGGAATCAATCATTTGTCTCGAAGAGGTTTAGAACGTTCTCATCTCAACGGAATTATCAGTTGGATCACTGGAAGGTTGACTTAACGTAGCGTCGGTACGTTTGAATTGTCCCAGCAGTGTGATGGTTAGTGTGATCTAACCATTATTTAAAGTCCTCGAGCACTAAAAAGAGCCTCAAGGTCATCCGAGGCGCAAATTCGAAATTTGGAACAGCCCATGAGGCGATGATAACTGCCAGCTGAAAGTTATCAGTAGCGTAACGTCTCATTCTCATTGTGACCCTAGAACTCGTCAAATCATTCAGTTGTGAAGGATCTATTTTGAAAATGGTGTCTGATAGTAAATGGGAAAAATCATTTTTGATTGAATAACATTCATGGAAAATGAAGCGTGGAATCGTTTCAGCTTTCCATTAAACCAATTTATAAATCGTGTGTATAAAGCTTTGAATATATCTGCACGTACGGTAAAGAGAATGAAAAAGGGAAGGACTTGATGTATTCGGTAGAGAAGCATAGGACTTTTCGAATCCCAAAAAACAGCGAAGTTTTCCCAAAACTGAAATAGAAGTGGGACGAGATGACTTCATATTAGAAATCATATTTACAATTACCACGAAATTCGTGAAGAATCGCCATGTAACCTACCCATTTACTAATAGGATGTAAAATAATAATAATGACTTTAATTAGGAAAGGTTCACACTTTGTGGTTTACCTTGCACAGTCGTTTTAGATGGGTCGTGAATTGATAGTTCCTCCCCGATAAAATGAACATAATTTATTTAAAATTATTTGTTTAATAAATATCTGGGCTTCACAAAATTTAAATCTGCATGTACTTATCTTTATGGTGATGTGCTAGTAGATAAAATGGAGAGTATCTCAGCAGGTTGGTGGCTATCCAAGAAAAAGATTGATCTCCTCTAAAAATGACGGAGGTTGGTGGCTATCTAAGAAAATGATTGAACTCTATTGTCCTGCCCAAAATAGAGATGTTGAATTTGTCCTCTCCAAAAATATGGCTGGTATTTTGTCCTCTCCACAAAAATATGGCTCTTGTTTTGTCCCCTCCAAAAAACTATGAATGTTTTGTCCTTTCAGGAAAAACCCTTTTATTTCAAAGGGTTATTAAATGATTCACAGATTATTATGATTGAATAATTTCGAGTGGCTTCAACGAAGTCTTCAAAGGAAAATGAATGAACTCCGGTATTCTCTCAGTTGCCATTCTTTAATAGTCACCGATGGTGGAGGGGATTATTCACGGAATGAATGGTCATCGAATCAAAGTGATTTGCACTGTGTTAAACTTGAACCGTGTTAATCCAAAAATTATTCAGGTAAAGTGGTAGCGGCCATTAACCACGCCACAGCCCACCGTGAAAAGACTTTTGGACACTTATACGTAATACTGACGTAATACTGATAAACAGTAAATTTATTGAACGAAATCAAGTCATATTTTCAAACACTACTACCTACCCGCATATAAACCTCATTAAGTTTTGCTCAATCGCCCGCAGTTTTCATAGAACATTGACTTACTTGATTCGCGAATTTTGCTTTGTTATTGTTCGTATCTTTCTCGAAGTCCGATAGCGGGTTCAGCGTTTTGGTCCATAGAGGGCGACTCTCGTACGTATCTACGAGATGCCTCCCTTCTGGAATCGATAGGGTACCCCGATGTAGCTTTTTAGGATGCTAAGATGCGATATGTGACACTGATGAGCTCCTAATAAGGACGAAACTGCACTATGCCGCTCCATTTCTCAGCATCCTGCTTAGTTGCACTATTGTGGCTCTTGGAGGCTGCGTGCATGGCAGGAAGATTGGGGAACTAGCTCTTATCAAGAAGGATTATTCATTGATCTAAGGATTTTTGAATAATTCTTCTTGTCTCAAGCTTACATATGTAGTCTCCTCGCGAAGTTTATGGCGGAAGATATTTGTCTCATTAAGTATCTACCGACGGGAGGTAATCCCGGAAACAGAGCACCATTTCAGCGGGATTATTTCGCTAGTTGTTATGATTCACGGGCCGGCGAAAGATGTTTCCCAAGTGTGGGAATTTTTAGCGTTCTCACATCTGTTTGTTATTGTTTGTATCTTCCTCGAAGTCCGGTAGCGGGTTCACCGTCTCGGTCCATAGAGGGCGACTCTCGTACGTATGTACGAGATGCTTACTTTCTGGAATCGATAGGCTACCCCGATCTGGCTTGTTAGGATACTGAGAAGCGATATGCGACACTGATGAGGGACGAAACTGCGATCTGCCGCTTCGTTTCTCGGCATCCTGCTTCGTTGCACTATTGTGGCTTTTGGACGCTGCGTGCATGGCGGGCAGATTTGGGAACTAGCTGTTGTCATGAAGGATTATTCATTGATCTACGGATTTTTGAATAATTCTTCTTGTCTCAAGTTTACATTTCATCCACTGTAAAAATCGTACTGAAAATGTTGGAACAGGGGTTGAAATTCAAGATGAGAATGGTACTTGATGTTGACTGCCATTGATCAGCATGGATCTGTTCCATTTTACCTCACTGAAACTTGAATAGTCTCAGAGAAATAGTCTTCTCTATCTTTCAGTTGCTCACCCTGTATCTTTTACAGTTTTCAATTGAAAATGGAAATTTGTTCATGGCAATGTAGACAAAGATACCACCTTTCTTTTGAGTCATCACTCGACCCATCTTCCCTATTCCAAATGTTCAAGGATCGCAACCCCCGCTTAGGGGGTTAATATTACAGGCAAGTTTTGTACCCCAAAAGATGTCCCCCTTTAAACAAAAATGGATCTGTTTTTACGTTTTGATCAGAACTGAATATCTTGGTAGATATAGCCTCTGTTTAGTTTTCGTTGAAGCACCCTGTATATCCAGAAGCACTTATATCTTATTTGTTTTCATACATCCGCATCCATAAAACAAATTTTATGTGTTTTATGTATTTAATTTTTTTCCATCAAAAGTACCTTCGAGAATGAAATTCAATGGGAAATTGATAATGGATGAAAAATTTGACGACCGTCCTGTTATCTGCTTCAATCCAGATTTCCAATCAAGGATATTTACTCTCCAAGGTTGAGTTTTATTCTCTTAATCTTAATTTTGTCGCTATTTATTATTCATCAAACTCCCTGTGTTTGTCAATTATATTAAAACGTCATAACTCAGAATTTTTTGAGCCGATGAAAATTCATGAAGGACCAAATTTGAATATGCAGATTGTTAATTTAGGGAGTAATAAAATTCCCTTCTCATTCGTTTTGCATACAGACTGAAATATGAAATGGTTAGTACATTTTTTTGGTAATTGAGTCAGCATATTTTTTTATTCCAATTTGACTAATGCACACTCTCCAGTTTCCAGAAATCATTGGCATGTCTAATATTTTATACTAGAAAAATCAATTCGAATTTTCGTAATGATTATTAACTTTTCTACGTTATTCTTCAAAAGAATAAAGAAAAGTATCAGAATAACATAATGAATGATACGTTAAAATTATACTGTGAAATAAATATTTAAGGTCAAAATTGCCGGAAGGGCTCTAGCTCAACGTGCTCTGCAGGATTGTGTCCCCCTCGCCTAGGATATGTTCTTTAGGTCAGGCCTAAATGAAACAACTCAGCACAGTTTATGTACAAGGTTTATTATTTTTCTAATTCTGCCCAGTTCAGTTTCTCCTCCCAACAGCTCAGCAAAACAGAATAAAAGGAAAGGAGTATGCTACAGTATCGACAACAACTACAATAAGTTATTTATAACCTAACGAGGATGGTAGTAAACAAAACAAAGATACTTTCTGGGAAGATCTTTCAATAGAGGTGGAAAATGGAAAGGGAAAAATTTTCATTTTGGGTGACTTCAATGGCAGAGTAGGAATAGGAGATAACGTGACAAACAAATTACTCGGAAAATGGGGTGAACCTACAAGAAACAATAACGGACAAATATTGATTGATTTCTTCACAGAAAATCAGTTGGCCATTACGAATACGTTCTACCAACACAAATACATACACAAGCTCACAAGAGAGGTGATGAGCCGAAACGAAAAATCAATTATAGGTTATGTACTAATTCTAATAATAAAAAACAAGTACTGTGTTTTAAGGAACTTTACTTGATAATTGCGATTCGTAACGCGTTTCACTACACCGTAGCTTCTTCAGACGAATGAATGTACAGAAAATATAAATATGAATGTTCTTGAGTAATTAAAAGCTTATTGGGTTGCTTCTTCTTAAGTGGTTATTTATGACAGGTATATCCAATAAAATTAAGGAATAGATTGCTCCCCGAAGAGATTCAATAGAGGTGAAGGGCTTAAATCGACTTGTTCATTGATGAGTCTACCTGAGTGTTTGTATTTATTGATTTAAGTTTTCAAAGATCTACCTTCATTCAATGCGATTCTACTTTGTTTTTTATTTAAAATATTATTTATTAGTTTGGGATTGTAACCATTATTTTTGGCTATTTGTTTAATCAAATTTAATTCTTTGTTGAAATTTTCTGGTGATAACGGGATGTTAATCAATCTATGAATAAAACTATTGAATGCTGACATTTTATGTTGATATGGATGACGCGACGAGTTATGTATTATAATATCTGTATGTGACGGCTTATGGTAAATTGCGAAAATATGTTTTCCATTTTCATTCGAAATTGTTACGTCTAAGAAATTTATCGAATTATTGCTTTCTATTTCGGTTGTGAATGCAATTTTTGGATGTAATGAATTTATATGATTTTCGAAAATTTTCAACTGTCTTACTGTTCCTGTGAAGCAAATAATGATACCGTCTACATAGCGATACCAGTATAAACAATGTTTACTGAGTGGATGAATATGAATTAATTTCTCTAAGTTATTCATGAATATTTCTGCTAACAAAGGACTTAACAGATTGCCCATAATCAACCCGTCTTCAATAGTATAATATTTGTTATTGAAATGGAAATAATTTTGATCTAAACAAATTTGTAATTAAATTACGCGAATCATCTCTTAGAAAATAATCACTCTTTCGACCCACAGTTTGAAATTTTGCATACAGATAATAAATATTGGAAGGTAGATCTCTGAGAAACTTTAGAAATCAATAAATACAAACACTCAGGTAGACTCATCAATGAACAAGTCGATTTAAGCCCTTCACCTCTATTGAATCTCTTCGGGGAGCAATCTATTCCTTAATTTTATTGGATATACCTGTCATAAATAACCACTTAAGAAGAAGCAACCCAATAAGCTTTTAATTACTCAAACTCTGCAAAGGAAGTATGTGGTACAATAAGGTCTGACAACATCAGAAAACAAACAGCTTGGTGGAACAAGTGAAAACGAAGAAAACGGCATAGAAAAAATACTTGAGTTTGAGAACACTTGAGGCACATGAAGAAAGATACAAAGGAAGAAAGTGAAAGAACTAGTGATAAAATCGAAACCAGAAATTATTTTTCAGAATGCTCAAAACGCTTAAAGGAGATAGAAAAGATATTACTATAGAGATTAGTGATAAACAAAGAAGAACATTGACTGAAGAAAATGATATCAAGCACAGATGGAGGGAATGTTTTGAAGAAATACTGAGTACAGATGAGAATCAGACATTACAGAGAGATATTACCGAGGATTATTATGACAACAGTGAACAGGAACGCATCACTATAGTGGAAGTATAGGAGGGCATCAAGAAAATGAAAAACGGAAGGGCTGCAGAATATACGAGAGACTGGGAGATTGGTATAATAATTCCAGTTTTCAAGAAGGTAACAAGAAAGAATGCCAAAACTATCGAGGGGTTACTTTACTTAGTGCTGTTGCGAAAGTGTGCTAGAAGAGAAACTGTTACCGAAAGTGGAACAACAACTGGCTGACTCACAGAGCGGATTTCGGAAGGGGTACAGTATCCAGGATCATATTTTCAGCCTTAAAACGATCACCGAGAAAATTCTCATTGAGGATCTCGAGGTGTGGATAGCGTTCATTGATCTAGAGAGAGCCTTCGATAGGATATTGAGACATCGAGTTTAGGAAATTTTGGCATAACGACAAATAGGACACGATCTTCTAAGGGCACTAAAAAGCTTATATGCTGTATGCAGGAATGTGGTAAGTGTAAGAGGGATAGAATCTGAAGAGTTTGTCACCGAACAAGGCTTGAGACAGGGTAGCGTATAGAGTCTCCTTCTGTTTATAGTGGTCATGGATGAAATTATCAAAGAGGCTAGAACTAAAGTCAGAAAACTCCACTTGGGTTTCAAAAATCTTTATCCGGTTAAAATCACTGAGTGCGCCTTTGCTGAAAATTTGGCGATTTTTGCCAGAAATGAAAATGATCTCCAGTACAATATGGATGTTTGGAATAACTGCCTTACGAGAAGATACCTAAAAATCAATGAAGGAAAAACGAAAATTATAGTAATATCGAATAACAGAAATAATCCGAAGGTGACACTCAACAACAAAGTCATAGAGAGAGTAGAAATAAATAAATAAATATTTGGGGTGTATACTCGAGGAAAAGGGTAAACAGGATTTAGAAATCGAAGAAAGGATTAAGAGTGCTGCGATAGTTTATGTAACACTCAGCAAAAGTTTTCGTAGAAACAGAAGGATCCGGAGAAAATCGAAATTGAAAGTTTATAAGTCAATATAAGCGCCGATTCTTACTTTTGGCTCTGAATCTTGGACATTGAGTAGAAGGGAGAAAGCAAGATAGTTTCGATGGAGATGAAGTATTTGTGAGGTGTGCTTGTAGTGACAAAAAGAGATAGACTAAGAAATCAAAATACAAGACAACAGCTAGAAGTAGACAGTATTGTGAATATAATTGGCCGAAACCAGCTAAGGTGGTTTGGACATATATGCAGAATGGATAGTTCAAGACAGGTAAAATCTATTTGGGATACACGAACGAAGATGAAGAGAAAAAGGGGACGACCGGGGGAAACGTAAAATGGGGTGGTAGCGAAGATACTTGCGGGACAAAATTTAGAGATGACAGAAGCGATATATATATATATATATATATATATATATATATATATATATATATATATATATATATATATATATATATATATATATATATATATATATATATATATATCTTTCGTTCTAGAAGGCCATGAACAGTGATAATTGGCTTAGCTCAACATCGCCTATCACGAAAATACAAGATTCTATCTGAAAATTCAACAGCTCAATTTTTAAGGGGTGTCAAGGTTTTAAATTTCAATTTTTCCTCAAAAAGTAGGTTTTCTTTTGAGACAACCATATGGGGCCACCAAATATTACAGAAGCAGTATTTTGTTATTTTTTCTTATACCACTCATCTCACTCTATTCTTAACGGTTCCGGAGTTCTAGTCTATAATAATTAATAATATAATAATAAGTTTTGTAGTTTCCCCATTCGTTAATAAAAACAACTACGTTGGCGATGCAAAATTTTCGTTCATACTTATATCATTCTGTGATCATAAAAATATCAGTGTGCTATGTCAAAATTTCATTACTGTTAATTATCGACATTGTGAATTAGTGAATTCAGTTTTGAGTATGAATCAATACACCCAAAGTGTAAAAGTCGATATCCTCCCCATTTAGGGAGAGGGCAGACAAAATAGCGTAGAAGCTAAACAATTATACAGTGAGCGTTATACGGACATACTTCATTTGAATAGAGCCTATTTCTCTGAAGTTGAATGGAAATTTCGTGAGGTGCAAACTGCTGAAGACGAGGATTTCGTTATCGATGGAGACACCGAAATAGACGTATTGACATTTGTTGACATCTGTTGATATTAATGCAACCCTATCAACAAGGGATATTGCCGAGGAGCTTGAATTTAGCCACCTAAACGCATGGAGCATTTTGAAATGAATAAAGGTAAGTACCGCTCATTTAAATATCAACTACACTAACACCTGTATGTTAACGATAGTGTTAGGCGACTCCAGTACTGTGAAGAGTACCTTAGGAAAATGGAGGGTCATCCACAATATCTCACAAAGATTTTACTCAGTGACAAATCACGTTTCACGAACGAAGGGATGTTTAATAAACAAAATACCAGGTACTGGTCGCAACAAAATGAGCACAGATATCAAGATGGAAACTTTCAAGAACGTTTTGGGTTTATAATTTTAGTTGGTTCATTGGCGGAGGAGAGATATTTGGAATTTTTGAGGACCCAAATACAAGATGAATTGGACGAGTTTCCATTAGCTGTTGTAAGTGAAACATATTTTCAACGAGATGGTGCACCTCCTCACAACACAAGGGAGGTCTCGCTGTTTCTCGACGAAATTTTTCCCGAAAAATGGATAGGTACAAATGGTCCCATAAGATGGCTTGCTAGATTGCCAGATTTGAGTCCACTAGATTTCGTCATGTGAGGCCATTTGAAGAGAGAGTTTTACCAAACACCTGATAGAACCAAACAGGAATTGGAGAATTGTTTGAGACAGGCTATTTCAGGCATATCAGCTCAATAGTTAAATAATGTTGTATGGTGGATATTTGAACATTTATTATAATTATTTCGTTTTCGCTGTTCGCTCTTATGTTATTAACTTTGATACCCCGTAAAAAATGAGCAAATAAGTTTTTAGATACAATAATGTATTTTCGTGATAGGAGATGTTGAGCTAAGCCAATTGTCACTGTTCATGGCCTTCTAGAAGGAAAGATGAAAATTGCAAAAAAAATGCGATTTTTTTTTCTTTAGAAATTATTTCAAAAGGTCATAGGATGAGATGAACAATTAAAATAAGTAAAAAATACAGGGTGTCCCATTTGATAATCGAAAGTAGGTATCGTTTTCGGCATAACCAGAAACGAAATGTTAATTATATTAGTGTTATCAAATTTAAAATATTGTCCTCTATCCGATTCTCAAATTTCATCAAAACAATCCGAATAGAAAAAAAGTTTCAGGGGTGGCCCTAGTTGTAGTTACACCCGTTATTATATTTAGGAACAGCTAGTATATACAAAACGAAGCGCGTGCGGACTTGTTTTCAAACGAAATCGTCCAGAAAGAACACGTTGATCGACTGTTTCAGACAATTAAGAGTTAAGAGACAATTTTTCACTTGATTCAAGAGTCGAATTGTCGCTTTTGTGATAAATGTTTCATCCTGTATATTCGTGAATAATATCACTCTGAAACCGCCCGGACCTAATTTTTTCACAATTTATGTAGTTTGGACGACGATTTTCGAAACAACATTATGGACCACTTACATATTAAATTGACACCTAGTATATTTAACGACCAGTTATTCTACGTTTCAGACACAGTTGAAAGGAGAATCGGTTCGATTGTAGCTTCTAGGCCTGATTGCATTTTAAACTGCAGGTTGCCTTGTGGAATAGACAAATGCATAATGCGGTTGATAACTAGATGGTGGAATGTGGTCTCTTCTTAGGGCGGTATCGTTTCTTATTTCCCGCCCTTCGTCTCTTTCTAAATGATTTATTGACACCATTCATAAACAGGGTCGAACTGATGTTAGAGATGTTCGTGAATTATATGATCGTTACACACATTATTATTAGTTGAGAGCGGATTATATGTAAATTACATATTTTTAGATATTTTACATATAAATGAGATAAAAACACAAGGTTTAACTTTAATCTACACTTTATTTGAAAAAATTCGACGACGTTTCGCTGACACAGCAGCTTTATCAAGAATGACAAACAGAATGAAGTGGACTTGAAAATCACTAAACAAAATAATAATCATCTTTTTTCGGTCTTTCGTAAACCAACACATACTGATACAATTATACAACTACTCATTACATCCAATTCAACACAAAGTTGCAGCTATGGTACATCGGTTACTCAATTTACCTCTATCAGTAGAAGATTAATAATAAAGAGTTAAACATCATCAAACAGATAGCCATTAATAATTCATATAATCCGTATATGATAGATCTAATCATTCGTAAAAAACTGTATCAGAAAGCAATAAATGAAGTATATCCTATTCATAAAGACTATAAAATATTCAACAGTTTAACATTCTGCGGTTCTGCAAGTACAAATATTAAATCCTTTCTCGTCAAACAAAATCTGAATATAACTTTCAAAACTTCTAATAACTTAGGTAAACATATTAAAAATAATAAATCTCGTGTTGAAAAATTAAGTAAATCAGAATCTATAAACTCAATTGCGGTTCTTGTGATAAAATTTATATCGGTAGGACCTATAGGAGTTGAGGCATTAGAACATCTGAACATAAACGCAGCTTCGATAAAAATAAATCTGATTCAAATTAGTCAAACCACCTAATAAAAGAAAACCATTCATTCAATAAAAACTTTGACATATTACATATAAAATCAAAAAGTTCAAAATTAGATCTCCTAGAAGCATTAGAAATAAATAGATACAAACATTCGGACAAGCTTTTGAATGAGCAGGTAGATGTGAATTCTTCACCCCTACTTAACTTGTTTAATTAGTTCTTATTACCTTTCATACTAACTGTACAATGGCTCGGTGTGGATTTTCCTGTTATTCATCCAACTTGTTCTACGATTTGTTTATAATACCATACTCTTCATTCTGTTTGTCATTCTTGATAAAGCTGCTGTGTCAGCGAAACGTCGTCGAATTTTTTCAAATAAAGTGTAGATTAAAGTTAAACCTTGTGTTTTTATCTCATTTATATCATGGATCTACATCAAGTAACGGCCTCCACAATTCAAATATTTTACATATGTTAACCAAATTTGAACAAAAATCCATACTTCCCGGTATTGTTACATATTTTTTCATATTTTCGTCATTTATCTATGTGCTGACTGAAAGTGGACTATATTAAAGAAAAATTTGAGGAGAAGCTGATCCTTTGTAAAAATAAGTAAATAAAAATTGAAATATCCTCACACTGAATAACCATGCATTAGGGAAGAATTGAAATATCGTAAATATTGTGAAAACGAAAAGAATTATCGTCATTAGGTTCAGAGATGAAAGAGGCAGGTACAGAACACTTGATTTTGGTATGAAAACCCGAATATTGTTGTTGATTTTGAAGTCTCAAAACGTGAGTAAAAATGAATACTACCTTTTTAAAGCTTTCTGAGGGTCCGCACCAAATTGGTTTCCTTCCAAACATCCCCACCTAGCCACTTGGTAGTGTCTATTCGCGTATCTTCCCAAGTTTGTTTGACCTATCTCAGTACTAAGCAGAGAAAAGATCCATTAAGAAGGCCGAGTTACCGACCAAAACATTCAACACCCCCTCACGACCCCTCACATATGTATCTAGTCCCCCATAATACATATAGATGGCACTAATTTAACCACGTCAAGCGTCAAACTCTGTCAATCAAACTTCAATCGCCGATAAATGAATCGTCAATTTTCTGTCAATGTTTTCAGTTTCCCGCAAAACCCTTTTATTTTTGCGGTTTGCGCTCCCAAAATCATTTTCGTTTCAGGTATTTCCGTTGAGACACCAGGTCTTCGAATCAAATTTAGTAATTTTCTTGAAAATTTATGGTAAGTAAATTGAATTTGTGAAGTTTTAGCTGATACTTTGTGCAGCTTGAGCTTTGAATGATTCCACGGTACATAAATTGGATTATATCCAATTTTTATCGGTTTTCTTTTTAATTTTGAGGTTCCCTCCTTTGGCGTTCTGCTGGAAAGGACTATATCATGAAATAGGTTTCCTGTGAATGGCGAGGAAAGAAAAGTAGGCGAGAAAGCCTTTTTTCGAGATACGAAGGGTTCAAGTATTTTTCATTACGGTCCTTTCACCAGGATCCTTCAGAAAATTTATTTTGTGTTATTAGAGAGCATGGTGTAGGGAACTACACCAATTTATTGCTGCTTTAAAAACTTCTGTCATAAATGGCTTAACATAATTAATGGAAATTGTGAAAGGTATGATTGTGAGAATTTCAATGATTGATTTTTTTTTGCAGACTAGCTCACAGAACATATATACTCATTCCGATGATTCAGGACCTTCTGTTCATGAAGAATATAAAGAGATCCTAGGAAATCTACCAACTCCAATAACTGACAATCACGCTACCTATTATGTGGCAGGATACCTTTTGCGAAAAATTACTGTCCAAGTATGTAATTAAGAATTTTTTTTGCGAAGTGCCCCAACAACAACACACTTTTATTACATTCAAGAAATTTTGTGATAATAAGTTCAAGTTAACTTATCCTTCAGTAAAAGTTTCTCATTCGCAATAAACTTTATTTTTTCCTTAATAGTCAGGGGCATCAAAAAAATCTTGCTTTGAGATTCAGAGTTATTTACAAGTACAGTTACAATTGATGACATTTTTGAAAGGGCTAAACGTCTTCTAATTTTTGAATTTATTGAGGATAAAACGTAGGAAACTGTGACTTCTGGGACTGAAAACAAATCCAAAAAGTTCAGAAACAAGTAGGACAGCAATCTTTGATGGGTTCACGTATAGGTGTTTATTGTGACTTTAAAGAGCGGGATATCTACACGCTACTATGTGCGTCTTATTTATTTACCATCGATCTTATACAATCGGTGGACTACACACGTTGATTTGTCTAGGCTTCTACACCCTTTTATAAATTTTTCTAGTTTGAAACATTATTTATTTTCCTTCATGCACCTTTCACACTCGTGGGAAAAGAAATTGATCTGTGACTGTTTGTCTTCAGCTGTAGCAGTTTTTGGTTTTTTATGATTTTTATAAGCAATATTACCCGTTTCGATAAATCTAATTAGTTTTTCAAAGCATCTTGAATCAGGATGCCTCTTATCAGGATACCTTTGTGCATAAACTCTACTTGCCAACAAAGAATTTCTATCACACTCACCCAGAATAAAAATCATATCAACTATTTCTTCTTTGGAGAACTTCATGGCAGTCAATTGGGAAAATTGGATTCAAACCTCACTTTAACAATGTTTAATAACGAAACACTGATACGTTCACCATGTAAAATGCAGAATATGATATGTCCGGACACCTGACAGAAGGCACTAATAAAAAAAATGTCAACAAATACCTCGATTTACGTTTTAATCATCTTGCTTTTATCATTCGTTAAAAGAATTATCTTGTTTTGGTTTCATTTTTTACTACTTGAATCATTACAGAAAAAAAACTTCTGTACAAATAATGATGCATGTTGAAGAGTTTGATACGGTTTGTAGAATTTTCATAAAATTTTTACAAATAATCGAATATTTCGAAAATTATCGAAGATAAAGATGATGTTACTTCTGCAAAATTATAGCACAATACTTTATGCGTTGACATGAATAATAAAATACAGGGTGTTGCATTTGAAAATATCAATGATATATTTAAAATTACAATATTCAATAATTTTTTTGAGTCTCTCCTGTATAAAATGGGGATAATCGATTTCAATTCATCAATAAAGCTATCCTTGGGCAATATGTAAACGAAAGGAAAAAAGTATTCATCCTCTCTGGCCGAAGGAGCATGTGATGATATTAGAGCCTGTTTTCATGAATTTTTACGGAAAAAAAATATTGTGACGAAACTACTCACCAAAAAACTTACTTAAAGACATTATAGCAGAGTTTAGGCCGCTCCTGAATCTTGAACAAAAAAGTGGTCTTCCAATCTGAAAAAACCATCCAAGATTGTTTTGTAGAAAATTGGGACACCCTGTTTACTGCAAAATAAATTGCTGAAGTAGATTCTTACTTTCTGAATACAATACCGTTCGAACAAAAATGAAATCTTCAATAGTGTACGAGCTACAGAGCACCGCGCCACTGGTGAATCACCCAGTATATGTACATATTTTCATATTTCCGGCTTACATATAATCCGCCCCTCAATTATAAATATTATAACACATGTGAAAGGAATTACACGAATTAAAACAATTTCTCACTTCCAGAAGTTTTATAGTTATAAAATTGAAAATATTCGCTCAGAATTCATTCCTACATTGATAAATATCTGAAATTTTTATTTCAGGATTACGAAGAGAAGAGATTACTGCAATTTGTAAAAGTTCGCAATGAGAAAATAATGTTTACATAACAGGTGAATGTTTGGAAATTTTAATAAGGTTTCGGCGTCTAGATATAATCACTATGGGTTCGTGACTTTCTATGTGAAAGACTACTTATTCCTAGAGAATAATAGATTCGGGCTGAAGTGAAGGTGGAGAGGCTTGGTTCAGTGGATAATTTATATAAATATAAGGTGCGCCATTATTAACCCTTAAATGCATGATTTTCAAAATTGTTAGAAGAGAAATATTTTAGTGTAGATTTTTGCCGAAATATGCTAGGAAAAAAATACAAAAAATCCCAAGTGAAAAATAAAGATTTTTTGAAGACAAAGTATATTTTGCCGTTTGGTTACATCAAGCATTAAATTATGAAACTTAAGAGTGCAATGCAGTAAAACACTTTATGCACTCGATGCGGAAAAATCCCTTACAACCATGGAGTCTGCATCATTTTTTTTACATCTTCTCTCGTTATTTCCAACACCATCCGTTTCATCTATTACAGATACAGGGTTCACTGGTTTACGACGAGGTTTTTTCGCTTCTAATTCTCTTTCAGTATTGCTGCTAGAACAACACTTTTCTCATAATTGTATAAAGCCTCTCTTGATTCAGCTCTATAGTCACCTAGAGTCATCTTTTTGGTTTGATTGCTATTATTGGCTTTTTTATATAAAACCCATGAGTTTATGACCGCCATGTCAATCAAGTGATAGAAAAATTCTAATGTACCATTTTCTGCTCTTTATTCTGATCCTATATCTTCCCAAAAAGCTTTCTATTATAAATAATAGAATAATAATAAATAATAAATCACGTCGCAACAATTTGAATTGAAACACCTGATTCCAGTCAACCCTCCATCTGTGTCACGCCACTGGTTAACAGTCATATTCAGGTTATCGGATGGTATGCTTACCAGCTTCAGAATCTTCGTTCTGCTTTCTTTTCTTTGCAGACCTTCAAGCTAATTAGTTGAACTTGAAAACACTCTCAAATTGTAGTTAAAATAATTAAATTATATTAAAATTCATATCATTATCTTGTATACTGTGTAGTGACCTATATCAAAATATAGAGTAAGTTGAAAGTTCATTCAGCAAAATGCCGCACTTAACCTTAAAAATCTGATTTTATAATTTTTCCTTTCAGCATTTTTTTTATTAACTACTTATGCCTTGTGCCTTATAGTAGCTATAAAAAATTCAAATTCTGCTCTACAGAATTTGTCTTTTTCTCTTGATGGATTTCATAATCGAATTCTTTTAATTTCTACATTTTTTTATAACGACCTTGATAAATTTCTGCAGCTTCAGAACTTTCTCAGAAAGTTTACTAACCACCGGGGTGATTGCAACAGGCCTGTGATCGTTTGGTGAGTCTGTGCAACCTTTTTTGTGTAAAGGTAAGGTTTTTAGATTTTTTTGAGGCAGCCAGGGTATATACCAGGGGTGCTTAAACGGTCGATCGCGAGTGCTTTTTGAGTAGAACTTGAGAAGAAAAAATTTTTTAATGAGTAGGTAACTAAACTACAAAAATTTATTACGTAATAAAATAACACTCTGCTAGCAGCAAAAGGCGGCTTCATCAAAGGAACGCGCGGTAGTTACCAAAGAAAAGCCGCGTTTTTATTTTTGCCAATTTTCTAGAAATTTCGAGCGGCGCGTTTGACGGAAACATTCGAGACTTTCGTTCACGCCGATATAAATTTTGCGCCTGCAGGAATTGGAGTCATTCTGAATTTTAACTTGAAGGCGATACTACGTCGATACAAAGTTTATTATTAAATAGTACAAAATGAGTGCAGCGAAGAAATCTGCAACGTATCTTTTTAATAACGATTGGGTGAAGGATAAGTGCATTTGTCTTATTTGTCGTGCGTCAGTTGCAATACCGTGGTAACTTAGAGAGACATCATACAACGGTTCATAAAAGCTATGAAAATTATTTTCCGCTACAGAGTGAAATAAGAAAACGAAAAGTACGTGATTTGATATCTTGTTTGAAAAAAGAACGAATCATGTTCACAAAACCAGCCAAACAATTAAAAACTGCTACGATCATGTCATTTGAGATATCTCATAGATTGCCGAAACACGAGAAAATATTCGAAGATGGATCGGTTGTGAATGAAGCATTTATTGAAGCGGGTAAGACTTTATTTGGAGATTTTAAAAATAAAACAGAAAACATGTCAGCTATTAGAGAACTTCAGTTATCTCGTCCGCCTATCACAAGGCGTATTGAAGTAATGAGTCAGTACATGGCAGATAAACTAAAACCTGATATCATGAAATGTACAGCTCGACGAATCCACCGATATGACAGAGACTGCCCAGATGTGTATTTTTATTCGGATGGCATCCAATGACATGTTAGCTGAAGAAGAATATTTGACAATCTTCACCCGTGCCAGATATATATGACGTTTTCTTCAATACCTAAATTAGTGTGCATTACAAGCGATAGAGCACCAGCAATGACTGGAAACAAAAACGGTTTTGTGGCATTGTGTCGAGCTAATAAAGATTTCCCTTCGTTTTTTAAGTTTTAAACACGGAGGAGATTATGGGCATTGTAACAAAAATTGTGAACTCCATCCGTGAACCTAGCTAGCAACGGCGGCTCTTTAAGATGGAGTTGGAAGATAGGGAGTCAGCTGAACACACTGATTTAGTTTCCTAGAAAGGTTTCAAGAATTGTTGCCCGAAATAACAGCTAAGACGTAAGAGGTGGTGACACTCAGATGTTGAAGAACGAAAAATGGCTGACTGATTTGGCATTTTTGACTGACATCACAATGCACTTAAACACCATTAGCTTGGAGCTTGAAGCTAAAGGAAAAACTATTATTGAGATGATTAGCGCAGTAAACGCATTCAAAAGTAAATTGAAACTAATGATAGATCTACTGAAAAGAAAGGATCTGAAACATTTTCTTTCTTTGAAAGCAAGGATTCCTCAGTTGAATCATGATACGTATGATGCTGAATTATCAAATATTTTGGAACAATTTCGAAATGCGTTTTTGTGGCTGTAGTGAATTGGCAAATAAAGCATCATTTATGAGTAATCTTTTCTCATGTAAAAACAATGAGGAATTAGCTACTGAAATAGCAAGTCCGTTTAATATGAACTCCTGTTTTTTGAAGAAGAGTTGGTGCAGATTATATCAGATATACATCTCAAAGCTGCAGTGTTTTATATCTGAAGATATATATCCGAATCTAAGGCAAATCGCCCTTCAACTCACGGCAATCTTTGGGCAACCTACTTGTGCGAGTCTGTATTTTCTGAAATGAAGATAATTAAGTCAAAATAGCACAATCGACTAACTGACGATCATATGTCATCATGCTCACGATTAGTACTCAGTGGTTACGTACCATCTTATGAAAAGTATGCTGAGGACATGAAGTGCTACGCTTCAACATCTCAAGTCACTCTTTAGTTAAGTTCAACACCGTATGTACTTCTTTTGTTTTGTAACAACCAATAAACTAGCAATTTTGAATAACTATGAGTTTTTTCATTGATATTATAGAGAAGAACCTGACTAAACCTAACCCAAACCTTCACTAAAATAATGTATACTGTGCGGATATATCTATATGTCCTCCGGTACACCCTACCTAGGTAGATAGGTAGGTAGGGTGTATCGTGTATGTACGACAACCCTGCATCATACATACTTGCAGTCTCTCAGAGTCGATCGTAAGTAGTCTAAAAATACTGAGGTAGATCACCAGCAGTTCAAGTTTGAGCACCCCTAGTATATACCATTCCTAATGCAGGAATTGAAAAATTTTGTTAAGCGGACTTATAACACAGCTCTACAAAAAAATTTTTTATTGTTGCCCTGGATATCATCGCAAATTTTTATGTTTTCAAGTGCCCAGATTACGAATATATTCATGAAAGTTCTCAATGTGCTCGTATTTTCATGATTTTTGCATTTCTTATATTTTGAACAATTATAAGCTTGTTAGAAATAAAATTTAATTTTCCAGTCAGCCTACGAATCATTTAGATGAGTGTTACTTTTGCGTAGTAGATGTTAAAGGTTTTAATGGAAATCAAACGTGGAGATACCCAGACTTACAGTCTACGAAATGTCCGGTTCTACACAGTGAAAATCTCCCTCGGCCCATATACATTTCAAAAGTAATTCGCATGCCCTCAGAAACAATGATGTTACCAAATTCACAGAAATCAGGACCATCTACTAGTGGAAGTGAATGGGAACGTGAAACATCTACGCCAAAGTTATTTTCTCAAAATGAACTCG
Source organism: Cryptolaemus montrouzieri (assembly GCA_013387265.2). Lineage (NCBI taxonomy): Eukaryota > Metazoa > Arthropoda > Insecta > Coleoptera > Coccinellidae > Cryptolaemus > Cryptolaemus montrouzieri. Next base: position 143,261,080 of record JABFTP020000185.1, read on the forward strand.
GTGATTTAATACGTGATCTCAATTTATCAAAACAAGGATCAAAACTGTTAGCCTCAAGATTGAAAGAAAAAAATGTATTGGCACCAACAGTAACAATTACAACATACAGAAAGCGAGAAAAAGATTTATTATAATTTTTTAGTGAAAATGAAGGATTAGTGTATTGTAATGATATCGCGAAGCTGCTTATAGGCATGGGTTTAAAAGAGTACAAATCTACTGAATGGCGCCTTTTTATTGATAGTTGCAAAAGAAGTTTAAAATGCGTCTTATTGCACAATGGAAATAAATTTGCATCAATTCCAGTTGCCCATTCAACGAAACTCAAAGAAGAATATGAAAATGTAAAATTAGTTTTAGAGAAAATTAAATACTCTGAGCATCAATGGCCGATCTTTGTGGATTTAAAAATGGTTAATTTTTTACTTGGCCAACAAAGTTGATATACAAAATACCCTCGCTTTATTTGTATGTGGGATAGTAGAGCAAAGCAACTTCATAGGGAACAAGATGTTTGGCCTGTAAGAAATTCTTTAACTGTCGGTAAAGCCAACGTAATAAGGGAGCCGCTGGTGTGCAGAGACAAAATCATATTTCCACCATTACATATTGAGTTAGGTATGATTAAGCAATTTGTAAAAGCGTTGAACAAAGACGGAAATTGTTTTAATTACATTTGCAGAAAATTTCCGAAGCTTAGTATGGAAAAATTGAAAGGTGGAATATTTGATGATCCTCAATTACGGCAATTGATGAAAGACTCAGATTTTATCAAAGTTATGACTGTTCCGGAAAGTAAAGCTTGGAAAAGTTTTGTGTTGGTTGTCGAAAATTTCCTAGGTAACCATAAAGCAGCAAATTATGAAGAAATTGTGCAAAATATGCTGACAAACTTTCAGACTTTAGGGGCAAATATGAGTATTAAGTTACACTATCTCCGCAATCATCTAGATAAATTTCCGGATAATTTAGGAAATTATAGTGAGGAACAGGGAGAGCGGTTTCATCAAGATCTAAAAGTGATGGAAGAAAGGTATCAAGGTCGATGGGATTGTCACATGATGGCAGATTACTGCTGGTCTTTGAAAAGAGATTGTCCCCTGAAAAATTATAGAAGAAAAGCTCATAAAAGGCGTTTTATGGAAATATGAAATATATTTTCGACATTTTCCTCCTATTTACTTCGATGTATCCAAATTTCTCAAAACATAACTGACATTATAAATATATCTGTTATTTTGTTTCTTGTTTTACGATTTTTGTTATGTAAAATGAAAATAAAGATTTAAAAAGAAATTAGAGCAAATCCTACAAAATCATTGATAGTTTCACGAATTGTGTGCATAAATAGACCCAAAATCATTTTCATATCTAGGGCAACAAAACCATTGTAGACCAGTGTAATGAGGTTTTTAAGGTTTTAAGATTCTCTCATTGAGATTATAAATACTGATGTTAAAATATTGTCTACACAATTATTACCATTTGTGTTTTCATTGATGGTAATATGAAAATTGTACTACACAAATCTAGAAATTCACATAAGTTTCATTAAAATGTACCATATATTGAAGTCACCTATCATAAACACAAGCCAACATCGCTTGGAACGCAAAAATTTGCTGAGAAATGTAAATAGCAGAATAAGGGAAATTTTGAGAATTGAACAGTGCAATCCATTGCTTCCATTGGAGAATCATCAAAATAATAAACGGGGTTGATGTGTGTATTGTGATCGAAAGAAGAACAGCCAACACGAATGTCTTGTAAAAAATGTGGAAAATATATGTGAGGAGAATACTCAACTTATGTGTGTTGGTTGCAATTCAGATGCATTATATTTGTTCGTATTTTTTGCTATGATCTGCATACTTCTAATCAAGTTTAATTAGTAGGTATTTTTGCTGGATATGAGTGTGCAATCAGCAGTTTCTTTAACCAATTGTTTATTTCATTATATTTGAGTTTCTGGTTAATTTTTGTTTTTTTCTGTATAGAGTTTGCGGAATATAGATTTATTTCAATGAAAAAATGTGAATTTTTATTATCTCAACTTCCTTCGCAAAAAAAGATACAAACTGATATTCTATCGAGTACTCACAGTCAGTAGCGAGCTTCGGTGTACTCGAAATGGACTTGAGCAGTGGAAGGTTAATGATAACTTTCAGATAATCTATGTAAATTCAATTTTCGATGTATTCAAATATGTAACTCCTTTTCTATAGTTGTTAAATATAGTCACTATATCTGATTTTCCAAATTCAAACATTGTCTGACGATGAACCAGAGAAACCACGGAAACTGTTCTTTCAATTTAATTCAAATACTGCAAGTAAAAACATACTAAGAAAAATTCCATTCGTGATTATATTCCTATTGAATTCAGCGTAGGGTATTTTGAATTAAATATTTCACGAAATAAGTTCGTACCCTAATTGAATAAAGTAAACTACGTTGTCTTGTGTTCAACATCAAAACATAGTCATTACGTTGAAAATCAATTACAGACTTTCATGTCAAGTCCCATCCGTGAAAATACCGTTAATTTTCAACCTGAATACGTCCCTGTATCTAGATTAATCGTTGACTCTGAACGATTGAGGGATGAAATCGTCCGAAAAAAATGAATATATACAAATTAATAATGAAACGATTAAACGGGGCTCGATTCAGAAGATTATACCTGAAGTGTTACAAGATAAATTAGGCTCTGAATAGATTATTATTTGATTGCGGTCGGGATAAAATGTTTCGAGTTTTTCATCCTGCAACCTTTCGACTGCTCTTCTAGTTATCTCATTTCAATATGACCTAAACGAGTGCCCATTCAGTGGTTCTCATGAACAATAGGCGATCATCATTTGTTGAAATGATGAAGTGATAGATATGCGGGATAAAAAAGAATTGAATGCGCTATTGTTCAGAGATTGTGGTTATTAGTTTGCGTTGATGTTGTCTTTTCATCTGCTGTTTATAAACTCCCAAGGCGTTCATGAATTCGGCCCATTGAAATATTTGTTACGTTTTTGAATGTTGCCATTCAGCATCTTCAGGTTGCTTTTCATAAGTATTAGGTTGTAGTACACCATTTATTTAGAGTTCTAGAAGAAGTTTCAGGTTCATTCATTCAAACTTTGTTATATACTCATTCACTCGAATAAAAAACAAACATTACTTATGGAAAAAAGTGAAATCTGGGGTGCGCCAGAGAAAACCGGACAATTTTTTTTCCGTTATAACTTTCGCAATTTTAGAGCTAGATCATTCGTTTTCACTTCATTGGAAAGCCAAAGGACTAGGTTCTTCAGAAATTGTATCGAAATTCAATATTTTAAGACCGCTGGAACGTTTTCTTTTCACTATAAAATTCGAATGGGGCATTCAATCGATAATTCATTCTTTTCTTAACAATTTGCCATATTGATCCATTCCAAAAATTGGTGAAAAAGTAGCACGAAGAATTTTTGCATTCTGATTTTCAGCTGAAATCGAAATATTTTTTTCACCTCATGCCGTTGGCACTGCTGAAGTTGTTGTGTTTTTCATGAATGTCCTAAGAAGACAAAGAAACATTCTTCACTAAAACCAACCTAACATTTGATTTCCGTTTGAATTCAAAATGGCCGACTTCTTCAAATATTAAGAATTTTCCCGTGCATTGAAAAATTTTTCGCGGTCGTGATGAATCAACTGCGTAATTCAATCACTAGATTGAACCTTTCCCATCATTTTGGGGGGTCGAACTCGAATATTGATTCAGAATTGTGCCAATTGTCGTCAATAATGTTTCTCTTTTCCACCATCATATTCCCCTCCCATTGTGAAACCTCTGAACATAGACAGCATGCATAAACTCTATGATAAACAAAAAATGATCATCTGGTTTGAACTCGAATCTTATGTTGGTGTATCTGTTTCAAGCATCTACTCTACATTTTTTGTATTACGAACTCAATTGACAAATGCAGGATAACATTCAGCGAATTTCTGCATTAGCAGTCAGCCCTATTAGAACTCCTTGAACCAGACTGACTGTTTCCCAAATGTCTCAGAGATGCCAAATCTCAAAAACCTCTGCGAGGAGAATAATAAGACACGATTTGGGTCTTAAGTATTTTCAGAGACACTATAATTTTCAATTGATTCTTCATTTTTTGTATTACAAACTCAATTGACAATTTTAGGATAACATTCAACGAATTTCTGCATAAGCAGTCAGCCCTATCAGAACTCCAGGAACCAGCTTGACTGTTTACCAAATGCCAAATCTCAAAAACCTCTGGGAGAAGATTAATAAGGCACGATTTGGGTCTTTAGTATTTCCGGAGGCACTATAATTTTTCAATTGATTCAAGCTGTCAAAGAGCGCACATTCGAGCGAAGCAGAAATTTAATAAATAGATTTAGAACACGTAGACAAATTGAAAATATCTGGTTCACAGACAAAAAAATTTTAAGTGTTGCCCCACCAAAAAAGAGCCAAAATGACAGAATTGGTGTTACGATGAATGAAATCAAGAGGAATGTGCCTTCAAATCGTTTGCAAAGAGAAAGACAAAATTTTGTTAGGCATGTAATGGTCTCTGCCGGTATTTCGAGGAACTTTAAATCAAATATCATTTTTATAGAACAAGGCAGAATATTAGAAAAAGAAAAATTATTGTGACATAATTCTCGATCATATGTTACCAATGCTACCGGGATGGGGTCACACACACGATGGAAACACTGAGTGGTTAACACAAACGCTCTTTGTAAACGTAAATTTAAAATGAAATAAAAACACGCGGTTCGTTGGTAAATAACGGCGGTTTGGCAATATGGTCGGTGGCGTGGGTACGGAAAGCCGGCTCGGCAACGCGTGCTGCAGCCGGTTTTCTAAGACATTGTGAATTCGAAGAGGTCGTTGAAGAGAAAGAGCCGGAGTCTCCAAAATGCACGGATATTTAAACCCTCGGTCCAGGTAGGCCCAGAGTACGTTCTGTACCTAGCCTGGTCGAATGACCTACTAGGCGATCTGTGTTAAGAAAGCATGGTTAACACGGTAACACGCTTATTCGCAGGGGTCTAGAGAAATCCATGGAGAGATACCGTAGTGGACACGGTAACACCAACTATTGAGGTGTCAACTCCTCATTTCACCTTCATGCAGGTGAATGATTGCTGTTTTTTGTATGACATGAATAAGTACAGTTCCCACCAGCCGAAAATGAACGGTTGAGAAATTGAGTAGCTTTTCGGATGATTTTTATTGGTTTAAATCTTCTTTGGAATTCTATAATTTTTTCCATATTCCTCTGACATCGTTTTTCAAAGAAATGAACAACCAGTACTATATCACAAAAAAAACGCTACTTACTCTTAACTGGCCGTCAGTGTACAGGGTGTCCCAAAATGTATGAAATCTATTTCAAATGATTTTAGGATGGAGCCAGATGTCATATCATTCTCTATACCATGGATTATTTAAGATAACGCGTAGAAGATATGATCGAACCAGAACAATGGCCCCCAATTAGTCCCAATCTTAATTCGTGCGCCTATTTTCTGTTGGGTCATTTGGTAGAAATGTTGTATAAAAATGGTATTATTTTCAACAACTGTGAGGAGTTGGGGCAAAAATTCAAGAATGTTGGAATAATCTTGATCAAGAAGTAATTTCGAGATCTATAGAGAGCTGGAAAAGACAGGTGAAGATGGTTGTGGATGCCAATGGAGGTCATATTCCATTCTGATTACTTTATTCTTTTTGTTGAATGTTTCTAATCATGTAATTTGTTAAACAAAATCATGTCGTATTATTATTCTCGCAGATGTTTTTAACAGTTGGCATCTCTAAGATATTTGTGAAATCTGATCTCCTTCCTAATGACCCGGTTGTCCAGAATTTTACTTCAAGATCATAGCTTGTATTTCTTTTGGAAATAAGGACTGGAAATTAGCGTAGTATTCGCCTAGCCCTATAGCCACGCACACATAAACATTCAATGAAACGCCTATCCTCATTTGTTAAAACAGGTTGTTAAAAATTTCAAACGTCAAAAACAAGTAACACCAAGATAAAATTCAGATTCAAACCAGATGTCTAAAACTCGATGACATTTCATTATTTTTTGTTTATCATAGAGTTAATGCATGCAGTCTATGTTCAGAGGTTTCACAACGGGGGGTGCATATGATGGTGAAGAAGAGAAACATTATGGACGACAATTGGCACAATTCTGAATCAATATTCGAGTTCGACCTCTCAAAATAATGGGAAATCTTCAATCTAGTGATTGAATTAGGCAGATGATTCATTATGACCGCGAAAAATTTTTTGATGCGCGGGGAAAATTGTTGATATTAGAGGAAGTCGGCCATTTTGAATTCGAACGGATATCGAATTCTAGGTTGGTTTTAGTGAAATATGGTTCTTTGTCTTCTTAGTACATTCATGAAAAACAACTTCAGGAGTGCCAACGCCATGAGATAAAAATAATATTTCGATTTCAGCTGACAATGAGAATGAAAAAAATTCTTCGCGCTTTTTACCAATTCTTGGAATATTTTTAGGATCAATATGTTCAGAAAGGACTAAATTATCGAGTGAATGCCCAATTCGAATTTTTTGTGAAAAAAACGTTTCAGCTATCTTGAAATACTGCTCATTTTCGAATGTCTTAGCCATATTGTATTCCACCGGAAGTAAGAATTCTATACAATTTCTAAAAACTTAGTCCTTTGGCTTTCCAATGAAGTAAACAAAAATGATATAGCTCCAACATTGCGAAAGTGATAACGGAAAAAAATATGCCCGGTTTTCTCTGGCGCACCTATATATATATATATATATATATATATATATATATATATATATATATATATATATATATATATATATATATATATATATATATATATATATATATATATATATATATATATATATATATATAGGGATTTTACCCCGACGAATTGCCCATATATCTGTTCATGCAATCATCAGACAATGATATCAATGTACCAACGAGTAGTGTCAGAGGCTTTCTCCCCAGAAAAATCCAGTGTACGGACCTTAGTCAAGTAACACTGAATGTTACTCATTAATAGTTTCCTTTGTGTGAAGTGGTGAACGATCGAATAGAATACTGCTCTGAATATAAATATGACAAAATTGTCAGTTAATTATATTACATTTATATAAACAAATAAATAAAATATGAAATGAGATTCTGAGCAGTATAAACTAAAGAGAAAACCTATGACTCTACCTCATTATTTTTTCGGAAAGAAACCTACGAAGAATATTACAAGATTTGATGACTGTTATCTTTTGTAACTGTTCAAACAAATTTTCTTCAGACCCAAAATATCTCAATAATTTTGTGAAGATTTCTAGGAATAACGTCTGTTGTAGAAATAATAATCGGTAGAATAAATATTTTCTTCATTTTCCACATTTTTTAATCTCGTCGCCAAGCATCATATATTTAGAAATTTTTTCATTGTATTTATTTTGTATATTATGTGTGTCGGGTATAGCAATATCAATTATATATGTTATTTGAATCTGTTTATTATTAAGAACGATATCTGGTCTATTGTGTTTTACAGCTCTGTTGCAAAGAATTGTTTTATCAAAATAAAGTTTATATTTGTCATTTTCACAAATAATCTCAGGTTCATATTTGTGAAATTTTTTTCTTTTGGGAATTAGGTCATGTTTAATTCCTAGATTAAAGTGAATAATATTAGCGACGGCATTATGTCTTTCTAAATAATCTGTTGAAGCAAGGACTGAGCAAGATGATAATATATGAAAAACTGTTTCTGAAGAACAGAAACATCTACGGCAAGAATCATCTATATTTTGTTTGATGATATGTTTTCTATAATTCCTCGTGAAAACAACCTGATCCTGGATCGCAATTGCCAAGCCTTCTGTTTCAGCAAACAATTCTCCAGATACTAACCATTTATTCGATGCAATTTCATCAATATAATCATTTTTCAATTCTTTAGGGTGCTTTCCATGTAATTCTTTCAGCATCCAACTTTCTCTTTCAGAATTATCATCAAATATATCAAAATCTACCTTTTGCATTGTCAAGTTCAGAGGTGTAAGATTATAATCTGAAGCAACAACAATATCATGTAATTTAGACGTTCTCTGTTTATCATGAAAATGGGAACGTAGATGAAAAATCTGTTTACTATGAAGATTATTCAAATCAATTAATCCACGACCTCCAAGATGTCTAGGTAGTGTAACTCTCAGAACAGCTGACTTTGGGTGGTGCTTATGATATTTACAGAGCATTTTCCTCGTTTGACATTGTAATTCATTTAGATCAGTTTTAGACCATTCAATAATTCCAAAAGAAGATGTAAGAATAGGAACTGCATAGGAGTTGATAGCTCTGAAAAGGTTTTTACTAGTTAAATGACTCTCGATGATAATTCTTGGTAATATGAACTTCTGATATTTTCTTTAGTGCTGCTATGGTTAATTGTCTTCTGTTGACAAAATCCAAGATATTTATATGTATCTCCTTGATGCATTGGCTCGATTTCGATATTGGAAATCTTTATATAATCAGAGGTGATCTTTCCTTTTTCAATAGAAAGATTTTTACATTTTGGAAGCCCAAATTTCATATGAATATCATTGGAATAGTTGAAAGTAATCTCAAGTAGACTTTTTAAATGAGATCTGGTTCCGGCATATAATTTAATATCATCTAAATAAATTAAGTGACTTAATTTGAATTCAGTTAATAGACTCTTTATTTTGAAGCCGAAACTAGTAGCATTTAATTCATGAGATAATGGATTGAGTCAAAGACAAAACCAAAGAGCACTTAAAGAATCACCTTGAAAAATGCCTCTTTTGATTGGAATTACTTCGGATTTTAACGATTGTTTTGAAATATTTAAATGAAGATTGGTTCTCCAATTTTTCATTACAAATTCAAGAAAATGACGAAGTGTCTTATCAATTTTATAATGTTCCAAAATTTCTTGAACCCATGAATGGGGAGAACTATCAAAAGCCTTTTGGTAATCAATGAAGGCTGTATGAATATTTCTCTTCTTAGTTTGAGCTTGATTCAAAGCAACATATATATATATATATATATATATATATATATATATATATATATATATATATATATATATATATATATATATATATATATATATATATATATATATATATATATCAGAAAGTTCATTGAATTGTTTTGAATATGCCAGCACCCCAATTCTTTCAACCACAGACGTTATGTAGAAGGTCTGAACAACGTTTATGTTAACTTGATAGAAATTGACAAGAACCTAAGAAATCATGAAGATAGAAAGCCCGACCACGACTAATTTTCTGCTTCTACCTAGATTTGCATTTTAATTCATCCAGTAGCTTGAAAAATTAATAATTTCTTCAGTTTATATATTTTCATCTTTCTCCCCTTTTCGTGAAAATAAAAAACGCCAAATTATTGATGTGGGGTCTTTACAGCCTTTAGGTTCTTTTCCGATAGATGTCCACCAGAACAACAGAAGTTTTTCTGAATCGTACTACTTTTCAAATTCTAAATATGGACCAGTTCATCGCTTTTGGCTGTGTTATTTTAAAATACTGGATTCTGCCTACTCTCAACCCTGCTGGTTATTTGCTTCGCAAAGGAATAATATATGGTGTACGCGTATCCGGGATTGGAAATATTTATAAGAAAGAATTATACAACACAGTGTCTCGAATGGCCATAAGGAAGCATGTGTTGTGTATGAACTTTGGAAAAAAATGATACTATTGACAAGGAACTTGAAAATGAAATTCGTAAAGAAGCGTCATTTTGGAGAATGGTTCTTCAAAGGCCATTCGATGTCATTCTCATTATAGCAAATAGTTGTTTGACTTTGTGAGAACATCGAGAAAACTTGAATGAGGAAGGATATTTTTTGTCCATTGTAAAGCTTCTCGCCGGATATGAACATATAATGCGGTAAGTTTTAGGTATGCCTAAAGGTTTGAATTTGGGAGGATTTTACTTGGTAAAATTCCATTGTCAATAATAAAACACAGTACTTGTTTTTTATTATTGATGCCTAAAGGTATTTTTTAATCATAAGTGTTATTCTCATTTCTCATTTAATTCGTGTTTTGTTTTGTTTCTAGGATCTACAAGATATCTGAGTGCAACAATTCAAAATGAAATGATTGAGTGCTTAGGGACCAAACTTGAAAATCATCTGGTAGAGCGTCACTCGTTTTCGCCATCATCCTGGATACGACACAGGACATATCGAAAGTAGACAAGCTAAGCATTGTTGTGAGGTATGCATAAATAACCAGATCGAAAAATGGACAGCCAGTCGATATGGAGGTGAAAAAAGTGTTCCAACTAGTTAACTACATTTTTCATTGACGTAAACATTGATTTAAAAATGTGTGGGTCAAGGTTATGATGGAGCCAGTGTGATGAGCAGTGTGTATAATGGTGTTCAACAACAAATTAAGGATATCCAGCTTAACACTGAGTATGTACATTACGCCACTCACAATTTGAATTTGGTGGTAAATCATTCCGTTAACAATTGTATAATATTACAGATGTTTTCGCAATGTTGCAAGATTTGTATAATTTTGTCGGAAAAACGTTGGGATCTGTTGCCAAAATTTACTGGCGATTCGGAAATCATTTAAAAAAAATAATTCCGACTAGATGGTCTAGTAGGGTCAATACAATATCTACAATATTGCATTTTTTCGTTTTTTTGATATAATCATAGAATTATCAGAAAAAGTTCTGAAGAGTTATAGTAAAGATGAGCGTAGTCAAGCAGAAAGTATTAAAACAAAAATGCTAAATTTCGAGTTCGTGTTCCTTTGCGAATTCATGCACCATGTATTAAATGATATCAATTATGCATCAAAAAGTTTACAAAGATGCGATATCAATTTGGATGTGGCAAGTCGAGCTTTAGCAAAGACAAATGCAAAGATGCAAATTTATAGAAATGACTTCGAATCTTTCAAGAGCAAAGCCAACTGCATGAAATATTTGGTATAGATCCCAACCTTAAAGAAAATAGGCAAAGGAAAGTTAAAATATATTTTGATGAATTAGCATCTGATAACCAATTTCACAACAGGGAAGAAATATTTAAAATTACTGTTTTCTAGAGTGTATTGGACACAATAATAGCTCAATTAAATGCACGTTTTAATGGTATGAGTGCAATCAGTCAAATATTCGATTTTCTAAAACCATCATTTTTACTGGAAGTAGATGAAACTACTTTATTACAAAAGTGTGGCCAATTCCAAAGTAAATATTCTAACCCAAACTGTTCTCTTCAATTTTTTCAATTTGTATCACCTACTTCTATCTGAATTAACTAGGGCGTGGACCATTCACCAATTTTGTAAAGAAATAATGACAAAGTATGGAGTGCTAAAATGCAACCTGACAGAAGTATTTACAGCAATGTTACTGTTACATGCAATTTCAGTTATTTCTGCTGAAGCTGAAAGATCATTCAGCAAATTAGAAATAATTAAAAATTATTTAAAAAATACTTTGGGCCAAGCTCGTCTCCGACATTTATCGCTAACAGCGTGTAACAATCGGATTTCTCGAATTAATCATTTATATCATTCAAACGCAGTTTTCATAATTTCATTAATAATTCAATCTCATTTCATCAAGTTAAATATTCAAACAGTTTGAAATTCGAATCAGGAATCTACAGGTAATGATTCCCAATGAAAATTATAGTTATATCCGTAAGGTGTCGCTGCTATTGATCTAGGTTGTTCACCGGTTAATTGTAAAGTCAGTACTTGAAAGAAGATCGTTTTCTCGTTACTGTGGGAGAACGGAAACAGTAACTCATTCTATGTTTCGTTTCCACTCTATTGTTGTGAAGAGATTAATTTCGCTCTTTATTATTTTTTCTTGAATATCAATAGTTTTTTATGGAACCGAGTCTATATAAGTTCGGAATTCAATAGATTCTCGCTTTTCCATTTAGAAATCTTTGGAACCGTTGTAATTTTACTGGAGCTGTGTTGTAGCGATTGGAGTGAAAAATTTTCAGTAATAGACATTAAGTATTCTTTGATTTTCTGGATAAATTCCAATCGTCTGAGGCGTTATAAGTAGTCGGTAATTTTGCTGGATTTCCTCGACAACCAATTCAATTAGCGAGTGGAGAGATTTTGAATTTTTTTTGTAAATCAACCTAGATCGATATCTGCTATTCCAAGGGTAAGTCAAATTCATTCTGTTCATTTTGAAAATATATATTCGAGTGATATGGTATTGTTATGGATCTTTTTTCACCGTCAAGATATTTTGAGTCACCTTTATGCCAAACCTTAATATTTCACGACTGGGGTAACCACGTCTTTAAGGGAACTAGTCTTGCCACCTAGGGCAGTCACCTTGCGAACGATATTCAGCCAAACAAGTAACCTGTAAGCTGCAAGATGCAGGAATACCAGAAAACTGATGTAAAACACCAAATCCAATCATCATGGGAATTAATCTCATTCCTAAAAAGCTAAGTGTTTCTCTTAATGATCAAATTCTTCTTTTCGATCTTCGTTAATTGTTGACTGAGCTCTATCATTGAGTTTTGATTTGTTGAAAAGCTCAGATTATTTTAAATTGAAAATTTGTACTATGTAATTTGAATTCATTTCGTCTGTTAGTGGTTAATCTTTTTAGTTAAGTTATTTTTTCGTATTAGTTACCTTGATTAGAGTTAGTAGATTATTAATCAAATACTGTGATTTTGATATTTCTCTTGTAATAAAGCTTTTTGATTGAAGTGATGAGTATTATTCCCAAGGCTATATCGAGGACCTAGGTTCTAGATGAAGATATCACACACTGAGATAAAGGGACTCTGATCTAGCTAGGCATAAGTATTAATAGTTAGTGTCAATTGTAATTTTCTTCAACTAGCCTTTCTATAATTGAATCTCTTAAACGTCATTATTTAGATTTCTTAGTTCCAGTAGAATTTAAATATTTCTCCAATTTTAGATGAAATTAGAAATAAAACCATTACATCGAAAACAAGTGTGATTGATAATTTTGCGAAAACTAAGGTCAGGAAAAGATATATATAACTAAAATTCTTAAAATACGTACATACGTTTATAAATGAAAATATTGATCTGATTTACTTCTATTTCTTGCTTAATATCAATATGTTTAATCCAAATATACATTCCTCAACTCTAAGTGGATTTGCTGTGCTCTACACCGTACGATAAAGGGCTGATGATACCTAATTCTGATTATTCATGATAAAATAGCTCGGCATTTTTAAAATATGTATGGGTAAATATTGATAAAACCCAACAGTTTAGGGGCCCCAGTTTTTTTGCCCCAGGGCACTTGATCACCTAGCTACGCCCACTGCCTTTACAAAAGTGACAAAAAAGTTTTGAAGGTTTAAATGAGGCTGCCTAAGAATCGACAGTATATTTTGATCTCTCATTCTGGAAATCCCTCTTGTATTAAATAAGTTCAATTAGTTTCATCTAGTCGGAAGATATTAATAAAATTGTTATTCAAATTTTCGGTGTATATCTTCGTTATTATTAAAATTATTAAATTCAACTATATCGCATTATTTTTATACCAAGAATCCGATATTGTTGTATTTACACAACGATAATTTCAATTTTTTGAATTTGGGAGGCTTTTACTTGGTAAAATTCCATTATCAATAATAAAAAACAAGTACTGTGTTTTAAGGAATTTTACTTAATAATTGCGATTCGTAACGCGTTTCACTACACCGTAGCTTCTTCAGACGAATGAATATACACAAAAATATAAATGAGAATATAAATATAAATGTTCTTGAGTAATTAAAAGCTTATTGGGTTGCTTCTTCTTAAGTGGTTATTTATGACAGGTATATCCAATAAAATTAAGGAATAGATTGCTCCCCGAAAAGATTCAATAGAGGTGAAGGGCTTAAATCGACTTGTTCATTGATGAGTCTACCTGAGTGTTTGAATTTATTGATTTTTAGAGTTTCCCAAAGATCTACCTTCCAATATTTATTATCTGTATGCAAAATTTCAAAATGTGGGTCGAAAGAATGATTATTTTCTAAGAGATGATTCGCGTAATTTGAATCTGATTTTTTATTTGAAAAACTGCGTTTATGTTCCGATATTCTAATATTGAAATTTCTGTGTTCTACCAATGTAGAAATTATCACAGTCATTGCAAATCAATCTATAAACACCTGATTTATTGTTTTTACCTGGTTTGGTTTTATTATTTTTATATATTTGCCTAAATTATTATTAGTTTGGAAAGCTATGTTGAAATTATTGCTACTTAAGAATGATTTCAGTTTCTCACTTGTAATGCCAACGTAGGTTAAGGTGTTGAATTATTGTTTCAATTTATCGACAGGGTAAACTTCATTCAATGCGATTCTACTTTGTTTTTATTTAGAATATTATTTATTAGTTTGGGATTGTAACCATTATTTTTGGCTATTTGTTTAATCAAATTTAGTTCTTTGTTGAAATTTTCTGGTGATAACGGGATGTTAATCAATCTATGAATAAAACTATTGAATGCTGACATTTTATGTTGATATGGATGACACGACGAGTTATGTATTATAATATCTGTATGTGACGGCTTATGGTAAATTGCGAAAACATGTTTTCCATTTTCATTCGAAATAGTAACGTCTAAGAAATTTATCGAATTATTGCTTTCTATTTCGGTTGTGAATGCAATTTTCGGATGTAATGAATTTATATGATTTTCGAAAATTTTCAACTGTCTATCTGTTCCTGTGAAGCAAATAATGATATCGTCTACATAGCGATACCAGTATGAACAATATTTACCGAGTGGATGATTATGAATTAATTTCTCTAAGTTATTCATGAATATTTCTGCTAACAAAGGACTTAACGGATTGCCCATAATCAAGCTTTCAACAAAGAACCAAATTTGATTAAACAAATAGCCAAAAATAATGGTTACAATCCCAAACTAATAAATAATATTCTAAATAAAAACAAAGTAGAATCTCATTGAATGAAGTTTATCTTGTCGATAAATTGAAACAAAATTCAACACCTTAACCTACGTTGGCATTACAAGTGAGAAACTGAAATCATTCTTAAGTTGCAATAATTTCAACATAGCTTTCCAAACTAATAATAATTTAGGCAAATATATAAAAATAATAAAACCAAACCAGGTAAATACATTAAATCAGGTGTTTATAGATTGAATTGCAATGACTGTGATAATTTCTACATTGGTAGAACACATAGAAATTTCAATATTAGAATATCGGAACATAAACGCAGTTTTTCAAATAAAAATCAGATTCAAATTACGCGAATCATCTCTTAGAAAATAATCATTCTTTCGACCCACAGTTTGTAATTTTGCATACAGATAATAAATATTGAAAGGTAGATCTTTGGGAAACTTTAGAAATCAATAAATACAAACACTCAGGTAGACTCATCAATGAGCAAGTTGATTTAAGTCCTTCACCTCTATTGAATCTTTTCGGGGAGCAATCTATTCCTTAATTTTATTGGATATACCTGTCATAAATAACCACTTAAGAAGAAGCAACCCAATAAGCTTTTAATTACTCAAGAACATTTATATTTATATTTTCTGTACATTCATTCGTCTGAAGAAGGTACGGTGTAGTGAAACGCGTTACGAATCGCAATTATTAAGTAACATTCCTTAAAACACAGTACTTGTTTTTTATTATTGATAATTTCAATTGATTGAAATGTTTTAAATGTTTCCAGCAATCATGAAGAATATTTAGCTAATTTAAAATTACGAGTGAGGAATGTTTGACGAACTTCAATGAATCGAAACGTTTCAATAGAAGCATTTCCGATAATCACCATTTTCAAAATGAGACATATTCGTTTGAATTCAGGAATAACCTTATTCAATACAATTCAAACGTATAGATTACTATTAGAACTTCATATGAGATAACACTTTGAGTAATTCACAAGCACAAGGTACATGCCCTAATATGAATATCGTAACTAATTGTATGGTGAAACGGAAATTTGCCCCTGGTTAACTTGAGATACACACTTACTCATCTATACTGTTTACAAAATGTATTTCTGTTTGGACAATCCCGTGAGCTGTTGTCGAAGAGATCCATCAATGTATGGAGGTCGCTCCCAAAC
This sequence comes from Cryptolaemus montrouzieri, assembly GCA_013387265.2. Lineage (NCBI taxonomy): Eukaryota > Metazoa > Arthropoda > Insecta > Coleoptera > Coccinellidae > Cryptolaemus > Cryptolaemus montrouzieri. Next base: position 143,277,302 of record JABFTP020000185.1, read on the forward strand.
ATAGTTCGAGGTTCCAGGCCAACCTGGGGCTGGGAGCCGGCACATAAAGTGGTCGGCACGTTTCAACAGTGATTGAAAGCCCCGCAAATACGGCGGACGATGTAGAGCTTGGGAATTGCAATGTGTCACTTTTGTCATATCCAGAGCAACACATTTGATTAATTAATCAATCCTCTCTCATCGTCTTTTCTGTGTGTCAATGCCTGGTCGAATTTGTACTGCCGATGTGCTCTTCTACCAGTATTTGCAAGTCTGGAGTAGGTACTTGGTGGTATTGGTATTACCCTAATTGAATTCTGATTTACGGAAACAGTTTCAGAGCTCTAGATACCGATGTGTAAAAATGACTTGAGGGAAATGATTCAACTGACAATCATATTCCATGTTGATTTATGATAAATAATGTGCCTCTAATATCAGCATATTTTTTAATGAATTGACTAACCTGAACGGATTGAAAACCATCCAATATAATACTGAGTGAAGAATGATGTCGCATTCTCTGAAAGATGAATTACAACACTCTCAAAAAAAGTTAATATCGTGTTTCAAAATACAATCTCCATAAAAGTTACCGTGTTAGGACGACCAGGCCCGCCGTAAGCGGGCGTGCAAGGCGTGCAATGCACGCGGGCGGCGCATTCAGGGGGGCGGCAAATCAGACAATCATCGACTAAAATTCAGACATTGTCACCTCACAATACTAAAAAGATTATCCTTATAGAAATAATTTGATGAACGGCGCCCAAATATTTCTTTTATATCGTAGCATTACATAGCGCCATCTATTGAAATTCATGAGAACAAAGTTAATCCGTATCGTGCTCTATGCGAAATAGGGAAATCCCACAGATATCAGGGGAAATCCTTAAAACTACATACTCATTTCTTTGTTTTTATTTATTTAACACAAATGCGAAAGTGATGTGAGTGAGTATATTTGGTTATAGCCCTAATGTGAGATCCGGAAACGGTCCAGGCTACTTAAAATTAATAATATTCTGTATATTTTTGTGCGAAGTGTGACTATAAAAATAATTTAGAAAATTATTTATATTATCCGTCGGCGCAAAAATCATAATTATGGTAAGTGTCTTTGTTTAATTAATCAGCATATGGGCGCATTCATACAAACAGCAGGTATTCATGTAAAATTTAAAGGTTATTTTACTGAAAAAACTTAAAGTAAAGATTTATTGAAAAAATTTATTAAAATTAATACAGAGTGTAACAAAAGTAACTTAAGTAACGAAAGGGGGACATTCCATCTAATCAATACGAACAACTTTTACTATGGGGACAACTCTGAAGTCGCAAAAAAAAATTAGTTATTCCATTACATTTGTGTGCAGTAGGTATGAACATTTTTTTTTCGCAGTAGTATTGTGATTATTATTGTGATTTAAAGGGTATTTTTTTTCTATTATACAACTTAAGAGTGAAGATTTATAAAAAAAATATTAAAATTATACCTATACAGGGTGTAACAAAAGTAACTTAAATCCCGAAAGGGAGTCATTCTACACATGAATACGAACCACTTTTACTATAGGGTCAACGGTGAAATCGCAAAAAAGAATAACTATTCCATACAAAATGTATGGAAAAGCTGATTTTTTTTCGCGATTTCAGTGTTGACCCCCTAGTAAAAGTTGTTCGCAATAATGGATGGAATGATCGACCCCCTTTTGGGATTTAAGTTACTTTTGTACAACCGTATACTAAACTTTTTCAAAAAAATTCCAGGAACCGCAAAAAAGGAAAAAAATTTCAGGAGCTCAATTTCGACGGCAAAAACGAGAAAAAGATACAGAGAAAGAAAAACTAGCTGGATCTCTTGAGAAATTTTTTAGCAAACCAGAAAATAGGGACTCTGAATGTCAAGAGAAAGTTGACGTAGATGTAGCTTCAACAAGCGCAGCTTTAAATCTAGAAGTTATGGAGGTATCTGAAGAGAAAAATGTTAGTCCTTCAGAAGGAGACTCCAGTGAAACTAAAAAAAGAGAAAGTAGTGCTAACGAACCTGTAAGCAATTTATCGTCATCAAGTAGTAGCTGTTTAGATTGTGGTGATGAACCCGGTTCGTGGCCCGCCAGTATGACTAATGATATTGTTAATATTTTGGTTAGCCGTGGTCCCGTGCAGCAGAAAATTTGCAAACAGTTATTACTCTAGAAATCTTCCTAATGGTCTGTCAGCTCCAAGCGGTTTTTCCGATTGGCAACATCTGTCATCTACCTTAAAACGACACAAAACAAGCATTTCCCATAGCGAAAATTTAGAATGTTGGGTCCAACTAAATCATATGTTAAAAAATAAAACTACTGTAAATCAAATGCAACTGAGACTATTAGAATCTGAAAAAAAACAATGGTGTGATGTATTGGAAAGGATCATAGCTGTTATAAAATTTTATCTCATCAATGTCTGGCGTTTAGGGCTCGTCCAAAATATTATATGAGCATGATAATGGTAATTTTCTCAAAGCAATAGAAATGATAGCATCCTTTGATTCAGTTATGCGGGAACATATTCACAGAATTCAAGCCTCGAAATTCGATTCAACTCGCATGACTCACTATTTAGGAGATCAGATTCAGAATGAAATCATTGATGTACTCGGCACGACCATAAAAATTATATCCTGAACAAAGTCAGAGAATCAAAATATTTCTCTATCATATTAGATTGCACACCAGATGTAAGTCACACAGAACAAATTACAGTTATACTAAGGTATGTTGTTGTAAACAGTGAAACTAAAAATGTTACAATATGCGAAAGTTTTATTGGCATCTGTCCGATAACCAGCTCCACAGGTGAAGGACTATTAAATATTGTTTTAGATTTATTTTCGCAATTAAACCTCGATATTAAAAACTTACGTGGCCAAGGTTATGACAATGGTTCTAATATGCGTGGATAATACAATGGATTACAAAAAAAAATATTGGAAATGAATAATCGTGCATTTTACGTTCCATGCTCGGCGCATTGTCTCAATTTGGTCGTTAACGATGCGGCAAATATAACGCACGACACGGTCAACTTTTTCAACTTAATTCAAAAAATTTACGTTTTCTTTTCGTCTTCTACCAAAAGGTGGTCCATAATTTGCAAGCATTTACCTGATTTAAAACTAAAGGCATTAAGTGCCACGCGATGGTCTAGCAGAATCGATGCAGTCAAACCTTTACGGTATCACCTCGAAAAAATATTTGACGCTTTACTTGAAATATCAGATAACAATTCGTCGGAATGGGATTGTACAACAATTCACAAAGCACATTCGCTTGCTTTGAATATTCAAAATTATAGATTTATTTGCTTAGTTGTAATTAGGTTTGATATTTTGAACGAAATTAATGCTATTAGCAAAATGATGCAAAACCCCACAATAAATACTCAAATCTGCATGAATTTGTTAAATAAATTGATCCATAAATTCACCGAATATCGCACAGATGGGCATTTCGAAAGGGTGTTAGAAGAAGCTACCACTGTGGCTCGGGAACTTAATGTAGATGCAGATTTTCCGCCTATAGATACCGTTCGTCCACGAAGAAAACCAACTCAATTTCAGTATGAACAGAGTGATGAAGTCTTACTAGACCCTAAAACAAAATACAAGGTAGATGTTTTTTTAGGATCCTGGACCAAACCTTAACTTCTTTAAAACGTAGATTCGATGAGTTGGAAACTTTTACCGACGTTTTTGGCTTTTCACCAATAATAACTTGTTTAGTTACTCCAAAGATGATTTAATGAAACATTGTAAAGATTTGAATGTGAAGCTAAAAGATAGTTCAAGTAGTGACGCAGATATTGACGGTATAGATACGTTTAATGAAATCAATGCTTTAAAGTTGCATTTAACTGAAAACCAGTCTAATGATCCACAAACCCTATTGCAATACATTTTTGCTAATGAATTAATGTCAACATTTCCGAATACATCAATAGCGCTAAGGATACTACTTACATTGCCGGTTTCAGTTGCATCTGGCGAAAGGTCATTTTCAAAGTTAAAAATAATAAAAAACTATTTGAGATCAACTATGCACCAGCAAAGACTAAGTAATTTAGCAATAATTTCAATTGAACATGAGATTCTAAATAGACTAGACACCAAAAAATATAGCTGATTTTGCCAACATGAAGGCAAGAAAGGTACAGTTTCTGTAAAATAACTTAATACCTATACCTACCTACATAATATGTATAAACTGCACCTTTCTTGCCTTCATTTTTTCATTTAATGTCGTATTAGTGTATCTATCTTGTATAAAATAACTTAATATAACATAGTTTTTCACTGTACAGCATTTTTTTTCACATTTTTATAAACACCTAGGTTTTGTAGTTAGATAGGGGCGGCACGATAGGAATTGCACACCGGCGTTCAAACCGCTAGCGGCGGGCCTGAGGACGACTAACATGTATACAGGGAGTGAATGAATAATTGGGAAACATTTCGTGAGTTGAATCCTTGAGCCAGGGGTGCTCGAACGGTCGATCCCGAGTGCTTCTCGATAAGATCTCGAGAAGAAAACGAATTTTAATAAGTAGGTAACTAAACTACAAAAAAGGCAAAAGGCGGCTTTATCAAAGGAACGCTCGGTAATTGTCAAAGAAAAGCCGCGTTCTTTATTCTTGCCGCTTTTCTAGAAATATCGGGCGGCGCGTTTGACGGAAACATTCGAGACTTTCGTTCACGCCGATATAAATGTTGCGCCTGCAGAAATTGGAGTCAGTCTGAATTTTAACTTGAAGGCAATACTACGTCAATACAAAGTTTATTGTTAAATAGTACAAAATGAGTGCCGCGAAGAAATCTAAAACGTATCATTTTAATAACGATTGGGAGGAAGAATTTTCCTTTTGTATGAAGGATAAGAGCATTTTTCCAATTTGTCGTGTGTTAGTTTCAATACCTAGGGTAGAAAAGGGTAATAGGAGTCACTTAAGTAAGTTTTCAAATAAAAGCTTATTTCAAAATTAAATATTTATTGCTAATGTTTTGTAACAAAAACACTTATTTGTCTAATGATTGAGATCAGTTTTAATCATCTTGTACATCAACTTTGGGAAAAAATTAAGTTTAAAAAAATGTAGGTTTGACTCCATTGCACTTACTTCGGGGCAATGGTGGTCAGCTTGTGGGAAATGAGGATTAAGCAAAACTACCACATATCGCAGACGTACCCTTCGGCAGAATCCCATCCAGTACATTCTGCGTGTGCTCACAATCCACATGTGGTACAGCGGTACCACATCTCGTTGTTTCGTCCGAATTCACTGCATATTAAACATATATTTCCTCCGTCTTCTGCATCATCATTCTCATCATCCTGGCACAAGTCGTTAGTGTTGGTGCTTGAGACTGATGTATCGTTTGAATCCTGAACAACCTGTCTCTTTGCTGTTTTGGGACCATCAACGTTCTGCACCTTAGTCTTCTTTCACTGACCCTTACTTTTCCATTTCTTTTTTCTTTCTCTTGCTCTTTCTGTACTTCTTTTATCTTTTTATTTTCCTTTTCTATCAAATCTTTCTTCAGTGGAGTTGAGGTTAATACAGTAGCATGCTGCTACTTTCGGCGCTGTTTCTCTTTAGCCACAGGTGTTTTCTTTGGTAATTTTATGAAATCGGATAGTTGAACATTTGACGGAAGATCAGACGACTCTTTGGCCTTTGATGTCGAGGATGGGGTAACTATTTGCTCTGATTCACTTTTAGCTGATAAATCTAATTGTTTTGATGTGCTGGGAAAGACATTTGAATCTTGTTCTATGTCACAAGTAGAAATGGTAATAGATTCATTGCAAACGACTATAGAGTCAGATTGGAGAATCTCAGCAGCCATAAAATCTTCTTCAGAAAATACTTGGGGATTTATTGGAAAAATACCTGTTGCCCTAAATTCCGATTCCGCTTTGTTAATAGACGCAACGGTAATATATGCTTTCCTCACCAATGATGCTACATCATAAGGAGTTATGTGTTTCAAGCGATTACTTTTCATATACAAATCACATTCCTTTGTGTATGTGGTTTTAAGAGGTCCAAAGAATGACACGTCCAAAGGCTGCATTCTGTGGGATGTGTGTGGTGGCGAGAATAACAAATGAATATAGTTGCTTTTGCAAAATTCGTGGATAGGTAGGGAAGAATAATTAGCATGATTGTCTAAAATCAAGAGAACAGGTTCGTCCATAGAAGGTTTATCATGTTTTTTAAAATGTGCGTGCCACTCAACAAAGAGACTTTCATTTATCCAACCATTGTCGGAGCATTTATAAAGTGCTCCTGATGGACCATCCTTCTGAAGTAGAGGAGTCATTCTCTTGCGGGGATAAATAAACATAGGTGGGATGAAGCCACCTGCAGCGCTCATCGCAAACATCAAAGTTATATTTTTGCCTCTTCCCCAACTGGTGATAGATCCCACTATCTTCTAACCTCTTGTTGCTAGTATTTTCCCTGGATTCTGTACAGTTATCATTCCGGTTTCGTCGCAATCGTATATATTTTTGGGAAGAAATTTGTGTTTCTCCATAATTTCCTCCAACTTCAGCTTAAAAAATAACTGCAACTCCTCTTTATTGAACGCTGTTATTCGATTTATGCTGGTTGTCTCTGGTTTCCTCACAGATATATTATTTCTAGCCATAAAAGCTTTCAACCAATCTCGATCAGCCATTTTTGGAACTTTATTAAAGTTATGATTTAAATTCATACTTTCCGCATAATCAAATGCCACTTTCCTTATTTGAGTTGCGGTACCACCATAAAATATATTAGCCATCTTTTTTATCACATCAGCTGATTTTTCTTCTACTTCAGGCGTAAATACTGTACATCCTCCAAGACGTGGTTCTTGGATAGTCTTCGTTTTGAATCTTTTTTGTAAGCTCGAAAATGGGATACCAGTAGATTTACTAGCTTTTCTTATAGAAAAACCCTCTTGTTTAATAAGAAGTATGGCTTTTTGGAGAGACTCGGATGACCAATTGGCTTTTTCGGTTGTCCTTACTCGTACTTTTGGCATCTAGAAGCAAAAATATTAATGTTAGTCTTTTGCGGATAATGGTAATCACCTGAGGATAAGAGGGGTCACTTGACTGTCATTAGCTGCTACTATACTGCCAAAGAAATAATAATAAAACAAACAAAAGTTTGAGCTGTAATATAAAACGCTAATCACAATTTTAAACATACAGACTACCTTTCTACAATAAACAAAATATGGTACACTTAAAAAAACGACACTCACCTCTAATGATACTTTTGCGTAAATTTACAATGACGATGCGCGAAAACAAAACACTAGTATCACTCAACGACGTGCGGCGGTAATTGTCGCGAGGCGTTCGCGCGGGGCCGGCGGGTGTACAGGGGGGTGTAAAGACTATGTTCCGAGGTTTCGGGTGCGTAGTTTTGTAGATATGCATGTGATTCCGATTGCCCGCTGACTCCAATTACCCGCCCTTCCCCTAAGCATGGTAACTTAGAGAGGCATCATGAAACGGCTCATAAAAACTATGAAAAGAATTTTCCGCCACAGAGTGAATTAAGAAAACGAAAAGTAAGTGATTTGATATCTTGTTTGAAAAAAGAATAAACCATGTTCACAAGACCAGCCAAACAATCAAAAGCTGCTACGATGGCGTCATTTAAAATATCTCATATTATTGAGATGATTAGCGCAGTGAACGCATTCAAAAGTAAATTGCAAATGATAGATCAATTGAAAAGACAGGATCTGAAACATTTTCCGTCTTTGAAAGCAAGGATTTCTCAGTTGAATTATGATACGTTTGGGGCTGAATTATCAAATATTCTGGGACTATTTGAAATGCGTTATTATGATTGAAGTTAATTGACAGATATAGCATCATTTATGAGTTATCCTTTTTCATGTAAAAACATTGAGGAATTAGCTTCTGAAATAGCAAGCCAGTTTAATATGAACTCATGTTCTGTTGAGATTAAGTTAGTGCAGATTATATCAGATATACATCTCAAAACAACAGCATCTGATACAAATTTCTGGTGTTTTATATTTGAAGATAAATATTCGAATATAAGGCAAATCGCCCTTCAACTGACGGCAATGTTTGGGTCAACTTACTTGTGAGAGTCTGCATTTTCTGAAAAGAAGATAATTAAGTCAAAATATCGAAATCGACTAACTGACATCATGCGATTAGCACTCAGTGGTTACATACCACCTTGTGAAAAGTATGCTGAGGACATGCCGTGCCACGCTTCAACATCCAAAGTAACTCTTCAGTTAAAATCAGCAGCATATGTAACGCTTTTAATTTGTAACAACCAACAAACTCGCAATATTGAATAACTATGAGTTTTTTCATTGATATTATAGAGAAGAACCTAACTAAACCTAACCGAAACCTTGACTAAAATAATGTATATTGTGCGGAAAGTTAATATCTCTATATGCTAGGGTACACCCTACCTAGGTAGGTAGGTAGGTAGGGTGTATCGTGTATGTACAACAACCCTGCATCTCAGAGTCGATCGTAAGTAGTCTAAAAATATTGAGGTAGATCACCAGCAGTTCAAGTTTGAGCACCCCTGCCTTAAGCCATTTCATGACGAAAATTTTCCACTACCATATGTCCACAAATGCTTCCTTACCGAAGTACAGGGTGTTGAAATCTTCAGAGATTGTTTCGGTTTTCTTCTTATGATTACTACAGTTTTCCAGATACTCAGTTCAAATTCGGCACATAGGTGTCTTTTAGAGATCTACTTAATCAGATCATAGAAACAATGATGAAAATTTACAGAAGTACTTTTTCAGAGGTCACGTATCCTTTCTACCTTTTCAACTTATTTTGAGAACGCCTAGCACAATTAAACATTTTTTTCATAAATTTCCACTCAATTTTTAATCTTTTCTATGTCCTACATATTTTCATTTCTAGCACTGTTTTTGTGTTAAGAATGTATCAATTTTATGTGTTTGATGAAAACATGATGTAAAAGAACCAATCATAGTGAATGCTAAAAATGGCTTCTTTCAGCCATTACACAGGAGTCTAGACGACGTCGAAGCATCTTCGTTTGATGATTTTTTTTAAGATCCCAGGAGTATATTGAATGACTCTACAAGAAATGATATTGCGGTTTCTTAAACCTTCTACCTTTTGTACAGAAGCCCTGTAAACCAACGTTCTCAAATGTCCCCAAGTAGAAAAGTCTATTGGAATCAGATAAGGTGAACGAGCTGGTCTAAATTGGTGGTACCTCAGTCTATCCAGCGATCTGGAAATGTTTAGTTCAAATATTTATGTGCTCTTATACTAAAATGAGCGGAAGCACCATCGTGCATTTTCTCCCTGTCATCTTTATTACTAGGATCAAGTAGATCCGGCAGCTCTTCGGTTGGAAACAGATGCGTGAATCTCCATTCAGTCTAGGTGAAAGGAAATATCGACCAATTAGTGCTCTCTAATCATTCCAATCCACACGTTCGAAGAAAATTGAGCTTCAAAGAAAGCACGAGGTTTTTTCAGCCACATATATGCTTGTTTTGGTTACTAATATACATAAACGCCATAAGCGGTATGGATCGAGTTCAGATTATGCAAAGTTTTTCTCATTACGCTCCGAGTGCTAGATCGAATTTCATCTGATCCACAGTATTTTTGGAAATATCTGAGTTCGAAACGCAAAACTCTAGGTCTTCCTGCAAGAATGGAGTATGATGGAGATTCTAGCTCAGATGGGAGTGACATTGTCAGTATGTTTGCGAAGTTTTTTTCTGGTATCTATAGTAGTGATGTGGTGGTTCCACCTCTGTACAATTTCAGTAGTACCGTCAATGCATCATCTTGTGAATTTTCTACTTCTGAGGGTTGTGAACTGTTGATGGGACTGAAGGTAAATAGTTCTGCGGGACCGGACGGGGTTTTCTCATACGTTTTGAAAACTTGTGCTACAACTTTGGCGAAACCTTTAACTGAAATGTTTAATAACGCTTTGAAAGCAGGCTACTTTCAGGACTTCTGGAAATAAAGCTTTGTGACACCAATCTTTAAAACTGGTGACAGATCTGTGGTTTCAAATTATAGAGGAATAGCCATACAATCAACTATTCCTAAGTTGTTGGACTCTTTAGTTTGTAAATATTTATCGTGGATGTTTATATCTGTGATTGTGCCTCAAAAGCACCGTTTAATGAAGGGCAAGTCCACCGTTTCAAATTACTTTTATATGTTGAAGCAGTGATTAAATGTTTTGAGTCGGGACACCAGATGGATACTGTGTATACAGACTTCAGTAAGGCGTTCGATCGCGTGAACCATAACTTACTGTTGGCTAAACAAAGCTTAGGGAGTATCTGGTCCACTGCTGGCATGGTTGCGCAGTTTTCTTTGTTGTCGAATACAAATTGCAAAATATAAGAACTATTTAATTATAACATCTGTGTTCCTCAAGGGTCACACTTGGGTCCCATTCTATTCAATATTTTCGTTAACGACATAGCTTCCGTTATTTCGACAAATTATTTATTATTTGCTGATGATGTAAAGATTTTGTCACGAATTGAATCATTGGACGATTGTGAACGGTTACAACAGCAGATTTCATAGTTTATGGCGTGGGCCGAAAAAAATTTTTTGTATCTAAACCTCCGAAAATGGAGTGAAATCACATTTTCAAGAAAAAAAGACGATATTTCATTCGACTATCGTATGGACACTGAATTGCTTAGTAGGGTAGAGAATGTTAGAGACCTTGGTGTTCTCTTGGTCAAAAACTAACTTTTAAAGAGCATGTTGTAGATATATTCCGGAAAACCTACAGAAGCCTTGGATTTTTGATCAGAAACTGCTTATCTTTTTCATTTCCGGTCTGGTCACCCTTTTACAATGTCGACTCCAAAATACTGGAGAAGACACAACGCAAGTTTCTCAAATACTTGTTATATCGGCGAAGTTCACCTTTGCCAATTACTAGGCTGTTAATAGGTGCAATAGATGCAGAGCTTTGTAATGAATCATTGCAGTCGCGTAGGAGGATTGAGGATTTATGTTTCCTTTTTAAACTAGACGGCCTTGTTGACTGCACTGATCTTCTGCAGTGCATTCCCTTTAACCTGCCTGGTAGACTGATAAGAAAAACCTCTTTATTCAGAGTCACTACTAGTAAAACAAATTTTGCTTGCATCGCACATTGTTAGTTGCAAATTCAGTCTATGAATTTTTTTCCAAGTAATTGGCTATTCTGCGGGCATCTGTTGTTCTACAGCTTGGGGAATGTTAGGAAGTTGTAATTCTCAATTTTTTGTTTTGAAATATTTTGTCCTTATTCATTGTGTCTTTTCTGTTTTACGTTCGGAATCTATTGTACTATAAATATTTAAGTGTATCATAATATTACAAGGTGTTATTTTTGAATGGGGTATCCCGTATGAATTATCTACTCTACAAATTTTCTTTACAAAGAATTGTATGAAGTAGTTAATTAAATAAATAAATAAGAAAAAATAGAATATTAGCATCTCTCGAAAAACTTGCTCCGTTGCTACAGAGATTCAGGTTTTTGTTCAATCATATCTAGCATTAAAAGCAAAAATGCAAAAAGGTTAGGAAAATCACGAGGTAACAATGCCTGGTATTTAATACAGATATGTTTTTTTGAGATGGCAAATATCGTGATATTATTACATGTACCTGAAAAGCCACTTTCCTAGTGCTGCTATCAAGTTGTTCGTCAATTAAATTAATTACAGCTTCTTCTAATTCTTGTATTCTAAGATCCTGAAGGAACTTGGATCTAACAAACTAAAGCTGACTGAGCTTATTAACTTCTAACCCACGAAGCTTGTATCGTTCAAAAGAAAGACTTAGATTCTGGGTGAAACTTAGGACAGAGTGTACCACCACAGACCACTAGATTGCAGTGGCCGTGTTAAGCAGCACTCATTCATTATTTGTACCTATCATTCTATCTATTGGGATGCTACTATGGAAGAGGCTGCTCTTTGTGATTCGCCCTTAGACTTCATGACTTTTACCATATTGTTGTTGTTTTGTCAATTATCAGACATCAATGGTCTTTGGGAAAGATACAAACATAGCATATCGGAGAAAAAGACAAGAAGGGTCAAAACTTCAAGAGGATGTTCGTCTGGTTGTGGATGAAGTTTCTGATAAATGTTTGATTGCCCAGGTGTTAAGCTGCACTCACTCATTATCTGTACCTATCTATCTATCTATTGGGATGCTACTATGGAAGAAGCTGCTCTTTGTGGTTCGCCGCTTAGACTTCGTGACATTTTCCGTATTGTTGTTGTTCTGTTAATTTTCAGACGTCAGGGGTCTTTGGGGAAGAAACAGAGATAGCCTATCGGAGAAAAAGACAAGAAGGGTCAAAACTTCGAGGGGATGTTCGTCTGGTTGTGGATGAAGTTTCTGATAAATGTTTGATTGCCCAGGTGTTAAGCTGCACTCACTCATTATCTGTACCTATCTATCTATCTATTGGGATGCTACTATGGAAGAAGCTGCTCTTTGTGGTTCGCCGCTTAGACTTCGTGACATTTTCCATATTGTTGTTGTTCTGTCAATTTTCAGACATCAGGGGTCTTTGGGGAAGATACAAAGATAGCCTATCGGAGAAAAATACAAGAAGGGTCAAAACTTCAAGGGGATGTTCGTCTGGTTGTGGATGAAGTTTTTGATAAATGTCTGATTGCTATTGTGTTCTGCAGGACAAATTTTATAGCAATATGGTTTATCACAGCCATTCACACTTTCCTAAAAAACTAACTGACGACTCTGATTTATTGGCCAAGTAGTGTCTGATACAGAAGTAATGGTAACTGAAGAACAGTCCTGCGTTTACAATCAGATATATGAAAGTATTGATACCACTTCAGTTCAATTATTTTTTTAGCTGCTCCTGGGGGTATTGGCACGTTTTTTTTTAAATCCTATTAGGCAAAAAACGTTAAGAGCTTGGTATAGCTCTTGGTGTTGCCTCTTCTAGCATTGCTGCCACTTTCTCAGATGGGGTTAGGACAGTCCATCTTGCTTTTGAGCTGAATCTTAATCTTAACGATACTGAAACTATATGCAATATCTCCAAAGAGTAACGCAGTGTAAATTTTTGAAGATACTAAGTTAAAAGTGTAGGATGAAAACACGTTGGCCCATAAACGTATCGTCAAAGCTCTAAATAACATAACACTTCGAAAAAAAAGAGAAACAATCATAACCTGATCGGTGGCATTAGAGTTCTGTTAGCTGGAGACTTTCGGTAGACTTTACCCCAGATTCACCAGAGAAATCAAAACACTTTTCTTTGAGAGAATATTGCACAGTGTGGAAGAATGACTAAATGTTTAGTATTTGTCTTTTAACCTTCAACCACACGAGTCATGTGACATTACGTAGATGCACGCGTGGTGTATTTCATGACAATACTCAAAACGTAGTGATTTTGGTATTTTTGTCATTTGCATGAAATGAAGCATCAAGTTTGAAACAAATGAAGCCTTATCAAAACTTATATGAATACATCAAAGTAATGGAAATATAATATAATTAAGTATTACAGGAAAAATTGTAAATTAGTGACTTTTGCAGTAGGGGCAGGTAACAACTTGTGTGTATTCTTTGCATACCGATTTGTTACAATAATCACAGATCATAGTGGTCACTTTATTTTTTATTCTTGCACATTAATCATCTTATTATATGTACAGCGTTGTACATTTCTGACTGCTAACTCCAGTAATGTTCAAAATTAGAAAGAAAGTAGCCAGAGGCCATTTAGAGGTCGCCTGGAGAAAAGGTTTCAAAAAATTTATCCACTGTGTCAACACCACCCTTTCGACGATTATAGTCTGAAACAATATTTGGTTTACTAGTTTCTGCCTCTATTGAAGCGAGCTCATGCATCGTCGAAAGCAAAATGACGCCTTTATATCTTTTTTGAATATAGGACACAATTGTAATGTCTCCCTGAAAGCCAAAAACACAAAAATCACATTTTCTCTCTCTATCTGGAAGAAATTTGGGCGGCAGCTCTCATTGTTGTTTTATCTTTTAAAAGATCGTGGGCCAGAGGATAGCTGGTGTACCAGTTGTCACAAGACAAGTTTCTATTTTTACCCTTCTAAAGATGAGTTAGTCGTTTCGTCATATCTAAAGATACGTTTGAATATATGAACCATCTGGCTGTTTTTCACAGCAAAAATAAGTTGGAAACGCAAAATCGTTTGGTACACAATATAAACACTTTCGAACCGAATTTTTACGGTTTGCTTGGAATATATTGAACAAAGTTAAATTCTTCTCTAAATGTAATGAGCTAACTATTATCTAATTTTATATCAGTTCCCGAAGTATAGTTGCTCTGACAGTTTTCTTCGAAACGATCTGAGGCTTTTGTTCCGAATGAGCTTATCGTCAAATCTTAGTGCTGCTAGCAAGAACAAGAGTTTATCAGAAGCCATACAACCTCTGAATATTTCTGATACGGTACCACTCTTGTCTACAACTTAAGAAAATGTATATGGTTTTGCTTCTTTATGCTTGACATGTGAAGGTCCCATTAAACGCCATAAACTCGTTCTTTTTAACATCTATAGCATGCCTTTCCCTGACGTATTCTTTATTTGTGCAACACGATAATGTCTATAATGTCGTCAGTGAAAATTTTCTCAAATGCACTTCTTTCATCCATTATATTCCTAGCGGAATCTTTTGAACAAGGAAATATTCTAACAATATTCTTTCTCTTGGTTTTGCTAACTGTAAGAATTGATTTATTTTGCAACACCTTTTTTTGTCTTTTCTTGAGAACAGTTGTCATTTTCATCTTCACCTATCATTTCGTATGCTGATTCTGTTTCAGCTACCTGGTATGTTTTCACATAATGTGCATCAGCAGATAGATCGGTTTCCTGATATTCTTCAGAATCAGTATTATGGGCCTTTTCAATTATCTCCTCATCTGCTGAGGTGTTTACTTCGACCCAAACCGCTTCCTCTGATTGTGAATCCCAAAGGCATTGTGCCAAAAGAAAAAGTTCATCTCTACCCAAATTCTTTGGATATTTGACTTGAGAATGACTGCTGTAAAAGTTCACACTTCAACATAACCATTTTGCTTTATGATAAAATATTTTAGAGTTTCATATCAAAATAAAAAGAAAACACGATCTAACTTTACAAAGAAAAAAATACTTACATAACCACACGCGTAGAGTATTTCGTTCACCGTCACTCTTCAATTAAATACGATTAACAAAACGATCTTTGCCATTGCATCAAAAATGCTGACTGCAGTGGTGCTAGTTTGATTGAAGAATAGATAGCGCCACAAATTACAATGATTTAAATGAAATTGGTGAACATTTTACACCAACGCCTGTAGTTGAAGTAGTTTTAACTATAGAAGACCTGTTTTATCAAGTCATGTAATTTATAATGATAAATAAATATGAATATGAGGTAATAACTTTAAAAAAAATTTCAAAACTAAGTTCAAACAAAGACTTAAGTCCTATCAGTCTGTTGCCATTGTTTTCTAAGATACCAGAGCGTGCTGCATATCTCCAAATTTATGAGTATCTTCGTCGGAATAACATAATTCCAGTTTACCAGTCAGGTTTTCAGAAGGTCTACAGCACTTCAACACCGTTAGCTTACTTAAGTAATAACATTCTCAACAGTATTGATAAGGGTAGAGCTCGTATGCATTTTCTCTCAGACTTTATTAAAGCATTTGACACGATCAATCATAGACTTCTCGCAACTAAGTGCCATTATTGTTTTCGATAATGTATCACTCAATTTTATTGAAACATATTTATATGGGCGAACACAGTCAGTTATAATTAACGAGCAGAGATCAACATCGGTTCGAGTCAAATCGGGTGTACCTGAGGGCTCGGTCATTGGGCCGCTCCTCTTTTTAGTTTACACTTTGGATGATTCTCATAAACAAGTAATATATTGTAATGTTCAATTTTCTGCTGATGACAAGCAACTGTTTTACGAATTTTTGTCTGGTGACTGTGCGGAGGCTGTGGAGAGGTTGAATTCGGATTTGCGTCGCATCGGTTCTTATTCTTCGGTTCACAATTTGCATATAAACGCCTCCAAGTCAAAGCTTCTTATATTTTGCCAGCGAAAACTTAAGGACGATATAAAGTCTCAAGCAGTACTTATGATATAGAGAGAGATTATTCCTAATGAGTGTGTATCCAAAAATTTGGGTTGTATTTTGATGAACAAATGAGATTCATTAAACATGTGAACTATGTGCTTTAGCATTGTTATGGTGCTCTCCGGCTACTCTATGCAAACAAACAAATACTTCGCGTCAAATCCACTGAATCTAAGCTCTGTCAAAGTCATGTTATATCGAGAATGACCTATGGACTTGTTTATTATCCTGGTCTAATAGTAGTAGACCGAAACCATTTACAGGTTATGGAAAATACATGTTGTAGGTTTGTGAATGGATTCAGAAAGTTTGATCATATTTCCTATGCTTTTTTCCAGACTGGGTGGCTGAATATAACCACTACCTTCGAATACTTTTTGAGCTTCGTTTTCAGAGTTGTTATTAATTCCTCACTATTGTACTTGAAAAACAAATTGATTCTTCGAACAACTACGCATATTGTTAATATCAGAATCATCCCTAACTTAACTATGCCTCGTCGCTTCACAGCACTTTACAATCGTAGCTTTTCTTACAACGCAGTTAGGTTCTATGACAATCTGGATACGAATATCAAACAGTCACCCAGTACTTCAATTTTCAAAAAGGTCCTCAAAAAACACCTACTGAGTGATTGTGCCATGACAATTTCATCTTGTGTTATATATTAATATAATTATTTAATTTTAAATTTCTTTATGATTCCTTCCATTTGTCAAGGGGGGTGTTACTTGATTCTGATTCTTTTTTTCATAGGTACATATATTCATATTATTATTATTATCGTTTGGGGGTTAGATGTAAGAGTAGCCTTTGCCTAAATCTCGCAGAAGCGAATGTAGAACAATATTTTGTGCATTAAAGGCATATTATTATTATTACTATAAGTAAGAATAGGAATTTTGAGATTGGAAACAGACGGTTGACTGTTATGGAAGAACTTTCGTTCAGATAACGTGTGATAAGTTATTTCGTCAAAATTCAAGAAGAGAATGTCAGTCAGGAAGGATTACTCATTGATCTACGGATTTCTGAATAATTCTTCTTGTCTCAAGTTTACATATGTAGACTTCTCGCGAAATTTATCGCGGAAGATATTTGTCCCATCAAATATTTACCGACGGGAGGTTTTATCTCGGAAAACGAGGCTAAGAGCACTATTCCAGCGGAATTATTTAGCTCGTTTTCTTCCGTTGATGTGATTCACGGAACGGCGAAAGATGTCTCCCAAATGTTTGGAATTCTTAAGGTTTCCACATCTGTTTGTTATTGTTCGTAACTTTCTCGAAGTCCGGTAGCGGATTCGCCGTGTGGGTCCATAGAGGGCGACTCTCATACGTATGTACGAGGTGTGTCCTTTCTGGAATCGATAGGGTACCCCGATGTAGCTTGATAGGATGCTGATAAGCGATATGCGACACTGATGAGCTTCTAATAGGGCGAAACTGCAGAATGCCGCTTCGTTTCTCGGCATCCTGCTTAGTAGCACTATTGTGGATCTTGGGGGCTTCGTACATGGCGGGCAGATTTGGGAACTAGTTCTTGTCAGGAAGGATTACTCATTGATCTACGGATTTTTGAATAATTCTTCTTGTCTCAAGTTTACATATGTAGACTCCTCGCGAAGATATTTGTCCCATCATATATATATATATATATATATATATATATATATATATATATATATATATATATATATATATATATATATATATATATATATATATATATATATATATATATATATATATATATATATATATACTAGCAATAGCTTGTCTGTTTATGTTGTGTTAGTGTCGTGTGTACATAAAGAGTACCAAAGATTTTTCTGCTCAGCCGCTTCATTCTCTTTGCATTCCATGATTTCCAAACGGAGACAAGGGTGAAAAGAAGGAGGTTTGGGACAGGAATCTGTAACAATGGATAAGGAAAACCAACAGAAAAATATTTCAACAATCATACCTCTTATATGTCTAAACAAATCTCGGAAAAGATTTTATATAGCAATCAAGGTCATAAAAAGGACTAAGGAGATAATCAAAAAGTTAATAACCTGCGATATTTCCTCTTTCGCGGAGTCGCAGTGTGAGTCTCCTGAAAACATAAGCATTTCCTTGTTCTTGCTTGCCAATTTTGAAGTATAATCGCAAAAAACCCTTTAATATTCAAACTCAACAAAACAATTCCCTCTCTGTTTGACCGAGAGAGCCCCGATGGCCAGGTTCAGTCTTCCAAGTAATGCCGATTATGATCTATTGATGTTTTAGAATCATTATGGACCCAATAATTTGGGTTGACATCACCCATATATTATTCCTTTGTGAATCATATTAAATTGAAAAAAAAATTTGCGAAAAAATTCTGACAGTCGTTCGAAAAATATGACAAATGTCAATTATTGTTAAATTATCCCAATAGGCAGATTCTTTTCACCAGCTTTGATTTGAGAGAACTATTATTCCTCAATTCGTTAATTTTCTAATGAACTAAATCGCTTTTCTTCATCATTCGTATCATTTTTTGTATTCATTATTAATCTTCATGCATTTATACCTAAATATTTACAATACACATTCATATCCGACGAAGCTCACTGAACAATGCATTTAATTCAGTTACAAGTAAAGTTCTACTTCACCTTTCAATTAAATATGAAAATTAATTTCCATCCAAGACTTAATTAATAATATATTTGTTAAGGGTTGCAATGTGACTTATAATTGCAGAAAACTTGGTTTCCTTTGTTCTTTAGTGAATGGATATAGCCGTAAGCAATCATACTAACACTGAAGGGTATGAACTTAATCTAGACAACTTCGACGAAACAGATAAGATGGCATTCTTAGATAAATAGATGACATAATCCAACGATGAACGTGTAACAGAAGAAGATGTAGAATTTACAGGAAACGTGTGGAATGATGATTTTTGAGCTATAAATTATCTAACGAATATTACTATGAAATTACTTTAATATTTTATTCGTTTATGTGAAACTATGGACCTATGCCATTACAAAATATTTCGAATTTGTCTCTTTTGATATGAACGATATATGTACTCAAACGTTCCGCCTCTATTAGAAGAAATCTTCAATCCAAATGAAATTTCACCATCATCAAAGACGAACTTCGTAATCTTTCAAAGACCTCTTTGTCACAAAATTATTTACAATTTGAATCAATATTTTTCAAACAACACTCCCCATGAGATCCCCACTTATTAGCAGATATTTAGATATTTTTATAACAAACTTTATAAATATATATATATATATATATATATATATATATATATATATATATATATATATATATATATATATATATATATATATATATATATATATATACAGTGTGTTCCAACGAAAATTTGACCCCTCTAACTCCGAAATGAGTAACATTAGCGAAAAACACCAAGACACGTCGATTTTTGTTTCGAGGGGGAGCATTTTTCGAAATAATTCGAAACTTCTCAGATCAACCCCCTACCCCCAGCAACCCTAACTTTGAAATTCATCATAGGGAATAAGGGTCGAGTGGCACCTTACTGAAAAGGTCTGTCAATTCTCCACCTTGATTTGTCATTTTTAGAATTTTAAATTAACATACAGGGTGTCCCAACCAAGGGTGAAGTTGAATTCCTGGAAATCCCAAATACTAAATGAAATAGATTTATTTTGGCATAATGCAAGCGCAGGTTTATGCTCGCTCTAGAAAAACGACCTACACTTGTGAATTTGGAGTTGGTGCAATCAACCCCTATTTCCAGCATCCCCAACTCAAAATCATTCGATCGATAATAGGTCAAGTGGCACCTCGTTGGAAAGGTACTGCAATTTTCTCTTCGAATTTGGTATTTTCGAAATTCAGAATCATCATACAGGGTGTCCCGAAGCAGGAACATTGAAAATCCAAATAACTTTTTGAAACTGGTTCATTTCGGTATACGAGAACATGTTTGATCCGAGAATAGGACTTTCTTGTGTGGTTATAGAATTTTTGCAATCAACCCCTTCCATTCAGCATCCCCAACTTGAAAATCATACAAATAATTCAAGTGGCATATCTTCAGAAAGGTTTTTTGAATTCCAGAATGATTAACGCATTTCATTCAATTCGGCTCTCCATACAGGATGTCGCTTTCGAAAAATTCAATATCGTCATTTGAAATTATCAACTAAAATTAATTCGAAACTGTTAAAAGTATTGGGGTACGATGTGTTGAGCATCAATTACGAAGAAATAAAGCTGATTTCTTCATTGAAAATGTTCACATTTTTTTCATTTCCATCTGGCGTGCAGTCATCTGTTATTTCTCATTTTGGCAATGAAATATTATTATTATTCAGATCAGTTCCTCATTATTGTTGTTGTTCGTCAGTTGAAATTAATCTGAAAATGGTTTATTCCACTGAGGAAAGGGTCGAAATTGTATCGACGTATTTTCGAAATAACAGTTGTGCCAAAGAAACGGCAAGGATATTCGATAGGAACCATCCTGAAAGAGAAAGGGGAGTCAGTCACCAGTACGTTAAATATTTGGTTGACAAATTCCTAGCTACGGGTTCGGTGGCAAACAAAAAACATGAAGTGGCATGTCCTGTCAGAAATGAGGCAACGGAAGTGGCAGTAGTGGGTCATCTACAAATGGAGAATACTACTTCGATCAGAAAGGTGTATCAGCTACAACTGTCCATAGAATCGTGAAACATCACAAATTTCACCCCTACAAGGTAAAATTAGTGCATGAAATAAACGAAGATGATCCAGATCGTCGTTTACAGTTTTGTGAAAATCTAAGTGAAAACCTAAACGCTAATCCAAATTTTCTGAATAACATCTGTTTTTCTGATGAAAGCACCTTTATGCTCAGTGGTGAAGTGAATAGACATAATTGTCGATATTGGGACACACAGAATCCTCATTGGTTTAGAGAGGCCCACACGCAAAGGTCTCAGAAGTTGAACGTTTGGGCAGGAATTTTTGGCAATCATCTGGTTGGGCCTTTCTTTATTGAGGGTAATCTGAATGGAAATGGCTACCTACAGTTGTTAGAGGAACACATACATCCTAGATTGACAGAAATTTTACAGAACGATCCAACTCTTTCTGAGGACGAAATGCGTTTTCAACAAGACGGTGCTCCTCCGCATTATGATGCTCGGGTGCGCCAATATTTAGACGAAAATTTCCCAGGAAGGTGGATTGGTAGAAGAGGACCTGTTGAGTGGCCAGCCAGGTCACCAGATTTAAATCCCTAGATTTTTTTTGTGGGGCCATCTAAAATCTAAAGTTTATGCCACAAGACCAGAAAACCTGGAGGAGCTGCGGATGAGGATTATCACAGAATGCCGACTTTTGACCCTGAAGTTTTCGCTAATGTGAGAAGAGAGTTCGAAAATCGTCTGTATAACTGTATGGAGGTGGGCGGAAGTCATTTTGAACAATTGTTGTAATAATCAAGTTAGTTTTTTGTTTTCAATTGAATACAAGTTCAATAAATCTCGTTTTCCTGTTTAGGTGAGCATCCAATCAGTTTCTCCATCATCCCCTCATCCTGATCCTCACGCCAGAAAACCTTGATCGCCAAACTGAAACCAATGCCTCAGTGATTCAGAAAATAGAAAAATCTTTCTGGAACTTTGCCACTCAACCTGTAATCACTTGTATGATTTTTTGAGTTGGGGATGCTGAATGGAAGAGATTGATTGCAAAAATTCCATATTCACGCAAGAGAGTCTTATTCTCGAATCAAACATAAACATGTTCTCGTATTATACCGAAATGAACCAGTTTCAAAAAGTTCTTTGGGTTTCCAGTGTTCCTGCTCCGGGACACCCTGTATGCTGATTCTGAATTTCGAAAATACCAAATTCGAAGAGAAAATTGAAATACCTTTCCAACGAGGTTCCACTTGACCTATTTTCGATCGAATGATTTTTGAGTTGGGGATGCTGGAAATAGGGGGTTGATTGCACCAACTCCAAATTCACAAGTGTAGGTCGTTTTTCTAGACCGAGCATAAACCTGCGCTTGCATTATGCCAAAATAAATCGATTTCATTTAGTATTTGGGATTTGCAGGAATTCAACTTTACCCTCGGTTGGGACACCCTGTATGTTAATTTAAAATTCTAAAATGACAAATCAGAATGGAGAATTGACAGACCTTTACAGTAAGGTGCCACTCGACCCTTATTCCTATGATGAATTTCGAAATTAGGGTTGCTGGGGGTAGGGGTTGATCTGACAAGTTTCGAATTATTTCGAAAAATGCTCCCCCTCGAAACAAAAATCGACGTGTCTTGGTGTTTTCGCTAATGTTACTCATTTCGGAGTTATAGGGGGTCAAATTTTCGTTGGAACACACTGTATATATATATATATATATATATATATATATATATATATATATATATATATATATACTGAAAACTGACTGATTGAGAAGTAACAGTTTTTTGGTGAAAACTACTACATTTAACTGACTTTCAAATAGTATTTCAACTTTCGAGCTAACTTTTTTTCTCTAGCAATATCATGGGTAAGAGTAATAAGAACATAAAATCGAAAACACAAATATCTTATTTTACGTAATGAAACATGAAGAGGAAGTGAAAAAAATTAATGAATCATATTTTCACGAAAGAGATTCAAAAATTATAACAGGTGTTCAAAATGTCTTCCCCTTTCTTGAATGCACTTAACACATCTTTTTCTTAAACTATCAACTACTCTTTGAAGTTCAATGTGTTTTTGACTCATATCGTTGCAACAGATTCGAACCCTTCAATTAATTCTTCTCCAGTATTGAAAAGAATTTTATAAACATTAGTCTTCAATAAGCCACACACATAAAATCAATCGTGGTAAGGTCAGGGCCTCTGGGTGGTCATCTCACTGGCCCGAATCGACCTATCCATTTATCTCCAAATATGTCAGTCATCCAGTTCTGGACCATTCTAGAATTATAAGCCGGGTAGCTGTCCATTTGAAACCAAAGGTGATGCCGAGTAGCTATAGGCATTTCTTCCAGAACGTTCATTATTTAGTTATTTAATAGATTTAAAAACTCGTTTGAATTGAGACGATCGCGAAGTATAACTGGCTCGACAAGCTGACACCTCCCAACCACACATTCACTCTAATCTCGTGTTGAAAGTGTGACACAATAGTGCCATGAGGATTTTCTATATCCCATATATGGGATTTCCTCAGATTTATCATATGAATTTTGGTAAAAGTTGCCTCATCCGTCCATGAAATTTTATCTGATCCCCAATCCTATAATTTATTCATGTACCACCTACAAAATTGCAACCTCACCTCACTGTCCACTGACAATAGGTCTTGAACCTCACTCAAATGGTAAGGATGTAAATTATTTCGCTTGATGAAGACTCAATGTAGCGCCAATTCTCCGAGTACTTGTTGTAGGGTCCTCCCGAACAGTCTGCAGTATTGCGGGTGCTTGTCTCCATTGCTGAGCATTTCCACCATCTTCTCTAATTCTTAAATCACTGAATGAACCAATTTCACCGAAACGAAAATTTCAATAAATGTTTTTCTGCAAGGTTGCTGTCTGTTTAGAAAGCGCAGTGCATACTCCCGCACCACTGCGCGGGAATTTCCATTCGCGAAGCCATAAACAAATAACATATGTCGATATTCTTGAGAAACAAGGCATATTTTTTATCGAAAAAGAAAATGGAACCGTAAAAGGGGAAAATAGAAACTTCAATTCATTAATTAATTGAATGACAGTTCTTGTCAAATTATAAATATTTTTATTTGTTTTAAAATCAAGTAACACAAGCCTACTGTGATTTATTCCTTCACGATTCTTTTCTCTAATTTTGTTC
This sequence comes from Cryptolaemus montrouzieri, assembly GCA_013387265.2. Taxonomy (NCBI): domain Eukaryota; kingdom Metazoa; phylum Arthropoda; class Insecta; order Coleoptera; family Coccinellidae; genus Cryptolaemus; species Cryptolaemus montrouzieri. The sequence goes on from JABFTP020000185.1 coordinate 143,301,383, forward strand.
TTTTAATCCGAGAAAAATTAATTATTCCTAGTTTCTTAAACATTCAATATCCAGATATGTCAGTTTTTTATCGCTTATTATGTTCGAAAAGTCATTTGTGGAATTGTTTAGACGCTCAGGTGAAACTAGCTAATTTGTGATCGAAGGATAAGAGAATTTAATGTTCTTACTGTTACTCTTACCCATGATATTGCTGGTAAAAAAATTGTAAGCTCAAAAGTTTAAAATCCAGATGAATTTTGTAGTTTTTTCCAGAAAAAAACGGCTACTATCGATCAGTTCTTACTGGTACAGCTAACAAGAAGAGACCACTAATTTTGTTCATTTCACAATTTCGTCATTCAGCCTTTTACAACACCAGGTATACAAAATTATCTCATCATAAGGACTTACCTATCTTATAGCAAATTCAATGCTCTTTCCGATGGTGGGGTCAGATTAGAGGTAGCTGTAAGATTAACAGAGATATTCTTGCTTTTATAGAGAGAAGCAAAAAAATTTCATAAAATCAAAAAGTGTTAAATAACTCGATAATTATCAACTTATCGACAAAATGTTATGGGACATTTTTTGTTGCATGCTTTGTTCTATCATCTACTGATGTTTGGCACCTTTTATAGTAGACCCCTATATATGTATATATATATATATATAGTTTATATATATATATATATATATATATATATATATATATATATATATATATATATATATATTCATAAAAATATCTGCTAGTGGGGATCTCATGGGGAGTGTTGTTAGAAAATATTGATTCAAATTCTAAATATTTTTGTGACAAAGAGGTCTTTGAAAGATTACGAAGTTCGTCTTTGATGATTTTATGAAGATTGTATGAAGATATTGACGTATATATATAATATATAGGTGTACATTAAAACACAATGATCGAAGAATCATCGAGGCCAGTCATTTTCAAAAATTGTTTACACTGTGAAGAATATAACTACCATTGAAAAATAAAAATATCGATAATAATAAATTTCATTAATTTAAATTAATTTTGAAAGTTTAATTTCAAGCAAAAAATCAAGAAATTCAAAGAAACTGGTAAAAACACTTTTTCGAGATGAAGTTATTTATTTCTATATTTTTCTTCATTCAAGATTAATATAATTCATTTCATTCAATTTAATTTTTATGAAGATAGACTGAGGATTTAGAGATAGGTGCTCCACCATTATATTTCATTTTCTCATTAATAGTTTTGGGTATCGTTATAGATTTCACTGAGAAGCATTAAAATATTTATCTTTGGAAGACCCAATTTATTTGGTTAAAATTGACAAAGACTGAGTAGAAATTAGTTAGCTCAGTAGTAATTTGATTTGTTTTCGTTGTTATTGTTGTTATCACTCATTATTGCTGTTCTTTTCGTTATTATTAGTGTTTTAAGTATAATTCTGAGACTGCATTTTACGCCATCCAAATGGAAGAATACCAGATGCTGGCGTCTCCGTTAGAATACATCAGTATTTTTGTAACTATGATCGGCGTGTAAATGATGAAAAAAACAGAAACCGTCGAAATTACAATCACTTTCGCATACTTGGAATCGTTGATAATAATCCGAGGCTCAACTCTAGCATCAATTACAGATACCTTACTATCAGGTATTACGAACATTACGCGACGACCACATGCACTCATATCACCTACAGCCCATTCAGGATTTACACCCTGGAGATGCCGAAAAAAAAATGGGATTTTTCCAGTGGCCTTAGAATTCGACGGAAAAAATCATAACTTTTTGCATGAAATTCTTTTTACTGATAAATCTCTTCCACTAGACGTGGAGTAACGAATTACTTAATATCTATGTTTAAACTCTGGAAATTCGACCAAGATCATTTCGAAATGAATTTTTGTAACTGCACAATGAATTCGGTGGAAAATTAAATGTAAAATTAAGTAATGTCTTAAACATTGTGACACTTTTGCACATATCGGTTTTACTGAATTATGAATCTTCGAGAATGGAATATTTCGCTGTGAAAAATCTAAATAGCTGAAATTTCTTATAGCTATTTTTGTAAGCATATCAACGATATCTGCGAGTAATAATTTTTACATGTTTACCTTCGAGTTCAATCATTAGATGACGTCTGATTCAGAGCATTGATTCCCTTTGGTTTGTAGTTCACATAGTATATTTACACATCAATCATCTGATGCTGAGCAGTGCCCTTTGTAATGCTGACTGTTCCATATGCAAATTAACAAGAACCTTGATCCCATTTGTGTCTATATTCCGAATATGAATGAATGCGGTTTATATGATAATTTATCAAATGATGACGGAATCAGTTCATCAGAGCCCTTGGGTTTCTTCAACTTAGTTTTCGGTTTATAATTTATGAAGTTTTCCTCCAGACTAATCACTTCCAACCAGAAACTGCAACGTTGACTACAACCTTTATTGGAACTGAAGCTGGATCTGATATAACAACATTTTGGTTATATACAGGAGTTCTAGTAAAAATAGCGGAAAATTCAGAGAGATAGGTTTGCTATTCGAAAAATGTCTCGTTAAAGAAATACAGGGTGTTGACAAAGCGATGCAGCCGTTCGAATTAATTTTTTTGGCGTCAACTGTCGTCCATAAAGTATGTTTTGTAATCAAAATATAATGATTAATTTTGTCATTGGTCTTAGAGGGGAGATTCTGGAGCAGTGGCCACTCTTCCACAGAATCTTCATTTGTAGAGACTATGTATCGCCATCTTACGAGTAAGGTACTAATGAATGACTCTTTCTACCCCTCTGTTGGTAGCGGTTTTGAAGAATCCTTTTCGGCAATAATTACATAACCTCATTTTTATGCATGTTTTCGAAACATATCGCAGGCGAGTATTTTTGTGACATTTCAGTGAGTTCAACGGGATAAAATACAAAACTTGTCGCCATCGAGAGCTCATACATATAAGTATATCCTGACATATTAATTTTTCGTATCCTCACCATGACTTTTTCTCAAAAGCCATTTTTTACTCGGAGGTTCAACTGATGCAACAGTGGCCACCATTCACTATAGGAACAGTTAAAGCCGCTGCCATCTGATACGACATTCCCCGAACATTTTTTAGGCGTTACGTTATGAAAGTTAACGATGAAAGAGACGAAATTGATTGGAACTCACCTATTTTAGAAGGAGCTCCAAGATTTTAACCGAATTATACCGTTAACAAGATATTTTCTTCAGATGAGGAAGTAAATTGAGGTTTAACGCTTTCCTCAAGCGACGACAGGAACTCTCCTTGGGATCGGCAGAAGCTACGTCATTAGGTCGAGCTATGGGCTTCAACAAGCCGGTTGCAGCACGGTTTTTCAATAAAGTTCACGGAATATATCTTCTTCTTCACCGTGTAGAAGGCGTAGCGCCTGTTCAGTTCCGGTTTCCCTGCAGCAGTTCTTGTGAAGTTGATTGCCAACTGTCCCGCCATCGTTTTGGTGATCGTCCAACGGGTCTTCTTCCGTGTGGTATGTTGTTATATACGATTTTGGCTATTCTATCTGTGGTCATTCTGTTTTCATGCTGGTTCCATTCTCTTCTTCTTTTTCTTACCCATCTCACAATATCGTCTGTTTCACATTTTTCCCTTATGTCGGTATTACTTTGTCTGTCATTCAATGTGTAACCGGTTATAGTTCTTAGCGTTTTCATTTCTGTTGTTCTTAGTATCCTCTTTGTTACCGACGTTTCCGCTCTTGTTTCTGTCCCGCATATCATAATTTGTCGCACACATGTTTTGTAGATTCTGGAATTGCATGGTATACAGAGGTGTTTATTTCTCCAAATTGGTTATTTAAGATGTCCCGATACTGCAGCTGCTTTGTTCACTTGTCTCCTCACTTCATCTTCAAGGTATCCTGTGCTTGTTATTTTGCACCCTAAGTATTCGAATGACATGACTTGGTCTATAGTGGCGTTGTCTATTGTTAACTTGCAGCGCAGAGGTTCCTTAGCTATGGTCATGCATTTTGTCTTACTTGTTGAGATTTCCATATTAAAATTTCTTGCGCGTTTGCTAAAGGCGTATAACATTCTTTGCAGGTCGTCTTCTGATTCTGCAATGAGTACGGCGTCATGGGCATAGCATTAGATGTTAATTTTGTAGGTTCCATGCGGTATCCTAGTCCCAAGTTTTTAACGGTCTCTACAAGTTGGTCCATAACAGTACTAAATAGTAGAGGGCTAAGACTATCACCTTGGCGGATGCCCGACGTTGTTCCGAAATGCTGCGTTAGGGTGTGGTTTGTTCGTATTTGCGTTGTTGTATTAGTGTTCAGATCTTTTATGAGTCTCATATATTTTTTGGGTACCTCTTTGTTTTCCAGTATCTTGATTACATCTTTCAGTTGGACTCTGTCGAAGGCCTTCGTTAAATCTATGAAACAAAGATATGCTGGAGTGTTATATTCAAGAGACTTTTCTACAAATTGCCTTGTTATAAATAGTGCATCGACCGTGGACCGGTTTTCTCGAAGCCTTGTTGCTCTTCGCTGATTGGCATTGTTGACGTTATGTCATCGGCAAGAATCTTTGTAAGCAGTTTCAAAGAGGTGCTTAACAAGGTTATTCCGCGATAGTTGGCAGGATTTATTTTGTCTCCTTTTTTAAAGATAGGCACTGTTACACTTCTTTTCCATTCTTCTGGTATTTTTCCGTGTTGAATTATGATGTTAAACAGTTTTGTGTACTCTTCTCTCATGGCTTCTCCGCCATATTTGATCATCTCATTTGTTATCTTATCTTCATTTGGAGCTTTCCTATTTTTAAGTTTACTTTATTGCCATAGCTACTTGCTCTTTCGTGATTGTTACCGGTTCATTTATAATGTCATTTTCTAAGTCTTCTTCTGGGGGTTCTTCTTCATATTCTGATTCGGTGTAAAGATTTTTGAAGTATTTTTCCCATGTTTCGTTTGTGATTGTTTTCAGTTGTATAGTTTCATTGGTGTCCTTTTTCATACCCCCTAATAATTTCCAAATTCGTTTTTGCGCTCCGTATATATCCGCTTCCATTTCAGCACTAAATCTCTGCCAGTATTCTTCTTTAATTTCCCGAACTCTGTTATTCACCCTATTTCTTATTTCTATGTATCTATTTCGGTTCTCTGATGTCGGATGGTTCTTATATTCTAGATATGTTTGTTTTTTTCCTTTGTAATGTTTTTGACTTCAGTGGTGAACCAGGGTTTATTATTAGGTTTGTCGTTCTGTGATACCGTGCGGGTTCCCAAGGCCTCTGTGGCAACCTTGTATATGTTTTCTTTTAGTTTGAGCCATGCTATGTCGGGGTTATCTTGCTGCAATATTTGCAATATTGGATTACGAGTTATACTACTATATATATATATATATATATATATATATATATATATATATATATATATATATATATATATATATATATATATATATATATATATATATATATATATATATATAAAAAAGTATAAACTGGGACTTCATCAAGTGTACAACGTAGACGAAACCGGGCTTACAACAGTCCAAGAATCAGAGAAAGTTATTGCCAAATAAGGTCAGAAACAGGTTGGATAACGTCAGAACTTTTTGTTCAATGATTTCAACATTTTATTGGACATTCCAAACTCACAGCTGAATCACCTGTGTTACTCATCATGAATGGAAGTTGGCAAAGGACAATAATGTAATATTATTGACTCTACCTCCACATACTAGCCACAGATTACAACCTCTAGACAAGAGTGGTTTTAATGCAAAAAAAAAATATTACAATCAGCATTGCCAATTATGGCTGCCAAGCAATCCAGAAAAATGTATTACAATTCATGATATTGCTGAAATTTTGGATGAGGCATATTCATTGGCATTCACTGCTCGAAACGGTATTTCAGGGTTCCGATCAACGGGAATTTTTCCGTTCAATCCGAATATATTTAACGACGATGACTTTATCGCTGCAAAGGTAACAGGCGTACAAAAAAATAAATGAAGACTGTTTGAACGACGTAAGTTTGAAAGATACGACTAACAATAATAATGTAATAATTACTGACAATAATAATGATGCTATGATGGACAAGCCATCGACAAGCACTCGTGATGAAAATATAATAAGTAACAGGAAGATGAAAGTTTTACCCGCCGACAATAAACCATTTCCAAGAGTAACAGTTACTAAGGAGAATAAAAAGTTTCAGAGAAAAAGAAAACCAGAGATTCTGACAAACACTCCAGATTCTGACAAACACTCCAGTTTGAAACCTAAAATTCAAAGAAGAAGCTTCTTGAAGAAGAGGAAAAATTGAAAGAAGCAAGGAAATCCAGTCTGAATAGAAATGCTCCAGACATATCAGCAGTTCCAGTTCATGATATTATCCTTCATTTGATGGAACCAGAAAAAAATGGAGGTACATCTATAATTGCTAATCTTTCTTGTTTTCCCGTAGATTTGTCCCTGTATAATGTGAACTGAACTTGTAACATACTTTCTTTAAATGAATGTCATTTTTCTGATCTTTTTCTTATTGGTTTTAGAAGTGTTCAGTGTTCCATTCAGATATGGCCACTGTACAATTTTCACAATAATCATTATTGGGCTGAAGAAAGTTGAACAGCATTATAAGAAGCTGTTAATTTATCTGTTACATCAACTCCTATCTTAGTTGAATTATAAATGTTTATACCTTCGGGAAGCTTCTTGTCGCCAGTATTGTTGATGGAATGTCATGATGAAGTGATGAAACCGGTAAGACGTTTTTGTTTTTTTAGCGATGTACCACACGTTGGTTATGTTTTGTTGAAAACCAAAAATGCTTGATTTTTCAGGAACAGTACAAGTTGAAAGCAGGTGAAATTTTCTTTTTATTTTTTCAAAGGGTACCCACTGAAAAAAGTTTGTGTGCAAGAGTTCCGTTTGGTTTTAATTCTCTGTAATTAAGTTGATAATAAGAAGAGTACTTTTGTTTATTTTTTCTTTTTATTTTCTTGTTAGGATAGGTATTACAGAATTCCAATACCCTAATTCATGTTGATCGTTTCATGAACTGAAAGGAAATTCGCCCCAACATATTTCTTTTAATCCTGCAGTGATCGTACGCGAACCCTCGCTCCGCACCGATGCAAAGTCCCGATTCATTTACCTGCCTAAAATCGCATGTATTATCCTAGTACTCAGTTTGAGTTTTTTAAGTGAAGGCGTGCTGGGTACAGAAATTTTCGCGGAGTGAGAGTCCGCGCGCGACTACGAGTGTTACAAATAATATCAAGATAAGAGTGATAATATATAAGAGGCAAAGATGGCAAGACAATGTGGCTGAAACATAAACCAACACAGACTATAAGAACTCGATCGGAAAATCTTGTAACACAATTACCTGGTACCCGAAGTACAACCAAATGTCTGAGAATGATGTACGATATATGGAATTATTTTTTCCGGACCAACTACTGAATATAATAGTTGACAATACCATTATATATATTCAGCAAACTTCCATGAATTATTCCCGTGAAAAGGATTTGAAAGTGACCGACATTTCTGAAATAAAAGCACTGTTTGGATTGTTGTTGTTGTTGACTGGAGAACTGAAGATTAACCACCTGAATACCAACAATTTGTGGAAAATCGACGGCACTGGTGTTGAAATATTTCGACTTACGATGTCTGAGCGGCGTTTCAAATGTCTTTTGAGACACATCCGTTTGAAACTAGTCAGTTGGGAGAAGCAACCGACAAACTTGCCCCAATCAGAGATGTTTTTGAGATTTTTGTTAATCAGCGCAAAAACGGTTTCACTCCTCTTCATTATGTAACTGTGGATGAAAAGCTAGAGGCCTTTCATGGACGATGTGCATTTCGCCAGTACACACCTAACAAGCCTAACAAATAGGTCATCAAAATATTCGCGCTATGTGATTCAAGACTATGTTACACGGGAAATTTGGAAGTTTATGCTGGAAAACAGCATCCAGGGCTTTATGAAGTCAGCAATTCTTTACAATTTGTAATGGAAAGAATGTGCGAACCAATAAGAGGAACTGGAAGAAACGTAACTGTGAATAACTGGTTCACAAGTTTTGATGTACTGGAAAAATTCAAGAAGGATTTCAAGCTCACTGTGGTCGTAACTATTAGAAAAATAAACGAGAGTTGCCAATTCATTTTTCTTTTCCTGTGAAGATACCAATAGAAAGTTCAATGTTCGCTTTTCACAAAAATGTGACACTCGTTTCTTATATTCCAAAAAAAAGGTAAAAATGTATTGCTCGTCTCTAGTATGCACCATGACGATCAAATTGATGACACTACTGAAAAACCAGAGATGATTATGATGTATAACACAACAAAGAGAGGAGTTGATACTGTCGACCAGTTATGTACTACATACAATTGTGCACGTAATACGCGATGTTGGCCAATGGTTATATTTCACTCTCTGTTGAATATTAGTGGTATAAATTCCCTTATCACCTTCAAGAGTGATAATCCGAATTCAAAAATTAAGCGTAGGGAATTTTTGAGTGATCTTGTTTTTGAGCTCATGAAACCCTAGAGGTTCGAAGATTGTCAAAGAGCCTACCAAAAAGTCTTACTACAAGAATGAATGAAATCCTCAAGAAGAAGAATCCAACTGAAGAGCACTTGGCAAAGCCGCAACGACCAGAGCCGACAGAAAACCAACGAGGACGGCGTGGGGTGAACGATAGGGTGAAGAACAGACCCACGAGATATTTTTGCAAGAGTTGTAAAATATTCTTGTGCTTTGAGCATGCCACTTTAGTGTGTTCGGAATACTTCCAAAGCAATCAAGAGGATGCCGATTGAGTTAGTTAATTTAATCACTTTCTTCAGCTTTTATGAAAATGAAGTTTTTTATATTTTTCTATGTACCAGTCCCTGTTCTTTTTTGTTACTCGAATAAAATTAATGCTTCAAATATATTATTCTTTCATTCAAAACCTTTTGAATGGAGAAAAAAATAGAAAATCGCAGTGTGGATTTTCACTCCGCGCGCGACCTCTATTGTTACAAAACATAGGGTTAATTAGACTAATATTTTTTTGCGTGTATGAGGTGATAGAGCAGCTGGTGCACATCAATCGTCGCTTGGTCGTTAAACAATACGTTTGGTGGGTTAGCTGCTTCTTTGAACACATTTTGGCTTTAACACAGTTTTGGTGTTTTTTTTGAACTTTACTTTTCTAGTGCAATTAGAAGTCGGCTATTGGTATATACAGTCCTCCTGCTTGGAACCGACGAAATTAGCTTAGTGTCGCTGCCATCGTTGGGTGTGCATTTAGTGAGTTTTGTCACCTTCTTCGTTTTGACTTCAAATTAATTCGCAACAAATTCTTCAACGGGTTATAATGACTGGTGTTCCTTTTATCGAACGTAACATTTCAATGGGTTCCTGAAATTGGCTTAATCCTTGAAAGAGCAATATCTCTTAATTGGTAACGTCTCTCTGGCTGTTTTCCTGCATACACTTTCATATTTATTGCATAAAAAGTCTTAGAGTAAACTAAAACCTGTATTTGTATAAAGTCACTAGGAGTGTATACAGATTGAAGATTATTCATAAACTTTTCGAAACCCGCTCTTATTGGGGCATTATGGGGAATTTTTGTTTTTTTTTCTCAAATTTTCAATATTATTGAATTCGAACAGGGCAGAAAAATATAAATCATTTGGCCGGCATGGATGAAAAATTTCCATTCCTATTCCATCATCTTCCTAAAAATCTTACACATTTCTCTGGTTTGCTCTAAACACACTAGCAATGTCAAATAAACCAAACATGGCTTTTATTTCAACCTCATGTATCCTGATTAAAGTATTTTTCTTCATTCTTTACAGCTTTCTCCCTAATTTTTATTGTGGTATGTTTTGTAATATCTGACACAATCTGGTCATCAATAAACAATGACCAGCTATTCAAACACGGTTAAGAATCGGGTGCACTTCGCTTGATTCCTGGAAAATGCTTACACAGGGTGTCTACTATAAAAGGTGCTAAACTTCAGCAGATGATAGTACAAGTTACTTGCAACAAAAAATGACCTATAACATTTTTTCGAAAAATTGATAATTATCGAGTTATTTAACACTTCTTGATTTTACGAAATTTTTATTTCTCTGTAAAACAAGAATATCTATGTTATTCTTTGTATCGTTCAATTCTGGCCATTACTTATTATTTTGGAATTCATGGTCTCTAAAGTTAATTGCCAGATTACTTACGGCATTTTTCTCTCTGTTCCATGGGTTTTGTAAGATATTTTAATCAGGGGAAACTTAGTCTTACATCATTCGTTTTGTCTAGAAATAGTTCTCGACTCTCATAATTTCATAGGTCTTTCCTTTCATTATTAGATTACATTTAAATTTATTCTCGAACATCTGAGTTAATAATGCACTTCGAATATCCATTTCTTGTAGCATTTTCAACTCATCGTTTTGTTATGTTGGGTAAACTATCTGACAGTTCATAGAAAAGTTCCATTTGTTCTACCTACTAGTACTGCTTGATCTGTCACCATGTGTACTGGATTGGAGGAGAGATTATCAACACTACCTCACTCCGATCTTCAAATTCTGGGGAGCTATTTTCGAATTGCTACTGTTCGATGGTTGTATTAGTCGTGATCAGCCTTATTCGGAAGGTAGCCATATAGAATTAGAGTAAGTGTGAAGAGTATATAGGTCTATCTCATATAGGAGTCATAGAATGCACGGAGAGGAAATGAATTCTGATTGGTTCTGCAGAAGTTCTACGTTGTTTCCTGGTTGTGCTTGTTGAAGTTTCTAGATCTTGACCTAGGTTAATCTATCAGCTGTTGGATAGTCAAGCGGGCATCTTGCCATTCTGGAATTCTTAAGTGACGCTTCTAATTAGAATCAGTGTGTGTTTCTGATTTTCGTTATATTTGCTAGTTTGTCTATAGTTTTATGGATTTTGAATAGAGACAACAAGCACCTTGTATAAGGGACCGTACTCAGAATTTCGAAAGCATACCTCAAGGCCACATATCATTCTCGTAAGTAATCTTAGGGTTTTTTCATTTCGTTCAACTTTCATTCAGGGATCATTTTCCTTTCAGCTTCGATCTTTAGCTTCGATCCTGTGGAACTCGTACCTTGTTCCTACACCTTGTTCCGTCTGGTTTGCTGCAGCTGTTTCTCTTCTGTACTGATTAACGCCAGTTTCAAGTGAGGATTCTCCATTTCATCAACTCTATATTCTTACATTATGTGTAAACCAAAGAAGTGGACACGAGACCTGATGCTACCACCACCGAGTTCACTACCAGTGAGATCTACCCACATTTTCATTTTATTGAGAGCCAGGTGGTAGTAATAGAGACATTTCAATCTTCGATATTAAACTCAGCCACCAGTATCACAGATATTTTACTTATTTCATTTATATATTTATGCATTAGAAATATTGCCAAGATTTCGTATAACTGGTACTTACATCTAATTTTCAACTGACATATTGTCCGACGTTCATGTACTTGATTTTGTGAAAGACTAGGTCTTCCCTGCGCAGGAAAGGTTCGTCTTTGAGTGTGGGTACCTTGAGTGGTACATTGTATTGGTAACTGCTTACTGTTGACTTTGATGAATATTTGAATTTAATTTTGAGAACCTATATAGGTACCTATTGTCAGTTGGATGATATAACCTTGCTCACACTGAATATTTACCATCTTTTTTTTACCCAATAGTTGAAGAAGCATAGTTACCCTAAGCAAGTTAAAATAAAGCGAGTTAGTATAGTGAGCAAGAGAGAGTTTCAGATATTGAACCTAAGTATTTCGTATTTCTTGATCGTTCTCCTGTTAAATCATATTTTGGATTGTGGAATTTTGAGCATTTTTGATCTGCAAGGAGTCTAGTATTACACTAAGGTTATTCACAGATTCTTGGGCACCCCTTTCTCTCTAACTGATTTAACGAACCCCCCATCTACGACTGAGCGAACCGTTGCCACCAAGGTGTAATAGCATTTGGTAGAACGTTGAGATTGTACACCTACTTTATAGGGTTTTAACATAGTAGTCGGTAAATTCAGTAGGGTGACACTATATCTTACAATTACAGCAAATCTGACCGTAACATCGGAAAGAACATTGAATTTGCTATAAGATAGGTAAGTATTACGGGTAAAATCTTATATACCGGGTGTGATAAAAAGCTAAATGAAAAAATCGTGAAATGGACAAAATTAGTGGTATTTTTTGTACGCTGTACCACTGAAAACTAGTCTATAAGTAGCTGATATTTTTTTGGTAAAAACTACTACATTCAACTGGATTTTATCCGGTATATCAACCTTTGAGTTAACTATTTTTTTCTAGCAATATCATGTAAGAGTAACAAGAACATAAAATTCGAAAACGCAAATATCTCATATTACTTAATGAAACACGAACAGGAACTAAACGCGTTCCACTTGAATGCACCTAACACATCTTTTTCTTGAACTAACAACTCTTTAAAGCTTAAAGTGTTGACACCCATTCATTGAACAGATTCGAATCTTTTCAATTAATTTCTCCCGAATATTAATGGGAATTCTATAAACATTCGGCTTTAATGAGCCCCACACATAAAAATCAAGGGGCGTAAGGTCAGGGCTTTTGGGTGGCCATCTTACCAGCCCGAATTGACCTGTACATTTCCCTCCCAATCTCTCAGTCATCCAGTTCTGGACCATTCTAGAATTATGAACCGGGTGGCCGTCCATTTGAAACCAAAGGTGCTGCCGAGAAGGTATAGGCATTTCTTCCAGAACGTTCATTATTCCGTTATTAAATAGATTTGAAAATTCGTTTGAATTGAGACGATCGGAAGTATAACTGGCCCGATAAGCTGACCTCTCCTCAACCCTAACCACACATTTACTCTAATCTCGTGCTAACAGTGTGACACAATAGTGCCATGAGGATTTTCTGTTTTCCATAGATAGAAATTTCTCAAATTTATCATACCAACTTTGGTAAAAGTTGCCTCATCCGTCTATAGAATTTTATCTGATCCACACTCCTGTAATTTATTCATGTATCTACAAAATTGCAACCTCAATTTATCCACTGGCATTAGGTCTCGAACCTCACTCAAATGGTAAGGATGTAAATTATTTCGCTTGACAAGTCTATGAACTGTGGAATGATTAAGTCACGAAGCCATTAACAAATAAAATATATTGATATTCAATGTTTGAGAAACTAGGCATATCTTTTTTCGAAAAGAAAATGGTTCCGTAAAAGATTAAAATATAAACTTCAATTCATTAATTCATTGAATGAGAGCTCCTGTCAAATTTATTCCTTTACAATTCATTTTTCTAATTTTTTCTTCTAATCCGGGAAAAATTGATTTTTCCTATTTTTTATGCATTCAGAATCCAAATATGTTATTTATTTATTGCTTATTATTATTGAAAAATCATTTGTGGCATTGTTTGAACGCTCTGGTGAAACTAGCTCATTTGTGATCGAAAAATCAGAAAATTAAATGTTTTTACTCTTACTCTTACCTATGATATTGATGGGAAAAAGATAGTAAGCTCAAAAGTTGATATACCGTTTAAAAGGCAGATAAATGTAGTAGTTTTTTACAAAAAAAAAAACAGCTTCTTATCGACCAGTTTTCAAAAGTACAGCCAACAAGAAAATACCACTAATTTTGTTCATTTCACGATTTTATCATTTTGCCTTTTACAACACCCGACATACAAGATTTTTTTACCATTAGTACTTATCTATTTTATAACAAATTCAATGCTCTTACCGATGGTATGGTCAGATTTGATGAAACTGTAAAACTAACAGAGATATTTTTGTTTTTATAGAGAGAAGCACAAAATTTCGTAAAATCAAGAAGTGTTAAATAACTCGATAATTATCAACTTTTCGAATAAATGTTATGGGATTTTTTTTGTTGCTAATGACTTGCGCTATCACCTTAAGTTTGGCACCTTTTGTAGTAGACACCCTGTATATTCAGAAGATATTGAGCTGTAGTTAGTTTCTTATATAATTACATACATACATAAATAAAATTTCTAACGTCTCAGTGATGTTCAGAATTCAGAAGATTTAATATTGGAATTCCAATTTTAATCAGAAAGCTTCTTGAAATGAATATTTCTCATTCCATTTCAGAAAAAGTTAATTTATAAACTTGAAAATGAGTCGATGGTTCAATCGAAAATGTATTTGCAATTTTCGTCCAATTCGGCTTCGAATTCAAATTACTTTGCAACAAAGTTTGAATCAGTGATTTCTTCCAAAAGTATAATATGGTGAAAAGTTCAAATCAGGAACAGGTGGGCTACAGTTATCAGTTATCTTAGAATAATACTGCAATATATTCTGCTAATTGCAAAGAAAGCAACTTTCGGAATTCATTATTAGCCTCATGTTCCATTAGTCACATCCAGAATAGGAACTTTACTATATAGTGCGAGTGTAAAGTATAGAATAAAATTCATAATTCCTTTTACTTCAGTCTTAGTAGAAAATACTCGAAGATGTCGATTTTTAAACATATCTTGAAATGTTTTGGTCAAGTAAAATTAATTTGTTTCATTTTTCGCGAATTATAACCCTATTTCCTTCATCTTAATCGTAAAGAGCCTATTTGTCAGAGTTCTGCAATGCCCCATAATAGGGTTGCGCCATGATAAGCTCTCGAGTTGAAGGATGTTTTATATTTTTCATTATCTAAATGAAGATGATCCCGATTGCAGGGTGGATTTTTATCTAATCAGTGATGAAATCGTATGATCTTAATTGTTTCTTCTAATGTACCAACGTCTAGCCAGAAGGAACAAGCTAATTTCCAGAAATTTTGGTTTTTGGCTAAGAATTCATATCGGAATCGCAAACACCACTCACAGCATCCACAAAAACTTCAAGTGTTCACTTGTATAGTAGAAAATAGAGTACTTTGTTTTTTGGATGGTTAGTCGAGAAAGTGTATTTGAATTTTTTGAGGTTATAATCTCATTCCCGTGTTGGCTGTGCTCTACCTCAATGATGCCGATCCTGAATCGATATGGTTTCACCAAGATAACACTGTGCTTTGTCAATACAGTTTTTCTGATGATGCTTTTGGGAATCACTGGAATAGATGTAGTCGACATATCTCAGCCATATTTTGGGTTTCAGTATACGAGAATCGTTTGTTTCATTGTATGGAGGTAGATGAAGGTTATTTTGGAACATTTAGTTAGATTTTTTGGCATTGTCGAATTTTCGTTGAAATATAAATTTTCCTTGTGTATGTATGGTTATAAATGCTCATAAAGACACAATCTTGAATATAGAATTAAAATATCCTTTCAAAGATATGCCACTGTTCCCTTTAATCAATTTCGACTTAGGTGCTGCCGAAGGTATAGTTGATTTTAAACGATCCGAACAAATTCACCAATTGGTCCCAATCCTATAAGCTTTTTCTGCTAAAATCAGTCTTTGTTCACATACAGGAAGTGGCAAATTTTCGTTGGAATATGTTTTCGTTGTTTTGGAACTCCTTGGCAAGGTCTTATAATTCATTATTCAAAAATAAAGCCCTTATGAAAATTTAACAAACATAACGAAAGTTTTTATTCTTACGAAAACTTGCCACACCCTCTATGTCAAGAAAGACTGACGTTTGCGTTTGATACTTGGTGTGCAATCATAGGCCCGCATGTCACTTGAGGTTTCTTCGTGATCATCTACAACAGGGGTGCTCAAACTTGAACTGCTTGCGATCTACCTCAATATTTTTAGACTACTTACGATCGACTCTGAGAGGCTGCAAGTATGTGTGATTCAAGGTTGTCGTACATAGCCGATACACCCTATCTACTTACCTACCTAGGTAGGGTGTACCGTAGCATATATATAGATATTAGCTTTCCCCAGAATATACATTATTTTAGTCAAGGTATGGGTTAGGTTTAGTTAGGTTCTTCTCTAATATCAATGAAAAACTCATAGTTATTCAGAATTGCAGTTCATTGACTGTTACAAAACAAAAGAGTTACATATGGTGTTAAACCATAGAGTGACTTTGGATGTTGAAGCGTGGCACTCCATGTGCTAATCGCTAGCATGATGACATATGATCGTCAGTCGATTGCGATATTTTGACTCAATTATCTTTGTTTCAGAAAATGCAGACTCGCACAAGTAAGTTGACCCAAACATTGCCGTTAGTTGAAGAAGCGATTTGCCTCAGATCCGGATATTTATATTCAGATATAAAACACCAGAAATCAGATGCTGTAGCCTTGAGATGTATATCTGATATAATCTGCACCAACCCATTTTCAATAGAACATGCGATCATATTAAACTGACTTGCTATTTCAGTAGCTAATTTCTTAATGGATAACTCTTAAATGATACTATATTTTACAATTTACTGCAATTGTAAAAACTCGTCTCGAATTGTCAGAAAATATTTGATAATTGTATCATAATACAACTGAGGAATCTTTGCTTTCAAAAACTGAAAATGTTTCAGATCCTTTCTTTTCAGTTGATCTATCATAAGTTGCAATTTACATTTTAATGCGTTTACTGCGCTAAGCTTCTTAATAATAGTTTTTCCTTTACCTTAAAGCTCCAATTTAATGGTGTTTAAGTGCATTGTGATGTTAGTCAAACATGCCGAATCAGTCAGCCATTATTCGTTTTTCAACAGCTGAGTGTCATCACTTCTTTTGTCCAGAAAACTGTTATTTCGGGCAATAATTCTTGAAACCTTTCTAGGAATTTTCCGCGACTCAACCACCTGACGTCCGTGTGAAGAACTAAATCATTGTGTTTAGCTGACACCCTATTTTCCAACTGTAACTTAAAGAGCCGCCGTTGCAAGCTACGTGCACGGATGGGGTTCACAATTTTTGTTGCAATGCCCATAGTTTACTCCGTGTTTGAAAGTTTTTAATACAAAACTTGTTGATGGATAATGCAATGGATTGAAAAATATGAAGGAAAAACTTCATTAGCTCTACACAATGCCACAAAAGCGTTTTCGTTTCCAGTCATTGCTGGTGCTCCATCGGTTGTAATGCACCCTAATTTATATATTGGTAGCTTGTAGTTTTTTACAAAATTTAAAGAAAACGTTACGAGTCAAAAATTCTTGACAATCTTGATATGACAGACAAGAAGTCTGTCATATCGTTGGATTCGTCGAACTGTGAAGAAAAGTATGTATATTTCATGATATCATGTTTTAGTTAGTCTGCCATGACCTGACTCATGAATTCAATACGTCTTGTGACATTCTGACGAGATAACTGAAGTTCTCTAATAGCAGACATGATTTCTGTTTTATTTTTAAAATCTCCAACACTCACACGCTTCAATAAATCCTTCCTTCACAACTGATCAATCTTCGAATGGTTTGACATTTAAAATTTAACATTGTACTAGATGGATTAAATGTTACTCAAGGTCCATCATTCCGATTTAATGTAAATCTGACCATCAGGATGTTTTGCAACAACAGTATTACCGCCAGTCACCACAGAGTGGTTGTACGCAATTAACTTACTAGATGTCGCTATGAGTCACTAGGTCAAAAAATAAATATTAATACTATAAATTCGAAAATAATAAAGAGTCCAATACTCCCTGAAAATATCCCTAAAAATTTCACACCCCTAAAAAAATACCATCTCACTTATTTACCCCCTGAATCTGGGGGGAAACCCCTGAGTTGGGAACCTTGCCTGCAGGCGCAAAATTTATATCGGCGTCAATAAAAGTCTTGAATGGTTCCGTCAAACGCGCCGCCCGAAATTTCTAGAAAAGCGGCAAGAGTGAAAAACGCAGCTTTTCTCTGACATGTACCGCGCGTTCCTTTGATGAAGCTGCCTTTTGCCGCTAGCAGAGTGTTATTTTCTTACATAATAAGATTTTGTAGTTACCTACTCATTGAAAATTTTTTTTCTTCTCGAGATCTACTCAAAAAGCACTACCGATCGACTGGTCGATCGTAATCGACTGTTTGAACATCCCTGCTCTACACGATTATGTTTTTTATTTTCTGCTAAGATTTTCGGGAGCTCTTACAGCTATTGAATTTACTTTTATTTCTACTAGTTAAGGCAACAAAGAAATGCAGTACCTGTAACAACTTTTGGAATTCAAAAATGCAGTTAACATTTTCAGTCGTCGTACTTCCGCTCTATAATAACTTTCACTTGCAAATTCCAAGTTTATATGATTTTTCGTAGAAACGGTTGATTGAAACTCGACAGTTGGATAACACAAAGCGTCTTGGAACAATAAATTTCACTTTGAAATCCCTGCCTTGAAAGTCATGCTTTTACGCGTTATCGCAGATTTAATCTAGAGGGCTTTTAGCATCTTTGTTATAGTGTTATCTTGTAGAGAACATGATTCAGTTGAGTTGAGTAGGCGGTCGGGACTTCTGACTGATATTGCATTATTTAATGGGGTCCCTTATGTCAGTTATGTGCTTTACTCTAGAATTTTAATTTTCTCCTAACAAGCAAGCATACTTGATATTCCTATGAGTATTACTTATGCGATGTGGAACTGATATTAACATCTGTAGAAGAAGTTTGGGGTTAATAATTATCTCACAACAGCCCTACAGAGATTATGTACAGTGTGAATTAAAAGTTATGTTTGAATATCACGAATTATTTATCATACTAGGGGAGATGGGGAGAATAAGGGCCACTTAAGGAAAGTTTCATGTTTTAGACGTAATATCCACGTTTATTAGTTAATTTCTTTTTATATCGATCTAAGGCAGGGATGTTATGGATATAAAATTTCGGATACAGATTTGGGATTGGTTATTATACCGGATACGGTTACGGAAACAGATAATAAATTATTTCGGATTAGCCGTTAGATTCGGATTATTTCGGTTAAGGATATTATAAAACACCTAAAATGAAAATGTAATAACAAAACTATTACTCGTACTGAATCAGTTATTTTGTATTCAAAGAAAATATCAAAATCAGAATTAAATTTAGTTTATTTTAATTATAATTTAAGTTGAATATAACAATCATATCTTTCTTCTTATAATTATAAATTAATCATACATTGTCTTACATTAAAATTTAGATCGAAACTATCAAATGGAAAAACTAAAATGACGAAAATAAAGAACTCTGAAGGTATCTTGGTCAGCAAGAGGGAAGAAATCGTAGTTGTCATTGAAGAATTTTACAAAAAACTTTATAGTTCTGAAAATCAAGAACAGAAATATATTGAAAGACATATTCTTAATACCGGTTCTGAAAACATTCCTGAAATTGATAAAAATGAACTGAAAATTGCACTCAATCAGATGAAGAACCAAAAATGCCCCGGTGAAGATAAGATCACCATCGAGATGTTGAAGATGGAAGTAGAATATCTGTTGGAAAACATACGGATTCTTCTCAACAAATGCAAAATGATAAATTTTCAATAATCAAAATTTATCAAAGGTAAATCATACTTGACAACAATTAATTTCGCAGCCTTATGAACAGAAAGTCCATTTATTAAAGGATCATAAATTAACCCAGCAGCATTGGAGAGTTGCTCACTCAGTACACTGCCAGGCGGCGGCGAAAGGTACTGTTTTAGTAAAGCACTTGGTATGAATTTTCCACCATAAAAGTGGATTTTCACTGAGTGTCAACCTTTTCTCTCTATTGTATTCATTTAGTAATGCTTTTTTGGCAATTAATTTATTGTGTATTGTGTCATCCTCATCACCACCTATGTTTTTCTCTTCTTCGTCACTTGCGCCTAATATTTCAGCTAGACAAAATTAAATGTATGAACTTGTTGATGGCAGCTGAGTCCGTGATATCTTCGGTGATGAAGGACCTTCACCCAAGGATTCCTAGAATCTCTGTCTGTACTTGTTCCATAGTAATTTCAGTGAAAAACTTGAGCTTGTAGCGTTGATCTAGATAAGTAACTATGGTATATATTTCATCATTCTCAATGTCCTAAATTCTGACGCTGATATTATGGACCATTTCTGTAATCATTAATTTAAAGTTTTCTGTTGTGTTTCCGTCAGCCAGACCGTACATGTAATGGATATCAGCCAATTCGGCACTAGTAAAATTAGCCATTTTTCTTACAGCGTTAATTTAATAAACCAATAAACTTTCAAAACGTCAAAAGTCTTAAAAATAAATGAATAAATGAAAAACATCAAAGCCTACATGTTACTTTTTAAATTAGGAGTGCTTTCAATTCAGCGAATGCATACAATTATTTAATAATTTTTGCTCGAGAACGGTTGAAGATACGAAAAAATTACAGGTGTCAAAAAGTTTCTAAATTGAACGAAGATTGATTGTACGCTGATCAACGTAAAGGGCAGAAGCAGACACGGCTCCGGAAAAGAAAACACCTTCTAAATTCTAGTTAAAATGTAGGACGTGTAATGATGGAAGCTATAAAAATTAGCTTGCATTCCAAATTTGGATTGAATATCTCAAAAACTGCTGGAGTTTTGAAGAAAAAACCATTTTTCCGGAAATGTTAACACCGTAACGAAGCTTTTGCGGACCTATGTTTATATGAACTTTATTTCTTGAAATTGCACGTTGATTTACCCCCTCAAGTTGTGACATATTATTATGTAACAACCTGTATAGAAAACTTAAAGAAATTTATGTAGTGTCGTCATTTAGCAGCCTGAAGTGTAAGTATAATAATCGGTCGATTAAGGTATACTATGTTTGGCCATATTCAACGGAATCCTTTCGGAGAATTAGTGAATCCCGGAGAATAGGATAGAACGTTGATTCCCGCGAACCAAGAATCGAGGGAGTCCAAAGGCTTTAACGAAACTTGTATAAACGAAAAATATATAAATAAATAAAAACAATAATTTGGTTAAAAGAGCGAACTATCAACTATCTGTGGATTGTACATTTGCTTAGTATTATTTTTACACTCAAGTATCAATATAGGTATTTCTTTCATTTTCTCAGAAGTTTATTTCAGTTGTTTTTATTTTCTTTGAAATCTATTTCAGTTCTATGAGTTCTCTTCTGATTCTTAAATTGAATTTCATTTAAATATAACTCGATCAAATATTCAATATTACGTAAACTCTTTTTCATGCTTCTATCGAATAGGAAATATGAAGTTCAATATTTGATTGCACATGTGTTCGGATTCAAGTTTTCTAGTTTTGCAAATCAAGAAACTTGAATTTTCAAGCTTGATGGGACTAAAACTCTGGAAAGAGAAGCTTCATTGACAATTTTTGAATACGAAATAATTCATGTCTTTTCCGACAAAATTATTCCACACTGTAATGACTTCATTGGAATAAAATTATTTTCGTCGTCGAAATCAAAGTCGAGTTGAATACTTGATAAAATTTGTGTTCTGATAACTCCAGTTCAAGTGGAACTTTATCACGAACCACTTAACCTAATGCGGTAGTAAATTTCATTTCATGAATGTTTTCAAGATATACTAATCGACCATGGTTATAACTTTGTACCCTTGCAGCGTACACAATTGTGAGAACCGTATAAGGGGGCGACCATAGATGTAATAATAGAATTTTATAAACCATAAAAATAGCTTTTTATAACATTGGGACAGATCGAAGTTTAGGATTTTTTTCTATTTCCATAAACTTCTGCAGATAATATATATGTGTTATTCAGATCACTTGGAGATGTTGAGACATTTCTCATTTAATTTCTATCATACGAGGACATGCATTCTATTCATAATATTGTAATGGGTCCAGAAAAACTTGATTAGTGCCTATTTAACACTTTATTACTATCATTCGCAGAATCACTTTTATTTGAGATACGAGTACTGAACTTAACTGTAGAATGAATGTTGAAAGAATGAGTACTGAATGAACGAGTCTTGAGTGAAATAGAAAAAGAAACATTAAATAACTCACAGGAAGGCTGCTAGCTTCATTGCATATGCAGTTTTCTTCCTTTGCTGCCGATGCTCTTTCCTTCAGGTGACTGTCGATACTAGTCTTGACTTGCGATCTTGTGATTCTGTGGATCTGTGTGATAGGATTTATTACTATCATTCTCAGAATAACTTCTACAATTGTTTTAACTCAGTATGACTAAACTGCATCTTCAAACTTAAGATACAAGAAGTGAACTTGACTGCTGAGTGTTGAGAGAGTGAGAACTGACTGAATTGACCTGGACGAAGTATCTTTTGAAATGCATATGGTTGTCGTAAAGTGTGGGGTCACAGGCTCCACATAATTCATGGTTTTCGTGAATTCTAAAGAAATCTCTTGTTGTTCAGAAGTTCTGGATTTTATGTTCCCTTATTCTAAGATGTGCACCATTAAAATATTCTGAGTTGCTCGATTCCGCATGTTATGCCACGTAATATGATAACCCGGACAAATTCAATGAAAGAAAGATTCTTTTTGATTACATGGTAGCCAGGTTGGCAAGTCCGAAGTGTTAATGTGGATTCGTTCTTTGTTTAATTCCTATAACAAAGCATAGGCATAACATTATTAAAATATCATCTTTTCATTAGTCACTTCTCAAACAACTTCTTCGTGTCCGAGGTTAGATCCTCAAATGATACATCTTTGCTACTGCTTATTTTTTTTTATGCCCGCTTCCCAGGAATAGGTGAACCTGTTACACCACATGAGTAGGCGCCTGGGAAGAATTGAGGTGTCTGTTTACCCGCTTCATGAAAAATGCCAAATTGTAAGATGTTCGGAATATGTTGGATGGAAGGGCGTTCCACAGATCACCGGCCCTGTAAACGAAGGAATTCTTATATGGAGACGTTCGAAGGGTCGTTGAATGTACCACCATATGATGAGAACTCCTTGCCAGCCTAGTTTCGCGGCAAAACATGAGTTTTCCTGGAAGAAGGTCTTTCAGCTCCTAGGAGCATCTTCCGTGGAAGTATTTGTGCAACAGACAGAGGTCAGCAACTTGTCATCTGAGAGCCAGCGGTTGGAGATCGCGTGTGATCTCCGGGTGGTCGATGACGCGCACAGCCGGTTTTCCCCCACTATCCACATCCGCAACGAATGTTTGGGCGCAGATATCCATACATGAGAACAATATTCCAAAGCAGGTCGACTCTGTACCTTATATAGAAGCAACAGCTGAGATGACGTGAAGTATAGATTGGCTCTGGAAAGAAAACTATGTTTAGCTGATGCCGACTTAGGTATTGCTGGTACATGTTCATGCCAGAAAAACTTTGAGTTGACTGTTATTGGTGCATCGAATCTTTGGATGCAATTTGTTGGCCTTGTATTATTAGATGAGGTTCTCCAGCGAGGACCTTTCTATAAAACGTAGTTGCTTGCGTCTTGCTCGCGTTGAAGCTCACCAGGTTCAACTGACCCCACTCATAGATATCCAGAAGAATTTGCAAATCCAGTAGCAGATGGAGGATACAGACCTGAGCCAGTATTCATTGCAGACGAAACTATACTGTTTTGGAAGAGAGAAGCAGACAAAACATTCATATCCAGAAGCGAAAAATTTGCCTCTGGAATTGAGGCAGCAAAAGATAGAGCATCCGGAGATTGTTTCATCAAACAACTGATGCTTTACAGTTTCTTGTATGCGTATTTTCCAGGAATAGGCGAACCTGTTTCACCACATGAGTGGGCGCCTGGGAAGAATTGAGCTGTCTGTTTACTCGCTTCTTAAAGAGGGCCAAATTGTAGGATGTTGGGAAGATGTTGGACGAAAGCGAGTTCCACAGCTCAACGGCCCTGCAAACGAAGGAATTCTTATACAGAGTGGTTCGGGGGGTTGTTGAATGTACCGCCATATGATGAGAACTCCTTGCAAGCCTAGTGTTGCGGTGAAACATGAGTTTTTTCCGGAACAAGGTCTTCCAGCTCCTTGGAGTATCTTCTGTGGAAGTATCTGTAAAATAGAGAAAGGTCAGCAACTTGTCTTCTGAGAGCCAGCGGTTGGAGATCGCGGGGGATCTTTAGGTGCACAGTTCCATTTTTGCACACTATCCAACATCAGCAACGAATGTTTGGGCGCAGATACATGGAAACAATATTCCAAAGCTGCGTCTTATATACAAGCAACAGCTGAGATGACTTGAAGTATTGCTTGGCTCTGAAAAGAAAACTAAGTTAAGCTGATGCTGATATAGCTATTGCTGATACATGTTAATGCCAGCAAAACCCGGAGTTGACCGTTATTCCGAGGAGCATCGAGTCTATGGATGCAATTTGTTGGCCTTGTATCATTAGAGGAGGTTCTCCATCCTAGACCTTTCTAGAAAACGTAGTTGCTTGCGTCTTGCTCGCGTTGAAGCTCACCAGGCTACACTGAGCCCACTCAGATATCCTCTGTAAGTCAGAATTTGAGTTATTGATTTGATGACATTTCTGACGATGAGATTCCGCAGCTGTAATCGGCCGCAGAACACTGAAAGTCGAAACCAGAGTACAATTGTATGCGAAACCGAAGATCTTGTCCTCTGTAGATGACAGAAGATCGTTTATCCGCAACAGAAAAATGGTTGGCAAAAAATGGATCACTGAGGTACTCCTACTTGCAACCAGAAACAATCAGATGTAATACCGTCGACCAAAAGTTGTATTCTATTTGAAAGTGAGGTACTTATCCAACCCCGCAGTTTTTCGGGAAGCCCATATGCAGTAAGTTTGTTCAACAAGGCTGCATGTCAAACCCTATCGAAGGCTTTAGAGATGTCGAGGGCAATTGCTCTAGATTCCCTATAATTTTCCATCGTTGATGTGCGAACATGAGTGACGTAGGCTTTCAGATCTGCTGTCGATCTTTGCCTGCAAAAACCATACTGACGGTTGTTAATGATTTCCTGCAACTCAAGATATTTGATGAGTTCATCATTTATGACTCTCTCCATCACTTAAGACTTAATGGGAAGAAGTGCAACAGGGTTGTAGTTTTAGGGTTAAGACTTCTTTTCTTTCTTTGAGATCGGTTGAATTCTCGCTATTTTCCAGCTACTCGGAAAAGTCTGGTTTTCATAAGAAATTTGAAACAGACGGTTAAGAATGGGTGCCAGTTCGGGAGCACACTTTCTCAGGAGGATAGAACGATTGGCGGTATTTCGTCTAGACTAACTACCTTCTTGCAGTTCAGCTGCTCGAGAACCCATCTCACAGTGCGGAATCTGAACTTGATTTCTGTCATGGAAGAATTAGTAGGTGGAATGTTCGGCGGTATTGCGTTAGATGAATCCAGCATAGAATTCCTTGAGAACAAGAGAGCAAAGAGATCGGCTTAGATACGTTTCGTATTCGTACGAAGGTTGTTTTTGTTTCCTCTGTTGGATTCATCTTCCATAACTTCTAAGCTCTGAGCTCTGCTCTTGGCTGCAGAGGCTCTTTCGCAGTCTTTGTTGAACCATTGATTTTGTGCTATTTTTCCTTTCATGGATTCAGGGCTGTAGAGATCCATTCCTGCATGAATTATTTCTGTAACAGATTCAGTGCACACATTGATATCAGGATCTAAAAGGCAAACATCTCTGAATGGGAAGCACATGAAGAATTCACGCAGCTCATCCCCATTAGCACGGTTATAGTGCCAAATGCATTTGGGTGATTTAGGTTCTTGTTTTAGCTGCAGCACAATAGTTTCAGTAGCAGATATAAGGTTGTAGTCCTAGTTGCCGAGCGGTGCTGAGACCTCCACTCCAGAATCATCTGGATCTAAAATCAAAAAGAGATCCAAGGTGTTCGGGAAGTCGGTTGGGCGATCAGGTATTCTTGTCGGTTCGTCGAATAGCTGCGTTAGATTATGGCTGATGGCGGAAGTTTCAGCCTTTCTTTCCGCTTCATCTGTTGTATTGGAGGGGCGGAGCCAGTTGGTGTTGTGAACGTTGAAGTCACCCAGTACAATGATCTTAGCCTCCCCTTAGTTCTTGGGGAATCACCGTTGAATTTTGATTCTCGGGGATTCGCTTATTCTTCGAAATGGTTGAATATCGCCAAATGTAATGTGCCTTAATCGACAGATTATCATATTTACACTTCTGGCCGCTAGGTGACGACACTGCATATTTTTCTTTATTTTTTTGAAAAAGATACAGAGTTTCTAACGAATAAAAAGAAAAACGAAAAACTTCTGAAATAATCATTTCATCTATTTTATATTATATACAAGGTAAGCTGTAGCGTTACCGCCGTAATAATACGGTGGTAACGGTTGTTGGCGACATCAATATCTTGTTGAGGGTTGTTATTGAATACAGACATTTTTCACATTTCTGAGATGACTGCTTGATATTTACCCTTCTCCCTTAAATTAACCAAATTCTCTCAACGAGCTTCTTGTATCGATTTCTTGCTCTGCGAAACGAATTGACTAGGTCGAACGTACTATATTTGAAATCAAAGTATATCGCAGCCAATTAAAAAGACTAGAACATATTGGCGACATCAATATCTTGTTGAGTGTTGTTATTGAATACAGACATTTTTCACATTTCTGAGATGACTGCTTGATATTTACCCTTTTCCCTTAAATTAACCAAATTCCCTCGACGAGCTTCTTGTATCGATTTCTTGCTCTGCGAAACGAATTGACTAGGTCGAACGTACTATGTTTTGAAATCAAAGTATATCGCAGCCAATTAAAAAGACTAGAACAACTCACCTCTATTCCACCTGTACGGGTACGGAAACAAGTGATTAGCGAGTGAACTTTCATTTTTCAGAAGCTTCAATTTCATGCTTTTCGAAAAATTGTCAAGCCGTTTGACTTGCTGTCTGCAAACAATACTTACTTTATACATTCTGGACTTCAAATAACCCCAAAGGAAAAAATTTGAAGGAGGTGAGATCTGGTGACCTTGGGGGCCATGCAACAAGCCTACCGCGACCAATCCACCTAATTTCGTAGTTTTGACTCAAGAAATATCTCCATCGTTTGAGAAATAAGGTGTACCGCTATCGTGCTGGAACCCATATTCAAAACCGTGAAATAGTAGATCAAATAGCAAACCTACAGGAAAGCGTAGTAAGTATTGTGACAAAATTATTAAAAAATTTGGCATGAATTAAATTTATCAATGGTGGATAGGGAGGTCAGTAATTCCCTTACAGAAATCACCTCAGCTATGAAATAATTTTTATGTAGTGCAATATCGAAGGATTTCAATATCATAGATAAAACGACGCTAAAGCGAAGGGCTAAATACTGATAATTTAAGATTTGGCTATATTTTTTGCATGTCTGGATTTGGTACTTCAAATGTCATCAACATTTAGCATTCAAGCTACTTTCAGCAAATAGGTATTATCGTGGAGAAATGAACAAACTAGTTGTTTAAAAAACTGCAGTGTTAGGAAAAAGTGTGGAATAATTATAGAGAATACCAAAGAGGGGTTAGGCAGTACCAATGATAGAAAAACCATTAGGCGTTTTTTCCAAAATCTAGAGTAGTAAGCTACAAGAGCAATATTCGCTGGTGTTCTTGCACGGTGTCTCCATATCACCAACATTTGATATTTATCAAAACAGGGTGCAAATCAAAATAAAATCTCTATTTTGAAAAAATTTCACCAACAAATATGTAGCTAACTTTTAAGAGTTAGAAGAATTGTGTTTACTAGAAAATTAATGAAATATCAATTATTGAGTGTTGCTTCGATCCAAAACAGACAATGATTCATAACTAAATATAATTTCGAACAAAAACTTTGAATAGGAAAAAACATTATCGAAAATGAAGAACAGTATTTTGACTTGATTATTTATTGAAGACAAAGAGATAATTACCATTTAATGATATGTATTCGTGAAATACTAACTAACCAAAATATATGGATAATGAAACTTAAAGCCTCTTTCTCAATATTCTATTATTTCAAAACACATGATTGATCTTTATATCGTATGTAAAACCAATTAAAAGAAAGATAACGAATGAATTCGTATGGTATTTTAATAGACATTTCGAAATTTATGGTGTTGTTCTTCACGCCTCTTAATTTAGATCTCAGTTCGAAGTGTTATTGTTATCAGTCATTAACATTTATGAACGATAAATCTATGAAATTTCAAAGCTCAATAGTGTGATCAATAGAAGATCTAGTCATCAATGAGAAGCAATTCTGCTGAAAATATTCTTTTGAAGGTAACTTAGAGATTATCAAACTTACCTCGTAATTATATTATATAAGTAGGTGCTTTTGAATTGTTTTTCGCTCTGTGCACGAAAAGTTAGGTGAACTATTTTCTCAGAAAATAAAAAGTATCCCTTTGTTTGTACATTATAAGGAGTATATGTTGCTTAAGTATGCCCCAATACAGAAACCGTGAATACGTATTGGTAATTTATATGGGATTATAGGTGATACGTTCCTAGGAGATATAATAAAATTAATATATAAAAACATTAATTTAACTTTTTTCGACCATATTGATTAATTATCATCTTCAGGCTTAGGCAATGGTTTAAAGAATTTTGTGATTTTTTTTTGTTTGGCAGATTTTAAAAGCTCCTTCAATTCAAACCAATATTCAGCACCAGCATTAGTAATTTCTCTCTCATAATCAACTTTTCGTTCTATTGGCGGATCAATTTCATGGAAGAATCTCTAAGCTCATTTGCTATTCTTTTATTTAAGATTTTTCAAATTAAATGTCATTTCCAGTGCTTGTTGAAGTCTCGTCTTCAATCAAATCTTCGTCTTTGCCATTCAAGCAACTCCAAAATGTCACTCGACTCTATCTGTTCGATATTTTTTTATTACCAACCGTCAGTATGGTTTTCGCAGGCAAAGATCGACAGCAGATCTGATAGCCTACGTCACTCATGTTGGTATATCAATGATGGAAAAGCCTAGGGAATCTAGAGCAAAAGCCCTCGACATCTCTAAAGCCTTCGATAGGGTTTGGGATGCAGCCTTACCGCCCTTGAATAAATTTGCTGCATATGGGCTCGACAGCAGATCTCCGACTCAAATTGCGGGTTTGATAATTAGCTAATTTTTCAAATAAATCAATATAAGTTGTGGCCGACAGTATAACATCTGATTGTTTCCAGTTGCAATCAGGAGTACCTCAGGGATCCATTCTTTCGCCAACTTTGTTTCTATTGCAGATAAACGATCTTCTGTTATCTACAGAAAACAAGATTTTTGGGTCTATAGACGATTGTACCCTGGTTTCGTCTTTCAGTAGTCTGCGGCTGATTACAGGTGCGTAATCTCAGCGTCAGAGATGTCAACAAATTAATAACTTAAACTCTGACTTACAGAGGAAATCTGAGGGGGGTCAGTTGAACCTGGTGAGCTTCAACGCGAGCAAGACGCAAGCAACTTCGTTTTCTAGAAAGGTTTAGGCTGGAGAACCTCCTCTAATGATGCAAGGCCAACAAATTGCATCCATAGATTCGATACACCTCGGAATAACGGTCAACTCCAGGTTTTGCTGGCATTAACATGTATCAGCAATAGCTAAATCAGCATCAGCTGAACTGAAGTTTTCTTTTCAGAGCCAAGCGATACTTCACGTCATCTCAGCTGTTGCTTGTATATAAGACGCAGCTTTGGAATATTGTTCCCATGTATTTGCGCCCAAACATTCGTTGCGGATGTTGGATAGTGTGCAAAAACGGACTGTGCACCTCATCGACCACCTGGAGATCACCCGCGATCTCCAACCGCTGGCTCTCAGAAGACAAGTTGCTGACCTTTCTCTATTTTACAGATATTCCACGAAAGATTCTCCAAGGAGCTGAAAGACCTTGTTCCAGAAAAACTCATGTTTCGCCGCAACACTAGGCTGGCAAGGAGTTCTCATCATATGGCGGTACATTCAACAACCCCCCGAACCACTCTGTATAAGAATTCCTTCGTTTGCAGGGCCGTTGAGCTGTGGAACTCGCTTCCGTCCAACATCTTCCCAACATCCTACAATTTGGCCCTCTTTAAGAAGCGAGTAAACAGACACCTCAATTCTTCCCAGGCGCCCACTCATGTGGTGTAACAGGTTCCTGGGAAATGCGCATACAAGAAACTGTAAAGCATCAGTGGTTTGATGAAACAATCTCCGGATGCTCTATCTTTTGCTGCCTTAATTCCAGAGGCAGATTTTTCGCTTCTGGATATGAATGTTTTGTTTGGCACTCTCTTCCAAAACAGTATAGTTTCGTCTGCAATGAATACTTGCTCAGGTCTGTATCCTCCATCAGCTACTGGATTTGCAAATTCTTCTGGATATCTTTCTGCTGCAGCAGTGTTAGCAGATGCAGCTTCCCCAACCATTTTCATGCTTTGCACCTTGAATTTATTGAACCAACCTTCATCATTATTATTGATTTCGTGAAGAATATATCACTTGAATACTAGTTCCTACGCAGAAATTGTTTCATATTATATTATTACATAATAATCAAGCTGGTCCAGTTTCTATAGCGAAACATTTAGAGACCAATACAGAATCGAAAAATATCATGAGATTGCTATATAAACTCTATTCGAAGAATGTTTAGTTAAAGAAATACAGAGTGTTCAAGTTTGGTAAAAAAATCGAATCTAATAATTATTACCAAACGACTGTAGCTATTTGAATGAAAGTTTGAAGGCGTTAGCTGCCGTTCAAGGAGTATGTTTTGCAATGGTAATATTATTTTTAAATTAACCAGTGTTGGCCGTAATAATACGTAATTGATTATTTTCAAAGATAAAATTGGTAAGCCACTGTTCCCCCATGAAATCCAGTAAGCTATAATCACATATTTAAAATCCAAAACTTCAAGTCTGTAGGTGATTTAATTCCGACTTTAAGCGAAAGCATAGTTTCGCCATTATGACACTCACTCACTCATGATCATCAGAATAGAACTAGTACTTCCCATAAACTCAGAGAGCTGAAATTTGGCACAGAGTTAGTGTTTATTAGCAACATAAAATGAAAACTATAAAAACTAGGATAATCGAGGATGTGGAGTACCTGGTGACCCTGATTGGAGAACACAATAGCCCAACCAAACTATTAGAGTTTGACATACCTCCTTTATATATTCAATTTGGAGGGCCGCTTCATTTGATGTCAAAAATCAGAGGTCTGAAGTATCTCATGACGAATCCTCAGCTGATCTCAGCTGAAAAAAACCGACTATCATTGCCAAAATCCAGCGTAGTGGGACACATCTTCTAATCTAATCTAGCCTATAGCATGCCATAGTTACAGCTGGGCGAATGCCTCTTTTTCTGCTTTCAATACGCATATAAATAAAACTGAAGGAAAACTGTGAATAAGGCTAGACTGGCTTTTATACTTATACTCACAAGTTCCCAACTAGAAATAGCGAATGGGCAATACGAAAAACTTATGCTAATATAAAAGAATCAGAACCGAAAGAAAGAAAAAGATTTGTCATAATGAAAAAACTACTCCTAAAACGAAAAAAAAATTGTCGGATAAGAAACTCTGATAAAATGAATCAATATGCCCACGTTTCTACAAAAAGAAGTGAAATCCCACCAAAAACATTCTGTAAAAACTAGCCAAGTCTCGGTGAAGCTGCTGGTTCATCTCTGAAAAGTAATGAAATCTAGACAAATTAGTGCCAAGTCTAAGGTTCCTTACTGGGATTTCTTTATTATTATAGTTAATGTTGTGTGACTTGGCCGTTGAAAGGTACACAAGGATACAAAACCAGGTGCTCCATGACACCATTGCACCAATCTGTCCCCAGAACTGCTACCTATTGACAATGGAAAATTGCTACTTGGAAAACGTTGATTGAATAACCAGTCAACTGTAGGCTTGATAAAACTACGTATTTTATTGATACTTATGTGTAGGTAAGCGTGAAACAAACAGCATAAAAAATATAATAAAAAATAAGTACATTGTTTCAAGGAATTTTACTTAAAAATTGTGATTCGTAACGCGTTTCACTACACCGTAAGCTTCTTCAGACGAATGAATGTACAGAAAATAAGAATAAGAACATAAATATAAATGTTCTTGAGTAATTAAAAGCTTATTGGGTTGCTTTTTCTTAAGTGGTTATTTATGACAGGTATATCCAATAAAATTAAGGAATAGATTACTCCCCGAAGAGATTCAATAGAGGTGAAGGGCTTAAATCGACTTGTTCATTGATGAGTCTACCTGAGTGTTTGTATTTATTGATTTCTAAAGTTTTCTAAATTTTCCGAAAGATCTACTTTCCAATATTTACTATCAGTATGCAAAATCTCAAACTGTGGGTCGAAAGAGTGATTATTTTCTAAGAGATGATTCGCGTACGTTGAACCTGATTTTTATTTGAAAAACTGCGTTTATGTTCCGATATTCTAATATTAAAATTTCTATGTGTGCTACCAATGTAGAAATTATCACAGTCATTGCAATTCAATCTATAAACACCTGTTTTATTATTTTTTCTATATTTGCCTAAATTATTATTAGTTTGGGAAGCTATGTTAAAATTTTTGCTACTCAAGAATGATTTCAGTTTCTCACTTGTAATGCCAACGTAGGTTAAGGTGTTGAATTTTTGTTTCAATTTATCGACAGGGTAAACTCAGAACTACTCAGAATATATGGTTCTACTCAATGTGCTTGAAAAACAGATTGACTCCCAATTACATACGGTTGAAGACACATAACAACAGAGGACCAGCAAGAAGAGCAATCGAGAAAGGCCAACGCATACAGCTCAAAGAGGATATGAACATCCAGTACAACAGGAAGGACGTTGAAAACATATATTTGAAGGTAATCCATACGGAATTATTGTTTAGATTGTACCCTGTTGAATTTGATATTTTAGACTCTGAATCCAGATACGATGTCAAAATTTCAATTCATAAAAAGTTTCAGCAACAACAGAAAAAGTTGAATTCACTTAAATTCAAAACTTCTCCACCCAAACCTTCAACTGATAAATTTTCAGACCATGAATTTTTTGACAGATTCACTAATTTAACTGATACCGATTTTATACAACCACAAAAATGTCTATTAGAAAAATGATTCAAACATAATTTACATCCAAAACATAATAAAACTAATTTTGAACAGTTAGGCATAGACTCCGAAGTCATTCCCAAAAACTCCAAAGATAATATTTTAGCCAAACATCAAACAGCAAAAATCATCAAAGAAGACTTTTCGAAATTATCACCTCATTGCAATTCCGATTATAAGATAATAAAAACAATTCGCGAAAATAGTACCAAGAACGATTTAGTATTCACTAAAGCAGATAAAGGTAACACCGTTATCGCGATTAGTAAAACCGATTATATTTTAATACTGAAGAATTCTTAACAGCCGGAAACTATATAACATCAACTAAGAATCCTACCGCAAAATTTCAGAAAGTGGTTAAAAACATAATTTCGACAGCAAAATCATCAATTACAGACCACGAAAAATATAAATTCATCAACTCCAATCCACAATCCCCCGAATTATATTCGTTGATAAAACTTCATTAACCTAATTACCCTATTAGACCTGTTGTTTCTTATGTAACTGAACCTTCTTTCAAACTTTCAAAATTCCTCAACGACTTGTAAATAAAACATTGCAATTTTAAATCTAAACTTTCGGTCAAAAATTCATACGAACTAATTGCCAATATCAAAGATACCATTATACCACCTAATTCCAAACTCATTTCTTTGGATGTTAAGAATCTATTTCCCAACATTCCTCCGAAAGATACGTATTACTTAGTTGAAAAATTATTGGAAAAGAATCATGTCAATACTATCATTAAATCAGATATTATATTATATTATTACAAATTTGTTTAGATCGAAATTATTTCCATTTTAATAACAAATATTATACTATTGAAGACGGCTTCATTATGGGCAATCCGTTAAATCCTTTGTCAGCAGAAATATTCATGAATAATTTAGAGAAATTAATTCATAATCATCCACTCAGTGAATATTGTTTATATTGGTATCGCTATGTAGACGATATCATTATTTGCTACACAGGAACAGGTAGACAATTAAAAATTTTCGAAAATCATATAAATTCATTACATCCAAAAATTGGATTCACAACCGAAATAGAAAGCAATAATTCGATAAATTTCTTAGACGTAACAATTTCGAATGAAAATGGAAAACATGTTTTCGCAATTTACCATAAGCCGTCACATACAGATATTATAATACAAAACTCGTCGTGTCATCCGTATCAACATAAAATGTCAGCATTCAATAGTTTTCTTGATTGATTAACACGTTATCACCAGAAAATTTCAACAAAGAATTAAATTTGATTAAACAAATAGCCACAAATAATGGTTACAATCCCAAACTAATAAATAATATTTTGAATAAAAACAAAGTAGAATCGCATTGAATGAAGTTTACCCTGTCGATAAATTGAAACAAAAATTCAACACCTTAAGCTACGTTGGCGTTACAAGTGAGAAACTGAAATCATTCTTGAGTAGCAATAATTTCAACAAAGCTTTCCAAATAATAATAATTTAGGCAAATATATATAAATAATATATATAAATCAGGTAAAAACAATAAATCAGGTGTTTATAGATTGAATTGCAATGACTGTGATAATTTCTACATTGGTAGAACACATAGAAATTTTAATATTAGAATATCGGAACATGAACCCAGTTTTTCAAATAAAAAATCAGATACAAATTACGCGAATCATCTCTTAGAAAATAATCACTCTTTCGACCCACAGTTTGAAATTTTGCATACAGATAATAAATATTGGAAGGTAGATCTTTGGGAAACTTTAGAAATCAATAAATACAAACACTCAGGTAGACTCATCAATGAACAAGTCGATTTAAGCCCTTCACCTCTATTGAATCTCTTCGGGGAGCAATCTATTCCTTAATTTTATTGGATATACCTGCCATAAATAACTTCAACTCTTCTCATTCTTATCTTCTGTACATTCATTCGTCTGAAGAAGCTACGGTGTAGTGAAACGCGTTACGAATCGTAATTAATAAGTAAAATTCTTTATAACACAGTACTTGTTTTTTATTATTGAAAATGAAATTTTACCAAGTAAAAGCCTCCCAAATTCAAATGATAAAAAAATATTTTCAGTACAGACGGACTTCTAATCATTAATAGAAGTCCGTCTGTACGCCTATTTTATGTTAGATCGCTGGCCGATTTGACGCTCCGAAAAGAAGACAGCAGAAGTCAGCATTGTCATTTCTAAATGCATGTGTTGCACAATCAACAACAGTATAAAATAAGACACTTGCGTCTAATTACCAATACCAGTATGGGCTATTATCTCGCTCAACAAACATAAATAGTTACAACAGAAATAACATTACGTGTAAACAAAACTGACTTGTACCTACCCACTAACATATAAACCTGTCATAAATAACCACTTAAGAAGAAGCAACCCAATAAGCTTTTAATTACTCCAGAACATTTATATTTATATTCTTATTCTTATTTTCTGTACATTCATTCGTCTGTAGAAGCTACGGTGTAGTGAAACGCGTTACGAATCGCAATTATTAAGTAAAATTCTTTAAAGCACAGTACTTATTTTTTATTATATTTCTTTATGCTGTTTGTTTCACGCTTACCTATTCATAAGTTTTGTATCCTTGTGTACCTTTCAACAGTCAAGTCACACAACATTAACAATAATAATAAAGAAATCGCAGTGAGGAACCTTACCTAGACTTGGCACGAGTTTGTATAGATTTCATTACTTTTTCGAGAAGAACAAGCAGCTTTATCAAGACTTGGCTAGTTTTTTACAGAATGTTTTATGTGGGATAAATATTTCGTGTTTCACTGTGCCCCGTATAAATATTCAAAATATGTATCCAACGCACATGCGTACGGCAGCTTTTCGCCCGTTTGCCTTGGGTCGTGGATTTTACGAGAAGTTATGTAGAAAATAATGAGAATGATTATGTTGAGCACCACCCGATCATGATATGAAGAGCTTTATTTAACGATAAATCGGGAATCGAAAAAAATATTGAAAAGACGTTATACCTTCTAAAGAATAATAATACACAGAATAACCTTTCACATATTTATTTAGAAGAATGAAAGCCGCGAATAGAAGGGTTAGTATCTTAATCTGAACTTGTACACATAATAAAAGTTTATATATAAATTGTTAACAAATAGATAATCTTGACAGAGTGACAGGGATATTTGAGACATTGAAGTGAACATGAACGGTGAATTGTTCGTAAAGGAATTATTAAAAACACACTCTCGTTTTGTAGAACGTATGCTTAGACTATATGGCAGGCACAAAATATTTCGTAGAGAGTGCACTTGATATTAATAAAAATAAAATAAAAAGAACTGGCCTTAATCTTTGATGATGGCTTCCACTTTCCGTGAGTCCAAAAATTCTTCTGGTTGTACAAAAATAGACGTTGGTTAAGGATAGAGGCAGACAGGACCTTCGGTAAGTATAGATTCCTTGGTTCATACGAAATATGATGTCCCAAAAATCTCTCAATAAAATGTCGGGAAAAAGTAGGGAAACTTTCCACTGTGAGGAAAAATCCTCCGGTAAAAAAACCCTATAATAATAATTATAGTTTTAGTATATTAAAATTCTATCTCGTGGCTGAATGACGCCATGATGAAATCGAGATTCGAGAAAATGAAATGAAACTCATCTTGTTAAGGGTTTAATATGTTGAATGGTAATCTTTCGATTAGCTTGAACGATGAACGATAGCGTTATATAATTTCAACTTTAGAAAATTAAGAAAAATTATTTCAGACGAAGGAGGCAAAGAAAATGTGAATCAGATCCACACTATACGTGTTGATGACTTGCTCTGTTCAATCTACAACGCAAAGAGGTGGCGTTGACAATTAACATCCTTGTTATCAAAGGAGATTCAAACGGACAAAAAGATATATTCAATTACCGGTCCTGCTATAGCCATCTGACACCAACCTTATGAATCAGAAATGTTTCAATAAACACATTGAATTGCGAACTTATTGAAATTTATTTAAATTAGCATTTGAATTTTCAGGATAGAGGGAGCCAGTCTAAAAATACGAGGAGCAAACATTCTGTATTTTAGGTGTTTGTCATGAAGAGATAAAATTTTATTATTTTCTCTAGACGTCAATAAGTCGAGCAATACACAGCTCTACAAAAAAAAAATTTATTGTTAACCTGGATATCATCGCAAATTTTTATGTTTTCAAGTGCCCAGATTACGAATATATTCATGAAAGTTCTCAATGTGCTCGTATTTTCATGATTTTTGAATTTCTTATATTTTGAACAATAATAAGCTTGTTAGAAATAAAATTTAATTTTCCAGTCATGATTAGGCTTCTGCGCAACTTTTTCGCGCATACAAACATCACCTGATCCTCAGACCCCTTGCTCCACAGAACAGCTGAGATCTCAGTTATTTGACAATATTGAAGTACATATACACGTAAATCTGGATAAAGTGTCGTGGATTAATATTTTGTTTCAATTACTGAATGTCCATTCTTATATATTTGTCTTCTAGTCTAAAATATGAGTTCGTCACGAAGAAAGTGTAAATATTGTAGTGATTTATTTTGTTATATTTGCGGTGTTTATATACCAAAAAAACAAAAAAGAAATATCACAGACTTTGTCAAGGAGACTTATGTTGAATATTTTGGTTTCAAAATGGACAAATTAGGTAAACCATGGGTTCCTAATAAAGTTTGTAAGTCCTGTGTTGGGTCTTTACGGTTGTGGAAAAAGGTGAACGTTCTGGATTAGACTTTGGTATTCCTATGATCTGGATGGAGCCTACGAATCATTTAGATGATTGTTACTTTTGCGTAGTAGATGTTAAAGGTTTTAATCGAAATCAAACGTGGAGATACCCAGACTTACAGTCTACGAAATGTCCGGTTCTGCACAGTGAAAATCTCCCTCGGCCCATATACATTTCAAAAGTAATTCGCATGCCCTCAGAAACAATGATGTTACCAAATTCACAGAAATCGGGACCATCTACTAGTGGAAGTGAATGGGAAGGTGAAACATCTACGCCAAAGTTATTTTCTCGAAATGAACTCAGTGATTTAATACGTGATCTCAATTTATCAAAACAAACAAACAAGGTGGAATATTTGATGGTCCTCAAATACGGCAATTGATGAAAGACTCAGATTTTATCAAAGTTATGACTGTTCCGGAAAGTAAAGCTTGGAAAAGTTTTGTGTTGGTTGTCGAAAATTTCCTAGGTAACCATAAAGCAGCAAATTATGAAGAAATTGTGCAAAATATGCTGACAAACTTCCAGACTTTAGGAGCAAATATGAGTATTAAGTTACACTATCTCCGCAATCATCTAGATGAATTTCCGGATAATTTAGGAAACTATAGTGAGGAACAGGAAGAGCGGTTTCATCAAGATCTAAAAGTGATGGAAGAAAGGTATCAAGGTCGATGGGATTGTCACGAGATGGCAGATTACTGCTGGTCTTTGAAAAGAGATTGTCCCCTGAAAAAATTATAGAAGAAAAGCTCATAAAAGGCGTTTTATGGAAATATGAAATATATTTTCGACATTTTCCTCTTTATTTACTTCGATGTATCCGAATTTCTCAAAACATAACTGACATTATAAATATATCTGTTATTTTGTTTCTTGTTTTACGATTTTTGTTATGTAAAATGAAAATAAAGATTTAAAAAGAAATCAGAGCAAATCCTACAAAATCATTGATAGTTTCACGAATTGTGTGCATAAATAGACCCAAAATCATTTTCATATCTAGGGCAACAAAACCATTGTAGACCAGTGATATGTATGATATACAACAAGAAACCTTTGTGCATACTGTGAATTTTGAATGCTACAACTGACCAATTCCTGGTTATATTTTGACAGAATGTAAATATCAAGATCAAGTGACAATGTCTGAATTCATGGAAAATGATTTCTGAGTTGTTTACAGAAGGTCGTGGAGGAAATATGATTATTTTGTTTAAGACTACGATCATAGTTGATGCTGAAATATTCAAAAATTTTTTTCTGACTACTAAATACTCGAATGTCACATTTTTCGACACTTAATTTTCATTCAATTACTTATATTTTCGTATCTAAATCGTAAGACATCAAGTTCAAATAGACGTTTTAAAATACATGATTGTAGTTTCCATTTCATGAAAATTTCACCAGTTATATTCTTCAAGAGCTCTAATAATTTGAAAAACCTTTTTTCTCCAACTTCCTCATTCATTCATGTCATATTTTTCGAACGACTGTCAAAATATTTTCACCAATATTTCTTTAAATTGAACAAGTTTCACGAAGAAATAATATATGGGCGATGTCAACCCAGATTATTGGGTCCATAATGATTGTAAAACATCTATTGATCATAATCAGCATCACTTGGAAGACTGAACCTGGCCATCGCTGCTCTCTCGGTCAAACAGAGATGAAATTTGAGGAAATATCGCAGGTTAAGTATTTTTTTTATTATCTCCTAGGTCCTTTTCATGACGTTGCTTGCTATGTAAAATCTTTTCTTAGATTTGTTTAGACATATAAGAAGTATGATTGTTGAAATATTTTTCTGCTGTTTTTCTTTTTCCATTGTTACAGATTCCTGTCCCAAACCCCCTTCCTTTCACCCTTGCCTTCGTTTGGAAATTATGGAATTCAAGAGAGAATGAAGCGGCTAAGCAGAAAAATCTTTGGTATTCTTTATGTACACACGACACTAACACAACATAAACAGACAAGCTATTGCTAGTGCAATAGCGGCAGGGAAATGAGTTTTTTCACTCGTTTATTGAATCATATACAAGATAGTATGGTTCCCCTGTTATATTTCCTGAGCTCACACTTGTATTTTTCTGACACGCATCAAAATTATAGATAATAGCATTTATTGTAAATACAATAATTCAAATTTTAGTAAATCCTCTTTTCAAAGAATCAGTATATATATATATATATATATATATATATATATATATATATATATATATATATATATATATATATATATATATATATATATATATATATATATATATATATATATATATACAGTACGTAGCGTCGATACTGTTTCTGTAATTTGCAAGGTCATTTCATTTAGTTAATCAGTCAGAAATATGGTAGAAGCACAAATTTTTTCTATAGTTTTATCTGTCTGACACAATGCAACACCCTATATATGCACCATTCTTACCTAGAGCTCATCGGATCTTCAGACATTTCTAGAAACGATCTGATAGATACGAATTGAAACATATGCTTCCCAAGATCATGAATCTTACCACGTCAGGCACAAAAATAATATTGTAAGAATATGGGCTGTTATAAAATATTCAGGAGTCGGCGTTTTTCAGACTGGCTCTACCTGTGCTCGTTAATTATAACTTCGGGGAGAAATAAACAAGTCGACACACATTAACATACACAAAGTTTAATAAAGTTTTTTATAATCCTCTCATATTTTACAAGGAGTTAAAAAATCGACAGCACTGTATACTTACTCTTTTTAACAAGGATATAACATTCCCCCTGCAGCTATTTAATAAAACTTCATTCCGAACTTTTTTTATGCATACTTTTCCATTGACTTCAATAGTATGACAGCATATTTATGAAGTTCTTGAACCGCCGATAATTAAAATGAACTGTAAGGATTTCATATGGGAAATGCTGGCAAACATGGAAGATTTCGGAATTTTTATATCATTTCATTACGCGAATAAGACCACTGTGATAACAGTTAACTGAAGTTATTGGTAAGTTTGCAGGAGGTTAAACTAATAACTTGTCCTGAAACAAAACAAGAATTTATTGAGAAATTTGATATAAATGAGAATACTATAAAACATTTTGAAATAAGTTGAAAGCTATCCATTGGGAAATTTTAATGGATAACAACGCTGAAAAAAGCTATGATAACTTCCATAAGCTCTTTCAGGCTTGCTTTATCGGAACATTTCCGAGAAAAAGAATCAAAAAGAATACTAACTGCAGGAAGGTGAACAACGTAGGGGCTGCTACTGAAGCGCTGAAAAAAGCGGTAGATGCAGCACAGACTATAACCGGGTACGTGAAGATACTGCTCCTGGCGAGCTTTTGAGAGTTCTGAAAAAACACTTTCAGCAAACCTACTCCGAAAAAAGGAGAAACGAAAATCCCCAAAATATAGCATCAGAGTCAGATAAATCAAAATCTATTCGGAAAATTGTAAATAAGGGAGCTGGTAAGGGCAAGACAAATAATGATAGTGAAAGTACAATATCTGAAGGTGATTTCAATATTTTTTCTCGTCCGTTGCTCAAAAATACCTCAGTTAATGTAGTCCGCCTGAGAAAAATCAATTGATATGACAGAAAAACAGATCTCTCACCTCCTCCATGTTTGATTATGCGTCCAACTGAGTGAATGGAACTAGCTAATATAGTCAAAAATCTGAAAAGCAAACACACTACAGACATTTATGGTTTGAATACCATACTACTGAAAAGAGTGTTTCCAATTTTATCGGAGATACTTTGCAAATTCGTTAACCAGTGCTTGAAACAAGAAATTTTTCCTAGGAGCTTAAAAAGAAGACTTGTAAGCTTTTTATAAAGTAACAAAATAATTGGCAATTCACTACATGGCTTCAGAAAAAAGAAATCAACTTCAACAGCCCTACTTCAACTAGTAGAAGCAATAACAGTCGCTTTCGACTCATACGAACATGCTGAAATATTGGCTCTTCTGAGTAAAGCATTCGATTGCATTCTCAAGGAGTTTCTACTGGAGAAAATGGATAGGTGTAAGTGGGAGAGTTTTGGGAATTTTTAGGTCTTTTCTACAGGATAGAACACAAATTGTATCATGGAATGGAAATGTTTCAAGGGAAGTAGAAATTATACATGAAGTTCCGCAGGGCTCGATTTTGGGATCCGTGCTATTTTCCATATACATTAATGACTTGTCATCGAACTTAGCATGCCAAGAAATATGTTTTTATGCCGATGATACGAACCTATTGATTATGGCTCCAACAGACATTGAGCTAGACTATAAGGTGGCCGAGGCCCTAGGCGCAGCAGAGGAGCACAAGAATAATACATTCTGAAATGTTATGTGAAATAGCTATCAGGGTCGGCGTAAGAGCTTTTTGAGAAAATTATCCCTCTTAAGCATATGACTGTCACACTATAACTTGTACACTGCCATTGGCTGCTGTACGCCGGAGAGCAATAGAATCGTGGATGTTAATAAGACCTGTTTATTAAAAAAAAAAATCTCACTTACGTAATGAATGTTTCAAAAAACTGAGAAATTATTGTATACGATAATACGTACTTTGCGTATATTCAGTGAGGTGAATAATATGCTCGATGTTCTCTAGAAAGTTGAAAAGAAACACTAATAATATCACTATTATAATGAAAAGAAGGTTAGTACTTATATCTATTCAAAACAATGGTAGGACTTATCAAAATCTAACTCAAATTTATGATATTTCAGAGGGTTGGTGTGGTACTTTGATAGGTTGATACGTAGATAAATATAACGTTGGACAACGTAGCAGGTGTTAGAAATCAAAATGGAGTATATTGGCCGTGTTCATATTGGATGGCAACCTCAGATAAGTGTAACTTCTCCGTAGTAGAAACTTCCACAATTCGAAATTAATTTGTACTTCCTCGATTGCAGGAATATGGAATGGATATACCTCGACTGTAGGTAGTTAGTGGTAACATTTGAATTTGGGAGG
The DNA here is from genome assembly GCA_013387265.2 of Cryptolaemus montrouzieri. Lineage (NCBI taxonomy): Eukaryota > Metazoa > Arthropoda > Insecta > Coleoptera > Coccinellidae > Cryptolaemus > Cryptolaemus montrouzieri. Next base: position 143,344,131 of record JABFTP020000185.1, read on the forward strand.
CTTTTACTTGGTAAAATTCCATTATCAATAATAAAAAACAAGTACTGTGTTATAAGAATTTTACTTAATAATTGCGATTCGTAACGCGTTTCACTACACCGTAGCTTCTTCAGACGAATGATTATGCAGAAAAATGTAAATGAGAATATAACTATAAATGTTCTTGAGTAATTAAAAGCTTATTGGTCGCCTCCTCCTAAGTGGTTATTTATGACAGGTATATCCAATAAAATTAAGGAATAGATTGCTCCCGAAAAGATTCGATAGAGGTGAAGGGCTTAAATCGACTTGTTCATTGATGAGTCTACCTGAGTGTTTGTATTTATTTATTTCTAAAGTTTCCCAAAGATCTACCTTCAATATTTATTATCTGTATCCAAAATTTCGAACTGTGGGTCGAAAGAATGATTATTTTCTAAGAGATGATTCGCGTAATTTGAATCTGATTTTTATTTGAAAAACTGCGTTTATGTTCCGATATTCTAATATTAAAATTTCTATGTGTTCTACCAATGTAGAAATTATCACAGTCATTGCAATTTAATCTATAAACACCTGATTTATTGTTTTTACCTGGTTTGGTTTATTATTTTTTATATATTTGCCTAAATTATTATTAGTTTGGAAAGCTATGTTGAAATTATCGCTACTTAAGAATGATTTCAGTTTCTCACTTGTAATGCCAACGTAGGTTAAGGTGTTGAATTTTGTTTCAATTTATCGACAGGGTAAACTTCATTCAATGCGATTCTACTTTGTTTTTATTTAAAATATTATTTATTAGTTTGGGATTGCAACCATTATTTTTGGCTATTTGTTTAATCAAATTTAGTTCTTTGTTGAAATTTTCTGGTGATAGCGGGATGTTAATCAATCTATGAATAAAACTATTGAATGCTGACATTTTATGTTGATATGGATGACACGACGAGTTATGTATTATAATATCTGTATGTGACGGCTTGTGGTAAATTGCGAAAACATGTTTTCCATTTTCATTCGATATTGTTACGTCTAAGAAATTTATCGAATTATTGCTTTTATTTCGGTTGTGAATGCAATTTTGGATGTAATGAATTTATATGATTTTCGAAAATTTTCAACTGTCTATCTGTTCCTGTGAAGCAAATAATGATATCGTCTACATAGCGATACCAGTATAAACAATATTTACTGAGTGGATGATTATGAATTAATTTCTCTAAGTTATTCATGAAAATTTCTGCTAACAAAGGACTCAACGGATTGCCCATAATAAAGCCGTCTTCAATAGTATAATATTTGTAATTGAAATGGAAATAATTTCGATCTAAACAAATTTTAAATAATGAAAGAATATCTGATTTAATGATAGTATTGACATGATTCCTTTCTAATACTTCTTCAACTAAGTAATACGTATCTTTTGGAGGAATGTTGGGAAATAGATTCTTAACATCGAAAGAAATAAGTTTGGAATTAGGTGGTATAACAATTTCGAATGAAAATGGAAAACATGTTTTCGCAATTTACCATAAGCCGTCACATACAGATATTATAATACATAACTCGTCGTGTCATCCATATCAACATAAAATGTCAGCATTCAATAGTTTTATTCATAGATTGATTAACATCCCGCTATCACCAGAAAATTTCAACAAAGAACTAAATTTGATTAAACAAATAGCGAAAATAATGGTTACAATCCCAAACTAATAAATAATATTTTAAATAAAAACAAAGTAGAATCGCATTGAATGAAGTTTACCCTGTCGATAAATTGAAACAAAATTCAATACCTTAACCTACGTTGGCATTACAAGTGAGAAACTGAAATCATTCTTAAGTAGCAATAATTTCAACATAGCTTTCCAAACTAATAATAATTTAGGCAAATATATAAAAATAATAAAACCAAACCAGGTAAAAACAATAAATCAGGTGTTTATAGATTGAATTGCAATGACTGTGATAATTTCTACATTGGTAGAACACATAGAAATTTTAATATTAGAATATCGGAACATAAACGCAGTTTTTCAAATAAAAATCAGATTCAAATTACGCGAATCATCTCTTAGAAAATAATCATTCTTTCGACCCACAGTTTGAAATTTTGCATACAGATAATAAATATTGGAAGGTAGATCTTTGGGAAACTTTAGAAATAAATAAATACAAACACTCAGGTAGACTCATCAATGAACAAGTCGATTTAAGCCCTTCACCTCTATTGAATCTTTTCGGGAGCAATCTATTCCTTAATTTTATTGGATATACCTGTCATAAATAACCACTTAGGAGGAGGCGACCAATAAGCTTTTAATTACTCAAGAACATTTATAGTTATATTCTCATTTACATTTTCTGCATAATCATTCTTCTGAAGAAGCTACGGTGTAGTGAAACGCGTTACGAATCGCAATTATTAAGTAAAATTCCTTAAAACACAGTACTTGTTTTTTATTATAGTTAGTGGTAATTTGAGACCATCAACTAAGGACGGGCCCCAGAAAAAAAAACCCTATAAAGTTAGATATGTGAATGTGATCTCGATTTGAGTCAATGAAGATGAACGATTCATAAATATATGTTGGAAAACTCACCTCAAGAGGGTTTGGCGATATACGATAGGATATTTACTATATAAGAAACTATGGAGGTAAAATCTATAAATGATTCGATATAATTCGAACGATATTCCGTATTCAGATATATATGATAACGTGAAATGTCTCTCAGAGCGACAAATTTTCACTGACTCCTTCCAGTGCATTTCCTCAAGATTCATGCATCCTCCCAAGGGAAAAAAAAAACTTACTTTACGAATCGAAAGCGGCAGGTCATCTGGTGTCACATATTTAAATTACTTCTTTCTTTCAGGTGGAAATTAATTAAATTTGAATTGTATATCGCCATCATTCTCATAAAGGGACACAAAATTATATCGAGAGTAGAAATCACATCCATATCCAACAATTACAGATTTAAATTTCATCCGAGAACTCTTTATTTTCAGTTTTCATTCAGAGACGTTCATGACATTTTCGTACCGCAAAATAATGCGAAAATACATGCGTTATTTAAGTGTTCATTTCAGATGTATTATAATATAATAATAAATAGTTTCGTTATTAGATTTTTGAATGCTACATGACATTTCAAGGTACTCAATCATTTTAATTTCTATTACAAAGAAGTGAGTCTCACGCTCATCACCAGTTAGACTACAGGAAATTTTCGAGGTAGGGGTTTTTCTAAACTGACCCTTTATAATAAGAAATATTGTTTTCTCCTCATAATTCAAATTTTCGTGATCACCAGGAGTGTGTACAATAGGATGAAATATAATAATCAAAGGTTGATCTCACTAGGGATTTAAGGCAATGGATTAGTACCTAGTATCATTGTGATACCTCGATGAGTTTATCTAGGATTAACGACAAAACAAAGGAAACGAAAATTTTAAGACGTACAATCGTATTGCGCAATCGTGAGGACGAATGATTCAGATTAACCTGGTTATCAGTTTCATTCATTTATTAATTTATATATTTATTGTTACAAAACACAGGAATCCCTACAGAATAGACCGAGTTACCGGGGTTCACATTTCAAATTTATATATTTTTTGTTACAAAAATGAACCCCTGACAGAAAAATAAACAGAAGTGAAACTGTCATACGAAATGAAAATTATAACTTTCATAAAAATTCGGGAGGGAAAAAAGACTCACTAAAAAGTAATCTTTATATCATGAAAACTAAAAACCACTACAATGAGGCTTATTCAGATCTAATGAGATATGCAAGAACATTATTTTCGAAAAAAGAGGGAGATTCATGAAAAATATCTATACTGGCAATATGCCAATTGTAGTGACGCATAATTCGCAAGAAAACAGAATGAAAAAATAAATTAATACGGGCCTTCGGAACATAGGAGAGTGCATTTCGACGACTAGGATACACGGGAACATTGAAAGAGAGATAATCAACAAGGGGAAAACTAAAAGAATTCGATAGAGAAATAGAGTGTCGAAAAGGACTCTCCTCTGCTCCAGGCTTAAAATATTGCGATGACACAAACTTAACTGATAATCATGGTAAGGACTGAAAAATCTAAAGTTGAAACCTTTGATTAAACTTTCTCTGGACTCGTTCAATTCTGTCAATATACTTGTAGTAGTGGGGGGACCAAACAGGTACAGCATATTCCAAATTACTCCTCACTAACGAGAAATATAGCATTTTTAAAGTCTTCGGATCATTGAAACTTTTAGTAATTCTTAGAACGAAACCCAACATTTTGAAAGGCTTATAAACTATATGATCAATATGATACTCAAAGGACAACTCAGAATCATGATAAACACCTCAAAAAAGTCTAGGGAACACTTACCGATATCTTTAAAAGTTTGATGACTCGAATTTATAGAAATCTTTCTGTTTTTGTTAGGATGTATTGTATATAATGTATTCTCAAGAAAACAAAATCATATTTGACTTCTCCAAAGCACCTATTATAAAAAAAATTGAAATTTGAAAATGAAGAAATTTGGTAAAACACAAAAAAAATCCTGAACTAATATTTTCGAAACGATATGGAAGCACTTATATTTTTCAGTACCCAGAAGGTCCACCTCTGTTATTAATGACACTTTGGCATCGTCGCGGCATGCTCAATATTGAATTGTCTATTACATTTTGGCCTAAGTCATTCCAAGCCCCCTGAACTGCTAATCGAAGCTCCTGTTCATGATGGAAGACGTTTTGACGCAGGAGATTTCTTTTTGGGGTGTCCCACACATGCTCGATGGGATTCAGATCTGGGGAGCAGGATGGCCACGGTAGAAGATCGTTATCATTCTCTTCAAGAACGTTCAAGACAACTCTTGCACGATGAGGAGGGGCATTATCTTGTTGGAAGAGTGGATTTTGACCCATTGTTTGGAGATACGGTACCACTACAGGTAAAACTATCTCATTTGCGTAAGAATTTCCCGTGAGGTTGTTCTGTATGAAAACAAGGACAGTTCTTCCACCAAGGCGTATACCTCCCCAAAACATCACTGATCCGCCTTCCTGTCTAACAACTTCTTGAGCATGCTGGAGACGGTTTTACTCTCCAAGTTCCCTCCATATTCGAATTCTTCTCGAATCGGGATAATAACTAAATCTAGATTCATCGCTGAAGAGAACTGTGGCCCAGTTTACGTGTTCTTGGCACCAAGCTAAACGAGCAGCGCGATTTCCATGGGTCAGTTGTGGAATTCTTAAAGGACGTCTGGAGTGGAGTTGACCTTCGTGCAGTCGATTTCTCACAGTTTGGTCGGAAATTTGTACATTATGAACTCGTGATAGCTCTTGAGATAATTGAGATGCTGTGGTAGTACGATCTCTTCTGGCTTGTAAAACCAAAAATCGGTCTTGGGCGACTGTAGTAATCCTGAAACGACCTGTATGGCGTTCTTCTACGCTACCTGTTTCATTGAAACGTGACCATAGACGGTTTATGACACTTATGCTACTTCCTAGAACCCTGAATACTTCCCGTTGTTAGCTCCCAGCTTGGAGCATGCCAACAGCTTGTAACATCTCTTCTGTAGTCAAATGTCATCTTTCCATGGTCGAATCACAAAATTTGAATGTTTTATTTGTGATTACAACAGAAACAAAGTGCCAACTAACTGATTTCAAGCACTGAATACATGAAATGATTATAAAGCAGCGTCGCATCTGCTGCATTTTTAGTTTTCTATAAAAAAAAACTAAAATCTGTTGCGGCACTCTACATAATTTGGTGAGAAATTGATGCAGGTGTTCATTTCTTGAAAAAAATCATCCATATTGATCGTTCTGGATACGATATATCGATATTCAGAAGTGATCCCTAGACTTGTTTGAGGTGTTTGTATACCAAGATCCTTAATTTGGTTTACCCTCCCAATTACAAGCCCATAAACAAAAAAAAATAGCAGTGCAGACATTGACATTTTTTGTAAACCTTACATGCTTACACTTATCAATATTTAATTGAAAATACCCACTTTGACAAAAAGAAAAAAGTCTGTCAAGATCACTCTGAAACCGCAAAATATCATCATAGCACCGAATTGCAATGTACACTCTAAGATCGTCGGCATATTAATCATGCTTTGTATTAAGAAAACATTCACAAATATCATTAATGTAAATTGAAAATGAAAGGGGACCCAGATGTGACCCTTGAGGAACACCAGAGTTGACACGAACGAAAGTATAGCAAGAATTCTAACCTAAAATTTTTTTCATAATACAAATTCTTTGAAAATGGTGAAAACTCTATTCATCGAAAAAATTTTTTCAAACAATTCAAAAATGAAACACAAAATGAGTTAAATAACTAAAAATTAAAAATTCTTCATCAGAACTAGAAGACTCGCTGTTGCTGTCACTATCGTATGCTTGCTAAGTAATTATGAAATTGTCGATAATGTTGTCATGGATGATTCTTACTCCATAAAAGATTGTTCAATTTTCTGCGTATTGTCGCATAATGATTCCCACTTATCTGGATTAAACGAAGAGAAAAACTTAGCACACATTTTTCATTGAGAAATCAACATCCTTGTCAGCGACATAAATTTTCGGCTGCCCAAACTTTTTCAATCGGATTTAAGTCAGGAAGATATGGGGGCAGTCTAAGTACATTGTAGCTCTGATCATTTAGGGGTTTATCAAGTGCATACGTTTTATATCTCGGTTTGTGCAATTTAATTAGATTATATAGTTCTGCTTTGCCATTCTTTTCAGTCATTCTTTCATTTCTTCTTTTCGGGAAACCGTGTTGGGGTGTTTTTTGTTTGTATATTGTGATATGGGGAACGCCCCATCATTGTTAACGAACAATCACTATCACACATTTTCGTGTTAAAATTGTAATAAGTTTTCTCTAAACCAATTTTTGTAGTTTGTGAAATTTATATCATCCTGATAATCACCGGTTCTACAATTGGAATTAAAGGCCAGATATGCGTTTCGTACGAATCCACATTCACTACAAGCGTTCGAAATTATCAGTCTTGGTCCTTTTGAAACCGGCTGACTTAGGCCGTCGTTTGTCTCGTCACTCCAAGCTTTCTTGTGTATGGGAGTAATGAATATATGTTTCGTCCATAAAAATTATTGGTTTCTTTTTTTGACGGTATCGTTTGATGCTTCTTAAATAATTCAAACGTAGTTGCTATATTTCAGGTTTTTCTATCTTAATCCGACGGAACCCAACTCTTCTCAAAACTTTTCGAATGCTCTATCGAAGTCATCTAGATCTGTTTACATGGCTGATTTTCTTTTTTTTTTATCGGTAGTTAAAAAACTATTATTTTTTCCATCTTTTATCTCCTTCATTTGGCTAGGAATTTTTTGCTCAGTTCAAAAACCTACTGCAATAGCTAAACGTAAATTATAGGTTCATTCTGCATCCCTTCTCGGTTCATGATATGAATGACATTCGCAATCATTTATCTGGATTGTATACTCAATTTTTCTCCATTTCTAATTGGAAAGGAACTCCATCTATCGCTTGGCTCTTCTTAAAGCTTCAAAGGTTAATTGAGAACTGAGCTCTTGGCCACATGACTGGCAAAGCTAACGCGCAACATGGGGAGGGGCTATTCCACCTACACAGATGTTTTTGTCTACCCGTATATCTAATTATCTTCAGAATGAATTTGAATTTTCGATTTTGAGCGTTGATTTCTTGACGAAAATATTAAGCGAAGATATACTCCGCTAAAAGAAAAAACTTTCGTTTGTCTTCAAACTTTTGCATAAATTTTCCATCCAATCAAAATGTTTTTATCTACAAATCTTAAAAGAACGATTTTGGCATTTTTAGAAAACGATTTGAACAGGAATGCAAAACGAATATTGAATGAATTTATCAAAATCATGACTTTGGGTCTTGTTACAAATACTATACTTAGAATTTCAAGTATATAATCAACCACATCGAAATTATAAATCATACCCCCAACGTAGTACCCCCCATTCGGATAGAATAGTTTATTTTCCCCATTCGAATCCTTCAAGAGCGACCGGGCGCGGTGATTTTCTATTTTAGGATCCGGCAACCCAGTGGGGAACGTTCATAAATTCAGCGAAAACAGTTTCATTTTCCCGGTAATCGTAAACGGAAAACGGCAGACAAGAGGGTTATCCGAATTATTGAACTGGATACAACTTTTCTTTTATTAGAATTCTTTCTCTTCCGAGACATTGACCAATTCAAGTTTGTGTCAAACTAACCATTATGATCTGCAAACATAATTTAACACCAACTTGAAGCAGTTGTTGCAATATCAGTAAACGGTTACTCGTAGGAGGTTTTTTCCTTTCTTTTTCGCGCCGTTTTATTGGGGTTATTGTTGTCATTTCCTGGACTAAATTCAGAATTTCTTTTTTATGCTACATTTGTCGCGATGACGAAATTGTCCATTTTTATTTTGATCCCCTCATTTTGAAGATTGTCGACTATTTCGTGAATAACTGTTACAATATTCACAACAGAGGCAATCTGACAAAATCAATTGCTATTACGAGTATGCAACGAAAATAGAATGAAACAATGAGAGCATTTTCGATTTCCAATATACACAGTGATATATTCTATCAAAAAAATTTCGGGAATTGGTTAACGAAACGCAAAATATTTCTTTTCCTTTCAAATTTATTATGAGACCCTATTTCCATGATTGTCACTGGAATCTTGGAAGAAAAGTCAATGTAGTTCTACTTATATATATATATATATATATATATATATATATATATATATATATATATATATATATATATATATATATATATATATATATATATATATATATATATATAGTCACATCTTGGTGAAATAGATGAGGTAGAGGGTAGAGGTCGTCTATGTTACAGTCTCCAATTACTTAGGAGTTCAATTCCCAAAAGTTCTTGTATTTTACTGCTGCATATGGGGAAAATCATCTATTTCAGCTTCGGATTTATCGTGAGAAAAATACCAATTCTGTAGAGCAGAATTTGAATTTCTAATAGCTACTATAAGGTATTCAAGCAGTTAATAAAAAAAATGAAAATTCAGATTTTCAAGGTTAAGTGCGGCATTTTGCTAGATGAACTTTCAACTTATCCTATATTTTGAATATAGGTCACTACACAATAAGATAACGATATATTTCTAATTTTCACTATAGAATTTTGATATAATATAATTATTTCAAATCCAATTAAAGAGGATTTTCAAAAACTAATTAGCTTGAAGGTCTGCGGCAGAAAGAAGTGCTGAGGAAAGTTTGGAAGCCGGTAAGACATATCATCTGATAGCCGAATTATGCGCATCAGACTGTAAGCCAGTGGCGTGACACAGATGGAAGGTTGACTGGAATCAGGTGTTTTGAATTCAACTTGTTGTGACGTGATTTTAGCACGTAACTCTTATCGTGGTACAAAACTGTTATGTTATCTTTCCCCAGATCTGGCCTTTTTCGAAAAAATTGCTCTCTTAATCGCCGCATAACAATCTGCTAATATTCTTTATTAATCGCCTTACCTACTGGCCAGAATTCCGAGTGCACAGTACCACGATAATCAGAGAAAATGTAAACAATACCTTGACATTCGATTGAGTTTGATTGGTTTTTTCGGTTTCAATTAAGTTGGAAGGTGTAATTCCGAAACTTGTTGACTGGTTTGCAAGTTAAACTTATGAACCCTTCACTCATTGATCAATTTCGAAGAAAATTCAGGTCTGAAAGAGAGGCAACGCGTTTCATGCCCAAACAATCGTTTAAAATGGTACGAATTGATTTGTAAGACACAGAAAGTTCATTGCTTTTCTCTCTCAAACTGAAATGACAATTTTCAATTACCATTTCCTTCACTTTATCGATAATAAAGTTCAGTTGAAGATGTTTATAACCGACATGAGCGAGACAAATCTTCCAGCACATCTCAGCCGCTGTTGAATGATAATAATAATAATGTTTATTCAGCATCACAAACAATAATAATATTAATAAAATCAATTATTTTCAACAAACTTTGCTTACTCCTACAAAAGTTTACATCACTTATCTTTGGGACAGAATTTCAAGCTAACTTAAAAAGCAAAAATAACTCAAATGGTTGTGTTACGAACTGAGTATTACACTCCACACAAAAATTGTCGCATCACCCTACTCTTACGACAATACTATATAAACTCTTAGGTTGGTCATTCAAGAGTCGCTTGGTAATTTTCAGAAGTATAAAATAAGAAGATATCATTCAAAAGAGATGAGTTTATGATGGAAAATATCAATAATTTTTGAGTTAATGAAAAATTAAAAAATTCTACCATCTTCAAACTAGCATAAAATGGTTACTAATCATTTTCAAAATCTAGTGTTTCCTCCCAGGGCTCTAATTACTGCCAGTATACTTCTCGGAAGCCCCTCAAACAAATTTTAGATGTACTCTTCAGTTACTGAGTTCCAAATTTCAGGAAGCAGATTTTCTAGTTGTTGGAGTGTTCTACAAGACATCCTACGTTGCTGGATTTGCCAACCCTTGTTGTCCCAAACATGTTTTATGGAATTCAAGTCGGGACTTCTGGCTGGCCATCTTGAAATATCATTTTCGGCATTTTGCAGAAATTCTGTAACTACTCTAGCTGCATGAGGCCGAGCATTTTCATGCATATAAATGGAGTTTTCACTAATCAATGGTCCAGAGGGAACAACATGGGGTTCAAGGATATCCGCGATGTATCTGGCCGCTGTCATTCTTCCATTATTCACTAGGACTAACTCAGTTCGACTATGGAAAGAAATGCCTCTCCACACCAATACTGAGCCCCTCCGAAGTTTTCGGTTTGCCGGATATTGCTGATACCGTTCCCTAAGTCGTCTGTATAGAGGCATGCGTCTATCATTTGATACTAGACAGAGCCTGGACTCGTCGGAAAAGAGAACATTCGACCATTCTGGAATACCCCAATTTGCATGTTCCCTCGCACCCTTGGTCTGATATCGTGTTCTCTGAGCCAGTTCATAACAGTTTGCAATGAAACATGCACATTTCTAGAAAGTGCAAGTTCATTTTGTAGCATTCTAGCCGTACAGTGCCGAACTCTTATTGCAGTTAAATGAAGATAACGATCATCAACTGGTGTTGTTATCCGATTTCTTCCCTGTCCGGCTATTCTTCCATTTTCCGCTGTTTCGTGGTACCCATTAATTGCTCTTGAAATAGTGCTTTGGTTAACATTCAACAAGTTGGCCTTGTAACGTTGGCTTCGCCCCTACTCTAGAAGTGTTACAATTTTTAACACTTCATGATCACTCAAATAGCGTCCAGGACGTTCAGTAACCATTACAATAAATTCAAAGATTCGAAAACCAACGAGAAACACAGAAAACGTATTAATTTAGAGTGAAAACTGAAGAGAAATTGAATGAATAGTGATAGTCAAATAAACTCATTCTTGTTTCAGACGTGTTTGAGATCATATGGAAACAAATGTTACTACATAGATAAGATGTTTTTCCCTCTTATGTCCGAAAACATATGTTGACAAAAAAACTGCGATCGAACTGCTCAATCGATTGTGAAATTCAGAATACAAGGTGATGAGACATTTTTGTGGTGTGTATATACAAGAACAGATAAACAAATAATTTCAACATAGAGATGTAAAGGTATGCTTATTAAATGGACAAATAAATAAATGAAACATCTAAAACAAAATGTGTAACGGAAAACCAGGGGAGTGACAGATAAAACCTTCCATAGCAAAAAGAGAAAGAGATATCCAGGTGCAATGATAACTCGAAATTATTGAGAAATCTAATAGAAATTTGCTCTTTTAAGGAAAGCAAATATTCTTTATCTTGTCAATGCATGGCTTAGCAATACCCTTGCCTGTTTGTATAGGGTCTTAGCGAACTATCTTCTTTTATTTTGAGCGGAAGTTGATTAAAAGGAAATGGTCCAATGGTTCACGAGTTTTGACCAATCGATTTTTTTTTGTGGTACAAACTGATTTTTTCTTCGTCTGAATGGATGTTCACTGGCATAATAATTTATGGTGTTATTTTGGCTGAACTGATACCGAAGAAGATCAAGTGCCAACAGTTGATGAACCGTGAAAACTTCTGCCTAATCGAATAAATCTTAAAAAGCGTAAGTTAGATTCCTCCTATACATCAATTTCAAAATTCTATTTTTCATAATCTCAATCCTCCTAACGTAGCAATCTGCTACCCCGGCCCAAGCAACAATACCATATGAAAGCTGTGGTTCACTTAATGCGTAATAAATTTTTTTAAGTTGTTTTTCTCCACACACCTCTTGCAGAAATTCAATTTTAGGTAACAGAGCTCTAATTTTCTTTACTACTGATTCAGCATGATCTGAACACCGTAGGTGGCTGTCGGTAACGATACCCGGATATTTGATACTTTTAGCAGCACTTATTGAATCTCGAGACTTCGAGGGAAGGTTTTTTTGCAAGGCTAGTAAAAGGCAATGAAACTGTCTCTTTTTACTTTTATTGTATGTTTCCTGTAGGCAAAAAACTTCATGACTCTTGAGATCTCAGTCAGCTACCTCGCCTCGAGCTCCAGCCACGTAGGAGCCTCAAAGAAAATCGCAGTATCATCTGCGAAACTGACTATTCCCCTTAACACCGATTGAGAATACATCATTAAGATAGATTAAAAAGAGTGTAGGTCCCAGTCCTGTGCCCTGCGGTACTCCGCAAGTTATTCGACTCTCACTACTAATGACATATTCAATTTAAATATTCTGGGTTCTCTCTGACAAATAACTCTTCATCAGCTTATATGGAACTCCCCTAAAACCCACAAGTGCCAATGTCCCTATCAGCTCCACATGATCTACTGTATCAAAGGCTTCCTCCAGATCCACAAAGATGCAGAATGCCGATTTGTTTTTATCAATAGCATTTGTTATTGAATTAACTAGTTTGGCTAATTCATTATTTGTTGACCTGTATGGCTGAAAACCGTATTGCATATCACACAACAGTTTGAATTTATGTATAAAGTTGAAAATGCTCTCCTTTATAATTGTTTCAAATACATTAGCCAATGAGGACGTCAGTAAAATGGGCCTATAGTTTTCTATTTCCATATAATCTGCTCCTTTGGGTAGAGGTAGAATTGTAGAACACTTTAGAATGCTTGGGAATATGCCTATTTATATATAGGGGGTTTTACCCCGACGAGTTGCCCATATATCTGTTCATGCAATCAAACTGATTTCATGAAAAAATATAAATCCACCACCCGGTAATTAATACCATTGCCAGGTAATCAAAACATATCCTGGAATAATTATATATTAGGATAACGTTAAATGTTATGAGAATATATCAATCTACCAGAATATATACATACTATAGCATCATCAGACAATGATATCAATGTATCAACGAATAGTGTCAGAGACTTTTCCCCGGAAAAATCCAGTGTACGGACCTTAGTATATATATATATATATATATATATATATATATATATATATATATATATATATATATATATATATATATATATATATATATATATATGTAAACTTCTTGAGACTAGACGAAATATTCAAAAATCCGTAGATCAATGAATAATCCCTCCTGACAAGAGCTAGTTCTCAAATCTGCCCGCCATGAACGCAGATCCCAAGCGCCACAATAGTGCAACTAAGCAGGATGCCGAGAAACGAAACTGCAGACTGCAGTTTCGCCCTTATTAGGAGCAGTGTCGCATATCGCTTCTCAGCATCCTACCAAGCTACATCGGGGTACTCTATCAATTATAAAAAGTACGCACATCGTATATACGTATGAGAGTCGCCCTCTATGGACCGACACGGCGAACCCGCTACCGGACTTCGAGAAAGATACGAACAATAACAAACAGATGTGGAAACGTTAAAATTTCCAAACATTTGGGAGACATCTTTCGCCGTTCCGTGAATCACATCAACGGTAGAAAACGAGCGAAATAACTCCTGCTGGAATAGCGCTCTTTTCCTCTGTTTCCAGATAAACCTCCCGTCGATAAATATTTGGTGGGTCAAATATCTTCCGCAATAAACTTCGCGAGGAGTCTACATATGTAAACTTGAGACAAGACGAATTATTCAAAAATCCGTAGATCGATAAATAATCCCTCCTGACAAGAGCTGAACTAGCTCTTGTCGTAGTCGGAGCAAAGGGTGTCCAAAGTGTCTTCGACAGGGATATTGGGGAATAGCGCCACGATACAACTTGAGATCGCGGGAGTATAAAGCTACCACGCAACAGATATACGCTACAGTTGAAGAAGAATCTCCGACTTGAAAATGGCTGGTGCGATCCAACCAGAACATCGTCAACGACAACCAACGAATGGTTAATACCAGGTCCGTTGATCCTGGTATTGAACATTCGTTGGTTGTCGTTGACGACGTTTTGGTTGGAACGCACCAGCCATTTTCAAGTCGGAGATTCTTCTTCAACTGTAGCGTATCTCTGTTGCGTGGTAGCTTTATACTCCCGGGATCTGTATATCCAATCCAATATGTTTTGTTTATGAGTAGGGGGACACGATTTCACTTGAATATCAAGCTACTTGACTTGACTCGACTTGAAATCAAGTCAAGCATTTTGAGTAAGTACTGTTTTATCATACCGTGGCCGTAGCGCTACGGTCGGTATTCAGCTCATACACACTGGGTACCTGCATCTGTTGCCTACACACTGACACCATTGTAGTCTGTTTCTTCCATGTTAAAGTTATTTACTGAGTGTTTGAGGAAAATCTGATGATCGTGAGTCCCGCCGACTGCGAAGTACGGCTTGTGATAATATTCTTTAGTGCTGAAGGCCTAAAACTGATCGATATTCATTCTTAGATCTGTACAGATTATAATCAATCCATTATGAATGGTAGAATGGTTAGAAGGTGGATGAGAATATTTGAAGAAGGCTGCACAAATGTGCATGATGAACAATGGAGTGGTCGTAATTCGGTCGTTAATGTAAGCTTGGATCCGGAGGTAGACTATAAGGTGAGAGTGAGAGCTTAACGATTTCTCCCTGGAGTTTTGAATTTCCTAATGTTTCTCGTAGTGTTTTGACCGAGCACAGTTGTAATGCAGTGGTTAAGAAGTCAGGCGGCATTCTTCTATGAGTAGGGTATTCAGAAACTGCTGCAGCGTTATGACACGTACCCCAGTGTTGAAGGAAATTATGCAGAAAAATAGATCAAGGTACAGGCTTCCATGTAAAGAAAATTTATTACGATATGCACGTCTTTTTTCAATTTCAAAACGGTACTTACCCAAAAAACACGCCCCGTATATAGAAATCTTTTGTAGATTAGAGACGACATCAATATTTTGTTAGGTGTTGTTGTTGAATACAGAAATTTCTTAATTTCTGAAATGACTGATGGTTGATTTCTTCCTTTTTCCTTCAAACTAACCTTAATCCCTAGCAGAGCTCTTTTTATCTATTTGTTGCGCGGTAAAACGAATTGATTAGATTGCATGTATAATGTTTTGAAATGCCAGGGTATCGCATCCAAGTAAAAAATGCTATATGACTAGAGATACTACCTACTTTTATTGCATCTATACAAGTAATAAGTTTTCAAACAGCTCGAAAGACGATGTCAAGTCGAGTTTTTGGATTGCATATAAACTCATTCATTTCTCATAGATTGATCAACATTCCGTTATTACCAAAAAATTTCAACAAAGAATTAAATTGAATTAAACAAATAGCTTAAAATAATGGTTATGATACCAAAATAATAAACAATATTTTGCATAAAAAACAAAGTAGAATCGCATTAAATGATGTTTACCATGTCGATATATTGAAACAAAAATTCAACACCTTAACCTACGTTGGCATTACAAGTGAAACACTGAAATCATTCTTGAGTGGAAACAATTTCAACATAGCTTACCAAACTAATAACAGCTTAGGCAAATATATAAAGAACAATAAAACCAAATCAGATAAAACTAATAAATCAGATGAATTGCAATGACTGTGATAATTTCTACATTGGTAGAACACAGAAATTTCAATATTAGAATATCGGAACATCAACGCAGTTTTTCAAATAAAAATCAGACTCAAATTACGCGAATCATCTCCTAGAAAATAATCACTCTTTCGAACCACAGTTTAAAATTTTGCATACAGATAATAAATTTTGGAAAGTAGATCTTTGGAAGCTTTAGAAATCAACAAACACAAACACTCAGGTAGACTCATTAATGAACAATTCGATTTAAGTCCTTCGCCTCTACTGAATCTCTTCAGGGAGCAATCTATTCCTTAATTTTATTGGTTATACCTGTCATCAGTAACCACTTAAGAAGATGTAACTCAATAAGCTTTTAGTCACTTAAGGACATTTGTATTTATATTCTCAATTGTATCTATATATAGTTGTCATAATTTCTGTACATTCATTGTCTGAAGAAGCTACGGTGTAGTGAAACGCGTTACGAATCACAATTATTCAGTAAAATTCCTGAAGAAATATTACTTGTTTTCGTTAAGATAATGTTGTTTTCTTTAATTATCGCAGTGTTGTGTACAGGGAATTCTTGCAGAAGGACAGACGGTAAATAAATAATATTGCCTGAGCATACTGCGGCGTTTTGAGAGAGTAATTTTTAATTTTATCTACAACGAAGGTACAGAGGGATCAAAAATTCCGCGAATTGCTTCGAGAAACAGTATAGGTTAAATTTGTGAAACAACCTGTATATCATGGTTTATTGTTCTCAGATATTTAACTCAGTGTTAACGCATTCTTTAGGCATATTGAACTGAATCAAATATTCCAGATGCACAACGCAGCAGTATATCTGATAACATAAATCAAAAAAACTGGTATGAACTAAGAGATTACGAAATTCGAAAGTATTGATGTAATTTACTTTGAGATCAATTCATCAAAATATTCATGTATGAACACATCGATTAATATTTGGTTTGATTGGAAAACAGTATTTTATAATGTTTTACTCAATTAATGAAATACAAAAATGATAACATTCCCAATAATATCCTTAATATCCGCCATGAAAAAGCAGACATGTCTTGAAGTTTTGAAGATAGCCCACCCTGACGATGAAAGGGAACTGCAATTAATCATTGAGAATAAAACACCATTTTATTGAATTAGAATGCGGCCGCCTATATTTGTTCATCTATCATTATATTAATTTTTTCTGAACTTTATAATTACATATATATAAATTAGGGTTATTCTTTTTTTATTCGAGGAATTGAGTTAATGCATACTTCTTAGGATGATTATCTTGTTTGGAACATCGTTTTTTTGAGCAGTAAAATGGATTTTGATGCAGTTTCGCGCGTTAGATTCGAGAGAAACCCCAGAAATTTTGTGAATCAATCTAATTAAGAAGAAATCCCAAATTGCTATTGTGCCTAAGAAAAATGCATTTCGGAATCGCATTATGAGGTAGAAAATTATAAAAACTCAACAACAAGTATCTGAAGCCCGCAGCAAGTGTTTCAACGTCATCCTCTGGAGTATTATAACTAGAGAGCAGATTATATGTATATTATATATTTTTGCGAAATTTGAACAAATATGCATATTTCACGGTATTTTTACATATTTTCGTCATTTACCTACATTCCATAGATCTTATTCCTTCCAAAGGTTGTGAATCAAATAATTGAGAGCCAGGTAACTACATCATCCATAACCTAATGTTCTAAAGATGATGTCTCCGAACACTCCCTGTTTCTTTCAAAATTGATAAACGCCGAGGCGGCTTTGGAAAACTAAATTGACAGAACTGTCAAAGTCATAAAATTATTTTAGTGTTCTTGTTGATTACCTAAGTATCCAACGTGAAGACACCACGTTTTTTTTACAAATATCGAGTATCGAGATATTATATTTGTGTATGGTATTTTCAATGGCAATTCCCGAGCATGAGTTGAAGAGTATTCTCGTCGTTGTCATGTAATTTGGACTGATTAGTCAACGTTTATCAAGGATGGCATATTTAATTGTCACAATGACCGTGGGTACCTGCAAATCCCAGAGCTGTGAGACCACCCAATAATCAATACCGATTCGAAGTTAACGTATGGATGTTTATATATATATATATATATATATATATATATATATATATATATATATATATATATATATATCAAACTGATTTTATGAAAAATATAAATCCACCAACCGGTAATTAATACCATTGCCAGGCAATGATTATAATCAAAACATATCCTGGAATAATTATATATTAGGATAACGTTAAATGTTATGAGAATATATCAATCTACCAGAATATATACATACTATAGCATCAGACAATGATATCAATGTACCAACGAGTAGTGTTAGAGGCTTTCTCCCAGAAAAATCCAGTGTACGGACCTTAGTCAAGTAACAATGAATGTTACTCATTAATAGTTTCCTTTGTGTGAAGTGGTGAACGATCGAATAGAATACTGCTCTGAATATAAATATGACAAAACTGTCAGTTAATTATATTACATTTATATAAACAAATAAATAAAATATGAAATGAGATTCTGAGCAGTATAAACTAAAGAAAACCTATGACTCTACCTCATTATTTTTTCGGAAAGAAACCTACGAAGAATATTACAAGATTTGATGACTGTTATCTTTTGTAACTGTTCGAACAAATTTTTCTTCAGACCCAAAATCTCAATACTTTTGTGAAGATTCCTAGGAATAACACCTGTTGTGGAAATAATAATCGGTAGAATAAAATTTGTTTTTCATTTTCCACATTTTTTAATATCGTCGCCAAGCATCATATATTTAGAAATTTTTTCATTGTATTTATTTTGTATATTATGTGTGTCGGGTATAGCAATATCAATTATATATGTTATTTGATTCTGTTTATCAGTAAGAATGATATCTGGTCTATTGCTTTTTACAGCTCTTTTTCAATGAATTGTTTCATCAGAATAAAGTTTATATTTGTCAATTTCACAAATAATCTCAGGTTCATATTTGTAAAATTTTTTCTTTTGGGAATTAGGTCATGTTTAATTCCTAGATTAAAATGAATAATATTAGCGACGGCATTATGTCTTTCTAAATAATCAGTTGAAGCAAGGACTGAGCAAGATGATAATATATGAAAAACTGTTTCTGAAAAACAGAAACATCTACGGCAAGAATCATCTATATTTTATTTGATGATGTGTTTTCTATAATTCCTCGTGAAAACAACCTGATCCTGGAACGCAATTGCCAAGCCTTCTGTTTCAGCAAACAATTCTCCAGAAACTAACCATTTATTCGATTTGATTTCATCAATATAATCATTTTTCAATTCTTTAGAGGGTGCTTTCCGTGTTATTCCTTCTGCATCCAACTTTCTCTTGTAGAATTATCATCAAATATATCAAAATCTACCTTTCGCATTGTCAAGTTCAGAGGTGTAAGATTATAATCTGAAGCAACAACAATATCATGTAATTTAGACGTTCTCTGTCATGAAAATGGGAACGTAGATGAAAAATCTGTTAACTATGAAGATTATTCAAATCAGTTAATCCACGACCTCCAAGATGTCTAGGTAGTGTAACTCTCTGAACAGCTGACTTAGGGTGGTGCTTAAGATATTTACAAAGCATTTTCCTCGTTTGACATTGTAATTCATTTAGATCAGTTTTAGACCATTTAATAATTCCAAAAGAAGATATAAGAATAGGAGCTGCATAGGATTTGATAGCTCTGAAAAGGTTTTCACTAGTTAAATGACTCTTGATGATAATTCTAAGTCTTTTGTAATATGCACTTCTAATATCTTCTTTAGTGCTGCTATGGTTAATTGTCTTCTCTCGACAAAATCCAAGATATTTATATGTATCTCCTTGATTCATTGGCTCGATTTCGATATTGGAAATCTTTATATAATCAGAGGTGATCTTTCCTTTTTCAATAGAAAGATTTTTACATTTTGGAAGCCCAAATTTTATGTGAATATCATTGGAATAGTTGAAAGTAATCTCAAGTAGACTTTTTAAATGAGATCTGGTTCCGGCAAATAATTTAATATCATCTAAATAAATTAATTGACTTAATTTGAATTCAGTTGATAGACTCTTTATTTTGAAGCCGAAACTAGTAGCATTTAATTCATGAGATAATGGATTAAGGCAAAGACAAAACCAAAGAGCACTTAAAAATTGAAACCTTGAAAAATGCCTCTTTTGATTGGAATTACTTCGGATTTTAACGATTGTTTTGAAATATTGAAATGAAGATTGGTTCTCCAATTTTTCATTACAAATTCAAGAAAAAGACGAAGTGTCTTATCAATTTTATAAATTTCCAAAATTTCTTGAAGCCATGAATGGGGAGAACTATCAAAAGCCTTTTGGTAATCAATGAAGGCTGTATGAATATTTCTCTTCTTAGTTTGAGCTTGATTCAAAGCAACAGAATCAATTACAAGTTGCTCTTTAGTACCAAGGTGTTTTTTTTACATTCTTTTTTGTTGTTCGGAAAGAATATTATAATTCTCCAAATGTGCATAAATTTTTTGGGTAATACATGCAGTTAGAATTTTATATATTGTTGGAAGGCAAGTAATTGGCCTACATTCAGACGGATCAATAGTATTAGCACTTTTCGGTTTTAACTAAGTAATTCCTTGTGTGAAAAATAAAGGAGTAGCTGAGGGGTTCTTTATTATAAATGAAAAATATTCAGCCAATTTTTCATGAACGCAAGAGAATTTCTTGAACCAAAAGTTATGAATACCATCAACACCTGGAGATTTCCAATTTTTTGTGTGTTTAATAACTGATGTTATATCTTCGTTTGAAAATTTTTCAAATTGCATGTATTCTATTTTAGAAAATCGAGACTTTTCATTCAGAATCCACCTTGCATTGGAATTGTGTTGCCTTGGCACTGCCCAAATTGAAGACCAATAATCAGATAGAATATCAATTTTAGGAACTCCATTTCCAGAAATATTTTCATTTGAACCTGAAATAACTTTGTAAAAATGTTTTTCATTATTTTTGAATAGTTTGTTTTGGAATTTTCTATCTGAATTTATTTTATATTCACGTAGTCTAATGGAGTATACTGAAAGTTTTTGTTTTAAAGTATCGATGTATTCTATCAGTTGTCGATTACTTATCTCATTATTTTTATGGGTTTTATATTTGAGGAATATTTTTCCAATATGTGCCATAAGTTTTTTTGATCTATTACCTCTGGAATATTGAGTCAATCTTCCTAAATCACATCTGATACAAGAAATTTTACCTCCTAATCTTTTTTGCCATGAAGGTTTTTCCTTGATATTATAATCAGATCCAAAATTTCCTAGTTTGTATCCAGAATGTTTAACTACTGTAATAACGGCACAATATATAATCAGATGAAGTGTATAAATATTCATTACTTCAACAAGTTGCTTTGGAAGAATATTCTCATTAAGCTCGTTTATACAATCGAAAATTTTCTTTGAATAATGAATTTAGGAAGTTTAGGTCTTATAGTTAGGTCAATATTTTCAAATAAATTCATTTGATTGAGAAATAAATTTTCTATATCTTTGTTATCAATATTTTCAGACGAATTTTCTGATTTATTTTCGATGCTTTTCATGAATGGGACTAGGTTTTCATCTGAAATTTCAGAATTTAAATTTTCTTCTTGTTGAATGTTGTTTTTAATTGATTTCAATTCTGATTCAGATATAAAGTTTCTATTTTCAATATACCGTCTTTGATTTGCAATGCTTTGTTCTGAAATACAGCAATTGGGGAATTTTTCTTTGAACATATTATATAGTTTAGGCATGTACCCTTTTTATTTGTTCTATTATTTATTATTCTATAATAACAAAACATTATGAATTAATTCATTTCATAAGTCCATTTCATGCGTTTTATTTTTTATTAGATTTGTGAAGATCTGAATTAGGTGATGAAGATATGATAAGATTAGAGGAACAAGGTGATTCTACATGATTATGATAACAGTTATCAAATCTTTTGTTGTTTGAAGAATTGACAGAACAAGTAGAAATGTCAGATCCCTTAGATTTACTTCGTGTATGATATGAATGTATAGTTTTTAAAATATTATTCCTACCTTCATTTAAGTTGTTTACCTTATCATCATATTCATAATCAACGGGCCCAGAAATAATTTTCTTTGCAACGTTACCTGAATCAGATGATATCAATGTGTGAGAATCAGATGGTCCTGCATCTAAAGGATCTTGAGTGCAGATTTTGGAGGTTCTTCTCCAAGAAATATCTATTATATGAATCGCAACGATATTTAGGAGGATTATATTCATCATCAGAGTCATATTCATATGAAGAATTCATTTTTGGAATTCGAAAATTTGACAGTGGTCAATAATATATTTTATAAAACGTTTTCCTGAAAAATGAATTAATAAAGATAGGAAATTTTATGTGTACTTAAAAATACTTATCTGAAAAATAGAACTAATTTAAATATCTAAAACTTTTCAAAATTCAAAATTTTAGCAGTGACGTTCATTTATGGATATAATTATATATATATATATATATATATATATATATATATATATATATATATATATATATATATATATATATATATATATATATATATATATATATATTTTATATATATATATATATAGGTTTTACGACGAGTTGCCCTATATCTGTTCATGCAATTAAACGATTTCATTAAAAAAAATATAAATCCACCACCCAGTAATTAATACCATTGCCAGGCAATGATTATAATCAAAACATATCCTGGAATATGAGAATATATCATACCAGAATATATACTATATATATATATATATATATATATATATATATATATATATATATATATATATATATATATATATATATATATATATATATATATATATATATATATATATATATATATATATATATATATATATATATATATATATATATATATATATATATATATATATATATATATATATATATATATATATATATATATATATATATATATATATATATATAATTCGACTTACAAAAATTCGAATAATTGTATCATATTGGTATGTGGCAAAAGAACACAAGTGTGAGCTCAGGAAATGTAACAGGAACCATATTATCTTGCGTAAGATTCAATAAACGAGGGAAAAACCTGAGGAAAAACCGTTTTCCTGTCGCCATTGCACTAGCAATAGCTTGTCTGCTAATGTTGTGTTAGTGTCGTGTGTACATAAAGAGTACCAAAGAATTATCTTCTTAGCAGCTTCATTCTCTCATTCTCATCTTGCACTCCATGATTTCCAGACGAAGACAAGGGTGAAAAGAAGGGGGTTTGGGACAGGAATCTGTAACGATGGAAAAGAAAACCAGCAGAAAAATATTTCAACAATCATACTTGACTCTTATATGTCTAAACTCACTTGAATCTGAGAAAAAAATTGACATAGCAAGCAAGGCCATAAAAAGGACTAAGAAGATAATCGAAAAGTACATAACCTGCGATATTTCCTTTTTCGCGGAGATGTTCTTCCGTCGCAATAACAGTCTCCTTAAACATTATCACTTTCTTGTTCTTGCTTGCCAATTTTGAAGTATAATCGCAAAATCCCTTCAATATTCAAACTCAACAAAACAATTCCCTCTCTGTTTGACCGAGAGAGCCCCGATGGCCAGGTTCGGTCTTTTAAGTGATGCCGATTATGATCTAACGATGTTCTAGAATCATTATGAACTCAATAATTTGGGTTGACATCTCCCATATATTATTTCTTCGTGAATCTTGTTCAATTTAACGAAAAATTTGCGAAAAAATTTCGACAGTCGTTTTAAAAATATGACATAACTAGGATGTGTATAAACGGAAATTACGTTCTTAGATCAATTATACTAGAAAACACATTAAACGCAGAAAGATTTCTGGATCTTTTTCAAAACGAACTGCAAAATGTATTTGATGAGTCTCTTTAAATTTGAGAATTAATTCCTTGCTCCAAATATATGGTGGCCCTGCTCATAATGCAAGGAGATTCGGAGGAGGCTAAATGAAAAGTATGAAGATAAAAGGATAGGAAGCTTTGGTGTAGTTAAATAGCCTCCTCGAAGCCCTGATCTAACTCCGTTAGATTTTTTTTGGTGGGGCAGATTGAAATTTTTGTTAAATAATGTACCAATTCAAGCTCGAACAAAGAATTTTTGCTTGTTGGGAGTAACTTCAACACCACAATGGAATAGAGCGTTCCGCAGTTGCTTCTGTACGGAAAAGATGCGCTCTATGTATCCGTCAAGGTGGAGGTTACATCGAAAATAATTAATGCAAATATGTTATTTAAAGTAATAGTCTTAAAATGCAATAAAATATGTTTGTTTTATTCGATTTTAGTGGTTAAATTGCTTTGGCCCATGATATTGCTGCAAAAGAAACAGCTAATGCAGAAGTTGTTATACCGTTGAAGAGCTCATCAAATTCAATTGTTTTTTCCGAAAAGAAAATATGTCCTTATTCATGAAAGAAAATACCACTAAATTTGCCCATTTCCAAATTATTACATTCAATCTCTTACAAAAATTTTTCCAACACACATACTTTTTTCAATAGGAAATTGAATGCTCTTTCATATGGTGTGTCAAAATTCCATGGCTAGAAGAATAACCGAGAATAACCGAGATATTCTCATTTTTATAGGAAAAAACACGAAAATTCTTGAAATTAAGAAATGTTCAATAAAAAAGAAACTATTAACTTGTCAATCAGTGAAGAGCAAGGAGTTAACGAACAGAGCAAGCGAAATTCTAGTTAAAATTGGTCTCAGATTATACAAAAATGGAGAACGAATGTGAATACTCCAAAATCAAGCTTTAGTGAAATTAAAATGGATATTACATCCCTTCTTCAATAACGCATCAAGTTGGGTGACATTTCTTCGCCATTAAGTAACATGACCAGTCCATGTGTACATTTTTCTCATGAACCATTATCAGAAGTAACCAAGTAATATCGTGGAAACTCGTTAACACTTCAAACTTCCGTAACCAGCATCGAAATCAAAGGAACTATTCTAATGAATGAAATAGACATTTGTTATTTATTTGCTTTTATATCTATGAAAAACGAGTAATTTCTTAGTTGCATGCAACCTTTTTACAGTGCATGATCCCATTTTGTTACATTTAGGCTATATTTTGTTCTAATTCAAAGGTAATTGCTGACCAGGAAATTCTTATTACCCCTAGTTATTCGTGGAATACCTACTCAATGTCGTTTGATTTACGAACCATAATCACGGTTGGTTATTCTGGCAAGATTGAAGTAGTGCTTACTCTTTTTTCCATTACTCGCTGTGTAAACCATTTTCGTAGTTTGCACATTGCATTTCTTTATATTTACTGAGTTCGTCAATAGACGCCTGTCTTTTGTGAATGAAAAGAAGTGCTGATTTTAAAATTCATCATCTAAAGTGTATCTACTTTCTAGAATATACATATTTTTTTGTGGTTTATGATGGTATTGTATATATTTATGAAGCATTTTCACTGAACCTTTATTCTGAAACCTTTTTTTTAATCCAGATATGCCCAATAACCTATATGTAGAGCAGTAAAAACATGTTTATTCTTGTCGGGTTATCACCGTCAATGCTACGAATCTAGCATATTCTTCGCTTATTCATTACTTACGTTCGAGATCAGTCTTCTTTTACAGAGTTTTGAAATAGTGAATTTACAAAATCCGTTATTTTCATTATGGACAATTATTTTGTGAAAATCGCAAGATATAGTCGAATTACAAAATTTGAATGACACTTTTAAATTCGGCTGACTGATAGTATGAAACATGGATCGAATATACAGGGTTGTCCACGCTATACGGCACGGAATATTGTGGCCTAAACACGGGACTATAAGATTATTCTTCTTATGAGATATATGAGGACAGGCCCGCCGCTAGCGGTTTGAACGCCGGTGTGCAATTCCTATCGTGCCGCCCCTATCTAACTACAAAACCTAGGCGTTTATAAAAATGTGAAAAAAAATGCTGTACAGTGAAAAACTATGTTATATTAGGTTATTTTATACAAGATAGATACACTAATACGACATTAAATGAAAAAATGAAGGCAAGAAAGGTGCAGTTTATACATATTATGTAGGTAGGTATAGGTATTAAGTTATTTTACAGAAACTGCACCTTTCTTGCCTTCATGTTGGCAAAATCAGCTATAATTTTTTGGTGTCTAGTCTATTTAGAATCTCATGTTCAATTGAAATTATTGCTAAATTACTTAGTCTTTGCTGGTGCATAGTTGATCTCAAATAGTTTTTATTATTTTTAACTTTGAAAATGACCTTTCACCAGATGCAACTGAAACCGGCAATGTAAGTAGTATCCTTAGCGCTATTGCTGTATTCGGAAATGTTGACATTAATTCATTAGAAAAATGTATTGCAATAGGGTTTGTGGATCATTAGACTGGTTTTCAGTTAAATGCAACATTAAAGCATTGATTTCATTAAACATATCTATACCGTCAATATCTGCGTCACTACTTGAACTATCTTTTAGCTTCACATTCAAATCTTTACAATGTTTCATTAAATCATCTTTGGAGTAACTAAACAAGTTATTATTGGTGAAAAAGCAAAAACGTCGGTAAAAGTTTCCAACTCATCGAATCTACGTTTTAAAGAAGTTAAGGTTTGGTCCAGGATCCTAAAAAACATCTACCTTGTATTTTGTTTTAGGGTCTAGTAAGACTTCATCACTCTGTTCATACTGAAATTGAGTTGGTTTTTCTTCGTGGACGAACGGTATCTATAGGCGGAAAATCTGCATCTACATTAAGTTCCCGAGCCACAGTGGTAGCTTCTTCTAACACCCTTTCGAAATGCTCATCTGTGCGATATTCGGTGAATTTATGAATCAATTTATTTAACAAATTTATGCAGATTTGAGTATTTATGGTGGGGTTTTGCATCATTTTGCTAATAGCATTAATTTCGTTTAAAATATCAAACCAAATTACAACTCAGCAAATAAATCTATAATTTTGAATATTCAAAGCAAGCGTATGTGCTTTGTGAGTTGTTGTACAATCCCATTCCGACGAATTGTTATCTGATATTTCAAGTAAAGCGTCAAATATTTTTTCGAGGTGATACCGTAAAGGTTTGACTGCATCGATTCTGCTAGACCATCGCGTGGCACTTAATGCCTTTAGTTTTAAATCAGGTAAATGCTTGCAAATTATGGACCACCTTTTGGTAGAAGACGAAAAGAAAACGTAAATTTCTTGAATTAAGTTGAAAAAGTTGACCGTGTCGTGCGTTATATTTGCCGCATCGTTAACGACCAAATTGAGACTATGCGCCGAGCATGAAACGTAAAATGCACGATTATTAATTTCCAATATTTTTTTTTGTGATCCATTGTGTTTTCTACGCATATTAGATTCATTGTCATAACCTTGGCCACGTAAGTTTTTAATATCAAGGTTTAATTGCGAAAATAAAATTAAAACAAAATTTAATAGTCCTTCACCTGTGGAGCTGGTTATCGGACAGATGCCAATAAAACTTTCGCATATTGTAACATTTTTAGTTTCACTGTTTAAAACAACATACCTTAGTATAACTGTAATTTGTTCTGTGTGACTTACATCTGGTGTGCAATCTAATATGATAGAGAAATATTTTGATTCTCTGACTTTGTTCAGGATATAATTTTTTATGGTCGTGCCGAGTAAATCAATGATTTCATTCTGAATCTGATCTCCTAAATAGTGAGTCATTCGAGTTGAATCGAATTTCGAGGCTTGAATTCTGTGAATATATTCCCACATAACTGAATCAAAGGATGCTATCATTTCTATTGCTTTGAGAAAATTACCATTATCATGCTCATATAATATTTTGGACGAGCCCCTAAACGCCAGACATTGATGAGATAAAAATTTTATAACAGCTATGATCCTTTCCAATACATCACACCATTGTTTTTTTTTTAGATTCTAATAGTCTCAGTTGCATTTGATTTACAGTAGTTTTATTTTTTAACATATGATTTAGTTGGACCCAACATTTTAAATTTTGCTATGGAAATGCTTGTTTCGTGTCGTTTTAAGGTAGATGACAGATGTTGCCAATCGGAAAAACCGCTTGGAGCTGACAGACTACTTACAGTTTTACTGAATATTTTACAACAAAACAATAGACTGAATCTTTTGACGTAGAGTAAACAAGCCATTCTCTGTTAATTTTTTCCCATTAGGAAGATTTCTAGAGTAATAACTGTTTGCAAATTTTCTTCCATCGATATTAGCAGGAAAATTGTGGTTAAACAGCTGCACGGGACCACGGCTAACCAAAATATTAACAATATCATTAGTCATACTGGCGGGCCACGAACCGGGATCATCACCACAATCTAAACAGCTACTTGATGACGATAAATTGCTCACAGGTTCTTTAGCACTACTTTCTCTTTTTTAGTTTCACTGGAGTCTCCTTCTGAAGGACTAACATTTTTCTCTTCAGATACCTCCATAACTTCTAGATTTAAAGCTGCGCTTGTTGAAGCTACATCTACGTCAACATTCTCTTGACATTCTGAGTCCCTATTTTCTGGTTTGCTAAAAAATTTCTCAAGAGATCCCGCTAGTTTTTTCTCTGTATCTTTTTCTCGTTTTTGCTGTCGAAATTGAGCTCCTGAATTTTTTTTCTTTTTTTGCGGTTCCTGGAATTTTTTTGAAAAAGTTGTTTGTATTGATTAGATGGAATGTCCCCTTTCGTTACTTAAGTTACTTTTGTTACACTCTGTATTAATTTTAATACATTTTTTAATAAATCTTTACTTTAAGTTTTTTCAGTAAAATAACCTTTAAATTTTACATGAATACCTGCTGTTTATATGAATGCGCCCATATGCTGATTAATTAAACAAAGACACTTACCATAATTATGATTTTTTGCGCCGACAGATAATATAAATAATTTTCTAAATTATTTTTATAGTCACACTTCGCACAAAAATATACAGAATATTATTAATTTTGAGTACCCTGGACCGTTTCCCGATCTCACATTAGGGCTATAACCAAATAATTGAAGTTTGTTGTTCACTCAAATCACTTTCGCATTTGTGTTAAATAAATAAAAACAAAGAAATGAGTATATAGTTTTAAGGGGATTTCCCCTGATATCTGTGGGATTTCCCTATTTCGCATAGAGCACGATACGGATTAACTTTGTTCTCATGAATTTCAATAGATGGCGCTATGTAATGCTACGATATAAAAGAAATATTTGGGCGCCGTTCATCATATTATTTTTATAAGGATAATCTTTTTAGTATCGTGAGGTGACAATGTCTGAATTTTAGTCGATGATTGTCTGATTTGCCGCCCCCCTGAATGCGCCGCCCGCGTGCATTGCACGCCTTGCACGCCCGCTTACGGTGGGCCTGTATGAGGATCTATTGTAGATACCCAATTGCCTCAAAATCATAAAAGTTCTGTTTTTTAAATGGAACACCTTGTACATTATTGCATATTTGGATTGAGCGTTAAAAAGATTAAGTCTCATCAGAGTTACTACACTTAAACATCAAGGTTTTTCAGATAATACCATCTTTCTTAAAATTTGAAGATATTTTTATTCTCAAAATACTCGAAAGTATTCCAGGTAGTTCAGCGAAATTGACAGCTACACGAGAAAATACATCGTTTCTGATATTTCAATTACTCCGAGTTGCCCATGTTATACAGGGTGTTCAAAAATTAAAACTGATCAAATGAGAAATTCAAAGCCCAATAACTTGATTAATTCAAATACGATGCCATATTTCTTCATTTACCTAAAAATTCATTTTTTATAGCCTATTGAACGGTGTGAGAATCTCTCTGCTCAACTGTGCGCATTTTCACAGAATAAACCAAACTATGGCTTCTCGGGATTTTCAAATGAAAGGTACAATAAATCTAGTTGGCGCTGATTTCAACTGTCAAATTTCATTATTGTATAAGTAATGTAAAAATAATAAAAAACATGTTTACAATTATTCAGAATTTGTTAAACTTGATTCATAATAAAACAAAATCCCACAACAAGGGAGAATTTATGATAATTGTTCAAAACGTCCATTTCCAGACACTTCCGTACCTCTGCCAAGTCTATCCAACATTTGCGGAGTTCTGAAAGCATCTGTTATGCGTATTTTCATATCATTTGGAGATATTGGCGGCTCATTGAAAACAATTCCCTTAATATACCCCAAAACAAAAAATCTGGAGAACTTAAATCTGGAGACCAGGGGTGCAATTTTCAGATCCATCTCTTCCAATCCATCTATCTCGTAAGTTCGTATTCAAATAATGCTGCACTTCGCCATGATAATGAGGGGGAGCCCCATCTAACTGAAGCCACATAGTCGTTCTAATATTTAAGGGAACATTCTCTATTTGATGTTCGTGTGAGAGAAATTTTAAAATCAGTATACCATTTAAAGGTCCTTCAAAAAACTATGGTCCTATTTAATGAGGTCCAATTGTTCCAACCCTACACATTTACATACCATCCGTTTTGATTGTTCATTACTCTGTATGTATGTGCATAAAATCGAAAAATAGCAAAAATTCTGAAAAGTACATTCATCATTGAAAAATACATTTTCAAAACACTTTCCGTTACTATCCTCTCTCTCTCTCTCTCTCTCTATATATATATATATATATATATATATATATATATATATATATATATATATATATATATATATATATATATATATATATATATATATATATATATATATATATATATATATATATATATATATATATATATATATATATATATATATATATATATATATATATATATATATATATATATATATATATATATATATATACTTGTAATAGTGGGGGACCAAACAGGTACAGCATATTCCAAATTACTCCTCACCAACGCGAAATATAGCATTTTTAGAGTCTTCGGATCATTGAAACTTATAGTAATTCTTAGAACGAAACATAACGTTTTGAAAGGCTTATAAACTATATGATCAATATGATACTCAAAGGACAACTCAGAATCAAGATAAACACCTCAAAAAGTCTAGGATCACTTACCAATATCTTTAAAATATGAATTTCATGATTCGAATTTATAGAAATCTTTCGGTTTTTGTTAGGATGTATTGTATATAATGTATTCTCAAGAAAACAAAATCATATTTGACTTCTCCAAAGCACCTATTATAAAAAAAAATTGAAATTTGAAAATGATGAAATTTGGTAAAACACAAAAAAAAATCCTGAACTAATATTTTCGAAACGATATGGAAGCACTAATATTTTTCAGTACCCAGAAGGTCCACCTCTGTTATTAATGACACTTTGGCATCGTCGCGGCATGCTCAATATTCAATTGTCTATTACATTTTGGCCTAAGTCATTCCAAGCCCCCTGAACTGCTAATCAAAGCTCCTGTTCATGATGGAAGACGTTTTGATGCAGGAGATTTCTTTTTAGGGTGTCCCACACATGCTCGATGGGATTCAGATCTGGGGAGCAGGATGGCCACGGTAGAAGATCGATATCATTCTCTTCAAGAACGTTCAATACAACTCTTGCACGATGAGTAGGGGCATTATCTTGTTGGAAGAGTGGATTTTGACCCATTGTTTGGAGATACGGTACCACTACAGGCAAAACTATTTCATTTGCGTGAGAATTTCCCGTGAGGTTGTTTTGTATGAAAACTAGGTCAGTTCTTCCACCAAGGCGTATACCTCCCCAAAACATCACTGATCCGCCTTCCTGTCTAACCACTTCTCGCTGATGCTGGAGACGGTTTTGCTTTCCTGGTTCCCTCCATATTCGAATTCTTTCCGAATCGGGATAATAACTAAATCTAGATTCATCACTGAAGAGAACTGAGGCCCACCTCTCTTGATCCCAGTTTACGTGTTCTTGGCACCAAGCTAAACGAGCAGCGCGATTTCCATGGGTCAGTTGTGGAACTCCTAAAGGACGTCTGGAGTGGAGTTGACCTTCGTGCAGTCGATTGCTCACAGTTTGGTCGGAAATTTGTACATTATGAACTCGTGATAGCTCTTGAGCTAATTGAGATGCTGTGGTAGTACGATCTCTTCTGGCTTGTAAAACCAAAAATCGGTCTTGGGCGACTGTAGTAATCCTAAAACGACCTGTATGGCGTTCTTTTACTCTACCTATTTCATTGAAACGCGATCATAAACGGTTTATGACACTTGGGCTACTTTCCAGAACCCTGGATACTTCCCGATGTGAGCTCCCAGCTTGGAGAATGCCAACGGCTCGTAACATCTCTCCTCTAGTCAAATGTCGTCTTTCCATGGTCGAATCACAAAACTTGAATCTTTTATTTGTGATTACAACAGAAACAAAGTGCCAACTAATTGATTTGATATTGATCGATCTAGATACGATATATCGATATTCAGAAGTGTTCCTAGACTTTTTAGGTCCTTATATATATATATACATAATCAATGATTATAAAACAGCGTCGCATCTGGCATTTTATAGTTTATAAAAAACTGAAATCTGTATGTGGCAATCTGGAAATTTGGTATATATTAGGATAACGTTAAATGTTATGAGAATATATCAAGGTACCAGGATATATACAAACTATAACATCATCAGACAATGACATCAATGTACCAACGAGTAGTGTCAGAGGCTTTCTCCCCGGAAAAATCTACTGTATGGACGTTAGTCAAGTAACACTGTTACTCATTCATAGTTTTCTTTGTGTGAAGTGATGTACGATCGAATAGAATACTGATTTGAATCTAAATATAATAAATTGTCAGCTAATTATATTATCTTCTTTGTCGATCAGAGCAATATCAAATATTGACAGAAATACGGCGATAACGACTTCCGTTTTATTTTTTAAGAACTTCACAGCAATTTTTCGCTGAAGGTGGGAAAAGATAAAACAGAATCGAAGTATCTTTCAATAGAACTGGATGATTATATTGTTATATATTTACCAAGGAGGACTTAATGTTACTTTCATGAATAACCACAGTTCTGCATATCATAGAGTTCGTGAAATACATTATTCATTCAGCACCGATGAAGAATAGCATGAATTACACATCCGCTGACAGTTAAAGAAATGGAAAAGGCGACAAGATAAGAAATAAATTCTAGAAGCGAGAATAGTATAAAATGTACGTGGATGCTTAGTATGCAAAAGACTCGTGCTGTACCAGTCGATAGAAAATATTAAATTTTCCAGGTCCTGATAAACCTATAAAACATGATGCCGGGTGAGACAATGATGCACCGATTCAACAAGAAGTTTCAGCTAAAGTATTCGAAAACTTTCTTATCGAATTATTGTGGCACTGTCGATATCGCTTCGTTCGGAGCTATCTAGCTATATTAAATTGTCAAACTTCATATTTCACTTCCTTTGAAAGAGGTATGGAAATTGGAGGTCTAGTTTTAGGAAGTAGAGTCGAATATCCAAACTCTTCTCCGTAAAAGCGAATCGAGATTGAAATAGATTACATGAACGAATATATAGTTGAATGAGTATACAGAGTGGGGCGTAATGGAAGGGCGTTTTTGGAACGGGTAGTACACGTAACAATGGGTGAGTAGAGAGGAGTGGCTGAGGTTATCTGAAACAGGAAAAATTACTACTTAGTTCACAATGGTTATCTGGAAAAAAGAGCACCGTTCGTACTTGACGAGTTTTTAAAATCGGAGGGAGAAGCGGCGCTTTCGCCAGCGCTTCAACATTGATCGTAACGCTTCAGTTCCAAAACGTAACAGAATCATGCGATGGTCACAGAATTTCAAAACGAATGCATCAGTAATGAATCCGAAAACTCTAGGTCGTCCCAAACTGTAAGGACACCAGCTGCCGTGGAAAAAGTGAGACAAGCTGTAATTCAAAGCCCAGGGCGCTCTGTCCGAAAACGAGTGGCAGCACTCCAAATGAGTAGTCGAACTGTTCGCATAACTTTACACCTAGACCCCCGTTTTCACCCCAATAAGCATCTGAATGAAGGAGATTTTGCACAACGCCAGCAGTTTTCCGAGAGAATGCCAATGATTATCGCTGATGAAAATGAATCAGTGATAATGATGAGTGATGAGCCTCATTTTCATTTGAGCGGTTCGGTTAATAAACAGAACTGCCCGCATTAGATAGCAGAAAATCTCCGCGAACTGCATCAATCCCCACTTCACAGTGAGAAATCAACCGTTTAGTTCGCTATGAGTCGTCGCGATACCATTTCCGGTTATACCGGAAGTGAGTCATCACTTTCTTATTGGCAATCTACCTTTTTTATTATACATCTAGAACCGACATTTAAGCAAGGCATAAAATACCCAAGTTGTTGGCACTTGTCTGTCAAAACTTTTGACAGATTTAATTATATTTGTTATAAACTCGATTTTTGAGGAACATTTAAAAAAATTGTAGCTCGTAGATCTTTTGCACTACAGACACAATTTTTGCTTGGGTGGATAGAAGAAGGATCAAGGACTTTTTAAGCAGTCTACACATGTCAAATGTTTATTGCGTTGTTGTGTATGATTTTTTCAATTTGGCCTTCTTCAAACAGCAATAACTCAATTTTTTCAAATGGCACGTGCCAATTTTTATATCGCCATCAGATGAAGCGTCAAATTTCAGATGGAATTGTATAAGCATGTACTATACCCATCTCTTATAGTTCCGAAATAATTTGGGAATATATTGAATTATGATGATTTTGCAAGAACTAACAGAGAATGCTTTGAAATATTTGAATAAAGTAGCTGAACTGGCTACGCTCACCTGACAGGTGCCTAAAATTAATGTACTTGTCACTTCGTTCATTCGAATTTGATATTTCAACAAGAATTGTTGGTAATTTGAAGTGAAAATTTTTGAAAAACACCAGATTGATAATAAAATGGCTCATTATTCAAACGAGGATATGTTTAATCTCTTTTTAATTCATGGCGAATATCAAAAATTGGCGGATAGAACTTGCAGTCAATTCAATAACCAATTACCAAATTTGGCGCCTTAGAGTAAAACAAAATTTCGAAGGATTAGAAGCAATTTTCTGCAATTTGGAGAAACAAAATACATAGAAACTAGAAGAAAACCAATTCTCGAGGACGACGACAATCAAATTAATACGATAGCGTATTTTTGTGCCTATCCTCACGCGTCCATTGAGCCAGCATCAATGAATATTGGATTGAGTTATACTTCCATTTAAAGGATCCTTAAGAAACATAACATGCACACGTATTCTTTTATCAGACTACAACAATTGAAACCAACTGAACTTCCCAAGCGGCTAAATTTCTGTGAAAATTTATTAATTCGGCTTCAAGAAGATGAGACAATTCTGCAAAAAATTATATGGCCTGATGAAGCCAAGTTCAATGAAAGTGGAATAACCAACATGAGAAATCGACATTTTTGGGCCACAGAAAATCCACATTTCATTGAGGTTATTGATTTCCAAAATAAATTCAGCGAGAACGTTTTTGAAATTTTAATGAATGATTTGTTGGCTTATCACATTTATGAGAAAAATCTTAATGGACAAAGATACCTGGAAATTTTGAGAGGAACATTAGCAAATTTTTTAGATGGATTACCCCTTAACATTCTGAGGGATTGCTATTAGCAAATGGATGGTTCACCAGCACATAAAACACGAACTGCAGATCGGCAGCTAACAGAAATGTTCGAGGATAGATGTTGGGGTAATCAAGGACCAAATTTATGACCTCCGCGTTCTCCGGACCTGGCGCCCCTTGATTTTTATTTATGGGGCAAAATCAAGAGTGAAGTGTATCTTATTCCTGTAAGAAGTAAAGAAGAGTTACTATAGCGCATTCATAATATTTTCGTAATATTGATCCTGAGGAAACTAGGAGGGCAACTCATCATGTTCGTATACGAGCTGTCAAGTGTATCGAGCAAAATGGGGCCCATATTGAACATTTCTTCAGATCGTAAATTAGTTTTCTCCTATGATGTTTGCTATCATTTATTCGTATTAATGTAATTATCTTCAATGATTGATTTTCGTTTAGTTCCTACAATTTTCAT
Organism: Cryptolaemus montrouzieri; assembly: GCA_013387265.2. NCBI lineage: Eukaryota > Metazoa > Arthropoda > Insecta > Coleoptera > Coccinellidae > Cryptolaemus > Cryptolaemus montrouzieri. Next base: position 143,380,321 of record JABFTP020000185.1, read on the forward strand.
TCATCCGAATTGAAGAAAATTGCTTCTAATGCTTCGAAATTTCATTTTACTCATAGACGGTAAATTTGGAAATTTTTCTACATTCTAAAATGAATTAAAAAAGATTAAATATATTTTCGTTTGAAGAACCAGTGGTTTTATTCCAAATGTGTTGTATTTTTTGGATATTTTCAATCTGAAATAACGACAATTCAATTCTTGTTGAAATATCAAATTCGAATGAACGAAGTGACAGGTACATCAATTTTAGGGCACCTGTCAGGTGAGCGTAGCCAGTTCAGCTACTTGATTCAAATATTTCAAAGCATTCTCTGTTAGTTCTTGCAAAATCATCAAAATTCAATATATTCCCAAATTATTTCGGAACTATTAGAGATGGGTATAGTACATGCTTATAAAATTCCATCTGAAATTTGACGCTTCATCTGATGGCGATATAAAAATTGGCACGTGCAATTTGAAAAAATTGAGTTATTGCTGTTTGAAAAAGGCCAAATTGAAGAAATCATACAAAACAACGCAATAAACATTTGACATGTGTAGACTGCTCAAAAAATTTCTTGATCCTTCTTCTATCCACCCAAGCAAAAATTGTGTCTGTAGTGCAAAAGATCTACGAGCTACAATTTTTTAAATGTTCCTCAAAAATCGAGTTTATAACAAAAATAATTAAATCTGTCAAAAGTTTTGACAGAAAAGTGCCAACAACTTGGGTATTTTATGCCTTGCTCAAATGTCGGTTCTAGATGTATAATAAAAAAGGTAGATTGCCATTTGAAATAACAAAGTGATGACCCACTTCCGGTATAACCGGAAATGGTATCACTTCGAAAATATTTTACTCCAATTGGAAATCGCTAGTTATGGCCGCGTATAGAATTTCAGCTTGTTATTGTAATTGGAACTTGAAAAGTTTTTAACGGACGGTCCCGGTAGATATCACTGTATACACCGGAGCTAATACTGTCGATGGCACACATTTTACTAATACTGAAAATGATTTGGGTTTGTGTGGAAAGGTTGTAGTAGAGCTGTGTAAGAATCCTCGAGGGACAACAGTTTACTTCGACAATTTTTTTACATCATTATCTCTCATCGAACTATTGAAATCAGAGTATGGAATTCATAGGTTGGGTAATATTTGAAGTAATCGTTTGAGAGGTTGTGAGCTTGAGACAGATAAGAATCTTCTGAAGAAAGGAAGAGGTAGCTTCGACTACAAAGTTGATAACTCTGCAGGTTTAGCTATAGTACAAAAGGCAGACACAAAGTATGTTACACTAGCAAGCTCATGTGTGTCTCATTCTCCAACTATCGAAGTAAACAGATACAGCAAGGAAAAGAAGAAAAAGTTCACTGTTGAGTGTCCCCAGATAATAAAACAGTACAACACTCATATGGGCGGAGTGGATCTAGCTGATATGCTCATTGTTCTATATAGATCACCCTACAAATCAAAGAGATATGTATGGTATATGGCAGTATACAGTCAACTAGTGGATATCTGCATAAACAATGGCTGGCTACTCTACAGTAGACAAATGGATGCCATGGGGTAACCAACACATGACAAACTAAAGAAATTTAAAACAGTAATTGCAATTTTCCTTATAAGAGCGAAAAATTTAGAAAAGACGAGAAAATCAGATTTCACCAATGACGAACCTTTCAAAAACTCAAAGTGCCTCTTTCCGCCAGGCCAAGCGATGACATGAGATACCACGATGTTGGGCATTTACCAACAAACGGTGAAACGACTATTTTTGTGAAAAATGTAAATTGCGTCTTTGTATTGTCTCAGGAAACAATACTAGAAATTGTTTCACGATCTATCACACAAGAAACCTTTAAGGGGCAATGTATACTGTGAGATACATTTTGTTTTTTTCTTATCGCAAGTTTCGAAATTATGGAAATTTTGTATTCGTGCTTCATTTGATATAATAAACCTACATCTGAGGAGAAATTTTCGTTTTATTGAAGAAAAAATTTCTGCCCGATTTAGGGTTAATCTTCGACACTCACTAACTGTGATATTATGAACAATGAATTCCTTAGCATTGATTGGAGTACGATATTAAACAGTCATGATGTGAATGTCTGTGTAAAAAATTTCTATGTAGTATTGAATTATACTATTAGTAAGCATGTGCCGCAGAGGTTCAATAAACGTAATAATTACCCCACATGGTTCACTAAAAACACTATTAAGTTCATTGAAGAAAAATATTCGATTTCACAAAAAATTTAAAAAATTGGAAAACAGATTTAATTATTAAATGTTTGCTTCACTGCGAAAAGAGAATAAAGTTGCGATTCAGAGGAGCTACGAAGCCAATATTTCTTCTGTTGAAAATAATATTATGAAGACTCCAAAAACATTTTGGTCTTTTATTTCTGAAAAGAAAAAAAATGAGAGTATACCTTCTGTCATGAGGCTTGATGCTAATGAGTTTGAGAGGGATGTTTTGACGTCCAATGTTTGCGGAGAGAACTTCGCAAGTGTGTTTGAGGATCCTAATAAACCTGTTGTTTATAGCAGGATATTCGATTCCTTCTCGTCAGTTTCTATACAGCGTATAGACTTGTAAGATATTCGGAAGAGGATTGATAGTCCTGATATGTTAATGGGTCCTGGTGCATTCTTAATTCCACCAATATTCATAAAATCATGTTGTGCATCACTTTTGCAGCCTCTTCGGATAATATTCAATAAATCATTATATTGCGGTGTGTTTCCGGATAACTGAAAGTTAGCTAAAATTGTACCGCTATTCAAAAGTGGAAAAAAAAACCTGATAAGTAATTATAGACCAGTTTCCATATTAGGCCTTTCTGGAAAATCTTTGAATCTATCATGACTGATCATCTTTTCCACGTGTGTAGTTCAAGAGTATCGCGTTTTTGTCAAAGGTAAGTCAGTATTGATGAGCTTAGCACCTTATATACATTTTTATCTGAAAGTTTTGACGAGAGCGTGCAGGATGTGGTATATTCTGACATTGCCAAAGCATCTGATAAGGTTCATCATCAAACACTTCATCATCATAGTCACAATGTCTTAACAGACATATTGTGAACTCGTAAAATCGGAACTGGAACGCTGCAGATACGAAGATTATCAATTGTTTTCGAAATTGTAGCACGCCATCTTTCGCGACTTCGAGTTAGTTCGGTGGCTTTTGTGACATTCACATCCATCAACTGTTTCGTTGCATCCACCCAACGTGAAGGGAAACGGCCACGATACTTTAAATATTTTTTTCTTCTCGAGATCTACTCGATCGATCTTTTGAGAATCCCTGCTCTATAGGAACGTAAGGAAATTGGTTATGTCGTTTTTTTCTCAAAATTTTGAACAACTATCTGCTATCTAACCTAGCATCTTTAGAGTATATCATTTTGGGTGCCAAATTTGAGACTGAGAACCAACGAGCTATTTTATGTTCCTTTTAGAGTAACGAAAAATTCTCAAAATGCACCTATTCACAGATTGTTGAGCACTTATTATGAAAAACTTTCTGAAGTTGACATATTCTTCATGTCATTACGCAATTTTAAAAATACAAACAGGGGAAGTTGTCTTTACATTCATTCTCTACTTATTTCTTTAGTTTTACTTTTTTCTTTATATTTAATAACATGGCAATCATAATAATAATTCAATTCTGTTTTTGTATTTTCGCACACCATATCATACTTCAATCTGTGAATATGTGTTTGGGCTACTTACCTGTTTGTATTCCTATTTCTAAATAAATACACACAACACAAAAGTTGTCGCATCACCTGGTATTCTGAATTCCACAATCGATTAACCAGCTCGATCGCAGCTCTTTTTCAACATATGTTTTTGGACATATGAGGGGAAAAAAATCTTATCTATGTAGTAACATTTGTTTCCATATGATCTCAAACACGTCTGAAACAAGAATGAGTTTATTTGACTATCATTATTCATTCATTTTCTCTTCGGTTTTCACGCTAAATTAATGCAAGTTCTCTGTTTCTTGTTGATTTTCGAATCTTTGAATATATTGTAATGGCTGTTGAATGTCCTGGACGCTATTGGAGTGATCATAAAGTGGTAAAAATTGTAGTACTTCTAGAGTAGGAGCGAAGCCAACGTTACGTGGCTAACTTGTTGAATGTTAACCAAAGCACTATTTCAAGATCAATTAATCGGTTCCACGAAACAGGGGAATATGGAAGAAGGGCCGGACAGGGAAGAAATCGGATAACAACACCAGTTGATGATCGTTGGCTTCGTTTAACTGAACTAAGAGTTCGGCACTGTACTGCTAGAATACTACAAAATGAACTTGCACTTTCCAGAAATGTGCATTGCAAACTCTTAGGAACAGGCTCAGAGACAACGATATCAGACCAAGGGTGGCTTCTACCGGCCCGCTTCTCATCAGAGAGCATCGAGTTGCAAGACTTCAGGTTCCAAGGAATATGCAAATTGGGGTATTCAAGAATGGTCAAATGAATGCCTGTATACAGACGACCTGGGAAACGGTATCATCAATGCAATATCTGGCAAACCGAAATTTTTTCCATGGTCGAACTGAGTTAGTCCTAGTGAATAATGGAAGAATGACAGCGGCCAGATACATCGCAGATATCATTGAACCCCATGTTGTACCCTTTGGCCCATTGATTGACGAAAACTTCATTTATATGCATAATAATGCTCGACCACATGCAGCTAGAATGGTTACAGAATTTGTGCAAAATGCCGAAATTGATATTTTAAGACGGCCAGCCAGAAGTCCCGACTTGATTCCCATAGAACATGTTTGGGACAACATGGGGTGGCAAATTCAGCAACGTAAGATGCCTTGTAGAACACTCCAACAACTAGAAAATCTGTTTCCTGAAATTTGGATCTCAGTGACTCAAAAGTACATCAAAAATTTGTTTGAGGGGTTTCCGAGACGTATACTGGCAGTAATTAGGGCCCGGGAAGAAGCACTCGATTTTGAAAATGATTAGTAACCATTCGATGCTAGTTGATTGGTCTCTTCGTGAATGGTTGAAGATGGTAGAATTTTTCATTAACTCGAAAATTGTTGATAATTTCCATCATAAACTCATCTCTTCTGAATGATATCTTTTCATTTTACACTTCTAAAAGTTACCAAGCGACTCTTGAATGACCAACCTAAAAGTTTATATAGTATTGTCGTAAAAGTAGGGTGATGCGACAATTTTGGTGGGGAGTGTATATGAATAAAATAAATCAAAAAAATTTCATTTTAATAAATAATGGATATTATAAATGGAATATAAACTTAATTGCACATCGAAATCCTAAAAGTATTCATGTCATTTTATATTTTATAATTTTCTGTACGCTCTATATTTTAATTTCAGTAAGATGAAGGCTATTGTGTCGCATATCAATGAGGAAAACAAAGTAGATACTGGTATGTTGGCATTTGCATTTCCTAGAACAATAGGAAGTTATCTCAAATGAAGAAGTTTCTCGAGTCTGGGATGAGTACTAACCAGGCAAGCCTCTGGGTCTTTTGTTTCGTATTTTGTGGTCACGTTCGGTCTCTCAGTATCCGCCCTCCAACTTGGATACTAAATTATCCATGTCGTCCTCCTAATTGGAATTGATTAGAAACACTCCACACTCGGGGTTGCCATGAAGACAGATCGATGTAAAACTAGCTTTTAATAGATCAATTTCAATAAAGATGTTGTTTGAGATATTTTCGATTCTTTTGATTTATTGAATCCTTGGCGGGTCGTGAAACTAATTACAAATGCAATCAGGCATATTTAATTATGGTATCGGTATGTTTACAATATGCGACGGTTTTCAGTTATTGATGAAGCCTAGGCTAGGAAGTTTATATTTGTTCAAGCGAGTTGAGTAAAGTTGCTATTCTTAGCCTAACAAATGAAACTTTAATTTGTAATGTTTGCTTCGAGAATCGATTATATTTCATGAAATGTATTTTCCTGTTCAAAAAAAGTCTTGTTATTTTCTCTTGCATATTCGATTTGTAGAATAAAATAGATATGTAGGACGAATCGAAGGTCCAACACAAAGCAAGATATGCATTTATTCAAATGTTCATCCCTATGGAAAAAAGTATGGACTACTACTTAGGTATCTTCCAAGTTTTAGTGAAAACGTATACATCACTCTTGTTTTTCATGCTTCCTCCTTTTGATTTGCTCTTTTGCCGACACTTGACAAAAGAGGACGTCATTGACATTCATTTATGGAGTATAAGAAATGTAATGCATCATTCGAAAACTTTTCCTTTACTATGAACGTTTCTTCATTTCGTGCCGTTTCAAAATGGCATTCATTGATTTGTCAAATCTGTTATTATTCAAAATTATCATAGATATCTATAGTACACCATATTACAATAGTCCATGTGTAGATATACAGGGTGGCCCACTAGTCACTGGAAGCAGCATAATGCGAAGAAAACGAGGGATTTTGAATTTTTTTTCTCGTAATATGATGAACTTCTGTTACAGTCACAATTTAAAAATAATTTGGTATAAACAGGGTGTTTCGTATCTGGGGAACAAATCAAAGTTATGTTTTTTTCAAATAAAACACTCTATATATTTTTCATGATTTTAGCTTTGTGAGATCAAATGAAGGTGATTTTGTTCGATATTCCCTATACCTAAGTTCAATGGTTTTCGAAATATTTGAGATTTTTCGAAATTTGATGACTATTTTGAAAATTTTTTTCTTCTCTCGTTGTGACTTTCCGATTGTGATTTTGCAGATACTACTACTCCATTTCTGAGTAACCATCGTTTGGAAACTCTGAAATTGATACAGGGTGCACAGTAGGGTGTATCGTTTTTGACTTTTTTTCGAAATTCAAAAAGTATAGTGCGAAAAAGTTGCATTTGGTGGCACCAAGCATCTGTGATTTTTTTTCAGAATTTTTGAACAATACCTAGGGGTCGCGCAATGCTCTTAAAGTGCCTTCTGTTGTATATAGGCAACCCGCACACAATTTCGCGATTTCAAGTGTTTTCAGAAGTCTAAAGTCGATTTTCTTGCAGTTTGTTTATGTGTATTTGTTGTCTTTGTGGTATAAAGGAATAAAAGACTACGATGTCACGAATTAGAGGAAGAAAACAAGAAATTATAAATACCAGTATGCTATTTTTCTCGTATTTGGTTGGGTAAGGTTCTTTATACTAAGTGCGTCAAGCAGGAACAGGCTACTCTTTTTTTATTAAATGTCAAGCATTGGCAACACTGGGAGTGGGGTAGCTGCATCGTGCAACAATGTTCGAGGCGACAGGGCAGTGCGATAGTGGAGGGGAATCGGGTTCGGATAGGAAGGGAGCGGTGTGGGGTGAGAGGGGAGGTCAGCATGAGGTGGAAAGAGTTTCTTTATTCAGTCCGCTTCCAACCGCGCTTGAGGAATGAGCTCGGATGCTGTTCGGTCAGCTGTGCGCCTTAGATATTTTTTATGAGTGACAGTGAGCGAACGAATATTTTTTCCGTGTGTTCCCGTGCTGTAAAAGTGCTTGTAGGGATTTATTGCATAGACTTTTAGTTTCGCGCAAGCAACATGGGCAAAAAAAGACGTTTGCGTTCCGCTCGTGACTTTGCTGCAGAAGAGATGAAGGACATACGGCTTCCGACGAACATTGACGTCATGAAACATTTGTTTTGGGAGAAACGTAACATTAGCGGTACCAACGGTGACCCGGCTGTCAGTAAGATAGTAAAGTTAACAGCAGAAAAATTTATTAGCGTATGGAAGAAAGCGTCTTTGCCAAACGTCAGTATTTTTCGTGTTACTCAAATGATCACAGACTATCATCGTAAACGTTCTAATCTCGTGAAATCATCAAAGCGTGCTGGAGATTCTACTGAATCTAAAATAAAAGCTTTTATAAAAGATGGACAAAGACTTTTTGATATATGTGCGTGCAGGTGTTCTGACTGTGATAACTGTACCTGTGATATTTCAAAGAAAGTGCCCAAACAAGAGAGACAGTTTTTAACTGACCAGTGCAACGAGAGAAAGATGGTCATCGGAGCTGTTGATTTGGAAACAACACATCGAAACATGAAGAATGAAGAAAGGAAAAAACGAAACGCGAAAAAGGTTACTGGCTCAGACATGGATTCTCATCCTGTATTGCGTAAGCGTCCCAAGCTAAAAGAGCAAACAGCGTCAGAAGCAGAAGAGTACCGAAAATCCTTCGGAGGCGCTTCGCCAGTTGGCTTCGTATGTAATGAAAGTTTACGCTCCCGTTTGGTACTCAGTAAAAAAAGAGCCCTCGATTGCCCAGGGTCCAATACATTCATGGAAGTTGATTCGACTGTCACGCTACCTGCCTCTCAAACTGCGGAATATTGTGGACAAGGTTATTCAGAACACTGCCTATTTTGGACACCCTGAGAATGTACTGTTCGCTATGATCAACGATGGCAATCCCGGCACGAGAGCTTTTGCTTGGAGAAGAATAAAAAAGGCAAGATCGACGAAGACTACACCGAAGGGAATACGCGCCTTCGAATTGCCCAAATTAAAGTTCAACGCTGAGCACTACTATGATCTCATAGACTGGTCTTCGAACCCTGTGACCGAGCTCCCTCTAACCCGATCACTATCACCCGAAGAAATAGAAGAAAATATTAGGAGTCGAGCATTCTGTGATAAGGAATTAACCGCTTTCCCCTGCCACACTCAGGCTGTCGAAAGGCTGGTAAAATTAGTAACCGAAGCTTCTTCCTCTGTTTTTGGGCCACAATCTCGTGACGCGTACGTGAAAGCAAACTGGAGTCCAGACAACGGATGCCATCTCTACATATGCCGTTGCACAAGAAGAGCGGAAGGGTCCATAGGAATTTCTGATTTTCATAATTTAATTTTACCAAAGCTGCATTAACGTTAAATTGTATCCATGCTTTATTAACACTTGTTTGTAACAATATTCAATTGGCTTTAATTGTATTAATCTTCCATTATCATTTAATCCCAACAAAGCAAATATTATAATTAAAATTTTAATTTATAATGATGTTTAACTCTAATATTGTATTGTACAATAAAAGTAAAAAAAGAGCCTAACAATACAGCGAAATCCTTCTTTCATTTATACTCCATAAAAAAAAACTAAAAACAAGAGAAAGAGTTCAGAAATGTGACTTTAGAACCCTAAAACAGCTTGAAAACGCAAGATTGTTGTGCGGGTTGCCTATACACAACATAAGAAACTTTGAGGGCATTGCGCGACCCCTAGGCATTGTTCAAAAATTCTGAAAAAAAAACATAGATGCTCGGTGCCACCAAATGCAACTTTTCCGCACTATACATTTTTGAATTTCGAAAAAAAGTCAAAAACGATACACCCTAGTGCACAGTATAAAATTTCCGATTCCGCCTTTGTTCAACCCTTTTTTTCTCAATTTTTTCAGATGACACACCCTGTATCTTATACTCCGTAATGATCGGTTATTTTTATACCTATCGAACAATGCTCATGTTCTCTATAACTATCTTTAACGGTTACCGAGATTTCTCGAATTTTCTGATACTTTGTGTCTCAATATTCATCTCGAAACGTTTTACTCCGTTTCAGAAGAGGGGTGCATGTCACTTGATAAGACAAAACAGGAGTTTGTACGATGTGCTACTTCAAACACCAGCTTTAAGTCTACATTTGAATTTGGGAGGCTTTTAAATCAGATATGATTTCATTATTACAAATTTGTTTAGATCAAAATTATTTCCATTTCAATAACAAATATTATACTATTGAAGACGGCTTGATTATGGGCAATCCGTTAAGTCCTCTGTTAGCAGAAATATTCATGAATAACTTAGAGAAATTAATTCATAATCATTCACTCAGTAAATATTATTTATACTGGTATCGCTATGTAGAGGATATCATTATTTGCTTCACAGGAACAGATAGACAGTTGAAAATTTTCGAAAATCATATAAATTCATTACATCCAAAAATTGCATTCACAACCGAAATAGAAAACAATAATTCAATCAATTTCTTAGACGTAACAATTTCGAATGAAAATGGAAAACATGTTTTCGCAATTTACCATAAGCCGTCACATACAGATATTATAATACATAACTCGTCGTGTCATCCATATCAACATAAAATGTCAGCATTCAATAGTTTTATTCATAGATTGATTAACATCCCGTTATCACCAGAAAATTTCAACAAAGAACTAAATTTGATTAAACAAATAGCCAAAAATAATGGTTACAATCCCAAACTAATAAATAATATTTTAAATAAAAACAAAGTAGAATCGCATTGAATGAAGTTTACCCTGTCGATAAATTGAAACAAAAGTTCAATACCTTAACCTACGTTGGCATTACAAGTGAGAAACTGAAATCATTCTTAAGTAGCAATAATTTCAACATAGCTTTCCAAACTAACAATAGTTTAGGCAAATATATAAAAATAATAAAACCAAACCAGGTAAAAACAATAAATCAGGTGTTTATCGATTGAATTGCAATGACTGTGATAATTTCTACATTGGTAGAACACATAGAAATTTTAATATTAGAGTATCGGAACACAAACGCAGTTTTTCAAATAAAAATCAGATTCAAATTACGCGAATCATCTCTTAGAAAATAATCATTCTTTCGACCCACAGATAATAAATATTGGAAGGTAGATCTTTGGGAAACTTTAGAAATTAATAAATACAAACACTCAGGTAGACTCATCAATGAACAAGTAGATTTAAGCCCTTCACTTCTATTGAATCTTTTCGGGGAGCAATCTATTCCTTAATTTTATTGGATATACCTGTCATAAATAACCACTTAAGAATAAGCAAACCAATAAGCTTTTAATTACTCAGGTACATTTATAGTTATATTCTCATTTATATTTTTCTGTATATTCATTCGTCTGAAGAAGCTACGGTGTAGTGAAACGCGTTACGAATCGCAATTAAGTAAAATTCCTTAAAACACAGTACTTGTTTTTTATTATTTAAGTCTACAAGTCGAAAATGATAAAAATCTCTGCATAGGCCGATGCGAAATCGATGAAAATGAGTTTTTTATGGACTTCAGTTTAAAAAAAAGCAGTGTTTGGAGAAGTTGAAAATTGTTTAATTCGAGCCTATTTCTTATATTCCTTCTTGTAAACTATTTACCTTTTGCTGTAACGGTATTCATAAAATTTTTTTCAAAATTATTTCTTTTTTGCTCATATAACTATTTCTTGGAAATCAGATTATTTTGAAGGAGAAAATATGCCTTAAATGGGTGAAAATGTTTGACAATTGAGAATATTACTACGAATTACGGAACAGAAAAGATTGCATGAATAATTGAAGCAATAGAAATGTTACAAAAGATGTTCAAAATGGCCTCCGTTTTGCTCTATGCATAATTGTATTCTCCTTTCGAAAGATGCCCTTGCTCAGCATTTCAGGCGTAACTATCTGGAAAGCTTCCTTAGTCCTATTTTTCTTATCTTCCAGTGTATTAGGCGGCTTGCGACAAAAAAACGCCTTAACATATCCCCACAGGAACAAGTCGAGGGATGTTAAATCTGGCGATCTCGCTTGCCAACTCCAGGGTCCTCCTATTCCGATTCATTTTTTGGAAAATTCTCATTCAAATGATCTCTCACTTGTTGGCTGTAGTGGGCAGGAGCTTCAACCTGTTGGAGCCACATTCGTTGTCTCATGTCAAGTGGCACATTTTCCATAGTAAATGAGGAGGCAGCTAAACTTACCCATTACGCTCAATTCCATAACTTGGCAATTTTCGGTATTTCTGCAACCAAAAAAGGCCATAAGAGCAATGACTGGAGCAAATCTAAATGATAGCTGCAAACCATTGTTTGTAAAATATGAAATATTACCAATTCCATCAATTTTTAAACACACCTGTTTATGTAACGTACATGAAAATCTTGAAAAACAGTGTCCCCATTCGACTGTACATTCCTACCCAACACGGAGTGGGGACAATCTAATCTTGCCTTTTCATCAGCTCAGTAGGTCGCAGAATAATTACACTGTGCTAGTTCAAAATTCTAACACGCGGGAGACATACCTAGTAAACCTATATCGGGTACGCTGAATCCAGTGGTAACCACCGTTTTTCAAAGTTAGCTCTTATTTAGGAGATATTCGCCTGATTTTGCTGATTTTAGTAGGGTTCGTCGCTTATGACTTCAGTACATTACATATGCCTGTAATTCCCAAACCGTTCGAAAAATCGCTTTACTGTCTTCGGCAAAGTTTTAGCTATTGTCATGACAAACAACTTTTCTGAACATACCAACATAGAAAAACCTCATTCAAACACCGTTTCTGTCCAAAAAACTCCATTTCTTTGCCATTTTTCGTTAATTTTCGTCTAAATAATTGAGAAATCAAGGGAATTTCGCTTTAAAATCTCAAAATAAGAGAAGAGAACACATTTCCTACAGTTAAATCAATCATGATTTTAACTCAAATTTTTATTCCAATTCCAACAATTTTCAACAAATAAACATATAAATTCATGTTCATTCTTCTTCTTCTCCATCTTCATCTTGCTGTGAATTCCAGCAAATGTCTCCTAAGAGAGAATCAAGTTTTTTTCCACTATACCAGTGCTCAAGCCTAGCAGTCACCTGATGATACCGTTCACCATGCTCATCTGATTCACATGGTGATTGTTCGGCAAACTTGTCTGCATGGTAATGTAAAAAATTAATTTTCAGAGACATTTTTACACCGATGTTTCGGAAAGCAACGAGCATATTTTCAACGTTTATGCGCCGTTTTTTACACGATGAATTCCAAGTACATTTTCGATGACTCCTTTGACGCAATCCCAAGCAACGAGCTGCAAATTCGACAAACTGTTTTTAAATTGTTGGTCTCTCATCAAGCGTCGAATATCAGGTCCATTGAGTATGCCTGTAGTAAAATAATTCGAAAAAATATATGCTAAATATTGAATAAGTTAGGTTGATTGGTACGTATATAGTTTCACACAAACCTTCTTTTATTTTCATTCCACTCAATTCGCTCAAACTCATTGAATACATTGCCTTCAGGATCTAGGGCCTTGATGAAATTTTTAACAATCCCAAGCCTGATATGCAGAGGTGGAAGCAACACTTTTTCGATGGGCACAAGTGGAATTTCAACGACGTTTTCTCGACGCAATCTGAACCCTTGTCTTATAGGCCAGGTTTTATTGGTATATTGGCCGCCGGCATATCTAGTATCCCATAGACATATAAACACATGTTTTTCGTATATCCCGTCTGCATTCCTCTCAAAAGAGTTAACACCTTCAAATCTGCACAAGTCTTCCAACGATGGTCATATTTCACCAAATCAAGGATTTTTTTCAATGATTCGTAATTTTCTTTCGTTTTTGTGCTGATGGCAATCGGGACACTGTTTTATGAGTTTGTGGCATAAAGCAAAACCGCCTTGAGACTGATTTTGGACGAATCGATGAAAAGACGCCAGTCTTCTGGTTTATACTCATGATGCATTTTTAATACCAATTCCTTGATATCAGTGCAGTACGCGAATGAATTGTCTTCGATGGATTTGAATAAAGCAGTGAACTGTCTATGACGGCCGATTGCTCCATATACTTTAATATCAGGTGCTAAGACATTCTTTTTTTTCAATTCCTGAGTCAAAATAATGGACTGACGCTGCGATAAAATCAATCGACGAATAATTTTATCCAGATCTTTTTGAGAAAATTCGGCATGATTACCTTGTGGAGATACATTTGATGGTACATAAACCGATGCAGACTTTCGCCAATAGTATCAAAAGTAGACGGAATGTACTCTTCTGTCGGACTGAGTCTTTTCGGTATTGGGATGGATTCCGAATGTGGTAACGGCAACTGAACAACCCGAGTTCCTCTTTGTTCAACTTTACGTTTTTTAGCTCTGTTCAATCCGACAATTTCATTAACACAAGCAAAATAGTCATCTGGATTATGTTCTTGAGGATTTGTCTAAATTACTGGAATGCTGAAAGGCATAGATTGGAATTCACCTGTAATAAAGATAGCTCTAATTGATATAATTTTGAAATAAATGATAAATCACTTCATTTTACCTCTTTTCCATCCACTCAATCTTATGACACAACCAGTAAAAAACGATTTTTGGAGCCCAGTTCACATCTTTGATTACAGTTTGGTTGAAATATTGTGTGTACGATTCAGCAATTTCTTCAGAAATTGAACGCTTGCTTGTCATTATAGTAAACTTTCCACAAATGTAGCAAAATTTATTAAATTTACTGCACGAATTCATTTTGATATTTTTACCAAATATATAACTTGTGTAAACAAGGATACTTCAACAAGAAATATCAAATTAAGAAATATCAGAACTAAGACTATGAAAAATGGCACACAAATACATAGCAAAATACGTAGTAACATCAATGACAATACTAATAAATACGTTAACAGTGACATCTGTGAGAAATTTGAGTTGAAATCATGATTGTGCGTTTAAATTTTTGATTTAACTATAGGAAATGTGTTTTTTTCTTATTTTAAGATGTTAAAGCGAAATTCCCTAATTTTTCTATTATTTAAATAGAAATTAACGAAAAAATGGCAAAGAAATGGAGTTTTTTGAACATGTTGTTAATAAACGGTGTTTGAATGAGGTTTTTTATGTTAGTATATTCAGAAAAGTTGTTGGCCATGACAATAGCGACGAACCCTACTAAAATCAGCTAACTTCAAAGGCGGATATCTCCTAAACAAGAGCTAATTTTCAAAAACGGTGGTTACCACTGGATTCAACGTACCCGATATAGGTTTACTAGGTATGTCTCCCGCGTGTTAGAATTTTGAAGTGTCATTTTCACGCACTGTGTTATCATTTTGTGGGTGAAGAGCTTTACAATGCTTTGCCAGCTGCGACCATCAGGTTGTTTTTCAACGTACTGATCTATTTTTAAACAACTTTAGGGCTGAAGATGACATCACAGAGGCCGTAAGGGCTATAAAGAGTTTTGGACTGGAGGAGATGAGTTGTAGGTTCATTACAATACAATGTTGAGAATGTCTCGGCAAGGATCTCAGCAGTTACAAGTCCACTAGTGCTCCTTTGATTACCAGTATTACGTACAGTTAGGGGTGATACCTTCGTATTCATAGAGTCTGTGAAGAATTAGAGAGAATAATAAATAGCATAAAGTATCGAAGATCGTGGTACGTGAGGAAGAAAAGGTTAGGTTAGGTTAGATTTCAGTAGTTATAAGTCTGCTAGCACTCCTTCGACCACCAGTATTACGTAAAGTTAGGGGTAATACCTTAGTACTCATAGTCTTTGAAGAATTAGAGAGAGTAATAGATAGCATGAAGTATCGAAGATCGTGGTACGTGAGGAAGAAGAGGTTAGGTTAGGTTAGACATTCGTTCAAGACACTCAGCCCTTTCATATTTAAAAAGAGAGTCAAAGCTATACTGCTTGCCAATGTATATTATAGTATCGAGGAGTTCATGGAGTATTTTCTTAATTGTGATTTTTGTGATATTTGTCTGTGAGCCATATACCTTTTGTATGTATGCAAATTATTTATACTGACGAACCATGTAATATATTGATGGATAAAATAAGAAACTAAAAAAGAACTTAAACTAAACCTGACCTACCGCCTATGGGTTTTTGGATTTTATCTATGGGCAACGTTGAAAGATAAAATTTATTCTGAACCTGTGACTTCAAGATATGATTAGCATAATAGACTGCAAACTGCTTTCATGCAGTTGGATGTGGAGAAACTGAGGCGTTAAACATCACAGGATGGGATGCGCCTAGTAGAACTATGTCTAGAAGTGAATGGTCATCACTTTCAACAATTATTATAAAATTCAATTCGTTTTGATATTTTTGACTTCAAAAATTCGACAAGTGCATTGTGGCATTTTTTTTCTCTTAATTTATCAATTATCCGATAATAAAAGGACAGTTATTTGTTAATGCTCTGGAAACTGTCTATGCACGTGCAAGGATCTAAGCCGGCTTTGCCAACTTTAGATAGGTACGTAAAATTCGTTTTTTCTACATAACTTGAAAACTTGAAATCTCTCGTACCGGATATTTATAAGAAACTTCATTTTGTGTTTTACGTGAAATCTAAAGAATTGAAAGAAATTATGGGTTACGATTTAAAAAAAGAAGTAGTTTTCGATGTTTTTTCGTTTCAAAAGGTGGGTCGGAAAAAAGAACACTCTGTATACTGATTTCTTGTTTGCAAAACATCTTTCATTCTTTTGGTAATGAAGGAATATTAAGGAAAAAATATATCTTGTGATCATCCTTGTACCTTAGTTTGTATTCAGAACATGATAATGACAGGGTCGAAACCGGTCGTGTATTAACAAATAAACGTGGAAACTAAGAAAAAGTTTTTCCCCTTCTTATTTTGAAATCTCCTTGTTGAGATCTTATGGGCTTTTCGATCGATCTTGAACTGTTCTGTTAGAAAGTCGATTCGGGTTTGACAAAAATCATATCCGGTGTATTTGAAACTAACATATATTGGTAATAAAAAACAAGTACAATAATTGCGATTCGTAACGCGTTTCACTACACCGTAGCTTCTTCAGACGAATGAATGCACAGAAAATATAAATATAAATGTTCTTGAGTAATTAAAAGCTTATTGGGTTGCTTCTTCTTAAGTGGTTATTTATAACAGGTATATCCAATAAAATTAAGGAATAGATTGCTCCCCGAAAAGATTCAATAGAGGTGAAAGGCTTAAATCGACTTGTTCATTGATGAGTCTACCTGAGTGTTTGTATCTTTCGATTTCTAAAGTTTCCCAAAGATCTACCTTCCAGTATTTATAATCTGTATGCAAAATTTCAAACTGTGGGTCTAAAGAGTGATTATTTTCTAAGAGATGATTCGAGTAATTTGAATCTGATTTTTTATTTGAAAAACTGCGTTTATTGTCCGATATTCTAATATTAAAATTTCTATGTTTTCTACCAATATAGAAATTATCAGTCATTGCAATTCAATCTATAAACACCTGATTTATTGTTTTTACCTGATTTGGTTGTATTATTTTTTATATATTTATATTTATTTCCATTTCAATAACAAATATTATACTATTGAAGACGGCTTGATTATGTGCAATCCGTTAAGTCCTTTGTTAGCAGGAATATTCATGAATAACTTAGAAAAATTAATTCTCCACTCAGTAAATATTGTTTATACTGGTATCGCTATGTAGACGATATCATTATTTGCTTCACAGGAACAGATAGACAGTTAAAAATTTTCGAAAATCATAAAAATTCATTACATCCAAAAATTGGATTCACAACCGAAATAGAAAGCAATAATTCGATAAATTTCTTAGACGTAACAATTTCGAATGAGAATGGAAAACATGTTTTCGCAATTTACCATAAGCCGTCACATACAGATAATTATAATAAATAACTTGTCGTGTCATCCATATCAACATAAAATGTCAGCATTCAATAGTTTTATTCATAGATTTATTAACATTCCGTTATCACAAGAAAATTTCATCAAATAATTAAATTTGATTGAACAAATAGCTAAAAATAATGGTTACAATCCCAAACTAATAAATAATATTTTGAATAAAAACAAAGTAGAATCGCATTGAATGAAGTTTACCTTGTCGATAAATTGAAACAAAAATTCAACACCTTAACCTACGTTGGCATTACAAGTGAGAAACTGAAATCATTCTTGAGTAGCAATAATTTCAACATAGCGTTTCAAACTAATAATAATTTAGGCAAATATATAAAAATAATAAAACCAAACCAGGTAAAAACAATAAATCAGGTGTTTATAGATTGAATTGCAATGACTGTGATAAATTCTACATTGGTAGAACTCATAGAAATTTAATATTAGAATATCGGAACATAAACGCAGTTTTTCAAATAAAAAAATCAGATTCAAATTACGCGAATCATCTCTTAGAAAATAATCACTCTTTCGACTCACACTTTGAAATTTTGCATACAGATAATAAATATTGGGAGATAGATTTTTGGGAAACTTTAGAAATCAATAAATACAAACACTCAGGTAGACTCATCAATGAACAAGTCGATTTAAGCCCTTCACCTCTATTGAATATCTTCGGGGAGCAATCTATTCGTTAATTTTATTGGATATACCTGTCATAAATAACCACTTAAGAAGAAGCAACCCAATAAGCTTTTAATTATTCAAGAACATTTATATTTATATTTTCTGTACATTCATTCGTCTGAAGAAGCTACGGTGTAGTGAAACGCGTTACGAATCGCAATTATTAAGTAAAATTCCTTAAAACGCAGTACTTGTTTTCTATTATTGATAATGGAATTTTACCAAGTAAAAACCTCCCAAATTCAAACATATATTGGTTTAACAATTCTGTAAATTTCGCAAAACTTCCAACTGTCGAATAAAGTGATTCTAAAGTGTAATTCTATATCATTAACAAAGAATTCGCTTCGTATTCCTCGAGAGAATTCAATCTCGGAATGCATATTTTTCTGATATGATTTCTTGAAGAATATCTTTGTTTTCCTTTCCGCATTGTTACTATAACTATTTTTCTTAAATGCTGAAGTTCGCAAAGCTGTACTCATATATCATTTACTTCAATACTATTCCTCATTCTAGACATTCAGTTTTTATATGAGGAATTAACGACAAATCTAGCAAATTGATTTACGTTTATCAGTAGAACTAATGTCATGTAACGTGACATTTTGTTTTCTATGAGCTGTTATAATCTCAGTCGGATTCGTTTGATAGGCTCCTTCATTGAATTTTTTTTGGTTTACTGTCATCTAGAATGATGACCACCTGCCAGTTCTTCAGACCGCAACAACTTAATCGAATTATAGACTATAAACCGCTGGAAAATAATTGGTCTGGGAACGTTAAAAACTGTGTAACTTATTCTGCTCGTGATATTATAAAAGGCGTCGGTAGCAGTTTGATGTGAGATTTAAGAGATATTTGAAGGAAGAATTTCAATAGATAAGATCGCTAGAGAAGATACGATCTCTGTTCATGATGGCATCCGCTCTGAGAAGCATACTTGCCTGATTCAGCTCTTTATTTATGAAAAAGTTGCTTCGATGCCTGTGTATTGATATATTTCTTGCACTAATAAGTTTCGATATAACTTGTTCTAAACATACATTCATATCGCGTTCTTATAAGCGAGAGCAAAGACTAGTAAAGGCAATATGTTTTAGTCAATTCTCAGAGATCCAAATAGTCTAGTTTATCAGAATAACGACTAGAGAGATATTTTATCAATTTTCAGACGAAATTTTGATATATCGTACGTCGTCAAATTGGAACCTATTGTGAAACAATAGACTGTTTCCTGATAGAAGAGAATATAATGGAAGTGATATTTAGAGTTCTCTTTTGTATTGAGTAATATCATATATCCCACACAGAGGAATATGAGATCAATTTTTCATCTCGAGTTATATAGTATATGTTTGAGAAAAGAGATATACTGTAAAGTTTTTTGTTATCCTGCTTTTACAAACAAAAATGAAAATATATATCTTTTTCATTCTGAACGGACTTCCATGTATATCATCATTTGTATCAATTATTAAGAATGTTCATTTGTGCTTGGGAAATAATTAATGCCATCAGAATCAGATGACATTTGACTGAGATTACTGATGATATCTCAGCGATCTCTTGAACTCGACACTCTGGATTTCATTCTGTTTGGGAATTCAAGTGTTTTTATGTATATCGATTTTTCACATGTGTATTATATTATCATTCAGTTAACAGGTTTCAGACTAAAGATCAGTTTCGCACAAGGGAAGTTTCTTGAAAGATTATAATACAAAGACTGAAATGCAAACAACCAAATTAATATGGAATCACCTGATGTTTTGAATATCACCACAGGGATTTTGAAAATTTCAAAGGATTGTTAGAAACGATTCTTTTCGAGATATTTCAATTGATAAAAGAAATAAATGAAGGTTTATTTTAAGAAAGAAGCAAATGAAAACGAATAAGAGACTTTCCCCAAGTAGCAAAAAAATTGAAAATTGTTTTCTTACGCTGATTTTATCTCTCCTTGCCCTGATACAAACCTGAATCCGTCTAGGGATGCTTTGGATCAGGTTTTCAACCTCCTGTGGAGCGATATTCTGCCACTTTTCTGTTGTGGTTTGGATGGGATTTTTTGATGTTCTTGGATTATCCTGGCGCAATCTAATTTTCCTTTTGAGATTATCCCATAGATGCTCAATACAATTTAGGTCTGCAGAGCAAGCTGGCTAGTCCAAAATAGCGATTACCTCTGTTTAAAGATAATGTCGCGCAATGTTGCTGGTATGCGGAGGAGCATTATCTTGCATAGAAGTGAAATTGTCACCGTGAGCACTTCGCCAGAGACTCACTATGGGCTCTAGCGCTAGGTCCACGTAATTTCTAGCCGTTATACTCCCAAGAAACAAAATCAAATCTGTTTTGCCTCCCAACATAATGCCATTCCGAAGCATCAAACTTTCCCCTTGGTATTCCGGAATTTGTCTTGCTGCTAGGAGTCTAGCTTGTCTTCCACGACCCCTTAAAACCCGAAGTCGGCGGTCATCTGTTCGAACACCAATTCTGGTCTCATCCAAAACAAGAACATTTCGCCAATTCTCAATATTCCAATTTCGTTGCTCGATACACCAATCAAGTCTGTTGATTTTTTGGTTAGCTCTGGAACTTTTAAGAGCCTTCTGTTGTACAAACCCTTGAACGAAGTCTTTGACGTATCGTTTCGACTGATACACTGATGCCTGTTGCTTCCAGAAATTGCCTTTGGAGTATGTTGTGCGACACACTAGGATCTCTTCTTGCAATTTGGCACGAAAAGTGTTCTTCAGAAGTGATCTTCTTATAATTTTTTCTAGGCCTATCTGGAAGAGATTGTAGCTCCACGTATCGGGCGTAGATTTTGGAAATAAACGCTGGATACCACATTGTGTTTTTGGTCTAGCAATCTGGCTTGTTGGTATCCCAGATATTTGTATGTTTCGCCATCTCTCATGCACTGTATAATATCACCGTTTGGAAGTTGTGTTTCACCATCTATGACTTTCCCTCTTTGAATGTTCAGGGTCTTACATTTTTCAATCCCGAATTTCATATGAACATCTGCCGAGAACTCACTGACAGTTTTCAGCAAATCATCCAATTGCTTCTTGTTCGAAGAATATAATTTGATGTCATCCATATACAGCAGGTCGGAGATTGTATGATAATTCCTTTCTGCTTTTATCCTAAATCAGTATCCTGTTCTATTGAGCATTCAGGACAATGGGTTCATTGCTAAACAGAACCATAGTGGACTCAAAGAGACTCCTTGCTTCAAGAACTCTACCAGGGCTGGGTGAATTTTGTATATCTGCAATACTTCAACAAGCCAGAATGGGCGGTACTATCGAATGCCTTCAGATAATCGAGAAAAGCTGAATGAACATTCCGATGCCCTACGTGTGCCTGTTTCATTATCACAGAATCGATGATGAGTTGTTCCTTGCACCCGTGGTGTTTCTTTCTGTATCCTTTCTGCTCCTCTGCTAATATATTGTTGTCGTCAAGGTGTTGGTATATTCGATTGGATATGCATGAGGTCAGTATTTTGTAGAGTGTTGGCAGGTAAGTGATTGGCCTATATTGAGACGGATCCTGTGTTCTATCGCTCTTAGGTAGCATATATGTTAAGCCTTGCGTTAGGAAAGTGGGTGTTTTCGTGGGATGTTGAAGAACATACGTGAGCTGTTTCGCTAGGGCTCCATGGAGCTTATCAAACTTCTTGTACCAGTAGTTGTGGATATTATCTATACCTGTGGCCTTCCAATTGTTGGTCGCTCGAACTACTGTTGTGATTTCTTCCTCCGTTATTCCATCGAAGTCCATATGTCTGATATCGAGGCGTTCTTTTTTATTCGTGATCCATTCCGTATCTCTATTGTGTTCTTTGGGGTTCGACCATAGTGATGACCAATAGTCGGTCAAGCACTGTGCGTCAGGTTTGTTATTTCTCTTATGAAAATTGGCTGCGTTTTGGAGGAACCTTTGGTTTTGGTGTTTCCTTTCAGTACACTTGACGTATCTTGAAAGCCACTTTGCTTTTGCTTGGCGTTTCTGTTTCAAAGTGTCCATATACACGTCGATGTGTTGTTTGTGATCAGGGTGTTTTGTGTTCGTACCAATTTTCCTATAAATTTTGCGTATATGTGATTTCAAGCGCCTTGAGGGTTTTCTGTTTCTCAGGAATTCTGTGAGGCGACCGATTTCTGCTCTAATATTATCAATATCCTTCTCCAGTCGTTTTTGCCATGGTGGTTTTCTGACACTTTTTGGCTCAGATTGAATCAGAGTTGTGGAGATTTGTTGTTTGTGAAGTCGAAGAACCGCTACTGCTCCACAGTAAATCAAAGTGTGAATCTTCTCCAAGGTGTTCTGGTCGGTATATTCTTCAAACACTGAGTTTACGCTTGCTAGGATGATATTGGTGTTCTTGTTCGTCTTGAGTTTGGGCAGTTTAGGTCTTTTAGTTGGGTTACTACCACTGAAATCAGTTATTGCTCTGTTGGGTTCTGATCTTGCTAAATACATATATTCGTTCTGCTGATTCGGCTCAGGAGGGCGTTCCATGTTAATATTCGTTTCCGTGGCTTCAATGTTATCTGTAACACTTTCATTGACTCCAGCAGGTATACCGTTAGGAGTATCATTTTCGCCTCTGAGTTCCATTATGACCTCTTCTCGTAAGCTTTGCAGCGTTTCTGAAGAAAGTAGCCTGTTTTTAACGATTGTTATTCGTTGATCCGAAATTCTATGCTCGGCTATGTGCTGTAATTCAGGATATTTTTCTAAGAACGCAAGATATAACGCGTATCCGTATGCTGTTTTTTCCGATTCCAAGTTTGTAATCTTGTAATAGGAACGCATAATGAAGGTACTCATCTCTGGAGTCCACTTCATGCGTTTCCTAGGGAGTCCGGCTCTCGTGGTCATAATGGCTTGCGCCGCCGTTGAAACATCAAGAGTCGGTTGGGAGGTGTTGATGTTATTTCCCACTTGATTTTGTGTTGCAGTATCCCTACTCGATATCACGCTGATTCCGTCGCTAACCGAGGGAGACTGTGACTCACTTTCCGAACAAGACCCTCTTTCTAAATCTTGAACGCGACAAGAGGTTATGGTGGTACAATGTCGATTCACCCGTTTATTCCTTAGATTGTACATCATTGGATAAGTTGCATTTTATACCTACTGCCAGGTTCAGCTTGGGTACCACGGGTTCGCTAAGCCCGTACTCAGAAACAATGTTCCTGAGGGCTATTACTATTATTATTATTATTATTACAACCGATCCATCTTCGAATGGTTTCTTGTGTTTCGCCAATATATGAGATATTTTAAATGAAGCGATCGTAGCAGCTTTTGATTGTTTGGCTGGTCTTGTGGACATGGTAGGTTCTTTTTTCAAACAATATATCAAATCACGTACTTTTCGTTTTCGTAACTCACTTTGTGGCGGAAAATCCATGTCATAGTTTTTATGAACCGTTTTCTGATGCCTCTCTAAGTTATCACGCTAAGGTATTACAACTGACACACGACAAATAAGACAAATGCACTTATCTTTCACCACACAAAAGAAGAATTATTCCTCCCACTCGTTATAAAAATGATACGTTTCAGATTTCATCGCTGCACTCATTTTGTACCATTTAATAATAAACTTTGTATCGACGTAGTATTGCCTTCAAGTTACAATTCAGGATGACTCCAATTCCTGCAGGTGCAACATTTATATCGGCGTGAACGAAAGTCTCGAATGTTTCCGTCAAACTCGCCGCCCGAAATATCTAGAAAAGCGGCAAGAATAAAAAACGTGGCTTTGCTTTGACAAGTTTGCGCGTTCCTTTGATAAAGCCGCCTTTTGCCGCTAGCAGAGTGTTATTTTTTACGTAATAATTTTTTGTAGTTTAGTCACCTACTTATTTGAATTTTTTTCTCGAGATCTACTCAAAAAGCAGTCGCGATCAACTGTTCGAGTTCCCATGTTCTAAGGGAAGTACGAAACCATCTCATTTCTTCATTACATAAGAAGAAAGAGCAAGATATGAAAATGCTTATATTATAGTAAGATAAGACTTAATTTTCTGAATGTGCGTGTATTTGTTGATATAACGAATCAATTTTTTATCAAACGGTTTTATTTAGCTCACCCCGTTTGTTTTATTTATTCTTGGGTCAAATTTAGTAATTCAAATTTCACCCTCTTCCTGTCAACCGATTAATCTGAAATTTTGTATACACTTTGGATTTTGGTGACAATACAATTATATTTATTCATTATCATTATAAATACAAGATGGCCGCCGCTACAAAATGGCGGATAATTTATGTTTTATTAATCCCATCAATATGGGTATCAAATGAAAGGGCTCAACAAGCAGAATACAATATACTATAAAAATTGAAATCCAAGATGTCGGCCGCTACAAAATGGCGGATAACATAGCTTTTATCAATCCCATCAATATGGGTATCAAATGAAAGAGCTCAACAATCAGAATACAATATACTATAAAAATTGAAATCCAAGATGGCGGCCGCTACAAAATGGCGGATAACGTAGGTTTTATAAATCCTATCAATATGGGTATCAAATGAAAGTGCTCAACCAGTAGAATACAATGTATCCAGCCTGAATTCACCACCCAAGTCAAGATTTTGTATCGTGTTGAGGACTGTGTGGCGTTAGGGGCTAAAAATGATACGTCGTTAGCGGTACACCACCCAAGTTAAGGTGAAAGGTTAAAATTTATTTACAAAATAAAGCGCAAGCCACACGAAATGCAGACAATGTGGATATAGCCAGCTGATATCAACAAAACTGGGGTTTACCAGCGGAACTGGAAATATTTGTGGGGGCAAAAGTCATGCTACGGTCCAATATTGACGTTTCAAAGGATTAGTGAATGGCGCTATAGGCTACATCACCGAAATCGTTTGGCCTCAATTTCGTCGAGCTCAGATGTATGCAACAGATGTACCGAAAGCCATACAGTTTCCAGCTAAGTACAATTATGGGACAGCTGAAAGAAGAATGTTGCCTTTAATACTATCATGGGCTTCTACAATACATAAAATGCAGGGCAGCACTGTGGATCACGCAGTCGTATACTTAGGTGCGAAACTGTTTGAAGAAGGTCAAGCCTACGTGGCACTAACGGGCAAGAAACCTTGCAATAACGAAGCACTAAATGAATTAAAAAGAATGCGAAATAAAAACTAAAAACTAGGAAATAAAAATAGGTAAAAAAACTTTTTAAGTTAAACGGTTTTATGTTAAACATACATTGCACTGTTTAAGATAAATGTACTAAAAACCAAAAAATAATAAAATAGATACAGTCGTGGGAATTATAAACATATGCATAGACTAGACTAAAATAAAACCGTGGGGCACGTCAATTGTCTACAATCGTTGATTAAAATGTTTGTTTTGTAATGTTACACTATAATTATTAGGCAGTTGTGCAACCGACAACGATGGACGTGTGATAAGTAGGGCTAGAATGTGGAAACAAGCTAGCAAGCTCGATTATAAGCGAGTTTTAGGGTTTCATAGTGGTGAGCGAGTAGTACTTTTGTCATATGTTTTGTCGATTAAAGACAAACAACAAGCAGTGAAACGATTCCTCGCCAGCCAGCAGTGTGAATGTCCAACGATAAACTATTTAAAACATCTCTTTTATTTACATGGAGCTATAACTATTAGAATTTCCATGAGCAAGAAAATAGTAAATAATTTCCATACCGTCTGCGGGCCAACTGCCTAACGACGAATTAAACGATTCTTCTATCGCACATTAAGTCGATAATTTGTAGACAATTGACGTGCCCCACGGTTTTATTTTAGTCTAGTCTATGCATATGTTTATAATTCCCACGACTGTATCTATTTTATTATTTTTGGTTTTAGTACATTTATCTTAAACAGTGCAATGTATGTTTAACATAAAACCGTTTAACTTAAAAAATTTTTACCTATTTTATTTATGTTTCACTTACTACTGACTGCCTGAAACAATTGTTATATTAATGTCAAAAATCACACTGAATAGATTTATCATTAAAATTTGTTTCTGTTTTGATAGATATAGATATAAATATTTCAATTTATTATCACTTGAAAATCGTAGAACTATATCTGATATTTTGGTTTTGTTTAAAATATTGAACTGCGTACTTCAGGTACCTGAGATCTTGCACATGGTTACTTTTAATGTTCCTATGAAATCATTGAGGCACCACGACCTCTCCTCTATAACTTTTAGAAAAACTAATAGTGCACAGAACTCCCCTATCGATAGGATGCTACGTGTCTGCAACACGCAGAGGAGTATCAATTTGTTTGCGGTCACATTGGCCTCTTTGAAGAGAACATTACGCTTGCTCTTTACTGACTGACATCAAATTCATTCAATTGTTCGTTTTTGTAATATTCATTTTGTATTCCTTTTTCATTCTTTCTGTGAATACAACTCACTATTATTGTCTTATATAATACTTTTTTTAGAATACTAGATTCTATGTAACTAATATTCATCTAGTGAATGTTATTTTGGCTTCGGCTGTGGACATTCCTTATATTGTAAAAAACAAGTACTGTGTTTTAAGGAATTTTACTTAATAATTGCGATTCGTCTGAAGAAGCTACGGTGTAGTGAAACGCGTTACGAATCGCAATTATTAAGTAAAATTCTTAAAACACAGTACTTGTTTTTATTATTGATAATGGAATTTTACCAAGTAAAAGCCTCCCAAATTCAAACCTTATATTGTACTTAAATAAACAAATAAATAAATAAATAAATAAATAGCAGAGGCAACAAATTATACAAACAAATGGTACGGTAAGTATCGCAAATGTGCTGAAGATTAGACTCAACTAGACACAGTAATATTCCATATGTCGCCAAAATATATCAATGTGGATGAAATGTAAGTATCATTTACTAAAACATTTCTTCATAACTTTCGATAAGCGAGATCTCGCAATAATACATCCAATTGGTTGAAACATTCCAAGTGATACATTCAGTAAGTCTTGCTATCGTGATAAGTATATTATTCCCGTGGCATTAAAAAGTTTATCCGGTAAATATAACGAGCGCCTATATATTAATAATAACGTGCTCCTCTGTAGGCTACTGATTACTACCATAAGATATTCGATTCTTTCTACCCTCAAGCAACTCTGGTTTCTGCAGGATAATGATGATATTGAAATAATAATAGTTATAATAAAATGTGCTATTACTTTCGAATTGAATACCGACGTAATAAATACGACTCAGATGATTTACGTCCTATGATTTCCTATGAAACTTGATATTTTTATGAGTTCAAGATAACAATGAAATATATACAAAATAATTCATAGAACTACCATTCAACTCAAGAATATCAAAAAACTACGTCTTATAATGAATTATGCGGGTGGAGCTGTGTGAGACATATATCTGACTTCGCGTGCGGCAGTAAAATCCTATTCTTCACGAAGTTGTGACTCGAAAGTGAATGTTTACTTGTCAGGTTGTCGGATAGATAATATGACATATTCCAAAGAAAATACTGTAAGTGTCCCATGTTTCGTGAATATCTGAAATATCTCAAGATAATACTTTACAACAGTCTAGAATTAGTGACAGACTATTCATAAAATTTGATGGTATATTATTTATTACGCCAATTTTCCTTCAATTTGACATACAGAGTTTGAAAAAATCTCATAAGTGATAAGATCGAATCAATAGGAAATCGGAAGTTTTTGATCGTTAGGTGGTATAAATTAGATGGATCTTATTGGTAATGGTAGTAAAGAAATCAGATTACTGGTATATATAAACCTCCAAATATTTCAATTTATGATTTTATAATGAATAATGAAATAAAACAAGTTACTATGTTTTAACTATCACTAATTTATTGATGTAAAGAATGACGAAATTTTTACATTGGTTGGACCGGTTTTCTCTGGCGCACCCTTTTTAAATAATTTTAATGGGTTCGCTATTATACAAAATATTCACATTTAAGTCACCAACTATGATTTTAAGGTTAACATTCTTACATTCATCTCTTAAATAATTATGAAAATCTGTATTGAAATCATTAAATAATTGATCGATAAAGCCTGAACTACGTGATAGTTGATATTCTTAATGAATAATAAAATAAAACAAGTTAGTATGTTTTAACTATCACTAATTTATTGATGTAAGGAATGACAAAATTTCTACATTGGTTGGACCGATCTCGAACATACGTCCATTATCAACAACAAGCTAAGGAAAACTGAATACTCATGTACAATACTGGAATTACCATCAATAAAATGCTAGTAGAGGTCACAGTAACTTGAATAATGGTGATTGGTAGGTAATTAAGTCTACCTCGTCGTTTAGGAGCTTAACCCTTTCTACCCTAGATGCCTTGAAAATTTCCATCGATTCAAAGAAATTGAGTTTATAAGATTTATCACAGGAATGAAGAATTTTTAGCTGTTAAAGTTCTGGAAAATGGTGACATTCATTCAGACAATGTGCAGCTAAAGCTGAATCATATTTCTGATGTAGGAATGACCGGAAATGTTCTTTGTATCTAGCCTTGAAAGAGCGTCCTGTTTGACCTATATAAAAGGAAATGCACTCAGAACATGTTAATGGGTATACTCCTGATTTTTCGAATTTATCTGTTTTATCTTTTGTGTTGAAAAGCAGGCCTGACAATTTGCTAACTGGTTTGAATGCAAGATGACGTTTTTTACTATCAGACAAAACTCTCGCAACCTGTTCTGACGTCTTCCCAAAATAAGTTAGAGACATAATGTTTTCGGGCTTTTCTCTCTTGAATTGGGGATATATCATGTTGAATGTCTTGTTGCGTTTATAAACATCGGATTTATTACTTTTATCAATTTTAAATTTGCAGTTTTTGATATGTCGGCCTAAAGAATTATCAGTTCGGAATGCTATATTGAAATTATAATGCGAGCGGAATGATTTTAATTTTAGACTAGGATTACCAATATAAGTTAAGCTGTTGTATTTTGTGTTTGAACTTTTCATACTTGGAAATACTTCCTGGATTGCTTTTTGAAATTTTTTGCGTGAAATCTTGTTCTCAATCGTAGTTGGGCTGTAACCGTTATTGACTGCAATTTGTTTAATTATATTTAGCTCATTTATGAAATTATTTTGTGACATTGGGATATTAATGAGTCTATGTATCATACTATTGTAAGCTGCTAATTTATGGGGATAAGGATGTGTAGATTAGCTGTGAATAGTAATATATGTATGCGATGAATTATGAAAATAGAAAAATCATGTTTGCCGTTAATTTTAGTAATAGTTAAATCCAGAAAGTTAATGGAGTTTTCTGTTTCTATCTCTAAAGTGAATTTTACTATTATATAATACACCATTGAAGCTAAAATAATTTTGTTCTAAACAAATTTCTGAAAGGTGTAAAAATTCTGATTGAATTATCGGATTGACTTTATTAATTTGAAGGGCGTTCTTGATGAGTTTCACTGTATCACTAGGTGGAAGACTAGGGAAGAGATTTACTACATCCCATGACATAAGTTGAGCGTTCGGTAGTAGTATCGTGAGCTGAATTTTATTTATTAGGACTGAAGAGTTTTTTATTGAGAATTTAGGTTCAAAATTAGCGTACTGTCGAATGATGTCTATGAGAAAGCGTGAAAGTTTTGCAGCTGGAGCTTGAAAATATGAAACTACTGGTCTAATATGATACCCTGTTTTATGAAGTTTGACAAGAGAGTAAAGTTTTGGTGATTGCGGGTTGTCAATAAAAAGTTTATATTTTTGGTTGGTAGGTATTATAGACTTGGCATACTCTAAAGCGTTTTTTACTATGATTGAAATTTATAAGTTGGATCCTTATCAATTTATTCATAACAACCTGATTCAATGAAATTTTGGGTTTTCAATAAATATTCTGCTTTATTTAAGGCTATGACTGTATGACCTTTGCCTGCTTTGGTGAATATGATATCTTCAGATGCGGACTTAGATTTAGTGGACTTTAAAGTTGAATTTTCGAATTTCTTAGGTTGAAAACTATTGAACTCTTTTTGAAGTAGTACAGCTGTTTTGGTTTCAATTCTTAGCAGATCGAAATGGAGACGAGCGTTATTTGAATCTGAATTGTGTTTAGAACCCTTTTCTAGAAGTGAAACTTCATCTTTGGAAAAATTAGCATCTGAAAGATTACGGAACCTATCATAAAATTGGTGATCGGAAAATTAACATCTTAATGTCACAAAACAGTTTTATAAAAGAGTTAAATATAATTGAACAAATATCAGTCAATAACGGTTATAGTCTTAGTATAATTGAGAACATGATTTCACGCAAAAATTTCAAAAAGCAATCAAGAAAGTATTTCCAAATATAAAAAGTTCAAGCACAAAATACAACAGATTAACTTATATTGATAATCCTAGTCTAAAATTAAAATCATTCCTCTCGCATTATAATTTCAATATAGTATTCAGAACTGATAATTCTTTAGGCCGACACATCAAAAACTGCAAATCTAAAATTGATTAAAGTAATAAATCCGGTGTTTATAGACTGTGTTGCGGGGATTGTAATAAAATTTATATTGGTAGAACTTTCAGAAATTTCAAAGTAAGATTATTCGAGCACAAACGTTGTTTTAATTATCATAAATCAGATTTACATTATTCTAAGCACTTACTCGAAGAAAAGTATAACTTTAATGATAATTCCAAAATTTTACACAATGAAAATAACAGACAAAAACTCAATCTATTGGAAATTTTAGAGATCAACAAGGAAAAGAATTCAGGTAGGTTACTTAATAGTCAATTAGATCTAAATCCTTCTCCTTGATGACGTTTTTACTATCAGACAAAACTCTCGCAACCTGTTCTGACGTCTTCCCAAAATATGTTAGAGACATAATGTTTTCGGGCTTTTCTCTCTCGGATTGGGGATATATCCGGTTGAATGTGTTGTTGCGTATTTTTCAATTAATTAAACTCTCTATTGTTTTTATATCGAAGCCGTTGTTCTCTGCTATTAACATAATGGCGTTAAATTCTGATTTTCGGTACATGTCCGATAAAGGCAAAGAAATCGCTCTGTAAATCATGGATTTGAATGCTGCTATTTTTTGAGAATACAGGTGAAATGAATCTATAGGTATGAAATTATCCGTGTACGATGGTTTTCTGAAGATATTAATTGATAAACGGTTATTCTTCTCCAGGGTAGTTGTTAGATCTAAGAAATTGATTTCTGTTTCTACTTTAACTTAATTTTAGGATGAATGTTATTGATGAATTTCAGACAACTAGACAACTAGAAATCTGAATTTCATTAATATCATTCATCCTAAAATTAGGTTCAAAGTAGAAACAGAGGTCGATAGAAAAATCAATTTCTTAGATCTAACAGTTACCCGGGAGAATAATAACCGTTTATCAATTAATATCTTCAAAAACTAGGGTTTTAGAAATTGTATCGAAATCTTACATCCGGTGAAATACAATATGGCTGACTCACTCGAAAATGAGCAATATTTCAAGATCGCTGGAACGTTTTTTTTTCATTAAAAAATTCGATAACTCTGTATTTTCTGAACAATTAGACATACTGATCTTAGAAATATTCCAAGAATTGATAAGAAAGTAGCGTGAAGAATTTTTTCATTCTGATTTTCAGCTGAATCGAAATATGTTTTTTCACCTCATGGCGTTGGCACTCCTGAAGTTGTTGTGTTTTTCATGGATGTTCTAGGAAGAACCATTCTTTAATAAAATTAACTGCGTAATTCAATCACTAGATTGGACCTTTCCCATCATTTTGAGGGGTCGAACTCGAATATGGATTCAGTACTGTGCCAATTTTCGTCAACTATGTTTCTCTTCTTCACCATCATATGCACCTACCGTTGTGAAACCTCTGAACATGACTGCATGTTATTACTCTATGATAAACAAAAAATAATGAAATGTCATCGAGTTTTAGACGACATCTGGTTTGAACTCGAATTTTATCTTGGTGTTGCTTGTTTTTGACATTAGAAATTGTTAACAATGATTTTAACAAATGAGGATAAGCACAAATTTGATTGAGGAGGTCGTTACTTGATGAAAATCAATATACATATTTTCAATGAAATAAAACTAAAGTATTTAGATTTTCACTATATTAACAAAACTATGACCGGTTTCACCACACTGTGGCTTCATCAGATAGATACAAACTAATGAACAGAGTTATTCCTTATAAATTAGTCTTATTTCCTACTTAATATTACAATAGGTACAAGAGGTATATTGAAAAACCCATCAGAGTTGCTTACTTTATGAATTAAAAGATTGAGTAAAGGAGAAAGGATTTAGATCTAATTGACTATTAAGTAACCTACGTGAATTCTTTTCTTTGTTGATCTCTAAAATTTACAATGATCGAGTTTTTGTCTGTTATTTTCATTGTGTAAAATTTTGAAATTATCATATAAGTGATAAGAAATAATGGGAATCTGATTTATGATAATTAAAACTACGTTTGTGCTCGGATAATCTAACT
The DNA here is from genome assembly GCA_013387265.2 of Cryptolaemus montrouzieri. NCBI lineage: Eukaryota > Metazoa > Arthropoda > Insecta > Coleoptera > Coccinellidae > Cryptolaemus > Cryptolaemus montrouzieri. The sequence continues at coordinate 143,413,044 of JABFTP020000185.1, forward strand.
TTGAAATTTCTGAAAGTTCTACCAATATAAATTTCATTACAATCCCCGCAAGACAATTTATGAACACCGGATTTATTACTTTTATCAATTTTAGATTTGCAGTTTTTGATATGTCGGCCTAAAGAATTATCAGTTCGGAATGCTGTATTGAAATTATAATGCGAGAGGAATGATTTTAATTTTAGACTAGGATTACCAATATAAGATAAGCTGTTGTATTTTGTGTTTGAACTTTTATATTTGGAAATACTTCCTCTATTGATTTTGAAATTTTTGCGTGAAATCATGTTCTCCATCGTAGTTGGACTGTAACCGTTATTGACTGCTATTTGTTTAATTATATTTAGCTCTTTAATGAAACTATTTTGTGACATTAGGATATTAATAAGTCTATGTATCATACTATTGTAAGCTGCTAATTTATGTGTAGATTAGCAGTGAATAGTAATATCTGTATGCGTTGGCTTATGAAAAATAGAAAATCATGTTTGCCGTTAATTTTAGTAATAGTTAAATCCAGAAAGTTAATGGAGTTTTCTGTTTCTATCTCTGAAGTGAATTTTACTATTATATAATACTCCATTGAAGTTGAAATAATTTTGTTCAAAGCAAATTTCTAAAAGGTGTAAAATTTCTGATGGAATTATCGGATTGACTCTATTAATTTGAAGGGCGTTCTTGATGAGTTTCACTGTATTACTAGGGTGGAACACTAGGGAAGAGATTTACTACATCCCATGACATAAGTTTAGCGTTCGGTGGTAGTATCGTGTGCTGAATTTAATTTAGAAGGACTGAGTTAGAGTTTTTTATTGAGAATTTAGATTCAAAATTAGCGTACTGTCGAATGATGTCTATGAGGAAGCGTGAAAGTTTTGCAGCTGGAGCTTGAAAATATGAAGCTACTGGTCTAATGGGATACCCTGTTTTATGAAGTTTGACGAGAGAGTAATGTTTTGGTGATTGCGGGTTGTCAGTGAAAAGTTTATATTTTTGGTTGGTAGGTATTATAGACTTGGCATACTCTAAAGCGTTTTTTACTATGGATTGAAATTTATTAGTCGGATCCTTATAAATATATTCATAACAACCTGATTCAATGAAATTTTGGGTTTTCAATAAATAATCTGCTTTATTTAAGGCTATAACTGTATGACCTCTGCCTGCTTTGGTGAATATGATATCTTCAGATGCGGACTTAGATTTAATGGACTTTAAAGTTGAATTTTCGAATTTCTTAGGTTGAAAACTATTGAACTCTTTTTGAAGTAGTAACGCTGAAGAGTATTTTAGGTGTTTGACTTGTGGTGAATAATTTAGGGCTATTTCGGTTTCAATTCCTAGCAGATCGAAATGGTGACAAGCGTTATTTGAATCTAAATTGTGTTTAGAACCCTTTTCTAGAAGTGAAACTTCCTCTTTGGAAAAATTAGCATCTGAAAGATTACGGAACCTATCATAAAATTGGTGATCGGAAAATTTCAAAAAGCAATCCAGGAAGTATTTCCAAATATAAAAGTTCAAACACAAATTACAACAGCTTAACTAATATTGGTAATCCTAGTCTAAAATTAAAATTATTCCTCTCGCATTATAATTTCAATATAGCATTCCGAACTGATAATTCTTTAGGCCGACACGTCAAAAACTGCAAATCTAAAATTGATAAAAGTAATGAATCCGGTGTTTATAAACTGTTTTGCGGGGATTGTAATAAAATTTATATTGGTAGAATTTTCAGAAATTTCAAAGTTAGATTATCCGAGCACAAACGTAGTTTTAATTATCATAAATCAGATTTACATTATTCTAAGCACTTACTCGAAGAAAAGCATAACTTTAATGATAATTCCAAAATTTTACACAATGAAAATAACAGACAAAAACTCAATCTATTGGAAATTTTAGAGATCAACAAAGAAAAGAATTCAGGAAGATTACTTAATAGTCAATTAGATCTAAATCCTTCTCCTTTACTCAATCTTTTCAATTCATAAAGTAGGCAACTCCGATGGTTTTTCCAACATACCTCTTGTACCTATTGTAATAATAAGTAGGAAATAAGGCTAATATATAAGGCATAACTCTGTTCATTAGTTTGTATCTATCTGATGAACCAACAGTGTGGTGAAACGGGTCATAGTTTTGTTAATATAGTGAGAATCTAAATACTTTAGTTATATTTCATTGAAAATATAAGCACAAATGTTAACTACTGTGCGTGGCTATACTGCTAGCCAAATATTACGCCAATTTGCAGCCCCTGCAATTACAAAAGAAGTACAATCTATGATCTTGAGGAAAAAATTTCGGACAACAAGGTCATAAGGAAGAAGACCAGGTACTGGTACAGATACAACTGTTAGAACACAGGTACTCGCCTTTTTCATAATCTGTTTCAAGCATTTAACCTAAATTTTTTATTACAAGCTAAATTGACAATTTCCGGATAATATTCAACGATGTTCTGCATTAGCAGTCAGCCCTATCAGAACTGCAGGAACCAGCTTGACTGTTTTCCAAATGTCTCAGAGATGCCAAATCACAAAAACCTCTGTAAGAAGAATAGTAAGACACGATTTGGGTCTTAAGTATTCTCGGAAGAACTATAATTTTCCATTGACTCAAGCTGTCAAAAAGCGCAGATTCGAGCAATGCAAAAATTTATTAAATAGATTCAGAACACGTAGACAAATTGAAACTATCTGGTTCACAGACGAAAAAGTTTTCAGTGTTGCGCCACCAAAAAACAGCATCAATGACAGAATTTGTGTTCCGACGAATGAAATCAAGAGAAAGGTGCCTTTCATTCATTTACAGAGGGAATGACAAAAATTTTCCAGGCATTTAATGGTCTCTGCCGGTATTACGAGGACTTCAAATCAAATAGCGTTTTTATAGAACAAGGCATAAGATTAGATTAGAAATTATTGTCACATAATTCTCGATCATATGTTACCAACTACTGAATCGTCAACTCCTCAGTTTACTTTCATGCAGGTGAATGATTCCTGTTTTTTTGAATGGCATGAATATGTACAGTTGCCACCAGCTGAAAATGAACTGTTGAGAAATTGAAAAGCTTTTTGGATGATTTTTATTGGTTCAAATCTTCTTTGGAATTCTACAATTTTTTCCATATTCTTCTGACAACGCTTGTCAAAGAAATGAATAACCAGTACTATATCACGAAAAAAACGCTACTTACTCTCAACTGGCCCTCAGTGTGCAGGGTGTTCCAGGGTATCTGAATGAAATCTATTTTAATTGAGTTCAGGATGGAGCCAGTTGTCATACTAGTAACTATACTATGGATTATCTAGGACAACGCGTAGACGATATCATCGAACCAGAACAATGGCCCCCAAATAGTGCCGATCTTAATAATAATAAAGTTTTATTACAATTTTGATTTCATACATACAGAGTAATAAATAATGAAAAAGCAGAGGCTAAATCATTCCGAAGAATGTCTCGCCTGTTCGCCTTTGAGATAGGTATATTTTGTTAAATTTAAATTTATAATAACTTCATTTGCGTGGAATCTTTTTTTTTCTATTTGAAAGTAAAGTTAGTTTCACAGCGCGTAATTACGAAACAAAAAGTCACTATGTTTCTTGAATTGTTCGTCACGATAGGTTTATTTTTTTTCACAATCGGGCGTTATTCAAATCCGGTATTTTAGTCACAATTTAGGGTATTTAAGTCACAATTTAGGTTTTTTTCTAATATTTTAGATATTTTTTCCTTCTCTTTTTTTTTAAGTCACTCCGCGAAATTTCTGAACTCAGTATTTAAACTAGGCACTTTCGTTTATCCGCTGATTAATTAAGTTGTCTATTTCTGTTCTTCCGGCACAAAGAATCCAAAGTTCCACTTTCTTTTTGAAACAATTGTAGTAAGATTCGCAAGTTTACTGGTATACGCGTATATACTCGTGGTGCCAGATATTTGCTGGATCTTTGTCCTATTCTTTTATTCGAGCGTAGTGTTTTGTAGTATGAGTCTTTTTCCCTTGTATCATATTTATGATCAATGGGGTTTACATTCTTTTTACTCGTAAATACTTGAGTTGCTAGTTTCAGAGCATACAACTGTCTAATGTCAAGCATTCCTGACAAAGCAAAAATCTCTTCACTCGAAAATATGCGCTCTTTACCATACATGATTTTCAGGATCCATTTCTGCAAAATATTTAGTTGTTCAACATGGCAGTCATACACTCCTCCCCACCCAACATTCCCATATGTAAGATGTACTTGCACGAATGCGTGATATAATATTCTCAGATGGCTTATATTCATTTCACTTTTGTAGTATTTGAAAATGCCCAGTAACCTCCGAAGATTTTTTGCCACATAACTACAGTGGTGATCCCACCTCATATGTCGGTCAAGCACAATGCCCAAAAATTTTACTGTGCCTGAAGTGGCCTCAGTAATGATAGTGTCCTTGTCGATATTCAGTGCGCCTTGCTTTGGAAGATTAGATTCGTAACAGGTGAATGGTAAGTATACTGATTTTTCTGCATTTAGTGTTAGTTTATGATGTTTCAACCACCCTATTTCCGCGAAATCTTCTTCCGCTATTTTTTGTAGATTTTCCCATGTGCTGGCCTCATAAAGTACTGTGGTATCGTCAGCGAAACTCAAAACATTTCCACCAAGTTCCATTTGAAGAAGGTCGTTCACGTATAATATAAATAATAACGGGCCCAATACCGTTCCCTGGGGAAAGCCGTAAGTAATCTGCCTTTCATCGCTTAAAACAGTTCCAATTTTAACCACTCGTTTCCTACCATTTAAATAACTTGTTAATAACTTCAATGCCACACCTCTGAATCCATATTTCTGCAACTTAGTAAGTAGTTTATCATGAGAAATGGTATCGAAGGCTTTAGATAAGTCTATAAATATGCAAAGCAGCGGTACGTTTCTATCTATGCGATCGTAAATATACGTAGTTATTATTGCGACTATTTTCTGTTGGGTCATTTGGAAGAAATGGTGTATAATAATGGTATTATTTTCAATAATTGCGAGGAGCTAAGGCAAAAAATTCAAGAATGTTAGAACAATCTTGATCAAGCAGTAATTTCGAGATTCATAGAGAGCTGGAGAAGACGGGTGCAAATGGTTGTGAATGCTAATTCACATTCTGAGTACTTGATTCTTTCTGTTGAATGTTTTTACTCATTGAATTTGTTAAACAAAATTATATCGTATTATTAATCTCGCAGATGTTTTTAACAGTTGGCATCTCTGAGATATTTGGAAAACTGTCATCCTGATCTTCTTCCTATTGTCCGAAATTTTTCCTCGAGATCATAGATTGTACTTCTTCTGTAATAAGGGGTTGAAAGTTGGCGTAATATTTGCCTACCAGTACAGCCACGCACAAAGAACATTCAATGAAACGCTTATGCTACTTTGTTAAAACCATTGTTAACAATTTCAAACGTCAAAAACGAGCAACACAAAGATAAAATTCGAGTTCAAACCAAATGTCGTCTTAAACTCGGCGACATTTCATTATTTTTTGTTTATCATAGAGTTAATGCATGTAGTCTATGTTCAGAGGTTTCACAACGGGAGGTGCATATGATGGTGAAGAAGAGAAACTTCATAGACGACAATTGACACAATTCTGAATCAATATTCGAGTTCTACATCTCAAAATGGAAAGGTTCTATCTAGTGATTGAATTGCGCAGTTGATTCATTACGACGCGAAGACTATTTAATGCACAGGAAAAATTGTTAATATTTGAGGAAGTCCGCCGTTTTGATTTCGAAAGGAAATTAAATTCTACGTTGATTTTAGTAAAAAATGGTTCTTCCTAGACAATTGGCACAATTCTAAATCAATATTCGAGTTCGACCCCTCAAAATGGTGGAAAAAGTTCAATCTAGTGATTGAATTACGCAGTTGATTCATTATGACCGTTTACATATCTCGGATAGAAAATAATGTCATGTATCTCCATCTCGATTGATGAATTTAGTGGTTGTTGTGATAACTGGTGATTGTATTTCTTACTCGTGCTGTTAATTTTCTGTAGAAGTGTTCATCTTTATCTTCAAGTGTTGTGTGTTTTCTGAATAGGAGTTCATATTCATCTTCTTATAATTTGCAAATTTACATTTGAATTTTAAACTCCAGGCAATCCATTTCGATGCTATGCAGTATGTGGAAGAGTTCAGTTTCATATTATCTTGTAACCTTATAACATTTTTTGATCTCTTCTTTGAACCATATATTATCAATCTTTTGTTTGATATTTGGAGGTAGTTTTATCATTGACACCACTTTTTAAGTAGGGAATCACTTTTTATTTTAGGTGCTCTTTGTTGAATCACAAAATTGAGGACACTGTCTTGTATTTCATTTGAACTCTATAAGGTGTTACATAATAGTATATCACAACTTGAGGGGGTATATCTAAGTGCAATTTAAAGAAAAAAGGTCATATAAACATATGTCCGCAAAAGCTTCGTTACGAAGATACAGGGTGTTGAATTTTCCGGAAAAAGGGTTTTTTTCTTCAAAACTCCTGCAGATTTTGAGATATTCAGCCAAAATTTGAAATGCAAGCTAGCTTTTACAGCCTTCATCATTACACGTTTTAAATTTCAACTAGAATCTACAAGGTGTTTTCTTTTCTGGAGTCATGTCTTCTTTTGCCCTTTTAAACTACTGAGCAGCGTATAAAAAATTTTCGTCATTTTTGTTCAATTTAGAAACTCTTTTGACACTTGTAAATTTTTTCGTATCTCCGACCGTTCTCGAGCAAAAAATTATTAATCGATTGTATGCTTGTATGCATTGGCTGAATTGAAAGTACTTCTAATTAAAAAGATGACTTTTTGATTTTTTTCATTTATTTACTCATTTCGACAGTTGCTACAGTTGAACCAGTGTCTGCTCGAATTGTTCATTAAATTAACGATTAGTTTTAAGACTTTTGAAGTTATTGCTGTAAGAAAAAATGGCTAATTTTACTAACGCCGAATTGGCTGATATCCATTACATGTACGGTCTGGCTGACGCAATATCTGGTGCGCTTTCCAAATCGAGTAACACCAGAAAGGCGAACATTTTCAAATTTCCACAGGAGGTTGAGGGAAACTGGTACTTTCACTGCAAATAATCATTCAAAGGGTGCAACAAAAACAATGAGAACTCCAGATATTGAGGAAGCAGTTTTGAATTCTATTGATTTGAACCCTCATGTGAGTACAAGAAAAATAGGAAATCAGTTGAATATTTCACATGTTCTAGTTTGGAGGATTCTCCACGACTTTTTATTGTACCCGTTCATATTCAACTCTACTTTCTCGAGATTTTCTTTCAAGACTGAATTTTTGCCGATGGTTTTCAGATAAAATTTGAGAAAATGCTATCACAAATTCTCACAATAATCATTATCGGGCCCAGGAAAGCCCCCATTTGATTGAAGAATCTCATCATCAAGAACAATTCTCAGTAAATGTCTGGGTCGGAATAATTCGAAATTATTTGAATGTGCCATTTTTTTTTGTCTAACGGAGTAAACGGTCCAGCTTATCGGCAATTTTTTGAGGTGGAGTTACCTTTAAAGCTCGAGGATGTGTTTTGGCGAGAAACATAATGTGGTTCATGCATGACGAAACACCAGCACATTTTAGTGGGGAAGCTAGGGAATTCTTGAATAATACATTCAACAACCGATGGATAGGTCGGGGATATAGGGCATACGTATCGAGTAGGTAGAGTATAGAGTAACCAAATGAACCAAGGCTATAGGATGGGTAACAAAACTATGAGAATACTGTGCTACGCAGATGATGCTTTACTAATAGCCGAGAAGGAGGACGACCTACAACGCCTACTACAAAAGTTCAAAGTAACAGCAGAAAAATATAACATGGTAATATCAACACAGAAAACCCAATCGATGGTAATAGCGAAAGATCCAATTAGATGCAAACTAGTAGTGAACGACCATATAATAGAGCAAGTTTCACACTTTAAATACCTAGGAGTAGAAGTATCAAGCGATAGGCAACTATTACAAGAAGCCAAACAGCAGACAATGAAAGCATCGAGAATATCTGGCTTCCTGAGAGATGTAATCTGGCGGAATAAGTACATAAGCACAGAAAGCAAAGTCCGAATCTATAAAACCTGTGTGAGACCCGTGATGACATATGCGGTTGAGACAAGAGCTGAGACAACAAAAACAAAACAACTAATGAGGACAACAGAGATGAGAACACTAAGAGCTATAAGAGGTATTACACACAGAACACCAGAAGAGTACCAAAGATATAAAACAGAAAGAAATAGAACAACGAACAAAATTAAAGAATTAAATAAAATATATTGGGAAAGATTTATAAATGACATGGAACACGATTTACGAGGAGAACAGAAAAAGGTATGGAACATGTTGAGAAACAGGAAAAAACCAATCACCGAAGAACTGCAGATCAATAATAAAACCAGAAGAGTGGGTGAAATATTTCCAGAACTTATACCTGGGATATAATGATAACGGTAACAATGAGGAACGAGAAATCGAACAACAAAACACACTCTACGAAGAAACAGAAAATGACATTATCAGCCTAGAAGAAGTACAACAAGTAATCCATAAATTAAAAAATAGAAAATCACCCGGTCCGGACAACATAAATAACGAACTAATTAAATATGGGGGCGCAGAAATAACAAAACTCTTCCAAAAAATTGAAAACAACAAGGAGATACCAGAAGAATGGAGAGAGAGAGCATAACAATACCCATATACAAAAAAGGCGTGAAGACAAACGCAGCAAATTATAGAGGCATCACACTCTTTAACTCTGCATCGAAACTACTCACTAAAATTCTATCGCAAAAGATATATGACAAAGTAGGTGTGTCTGAAGAACAACAGGGATTCCGACCAAATAGATCAACAACGGATGCAATTTTTATATTGCGGCAACTGGTGGAGAAGTCCATAGAGTTTGACAAACCGATGTTTATATGTTTTATAGATTTGGAAAAGGCATTCGACAGAATTCGAATGAACGATGTGGTCACTATTCTTAGAATTAAAAACTTAAGCAATAAATACATAAACATAATCAAAGAACTAAATAACTCTAATAAAACGAAAGTGAAAACTACACAGAGACTTACAAGCGAGATCAAAATTAACGCAGGCATTAGACAAGGTGACAGCCACAGCCCATGTCTATTTAATTTAATCATGGATGAAATAATAGCAGGTGTTAACCAAATGAACCAAGGCTATAGGATGGGTAACAAAACTATGAGAATACTGTGCTACGCAGATGATGCTTTACTAATAGCCGAGAATGAGGACGACCTACAACGCCTACTACAAAAGTTCAAAGTAACAGCAGAAAAATATAACATGGTAATATCAACACAGAAAACCCAATCGATGGTAATAGCGAAAGATCCAATTAGATGCAAACTAGTAGTGAACGACCATATAATGGAGCAAGTTTCACACTTTAAATACCTAGGAGTAGAAGTATCGAGCGATAGGCAACTATTACAAGAAGCAAAACAGCAGACAATGAAAGCATCGAGAATATCTGGCTTCCTGAGAGATGTAATCTGGCGGAATAAGTACATAAGCACAGAAAGCAAAGTCCGAATCTATAAAACCTGTGTGAGACCCGTGATGACATATGCGGTTGAGACAAGAGCTGAGACAACAAAAACAAACCAACTAATGAGGACAACAGAGATGAGAACACTAAGAGCTATAAGAGGTATTACACGCAGAGATAGAATAAGGAATGAGGATACGCTAGGGAAGCTAGGTGTCCAGGATGTGGTGAGGTGGACAAGAGCACGTCGACGCCTATGGAGAGATCACGTAGACAGAATGGGCCCCGAACGTATGGCGAAGTGGGCAAAAACACAAAAACCCAACACTAGAAGACCCATAGGAAGGCCGAAAAAGCGATGGCATGAGTGCTGGAGCTTCGGTTCGCAGCAGGGGCTGTAACAGAAAAACAGGACATCGTCCTATTTGAAGAAGAAGAAGAGGAAGAACCTATCGAGTATTTATATTATTTTTTTTTATTTAGCGAATAACATGCAATTCAATTAATTCAAATTCAATAATTTTTCACTCGGGAACGGTTCGAGATACGAAAAAATTACAAGTGTCAACAAAGTTTCTAAATTGAACGAAGATAACGAAAATTGATTGTACGCTGATCAGCGTAAAGTAAAAAAGTTTGAAAGGGCAAAAGGAGACATGACCTAGGAAAAGAGAACACCTTGTGAATTTCAGTTAAAATCTAGGACGTGTAATGATCGAGGCTGTAAAAAATAGATTGCATTCCAAATTTGGCTGAATATCTCAAAAACTGAAGGAGTTTTGAAGAAAAAAACCATTTTTTCCGGAAATTGCAACACCCTGTAGCTCCGTAACGAAGTGTTTGTGGACATATGTTTATATTAACTTGTTTTCTTGAAATTGCACGTAGAGATATTTATTTTGTGGAAATCCATTTCGAAATATGAAAGACTTTTGTTTTTATCACCAATATCTTGTAAAATCCAGACATATGTCCTATTGCTTTTCAATATTGACTTACTGAATATTCAAATGCCTTTGCAATCCTAAACTTATTCGCTGACTTTATTACTAGTTTATGTTTTTTTGGTTCGGTTGAATTGCTTCTTTTATGTAAAGTAAACATTTTCAGAAGTTACAAAACTAATAAATCTATGACAGAAAGATCAAAGTGTATAACAATCCTCACAAGTAATTGGAAGTATTATATAAAACAAAGAGATCTTTCTCTTATCGACTATTCGAGAAATAAATACTAGTGAAATTCGTAGGGAACTGTAATGGAAAATTAGTTTCATCCTGCGAAACGAAATTCAATCAACATTCAAAGGGAAAATTCACTTGTATAAGATTTTTTGTATATGATTTTAGCGAAGTATTGATGAAAATGTTTCTTTTTCACAAAAGCATGTTCTGCGTATTGATAAGGAAACATCGACGAGCGAAGGCAGGGTTAACAGAATTGCATTCAGATACAGGCAGCAATCTTCTTTTTGAATGCAAATATCAGTATACTCTCAAACGAAGATAGTTTGTGGAATTTTTAAAGGAAAATCAATATATATCTTTTTTTAAGGAGAGCTTACTTCAGTTCGTTCCAGTCTCCCAGTGGTATTACTATGGTAATGAAGTATCAATTGAATGAAATTGAATATAGAGGATAGACCAATACTCAATGCGCAAATCAAAAATAGGGAATCTTGAAACGTGAGAACAAGAGAGGAGAGGTCATATAATATTATTCCGATTATTGAGATAAAATCGGATTTTTAGTATTTTCTTGAATAGGATTATTGATCTAACCAGCCAAAATAGCTAATTCGTTGGCTGATAAACATTTCAAAATTAATCATCAATTAATGGTTTGTGAACAAACTTAAAGTTATAGAACACTTCAGTAGTTATGAAGCTTAATTTTAATGAATACAGCAATAAATTACATTTTATACTATGGTAAAAGTGACAATTTTTAAAATATGTGATTTCACACTCTACAAGGCACCCGCAACCATATGTGCGAAGTGTGTAATGGGCGCCATCCTTTAGGGGCGTCAAAACCCAGGGTCCAAAATGAATATTAGAATAAAGTAGAGAAATTAAATAGGATTAGGTATAAATACACACGAAATTTCATTAGTATATCATCCAGTTACTGCCGATTTCTATGTTGCGAGTACATGTCAGGCTTTTTCCTGTTCAGACATGAATAACGCCTGGAGCGCTATAAAAGCGATGCATCGCATTCAGCCGTCGACCTTCGAAAGAAGTAGATGTGCCTGAATTACGAGCTTCGACCTTCGAGATGAACTCAGCCGAGAAAATTCCAGCAGATGTCGCGTTTCTTAACGCGCCTACCGAGCGGCTTGAGGGAGTGTTACGTCATGTAATTGCTGCCTTGACCGCTAGGGGAATAACATCACCGATATTCTACGATATACCACAACCACTAATAATGCCTCTCTTTCTTATTCCAGGAAACAGAGCGACGACGAAAGCAGCGAAGAGGAGGACTTCAAATTACCGAGGAACACCGTCAAAAGGATGAGGAAATCCGAAAAAACGTTGAAGATCGAGACCAGAAACCAGTTCGCGAACTTGATGGAAGAGGACATCGACGAGGACCACCGCCCGATGGAAGAGGAAGACAAGCAAGTTGAAGGAACCAGGACAACGAAAACGACGACAAAGAGCCCCGCCAAGGTAACAACAGGACTACAGACGAGAAGAGAGAAGATATCGCCCCTTATAATCAGGGAAAAAATGAAGTGGACGAATATAAGCAACCGGATGAAGCAGGCATGTATAAGGTATAATCGAGCAAAATTAATTTCACAGGGTATACAAGTGGAACCAACAACCGAGGACAACTACAGAAAACTATTCCATCTTCTGAAGAACGACAACGTCGAGTTCTACACATACGAATTGAGATCGGAGAAGAAGTTGAAGGTGGTGCTTCGAGGAGTCATGACGGAGCAGACTGAAGAGGAGATCGCTGAGGACCTGGAACAACAAGGATACCCCACAACAAAAGTGACGAGGATGAAAGGAAGGAACGGCCACCCAGCCCCACTGGTACTAATCGAAATAGAGAAGAGCTACAAGAGTATCTTCAACAACCTGAAGTTCTGCTGCGGAATGTCGATACAAGTGGAGAGCCTAAGATTGAAATCAGAAGTCATACAATGCCACCGATGCCAGCTATTTGGACACGCCCAGAGACAGCGGAATGTAAGAAGCCAAGGACATCAGCACCGAAATGCGCCAACTGTGGAGGGGAGCATCTATCAAGCAACGTCAACTGCCCAAAGAACCCAAACCACCCGAAGAATCGACCGACGGAAAAACTCGCACCAGCGCCAGCACCACCTATGAACTTCTGGACAAAAAGGGCGGAGGAGAAGAAGGCTGCTGACCAAGCGAAAAGGACCGAACACAAAGATGACCAGAAACCAAAGGAAAAGAAAACGACTGATACAAGAGGACCCCAGATGACTAGCAAAGACGAACTAGCGATGATTCTAGGACGAATGGCCATCCAATTCAATGCGACAAATGCAACGACAGAACAAAAGATGAAATCTTTAGAAGAACAGAGCAAGCTCATTCAGCTATTCAACAGGAAATAGATTTATGGAGAGACAACTTACAATAACATTCTAGAACGCGAACTCTATTGCCAACAAACGACGTGAACTGACGACCATAGGAGAAGAAAACCGACATCAAAGCCATATTCAACAGCAACACGCCAGCCATCGAAGCTGGGGACTTGAATGCCAAGGATTCGGACTGGAACAGCAGAAAAACGAACAACAGCGGAAGGATACTGAAGACAATCACAGAAAGGAACAACATCATCGCAATAGAGCCAAGAGAACCAACACACCTGCACGCAGCTACAGGAACCATGGACAAACTGGACATCGCACTCATAAAGAGCATAACATGGAACTACAAGATGGAAATGGAAATCATCACACTGGAAGAAATCATCACACAACTAACGAGGAAGACAACCGACCAGATGGAAAACCACAAAAACAAGGAGATCAACCAAATAATGGAACTACAACCGAGGGCAACAGGAAAGAGGACATCCCTAGTACAATGGAAGAGAAAACAACAGGCCAGCATAAATGCTCCAGAACATAAAAGAAGGATGATAACAAATCAGTAGAACCCCAGGACAAACCAAGGAGATATAAAACAAGCGGGATGAAGAGGAAAAAGGATAGAAATTCGACCCTCACCAAAATTCAAGGATCTACGCAGGCGTTTTTAAATCAGTTAGTTCACTGGACCGTGCAACAAGTGAATAAATCGAGTAATCCTATTAATTATTACATATAAAGTTATTTTTATTTTGTCAAGTGTGGTGTTATGTTGTGTAATAATTTGTTTACTACTTTTTTTAAATTAAGTGCCGAATACCTGCTGACTGCAATTTCAACTGCTATTTTTCTCAAAATGGTGTTTCCTCTTTTATACTATCAACAGTAACCCTTTATAGGATACTGGTTATATTTAATTTTTTAGCCAAATATCTTTTGAAATGTCATGTACGAGTTTAAAAATAATTGGTTTTATCCATAACTCGCTTAGTTTTATGCTATTCATCTTTTAAAAACCCATTTCATAGGGTTTTTAAAAGCTATAAGAACAAATTAGTTTAATATCATTTTTGCCTTTATTTTTGAAAGGATTTAAGCTGAAAGGGCTCGAACAAATTGCTTTTACTCAAATATGCAAACTTTAATCGGCCATATCTTACTTAATAATAATCTGCCCTATGAAGGGTTGAAAACTATTGGCTACTTAGTTAAAAAACAGCTTCTACTGATACAGAGCCCGATGAAGCGATGACACCATACTCATGTACAGCACTTGAACAATGCACTTCAGGTAATTCAGCTTGTGTAAAAAGTTCTGTAATATCAGCTACCGAAATACCTGCTGCAAGTGACACTTTCGATGAAGGCTGTAATGAGGCTAGTATCGATATAATTCCGTCCAACACCGGTTTGTGGCCCGAAAGAATCACCTATCAGATGGCTAGAATATTGGTTAAATGTGGTCCGCCCTTGATAGACATCAATTTTAGCTTTCCTAGTAATAAAGATCACAATCAATAAAGGTAGAATTGAAAAGAACCAAAGGAAATAAGATATCAACTATTATTAACACCGATAAATTGAAAGAGGAATCTACGTACAATAAAATAAAGGAAGAAATACATAGATATATATACGAAAAACCATTAAAGCCGACGCAAACTTCTGAAGAAGACTGGCAAAAGATTAAAACAACACTAAAAAATGTTACCGAGAAGCACCTTAAGCAGGAGACCAGGAAAAAGAATCAATCTTGGATGACAGAAGAAATCTAGGACATGACGGAAGAGAGAAGAAAATTCAGAAATAAAAACGAAACAAGATATAAACAAATACATAAAAATATCAAAACAAAAATCAACGAAGCTAAGGTTACCTGGCTAAACGAAAGATGTGAAGAAATTGAGAAACTAGAACAAAAACATGATACTTTCAACTTACACAAAAAAATAAAAGAAGGTGCTGGAATGTGGGAGTAATCCTCTTCATCTTTCATCGAAGATAAATATGGGAAACCCCCTACTGAATATAAAAGATCAAATAAACAGGTGGAAAGAATACATAGAAGACATGTTTCAAGACCAGGAGAGACAAAGCATAGATGTACAGAAAGTAGCGTCTGGACCCTACATCACAAAGGAGAAAATTATTAAAGCAACAAAACAACTAAAAACCAAAAAAGCTGTTGGAGAAGATACTATCCCAATTGAAATTATAAGGATAATTTCAGACGAACACATCGATGTTATGGAGAACTTATTTAATAAAATATGCGAAACTGGAATAACACCAAAAGACTGGCTGACATCGGTGTTTATACCACTACCAAAGAAGAAGAACTCCAGGAAATGTGAAAAATATAGGATCATTAGTCTAATGAATCATATACTGAAATTGTTCCTCCGAATAATACACAATAGAATTTATAACAAATTGGACGAACACGCGGGACGAACACAATTTGGCTTCAAGAATGGCTTTGGAACAAGAGAGGCACTTTTTTCAATACGTGTGCTTGTTGAAAGATGTAAGGATGTAGACTCTGATGTATATCTGTGTTTCATAGACTTCAAAAGGCTTTCGACCTGGTGAAACACGATAAACTAATAGAAATTCTCAGGTCTTGTAACATAGACGACAAAGACTTGACAATCATATCAAACCTTTACCAAGACCAAAAGGCTAACATTAGAATCAATGGAGAGACATCTGAAGACATTAACATCGAAAAAGGAGTAAGGCACAGATGTGTTCTTTCCACGTTGTTGTTTAACGTTTTTTCGGAAGAGTTATTTAGGAAGGCACTACAGGATACCTCGGATGGCATAATAATAAATGGACAATGCATTAACAACTTGCGATACGCAGATGACACGGTTATTCTAGCAGATAGCGCTGAAGCACTACAACGCCTAATGAACCGAGTGATGATAACATGTAAAGAATTTGGAATGAAACTAAATACAAAGAGAACAAAAACGATGGCTATGCGCAAACACCAAAACAGAAAGGTCCGAATTAGGGTCAACGGAACAGAATTAGAACAAGTAACAAAAATAACATACCTAGGAAGTAGCCTTGATGAAACTTGGGATCACTCACTAGAGATAAAAACACGCCTGGAAAAAGCACGAGCTATATTTTATAAAATGCAAAAAATACTATGCAACTGCCAACTAAATATCTCATTGAGAGTTCGAATACTGAAATGCTACGTTTTCTCCACTGTGCTATATGACGTTGAAGCATGGACAATGACGGAAACAACACAAAAAAGAATAGAATCGTTCGAACTTTGGTGCTACCGTAGAATGCTCAGAATATCTTACATGAGTCATACGACAAACGTAGAAGTTATGCAGAGGATGAGAAAGGATCGAGAACTTGTGAAGATAATAAAAGAAAGACGCAATATTTCGGTCACATTATGAGAAACCAAAAGTACGAACTGCTTCAACTTATCATCGAAGGAAAAATCAATGGCAAAAGGGGACCGGGAAAAAGACGCAACTCCTGGCTTAAGAACTTACGTCAATGGACTAATATGAGCTCTATAGAATTGTTCAGAGCTGCAACAAATAAAATAAGATGGGCAAATGTAATCGCCAACGTCCTTAAGGATAAGGCGCCGTAAGAAGAAGTAATAAAGATGAAAGAAAGATTTCGTGCAAATACTTTGAAAGAAATCTAGCAAAAGGAGAAAAAGTCGAAAGGGCTTGGGCTATTTACTCTATTTCTAAAGATTCTGTCTTTTGTTTTCGTTATAAATTGTTTCGTAAATGTAAAACTCTTAACGCTTTTTGTGATGCAAATGGAGTGTCTGATTGGCAACACTTGTCTCTGCTAATTAAAAGACACGAAATGTCAATTTTACACAACAGTTATATAAACACTTTGGTAAATTTTAAGAAAATGTTAGAGACATCTATGACTGTTGATGCTCATCATCTGCGGATTTTAGAAACGGTAAAAAAATATTTTCGGGACATGTTGGAAAGAATTATTGCGATTGTTAAGTATTTATCTACACAATGCTTGGCATTTCAAGATTCTTCTCAATTGCTTTTCAAACATAATAATGGAAATTTTCTAAAAGGTGTTGAGATGATTGCCTCTTTTGATTCAGTGATGAGACAGCACGTTAGCCATGTCTATAACTCCCAAAAAATATCTGTTAAAATGACTCATTGTTTAGGCGTGCAAATTCAGAAAGAAATAATTGAATTATTGTCGTCCAAAGTAGGAAATAATATTTTAGAAATGGTTAGCAGCTCAAAATATTTTTCAATAATATTAGATTGTACACCAGACACTATTCATACTGAGCAAATTAGTCATGTTCTGAGGTATGTTAGAAGAAGAATATTATTACTTATTAAGTGATCCAAAAGCTGATTCTTGACATGAGTCTCCATTATTTTTTTCCATTATTGGTAACATATTGATTGCTCTGAATTCTTCCACCTTGACGGTATCAACAGTTATATGAACCGGTACTACTGTAGCAATCTTCCACTCTGCCGGCACTACTCCACTCTCAAATGATGCATTCAGAAGATCAGTAATTTTATTGATGGCAATTTCACCTCCAGCCTCAATGATTCTGAGATATATTTCATATGTAGATTTAGTTTTCTTCAGATTTTTTAATATTCTTTTCAGTTGATCCTTTGTCATTATTAGTATAATTTCCATTTGAATTGTGGAGGCCGTTACTGGATGTAGATCCATGATATAAATGAGATAAAAACACAAGGTTTAACTTCAATCTACACTTTATTTGAAAAAATTCGACGACGTTTCGCTGACAGCAGCTTTATCAAGAATGACAAACAGAATGAAGAGTATGGTATTATAAACAAATCGTAGAACAAGTTGGATGAATAACAGGAAAATCCACACCGAGCCATTGTACAGTTAGTATGAAAGGTAATTAAAAATTAATTAAACAAGGTAAGTAGGGGTGAATGATTCACATCTACCTGCTCATTCAAAAGCTTGTTCGAATGTTTGTATCTATTTATTTCTAATGCTTCTAGGAGATCTAATTTTAAACTTCTTGATTTTATATGTAATATGTCAAAGTTTTATTGAATGAATGGTTTTCTTCTATTAAGTGGTTTGAATAATTTGAATCAGATTTATTTTTATCGAAGCTATGTTCAGATGTTCTTATTCCAAAACTCCTATAGGTCCTACCGATATAAATTTTATCACAAGAACCGCCATTGAGTTTAGATTCCTGATTCAACAAATAAATAAAATATGAAATGAGATTCTGAGCAGTATAAACTAAATAGAAAACCTATGACTCTACCTCATTATTATTTTCGGAAAGAAACCTACGAAGAATATTCCAAGATTTGATGACTGTAATCTTTTGTAACTGTTCAAACAAATTTTTCTTCAAACCCAAAATCTCAATACTTTTGTGAAGATTTCCAGAAATAACACCTGTTGTGGAAATAATAATCGGTAGAATAAATATTTTCTTCATTTTCCACATTTTTTAATCTCGTCGCCAAGCATCATATATTTAGAAATTTTTCATTGTATTTATTTTGTATATTATGTGTGTCGGGTATAGCAATACCAATTATATATGTTATTTGATTCTGTTTATCATTAAGAATGATTTCTGGTCTATTTTGTTTCACAGCTCTGTTGCAAAGAATTGTTTTATCAAAATAAAGTTTATATTTGTCATCTTCACAAATAATCTCCGGTTCATATTTGTGAAATTTTTTTCTTTTGGGAATTAGGTCATGTTTAATTCCTAGATTAAAATGAATAATATTAGCGACGGCATTATGTCTTTCTGAATAATCTGTTGAAGCAAGCACTGAGCAAGATGATAATATATGAAAAACTGTTTCTGAAGAACAGAAACATCTACGGCAAGAATCATCTATATTTTGTTTGATGATGTGTTTTCTATAATTCCTCGTGAAAAAAACCTGATCCTGGATCGCAATTGCCAAGCCTTCTGTTTCAGCAAACAATTCTCCAGATACTAACCATTTATTCGATGCGATTTCATCAATATAATCATTTTTCAATTCTTTAGGTGCTTTTCGTGTAATTCCTTCTGCATCCAACTTTCTATTTTAGAATTATCATCAAATATATCAAAATCTACCTTTTGCATTGTCAAGTTCAGAGGTGTAAGATTATAATCTGAAGCTACAACAATATCATGTAATTTAGACGTTCTCTGTTTATCATGAAAATGGGAACGTAGATGAAAAATCTGTTTACTATGTACAGAGTATTTTCCTCGTTTGACATTGTAATTCATTTAGATCAGTTTTAGACCATTTAATAATTCCAAAAGAAGATGTAAGAATAGGAACAGCATAGGAGTTGATAGCTCTGAAAAGGTTTTACTAGTTAAATAACTCTTGATGATAATTCTAAGTCTTGTGTAATATGAACTTCTAATATTTTCTTTTGTGCTGCTATATATATATATATATATATATATATATATATATATATATATATATATATATATATATATATATATATATATATATATATATATATATATATATATATATATATATATATATATATATATATATATATATATATATATATATATATATCTTCTATAGAAGATTATAATAAAGAGTTAAACATCATCTAACAGATAGCCATTAATAATTCATATAATCCAGATATGATAGATCTAATGATTCGTGAAAAACTGTATCAGAGCAATAAATGAAGTATATCCTATTCATAAAGACTATAAAATATTCAACAGTTTAACATTCTGCGGTTCTGCAAGTACAAATATTAAATCCTTTCTCGTCAAACAAAATCTTAATATAACTTTCAAAACTTCTAATAATTTAGGTAAACATATTAAAAATAATAAATCTCGTGTTGAAAAATCAAGTAAATCAGGAATCTATAAACTCAATTGCGGTTCTTGTGATAAAATTTATATCGGTAGGACTTGTTCTACGATTTGTTTATAATACCATACTCTTCATTCTGTTTGTCATTCTTGATAAAGCTGCTGTGTCAGCGAAACGTCGTCGAATATTTTCAAATAAAGTGTAGATTAAAGTTAAACCTTGTGTTTTTATCTCATTGGTATAATTTTCTTTTTCTTCATCGCTGCAGTATCATATTTTACCAGTGGATTCAGTACTGTACCATTGTTGGTATTAATGCCATCTTTTATTATGCTCTCCACACTATCAAAAACATAGTTGTTGAATATTTCCACCATTTCACTTTGTTCATTGAATCTATGGTTCCTGTACTCGACCTGGCGCAACATGGATGAATTGTTTCGTTCCAATGAGAGACATTCATTTTATTTTCATCGATGACTTTTTCATAATATTTCCGTTTTTTCATTTCAGATCATACCAGTTACCTTATTCCTCTGAAGCTTGTATATCTCCCAACTATCAATGGTACTATGCAATGTAGCTCTCTTATAAAATCCATCTCGTTTAATTATTTCTTGTTTTAGTTCTTTGTCAAACCATCCACTTGGTTTTTTTCTAGTTTTTATTACTTGCATGAGTATAATCCATCACCCTTCTTGCATTACCATAAAACTGATGAACATCTGCCAGTACCTCCCATTTTTGTCCCATCACTAATTGCTGGAATTTGCTTTTATCGATTTTCGAACAATCTCTGAATATTTTTGCCACTAGTTCTAAGGGGTGTCCTGATACTCCTTCTGTTTAGGAGTGTATAATATCATGATCTGACAATTTTGGACTTCTTAAGACCAAAGCCTCAATATTTCTATTATCCGTGAACAAATCTACCATAGTTTGCAAATTTAGTGAGATACGTGTACAGTTCCTAACTTTCTGTGATAACCCATATACTTTCATTCTGTCAGTCAATCTTTTCTTTTATATTGATGTACCTTTGAAATTAATATTGGAAATCACCCATAACAGAAATTTTTCTACAACGATCACTCATAGTATTCTCCATAATATCCTCGAATTCATCAAAAAAATCTATCAGAGAACAACTCGGTGACCTGTTCACAGTCACATAGATGTCATTATAAACATGAAAAGAACTCACCCATAACTTTTTTGGTACTGAACACACAGCCACACTATCAAATGACAATTCTTCTTTTATGTAACATATGATACCTCCTGTGCTTCTTTATTGTTGGTTTCTGAATCAAAATTGACCAAGCTGATTTACTTGTGAAGCTTTCAGAATTACATACGGTTATTCCGAATTACAAATGGTGGATTTTGAGTTTTAATTCACTATTCTGAATTACAATTGGTGTATTCCGTATTATATTAGGAAATGTATAGTCAGTATAGTAAGACCTCAATTTTTAGATAGTTATTTATCTTTTAGATGCGTACTTTTTCTATAATGATCCTTCTGTAATGAACTGCTCGATTGGCGTTGAGATTTTAAATTTCAATCTATTTATTAAAAGCCAAAAAGAACAATGCATAGTGTTACAATTTCGTGGCAGCAGATGTCCATCAGTTTCTGAAGTTTGATGTATTTCGATACCAAATTTTATCGAAATTGGTTCTGTGGATTAATTATGATAGTCTAACCCTACATTCATAATAATTTATGGATGAAGTTAGTGAAAGTAAAAGAAGAAAAGGTTGCACCAGTATAAGAAATGTAGAAACTACTTATTTGGTTAAGGCCAAGAGTCATAAGTTGATAAATCATACACCACACACCACAAAAATTGTTGCCCCACCTGATATTCTTAATTCCACAATCGACTAAGCAGCTCAATCGCAGTTTCTTTGTCAACTTATGTTTTAGGACATATGAGGGTAAAAACGTGTTATCTATGTAGTAACATTCTTTTCCATATGAGCTCAATCACGTCTGAAAAAAGAATGAGTTTATTTGATTATCAGTATTCATTCAATAATAAAAACAAGTACTGTGTTTTAAGGAATTTAAGTAAAATTCCTTAAAACACAGTACTTGTTTTTATTATTGATAATGAATTTACCAAGTAAAGCCTCCCAAATTCAAAAGTATTCATTCAATTTCTTTTCAGTTTAGACGCTAAATTAAGGCAAGTTTTCTGTGTTTCTTGTTGATTTTCGAATCTTTGAATTTATTTTAATGGCAGCTGAACGTCCTGGACGCTATTTGAGTGATCATGAAGAATTGTAACACTTCTAGAGGAGGGGCAAAGCCAACGTTACGTGGGTAACTTGTTGAATGTTAACCAAATCACTATTTCAAGAGCAATTAACACAGCTCAAAAAAAAATTTTTTTATTGTTGCCCTGGATATCATAGCAAATTTTTATGTTTTCAAGTCCCCAGATTACGAATATATTCATGAAAGTTCTCAATGTGCTCGTATTTTCATGATTTTTGCATTTCTAATATTTTGAACAATTATAAGCTTGTTAGAAATACAATTTTATTTTCCAGTCATGATTAGGCTTTTGCGCAACTTTTTCGCGTATACAAACATCACCTGATCTCCACTCTCAGACCCCTTGCTTCACAGAACAGCTGAGATCTCAGTTATTTGACAATATTGAAGTACATATACACGTAAATCTGGATAAAGTGTCATGGATTAATATTTTGTTTCAATTACTGAATGTCCATTCTTATATATTTGTCTTCTAGTCTGAAATATGAGTTCGTCACGAAGAAAGTGTAAATATTGTAGTGATTTATTTTGTTATATTTGCGGTGTTTATATACCAAAAAACAAAAATAAATATCACAGACTTTGTCAAGGAGACTTATGTTGAATATTTTGGTTTCAAAATGGACAAATTAGGTAAACCATGGGTTCCTAATAAAGTTTGTAAGTCCTGTGTTGAGTCTTTACGGTTGTGGAAAAAGGTGAACGTTCTGGATTAGACTTTGGTGTTCCTATGATCTTGATGGAGCCTACGAATCATTTAGATGATTGTTACTTTTGCGTAGTAGATGTTGAAGGTTTTAATCGAAATCAAACGTGGAGATACCCAGACTTACAGTCTACTAAATGTCCGGTTCTACACAGTGAAAATCTCCCTCGGCCCATATACATTTCAAAAGTAATAGGCATGCCCTCAGAAACAATGATGTTACCAAATTCACAGAAATCGGGACCATCTACTAGTGAAAGTGAATGGGAAGGAGAAACATCTACGCCAAAGTTATTTTCTCAAAATGAACTCAGTGATTTAATACGTGATCTCAATTTATCAAAACAAGGATCAGAACTGTTAGCCTCAAGATTGAAAGAAAAAATTTATTGGCACCAACAGTAACAATTACAACATACAGAACGCGAGAAAAGAGTTATTACAATTTTTAGTGAAAATGAAGGATTAATGTATTGTAATGATATCGCGAAGCTGCTTATAGACATGGGTTTAAAAGAGTACAAATCTACTGAATGGCGCCTTTTTATTAATAGTTGCAAAAGAAGTTTGAAATGCGTCTTATTGCACAATGGAAATAAATTCCAATTGCCCATTCAACGAATATGAAATTGTAAAATTAGTTTTAGAGAAAATTAAATACTCTGAGCATCAATGGCCGATCTGTGTGGTTTAAAAAATGGTTAATTTTTTACTTGGCCAACAAAGTGGATACACAAAATACCCTTGTTTTATTTGTATGTGGGATAGTAGAGCAAAGCATTGGGAACAAGATGTTTGGCCTGTAAGAAATTCTTTAACTGTCGGTAAAGCCAACGTAATAAGGGAGCCGCTGGTGAGCAGAGACAAAATCATACTTCCACCATTACATATTAAGTTAGGTATGATTAAGCAATTTGTAAAAGCGTTGAACAAAGACGGAAATTGTTTTAATTACATTTGCAGAAAATTTCCGAAGCTTAGTATGGAAAAATTGAAAGGTGGAATATTTGATGGTCCTCAAATACGGCAATTGATGAAAGACTCAGATTTTATCAAAGTTATGACTGTTTCGGAAAGTAAAGCTTGGAAAAGTTTTGTGTTGGTTGTCGAAAATTTCCTAGGTAACCATAAAGCAGCAAATTATGAAGAAATTGTGCAAAATATGCTGACAAACTTTCAGACTTTAGGAGCAAAAATGAGTATTAAGTTACACTATCTCCGCAATCATCTAGATAAATTTCCGGATAATTTAGGAAATTAACCCTGAGGAACAGGGAGAGCGGTTTCATCAAGATCTAAAAGTGATGGAAGAAAGGTATCAAGGTCGATAGGATTGTCACATGATGGCAGATTACTGCTGGTCTTTGAAGAGAGATTGTCCTCTGGAAAATTATAGAAGAAAAGCTCATAATAGGCGTTTTATGGAAATATGAAATATATTTTCGACATTTTCCTCTTTATTTACTTCGATGTATCCGAATTTCTCAAAACATAACTGACATTATAAATATATCTGTTACTTTGTTTCTTGTTTTACGATTTTGTTATGTAAAATGAAAATAAAGATTTAAAAAAATTATGAGCAAATCCTACAAAATCATTGATATTTTCACGAATTGTGTGCATAAATAGACCCAAAATCATTTTCATATCTAGGCAACAAAACCATTGTAGACCAGTGAATCGGTACCACGAAACAGGGGAGTATGAAAGAAGGGCCGGGCAGGAAAGAAATCTGATAACAACACCAGTTGATGAACGTTGGCTTCGTTTAACTGCACTAAGAGTTCAGCACTGTACGGCTAGAATGCTACAAAATGAACTTGCACTTTCCAGAAATGTGCATAATTCATTACAAACTGTTAGGAACGGGCTCAGAGAAGACGACATCAGCTTGCTTCTACCAGAGAGCATTGAGTTGCAAGACTTCAGTTTGCGAGGGAACATGCAAATCTGGGTATTCCAGTATTGTCGAATTTGTTCTTTTCCGACGATTCCAGGTTCTGTCTAGTAGGCGCATGCCTGTATAACGATGACCGGGGGAACGGTATCTTCAATGCAATATCCGGCAAACCGAAAACTTCAGAGGGGGCTCAGTAATGGTGTTGGAAGGCATTTCTTCCATGGTCGAATTGAGTTAGTCCTAGTGAATAATGAAATAATGATAGCGGCCAGATATCCTTGAACCCCATGTTGTACCCTTTGACCCATTGATTATCGAAAACTTCATTTATAAGCTTGATAATGCTCGGCCTCGTGCAGCTAGAGTAGTTACAAAATTTCTGCAAAATGCCGAAATTGATATTTTAAGATGGCCAGCCAGAAGCCCCGACTTGAATCCCATAGAAAATGTTTTAGACAACATGGGGTAGCAAATTCAGCAACGTAGGATGCCTTGTAGAACACTCCAACAACTAGAAAATCTGCTTCCTGAAATTTGGAACTCACTGACTCAAGAACACATCGAAGATTTGTTTGAGGGGCTTCCGAGACGTATACTGTCAGCAATTAGGGCCCGGGGAGAAAACACTTGATTTTGAAAATGATTAGTAACCATTCGATGCTAGTTGATTGGTCTCTTCGCGAATGATTGAAGATGGTAGAATTTTTAATTTTCATTAACCCTGAAATTGTTGATATTATCCATCATAAACTCATCTCTTTTGAATGATATCTTATGATTTCACACTTCTGAAAGTTACCAAGTGACTCCTGAATGACCAACCTAAAAGTTTATATAGTATTGTCGTAAAAGTAGGGTGATTCGACAATTTTTGTAGGGAATATACTTTCTGATCACGACCTCATTGCTTATACTTGCACCATGCATTTTCCATTCCCCTGTTATATATGCTTGATAAATAAGACTGGTGATTTATCGGATAGAGTTGTTCTACTAGCAATGTTTTGTATTTTATATCGAATTGCAATAACAATGGATAAAGGTTCTATGTTGCGGTTTCTTACTCATTATGCATGAACTGTATTTCTGAATCATGCAGGTAATGTATATCAACATCAATCGCGTGCAATACAAGACCTATCCAAAACAGATCTTAAAGCCGGAAGTATATCAAAAAGTTAAGAGCACTAAATAATTGGCTTAGAATGATATAAATCTTTGCGATTCGTTCACGTTTCATAGATTATACTCCTTTATTTATAATGATGATATTCTGATTCAGGAGAGAAATTGAATTCAGAATTCACCATAAAAGAATGAACTATGTTATAAATCGAAATATGACGAAAACCAACTGGACTTTTGCAAAATGTAATTTATATTTTTTTACATTTCGAAAACGAACACACTCTACAATAAACTCAAGGCTTCCTAAGAGGGGGTAGGACAGCGAAGTTATGCTTTTTGTAGATTTATGCGAATTTTTTCATACCTTAAGGACAGTATTCAGAGTACAAAAAAAATTGCTAGTAAAAATGGTACGAAAAGAACCAATAGTGGCCAATCGTCTTTTTTCAATATTCAAAAAGAAATGTATTGCGGTAAAGGAACCAAGAAGATTTCATTAGTTTATGAGATTCTCGAGGTGACGCTGTCGAGTTTTTATTTTCACATTTTGGCATCCATGTGAACGTAGAAAATTTTGAAACAAAAACCTAAAACTCAGTACATTTGTTGCTGTAGAAAAATTGAATAAAAATGACAATGATGATATAGATGAAGAAAGTGTGTCGAATGACGATCGGTCGAGTAGTTTTTAAGTTGTTGTAATCACCGACTTTGAGAAACATTCATTTGGGTAAAACGCGTTTGAAGTTTTTAAACGTTTATTCTCAATACTTACCTAGGATGATCGATTTCAGGTCAGCAAGTGATGCGGTTTCCCCTAAAGTATCTTTTTGCTGCTCGCTTCGGACAACTGTGCGCACTTTGGTTGGCCTTGTACCTATTCCTCTTGTAAAATAGGTTAGATCATCAGAATACACATAAACTATAGCAGTATCGGGCCATAACATCAATGTACCAACAAATTTTTCTTCGAATTAAACAAGATCCTCGAAGAAATAATATATGGGAGAAGTCAACCCAAATTATTGGGTTCATAATGATTCTAGATCATCTATATCGGTATCACTTAGAAGACCGAACCTGGCCATTGGGGTTCTCTCGGTCAAACAGAGAGGAAATTGTTCTGTTGAGTTTGAATATTGAACGGTTTTTGCACTTATATTTCAAAATTGGCAAGCAACAGCAAGGAAGTGATTATGTTTCAGGAAACTCACACTGCGACGGAAGAACTCTCCTCTAAAGAGGAAATATCGCAGGTTATGTACTTTTTGATTATCTCCTTAGTCATTTTTATGACTTGCTATATAAAATCTTTTCTTAGACTCAACTGAGTTTAGACATATAAGAGTCAGGTATGATTGTTGAAATATTTTTCTGCTGGTTTTCTTTTTCCATTGTTACAGATTTCTCTCCCAAATCCTTCCTTTCACCCTTGTCTTCATTTGGAAATCATGGAATGCAAGAGAGAATGAAGCGGCTAAGCAGAAAAATCTTTGGTACTCTTTACGCACACACGACACTAACACAACATAAACAGACAAGCTATTGCAAGTGCAATAACGACAAGGAAACGAGTTTTTCCTCAGGTTTTTACTCGTTTATTGGATCATACGCAAGATAGTATGGTTCCCCTGTTATATGTCTTGAGCTCACACTCGTATTTTTCTGACACACATCAAAATTATGGATATAAGAATTCATTGTAAATACAATTATTCGAATTTTTGAAATCCTCTCTTTCTCAAAAGAATTTATATAATAACAAATAGTATCAGAAGTTTTATTTCCGGAAAAATCTTTTGTGTGGACCTTAGTCAAGTAACACTGAATGCAATTATATTAATATTCTTGAATTATGAAAATAAATCGAAATACTTCCCAGAATATATATGATGAAATTTTTAGAAAATTATATTTTATTTATTTATAAAAATAAGTAAAATATAAGGTAAGATTTTGAGCAGTATTAATCAAAGAGTGAATGTACGACTCTGACGAAAAGACTCTTACTGAAGAAAGAAACAACCTTCAGCAAGAATCATTTATAATTTTTTTTTTGAATTGTGGAGGCCGTTACTTGATGTAGATCCATGATATAAATGAGATAAAAAACACAAGGTTTAACTTTAATCTACACTTTATTTGAAAAAATTCGACGACGTTTCGCTGACACAGCAGCTTTATCAATAATGACAAACAGAATGAAGAGTATGGTATTATAAACAAATCGTAGAACAAGTTGGATGAATAACAGGAAAATCCACACCGTGCGATTGTACATTTAGTATGAAAGGTAATAAAAACTAATTAAACAAGTTAAGTAGGGGTGAATAATTCACATCTACCTGTTCATTCAAAAGCTTGTCCGAATGTTTGTATCTATTTATTTCTAATGCTTCTAGGAGATCTAATTTTGAACTTTTGATTTTATATGTAATATGTCAAAGTTTTATTGAATGAATGGTTTTCTTTTATTAGGTGGTTTGAATAATTTGAATAAGATTTATTTTTATCGAAGTTACGTTTATGTTCAGATGTTCTTATGCCAAAACTCCTATAGGTCCTACCGATATAAATTTTATCACAAGAACCGCAATTGAGTTTATAGATTCCGGATTTACTTGATTTTTCAACACGAGATTTATTATTTTAATATGTTTACCTAAGTTATTAGAAGTTTTGAAAGTTATATTAAGATTTTGTTTGACGAGAAAGGAATTAAAATTTGTACTTGCAGAACCGCAGAATGTTAAACTGTTGAATATTATAAATAAAATATAAATAAATATAAAAACGTTAACCTACCACCTAACGCAAAACTTATTTCGTTTGATGTTGAGAATTTATACCCAAGTGTTCCTCCAGGTGATGTCAAAATATTAATCGAAAACATGTTGAATTCGAATCATGTTAACCATATAATTAAATCAGAAATATTGAATCTATTGGACGTTTGCATTGAACAAAATTACTTTTCTTTCAACAACATCTATTACAGTAGTGAAAATGGTTTGATCATGGAAATCCTTTGAGTCCACTTTTAGCAGAGATTTTTATGAATAATATTGAACAGAAAATTCATACACATCCACTCATTTCCAAATTTCTTTATTGGTATAGATATGTTGACGACATCTTAGTATGTTTCATTGGAACTACTCGTCAATTAGACTTATTTGTTAATTTCATTAATTCCATCCATTTGAACATTAAATTAACGATAGAAATTGAACAGAACGATTCCATAAATTTTTGGACTTAAAATCACTAAACAAAATAATAATCATGTTTTTCGGTCTTTCGTAAACCAACACATACTGATACAATTATACATAACTACTCATTACATCCAATTCAACACAAAATTGCAGCTTTAAACAGCATGGTACATCGGTTACTCAATTTACCTTTATCAGTAGAAGATTATAATAAAGAGTTAAACATCATCAAACAGATAGCCATTAATAATTCATATAATCCGGATATGATACATCTAATCATTCGTAAAAACTGTATCAGAAAGCAATAAATGAAGTATATCCTATTCATAAAGACTATAAAATATTCAACAGTTTAACATTCTGCGGTTCTGCAGGTACAATTATTAAATCCTTTCTCGTCAAACAAAATCTTGATATAACTTTCAAAACTTCTAATAACTTAGGTAAACATATTAAAAATAATAAATCTCGTGTTGAAAAATCGAGTAAATCAGGATTTTGGCATAAGAACATCTGAACATAAACGTAGCTTCGATAAAAATAAATCTGATTCAAATTATTCAAACCACCTAATAAAAGAAAACCATTCATTCAATAAAAACTTTGAAATATTACATATAAAATCAAAAAGTTCAAAATTAGATCTCCAAGAAGCATTACAAATAAATAGATACAAACATTCGGACAAGCTTTTGAATGAACAGGTTGATGTGAATTATTCACCCCTACTTAACTTGTTTTATTAGTTTTTATTATCTTTCATACTAACTGTACAATGGCTCGGTGTGGATTTTCCTGTTATTCATCCTACTTGTTCTACGATTTGTTTATAATACAATACTCTTCATTCTGTTTTTCATTCTTGATAAAGCTGCTGTGTCAGCGAAAAGTCGTCGAATTTTTTCAAATAAAGTGTAGATTAAAGTTAAACCTTGTGTTTTTATCTCATTTAAATCATTTTTAATTTGCTTGATGATATTTTCTTATACTTTTGGTGAATTTAACCTGAACATGGATCGCAAATGCCAATAATTAATATTAATATTGATTCAAGTTACATTTTTGAGCGTGGTGACCGATAGGAAAACAACTATTTTTCTTTTATCGAATAAATGAAAAGTTAATATCGGTTAAATGTTTTGATTATCTTACATTACATGTAGGTTATTCAGGAATTTTTATTATAGAAACTCTATGTTTATGGCAGGGGTGCTCAAACTTGAACTGCCGGCGATCTACCTCAATATTTTTAGACTACTAACGATCGACTCTGAGAGGCTGCAAGTATGTGTGATGCAGGGTTGTCGTATATACACGATACACCCTACCTACCTACTTACCTAGGTAAGGTGTACCGTAGCCTATATAGATATTAGCTTTCCGCACAATATACATTATTTTAGTCAAGGTTTGGGTTAGGTTCAGTTAGGTTCTTCTCAATAATATCAATGAAAATACTCATAGTTACTCAAAATTGCGAGTTTATTAGTGGTTACAAAACAAAAGAGTTACATAAGGTGTTAAACTTAACTAAGGAGTGACTTCGGATGTTGAAGCGTGGCACTGCATGTCCTCAGCATACTTTTCATAAGATGGTACGTAACCACTGAGTGCTAATCGCAAGCATGATGACATATGATCGTCAGTTGGTCGATTGCGATATTTTGACCTAGTTATTTTCATTTCAGAAAATGCAGACTGGCACAAGTAAGTTGACCCAAACATTACCGTCAGTTGAAGGGCGATTTGCTTTAGATTCGGATATTTATCTTCAGATATAAAACACCAAAAATTTGTATCAGATGCTGTTGCTTTAAAATGTAAATCTGATATAATCTGCACCAATGCATGAGTTCATATTAAACTGACTTGCTGTTTCAGTAGCTAATTCCTCAATGTTTTGACATGAATAAGGATACCTCATAAATGATACTATATTTGCCAATTTACTGCAATCATGAAAGCGCATTTCGAATTGTTCCAAAATATTAGATAATCAGCCTTATACGTATCATAATTCAACTGAGGAATCCTTGCTTTCAAAGACGGAAAATGTTTCAGATCCTTTCTTTTCAGTGGATCTATCATACGTTGCAATTTACTTTTGAATGCGTATACTACGCTAATCATCTCAATAATAGTTCTTTCTTTACCTTGAAGCTTCAAGTTTATGGTGTTTAAGTGCATTGTGATGTCAGTTAAAAATACCAAATCAGTCAGTCATTTTTCGTACTTCAACATCTGAGTGTCATCACCTCTTTCGTCTAGAAAGCCTGTTGTTTCGGCCAATAATTCTTAGAACCTTTCTAGAAATTTTTCGCGACTCAACCACCTGACGTTCGTGTGAAGAACTAAATCAGTGTGTTCTGCTGACTCTCTATCTTCCAGCTGCAACTTAAAGAGCCGCATTTGCAAGCTACGTGCACGGATGGAATTTACCATTTTTGTTGCAATGTCCCTCCGTGTTTAAAACTTTCGAACACAACATTGTTGATGTATAATGCAGCGGAATGAAAAAAATTAAGGAAAATCTTCGTTAGCTCGGCACACTGCTACAAAATCGTTTTTGTTTCTAGTCACTAGTTCATATATTGATAGCTTGTAGTTTTTTACAAAATTGAAACAAAAATTCTTCCTTAGCGAACGTGTCATCGAATACCATCCGAATAAAACAGCTGGGCAGTGTCTGTTATATCGGTGGCTTCGTCGATCTGTAAAGAAAAGTATGTACATTTCATGATATCATGTTTTAGTTCATCTTCCATGACTTCTGTACGTCTTGTGACAGTCGGACGAGATAACTGAAGTTCTTCAATAGCAGACATGATTTCTGCTTTATTTTTTAAAACTACAAATAAAGTCTCATCCGCTTCAATAAATACTTCCTTTACAACCGATCCATCTTCGTATGGTTTCTTGTGTTTTTTCAATATATGAGATATTTTAAATGACGATCGTAGCCGCTTTTGATTGTTTGGCTGGTTTTGTGAACATGGTTTGTTCTTTTTTCAAACAAGATATCGAATCACGTACTTTTCGTTTTGTTAACTTACTCTGTGGCGGAAAATTCTTTTCATAGTTTTTATGAACCGTTTTATTATGCCTCTTAAAGTTACCACGCTTAGGTATTGCAACTGACGCACAACAAATAAGACAAATGCTGTTATCCTTCACCATACAAAAGAAAAATTCTTCCTTCCAGTCGGTATCAAAATAATACGTTTTAGATTTTTCGCTGCACTCATTTTGTACTATTTAATAATAAACTTTGTATCGACGTAGTATTGCCTTCAAGTTACAATTCATAATGACTCCAATTCCTGCAGGCACAACATTTATATCGGCGTGAACGAAAGTCTCGAGTGTTCGCTTCAAATGCACCGCCCGAAATTTCTAGAAATACGGTAAGAATAAATGTCGCAGCTTTTCTTTGACAAGCACCGCGCGTTCCTTTGATAAATCTGCAATTTGCCGCTATCAGAGTCTTATTTTATTACGTAATAAATTTTTGTAGTTTAGGCACCTACTTATTGTAATTTTTTTCATCTCGAGATCTACTCAAAAATCACTCGCGATCGACTGGTTGATGGTGTCGACCGTTTGAGCACCTCTGGTTTATGGTAACTGGAACATTATTCATTTTCGAATTCAATTTTTCCGAGAGAAAAGTAGTCTACCGCTCTGAATTTTTATCAGCGAAGTTGATGTTTTCTCACAATTAACTGCTTCCGTATTCGTCCGATTTCGGAGCAGCTCGTCTCGTGATTCGGTCGCCGCGCACGAAGCCCACGATAAAAGCTATGTAATAGCTTAGCAACATTTTGAACAGGCGTAGAGTTCGCCTATTTCTGGGGGTAATGATCGGTGAAGAAAACTCGAAATACGTTGGAAATTCCACCAGGACTGCAATAGGTATTATTTCTTAGGAAATCTATCAAATAATTGCTATATATTTCGATTTTCTCTTAAGTTTTCTCTGTCGCATGCAGTTCATAACTTACTAAAATGCAAACGTGGATTATAAACGGAGTGTTACTAAATCAGAATTGTATATAATTTCAAGATTGCGTTGGGCATCCTTTTATATCTTCCTTCTTAAATGAAAGGTTCACTGGCAAATCGAATAATCCGTGGGTAACATCGATTCAGCAAAACGTCATTCGAGTCAATATTTCCTTGGCAACATCCGTGAGAAATGCAAGAATGGAGTTTTCAAATAATTGAATTTTTGCATGATGAAGAGAAGTTTTATTTATTTTATTTCTCGTAGATTTTTGCCAATAGATAAATATGAGAATTCCTGAAGAACTTTGTTGAATTTATATTATATTGAATAATATTGAAAAGTTACGAAAATGAGCCTGGATGTAAAGCACAATCGCATAGATTTTTCGAAAGCGAACTATCTGAAAGAAGGAACAAACTACATTATAATCTCTATAGTTGTATACTGAAAAACAACCAGAGAATCGATTGATAATTGTTCCAGTTATAGATGGACCAGTTTGAAAGAAAAAGAGTTGGAAGTCCATTTTTCTTACATGTATCTTAATTGATACTTTCTTCAATGCATCAAGGGCTATATTATATTACTTTCTCCCCAGTGGTGTTCTGAATACCAATTCGTTTCTATCTTTGTATTAGCAAGAGAGGGACTAAGATGTCTAGTCTGACCTCATACTCAAACTTAAATGGCTAACTGATCTTTCAGAATTTCAAGTAGAGATTCCACATGTTTCTGAAGATTTAAACTTCAAATTATAGTTGCTATTCCCTGTAATTAGTTGCATGAATAAGTGTAGTATTGCAGCCTATTGAGTTAATAACGAACAAATTGATGCCTTGGATAGTAGATCAATATGAATGGATATTTGATGATAAAGTTATATGCGGTTCGGGATGTCATTACAAACCGTAAGCGTCCATCAGGCTGCAATATTACAATATTTAAGTTCGGTATGGTTTTCTATGCATCAAAAAGGGAGGAGTCCAAATTGATGGAAATACACTCGGAGGCAAAATTAGCGAAACACTCGAAAATTTAACCAAATTCGAAGTTCGATATTTTTCCTAATTCTCAACCGATTTAGATGATTTGTTCGGCAAGTTATAGATCAACTCTTCTGCTTTGTAGAAATTATAAGAGAAAACAAAAAACTTTTATACGGGGACAAAACTAAAAGTGTTTTTTTGTCAAAAATTCGTAACACCCTGTAGAATTTCGTGGTCCGAGTTGAAACGTACAATATCATGGTCTGTCAAGACACATCTTCCTACAGTAACGCCCTCCTTGTTTCATGCGTTTATCTCTATTTTTGCAAAATATATTTAATTTCAAGTGGCAAATCACCATTTTGGAGAAATTCCATTGAATCAAAAAATTGTCATTAAAATTCGTCTATCAATTTGGAATTTTCTTATTATCACTCAGGCGTGTCGAAATTGTCGTTTGCGATCTTTATGTTCGAATTGCATTAGTTATTGATGACAATTTGGTTAATTAGGTTAATTTGGTGAAAATTAGGAATTCATAGGAGATAACAGTCGGTAGGTATTAAAATACACAACCGAATTCTGGGACCATTGATAAAACTTTTCATTTAAACATGTGCACACCTTTTTTTATCAAATATGAAATACAACACACGTTTTTTTGTATATGACCACATTTGCACTTGTTTAAAGAATGAGAGTTTTAAATTCTTTGATTTGATACAAATTCGATCGGTTGCGGTGTTTTGTGATTCTTTTACTGTTTACGATTCGAAACGGTATTTTTCATTCAGAATGAGAGATTTACCATCAACCTCAGTAGCAAGGGCCGTTACATTGATAGAGGAATGGCGCACCTACCGCTCAGTCGGTACCATGTTGGGTGTCTCGACGTCGGTTATCCATCGAATCTACCGACGTTACAGGGAAACTGAATTGTACGTGAGGAGGCGAGGACAAGGAAGAAATCGGGCAACCCGCGCTATACATGACCGTTTCATCGTCAATCAAACCATAAGAAATCCTCGTCTTACTGCTGTTCAGGCACGTAACCTTTTACAAGCAGTGGATAACATTAACGTCAGTGTGAGGACAGTCAGAAGACGATTAAATGAAGTTGGTCTGAGATCATACGCGCAAGCAAGAGCACCAAGACTCGATAGAGCCCATCGGGTAGCAAGATTGGCGTTTGCTAGGGAGCATGTAGCATGGACAATCAATCAGTGGAGACGAGTTTTATTTAGTGATGAGATCCGATATTGTGTGAATTTCGTGGATGGTAGAGATAGAATATGGAGGCATCGAGGGGAACGGTACATTCAAGCGAACTTCGCAGGAACTAAGCAATACGGTGAAGGGTCAGTTATGATATGGGGTGGCATATGCTTAGTTATTAGTTAGGAGTACGAACAGAACTGGAGATTATTGGCAATGGATCACTTAATGCCCATCGGTATATAACAGAAATCTTGAAGCCCCATGTTGTGCTTTTTCCTCCTTACATAGGGGAAAATTTCCTTTTCATGCACGATAACGCGCGCCCTCATACTGCGCGCATAGTGATAGAATATCTCAATGAAGTTGGGATCACACGAATGGACTGGCCGTCGCGGTCACCGGATTTAAACCTGATCGAACACGTTTGGGACATTCTTGGAAGAAGGGTTCGACAACGGAATCCAGGCAATGTTGAAGAGCTGACATTGGCTTTGGTAGAAGAGTGGGACCACATACCTCAACAGATGATAGACAACATCATTGGGAGTATGCGAAATCGTATGCGCGCTGTAATAAGAACTCGAGGGGGTCATACTCGCTACTAAAATCAAATGTTTTCTTTGTGGGTCATTACGAACCTTTTTCTCAACATGTTCATTTCATTTCACGAGTGCATCGCCAGGAAACACACCTGCTCTCAATTTTGGATAGGAATGATAATTATTATAGAGTGTCACACAAAAACTTCAAAAATAAATGTGCAAAATCAACGATTTTTCCAGTGTACTTCGAGTTCTCCCGGAGCGTGAAATTGGCCAGTGAATTTCAAAAATTTTCATTTCGTTAGATTTCCACTTCTGTCATTTTGATTTTATTTTTTGGCTAACCTCCGATGTTATGCACCTACCCAAGATTAAAAATAAATTCTTGAAATTTGTGACTTTTCGCTTCAAATTGGATATCTCTATTAAAAATAGTGATAAATGCATAAAACAAGAAGGGCGTTACTGTAGGAAGATGTGTCTTGACAGACCATGATATTCTACGTTTCAACTCGGACCACGAAATTCCACAGGGTGTTACGAATTTTTGACAAAAAAAAACACTTTTAGTTTTGCCCCCGTTTACAATTTTTTTCAAATTTTTTTTTGTTTTCTCTTATAATTTCTATAAAGCAGAAGAGTTGATCTATAACCTGCCGAAAAAAATCATCTAAATCGGTCGAGAATTAGGAAAAATATCGGACTTCGAATTTGGTTAAATTTTCGAGTGATCCTCTAATTTTGCCTCCGAGTGTATATTATATATGTGATTTCTTCTATTATATCCAAATATAAACTACACACAACCAAATTTATATGGAATCACTCGGTATTCCACATCATTGATTGTTTTTAACCATGGATTTTTGACTACTTGTGAAGAATGAAGTTTTTGTTGTACAAAAACTGAATAGTATGATAAGAAATGTTGTATTATCACCACATGTTCGGGATATTGTACTCAATCGTCATTGAGATTTAAAACAGTGAATTTCTAAATTTAAAACAGCCTATAATCATAATTGAAAATGCCTTATGTTGGATTGTCCGATGTGCAGAGGGGTCGAATAATTGCTCTCGTTGAAGAAGGGGTGACACAGATTGATATAGCGGTCACAATGGGGGTAGCACAGGGGGTGATTTCAAAAACCTACGCTCGATACGTGGAGCTACAATCCCTGCAAAATAGGCCTAGAAGAAGTCGTTGGAACTTCTGAAGATCAAGACCGCTTTTTGTGCCAAATTGCAAGAAGAGACCTCAGTGCGTTGAACCCCATACTCCAAAGGCAATTCCTGAAAGCAACAGGCATCAGTTCATCAGTCGAAACAATACTTTAAAGAGTTCAAGGGGTTTATACAGCATTCCGTTTCCTAGGAGTGTAACGGCTAGACATTACAGTGCTGAAACTCATAGTGGGACTCTGGCGAGGGGCCTAAGCTGAGAATTTCCCTTTCATGCAAGATAATGCTCCTCCGCATACCAGCAACCTCGCGCGACATATTTTGAAAATGAGGTAATCGCTATTTTGGACTGACCAGTTTGCTCTACAGACCTGAATCTTATTGAACATTTATGGGATAACCTCAGAAGGAAAATTAGATCACGCCAGGATAATCCAAGAACCCACAACAGCTCATCCAAGCCGCCACAGAAGGGAAGCAGAATATCACCCAGAGGAGGTCGAAAACCTAATCCACAGCATGCCTAGAGGGATTCAGGCTTGTATCAGGGCAAGAGGAGGTGATACAAGCTACTGAAGATACCTACTACGCGAAAACAATTTTCAAATTCTTTACTACATGCGGAAAGAGTCTCTTATTTTCTTTTATTTGTTTCTTTCTTAAGCTCTATCACAAACTTCCAAAGGAGGTTCCAGAAAGAACTCTGAGACAGATTGAACACTGCCATACGGTTGGAAATCACTGAATTCATATTGATCTAGCTTTGTGGCATACTTGTCTAAGCCTACGGAAGGATAGTGACATCTATCGACAACTCAAGCATTCTACCATGCGTAATATTCCTTCCAACGAGAGAGCCTTTGATGTTTTCAGTGTTATTTGTCGATCTAGAGATTCCGATTTTGAACCATCCAGTAAAAATGACGCCTTGCATAATAAGGCTTTTGAATTTCTTCGTTTTACATTAATACCATCGATAATTCAATTCTTCAAAATAAACCGACATGTGTGATAGGCACATCTGCTTTAACGAATTTTTGAGGGTTAGGCAAGTTTGGCTCTGCAGTCAAGAACAGAGCTTACAAGTCATGGGAGATAAATTCAACAGGTAAAAAAAGAACAACCTTCGTACGAATACGGAACGTATGTAACGTAACACCTGCAAGAGCAGAGGTCAATTTCAACGAAGGGGTAACTAATAAACTCCTTGAACAGGCAAGTGGGACTAGACAGTTGTGGCCTATGGCGAAGACTGTCAGTGCCAATTTCTGCAAATCTGCGTTTCCGCCTCTTGTTCGAGAGGAAGGAAGTATAGCATCATTTACGAAAGAGAAAGCCGATCTCTTTGCTCTCTTGATCTCAAAGAATTCTGAGCTAGATTCATCTAACGTAGTACCACCGAACATTCCACCTACAAATTCTTCCATGACGGAAATCAAGTTCAGAGTTCGTACTGTGAGATGGGCTCTCGAGCAGCTGAGCTGCAAGAAGTCAGTTGGTCTAGACGAAATACCACAAATTGTCCTATGAAAGTGTGCTACCGAACTGGTACCCATTCTTAACCGTCTGTTTCAGCCAGACTCTTTCGAGCAGCTGGAAAATAGCGAGAATTCAACTGATCCCAAAGAAGGGAAAGAAGTTCTTACCCCAAAACTACCTAACTGAAGCACTTCTTCCCATTAAGTCCAAAGTGATAAAGAGAGTCATCAACGATGAACTCATCAAAATATCTTGCGTTGCAAGCAATTATTAGCGACCGTCAGTATGGTTTTCGCATGCGAAGATCGACAGGAGATCTGCTTGCCTACGTCACTCATGTTTGTACATCAACGATAGAAAAGCATGAGGAATCTAGAACCATAGCCCTTGTCATCTCTTAAGCGTTCGATGGGGTTTGGCATGCATCCTTGTTGAATAAACTTGCTGCATATGGGCTTTCCGAAAAATTGCGGGGTTGGATAAGTAGCTTTATTTCAAATAGATCAATACAAGTTGTGGTAGACGGTATAACATCTGATTGTTTCTAGTTGCAAGCAGGAAAACCTCAGAGATCCATTTTTTGGACAACCTTGCTTCTGTTACTGCTAAACGATCTTATGTCATCCACAAAGAACAAGATCTCCACCTTCTCGGAGTAACGGTCCACTATATGTTTTAAATTGAAATATCTCAAAAAGGATCAATTCAAACAATCTTTCGAAATTTACATAATAATTGAGGTAATATTCAAAATATCGGGTAATTCCATTTAAGTTTGGTTGTGTGTAAGTGATGTGCCTATTCAGAGCTCTTTGAAAATCATTTAACTATTAAATTTTCTCAATTGGATGAAAAACAGGAGGGCTATGGCGACCAGCGTTTTTAGGAATTACCCTGTATAATATTAGTATGGATATATCTTACGATCGTTCCATGAAATACCTCTGAAGAAAGGTTATAGCCGAAAGTATAAAATAATAATATAATATAATACGTATTATATGCACTGTCACCTACACACACCATTCACGCGTGAGCTTGGAAAGCTGCATAGAATAAATAATACAAGCGATAGTAAGTAAGTACGCTTCAAGGAAACACAGATAAAAGCCCGTAGAGAAAACCTTGATTCCTCGCCGCTTATATTTGTCAGACAGCTTGTTTTGAAATGAAAATGCGTGAAAAAGAGAATGAAAGCAGAAATGGTTCGCTTCTTTCTAGGCTTTTTGCATTGAATTTTCGAATATCTGAATCGCCAAACAACCTTAACGATATGTAACAAAAGAAGAAGTTGTTTGATTGAAAGCTTGATATTTACTTGCATGCTTTATTCATCATGGTTACAATCTTTGATTGCTTATGATAAGTCAATTGAAAATACCTAGTTAAATAAATGAAAAAAGAATGTAGATCACTCAGTTGACAAATACATAATTCGAACACTAATATACATACAAAGTTATAAATATTAACACAAAAATTCCGCTAATGAGTAAAGGCAACTTTCACAATTCTTTAACTTTAACTTTGAATTTTTCGACACCAGAGGCAGCTTGTTATTCTAGTTTAAATTGGGAGAATTCCTTGCTGACTTAGCCAATCTGTATCTTGGTGCTATCAGAAAATTTTTTTGTCTTGTATTTTTCTGATGGTTGGAGCTATGCCTTTTGTAGTCCTTTAAGTTGGAATGAATGTTTATGTGAGCGGCGTATACGTACGATGAAGGAAGTGTCACCGTGCACACAATGTGCACGGTATTCAGCATGAGAGATCATACGTATACTTTTTTTTTGGAATTTGAAGATTCTGTCCATTGTTGAACAATTGCCCCATAAAGAAACCCCATAAGCCATGACCGAGTGGAACTCTCATAACGATATCTTTTCACAGTATTGATGAGTTTATGGACTATTTGAAAATTCAATGAATTTATTAAGTGAAAAATGTGTACTTATCTGTTGAAATATCAATTTGTTGCATTTTGTTTTACTATTTTGATTGATTATTTTGAACTATTGGTCGTGTGTTTTTACAATGTTCTTCTGTAGACGTGTCATGTATATCGTTGATGGCCATTATACTATTCTATTCTATTCTATGAGTGCTTTTATAAATCCGAGTTTTACACCTTCAGGTAATGAAAACTTGAACAGATAAAGGGCTCTAAGAACAAGCAGAGAATCTTTAAACACCTTGTCGGCGTGCAAACTGAAATCCAAATTCTCATTGAAAACCACACCAAGATTCTTGGCATGATTAGCGTGTTTTATGGCTACCCCATTCGAATCTATCTCGACTGATTCGAAGTTCACTTGCTGCACCAAACGATCATTCCCAACGCATAAATACACTGATTTGCCTGGATTGATCATGAGAAAATTTTGGAACACCATTCAGCAAAATTTCATAAATCCTGATTTAGACTTTCAATCGTCTCTGTTATGTCATCAACTTTGCAAGATTTGTAGAATATGGTTCTTGATCAAACATTCAGTTGTGATGGAGCTTGTTGTGTAAAAGAGTCGTTTTCTCGATATTACGCCCGAATGCCACTATTCTCACTGCAAAAGCTTCATGACTCCCTGATAAAAGTCTACTGTGACTATCTGGCCTTGTAGAACAAATTCTTTGAGGATAATTTCTTTAGAATCGTAAAAAAAATTTTGACTTCTCGGAGCGACTATTTTTGGAGTTTTCCTTTTCCAACGCTCTACATTCAGCACTTTGCCGCTTTGATTCGGGCTCATACTAAAAAAACCACGTTTCATCAGCATTCATAATTGTTTTGGTTCTTCCGAGTACCTTCAGTAATGTATTTGCCATGCTCTTCTCCAATGTTCTTCAATCATTTTGTATATGCGACCCCTTTACAGGATGGAGAATGCTCACAACCCCATTAAGACATATACAGACAGAACTGTACACAACTGTACATCGAAATATTTTTGTGTCTTATTAAATTCTATAACATCTCTAGAATATTATCCCAAATTTTCAAGTTGATCCGACTAATAGTTTCGGAG
The DNA here is from genome assembly GCA_013387265.2 of Cryptolaemus montrouzieri. NCBI lineage: Eukaryota > Metazoa > Arthropoda > Insecta > Coleoptera > Coccinellidae > Cryptolaemus > Cryptolaemus montrouzieri. The sequence continues at coordinate 143,454,796 of JABFTP020000185.1, forward strand.
ATACAGCCTTGAAAAGTTGGACGCTTGAGGTCAGGTATAGGCTGAGGGCGCAATAGGTATAGCGCAGCTGCAGCTCATCTATTGTTAGCCGTAATTATTGTCCCTTTTTTTCTTTATAATAAGGTAAACTACTGGACAATATTTCAGTTGGTGATTTCTCGGTAAACTACGAAGTTCATTTTGAGTTTATAAGTGTTTGTTGTGAATTTTATTCGATAAAAAATGCCGTTTAAAGTGTCTAGAACCCAGATAACGGAAGGTGTTCGTAGAAAAGATAGACTTAAGAAGAGGAAACAATCGTTTAATCCAAAAAATCCTGAGGTAGATGATAATTCTTTCACGAGTATGTCGGCAAAAAAATTAAAAGGCGATGACAAACAGCACGTGCCAGAGGAAGCCACGCTACAATATTCGATCATTGACTTTGCTCTGGTTTTTTCTACACTTTCGTGTTTTGTACGGTGTTAACATTATTGAAAGTGACGGTGAAGAAAAATTTTGTAATGGAAAAGTAAATTTTAAACAACGCTCCTAGTTCGGTCTGGGATTTAAACTTGTGGTAGAATGTGAACGATGTATGCCAAAATATATTTTATCATGTCAACAAATTGGCAGAATGTATGAACTAAATCAGCGGTTCATTTTTGTTATGCGAGTATTGGGTTTGGGTCTTGCTGGATGCAAGAAGTTTTGCGGTTTGATGAATCTAAGCAGCTCCTTTTTGAATCAATCAACATACGACTTTTATATTAATAAAATACATGAATGTATTACCATAGTTACTGAGAAACTGTTCTCCTCTGCTGCTACAGAGGAAAAGCAATTGACAAGTTTAGCAAACAACAAGGAAGATACGACAGATGTGACTGTCTCCGGTGATGGGACGTGGAAAAAGCTTGGTTTTGCATCACTTCATGGTGTCAGTTCTCTGATCGGATATCACTCAGGAAAAGTCTTGGATGTCATTGTTAAATGTTCATACTGTAAACAGAATTTGAAGAGTGGAAAGAAGAACACATCAAAAATGAACAATGTACCGCCAATCACACTGGAGCATCTCCAAACATGGAAGTATCTTCAATTATTGAAATATTTAAACGTTCTATTGTAAAACATGGCTTGAGGTACGTAAATTATATAGGAGATGGAGATTCTGAAACATACTCTGGTATTCTCAAAGCCAAACCTTATGGTGAAAATTTTGTTGTCAACAAGAAAGAATGCGTTGGCCACGTACAGAAGAGGATGGGAACCCGGTTGCGTGATTTAGTGAAGAAAACTGTTGAGGAAAAAATAGTCAATGGCAAAAAAACTCAAAAGAAATTCTTTCTGTAAAAGGTAAATTGACTAGTAAATTGATTGACAAATTAACTGTATATTACGGCTTAGCGATAAGAAGAAACAGTGATTCAGCTGATAAAATGAGGGATGCCATATGGGCAACTTACTACCACTACAGTTCTACAGACAAAAACCCGCAGCATCAAAATTGCCCGGAAGATCCAGACACGTGGTGCACCTGGCAGCGAGCATCAGCATCAGGTACTCTCTCATCGTTCAAACACCAATATACTCCATTACCAGATGATGTTTTGACTGCAATGAAACCAATTTATAAAGACCTGAGTAAGGATGAGCTTCTGGATCGGTGTGTTGGAGGATTTACACAAAATAACAATGAAAGTTTCAATCAGTTGATTTGGAAAATTACTCCCAAAATACTTCCAGCTGGGTCGATAATCGTTCAAAATGCTGCATTAATCGCTGCTTGTGTTTTCAATGAAGGGATATCAGCATTATTATTAATTATGCACGGTATGGACCTAAAACTTGGTCCAAATTCCCATGAATATGCCCGAAACATGGATGAGAACCGGGTGACCGCAGCCGAAAAGAAATCTACCAGCGAGACTCGTGAAGCCAGGTTCGTCATAGACTGGAGCAAAAGGATGCCCTGGACATTGCAGCTGCAGTAGGTTCTCTACTTTATGGCCCAGGAATCGACGATTCAATGTAAATTAGAAAAAAAAAATTTTCCCTTTTTTATTGTCTCTTAAAACTTTAAACGCGTTTTTCTCAAAACTATGTTTTCAAAGTCGGTTGTCAAGATTTCTCGCAAACTACTCAACCGATCTTGATAAAATTTTACACAGATCTTCGAGATATCATTTACAAGGTCTTGAACAAAGGATTTCTTTTTTAATTACAACTTTTTTTAAAAAAAAAATGTCGAGAAATTTTCATCGAAATTTGCATTTTTTAATAAAAACGGCTGCCAAAAATCCAATTTTCATTTTTTTTCCTTCGTCCAATGCCTAGTTTATTGTCTATACTAAAACACGTATTTTTTATTTTTATTTCAGATGATCCTGAAAGAAGTTCTGCTGACAACGCGAAGGCACCTTTTTTCCGAGGGACTGCCGGTAATGGCGTCGTAATGACCGCCATTTTGATATTTTTTTTTTGGAAATTTCACAAAATGTTTATTAAATATGTATCTTTTAAATAAAAAACTTCATTAAAATATTTCATCTTTTATATGTAAAAAAATTATTGAAAAAGGCCGTTTTTGCCCGAGGAAACCCATGTAACCCCTTAAATAAGTATATTTACGATTTTCTCTATTTTGATACCTTTATACAAGTGGAAAGAAGTAGTCTATGCCTACCCCTACTGGAAAAAGGCGTGATTTATATGTATGTATATATGATCATCATCATCATCATCCTCCTCCAGCCTGTTGTGTCCACTGTTGGACGTAGGCCTCCATTAAGCTCATCCATTGTGTCCTATCTTGGGCTTCTCTCATCCAATGACTGGCGACTCTTTTAATGTCATCGCTCCAGCGAGTTGGGGGTCTTCTTCGACTTCTCTTATCTTTTCTTGGTCGCCAGTTCAATATTTTTATAGACCATCCTTCGTCTTTGAGCCGTGCAACATGTCCCACCCGTTTCCAGCGTTGTAATTCGTTCTAAGACATTGTCAACTTTTGATCTTCGTCTTATCTCTATGTTTCTCACCCTATCTTGAGAGATTATTCCCAGCATCGCCCTCTCCATTTTCCGTTAGGTTATCTTCAATTTGTGAACAGTATGTCTGGTCAATGTGAGAGTTTTCGCTCCGTATGTCAACACATTCGTTAAATATTTTCCTTTTTAGGCTAGCTGGTATGTCACTGCTGAATATGTCTTGAAGTTTTCCATATGCTGCCCAGCCCAACCCTATTCTTCTATTCATTTCATGTGTCTGATTGTCTCTGCATATTCTCAATTCGTGACCTAACTACTTGTGCTCCCTAACCTCTTCAATGACGTCGCTGTCTAGAGTGATGGTTCCGCCAAGTCCTAGGTTCGTCATGATTTTCGCTTTTAGTTTGTTCATGCACAGCCCTACTTTCACCATCTCTTTATACAGTTATTTTTTCATCACACCAGCCTCCTGTAAATTATCCGTGATGAGAACAATGTCGTCTGCAAACCGCAGTGAAATCGGTCAAATGAAAAGCCATGTGATCGTCTAGTACCTGAACTTGCCTTGAAGTTCTTTTATATAAAATAGGACCCTTTTCTTTGTTGTGTTGTGTATTCGTAGTTACCTACTCAACAAGTTCTTTTATGTGAGGTTTGATGTGGTACGACCAATTCTTCGTCGATTAAACCATAGGTAAGGAAATTAGAAAATCAAAACAGATTCGGTAACAATGTCTATTTGATCTTTGTAGCATTTGTATTTAATTCTAATCCTTGCATTCTTTGGCGTCTTTTAATGAATTTAATGAAATATCAGATCATTTAGATAGAGGCCCAATTTGCCCTCACCAATATTTTGAGTGGAAGTTGATACATTAGATTATTATATACAGACCTAATTGGTCCTCACCCATATTACGAGTGGAAGTTGGAATATTCAATTATTATGAACAGACCTAATTGGTCCTCACCCATATTTCGAGTGGAAGTTGGAATATTCAATTAGTATGAACAGGCTTAATCGGCCCTCATCCATATTCTGGATGGGATTCGGATATGACATTATTATAGACAGGCCTAACCGGCCCTCACCCATCTTATGAGTGGTAACTGACCCGATCTAAGGGTTTTGGTAATATGATATCATGTTTTCTGAAGAGGTCGTTGCTCTGATACTCCAAACTCTGGAAGATTTGCTTTTAAAATTCTAAGGAACACGTCCACAGCTGACAACTTGCAAGCGTTAATTCGCTCGCGTATTTTTAATCGAATTCAGTAATTCGTATAGCATTAAAACGTTATATATGGAACTAGAGATAGGCCCGTAAAGCCATAAGTGATTCTTTTTGCTCAACTGAGCGGCAACGGCCAGTATTATTATTATTATTGTTTTGTTTTGTTTGCTTAATATTAATTATATTGTGTCACTGACTCCGGATCATATTATATTTCCATATCGCGGATTTGCCAACCAGGGAATCATGCCCTCTGATCTTACACCTGTATGTACCACAAACGTCACATACATTCCACCAACTCAGACATTCTTCAAAACTTTCATACCGACAACATACAAGCCTAAATGTCTGAGGCTTCATACATGCGTATCGTCCCTAAGGCCATTTATTTATACTAATGAGTTATGATATTATTCGTAGGTGATCATTACACCTGAAGGCAGGGAAAGTTTCCTTATTGAGCTTAAGAGTATCGGACATTATATCAATGATTTGAAAGTAAGTTAGTTGGATAGTTGGATACAATGAAATATAAATATCTTCGTTACAGTTTAAGTATGTTCTGCTAAGTTATAAAATGAGATAAATAGAAATACTGAATAAAAGGATTATGATAATTCAAATAGATAATTGGCCCATTATAGAAGCAAACATAAGAATCAATATTAAATGTTCTCACATTCGAACGTATCGTTTATCAGATTATAACAAAAGTTTCTATTGGAAAATGGTTAAGTAACATTTCACTGAGATCAATTTCCTGAGTTATAAAAGTAAAGTTCCACATCAATATTAAACTTCATAACATTTCAAATTCAAATAGTTCTCAAAGTTGTTGGAATCAGTACACAATAGTTTAATTACGTTTCAATAATGATGCCAGTTTGATAAACAAATGTTGCAATCAATACTAAAGAATTTTAGTATACCTTAAAATAATGTGTTAAATTAAAACAACTGTGGAAATCAATATAAAATAAATTCAGTACATTTCAGATTCTACCAAGTTACGAAAGCAAACGTTTTAAATAAGTCTTTGAAAATAACTCTTCGGAATAAATATTACAAAATGTCTGTGCAGTTCAAATAGATCATTTGCCAAGAAAAAAAATATATGAAAATAATTTGGAATTTGAGAAATGATTATTTCAACTCGTCCACAGTGCGTTTAGAAATTACGTTGCATATACTTCAAGAAATTCGTGAAAATTAAATAGTGAGCAGAAATAGTAAAAGAAATTCAGAAAGTAATCACCTGTGGGACACAGGAACGGTGCTTCTTCCCCTGTCCAGCTTCTCGGAGAGGAACAATCTGCGTCTTCCATTCTTCTGGACTCATGTTATGCACGATTAATTAACCCAAATTTAATTCCGATTCACACGAATGAGTAAATTCACTGAGCTTCGAAAACTGGATAACTGAATAATAAGAGTAACTGCACCTCACTTCCCTCTGCCCTTGGTATTCAAGTACCTGGTACATGGTCTTTTACAGACGCGTTCCTTCGTCGCGACGTGAGAATTGCTGTTTTAAAATATCAGATGTGTGGAATCGTGGATATACGAAAGGGTGCTTAATGGCCTTGGATTTTGAAGTCGAATATTGTTTTTGCTGGATTTCTTATCTGAGTTTAGATAAATTCCTTCGCCTCGATATTTTCGCTTTTGGGTGATTTTAAGCTGCTTTAAAGATACGTAATATTTTACTATATTAGGAATTCAAAATAAAATTATTGAATCATTCTGGCAAATAATCGTCTTTTCACTGTAATTTTGAATTCAGATGATCAATATGAAATGTTATGCAGGTAGATCTACAAAATACAGTTATCACAATTGATAATAAAATTCAATCAGATAAAAATCAAGAAATATATGGAAAGTTTTAGCAAATTAACAAAAAAAAATAGACCCCGTTCTGGGTCGTCTCATTAGCCCTACTTTCACCATCTCTTCATTCAGTTATTTTATCATCACACCAGCCTCCTATAAATTATCCGTGATGAGAACCATGTCGTCTGAAAACCGTAGGTTGTTCAATTTTGTCCCGTCTATGTCAATTCCCTTGTTTTGGAGACAAAATGTCTCCCTGTTGAACAGCTCGTTCCATTCGAACCTTATTACTATCCTTGTGAAGTCGTATACTTGCAGTTGAGTTGTTGTAGATGTTATACAGTAAACGAGGGTATTTATAATCTATGCGACATTGTTGGAGGGCTTCTAGGATGGCTACTATCTCGATCGTGTCAAAAGCTTTTTGGAAGTCAATGAAGATGAGCACCAATGGTCTGTTGTACTCAACTGTCTTCTCGAGCAATAGTTTCGATGCTAGAAGATGATCGTTTATTCCAAAACCAGATCGGAAGTCTGCTGTTGTCCTAATCTTGTACAACACAGAAGGGTTGTATAAACGCTTAAGTCAACTCAAGCGAAGTCCAGACTATCAATAATCATTGCTAATTTTAGTAGATATTAATGTGTTTGATGATTTATTTATCCAATACCTTTATTTTTTTAGTGTTAGCATACTGCTGAAATATGTCGATTTTTATGAAGTCGCATATCGAGTTGCTGAAGAAAGGAAGCCGCACACAATTGCAGAAATTTTATTTTGCCACCTGCTCTAGATATGGTCAAAATTATGGTCATCAAGCAAACAAATTAAAAAGCATACCGCCTTATGATAATACGATTTCAGGAAGAATAAACGATATGGCCAATGATATTCGAGATCAAATAGTCGAAAATTTAAAGAACAGTTCACAATTGTCTTTGCATTTCGACGAATCTACAGATGTTTCCGATTGTGCTAGTTTGTAGTATTTGTGCTCTTTGAAGCAAATGACAATATCATAGAAGAAATTTTGTTTTGCAAAGCAAAATACTTCTGGCCAGTGCTCAAACGATATGTTTTTAGAGGGAACTTGCAATTACGACATTGAGTGGAAAAAATTTATCGCTATTTGCAGCGATAGAGCGAAAGACATGACTGGCCAAAAAAGCGGACTCGCGAGATTAAAATCAATAATGCCAAATGCTTCATGGACACTTGTTTTTTTTAATTGTCAAGCATTAGCTAAAGTTTTTCAGTCTGATTTAAAAGACGTGCTTATGGAGGTAATACAAATTGTGAATTATATCAAAAGTAAAGCCTCACAAACCCGGATGTTCAGAATTATTTCTGAAGACATGGATTCGCTTCATCACAATCTCCAGGTGACTTTCCATAGGAAAGGTTTCGACAAGAGAGAGTTTTGAAGTTAGCATTTCTGGCAGATCTATTTAGCCATCTTAACAACTTAAACAAAAGCTTCCAAGGGAGAGAAGAAAATATCTTAACAGCTGAAGATAAAGTAAAAGCATTCATGCAGAACTTCGAATGTGGTCATCTTCTCTGCAAAACAATATATTTGAGTCTTTTCCGTGTGCTCAGAAGACTGTTGATAATAAATTAACAACCCAATCACTTGTAGTAAAGGCTCACTTTCCTTCTGTGATACAAAGCTTACATAATTTGCAAGAGAAATTATTAACATACTTTACAGATTTGCACTCAGCTAACAGTGACCTTCCGTGGGTTTTATTCCCTTTCTTGGATAAGTCAAGAGAATTGGCAGATCTCACTACAAACCTGAAGGAAAAACTTGTAGATTTAGCTTCTAACGGCGTGCGCGAAATAGAATATAATTTGCTAAGTATTGACGTGTTTTGGATGAAATGAAAACAAAAATATCTAAAGCTAGTGCAATTTGCCATCTCTTACTTGTGCGAACTAACATTCTCCTCAATAATGGACATTAAAACTGAAAAGAGAAACAGACTTATACTTGAAAATGATTTAATCATAAACGTTTCTAAATTAGCACTACGCTTTGACAATTTTCTGAAAAATAAACAAGCACAGCCTCCTCACTGATATTGTATTCTTATTGTAGTGTAGAACTTTGTCATTTTTCTTTTGCCAACGATCACCCGAATAAGGCTTTGCGACCCCCTTCAGGATTGAAAACCACTGCCTTATTGTAGTCGTCGTTGAGTTTGTGTGGTACAAACCTTGAATTAACCTTCGTTAGTCTAACACTTCGGTCAAAATGCGGTATATAGAGTTTTGAGAACTACCTTCGATTCGATTTCAATATATTTCACAGATGATTTTTCATTATTTTTGATTAATTCACGCACTTTTTGGATTTTTCCCCGGATATGCCAATTTTGTGGCGGTCCGATCAATCAGGGTCTTTCTAGCCGATTCAAATATCTTGAACCACTCCTACACGCGTACGGAATAGGCAATCATTACTATTTACAGGTTATAGTATTTGGTGCGTTTCGGTAAAAAATTTTCCAAGTTTAACACAGAACTCAATTGCATTGAATTCCGACCGATGTAACAAACATGACACAAGAACTCAAGTTGTTTACATGCAATTGTCATGAAATTGTTAACAGCTGTCAATGGAGAACCAAGTTATCGAACAATATTACAATGGATGGCACTTCTAGTACTGTTTCTTAAACAGTTTGGTTACTTTAGGAGGTATAAGACGAAAGTTCTAAAGAATTTTCAGACTTAAATATTACCCTGATTGATCCAGAAAATCGTAACGAACACATTTCTTTCATTAATTCATAACACATAATCCTCAGTTTATAGTGCTCAAAGTGGTAGTTATCGATATGTAAATCTTTATGTGCAATCACGAAACTGAAGGACTCATTTAATAATATAGCCAAAGGAATTCACAGAATTTATTTTTATATTTCCTCTAAAACCGGTCTGATTTTAATTTTGCCATCAGATGCGAATACTCGGTGTCGTTTAAAATTACACCTTCAAATACCAGAAAAGGATTTCGAACGCGACCGAGCGTTCAGTGAGTGGTGCTGGCAATATACTTCAACCGTGTTGGGAAGGGTAGAGACCGGAGGTACTATGCTGCTTGCTTGTGATTGGCGAAACGCTTCCCACTCCACTACTTCTAGGCTCTGCCTTGAGAATTTGGGGGCATTTCAATCCCTCTCATAAATAGAAATATCTCAAATATTTTTACTGGAATGTCAACTTTCTAGAACTGTCTAAGGAATTAAAATCGGAGTTGTTAATCAGTTATTCAGAGTATAGATGGCTCATAGAAAACACGGACAACAAAATCACACTTGATTTTCTGATTAGCTCTTGTTTACGAATTAAAGCTTTCATTAAAAAACACTCATTCACCGTAATAATTTGCTGTTACTTAAAAAACTATCGATTTGACACTGCTATAATTTGATTTGACATCGTCGAGCAGAGTTTGTGTATGATTCAAATCTTTTTTGTTACATTTGCGTGGGTTATATGTTTAAAGAATACCGTTTAAATGTGACAGAGTTCATTAGTGATACTTACAAAAACTATTTTGGGCATTCGCTAGAAATGTGTGATAAGCCCAGCGGTCCTCAAAAGTTTTGTAAAACGTGTGTTGAGTTTCTACGTTTACAGACAAACAAGATGAGAAAGACTTTCCGGTATTGAAATTCTATGACCTGGAAAGAACCCATTAACCTCTATGACGACTGCTTTTTTTGTTTGGTAAACATATCTGGCATTAACCGAAAAATTCGAGGAAATGGGAATATAGTTCCATACAATATATTAATTCTGAGCCTTACAATTTCTTCTGTACCTTAAGCAACTGTTTTACAGCAGAAGGTAATTGATATTGACACGAAAACTGATAGTATTTATAGTGACTTTGAGTGCGACCTGAAATGGTCGAAATTTCTAATCAAGATGATTCAAATAACCTGGTAAGAGATCTGGGACCAGGTACCCCGTGAGTGCTACTGGCGCTTGTGTGCAAAAAGGGATTTTGGCGCCCCTTAAGGCATTTTGGATCATGTTTTTTTATTTTTTTTAAGGTAGGAGGTAGGTAGGTGCTTCAAGTAAAGCAAAAAACTAAACTTTAGAAGTCATATTTATTTGTAGACTAAAATATCGAAATGAAACAAACAGAACTAAATCATAACAAAAATAAATTCTTGTTCACACCCATTTTAAAACATTTACCTAAATAATGGGATACAGACACGTTGACTCGTTGTTTATAAATACTAGAAAATAACCTAAAACTAAAAAAACAATTTCTTTTAGCAACAAATAACAAAAATATTGCCTAATGTACGACTTTCTACTTATACTTAGATATTTTAGAAAATATCCAGATATTTCTAATAACAAATACCTAGGAACTTTGTTTTAAAATCAAAAATGATAGCTAGGTCTAGGTGCAATAGAAAAATAAAAGATATCTATTGTAGTAGCGATATCTTCCGAGATTTTGCTGTTGCAAATTCATTAATTACATCGCTAAAATATATACCGTTAAAAATTTCTTGTTCAATTGCTAATATTGTTAGCCCAGACAATCTTTCTTAAATCATTGTCGATCTTAAATGATTTTTAACTTCGAAAAAGATCGCTGGCCTGAAGCTACAGATACAATGTCAAAAGAATTCTTTTGTGAAATGCCTACGTTTGGAAAGGTGGAGATTAAATTGTTTTCAAATATATATTATAAAATACTTAAGGGGTCAGTATCATCAGGTGATAAAAACAACTTTAACGCTTTAATTTCGTTAAACAGATTATTGGAGTCTATATCCTCATTATCCTGTCAGTCGCTCTTCAAGAATAGAACAATGTTTTGAAAGATCGCTGTCACTTAATTTGAATATGTCGCTAAAAAGTCCGAAAATATTATCATACTCATTTAATAATTTAATCGGTTTTTCAGAGCGCTTATAGGTTGATCTATAATTTTTTAAGAAAAAACTAATTTTAAAGGCGGTTTTTGGATCATGACAGGTCTTATCTCGGTATTCATAGTCAAACAGTTTTGGTTTATATTCCCTCCTAATGGTAATGGTGAAAAGTCTTCTTCAATTTCGAGAAAGGAATCTACTTTTTTCACTTGCACAAGAATTTCTTAAAATGATTGGTCAGATCTATATTGCTGTGATCAATTATATTTTTTAGGTAGGTTTGGCATACTTTAGTATTGATTGTAGCACTTTGCATTTGTTTGCTGACAATATTTATATGAAATAAAACGTCATGACAAATAATCTTCCCTTCTCCTGTAGAGTCCAGTATTGGATTAAACGCAATAAAACTTTCCTTAACTCCAACATTTTTTGAAGTGGTGATAAAGACAACATACCTCAGAGCAAGACTAATTTGCTCAGTATGACTAGTGTATTTCATTCATGTATCATTCTGTATTTCCACGCCTAAATAATGAGTCATTTTAACAGATATTTTTTGGGATTTATACACACGGCTAACGTGCTGTCTCATCACTGAATCAAAAGAGGCAATCATCTCAACACTTTTTAGAAAATTTCCATTATCATGTTCGAAAAGCAATTGAGAAGAACCTCGAAATGCCAAGCATTGTGTAGATAAATACTTAACAATCGCAATAATTCTTTCCAACACGTCTCGCCAATATTTTTTTTCCGTTTTTAAAATCCGCAGATGATTAACAGTCATAGATGTTTCCAACATTTTTTTTAAATTTACCCAAGTGTTTATATAACTGTTGTATAAAATTGACGTTTCGTGTCTCTTAATTAGCAAAGACAAGTGTTGCCAATCAGATACTCCATTTATATCACAAAAAGCAGTACGAGTCTTACAATTACCAAACAACTTACAACAAAACAAAATACAGAATCTTTAGAAATAAGCCAAGACCTTTCGACTTTTTTCCATTTGCTAGATTTCTTTCAAAGTATTTGCACGAAAACTTTCTGTTATCTTTATTACTAGGAAAGCTAAAACTGATGGCTATCAAGGGCGGACCACGTTTAACCAATATTCTAGCCATCTTATTGGTGATTCTTTTGGGCCACAAACCGGGGTCGGACGGAATTATATCGATACTACCTCATTACCGCCTTCAACGAAAGTGTCACTTGCAGCAGGTATTTTGTTAGCTGACATTACCGAACTTTTTACACAAGTTGAATTACCTGAAGTGGATTGTTCAAGTGCTGTAGACGAGGATGGTGTCATCGCTTCATCGGGCTCTGGATCAGTAGAAGCTGTTTTGTTGCTACAACCGCTGCCACTTGTTGCAGGACCTGATGTTACTGTTGAAATTTCAGATGGTCCACTCACGGTTATTAATATTATGGATTTAGAATCTTGAGATTTGGACGATTCGGTCGCACCAACATCTATAGTCTCCGTGGAATCTCGATTGTTTTGCAAGAAATGCTTTAAAGATCCAACCATTTTCCCCCTTTCTTGTAGTCTTAGTTTCTTTTGCTCGCGAAAATTAGCATCTGAAGGTTTCTTTCTTTTATCCTGAAAAAACAAATAAATAATTAGTAGTCATGGGAATTAGGAAGTATTTTCTAAAGTAACCACAATAATAAGCACCATGTGGGTAGGGTAGGAAATATTCTGAAAATGTTAACTAAGTAGCCAATAGTTTTCAACCCTTTATAGGGCAGATTATTATTAAGTAAGATATGGCCGATTCAAGTTTGAATATTTGAGTGAAAAGCAATTTGTTCGAGCAATTTCAGCTCAAATCCTTTCAAAAATAAAGGCAAGAAAGATATCAAACTAATTTGATCTTATAGCCCTTAAAAACCCTACGAAATGGTTTTTTGAAAAGATCAATAGCAAAACTGCAAAACTAAGCGAGTTATGGATAAAACCAGTTAGTTTTTCAAACTCGTACATGACATTTCAATTAATAAAAGATATTTGGCTAAAAAAATTAATTATAACCAGTATCCTATAAAGGGTTAATGTTGATTGTATAAAGTAGGGAACACTTATCATTTTATAAAAAATCCAGCCGTTAAATTACAGTCAGCAGGTATTCGGCACTTAATTTTAAAAAAAAGTAGTAAACAAAATATTACACAACACAACACCACACTTGACAAAAAAATAACGTTATATGTAAAAGTTAATAGGATTACTTGTTTCTATTCACTTGTTACACGATCCAGTGAACTAACTGATTCAAAAACGCCTGTGGCGATGCATCGCTTTTATAGCGCTCCAGGCGTTATTCATGTTTGAACAGGAAAAATCTAGAAACTGCCGCCTGACATGTTCTCGCAACATAGGAATCGGCAGTAACTGGATGATATACTAACAAAATTTCTAGTGTATTTATACCTACTCCTATTTAATTTCTCAACTTTTATTTCAATATTTTTCTGGACCCTGTGTTTTGGCGCCCCAAATGGATGGCACCCGTGTGCATTGCACATATGATTACGGGGGCCCTGTCTGGGACTGTCAGACTCTTCTTCAGAAATCGTGGCTTCTATAGTCTATTTGGTAAACAAGTTGAGTAATAAAAGCTCAATAAGTATGCAAATTCGTTAGAAACGTGGACAAATTCAAAATAACTGTAGTTTTTTTGATTTCGTTTTGGACCAGTCACCAATTAATTGTCGATCTTTGATAGAAACCCTCGTACTAATCTCCAGGAAGACCCAACATCCCGCCTATGATCTTCATTGGTTTTTTTCGTTGCTTATGAATATTGCTGTCCTCGTTTTAAATAAAATGTTTACACTATACGTCTGAAATTTGTAGTCAGTAACGTAGACGAATAGGTGTTTTAGGGTTCTCTTTGAAAACTAATGTATTTAGAAACGATGATAATTTAATGGGAGTATCTAGACAGTTAGGTTTACCAAAAATGAATGCATGAATTTCATGTATACTCAACTTTCGCTTTATTCTATTGGTTAAAATATATAATAATTAAATATTGTTATGATATTTCAGATCACTCAATAATTTCAGTAAATTATAGAAATGAATATTTATTCATAAACACAAATACAAGTAAACGATTATTTCTACTAAAATATATTATTAAATGCTCGACGCGTTTCGATACGCAGTTTCTTTATCAAGAGCGAATTAATACTACAAATATATCTTACTAACAAATTTTTATATATACTAGAAAGGCAGTCCACTCAGAGCTGTCCGTACTTGAACTAATGTTTAAGAATTAAATTTAATAAGGGTGAGTTATTTATGTCTACCTGATCATTAAGAATTTCCAGTGAATTCCTAAATCTGTTAATTTGAAGTGCTTCCAGAAGATTATGTTTTATACCTCTCTTCTCAGAATGTAGGATTTTAAATTATGAATTGAAAGAGTGACTATTTTTCCTAAGATGATTTGAATAATTCGAATCGGTTTTTCCGGTTTTCTAACATCAAAATTCTTTCCTGTTCTACCTATATAAAACAATTGCAATCTGCACAATCCAATCTATAAACACCTGATTTATTATCTCTATCAATTGGAGATCTATAATTCCTGTTGAATGAACTTAAATTTGTTGATGTTTTGAACGCTATATTTAAATTTGAATTTTTACTTTAGTAAACATTTCCTATATTGGTATCGATATGTCGATGACATTATTGGTATTTCACAGGATTTCCAAGACCTAACAATAACAAGGTCAAATAATAAACACCAGTTTTCAATTTATCATAAGCCTTCCCATACGGATATCACAATTCATATAATTAATGGTTATGATGGAAATTTAGTTAGCAGCATACTACATACGAAAAAATAAAAATTAGCTTTACAACATATATATCCAATCGGTGAACACCTAGACAAGAAATTCAATAATTTGACATATATAGGCAATATAAGCAATAATGTGAAATCCTTCTTAGAAATTCAAATTAAAATATAGCCTTCAAAACATCAACAAATTCAAGTTCATTTATCAGAATTATAAATCTCCAATTAATAATTAATAAATCAGGTGTTTATAGATTGGATTGTGCAGATTGCAATTGCTTTTATATAGGTAGAACAAGAAGAAATTTAAATGTAAGAATCTCCGAACATAAACGCAGTTTCATCAATGGAAAAACCGATTCCAATTATTCAAATCATCTTAGGGAAAATGGTCACTCTTTCAATTCAGAATTTAAACTCCTACATTCTGAGAAGAGAGGTATAAAACTCAACCTTCTGGAAGCACTTGAAATTAACAGATTTAGAAATTCACCGGAAATTCTTAATGATCAGGTAGACATAAATAACTCACCCTTATTAAATTTATATCCTAAACATTAGTTCAAATACGGATAGCTCTGAGTGGATTGTGTATCGAAAAAATTCAGAAAATTTAGAAAATTTAGAAGAAATCATCGTTTACTTGTATCTGCGAAAATAGATTTCTATTACGTAAAAGCCTGATCAATTGAATTAATCAAAGCAATGCTTGTCAAAATGCTGATATATATTTTAAGCTGTAATATTTTCATTTCTTATCACGAAAATACAAGATTGTATCTAATAATTTAATTGCTCATTTTTTATGGGGTGTCAAAATTTTAAATTTCAGATTTTCCTCAAAGAGCAGCTTCTTTTATGAGACAAGCATATCGGGCCATCAGGTATTACAGAAGCAGTGATTTTTCATCTCCTTTCTTATACCACTCATGTCACTCTATTCTTAACGGTTCCGGAATTCTAGTAGAAAATACTTAGGTAATTTTTGCAGAGTTTCCCCATTCGCTAATAACAATAATTAAGTTGGCAATGCAAAACTTTGTTCATACTTATAATATTCTGTGATTATAAAAATATCAGTGTGACGTGTAAAAATCGCATTGTTGTCAATTATCGACATTGCGAATTAGTGAATTCAGATTTGTGTATGAAATAGCGTTCAAGCTAAACAATTATACAGAGGGCGCTATCCGGAAAGACTTCATCCGCGTAGAACCTATTTCTCTAAAGTTGAACAAAAATTTCGTAAGGTGCAACCTGCTGAAAAGGAGGATTTCGTTATCTTCGAAGATATCGAAATAGACCACATCAACAAGGGAAATTGCATAGGAGCCACCAAAGCGCATGGACAATTTTGAAAAAACATAAGTACCGCTCATTTAAATATCAACTACATCAACACCTGTATGTTAACGATAGTGTTAGGCGACTGCAGTGCTGTGAAGAGTACCTTAGCAAAATGGAGGGTGATCCACAATCTTCCACAAAGACTTTATTCAGTGACGAATCACGTTTCACGAACATTGGAATGAATAATAGGCAAAATATAAGGTACTGGTTGCGAGAAAATGAGCACAGATATCAAGATGGAAAGTTTGTCAGGGAAGAGATATTTGAAATTTTTGAGGACCCAAATACAAGACGAATTGGTCGCGTTACCATTAACTGAAATATATTTTCAACAAGATGGTGCACCTCCTCACAACACAAAGGTGGTCTCGCGGTATCTCAAAGAAATGTTTCCCAAAAAATGGATAGGTACAAATGGTCCCCTAAGATGGCTAGTTAGATTTGAGTCCACTAGATTTCTTCGTGTGGGGCCATTTTAAAAATGAGGTTCACCAAACACCCAACGAGAATTGGCGAACCGTTTGAGACAGGCTAATGCAGGCATTGCAGTTAAATAATGTTGTGAGGGGAACCAATAATTGTGTGCGATGTTGTGTTCACGAGAATAGCAGTATTTTTGAACATTAATTATATTTATCTCGTTTTCGCTGTTCGCTCTTTTGTTATTAACTTTGACACCCTGTAAAAAATGAGCAATTAAATTTTTATATACAATCTTGTATTTTCGTGATAGGAGCCAATTGTCACTATTCATGGCCTTCTAGAACGAAAGATGAAAATTGCATAAAAAGACTGTGTTTTTCTTTTCTTCCAAAAATATTACAAAAGGTCGTAGCGTGAGATGAGCAATTAAAATAAGCAAAGAAATACAGGGGGTCCCATTTAAAAATCGAAAGTTGGTATCGTATCCGGCATAACCAGAAAAGAAATGTCAATATATTAATGTAATGAAATTCAAAATATTGTCTGATTCCCAAATTTCATTAAAATATTTTAAATTCAAAAAAAGTTTCAAGGGTTTCAGTTACACCTGGTATAATCAGTTTCTTATTATTTCCCAAGATTTGCAAAAATACAAAGAAAATCTGCGTGAACACTTAACCTAGAATGATTTTCAAAAGAGCTATTGAAGAATATAATGCCTAAATAGGAAAAAAAATGGAAATTTAATCTCGCCAATAAGAAACTTTTCAGGTATCATGCAGTAGAGAACTACAAATTATATAAAACTTTTATAGGAATCGATGTTCTCATGGAAAAATTATAACTCATGAAAATCTACATGCAAATTCAGAAAGGAGAAACATTAATTAGTGAATTGATTGAACATACTTGAAAAAGGGGTTTCTCCCACTTCTCTCTTCATAGTAAGTTATCCGCAACTTCAGAGATTAAGTGCACTCCTGCCTCAAGAAAGTTAGAGATGCACGTTGAATTTATGCTTAGTTGAAACATATTTGCATGTTATGCAGATTTTTTTCTAAATATATTAAGTGGACAAATTATCATCAACTAGACATGTGCTTACAATTTATAACCGACTTCAAATAAGAGATACTTGTTCTGCAGTTATGTTTTTTATTGTATATTCATCGATTTCTCCGACTATTTAGGATAATTCTTTTTTTATTCGAATGAGCAAACTCTTGAGGTGGTTTCAAGGTTATCATTTCAGAATAGGATGATGAGATTCGATCTCTCTGTCCTGGTGCCTTCTCAGATTCTGAGGTTGGCTAATAACATGGCATATCTCCATCTATCTCTGGCAGTATGTATTAGTTCTTCTCTATTAAGTCCAGTCCAATTACGCAGATTGCTCATCCATGAAGTTCTTCTACGTCCTCTAGCCCGTTTGCCCTCTATTTTCCCCCTATTACAAATTGCAACATATTGTATTTGTCATGTCTTTCGATGTGTCCAAAGTATGTCAATTTCCGCCTTTTAATTATGTTTTCTATTTCTGGTGTCCTATTCAATTTCCTTAAAACCTCTTCGTTGGTTACTCTGTCGGTCCATGGTATTTTTAGTAGGCGACGATATGACCACATTTCAAATGCTCTAAGTCGTTTCATGGTATTTGTTTTGAGTGACCATGACTCACATCCATAGAGCAGTGTAGACCATACGTAACACTTAACAAGACGAACACGCAATGACAAATTCAAGGAGTTGTTGCATATCGCCTTCATTTTTATTTAAGCTTGGCGGGCCTGTTCTATTCGAGACTTAACTTCTATGTCTGTATCCATGTGATCATTTATTATTCTTCCTAGATATTTTGTTTGATTCACTTGTTCAATTCTAGTGTTGTTATAGTTTATGTGTATGTTTCTTTTGTCTCTGCTGATCACCATGGCTTTAGTCTTTTGAGCGTTCAACTCAAGTCCCATTTGACGAGAGCTCTGCCCCACAGCGTTTAAGAGAGCTTGTAATTCTTCTTCACTTCGGGCCAAAATTACAGTATCGTCTGCATATCTTAAGTTGTTTAATATCATACCGTTGATTTCCAGACCTTCGGTTCTATTCGATAAAGCTTCTTGCATTATTTTTTCTGAATATAGATTGAACAACAGAGGCGATAATATGCAACCTTGGCGTACTCCCCTTCTTATTTCAATATCTTCTGTATAGTCGTTGACGATTCTAACACATGCTGTTTGTTGCCAATAAAGGGTCTTTATTATATTTATGTCCTTTTTATCAAGACCTATCTGATACAGTATGTCCATTGAATATGCGTGCTCCACTGGATCGAAAGCTTTTTGAAAGTCAATAAAACAGACATACAGATCTTGTCTCATATCTAAACATTTTTCGGCCAGAACAGTCAAACCAATAAGAGACTCTCTAGTCCCCAAACCCGCTCGGAAACCAAATTCAGTCTCGCCTACGTAATTCTCGCACTTCGATTTGATACGCTCATATATTATTCTCAAAAATATTTTTAAGACGTGGCTCATTAAACTGATTGTTCTATGTGACAGCATTTGTTTGCATTGGCTTTTTTGGGTATGGGTACAAAAACTGATTTTTCCCAATCTTTGGGTATCTTGCCAGAGTTGTAAATGATGTTGAACGGGCTGGTAAGCATTTTAATAGCTTCATCATTCATCAGTTTTAAAAATTCGGCTCTAATGTTATCTGGACCTGGAGATTTTCCTTCCGCGCATAGTCTCACGGCTTTTTCTACTTCTGCTCTCAAAATTTCGGGACCTTCTACTTAATTATCATTTTCATAGTTATCTGTTCTCGTACTTGAAAACAGTTCTTCTATGTATAATTTCCAAGCGTCCTGTTTTTCTTCTCGAGTTGTTAGAATCTTTCCATTGTCGTCTACGAGCAAGTTGGTAGGGCTCCTTCTAATGTTGCCAGTGATCTCTTTAATCTTCTTATGGAGTTGAAAGTCGTCATGACGTTCTTGCAGTTGTTCTATTTCTTGGCATTTCTCAGAAAACCATTTCTCTTTGGCTTGTTTAATTCTTCGTTTAATCTCTCTATCTATATTTTTGTATTTATCTGTGTTTTTGTGTTTTCTTCTTTTGTCCATAAGGTCCAAAATCTCTGGTGTCATCCATTTTTTTTTGGGCTTCCTCGTTTGATGTTTGATGTTTGATAATGCTTGGTTCTGTCGATATAATATCCTCTTTGAAATTTTGCCAAGAAATTTCTACATTACCAGATATTTCGATTTGATCTGTTTTACTGGACAGTTCTTGAGATATTATATCGGCTATAATGGGATCTTTGAGCACTTTGGGGTCGATTCTTGGTTTTACACTTGGTTGGAGTGTCTTTATAATTCTTATTTTTATTACGACAACTACAGGGTTGTGATCTGACTTAATATCTGTCCCTGGGTAGGTTTTTGCAGAGAGAATATTATTTCTGTGCCAGTAATCTATTTGATTTCTTACAATATGTTCATTAGTTTAGAGGTGATGTCCATGTGTATAATCTCCTATCTGGAAGTCTATACCACGTATTACTAACCTAACCATCTCGTTTTCTTGGCAAAACTGAATTAATCTCTCGCCTCTGTCGTTTCTTCGACCAAGACCAAAATCTCCTACAATATTCTCTACTCGTCCTTTCCCTATCTTAGCATTAAAATCCCCCAGTATTAATGTTGCATGGTGTTTTCGAGTGCTTTTTAGTACGTTGTCAAGTTCTTCATAAAAATTATCAATCTCTTGATCGGACTTATCTGCTGTTGGGGCGTACACCTGTATTATATTAATATCTGCAGGATAACATTTTAATTGAAATTCGATGACAAGTCTCCAATTGGATTTTAATTGAAAATCAAAAAAATTATGAATACTTTTCACTACATTTTTCTCGTTAACAGTATATCCAGTGTAGCTGAAGATCATTCACAGTCTCTTAAACCAAATCGCATAGGTTTTCCTCAAATAAACTGCCGTACAGAATGATGACCAAAATATTTGATCATAGCTCCATCTATAGACAACTGAGAGTTAAAAAATTTCCCACTATTAAATGTTTCTATTCAGAAATTCCATAAGAGGTCTAGCTTTATATATTTTGTCATTTCTATCAAGTTTTTAATCATTAGCAAAATGCAAGAACATTTTTGTTTCCTGAAAGCGATTTCTTGAAATGGATATGGACACTAATTGTATAGACAGCTCCTCATCTAGACTACGAAACAAACGTTCTCTAGGTAGCCTGTGGTATCCATTAAAGAAGCTGTCAGGGAACCGAGGTGAATTACTCCAAATGAGGTAAAAATGGAATTTTTGGGGGTAAAAATGAAACTTTTGTGAGTAAAAAGTATATATTTTCAAGTTGCTATTTCATAAACCTGTTTGTATTTGTTTCAACTTAAACGATTTAGCGACATAAGCAGGCCACGCATCTCACTACCTACCACTAGAGTGTTCTCGAGTTATTTAGCTCAGTAAAGCACAGCCTGCTCAGTACATGCCATGCCGTCAAGATACAAATACATTGACGAGTCAGAGAGCGAGTTTTTACTAGTTAGTTGCTGACACGACCACCATTTTATCATTAATAAACAATATATCGATCAAGGTAGGCCGAAATTTAGAAATTTAATTTAAGTATTTTACAAATATTATTTTCTGTCTCCCTTCAGGTGGCGGTCAATAAAAAAAACATACCAAGACGAATTCCTTGATTACGGTTTTACCCAAATAGGAGACAATGGTACAATGAAACCACAGTGTGTTGTATGTATGAAGGTACTGACTTCAGAATATTTCAGAAAAAGTCAACTGAAGAAACATTTAGATAATTTGCATTCACACCTGTCTTCCAAACCGCGAGAACACTCTGCAAATTTAGAAATATCTGTTAAAAGACAAAGATTGAATAGCAACTTATTTGGTACATTCGATCAGCGTTCAGCATCAAGGGCTTGCTTCGAAGTATCCTGGTTGATTGCTCGAAATAAGAAATCATATAGTATAGGTGAAGATTTGGTTAAACCAGATGCTGTAAAGATTGCAGAAATTATGTGTTGTCAAAAATAAGGGAAGAAACTGAATTCATTGCCCTTGTCTGACAGAATTGTGAAAGAAGAATTTCTATATTAGCAGAAAATGTGTAGGAACAGGTTATTTTCGCATTATAACAGGCTTCATATTGCTCTAATCAGCTTGATGTGACAACTGATTTTAGTAGCAATTCACAGCTAATGGTATATGTTCCTACAAAGGTGCAGATTATTTCGAAGAGGAATTACTGTTTCGTTCTCTTTTCGAGTTGAGATCTTGTGGAATAGATGCCTACAATAAAGTAAATTAATACTTTAATGCGCAAAGTTTAAAATGAGAAAACTGTATTTCTGTATCTTTGAATGGAGCTTCAGCTATGCTGGGTCATATTAATGATTTTTCGGCTTTAGTAAAAAAATATAACCCAAATATTGTAGTTACTGTATGATCCATTGCCAGGCCCTTATGGTCAAATATTTAGAACCTGCACCAGAAGCCGTCATGCATGATGTCATCAAGATTGTAAATTTTATCAAGAGACATACACTAAACACGCGGCTATTTCGTGAATGTCAGGACGTTGAAGCTTAATATACCTACTTTATTATACAGAAGTAAGGTGGCTCTCCCGCAGAAATGTACTACTAGTATGGACTCTCAAAACTGAAGTCGAAATTTTTATGGTTGATCAAAAAAATATTCTCGCATATAAGCTTAAAAGCTCTTCCCGCGTTGCATATCTCGCATATTTAGCAGTCAGTTTTGGGAGTATAAATACATTAATATATTAAACAAAGAATTGCATGGAAAGAATATTAATATCATTTCAGTGAGAGAAATAGTGTCAGCGATTGTATTAAAGCTGCAATATTGGAGACAAAAAGTAGAGCAGCACAAGATAGCTTCTTTTTCAAGGTTAGCTTTATTTTTGGAAGATTGTGAAAACATTGTTTTTGCTGAAATCAAGGATACAACTGTAAGATATCTTATCAAACTCAGAGAGCGGTTTTCAGATTACTTTCCAGATCTTGATACACCTAGCAGTTGGATTGTTGATCATTTCAAATGTGAAATTGCTATGATACCAGAGGAACCTTCAGGTTTGGCAGAAGCAATTCTTGAACTTCGATCTGATACCGAAGCACGTATTCAATTTGAGAGTAAACCAAATCTGACGTCTTTTTGGATTTGGATTTCAAAACCTGCAAAGGCTTTTTTAATTGCGCATGAAGAGGCGGTTAAAAAATTGCTGCCATTTGAAACAACATATTTGTGCGAACAAGGCTTTTTCACTCTAACGAACATAAACACGAAGAACAGATATCAATTAAACGCTCTTGCAACATCAACATCAACATCCTAATTTTGAAGCAATTGTATCCAACATAAACAACATCATTTCTCCAAAACGTGAAGGAAGAATGTTTTCAAATATTCTCTTTTTTAGATTTTTTCAATTTTAATTTTTGTTTGTACCACTATTATTATAATTATCGCGAACTTGTGCACTCTCTCAGCTTTCAGCTGGATATAATTTACCCTTCCCAGATTCAGCAATCAAAGGGAATAGGCTCGATTACAATATACTTGACATAAATTTACTTACTATCCTACATGTATTGAGAATTACAGCTTTTTCCATTTCTATATAAGTATTCTTATGCAATTTTAATTTCTTAAGGCTATTATTCAATCTTCTGGGTATCAACCCGGTAGAAGAAATGATGACAGGAATGATATCTATTTTATCCAGGTGCCACATATGCTTGATCTCAAAAGCAAGGACTGTGTATTTGGACTGCACGTTGTTATTATTCGGTATGGTGACATCCAACAGTATTGCTGTTCTGGCTCTGTTATCATACACCATTATGTCCTGCCTATCATTCGTCATCATTCTGTCAGTGATAACAAGCCTATCGTAGTATGATCTGATAGTCATTTTCCAATACGGGCGCCGGTTGATAGTTGTAATATGGCTTGAAGGCATTTAAAGTCCGTACTTGTGTGCAAGTTTCTGATGGATAATGTTGCACCCTTGATTATACATGTGAAGATAGCCTGTATTGGCCAGTTGTTCGCAGCCGGACGTAATAAGCTGTATAGTCACCAATTTTATATGGCATTTTCTGCACTTATCTGTACGTAATGTAGCGTCCTTAATTATAATTTTTTTGTAATTGTTTGTAGCGTTAACTTGGTCTTAGATGGCCATGAGGATTCCTTCTGTTTCAGCAGATAGTTCTCATTTCTTTCGTTTCTATATTAGTATTATTATAATTTGTTACAGTACCCCAAATTGTCGACCCTCAATTGTCCCAAATGAATTTCAATTTGTTATATATATATTACATATATTACATATAATACATATATTACATATATTACTATTATTACCGTTATATATTACTATTATTACCTTTATGTAATACTTAGTATTACTTTGATAAATTGAATAAATGATGTTTAAATTAAATTTTTAGTTATTGGGTTCTCTTCAAAGGTATCATGGGGGGCTTAATATGAAATATGCTAAATTGAGGCGATTTCGTTTATTTTACTCTATGCCATGGGGTAATATACACTCACGAAAATATTTTGGGGTCATGATTAAAAAAGTTCCCCGACCGCTGCATTAAAGAGTAATATTCCGACAAAAATCTTGATATCTTGTGCATTAACACAAAACGAATGATTATTTTTGCATATAGTTGTGAGTTTCGAAGATTTTTACCAGAGTTTCGTTCTTCATTTATGTTTTCAATATATCTAGGCGGTTGATATATCCATTCTAAGATGAAGAAAAGAACATATTATTTAGAAACTATCACGTACATACAACATTGTTGTCTCTGTGATTATAGTGTTCGGTGAATTGTAAATTATATAGAACTGAATAAACTATATTATTATTATTCCATTCAAACTAAGATCCATTGAAAACATAGTTTTTTTTTAGATGGATTGGTTTTATCAGGTAATCCAAAGCATGCCTAGACGGATTCAGGCTTGTATTAGGGCAAGAGGGCGTAATACAAGCTACTGAGGTCGAGAAAAGAGACCTTCTCCGTGAGAAAACAATTTTCAATTTTTGTACTACATGCAGAAAGTCTCTTATTTTCTTTTATTTGTTTCTTTCTTGAAATAAACCTTCATTTATTCCATAAATACTTGGTGGTTTGTACATAAAATCGACTGTACATCAGTTACATTTGGTGGTATTAGAGACTATCAAAAACGTTGATACAATCTCCATATTACTCGCAAATTGTAGGAAAATAGCAGGACATTTCAACCATTCGACAATGGCAAAGTACAAACTAGAAACAACACAGGTTCGACTCAATCAAAACGTTTTAAAAGTTTTGCAAGAATCACCGATACACTGGAATTCCAACTATCACATGTTGGATAGACTTAATTGCATCAAAGATTCCCTATCGCTTTATGCCTCTGATAACAAAATAGAACAACTTAATGCTGATGACTGGACTGTGGAAGAGAAATTGATTGTAGATTTAGAAAGTACTGGAGTCGAACCAATTATTATATACAAAAGCTTGCTCGCAGAATATACGTCAGAAAGAAGATTACCAAGTGATCAAGACCACAATCTCAAAAATTACAACTTGCGAAATTATCGCTATATGTGCAGATACAATGAAGAATTATTATTCGAGGAACAATATACAACCTTCAGTAGAATGTTAAATATCCTTCCCTGAAGGAGCTGGTTTTCCGATCCATCCCCTTATAATCACAATCATTCACACATCAGCAATACAGCTCGGTCGGATGTCATGAATAGGAGCAATATACTGAAGTTTCGGTCTCATTTGACCTCGTCAGTATCGAATATCCATTCACAAAATCAGGCCAAATTGACACCTACTCATCTCAATTCGTTAGAGCCCAACAAAACATGTAAATGTTATTGCGTCCCCCAACGAACCGAGACAGATACCACTCACCATTACCACCGGGATACCATGATAACAAAGGGTAGATAAACAGAAAACTTCAAGAAGTCATAGTAGTTCGACTATTTACTGCAACGCTACACACTGTGTTTGCAAGAAAGCGATCAGTCGAAAGACTAACGCTCCTTATTCCTATCTGGTTGTTTTCTTATAGCGATAATTTCGAAAGTAATTTTTGAGATTGTATTGTATGCCTGGTTGACAATCAGATATGAATATGGAGCGTTAGTCTTTCGACAGATCGCTTCCTTGCTGACACGGTATGTACCGTTGCGGTTAATAGTTGAACTAGTGTGACTTCTTGAAGATTTCTGTTTATCTACCCTTTGTTATCATGGTTTCCCGGTGGAATTGGTGAGTGACCTCTGTCTCGGTTCATTGGAATGTTTGTTACGCTCCAACGAATTGAGATTAGTTTTGATTAGTAGGTGGCAGTCTATCCTGATTTTGTGCATGAGTATGCAAAACTGACGAGGTCAAATGACGTCGAAACTGCAGTCTATCGCTTCTACTCATGACATTTGACGAATCTGTACCAATGCTGTGTGGCCCTGGTTGAAGGCGATTAAGAAGGGTGAATCGAAAATCAGCTCCTTCAGGGAAGGATATTTAACATTCTACGGAAGGTTAAATATTGTTCCTTGAATGAAAATTCTTCAAGATCAAGACCAGTTAAAGTATTGGCAGATTAACAGTAAAAGATTTAGATGGCTCAGTCACATTGCTTTCAAATATTTCTCATCACCTGCAACAAGCATTCCAAGTGAACAATTTTTCAGTACAGTAGGAATTGCTTATGATCCTTATCATAACAACCTTTTGGGGGACAAAACTGCGAAGTTGCTTTTTATGAAATACACACAACCAAATTTATATGGAATCACTCGGTGTTTCACAATATTGATTGTTTTCAACCATGGATCTTTGACTACTGGTGAAGAATGAAGTTTTTTGTTGCAAAAAAACTGAATAGTAAGATAGGAAATGTTGAATTATCATCGCATGTTTGGGATATTGTACTAATTTAAAGAAGCCTATAATCATAATTGAAAATGCCTTACGTTGGATTGTCTGATGTGCAGAGGGGTCGAATGATTGCTCTCGTTGAAGAAGGGTTGGCACAGAGGGACATAGCTGCCACAATGGGGGCATCACAGGGGGTGATTTCAAAAACCTACCTCCGATACGTGGAGCTACAATCTCTGCAAAATAGGCCTAGAAGAAGTCGTAGGGAAGTACTCCGAAGGCAATTTCTGGAAGCAACAGGCATCAGTGTTTCAGTCGAAACGATACGTCAAATACTTCGTTCAAGGGGTTTATATAACAGAAGGCCCATAAGAGTTCCAGAGCTAACCAGACAACAACAGACTTAATTGGTGTATCGAGCACCAAATTTGGAATATTGAGAATTGGCAAAATGTTATTTTTTCGGATTTTAAGAGGTCATGGAAGGCAAGCTAGACTCCGAGAAGCCAGAGAACTTCCGAAATACCAAGTGGGCAGTTTGATGTTTTAGGGTGGTATTATGCTGGGATGCAAAACCGACTTCATTTCGTTTCCAGCGAGTGTAACAGCTAGAAATTACGTGGATGTAGTGCTGGAGCCCATAGAGAGACTCTGGCGAGGTGCATACAGTGATAATTTCACTTCTTTCAAAAAAATGGTCCCCCGCATACCAGTAACCTTGCGCGACATTATCTTGAAACAAAGGGAATCGCTATTCTGGCCGGCCATCTTGCTCTCCAGAGCTAAATCCTATTGAACATTTATGAGATAATCTCCTAAGGAAATTTTATCGCGCCAGGATAACCCAAGGTCTTCACAACAGCTCATCCAAGCCGCCTCAGAAGAGTGGCAGAATATCTTCCCAGAGGAGGTCGAAAACCTAATCCAAAGCATGCCTAGACGGATTCAGGCTTGTATCAGGGGAAGAGGAGGTAATACGAGCTACTGAGGTAGAGAAAAAACATCAACTCCGTGAGAAACAATTTTCAATATTTTTACTACATGCGGAAAGTCTCTTATTTTCTTTAATTTGTTTCTTTCTCAAAATAAACCACAATATTAATTTTTTTCCAGTGAAATATCTTTATAAGGATCGATTCTAATTATCCGCCGAAATTTACAAAATCCCTGAGGTAATATTCAAAATATCGGGTGATTCCATATAAATCTGGTTGTGTGTACAATTTCACCACTACTTAATTTCAATTATGTATTATCAGTAATTTTTTCAAACTGATCTAATTTTGCCTGTCATTACTCATGTAAGCTAATGGTTAAACTTTATTAGACACCCAGTAGTAATTTACTTTATTAGAATTATCATTTATTTGGAATGTATTTTTGGTTTCCTCATTATCTCATACTTATAAAAGTGATCTTATTACTTTCTATTGTATTCATATCATAATTACTAATTATGAAAAAGGAGTGTTAAGTTTTAGTCTTTTTCATTGACATAAAATTGATCAGAATTTTATAACTTGCTATAATATTCCTGCAATTATATGAAAAAGAACATTCCGTTTCAATATTTTCATTATCATAAAAGTATGTTATAAGTTATAACTTGCTATAATATTGACCTCATTAAAATAATAAAAAATGATTTCAGTTTTATTATTTAATTGTCCTACAAGTGATGTTATAACTTGCTCTAATTATGAAGATCTATCTATCTATCTGAATGTTTTCAAAATAAATGTGCCAAATATTCGATTTTAAGAAATAAAAATACTCTGAATGGAATCTTATACAGTACAACCTCTCTAATCCGAACACACTCTAATCCGCACATTCAGTAATCCGAACAACGAAACTTTGAAATCACCCACCTATATAATCCGCACAATTTATTTTTTACTTATTTAATCCGAACGCTGTCAATAATTTCATTGATTGAAAGTGTCCGAACTTGCAATATCTTGTCTGAATACTCGCTTCACTTGTGCACATTAGATTCTCTTCTATATCACATTTAGCGCCTGATATCCGTACTATTCATGTCCCGCCGACATAAAACGTTAACATTTCAGCAAAAATGCGAAATTTTGAAAGAAATAGATGATGGAAAAAGTGTTTCTGAATTGGTCAGAATACACTCAATTGGAAAATCTACAGTATGCGATATAAAGAAAAAAAGAAAATCAATTGAGAATTTTATATCTTCTTCTGATTCTGGCCCTGGGAAACGGCGTACGCTCAGAACAAGTGAAAATCCGAATGTTGAAAATGCTCTTTGTACCTTTATCTGGTGATCTCTTATGTGAGAAAGCTAGATTTTTTTACACCAGTATAACAGGTAGAGATGATTTCAAGGCAAGTCAAGGATGGTTAAAAAATTCAAAGAAAGACATGGAATTCGAAAACTTACCATATCAGGAGAGAAATTGTCATCAGACGTTAGTGCGGTAGAACCATAAAAAAATAGATTTCTTCAAAAAATACGGGAAATAGATCTAGTGCCAGATCAAGTTTACAACGCAGATGAAAGTGAGTTATTTTGGCGAATTATCCATACAAAACACAAGCCAATGCAGCTGAAAATTCAGCTTCAGGTCGGAAGATGAGTATGGACCGTATAACATTCATGCTATGCTCTAATGCATCAGTATCTCATAAAATGAAATTGTTGGTCATCGGAGAAGCCAACAAACCCCGAGGATTCAAGAACTGCTCCAATTTGCCTATTTATTATAAAGGTCGAAGAAAAGGGTGGGTAACTAGAGGATTTTTTATGAATCGTTCTACAAACAATTTATTCCTGATGTTAAAAATAAAATGAATGAGCTGAAATTGCCACAAAAAGCTCTGCTCTTATTAGATATTTTCTGCGAATACTTTTGAAACCTAGGTGATGTGTTTCAGTAGAAATGGTCGGGGATGTAAATTCAACTTTGTTTATGAAGGCGAAGAGTTTTAGGTGGTCAATAGATATGTCTATTTGGGGGTTCCTTTCGTGTCCTCGTCGCTATTTCGGAAAATGGAGGAAAGTTTTTTGGTTAAGGCAAAGCAGGCTTTCGGTTCGGTGATCTCTGTTCTGTCTGGGTTGAAATCGACAGATTGGAGCATGAAAGCTCGGCTTTTTGATTCTTTTGTGCGTAGCATTCTAGTTTACACAGCTCCGGTATGGAGTTTACGGTACAACGATATTCTTGAAAAAGCTCAGACCCAGTTCTATAAAAAACTACTACATTTACCGTCTAACGTCCCGGATTACTTAGTGCGTCTGGAATGTGGTGCGACAAAGGTCCGCAGTAGTATATTTGCCCACACTCTAGACTCACAAAGCTCTGCTTTCAGCGAATGCTTCACCTCTCGAGTGATAGTAAGGTCGAAGCAAGGTATAATTGGTGTGTGCAGATAAAAGAGCTTTTTGAGGCCATGGATTGCCGGCATATATTCGAAAGTGTGAACGACAGAACACTGGCATCTTCTAAGAGTTTTCTCATTGAAAACTCAGGAATTTATGTTTCAATGAAGACATTTTGCGAACCACTAACTCAGGTTATCCCATGATGGCAAATCGTTTCAGTTATACGATTTCGTCAAAATTTTATTTGAATCTATCTGTTCCCTTTGATTACACGCGGATGGTTTCCAAATGCGTTTGTGCGACAGAAAATCTTTGAGAATATATTTCAGGGGAGTATATTATAAAATTGTGTTCGATGAAATATGCACGGTATGTAACATGAACAGGACTCTGACGTCTGATGCCCGCCATTAAGGGCAATATTCGGGAGTTTTTGCGACGTTGTTGTTTTGTATGTCAGTCGATTATATTTTATTAGTTTGAGTTCTGTATTGTTCTATTATGCTGGGCGATTGTAGGGGGAATTCCAATTGAATTCTATCTACTGAGGTTATCAATAACACGAAGAAATAATATATGGGCGATGTCAACCCAGATTATTGGGTCCATAATGATTCTAAAACATCTAAAAATCATAATCGGCATCACTCAAACTAAACCTGGCCATCGGGGCTCTCTCGGTCAAACAGAAAAGGAATTTGAGGAAATATCGCAGGTTATGTATTTTTTTTATTATCTCCTTAGCCCTTTTCATGGCCTTGCTTGCTGTGTAAAGTCTTCTTTTAGATTTATTTAGACAAATAAGAAGTTTGTTTGTTAAAATATTTTTCTGCTGGTTTTCTTTTCCAATTGTTACATATTCCTGTCCCAAACCTTTCACCCTTTTTTTGGAAATCATGGAATGCCAGAGAGAATGAAGCGGCTAAGCAGAATAATTTTTGGTACTCTTTATGTACACACGACACTAACACAACATAAACAGACAAGCTATTGCTAGTGCAATAGCGACAGGAAAACGAGTTTTTTCCTCAGGTTTTTTCACTCGTTTATTGAATCATATACAAGTAAGTATGGTTCCCCTGTTACATTTCCTGAGCTCCCACTTGTGTTTTTTCTGACACGCACCAAAATTATAGATATTAGCATTTATTGTTAATACAATCATTCAAATTTTTGTAAATCCGGTCCTGTCAAACTGTCAAAAGTATATAAATAGATAAAAACACCTTGGTACTAAAGAGCAACTTGTAATTGATTCTGTTGCTTTGAATCAAGCTCAAACTAAGAAGAGAAATATTCATACAGCCTTCATTGATTACCAAAAGGCTTTTGATAGTTCTCCCCATTCATGGCTTCAAGAAATTTTGGAAATTTATAAAATTGATAAGACACTTCGTCATTTTCTTGAATTTGTAATGAAAAATTGGAGAACCAATCTTCATTTAAATATTTCAAAACAATCGTTAAAATCCGAAGTAATTCCAATCAAAAGAGGCATTTTTCAAGGTGATTATTTAAGTGCTCTTTGGTTTTGTCTTTGCCTCAATCCATTATCTCATGAATTAAATGCTACTAGTTTCGGCTTCAAAATAAAGAGTTTATTAAATGAATTCAAATTAAGTCACTTAATTTATTTAGATGATATTAAATTATATGCCGGAACCAGATCTCATTTAAAAGTCTACTTGAGATTACTTTCAACTATTCCAATGATATTCATATGAAATTTGGGCTTCCAAAATGTAAAAATCTTTCTATTGAAAAAGGAAAGATCACCTCTGATTATATAAAGATTTCCAATATCGAAATCGAGCCAATGCATCAAGGAGATACATATAAATATCTTGGATTTTGTCAAGAGAAGACAATTTACCAAAGCAGCACTAAAGAAAATATTAAAATTCATATTACAAAAGACTTAGAATTATCATCAAGAGTTATTTAACTAGTAAAAACCTTTTCAGAGCTATCAACTCCTATGCTGTTCCTATTCTTACATCTTCTTTTGGAATTATTAAATGGTCTAAAACTGATCTAAATGAGTTACAATGTCAAACGAGGAAAATGCTCTGTAAATATCATAAGCACCACCCAAAGTCAGCTATTCAGAGAGTTACACTACCTAGACATCTTGGAGGTCGTGGATTAATTGATTTGAATAATCTTCATAGTAAACAGATTTTTCATTTACGTTCCCATTTTCATGATAAACAGAGAACGTCTAAATTACATGATATTGTTGTTGCTTCAGATTATAATCTTACACCTCTGAACTTGACAATGCAAAAGGTAGATTTTGATATATTTGATGATAATTCTAAAAGAGAAAGTTGGATGCAGAAGGAATTACACGGAAAGCACCCTAAAGAATTGAAAATGATTATATTGATGAAATTGCATCGAATAAATGGTTAGTATCTGGAGAATTGTTTGCTGAAACAGAAGGCTTGGCAATTGCGATCCAGGACCAGGTTGTTTTCACAAGGAATTATAGAAAACATATCATCAAACAAAATATAGATGATTCTTGCCGTAGATGTTTCTGTTCTTCAGAAACTGTTTTCATATATTATCATCTTGCTCAGTCCTTGCTTCAACAGATTATTTAGAAAGACATAATGCCGTCGCTAATATTATTCACTTCAATCTAGGAATTAAACATGATCTAATTCCCAAAAGAAAAAAATTTCAAAAATATGAACCTGAGATTATTTGTGAAAATGACAAATATAAACTTTATTTTGATAAAACAATTCTGTGCAACAGAGCTGTAAAACACAATAGACCAGATATCGTTCTTAATAATAAACAGAATCAAATAACATATATAATTGATATTGCTATACACGACACACATAATATACAAAATAAATACAATGAAAAAATTTCTAAATTTATGATGCTTGGCGACGAGATTAAAAAAATGTGGAAAATGAAGAAAATATTTATTCTACCGATTATTATTTCTACAACAGGCGTTATTCCTAGAAATCTTCACAAAAGTATTGAGATTTTGGGTCTGAAGAAAATTTGTTTGAACAGTTACAAAAGATAACAGTCATCAAATCTTGTAATATTCTTCGTAGGTTTCTTTCCGAAAATAATAATGAGGTAGAGTCATAGGTTTTCTCTTTAGTTTATACTGCTCAGAATCTCATTTCATATTTTATTTATTTGTTTATATAAATGTAATATAATTAACTGACAATTTTGTCATATTTATATTCAGAGCAGTATTCTATTCGATCGTTCACCACTTCACACAAAGGAAACTATTAATGAGTGACATTCAGTGTTACTTGACTAAGGTCCGTACACTGGATTTTTCCGGGAGAAAGCCTCTGACACTACTCGTTGGTACATTGATATCATTGTCTGATGATGCTATAGTATGTATATATTCTGGTAGATTGATATATTCTCATAACATTTAACGTTATCCTAATATATAATTACTCCAGGATATGTTTTGATTATAATCATTGCCTGGCAATGTTATTAATTACCGGGTGGTGGATTTACATTTTTCATGAAATCAGTTTGATTGCATGAACAGATATATGGGCAACTCGTCGGGGTAAAACCCTATATATATATATATATATATATATATATATATATATATATATATATATATATATATATATATATATATATATATATATATATTTCAATAATTTTTTGTTTTGTGAAATGCTTGGTACACTTTCACACAAGCTGGCTTCTCTTGGAGCCCGAGTGTGTCTCTTTTTTGTAACTATTTCTTTATGGAAAATGTAGAATTCCGGAAAACAATAAATTGAATTGAATTGAATTGAATTAGATAATGCTCCTGGACATCCAAGAGAAGAGGAATTATACAGTGAGGACCGAAATATTAAGTTCATGTTTCTACCTCCAAATTGTACTTCATCATTACAAACAATGGATCAACATGTAATACAGAATGTGAAATTGCATTATCGATAATCTTTGCTACTGAATATTGAGGAACGAGAAGACAACAAAGTTTCGCAGTTACTGAAGCAATTGGACCTCAAATATGTGGTGTTTTCTCTTGAAAGGGCCTGGTCATCCGTGTCTCCAGAGTTCATTTAGAAATCATGGAAGAATTTATTTCCCACAAAAGATGATGATTATGACGCAGGTGAAATTTAGCTAGAGAAAGAAGAGAAAAATCGCATGATGACAGATCTGGTCAAGAATTAACAACTGAAGACATTGAAGAATGGGTTGTAGGAGATAATGAGAATTATCTCTCTGAAGCTGAAATAATCAACAACATAGAAAGTAACGAGGATGCAGAAGAACTTGAAGAAGGCGATGTCGCCGTGAATTCAGTGAAACATAAAGAAGCTCTCTTGTGTTTCAAGAAATGATAGGAATGGTGCACAGAAAATGGTATCCCTTAGCTGTAAATTTTCATCTTCTTTCGTTAAAACAGAAATTGATCCAAGAGTTCTTCAGAACCAAAAAAATTATCTGTGAAATGTATCACTTTCTCAAGAATATGTAGTTATATTTTTATGTTTTTGTGAATCACAAAATTTTGAGGTTTTCAATGAATATTTTACGTTTTTCAATAAATATTTTACGTTTTCGAATTATATTTCACATTTTTAATAAACATTTCACGTTTTTCAGCCTTGTATTTTCTTTACAATCTCATTTCGATTACCTCGATAATCCGAATATTTTAGTAATCGGAACAAGCCATGGATCTATATGATTCGGATTAGAGAGTTTGTACTGTAGTTGTTCTAATTCCTAATCACCTGAAAAAGATCCGTCAAAGATCCGCGTTAAAAGTAACGGACACGGCTACGGATTCGGATTTTTCTTTTCCATCGGATATCTGCGGATACAGATATCAGGAACATCATGAGTAGGTATTTTCAACTTTAGTTCAGTACTTGTCAGCTGAAAAAGGCCAAGAGACCAAAATTGCAAGTTCATGATCAAAAATATTTGTTGATCAAAGCTTATACTTACATCACGTGCTGTTAGCTACTATTTCCGGATGGATATTCCACACGTATGTCGGATTGTTTCATGTTCGGTGGAAAATCCTTGTTGATTACCCGATTATCTAAGGTCCGAGGTAAACTACCCCTAAAAAGCCAAGTCCTCGTAGGCGTTCGGAGCGCATCGCCGCTTCAGCTATTGGCCGGGAGCACGCTACGCTACGTCCAAACGTCGTCAGTGGCATTTCTTCCGCAGCGCGGTGAGTATTTCGTGCCTTCCGTGATAAGGCGTGCTTGATCGCGATCGCTCTTTGCTGCCGGCGTTTGGACTACCGTCCCTACACAGTTATTGTTGTTTATCAGTTCTGTTTTAGCGCCTCCAATTCGAATTCAAAGTGCTGGTGTTAATCACTTCGGATGACATTTTTCTGACTTGGATGCGTTTGATTGGAGTTGTGGAATCTAGAATGGCCCTTTTCGTGCTTTGTGCTAAAATGGACTTTACCCAATGTCGTAAAAGAAATGTGCTTCTGTTAATGGTTTCTGTGATTTGTTCCAGTGAATTCTTCTTTCGCCCTTGTTTCGGCACATTAATGGATCATGAATCTGGTGAGTTTTAAGCGAAATAAATAATTGATTTAACGTGAAAAAGGACAAAAACTATTCTTTTACGAATTTGAGTAAAACAATATCGGCTAATAAAAGATTTTGATCGAGATTATAGTTTGACAGGCTGTTTCCCAATATTTAGGCGAAGTTTGAGTGTGGATGTAGTGTTCAACTCGAAATCGAGTTTCCTCGAAAAAAAATTTCTGGGAAGCATCCTGCAACAATTTCTGTATTCAATGAGGATTCATTTCTGTCTTCAATTGGAAGAACGTCTTCGACTTCAATAAATATTTACAAATGTTCCTGATAATTTCATTGCATTGCAATTATTATCATATATTCCACCTTTCTTCTTTAATGAAAAATATCGTAATGGCACATTATCGCAATGTAGGATATATTCATAATATTAATTAATATTCATAATAATTCAATTATTATAATTTTATTGATCCATATCAGTAGAAATTTTGTTTTGTTAGTAGTAGTATTTCTATAAAAATTCCTTGATATTTCAAATCTTAGATAGTCAGTGGAATCAAAATTATATTATAAAATCCATTATTTTTCAACATTTTTAAATATTTTGAAACGAACAATGTTTTGTGCGTCCTGTGTTTTATACGAAGTTATCACAGTTGGTTCCACCTTGTTGCATGAGTTTAGCATTTCATTTGGGGGAGGTTTAGTTCCTCAAGTATTTCGGTAGAGAATAAACGGAAGTTTTTCTACTTATATTTTCGCACAAGAGGAAAAATATTCATTTTGACGATATTAATAATATCTTATGCCCATTATACGTAATGCGGCAAAGTTAGCGGAAAGTTAGATAAGACATAATATTCTTTTGCTCCAAAATTTCAGGTAGAAATATTCTAGTTAATATTTCCAAATAACAAAATTCATGGAAAAAGCATCAACAGAATCATTTACTTGACGTGTTGTCTGTTTTTGCGAATTAGTAAATAGATGCATCAAGTTCTTAGAGCTTAGAGAAATAATGCTTCAAAGTCAATGAATCAAATGTATTTAACCGTTTTATTAATGCCGCACATTTTGACATCAAATGAAAACTTACACCGTTCTTGAATTATAATATCGAATATCATAAACTTATAGCACGAATAATAGAAAAAGAATGAAATGTTCATTTCTGATGATGTTACATGAAAAATATTGATAACAGAACATGATACTGAAAATACTTTCTTACCGAAGCCAATAAGAATATTGTAGGGACGAATGTGAAGCAGATTTAGGGAAATCTTAAAATCTACCTGAAAAATTCGCAAAAATCTTAGGAAATATTACCATATGATAAGTAATAAAATACCTAAAACTATACTATTGGATATAGTGTTTAATTGAAGACGTTAAAAGTTTTTATAATTAATATTAAATACGATAAGGAAATGATAGCATATTATTGTTAATTTTGTTAAGTCTTTTAATCTAGATATCTGCGATGCATTTTTTGAAAAGGACCATGCACTCATAGCAGGTAGAAGTAGTTTCTGCTAAACTGAATGAATTCATGCCAGATTTGTATGTTTTGACATACATATTTCCAATCATAATAAAAATATTTATGACCTATTTTCGAACTTACCTCAGAAATTGGTGAAACCGCGTGAAATAGGATAACATACTTTTTCATATTAAAAATCGAGCGTTTCTCATCATTCTGAGGGGATTTTCGATTTTATTTCGATTAGAACATACAAAAACATTATTATTCTTCTTGGATGTTGAGGAAAAATCTTGTCTAATGTGCTTCATCATTCCTCAACGGAAAGAATTGGAAAATTATCAATTAAATATTTGTTAGCTAAATTTTGGATCATAAATTTACATAGTCAGTGGAAATGAAAATTATTGTATCAAGTAAATTCTGGCAACATTTTCTAAGTATTTTGAAATTGGTTTCTCAATCCAAATGAACAATGGTTTGTGCGTCCTGTGTTGTCTATGAAGTTATCACACTTGGTTCCTCCACGTTGTTGCATTAGTTTAGCATATCATTTAGGGGAGGTTTAGTTCGTCATGTATTTCGGTAGAGGTTAAACAGAAGTTTGTCGACTAATATTTTCGCACAAGAGGAAAAATATTCGTTTTGACAATGTTAATGATATCTTTTGCCCATTATACGTAATGTGGCAAAGTTAGATTAGACATAAAATTCTTATGCTCCAAAATTTCAGGTAGAAGGTTGATATATAATTATAATTGTATTCCAAATAATATTTCCAAATAACAAAATTCGTGGAAAAAGTATTAACTTTTGACGTTTTGTCTGTTTTTCGATTTAGTGAATAGAAGCATCAAGTTGAAATTATATCCGAATAGTGTAGTTATATATACTGTCCAAGAGCTTAGAGAAATAATGCTTTAAAGTTAATGCATACAAATGTATTTAACTGTTTTATTAATGCCGCACATTTTAACATCAAATGAAAACTGATAATGTTTCTCCGCTCTTGAATTATAGAATCGAATATCATAAAATTATAGCACAAATAATAGAAAAAGAATGAAATGGTAATTTCAGATGGTGTTAGATGAAAAATTTTGATAACAGAACATGATACTAAAAATACTTTCTTACTGATTGAAATAAGAATAATGTAGTGACGAATATGAAACAGACTTTAGGAAAAGCTCAAAATCTACTTGAAAAAATCGGTGAAAGTCTTAGATAATATTACCATATGATAAGCAATAAAAGACCTAGAACCATATTATCGGATAAAGCGTTTAATTCGAATACGATAAAGAAATGATGGTTTTCATGAAAATATTGGTAACAGAACATGATACTTAAATACTTTCTTACTGATGGCAATAAGAATATTGTAGTGTCGAATGTGAAGCAGATTTTGGGGAAATCTTAAAATCCACTTGTGAAAATTCGCAAAATCTTAGAGAATATTACCATATGATGAGTAATAAAATACCTAAAACTATACTATTGGATATAGTGTTTAATTGAAGACGTTAAAAGTTTCTATAATTAATATCAAATACGATAAGGAAATGATAGCATATTATTGTAAATTTTATTATGTCTTTTAATCTAGTTATTCTGCGATACATATTTTGAAAAGGACCATGCACTAATTGCAGATAGAAGTAGTTTCTGCTAAACTGAATGAATTCATGCCAGATTTGTATGTTTTGACAAGTTAATCAATATTTCCAATGAAACAACAAATATTTATGACCTACTTTCGAGCTAACACCAGTAATTTGTGAAACAGCTTGAAATAGGGTAAAATACTTTTTGTATCTTCAAAATCAAGCGTTTTTCATCATTCTGAGAGAATTTTTGATTTTATTGCCATTAAAACATACAGAAACAGCATTATTTTTATGGAAGTTGAGGAATAGTCAAGACTAATGTGATTCATCAGTCCTCAATGAAAACAATTGGAAATTTTTCAATTAAATAATGAAATCCAGGTACTCCAAATTTTTGAAGTTATCTAAAAATTAAATCATAAATTTAAGCATATCGTTTGATCTGGAAACGGCTCAGTTCCTTAAGTATTTCTGTAGAGGTTAGGTTAGATTTATTATTTTTAATTTTGTTATGTCTTTTAATCTCGATGTTCTGTGATACATTTTTGGAAAATGACCATGCGATAATTGTAGGTGGAAATTGTTTCTGCTAAACTGAATGAATTCATGCCTGATTTGTTTGTTTTGACATACATATTTTCAGTAAAGATACCCATATGACCTGCTTTCGAACTAACCTCAGAAATTGGTCAAATTGCGTGAAATAGGATAACATGCATTTGCATCTTCAAAATCAAGCGTTTTTATGATTCTAAGGGGATTTTCGATTTTATTTCGATTAGAACATACAGAAACAGCATTATACTCATTGGATGTTGAGGAAAAATTAAGTCTAATGTGTTTAATCATTCCTCAACGAAAACAATTGAAAAATTTTCAATTAAATATTGAAATCCTTGTTTTCCAAGTTTTTGAGCATATCGTTTGATCCGGAAGCGGCTCAGTTTCACAATATATCTAAAAAATTTTCGATATTACAATACTAATAATCTCAGATGCCCATTTTACGTGCTCCAAAATTTTATGTAAATCTTTTCTAATATCTATTTAATATATTGTCTAATATCTGTATTCAAATGTAAAATTGAAAGTTTTGAATAACGAAATTGTCGGAGCTATTCATTAACCTCTTTAGGATTTTGTACCTCATAGAAGAAGAGCATTCACAGAATGATTTCGTTTTTGTAATATATCTCTCTTTTTTTTCAAAATTAGTAAGTAGGGGTATCAGGTTGGAATTATATCGAAAAAATGTAGTAATGTATACTATCTTAACGCTGTAGAAGATATCAAGATTCAAAGTTCATTGGAATGTATTTATCAATTATATTATGTACATATATTTACGCACATTCTGGCATCGTATGAAAACTTATGAGGTTCCTCCGCCTTAGAAGTATAAAATCAGATATCATCTTGTAGGACCAATAATAGAAAACATAAGCAAACTTTAATTTTCGATTTTGTGTTAAACGAAAATAACAAAGTTAAAATCTGTTAAAATCTTCGATTTCTTAGCTACAGTAGTTTCAGAAGATTGTTTCAACAAAGATTTGAATTTTTTATATTTTGAAATATCGATATCGTGATTCACATTGTTTTGTTGCATTTAAGATCGAATAGATTTTCCATAGAGTTGAGGATTTTCATTTTTCTAATAAATCACCAAAAAATGGTGAAGTAAAACATTTTCAGAAAAATAGTTCCTTTTCTTGTTGCAGGGCTTTTCATATTCATAATTTGTTTTTTGCGGAAGCAGGTTGTCCATATTATTTGCATAATTTGTTATTCCAGGTGAAATATTTTCAAGTTCAATGTCTAATGCACCCGATTTTCCATTCATAATTCTATTTGAATAATAACTTTTCGAATATAATTATTATTATGTTTACATTTACATATGACGCTGTTTTGAATTTCATAGCAATCATTGAATGAAAATACATAAAAATCATGAATGCAACTCATAGTCAAGAATGAGAATATTTAAATTCTATTTGAAATAATTTCAGAATGATTACATTCGGTGATGTTCGTGCAGAAGTTTCTCACTATCGCCAATAATAATTGTAGTTACGAATTTGAAGCAGATTTTGGGGAAAAACTTAAAATCTACTCGACAAAATCAGCAAAAATTTCAAAGTATATTAACATATAATACGCAAAAGAAACCCCTCAACTCTACTATTAAGTCAAGTAACATTAAATACGATGAAAAAATGTTAGCATATTATTTTTAATTCTCTAATTTTTTTTAATCTAGACATTTTGCCATGCATTTTCGGAAAACGACCATGCACTAATTGCACGTAAAAGTGTTTCCCGCTAAAATGAATGAATTTATCGCATATTTATACGTTTTGACATGTTGATCAATAATTCAAATCAAAATACAAATATTTTAACCTACTTTCTAACTAATCTCAAAAATTGGTAAAACGAATTGAAAAAGATCTATATGAATAAAAGATTTTCCATTGTTTTCGTTGATACATGTTGATTGATAGTAGAGTTCTTCATTTCTTAACGAACAAGCATGAAATAATGCTATTCTAGTCAAAATGAAATCTAAGATCCCTCTCAGAATGGTTGAATATAAAAAATAAGTGTCTCCAGAACTCTTATACTACTTAAGTCAAAATGACCGTTTTCTCCTTGATCTGCCATTCGAAACAATCAGAATCCTATTCATTTTAATGATGCGCTCGTGTATGTATAATAAAAAAGCCACAAAAATAGCGAACTGTCCGAAAATCGACCCGTTTCCGACTTATTGACTATTTCAGACATTGGCTTTCTCATAAGATGTCAATATAAGACTACTTGTGGAATTTAAACCATAAATGAACAAATTAATTCAGAACTTCGCAAACAACAAACTGAACTATAAGCGACAGATTATTTAAGGTTTGAAATTATTTGGTCAAATCAATTCAGAATTTTTCGAAAACTTTCAATTTAAGGTTATCAAGTCTCGTAGCTTGATTCTTATTTATTATTTTTGTATTGATATTATTCGAGTAGATCATGTAATAACAATGATATTTCGGTTTGATGTGAAGAAATAACCAGCAAAATATTTTTGGATTTAAATTATTTGAAAAGTTGAATATGTCTTAGATTAAAATCGATTGCTTCTTATTCTTTGTTCTTTATTATTATTGTTCAGATAACTAATTTGTGTGAAATGATCGAGATCATGCTTTTTCATCTTCAAAATCAAGAGTTTTGGAGATATTGTTAATTTTATAATTCTGGGAGTATTTTCGATTTCATTTCGATCAGAACATAATGAAACAGCAATATCCTGTGCTTG
This sequence comes from Cryptolaemus montrouzieri, assembly GCA_013387265.2. Classification (NCBI taxonomy): domain Eukaryota; kingdom Metazoa; phylum Arthropoda; class Insecta; order Coleoptera; family Coccinellidae; genus Cryptolaemus; species Cryptolaemus montrouzieri. Next base: position 143,496,672 of record JABFTP020000185.1, read on the forward strand.
GATGTTGAGAAATAATCAATTTTAACATGATTCAATATTCCTTAACCTAAAGTGGAATATCTTCGAATAAATGTTGAAATCGCTAATTTTGAAGTAAATAAAAATTAGATCATATATTTCAGTTTAACTGCAATTAGTGTACTATTCTTTCCTCATTTTTTTTTAATTGTGCATTCAATTGCATTCCACTATTTTTATAACACTCGTGGTTGGTTTTGCTCCCCGTGTACTTAATAGAGTAAGAAACTAACTTTTGACTTTCTCCACGAGCATCACTGAATGAAATTATTCTGAAATCATATTTAATAAAAGCATTTAAACAATCTCACTCTTGTGTTTAAATATTTATTCTAAAACACTTGACTCCTATGTGTTTTCCATGTATTTTCATTCATTGTTTTCGATTCATACTTCAGATCGTGGAGAGAATACAGTTTGTTACTCGGTAAACATGAAAGAATACTTTCCACTCGTACTGAAATTTTTCATTCTAACCTAGTTAAAGAATATGCTATTCTTATTTTGCATAACTTGCAACATCAACTGTTGCAATTGAATATGCGATTTCGAAAAGTGCAGTTTTTGCTAAATGCACTTCTTTATCCAACTGTCCTAATTGATCAAATGACGTCAAATATTTCTGTTTCGATTTTCAAGAAGGACTTATTGAAGTCCTATGTACACTGAAATGAAGAACAATTTAAAAAATAGGTACTGATGATTTGTTATTGATGCACCTCGCTTGTACACTATTATCATCATTATCACTGCGTAGTGCTCACAGAAATTCAGGTGGAACAGAAAATCGAATGATTCAGCTATTGCCGCTTGTGGTCAGCATATAATAATTTATCTAAGCAGCTGTTATGAGATGTCCTAGCAAGTTCAAAAGATGCATGCAATTTTCGTTTTATATTATATTTCATTGATGTTATTGGTTACTGGTATTATTTCCTAGCAAGTTCGATGTTGGTTGAATAATTTTAGGGTATAGATACTTATTAGTATTTACCTACAGTGTACTCGATCTGCTGAAACACATTTCAGGTTGAATTTCTACTTTTATCCATTGTGTGTTTTTCTTAACTGAAGCAAAATTCGTTGAGTTATGCAGGATAATCAATGTGCCATTTGAAAGAAAAAATGTTTCATATCTTTTGAGATGCTCTATAGCAAAACAATAGTATGAAAAAGATGGCTTACTAATTTCTTATTTGACGTCCTTCTATCTCTTCAAACGCAGTTATAATTATTTACCTGAAAATTTGATTTTCAAAAAAGTTAAAGCCGATGAAATTATTTACAGACGAAAGAAGGAGATTTCCGTTCATAAAATATTAATATTTCTGAATCATATTCTACGTGATATTTTTCCATATATTTCGATTATCTTTCACTTTTCCATTAAGAGGAGAATGCAACATTACAAACTTTCAATCAGAGAAAATATTCATATCTTATCAAACCAAATTATCTATAAGTAAAATTGTACATTTTTTCAAGAGAACAATGCAACATTACAAACCATGAATTTTATAAAATCATCTAATCTTATCAATAAGTAAAACTGTAACCTTTCTTTGTTTTTAAATATCGAATTTCTAGTTGTAGGTTTTGCTGAATATTCTGAAGCAATCTGTATAGTCTGAAAATTGTTCACTTTATTGATGATTAAAGACTCATCTCACATGCGAGACGCCAGAATATAAAGTTCAACAGGAGCGCCTTTCTCGTGATCGATCTTCAATGTGATTTCAGCAGATAAAAGAGATTGTATTGACTCAGAATAGTTCAAAACGACGTATAAAGTACTTTAACACCATATTTGCCGGTTTATATTTTTGATCGTTTAACCATTTGGTTTTACCCTATTTTTACGTTGACATTGAGGCATTTGTATCTTTACTGAGACTCAGTCTAGTGATACATTTAGGAGACTAAAATATCGTTGTTGTTCAACTTGTTTTATGGTTATCACCAAGAATCTTAAGAATGGATAAAGCTATACGACACAAAGACGATTCCTAAGATATAAATTTGAGAGAATTAATCCTCTGTAATAGGAAATGGTTTTCTGAAATTGAGAGACTGAATATTTTCATTATATTTCGTTTTAATTCTTATTGTAATGTATTCTTATGAAAAATAGAGCTTTAAGTTTCAATTTTTTCAGAAAGCTTTCGTAGGAAATACCGCATTTAAAAATATATTCAGTAATGGCTAAATCATTTGTCTTATATGTGGCTGTAATAGATTCTTCAGCGACGTTTCATGATAGTTTGATTATTAAGAAAATATAGAATATAATTATTGAGATTCATTCGAATGCGATTTCATTGTTTCTAGAAAACAATAAATATTTTAGAAATGAATTTCGTCGACATCGCGACACGAGGAATGAGTTGATAGAACTCATCAGTAACAGAACAGCAATATGTCTTCTCCAAGATACGTCTATTATATACATATCAACAATCAAAGAGAGTAGCAATAGCCAAACTGCAGGCTTGTTTAATCCTTAACAAGTAGAAATTTCCCTAAAACTATTTCTCATAACATACGTGAGGCAATTTACCAGAATTCTGAGGATACTTACCTTTGAAATTTATTTGTACACAAAATATGGAAATAATTATGTCTATATATATACACACAACGAAATATATATGGAATCACTCGGTATTTCACATTATTGATTGTTTTTAACCATGGATCTTTGACTACTTGTGAAGAATGAAGTTTTTCGTTTCAAAAAAACTGGATAGTATCATGAAAAATGTTGAATTATCACCACATGTTCGCGATATTGTACTCACTGAGATTTGAAACTGTGAATTTCGAAATTTAAGAAAGCCTATAATCATAATTGAAAATGCCCTAGTTGGATTGTCCAATGTGCAGAGAGGTCGCATAATTGCTCTCGTTGAAGAAGGGGTGACATAGAGGGATAAAGCGGCGAAAATGGGGGTATCACAAGAGGTAATTTCAAAAACCTATGCCCGATACGTGGAGCTACAATCCCTGCAAAGTAGGTCTGGAAGAAGTCGTGGGAAGATCACTTCTGAAGAACAAGACCGCTTCTTGTGCCAAATTGCAAGAACAGGCATCAATGTAGCACTCGAAACAATACGTCAAAGACTTCATTCCAGCGGTTTATACAGCAGAAGGCCCTCAATATTGAGAATTGGCGAAATGTTCTGGCTGAGACTAGAATTGGTGTTCGATCAGATAACCGCCGAATTCGGGTTTTAAAGGGTCGTGGAAGACAAGATAGACTCCGAGCAGCAAGACAAATCCCGAAATACCAAGGAGGGCTGTGCGATGTTTTGGGATGGCATTATGCTGAGAGGCAACAGATTTGATTTCGTTTCCTGCGAGTGTAACGGATAGAAATTACGTGGACCTAGTGCTGGAGCCCATAGTGAAACTCTGGAGAGGTGCCCACGGTGGGAATTTCACTTTATGCAAGATATTGCTCCTCCGCATACCAGCAACCTCGCTCGACATTATCTTGAAACAAAGGGAATCGCTATTTTGGACTGGCCAGTATGCTGTCGAGACCTTAATCCTATTGAACATTCATGGTATAATCTAAAAATGAAAATTAGATCGCGCCAGGATAATCCAAGAACCCCACAACAGCTCATCCAAGCCGTCACAGAAGAGTGGCAAAGCATCATCCCAGAGGAGGTCAAAAACCTAATTCAAACCATGCCTAGACGGGTTCAGGCTTGTATGAGGGCAAGAGGAGGTAAAACAAGCTACTGGGGTCTAGAAAAAACACCTACTCAGTGAGAAAGCAATTTTCAAATTTGTTTACTGAATGCGGAAAGTCTTGCTTTCATTTATTTGTTTCTTTCTTAGAATAAATCTCAATTTATTTCTTTTTTCAATTGAAGTATCTTAAAAAGGGTCAATTCTAACAATCTTTCGAAATTTCCAAAATGTCTTAGGGTGATTCCATATAAAAGGGTTTAACCTGACCGAGTTGCCCATATATCTGTTCATGCAATCAATATATATATTTATTATATTTTTTATTTTTATTATTTACGACGAGTTGCCCATGTTCCTGCAATCAAACTGATTTCATGAATCAAACTGATTTCATTAAAAATCTAAATCCACCACCCGGTAATTAATACCATTGCCAGGCAATGATTATAATCAAAACAAACTTTGGAATCATTATATATTAGGATAACGTTAAATGTTATGAGAATATATCAATGTAACAAATATATAGAAACTATAGCATCATCAGACAATGACATCAATGTACCAACGAGTAGCGTCAGAGGCTTTCTCCCTGGAAAAACCTAATGTACGGATCTTCTAGAACAGAATTCTAGACCAATAGAGAATCGAAAAATTCATGGGGTTGCTATATGAACTATATCTGAAAAAAGGTTTCGTTAAAGACATACAGGGTGCTCACATTTGTTGAAAATATTTTGAGATGGGTGGACTACATTCAGAACAATTTTATCACGGTTTTTTTCATTCAATTTTTTCTTTTTTTTCTGAAAATCTGTTTGTTGTCCTGTTGTAGTTTCATTATCATAAAAGTTCTATTAATTCGAATTTTTACTCGGCAATACCGAGTCGTATAGATAAATCGCAGCAGTTCTGTTTTCTTCTAAATCGAAAGTAGAACCCAAATCTGAATTTTATTCTGTGAAAAAATAGTGGCGCATCAATTTTCCTTTGAAAATATCCAGTTACGTGTTGTTATCGACATTACTGGTGAAACAAGTATGAATGAAACATGTGTTGAAGTATTTTCTCAACTTTCCTCGGAAACAAACATCGGAAATTTTCGTAGATTCCACGTTCTCTTCGACGTTCTTGTCCGGGAAATCCAGTTGCGACAAACACTTCATCCCCAAGCGAATGAGATGAAACGCAATCTTTTCGGCGGGAATTCCGTGAGGATTTTGCAACCATATTTTCATCTTTATTTTCGATATTTCAGCTTGGGAGTCATGCGATTTTCGTCGTTATTACGATTCAAAGGGGTTCGCAAATATAGTCTGCTCAACTTATTCTATTTTGCACGATAAATTCGGCATTTAAATTTGCACTAATTTCACTGTGCTAGTTCAAAATTCTAACCGAGGGAGACATACGTAGTAAACCTATATCGGGTACGCTGAATCCAGTGGTAACTACCGTTTTTGAAAGTTAGCTCTTGTTTAGGAGATATTCGCCTTTGAAGTTAGCTGATTTTAGTAGGGTTCGTCGCTTATGACTTCAGTACATTACATATGCTTGTAATTCCCAAACCGTTCGGAATATCGCTTTACTGTCTTCGGCAAAGTTCTAGCTATTGTCATGGCCAACAACTTTTCTGAATATACCAACATAGAAAAACCTCATTCAAACACCGTTTCTTAACAAAATGTCCAAAAAACTCAATTTCTTTGCAATTTTTTCGTTAATTTTTGTCTAAATGATAGAGAAATCGAGAGAATTTCGCTTAAAAATCTCAAAATAAAAAAAGAAAACACATTTCCAATAGTTAAATTAAAAAATTTAAACGACAATCATGATTTTAACTCAAATTTTCATTCCAATTCCAACAATTTTCAACGAATAAACATATAAATTCATCATTTGAATTGTGGAGGCCGTTACTTGATGTAGATCCATGATATAAATGAGATAAAAACACAAGGTTTAACTTTAATCTACACTTTATTCGAAAAAATTCGACGACGTTTCGCTGACACAGCAGCTTTATCAAGAATGAAAAATAGAATGAAGAGTATGGTATTATAAACAAATCGTAGAATAAGTTGGATGAATAACAGGAAAATCCACACCGAGCCATTGTACAGTTAGTATGAAAGGTAATAAAAACTAATTAAACAAGTTAAGTAGGGGTGAGTAATTCAAATCTACCTGTTCATTCAAAAGCTTGTCCGAATGTTTGTATCTATTTATTTCTAATGCTTCTAGGAGATCTAATTTTGAACTTTTGATTTTATATGTAATATGTCAAAGTTTTTATTGAATGAATGGTTTTCTTTTATTAGGTGATTTGAATAATTTGAATCAGATTTATTCTTGTCGAAGCTACGTTTATGTTCAGATGTTCTTATGCCAAAACTCCTATAGGTCCTACCGATATAAATTTTATCACAAGAACCGCAATTGAGTTTATAGATTCCTGATTTACTTGATTTTTCAACACGAGATTTATTATTTTTAATATGTTTACCTAAGTTATTAAAAGTTTTGAAAGCTATATTAAGATTTTTACGAATGATTAGATCTATCATATCCGGATTATATGAATTATTAATGGCTATCTATCTATATTGATTTAATATTAAATCAAACAAGATAAAATCTGATTTAGAGGAACTTGGCATAGATACTGAAATTTCTCTGAAAAATATTCCTAATAACACTCACCTTAAATATTTAGCATCTAACATTATAAAAATGAATCATTAGCTGACTTTAAACCGAGTAAAGAACAAAATATTTTAAAGGCCATCAAACAAAAATCTCAACTAAATGAAGTTATTTTACAAAAGCAGATAAGGGTAATACTGTTATTGCGTTAAATAAAAATGACTACCTATTCAAAACTCTAAATTTCATTTTGTCCGGAAACTATACAATTTTAAACAATGATCCAACTATTAAATTCCAGAAAATATTAAAATTGCAATAAATGACGCAAAATCTTCAATTAAAGCAATAGATAAATACAAATTAATTTTACCAAACCTCAACCACCTCAACTGTATTCACTCATTAAATTGCATGAAGTAAATAACCTCGTTAGACCAGTCGTATTTTACGTTACAGCCCCAGCCGTGAAATTGTCGCACTACCTTATAGATATCATTAAAAATTATTGTTTATTCAAATCAAAATTTTCTATAAAAAATTCTTTCGAATTGATAAATAACATAAAAAACGTTAACCTACCACCTAACGCAAAACTTATTTCGTTTGATGTTGAGAATTTATACCCAAGTGTTCCTCCAGGTGATGTCAAAATATTAATCGAAAACATGTTGAATTCGAATCATGTTAACCTCATAATCAAATCAGAAATATTGAATCTGTTGGACGTTTGCATTGAACAAAATTATTTTTCTTTCAACAACACCTATTACAGTAGTGAAAATGGTTTGATCATGGGAAATCCTTTGAGTCCACTTTTAGCAGAGATTTTTGTGAATAATATTGAACAGAAAATTCATACACATCCACTCATTTCCAAATTTCTTTATTGGTATAGATATGTTGACGACATCTTAGTATGTTTCATTGGAACTACTCGTCAATTAGACTTATTTGTTAATTTCATTAATTCCATCCATTTAAACATTAAATTCACGATAGAAATTGAACAGAACGATTCCATAAATTTTTGGACTTAAAAATCACTAAACAAAATAATAATCATGTTTTTTCGGCCTTTCGTAAACCAACACATACTGATACAATTATACATAACTACTCATTACATCCAATTCAACACAAAGTTTCAGCTTTAAACAGCATGGTACATCGGTTACTCAATTTACCTTTATCAGTAGAAGATTATAATAAAGAGTTAAACATCATCAAACAGATAGCCATTAATAATTCATATAATCCGGATATGATAGATCTAATCATTCGTAAAAACTCTATCAGAAAGCAATAAATGAAGTATATCCTATTCATAAAGACTATAAAATATTCAACAGTTTAACATTCTGCGGTTCTGCAAGTACAAATATTAAATCCTTTCTCGTCAAACAAAATCTTAATATAGCTTTCAAAACTTCTAATAACTTAGGTAAACATATTAAAAATAATAAATCTCGTGTTGAAAAATCAAGTAAATCAGGAATCTATAAACTCAATTGCGGTTCTTGTGATAAAATTTATATCGGTAGGACCTTTAGGAGTTTTGGCATAAGAACATCTGAACATAAACGTAGCTTCGATAAAAATAAATCTGATTCAAATTATTCAAACCACCTAATAAAAGAAAACCATTCATTCAATAAAAACTTTGACATATTACATATAAAATCAAATCAAAGTTCAAAATTAGATCTCCTAGAAGCATTAGAAATAAATAGATACAAACATTCGGACAAGCTTTTGAATGAACAGGTAGATTTGAATTACTCACCCCTACTTAACTTGTTTAATTAGTTTTTATTACCTTTCATACTAACTGTACAATGGCTCGGTGTGGATTTTCCTGTTATTCATCCAACTTATTCTACGATTTGTTCATAATACCATACTCTTCATTCTATTTTTCATTCTTGATAAAGCTGCTGTGTCAGCGAAACGTCGTCGAATTTTTTCAAATAAAGTGTAGATTGAAGTTAAACCTTGTGTTTTTATCTCATTTATATAAATTCATGTTCATATTCTTCTTCTTCTGCAACTTCTTCTTGCTGTGAATTCCAGCATATGTCTGCTAATAGAGAATAAAGTTTTTTCCACTATACCAGTGCTCAAGCCTAGCCGTCACCTGATTAAACCGTTCACCATGCTCATCTGATTCACATGGTGATTGTTCGGCAAACTTGTCTGCAAGTATTCATCCTCTCTGGCCGAAGGAGCATGAGATGATGTGAGTGAGAGCCTATTTTCATGAATTTTTACGGAAAAAAAAATATTGTGACGAAACTACTCACTGTAAAAACTTATTACTCAAAGACATTATAGCAGAGTTATGGACGCTCTTGAATCTTCAACAAAAAAGTGGTCGTCCAATCTGTAATTTTGTATAGAAAATTGGGACACCCTGTTTACTTCAAAATAAATTGCTGAAGTAAATTTTTACTTTCTAAATACAATACCGTTCGAACTAAAAAGAAATCTTCAAGCGCGTAGAAGCTACAGAGCACCGCGTCACTGGTGAATCACCCAGTACAATCATTACAGGATATATTTTCGAACCGAAAAGATTCAAATGATTGTTGTGATATCAAATTCAGCAATCAATGATTTCATATTACTCGAAATTAATTGGTAAATGACTAGAAACATTAAGCCCAATCTTCCTTAGTTCCTGAAAATACGTTCAATTATTTAAATTCATTATCGTAAACTATATACTATCTTGCTCACACACTCGATTACTATATATACTATCTTGATCACTCATCTATCGCAAATGGTTGAAATTGCCATTCGAATCTTGAGTACTTCAGAAACTAGATCTTCTGATTGTATGAATTAGTTTCTAGGTTATTGTGGTTACTCCAGGAACGTTGCTATGAAAGTCCCAGTGAAAATCTAGGGAAAGGCAACGGAGAAACATGTATTAGAAGGATCGAATCTCAACCTGAAATCTCATCTTTATAACAGTGCGATTTCAGGCAATCACATCCGAGTGATAAGGAAAGAACGGCGTTTGCAGCAAAAGTCGTCAATGTAATGCAATTTCTGTCCCGAATGAGGTTACATCTCGTTAGTGACGAAACTCAGCAAGGTTTTTATGTCTTACGGAGGATACGTGCATATGTTCAATTTCGTTATCGAAAAGGAAAGAAGTTACGAGCATAGGACATAAGTTGAATGCACTTGTAACTTGAAATCAGCATCTTGACTGAACAATTTGAAATTGATTTTCTGGAAATATCAATTTGTTTCAATAGAATCATGCATAATCAATTTTATAACGAGAAGGATTTTGTAATTAGTTCATACACATTTTATGGTAGAATGTCAATGTGGATAAGAAAGAGCAATCGGTGAAAAAATCTGAAATTCAATTGACGAGGCATTTACGTGATAGAAATCCAATTTCACAAATACAAGTAAACGATGATTTCTACTAAAATATATTATTAAATGCTCGACGCGTTTCGATACACAGTATCTTTGTCAAGAGCAAATGAATACTACAAATATATCTTACTAACAAATTTTTGTATATATTAAAGACGCAATCCACTCAGAGCTATCCGTATTTGAACTAATGTGTAGGAAATAAATTTAATAAGGGTGAGTTATTTATGTCTACCTGATCATTAAGAATTTCCGGTGAATACCAAAACTATTAATTTCAAGTACTTCCAGAAGGTTGAGTTTTATACCTCTCTTCTCAGAATGTAGGATTTTAAATTCTGAATTGAAAGAGTGACTGTTTTCCCCTAAGATGATTTGAATAATTTGAATCGGTTTTTTTCATTGATGAAAATGCGTTTATGTTCAGAGATTCTACCAATAAAATTTCTTGCTGTTCTACCTATATAAAAACAATTGCAATCTGCACAATCCAATCTATGAACACCTGATTTATTTTTTTATTAAATGGAGTTTTATAATTCTGATAAATGAACCTAAATTTGTTGATGTTTTGAACGCTATATTCAAATTTGAATTTTAAAGAAGAGATTTCACATTATTACTAATATTGCCTTTATATGTCAAACTATTGAATTTCTTGTCTTGGTGTTCACTGATTTGATATATATATATATATATATATATATATATATATATATATATATATATATATATATATATATATATATATATATATATATATATATATGCTGCTAACTTATATAATATGCTCCTAATTTGCATTATAACCATTATTTATTGCGATCTGTTTTATCAAATTCAATTCTTTGAAACAATTATCATTAGATATCGGTGTGCTCAAGAGTCTATGTATATAACTCCAATTATTGGAGAAAGGATTCGAACACAATATTTATCCTAAACATCATACATCGAATTTTGAACAATTAGCAATAGATACTGAAATATGCCTCAGAAATGTTGAAAACAATAGCTCCCTGAAACACCAAACTGCGTCCGTGATTAAGAAAGAATACCTGAAAAAGCTTAATAGAGCAATTAGAGATCACATATTAATCAAAAATATAAAAGTTGAATCAACATCGAATGACATTATTTTCGAAAAAAGCAGATAAAGGCAATTCAATTTTAGCGATAAATAAACAACATTATATTTCCAAAACATTAGAATTCATTAATGATTCTAATTAATCAGTTATATCCAACTAATAAATTCGATAAGGAAATGAAGACGGTCTTTGAGAATTCAAAATCCATCATTACAGTTTGCGAAAAATTTAAACTTATCTTACCGAATCCTTTACCACCTCAACTTTATTCTTCAGTTAAATTGCACGAAAATGGTTATCCAATATGACCAGTGGTATCATTCATATATGCCCCAGCATTCAGGATTTCCAAATTTTCAATACATATTCTGGAAAAATTTTGTAATCTTAAACCGTCTTTTTCTATTCGAAATTCAAATGATTTGATAAGAAAAATAGAAAATATTGTCATTTCAAGTAATTCAAAGTTAGTCTCTTTTGATGTTAAGAATTTGTGTCCAAGTATTCAACCGAAAGATCCGTATAATATAATCAATAATTCGTTAACACAAAATATGACGAATCCACGAATTAAATACGACATTATGGCTTTATTAGATGTTTGCATATCTCAAAATCATTTTCTATTATAATAACAGAAGTTCTCTTATAGCAGACATGATTTCTGTTTTATTTTTAAAATCTCCAAATAAAGTCTCACCCTCTAGATGATATGAGATATTTTAAATGACACGATCATAGCAGCTTTTGATTGTTTGGCTGGTCTTGTGTAGAAACCACAAATATTGTCTTCTATGCTGTTGCACATCGGCAAGTAGCATTGGTAGATGATTTTGCAGAAAATCTAAATACATTTCATTATTGAGATGCCCGTCGAAAAAGTGCGGCCCAATTAGATATTCATCTACTATAGCGGTCCATACATTTAAGGACCAAAGATGCTGGTGATCTATTTGTCTCATGAGGTGTGGATTTTCCGTGGCGTACTAATGAAAGTTGTGGCTGTTAACAAGCCCATTCTTGTGGAAAGTTGCCTCGTCGGAGAAAAGAACTCTGCTAAACATATCTGGATTTTCTGCTACTTTGTCACTTGCCCAATTGCAAAAAATGATTGTGGTTTGTCCTTTTTCAAACAAGATATCAAATCACGTAGTCTTCCATTTTTTAATCATTCTGTGGCGAACAATCCTTTTCATAGTTTTTATGAACCGTTTTATGATTCCTCTCTAAGTTACCACGCTCAGGTATTGCAACTGACGCACGACAAATAAGACAAATGCATTTATCCTTCACCGTACAAAAGAAAAATTCTTCTCCCAATCGTTATTAAAACAATACATTTTAGATTTCTTCGCTGCACTCATTTCCTACTATTTAATAATAATCTTTGTATCGACGTAGTATTTCAAGTTACAATTCAGAATGACTCCTACTCCTGCAGGCGCATCATCTATATGAGCGTGAACTCCCATATGAATAACTCAAATGTTGTGCCGGCTCGGTGGCGTATGGGATTTGATGCTCGTCTCCTACGCAGAGTTACCTGGGTTCAATCCCCACTAAGTCGATGCGATTTTTCGGATTCTGGGAATCACTTGAGTGCCCATCTCTCGGAGAAGATGTAAAGCTGTCGGTCCTGTCTAACAGAGATGTGCTGGACATTAAAGATCCCTTCCCTCGACACGAGAGGGGTTCGGCAAAATGCCCGGGTTAGTGAGGTGACAGAATTCCCCGGCGTGTCATTAGCCGAAAGGCAGAAATAGAGCACGTTAAAGGAAAAACAAACAAAAAAAACTCGAATGTTCCCGTCAAGCGCGTAGCCCGAAATGAAAAAAGCGGCCTTTCTTTGACAAGTACCGCGCGTTCCTTTGATAAAGCCGCCTTTTGCCGCTAACAGAGTGTTATTTCATTACGCAAGAAAATTTTGTAGTTTAGCTACCTACTCATCAAAACTTTTTTCTTCTCGAGATCTACACAAAAAGCAACGACCGTTGGAGCACCCCTAGCTTATACTGTATACAGGGTGTATCATATAAGGCTTTACATGGCTTGAGAGAAGATAGACGTGACTGAGGTGACTAGAAAACACCTCCCTATTAACCCCTTGAGGAGCTTCGTTTAAGATATACAGGCTGTTTTCTGAATTTCGCTCAATAATAAAAAATTCACAACTCCGCAACTGTTGCACCGAATACCAAAAAATTCGGCACACAGGATGACCTTTGCAGGATCTATTCAAAGCGGACATAAATTTCAAAAATTTCAGGTGCGACTGAATAAATGTACAAAATTGTGTTTGCAGAGATACAATACCCTGTATAATGTTTTTTCAATGATTTATTCACTGGTGGTCGAACCGCAAAACAGTGTGTACAAACTATGTAATAAAATCTTCTGGTACCATTGAAATGGCCTTGAAATAAATATTTGATTTTGCTGAATGACGAAAAATTCACCTGAAAAAAATTGTTATCGCTTTCTACAAGAAATAAGCGTGTTTGAAATGTGTTTAAGAGTCCATTTTGGTTTTTTAATGTAGCGTCATTTGAGACCTCAGTTTTCCTGCTTCATCTACGTATGGTCTTCGACTCACAATACAGGTCCGGACTATCAGTGGAATATTTTATTGCTTGAATGAAGACTGTTGCTATCGAAAAGATGAGAATACTGATGAATAAATAATACTATTCATTCAGCACTCTACTACCAATTTTACATTAATGTGTTAATTTGGTATTCAGCTCTGGTAAAGGTACAGCAGTTTGATTGTTTGTTTTTAAATTCTGACCATGAATAAGTGAGCGAGTGGAAAATTGATTCTAATTATTGCTGCACACGGAAATTAATGAATAGTAACACATTATAAGGAATATAAAAATACATGTCGTTCCAACTGATCGCAATTCTAGTGTGTGAATATTTCAGAATGATAACACAATAATAGAAGGATAGTACTGACCGCTAAAACTAATAATTTTCGACACACAATTTCAGAGTTTATTCTCAAAATAGCTTCCACCTTCATTAATACATACTTTCGAACTTCTGAAAATATGCCTGGTTGCCTTTTGAATAATTTCAGGGTTTCCTCTGACGAAATCACAATTCTCTGTGATTCGTCGTTCTAAGAGTTCTTCCCCTGTGTAAATTTCGCCCTGGTAAACCCTTTTTCTTTCTTTTAGAAAGCCCCAGAGAAAATAGTCAACCTGTATTCAGATCCGGTGACCTAAGTGGCCAAGCGATGGGACTTTCTCTGCCAATCCATTGATCTGTATACTGTTGATTGAAATAATTCCTCACTGAAAGTGCGTAATGAGGACCTGCCCCATCATGGTGGAATATAAGACCCCTCATATCCACATCCGGCATTAATCTGTGCAAGTCGTTTCTCAAAAATTCGAGATACCGTTCCCCATTAAGAGTTTAATTGAAAACATGAGGTCCTATTAGACGATTATTGTGAAGGGCACACCAAACGTTTACTGAATATTTTTACTGTGATCTTTTCTTCAAGATAGCTCTCGGATTTTCATAGGACCATAAATGCCTGTTACGAGAATTGTTTATTCCATCTCTCGTAAACATTGCCTCGTCTGTAAAAAATATCCTACCGATGGTTCTTCTATGGTTGATAATTTAATTGCAGAAGTCCAATCGCGAAATTTCACCCCCAACCATAGCCAAATAACGAATTTCTTCTTGTCTTCTTGTCCCAGTATTTTGATAGCGACAGTCTTCATAATATGAGATATTTCACTAATAGTCCGAACCTGTATTATGAGTCGAAGACCATACACAGATAAAACAGGAAAAACTGAGGTCTCAAATGATGCTACATTGAAATAGAATTAAAATATATAAGACGGCTCGGTGGCGTAGAAGATATGCTGCTCGTCTCCTGCGCAGAGTTACCTGGGTGCAATCCCCACAAAGTCGGTGCGATTTTTCGGATTCTAGGAATCGCTCGAGTATATATCTTCTAACAGAGATGTGTTGGACATTAACAATTCCTCCCCTCGAAATAAGATGCGTTCGGCAAAATTTCCGGGTTAGTGAGGTGACAGAATGCCCCGGCGTGCCATAGGCCGATTGGCAGAAATAGAGCATGTTAAAGGAATACCAAACATCAGAATTAAAATATATTCATATACAGGTTTCAAACACGTATATTCTTGTAAAAAACGAAAACAATTTCTTTTCAGATGAATACTTCGTCATTCAGCAAAATCAAAAATTTATTTCAATGCCATTTCAATGGTGTCAAAAGATTTGATTACATAGTTTGTACACACTGTTTGTGCGGTTCGAGCATATTGAACAAATCATTGAAAAAACAGTATACAGGGTGTTGTATCGCTCCAAACCAAATTTTGTCTATCTATCTTCCCTAAAGCCATGTAAAGCTTTATGTGATACACCCTGTATATAAGATGGTAATAAGCAATATCTGTTTATTGGTTTTGTCATCTCTTGTAGATGTTTAGGTGTGCTTTTGATTTTGTTTGGGTGCTACAGAGTACTATGCTAATCTCCTTGCCAGGACGAATCTGGATTCTGTTTTTTGATACCTCATCCAGGTTAATTATGCTAATAGTGGCTCTGTTTGATGGATATTCTGGTAAATTCGGACACGTCAGAGTGACGAAATCGATGAAGATGCCGCTAAATTATGCAGCTATAATATTATAGGCACGTTTACTGAGAATCGTTTTATACTTTAGGTTAATTATTATTAAATTTCTTTCGGTTTCACGATACTCTCTCCTAATAAGGAGGAAACTTAAATATGCCCTATGCGGCAGGTCAAAATTAATTATGCAACTGTTCCTGAAAAAATTATCTCAGTTCACTTCAATTGATTTTGCACTCCGTTTAGTTCCAATTTATTTAACAAATCGTTTGCTCCGCAACTTAAATGATTACTAGGAAAAATAATACATGTGGATACTTTCATTCTAAAAACCTCCAATGCAATTTGGTTTACGAAATGTAAATTTGAAATCGCACTTTCTTAGAAACCTTCACTTCAATTTCGACTACGAAATGTAATTATTTCTGTCATTAGATTAACGAAGTTTATATGTAGTAAAAGTTTAAGAATAAGATAGTTACACTTTTCCTATTTCGTTAAATCCCAAAACTATTTGCTATTCATAAATATCGACTGTGGAATACGAATCTCAAATCACCATAGAAAATCAGAGTTTCTGATTAACGAAAACTTCCACGTTCGCATCTTAGTTCAGGAAACCTTTTCAACAAAGAGATCGATATGGTTATCACAATGCAGACTGGAATCTATAATTTCTTTGAATCTTTTAGTTCTGCGAGTGTTATCTCTTACTTTTTGAGATTTTGTGGGTGAAGTTCTGAGAAATGGGTTTCGATTATTTGTTAGCATTAATTTGTTGTCAACACTAACGGATTTAATATGCGAGTGCGGCGTTTTCTTTATTAATCTAAAATTTGAATTTTTCAGGGGATTATTTTTCAAATTTTCACACCTCTTTATAAGAACTATGTCGTGTGTTAGTAAATGAAAGGTTCTCACAATTTGCCCGTATCTAGGAATGACACAGGAATGTCCTGACCAAGTTAAGCAGTAAGCACAGACTTACCATCTTTTTCTCTGTGGCTGAAGCTAGCAAAATTTCTACAAACCAAGAGGTTTTACTGGAACTAGCCACAGGGGTCCATTTAGGGTCCACTGTTGTTTATCATCTTCATCAATGATTTGGGTTTACTGGATCTATTACTGTACGCTGATGATAGTTCGTTTGTTTCTGTCGGATGTCCTAGGATTCTGCTGATGCGAATATGGCCATGAATAACATTTGGGATTGGTTTGCTGCTAACCGAAAGAAAAAACGCAAACACCGCATTTCACAAAAACAACTATCGAAGCAACCTATGTGAGGTTTCGTGGAGTATATACGGACAGCATACTAAACTGAAAATTTCAAATAGAAAACATGCAGAAGAGGCTTAATAGTGCCATATATGCCATCAGACGTATAAAGAATTGTGCCGCACATTGGGCTGCTAGACTCACCTATTTCTCTTATTTCCATAGCATAGTGAGCAGAAATAGTGAGAGCTGCAGAGAATATTCTTGATCTGAAAAGATACTGACCATTCCATGTCTGTACATACCTGCCTGAAGTTTGTACATCGTAATAAACATATTTCCCAGAAATTCGACATTTCATCATCACCACACAAGGCAGATACATGACTATTCACTACCGTATTAGCGTTTGATGTCCACTCAAATATAGGGGGTTTCACCCCGACGAGTTCCCCATATATCTGTTCATGCAATCAAACTGATTTCATGAAAAAATATAAATCCACCACCCGGTAATTAATACCATTGCCAGGCAATGATTATAATCAAAACATATCCTGGAATAATTATATATTAGGATAACGTTAAATGAGAATATATCAATCTACCAGAATATATACATACTATATCATCATCAGACAATGATATCAATGTACCAACGAGTAGTGTCAGAGGCTTTCTCCCCGGAAAAATCCAGTGTACGGACCTTAGTCAAGTAACACTGAATGTTACTCATTAATAGTTTCCTTTGTGTGAAGTGGTGAACGATTGAATAGAATACTGCTCTGAATATAAATATGACAAAATTGTCAGTTAATTATATTACATTTATATGAACAAATAAATAAAATATGAAATGAGATTCTAAGCAGTATAAACCAAAGAGAAAACCTATGACTCTACCTCATTATTTTTTTCGGAAAGAAACCTACGAAGAATATTACAAGATTTGATGACTGTTATCTTTTGTAACTGTTCAAACAAATTTCTCTTCAGACCCAAAATCTCAATACTTTTGTGAAGATTCCTAGGAATAACACCTGTTGTGGAAATAATAATCGGTAGAATAAAAATTTTTTCATTTTCCACATTTTTTTTATCTCGTCGCCAAGCATCATATATTTAGAAATTTTTTCATCGTATTTATTTTGTATATTATGTGTGTCGGGAATAGCAATATCAATTATATATGTTATTTGATTCTGTTTATCAGTAAGAATGATATCTGGTCTATTGTGTTTTACAGCTCTGTTGCAAAGAATTGTTTTATCAAAATAAAGTTTATATTTGTCATTTTCACTAATAATCTCAGGTTCATATTTGTAATTTTTTTTCTTTTGGGAATTAGGTCATGTTTAATTCCTAGATTAAAATGAATAATATGAGCGACGGCATTATGTCTTTCTAAATAATCTGTTGAAGCAAGGACTGAGCAAGATGATAACATATGAAAAACTGTTTCTGAAGAACAGAAACATCTACGGCAAGAATCATCTATATTTTGTTTGATGATGTGTTTTCTATAATTCTTCGTGAAAACAACCTGATCTTGGATCGCAATTGCCAAGCCTTCTGTTTCAGCAAACAATTCTCCAGAAACTAACCATTTATTCGATGCGATTTCATCAATATAATCATTTGTCAATTCTTTAGGGTGCTTTCCGTGTAATTCCTTCTGCATCCAACTTTCTCTTTCAGAATTATCATCAAATATATCAGAATCTACCTTTTGCATTGTCAAGTTCAGAGGTGTAAGGTTATTATCTGAAGCAACAACAATATCATGTAATTTAGACGTTCCCTGTTTGTCATGAAAATGGGAACGTAAATGAAAAATCTGTTTACTATGAAGTTTATTCAAATCAGTTAATCCACGACCTCCAAGATGTCTAGATAGTGTAACTCTCTGAACAGCTGACTTTGGGTGGTGCTTATGATATTTACAAAGCATTTTCCTAGTTTGACATTGTAATTCATTTAGATCAGTTTTAGACCATTTAATAATTCCAAAAGAAGATGTAAGAATAGGAACTGCATAGGAGTTGATAGCTCTGAAAAGGCTTTTACTAGTTACATGACTCTTGATGATAATTCTAAATCTTTTGTAATATGAACTCCTATTATTTTCTTTAGTGCTGCTATGGTTAATTGTCTTCTCTTGATAAAATCCAAGATATTTATATGTATCTCCTTGATGCATTGGCTCAATTTCGATATTGGAAATCTTTATATAATCAGAGGTGATCTTTCCTTTTCAATAGAAAGATTGTTACATTTTCCCAAATTTCATATGAATATCATTGGAATAGTTGAAAGTAATCTCAAGTAGACTTTCTAAATGAGATCTGGTTCCGGCATATAATTTAATATCATCTAAATATATATATATATATATATATATATATATATATATATATATATATATATATATATTGATGTATTGATGTATGGGGACCGAAGCTCTATAACAGATTGCCAACACATATCATCAACTTGGAAATGAATGGATTTGAAAGAGCAGTGAAAAAAATTCTGATAAGGAATAGTTTCTACTCAGTTGGTGAATATTTGGCAGCTAGTTTTTTAACTTATGAACCTTCATTTGAATAAGTGTTAACTGTATGAAGCCTTTCTTTGTTATTTATTTTGTATAGTTACTCAATGTTCTGAATGTTTTTACAATTTTATTTATACCTTGACTAGTTCTGCAATTTTGATTGTACGAATTTCAAAATGTTTAAATTGAGCATTTCATGTTGTAATAATGAGTGCGAATTTAATTCTCACATTTCCCGAGGTGAAGTTCATGGGAACTTTTCGGTGTGATCGGTTCAAAAAATCGATTTTTCTCTTACATTTATCGAAAGAACCACATTTCCAAACTATTTTCTTGAATTTTTAGAACGAAATTCAGAATATGTTCAAAGTTATAAGCGAAACAAAAGAGCGCGCCGTAGTGAGTGTGGAGGTGTGTTGACACGTCAGCGGCAGCTGCTCTGACCGTTCCCCTTTTATGGCCCTTCCAACCATTTTGCTTTGAAGCATATTTTTACTGGGAAAAACGTTGTAGAAATTGGTTTTTATACTGCTGCCTGCATCTTCAACGAGGGTTTCCTACCTGTTCTCAAAACTATGGAGGTGATGGGCGTCACAATAAGTCGGACTGAGATTACGCAGACAATGTTGAGAATGCACGGATTTTAAGGGCGGAAAAACTGCAGAAGCCAACTGCAAATAAGTCAAAACCTTACGCAGCGCTCTCATAGCTGCTGAAAATTACAACTCTGAGCAAACGGAAGGATTGCTCTATGCACCGGCACGGCTGATTAATGAATGTAAGTATTATTTGTTGTCGAAACCTTAAACGCGTTTTTCTCGAAACCATATTTTTGGAATTTCGGGAAAACACTGACTCAAAACTATTCAACTGATTTGGCTGAAAATTCAACTATCTATTCTACATACATATATCTAAATACCTAACCTTCAAAACATTCAATTTGTCAATAATAAATTGATTGTTTTAAACATTTAGCAACGGAAAACTGAGTACCTTTTTTTTCACAAGTGCAGTATTATTTTATATTATGTATATTATTGGTTAGTTCACTAGAATAGGGTCTGCACGATAATAATTTCTTCGATTTTTTATTTCAGATGACTACGAAAGGCTGAGTGCTTTCCCGAAACAGCTCTTTCGAGGACTCTATTTTGACATCGAAAATTGTTGATAAATTAATGTAAAATTAGGTATTAATTTTTTTTGTACTTTTCAAAGTATTGAAATGAACATGTAAAAGTTACAGAACGATTGCATATCATTTTCTTGTTGAAAGAAACTTGAAATTTCGCCATTTAACCGGTTTTTTACTATATTGCTTGAGGAATCACCTCGTGAAATCTTTCGCACTTATCGTTTACACCCTGTATAGTAATAAATTAATAAAAATCAAAATTTGGTTATCATATTTTCAACGGTTATCTCTTCCATTCAAAACTATCAAAATATTTGAAAAATAGTCTTTAGCGAGCAATGCGGCATAAACTTCATATTCTTTCATCATGAATTAATATTTTTACGTCTAGAAGCCACCTTCAAAATTGTGTCACTATAGAAGTATTATCACGGCAGCGAAATATTGCATAAAGACGAGTGGTGAAATAACTAGGAGCTTTTCCGGAAAATCGCCATCATTTCAGCTGCAAGCCGTGAAAATCTATGAATATTTATAAACGAAAATTCATTTCGCATATGCAAAATAGGGGTAGAAGTGTGCTTATTAACCTGACGTCGAATTGCACCTTTGGCGTCAGAAGCATATACTTTTGAAGGAAGAGGGTGCCTTGGGAACGCGTATTAGTGGAAGTTATCTTGTTCTGTTTCTCGGAGGAAGGAAGTTATACGATGGAATCTTGTTTGTAACTATATGATAGATAACATGGAAATTATGGAAGGTATTTGGATGGAAGGGAACTGTCACCAAGTTGGAATATTTACGTTTATTAGAAAATTTCTGAAGAACGCGAGAAAATTATTGCGGATTCTTTTACAATAGTTTCTCGTTACACTAAATTTTTAATGCGTTTTTTTCAGCTTATGTTCATAAATCTATGAATACACTTTTAACAGTTGTGACGACATTAAACATTTCAAATATATGTGAAGTAAATAACTATATACCAGTTCTTTTCTAATGCTGGAACTACGTCGGTTGCCTTTCAAATTTTGTCCTGACAAAAAACAAGGAATATAGGAAAAACATAGCTTCATGGTTTTTAAGTTCTCTCTAAGATCTATACATTTTGTATGCGCTTAAACTAATTTTCGAAACACCTACTTTTCCACACGACCGCAAAATATAAATCAAAATAAATAAATTAAAATAGGAAAACCAATAAAACAAGTTATTTCCAGAGACATTTATATTTTATTAATATTAATGTTTATAGTATTTGAACAATTATTGAAATCAGAAATTGGCTCATTGGACACAATTTCAGTTATTCAAAATGAATTCAGCGTGAACGTTTTTGCAATTTTAATGAATGATTCGTTGGCTTATCACATTTATGAGGAAAATCTTAATGGACAAAGATACCTGGAAATTTTGAGAGGAACATTAGCATTATTTAGATGGATTACCCCTTAACATTCTGAGGGATTGCTATTACCAAATGGATGGTGCACTAGCACATAAAACACGAGCTGTAGATCGGCAGCTAACAGAAATGTTCGAGGATAGATGGTAGAGTAATCAAGGACCAAATTTATGGCCTTAGCGTTCTCCGGACCTGACGCCCCTTGATTTTTATTTATGGGGTAAAATCAAGAGTGAAGTGTATCTCATTCCTGTAAGAAGAAAAGAAGAGTTACTAGAGCGCATTCATAATGCTTTTCGTAATATTGATCCTGAGGAAACTAGTGGGGCAACTCATCATGTTTGTATACGAGCTGTCAAGTGTATTGAGCAAAATGGGGCCCATATTGAGCATATATTCAGATCGTAAATTAGTTTTCTCCTATGATGATTTTTCATGCGTATTAATGTGATTATCTTCGATGATTGGTTTTCGCTTCTAATGCTTCGAAATTTTATTTTACTCATAGACGGTAAATTTGGAAATTGATAATTGAATTGCCTGCAATTTCTACCCACTACTTTTTGACATTCTAAAATGAATTAAATATATTTTCGTTTGCATAACCAGTGGTTTTATTCCAAATGTGTTGTATTTTTTGGATATTTTCTAATCTGAAATAACGACAATTTTGGTTGAAATATCAAATTTGAATGAACGAAGTGACAATTACGTTAATTTTAGGCACCTGTCAGGTGAGCGTAGCCAGTTCAGCTACTTGATTCAAATATTTCAAAGCATTCTCTGTTAGTTCTTGCAAATTCATCAAAATTCAATATATTCCCAAATTATTTCGGAACTATAAGAGATGGGTATAGTACATGCTGATACAATTTCATCTGAAATTTGACGCTTCATCTGATGGCGATATAAAAATTGGCACGTGCCATTAGAAAAAATAGAGTTATTGCTGTTTGAAAAAGGCCAAATTGAAAAAATCATACAAAACAACGCAATAAACATTTGACATGTGTAGATTGCTTAAAAAATTCCTTGATCCTTCTTCTATCCACCCAAGCAAAAATTTTGTCTGTAGTGCAAAAGATCTACGAGCTACAATTTTTTTAAATGTTCCTCAAAAATCGAGTTTATAACAAAAATAATTAAATCTGTCAAAAGTTTTGACAGATGAGTGCCAACAACTTGGGTGTTTTATGCCTTGCTCAGGTAATATTTTTTATTCACCGTCTGACCCTCGCACAAGAATTTCGAGTGCAAAACACCGCGAAAATCAATGAAAACTTTCAACATTACCTTGACTTTGGATCCAATTTGATTTCTTCGGTTTTGGTTTAGTTAAAAGGTGCAGTTCTGAAGCTTGTTGACTGCTTTGCATGTCAAACTTATAAACCCATGTCTCATCACCTATTACAAAGCGTTTCATGAATGTGTGGTCCGAACTGACTCTTTCTAGCATGTCTCCAACGACCTTTATGCTATTCAGTTATGAAGAGTATCCAGGTCTTTTAGAACTAGTCTAGCGAAAACGCGTTTCATTCCCAAACAATCGTTGAAAATTGTACTAATTGATACGTGAGACACAGAATGTTCATAGACCATTTTCAATTACCACTACCTTCACCTTATTGATGTTAACTTCAGTTGAAGATGTTCTTCCCCCACATCTCGGTCGCTGTTGAATGTACTGTACCACTCATATGCAGGTGCTTTTGAAAAAG
Source organism: Cryptolaemus montrouzieri (assembly GCA_013387265.2). NCBI lineage: Eukaryota > Metazoa > Arthropoda > Insecta > Coleoptera > Coccinellidae > Cryptolaemus > Cryptolaemus montrouzieri. The sequence continues at coordinate 143,520,194 of JABFTP020000185.1, forward strand.
TCGATTCACCGTAAGTCTTCTGTATTATTTTCAGCGGTTCGGCACACGAAATCCTATTTGCAATACAAAATTGAGACAAATACTTTGCTCTATATTTTTATCTTTTGTGAAAATAGCAAAACACGCTTGTGACAATTGACAAAATCGAGCTTTGTAAACAAACTAAATGACAGATCCGCGTCTGTATAGAAAACAGTTATGCCAACTCAGCAAAAACAAAAAGTTGACAATCGGTCTAATCAGATTTTTTTCAAAATCAATTCCCGGGAGTTTTTTGACAGATTGTATTTGGTAATTGTACTGAATTCTTGAAATTATATTTTAGAAGAGATAGACATTTGTTCGGTTGACGAAATAACTGCTTATATTCATCACACATCCTACATTTCAAAATATTTCAATCGCTATGACAGAATAAGACTGGATGGCTTATTCGAAAGATGCATACTTCCCGAAATGGATCCATTCGATCTCAGAATGTCGAAATGATAAAGAAACCTTAATAACCGCTTTGGATTTATATTCCCTGCTCCTTTACTCAATACTGATTTCGAGATGGGTGTATGACAACAAAGGAGAATGAAAGAAGGTTGTTAAGTATTGGAATAAGCAGAATGTCAATATGTCGTCTTCCTGTATTATATGTGTCAAATATTTCGAAGTGTCAAATGCTGTAGAATTTAATAATCGAACTGTTTGTTAGATTGCTTTATTATCCTTTTGGATAAGAAAGATTTCATTAGGAAGCATTAAAAAATCATTGTAATGATAGTCAGTCACTTTAAAGAATTAATAAAAATACACGGCGCCAAGAAAATAACGTCCAATTTCAATATTACAAATATCTTTTTGATAGGCAACTAAAAAAGGAGATAAAAGAATAGGAACTGCATAGGAGTTGATAGCTCTGAAAAGGTTTTTACTAATTAAATGACTCATGATGATAATTCTAAGTCTGTTCTAATATAAACTTCTCATATTTTCTTCAGTGCTGCTATGGTCAATTGTCTTCTCTTGAACAAATCCAAGATTTATATGTATCTCTAATCTAGGCGTAGATTTTCGACGTAGTTAAATGTTGATTCTTTCTTCCGGTTTCTCGTCCGTTGATCCTGGTATTGACCATTCGTTGGTTGTCGTTGACGTTTCGGCTGGATCGCACCAGCCATTTTCAAGTCGGAGAGATTCTTCTTCAACTGATTCTTCAGTTGAAGAAGAACTGTTCACAGAGATTCTGTGAACTACATCGAAGAGCCTGATTGAATTTGTTTATAGGTGAGTCGAGATTTTGTTTTTTTATTGCGATCGACGTTCTCTAATGTTCAGACGTCGAATTAAGAGATATGCCTACAGTAACTCGAAAATCATCTTCTGGGACGAATGCACAATGGCGCATAAACGTGCATTAGAAGCACTTAACCGTGAACAGTTGAAGAAGAACGGGTGCTACTGCAGCTACAACATAACACAGGAATGCAAATTAGCACTTGAAACGATACGAAGTCTCAGGAAAATTGGCTTGAGGTTTCGCGTCGCGTCTCGAGGTACATCTTCTCAGCCACCTATGGTTTTGGTGGAGGTTCAATAATGGCATGGGGAGGAATTTCTTTGAACGCCTGCATCTATCTGGTCATCACGCTAAGGGAACCCTGAATGCTCAGAGGTACGTTAGAGACAATTCAGAAGAACATGTACCATTTAAAGTGTTTCATTTTGTGATGCATCAAATTATTTGTTTAGGCATGTTAACGCAAGATCTCACCTAGCATATCATTAGGAAGTACCTTCAAGATCATGATATCACTTCAATGGGACGACCTGCACGAAGTAAAGATCTCGAACCTATCGAACATATCTGGTAAATCCTCAATAGAAGAATTGGAAGCCGGCTAATTCAGTCAGCTACTGTGAATGAGGTTCAGAGCAGACTGATCGAAATTTGATTGATTTTGAGTATGAATCGTATATGTCATACAGTAATTTTTTCCAAAGGTGGAAATATGCCGTATATACAGGTTTTAGGGGACTTTGATTTTCTACAACAGTTTTGAATTTTTCATTATTAGTTTTATTTCAATTTCTGTGAGTAACATTATTACCTATCTTATCTTTTCGAATGAAATTGACTGCAGTGTATATGGTATTATAATACGGATAAGCAGATTTATGAATCAAAATAGCAATAACATGGAATCAAAGAATAATTTCAAAGCTGAGATTCTCGACATATATGTATCTCTAAATGAATAATGTTCAAGGAATTCTTTAATGATATGAAACAATTCTCCTACGTCATTTGATAAAATACCACTATTCGATTTAAAACTATTGTTTTGGTAGTTGGGGAATGAATGACTTGTCATAGTTAATATTAATTAAACGCCCTCAAGAACTTCAATAAGCTAATTGAAACAGCTGGCATTCAATTTTGATTAAAATTGGAAGGGTGTGTAACATTGTAGTGGCTTGTAGTTGAAGTTCTTTTTATAAACTGAAATTGAAAATATTTGTACTATTATATGCATTATATAGAGTAATATTTAACAACTCATCGGTTGATGTGTTGTATGATGATGTATGATTTATTATTTCAGTTCTATTGAAAATATGTGCCCGGTTGCATAAAGTGATGTTAAGTTCTATATCAAATGTTGAATCAATTTCAGTTGTGTTGTATAAAGCTTTGTTTTTTTCTTGTCTGCTGATATGGAGTTAACATAGAACTTTAGTGATTTTTCATTTCAACGTGAGGTTGGTACTAACATTTGAGAATGTCAATATCATTTGTATGTCCTTTCAAAAAGTCAAACTCAAACTCTAAAATCCAATGGAATCTGGAAATTCGACTAGAAAACGATAAAACCTCTGTTTGCTGTTTTCTGTTCTCAACCCTTATGTGGTGACGTGGTTGAAATCGGACGTAACTAGTGATGTGGTGCTATTCACGACCCCAATATTCTAAAATTCTGTAAATTTTATGTTCACACATTTTGATGATTTCCTTCATGACTTTTATTCTTCAGTCTTTTATCGAAGACCTGATTGTGTTAAAAGAGCCGAAGATGACAATTGGTGCTCAATGGTATGGGAGGTAAAAAAATGACAAATTTGTAGGCTTTTGGTTTATTCGCCGAGTATACACTCCCCTCAAAAATTGTCGCATCACCCAACTTTTACGACAATACTATATAAATATTTAGGTTGGTTATTCGAGAGTCGCTTGGTAACTTTTAGAAGTGTAAAATGAGAAGATATCATTCAAAAGAGATGAGTTTATGATGAAAAATATCAAAGATTTTCGAGTTAATGGAAAAATCAAAAAATTCTACCATCTACAAACATTCGCGAAGAGACCAATCAACTAGCATCGAATAGTCACTAATCATTTTCAAAATCGAGTGTTTCCTCCCCAGGCCCTAATAACCAGTATACGTCTCGGAAGCCCCTCAAACAAATTTTGGATGTACTCTTGAGTCACTGAGTTCCAAATTTCAGGAAGCAGATTTTCTAGTTGTTGGTGTGTTCTACAAGGCCTCCTACGTTGCTGAATTTATAATGGTGAAATTGGTAATGTTTCGCGATCACCATAAACTCAATTTAATCATCAAATCTAAAACATTCTGGTGCCCTATTTGTTTTTCTGGATGGCTCACATTGAAACAATTCCTACCCGCTCATCTGTTGACTATTGACATGACAAATATTGCGAAAATGAAAGATGAATACGAAACAGATTCATCATTGCCTGATGGTTGTTATAAAACAATTTTGCGTATACTACATTGATGTTTATCAATATCTCAAATTATTACATATCCTTGAGAAATGAAATCTTGGAAGTGCTGAGGACAACAATCTTCACTGGAGAATGATAGTAGAGAATCAGAATTGTATTATTGAATGGATGTCGCTTGACGCCATTTTGATTCCTTAATTTGATTTTAGGCATTGTCAAATTTTTGTAGGAAAATTAAGTTGTTGTGTTTGGACTGTTTGTATTATATTAATCGTTCATAAAGATGAACGTTCTGAATGGAAACTTGAAAGACTCGATCCACTCTCCCAATAATTAAATTTAACTTAGGTGCTGGTGAGGGTAGGGGATGATTTTCATGTTCCAAACCAACTCAGGCATTGGACCCATTCATATCAAAATTTAAGTGTTCTAGCGTTTTTCGCCAAAATCAATCCATGTTGAGATAGAAGGTGGCAAATTTTTTTGGAACACACTATATACAAATACACAGTGTACATATGTATTTACTCAGTATTTTTCGACGGAGATGTTGTGAATTGGTATACATACTGACGAGTTCAAACGAGAATGAAACTCAAAAATAGTATCTTGACGGTACAAATTAGAAAATATTTGGGCTCTTGGAAAAGAAGAAAACTTTCTAGCTAAATATGAAACTTAACTAGCATTCCCCAAAAACTGAATTGAAAGAAATTATGAATTACATTCTATACTTTACACTAGCATTGCAGCAGATTTAAGCCTTTCCTGATTGAAAACGATTAAATCAATATAGCGTTCCCAATTAATAACTTCAGCAAATACATTGAAATCAATAAAAAGTAAATGCGGCAAAAATTAGTATCGTTGAATTCCTGCGATTGGAATGAATATGATTTTGCTGGGACTCAAAAAATTCATTACTGAAATAGTAGAACATAAACGCTATCAGAAATCGTATTCAAATTGCACATATTAACTTTTTGAATATAAATATACTAAAACCTATCCACAATTTTAATTTCAATATTCGACCTCTACATGGAGATGGCAGCACTTGTAAATAAAGACTACTGAATTTTTATTGTTCATCTGTTGACAAAGTTTCAGCCAGTTTGGAGTTGTTCTCATGGAACAGTGATTTGAGTGTATTGGTGAAAGTGTTTTTGAGGAAATGAATAAAATCGACTATCGTCTCTGCCAAAGGGAAACTGGTTCTAAAAAAAGGAATTTTTTTTTGGCTGGAAAACTGATGGCGATTGTTTTTTTGGGATAGTCATGTAAATTTTTCAATCGATAATCTTCATAAAAGAAAAATACGACACGAATTACACTTTGAACTGCTGACCATCCACCTTTTTCACTAGATCTAGCCCCAAGTGAATTCTATTTGTTCCTTCATCTAAAAATTGCGCTCGGAGGATAGATATTTCTGTCAAATGAACAGGCAATCAACTTTGTGGACTACTATTTTACAGAGAGAAACGCTGAGTACTATTTTGACGGGTGACAGAGATGGCATCATCATATTTATAGTAGGGTCAGAACGACAGTTACGAATTTGGTTATATTTGTTCAGTTCTTACTTGATGTTAAGTGAGGGGCATTAGGTTGATGCTGCCTTTACGGATCTTATCAAGGCTTTTGATCGAATTTGTCATGCCGTTTTTGATCTCAAAGTGGAGTCGGCTGACTTTGTGGGACAACTTTTGAATTGGGTGAAAAGTTACTCTGGCCATAGGATGCAAGTTGTCAAACTAAAAAGTTTAGAATCATCAATTATTTCTGTAACTTCTGGTGTTCCACAGGGTTTTGGGCCCACTTTTGTTTTCTTTTTTCATTAACGATATTGGTTCTGTCATTGAGCATTCTCACTTCCTGTTCTATGTTGATGACCTTAAAATTTTCAAAAATATCAATGGCGCCACCGATGCAATGTCCGTTCAGGCAGATTTGGATGCTGTATCTGACTGGTTTGTCAAAAATGGCTTGGAGGTCAGTTTGGATGAATGACAGTGCATTTCTCGGGGTGTTCACCAATTCACGAGATACTTTCAAGTTTCAATTCGACACAATTGTAAATCGAGCGTTCAAAACCTTGGGCGTAACACAGCTATGTTTGCAAGTTGTGACATTTTGAAATTAAAAAACAAGTACTGTGTTTTAAGGAATTTTACTTAATAATTGCGATTCGTAACGCGTTTCACCGTAGCTTCTTCAGACGAATGATTATGCAGAAAAATGTAAATGAGAATATAACTATAAATGTTCATGAGTAATTAAAAGCTTATTGGTCACCTCCTCCTAAGTGGTTATTTATGACAGGTATATCCAATAAAATTAAGGAATAGATTGCTCCCCGAAAAGATTCAATAGAGGTGAAGGGCTTAAATCGACTTGTTCATTGATGAGTCTACCTGAGTGTTTGTATTTATTTATTTCTAAAGTTTCCCAAAGATCTACCTTCCAATATTTATTATCTGTATGCACAATTTCAAACTGTGGGTCGAAAGAATGATTATTTTCTAAGAGATGATTCGCGTAATTTGAATCTGATATTTTATTTGAAAAACTGCGTTTATGTTCCGATATTCTAATATTAAAATTTCTATGTGTTCTACCAATATAGAAATTATCACAGTCATTGCAATTCAATCTATAAACACCTGATTTATTGTTTTTACCTGGTTTGGTTTTATTATTTTTATATATTTGCCTAAATTATTATTAGTTTGGAAAGCTATGTTGAAATTATTGCTACTTAAGAATGATTTCAGTTTCTCACTTGTAATGCCTACGTAGGTTAAGGTGTTGAATTTTGTTTCAATTTATCGACAGGGTAAACTTCATTCAATGCGATTCTACTTTGTTTTTATTTAAAATATTATTTATTAGTTTGAGATTGTAACCATTATTTTTGGCTATTTGTTTAATCAAATTTAGTTCTTTGTTGAAATTTTCTGGTGATAGCGGGATGTTAATCAATCTATGAATAAAACTATTGAATGCTGACATTTTATGTTGATATGGATGACACGACGAGTTATGTATTATAATATCTGTATGTGACGGCTTATGGTAAATTGCGAAAACATGTTTTCCATTTTCATTCTTGTTTACGTCTACGAAATTTATCGAATTATTGCTTTCTATTTCGGTTGTGAATGCAATTTTTGGATGTAATGAATTTATATGATTTTCGAAAATTTTCAACTGTCTATCTGTTCCTGTGAAGCAAATAATGATATCGTCTACATAGCGATACCAGTATAAACAATATTTACTGAGTGGATGATTATGAATTACTTTCTCTAAGTTATTCATGAAAATTTCTGCTAACAAAGGACTCAACGGATTGCCCATAATCAAGTCGTCTTCAATAGTATAATATTTGTATTTGAAAAGGAAATAATTTTGATCTTAACAAATTTTTAATAATGAAAGAATATCTGATTTAATGATAGTATTGACATGATTCCTTTCTAATAATTCTTCAACTAAGTAATACGTATCTTTTGGAGGAATGTTGGGAAATAGATTCTTAACATCGAAAGAAATAAGTTTGGAATTAGGTGGTATAGTGGTATCTTTGATATTGGCAATAAGTTCGTATGAATTTTTGACCGAAAATTCAGATTTAAAATTGCAATGTTTTATTAGCAAGTCGTTGAGGAATTTTGAAAGTTTGAACGAAAGTGCCGTTACATAAGAAACAACAGGTCTAATAGGGTAATTAGGTTTATGAAGTTTTATCAACGAATATAATTCGGGGGATTGTGGATTGGAGTTAATGAATTTATATTTTTCTTTGGTCTGTAATTAATGATTTTGCTGTCGAAATTAATCTGTTGACTATTGACATGACAAATATTGCGAAAATGAAAGATGAATACGAAACAGATTCATCATTGCCTGATGGTTGTTATAAAACAATTTTGCGTATACTTCAAAACATTGATGTTTATCAATATCTCAAATTATTACATATCCTTGAGAAATGAAATCTTGGAAGTGCTGAGGACAACAATCTTCACTGGAGAATGATAGTAGAGAATCAGAATTGTATTATTGAATGGATGTCGCTTGACGCCATTTTGATTCCTTAATTTGATTTTAGGCATTGTCAAATTTTTGTAGGAAAATTAAGTTGTTGTGTTTGGACTGTTTGTATTATATTAATCGTTCATAAAGATGAACGTTCTGAATGGAAACTTGAAAGACTCGATCCACTCTCCCAATAATTAAATTTAACTTAGGTGCTGGTGAGGGTAGGGGGATGATTTTTCATGTTCCAAACCAACTCAGGCATTGGACCCATTCATATCAAAAATTTAAGTGTTCTAGCGTTTTTCGCCAAAATCAATCCATGTTGAGATAGAAGGGGTGGCAAATTTTTTTGGAACACACTATATACAAATACACAGTGTACATATGTATTTACTCAGTATTTTTCGACGGAGATGTTGTGAATTGGTATACATACTGACGAGTTCAAACGAGAATGAAACTCAAAAATAGTATCTTGACGGTACAAATGAGATAATATTTGTGCTCTTGAAAAAGAAAAAAAACTTTCTAGCTAAATATGAAACTTAACTAGCATTCCCCAAAAACTGAATTCAAAGAAATTATGAATTACATTCTATACTTTACACTAGAATTGCAGCAGATTTAAGCCTTTCCTGATTGAAAACGATTAAATCAATATAGCGTTCCCAATTAATAACTTCAGCAAATACATTGAAATCAATAAAAAGTAAATGCGGCAAAATTAGTATCGTTGAATTCCTGCGATTGGAATGAATTTGATTTTGCTGGGACTCAAAAATTCATTACTGAAATAGTAGAACATAAACGCTATCAGAAATCGTATTCAAATTGCACATATTAACTTTTTGAATATAAATATACTAAAACCTATCCACAATTCTAAATTCAATATTCGACCTCTACATGGAGATGGCAGCACTTGTAAATAAAGACTACTGAATGTTTATTGTTGACAAAGTTTCAGCCAGCTTGGACGTTTTGTCATAAAACAGTGATTTGAGTGTATTGATGTGAGTGTTTTTGAGAAAATGAATAAAATCGACTATCGTCTTTGCCAAGGGGAAACTGCTTCTGAAAGAAGGAATTTTTCCTTTTTGGCTGGGAAACTGATGGCGATTGTTTTTTGGAATAGTCATGTAAATTTTTTAATCGAATTACGGCTTGAACTGCTGACCATCCGCCTTTTTCACCAGATCTAGCACCAAGTGAATTCTATTTGATCCCTCATTTAAAAATTGCACTCGGAGGATAGATATTTCTGTCGAATGAACAAGCAATCAACTTCGTGGAGTACTATTTCACAGAGAAAAACGCTGAGTACTATTTGACGGGTGACAGAGATGGCATCATCATATTTATAGTAGGGGCAGAACGACAGTTACGAATTTGGTTATATTTGTTCAGTTCTTACTTGATGTTAAGTGAGGGGCATCAGGTTGATGCTGCCTTTACGGATCTTATCAAGGGTTTGATCGAATTTGTCATGCCGTTTTTGACGTCAAAGTCGAGTCGGCTGACTTTGTGGGATAACTTTTGATTTGGGTGAAAAGTTAATATAGCCATAGGATGCAAGTTGTCAAAATAAAAAGTTTAGAATCATCCATTATTTCTGTAACTTCTGGTGTTCCACAGGGCAGCCATTAGGGCCCACTTTTGTTTTCTCTTTTTATTAACGATATTGGTTCTGTCATTGAGCATTCTCACTTCCTGCTCTATGCTGATGACTTTCAAAATATCAATGGCGCCAGCGATGCAATGTCCGTTCAGGCAGATTTGGATGCTGTATCTGACTGGTTTGTCAAAAATAGTTTGGAGGTCAGTTTGGATAAATGCCAGTGCATTTCTTTCTGTAAGTTAGATAGTGTAATTAATTTTGGCAATAGTACCAAAACTCAAAACGTCTAATGTTGTTAGAGATCTCGAGGTGTTCATCAATTCACGAGATACTTTCAAGTTTCATTTCGACACAATTGTAAATCGAGCCTTCAAAACCTTGGGCGTAACACATCTATGTTTGCAAGTTGTGACATTTTGAAATTGTTATTGCAGGCCTATTCTTGAATCCGCCTGAACTATCTGTTTAGTTGGAACATTCGAATGAGATTGAGGGGGTCCATAACAAACTTCTTCTTTATATATCGTATAAAATGTCTATCCCTCGGATACAGTTTTCTGCAACATTTGTCAGGACTGAAGTGAACATAAGAAAGCTACCCGAAAGAGGAATTGTGCTGGATCTTCTCTTTCTCTGTAGATGTCTTGATGGTGAGGTGAATTTTCCCGATTTGTTGTATCACATTGGTCTTCATGTTCCTGGGAGGATTCATTGGGGTGGACCTCTCTTCATTGAACCTCTTTATCGGACAAATTATTATGCCAACTCACCTGTTTCCCGTTGCTACGAGTAGGTAATTAGTACCTTAATGCAAACTGGTGTTTCAGCCTTTCGCCTGCTGAATTGAAGTCGAAGATTCATTTAATTATTTTTCCTACTGATTAGGGGTATTTGACTGATTTCAATTCATGCATATTCTTCTGTTCCTTTTTTCTTATATTGTAATTTTAAGGTTCATCCGTTAATAAAAAAATAAATAAATATTATGAGCCTAATGATGAAAAGATAGTAATTTATTAATGAAATTGGCTTTACGATTTTTCTTTATGTTGATGAATTTCACACTTATCTACTCGGATTGGTGTATCCCAAGACATATTTGGCTTCTTCAGGCGTTGAAGAAGATAAGTGACGCAATTAACCCTTGATATTCAACAATAGCAAAAAGTCATCAGAACCAAATATCGGCTGTATGGTGGACGATCCATCAATTTAATGTTTTGTCCATGACCCTTCGCTGCCGCTACAACATTTCTTTGATGACAAGCTTTTCCCATATCCAGTTGATAATTAGAAATTAAAGTAAGTATTATACTATCACAAGAGTTTATTGAAATCAGGATTGTAATTTCGGTCTCTCGACCATTTTCAGCTGACAACAACTACTGAACTACAGTTGGAAATGCACACATAAATAGGTATATAGAACTTTAATAAGGGTCCAAACAGGAGGTAATGAATGTTAAAAGCAGGCTTCATTTAATGGTATCAAATATGAAGGAATAAGTCGGGCCATACTGGTCGTTCAGAAGAAGAATTATCTCTATGTGGGGTTTGTTGGAGTTTGAAAATATCGATGGATTCTAAGAAATCTAACTTCTGTCGTTTAGGTGTTCTGTACATGATTTGGAGTTGATCTATGGGTGGAAAATGATGACCATTTATAATACAATCTGGAGCGAAAGTTGATTCGTCGGTTCTTTGGTTATTATAATATACTTGATTCTTCTTATATCTAGTTTTGAATAAACGACCAGTCTGACCTATATGAGCGCCTTCACAATCCATACAGGACAACTTGTAAACTCCAGTATTGTCAAATCTATCAGTTTCATCTTCACTATTGAAAAATTCTTCGGAAAGTCCAATCTTTTCTTTGATAGGACCGAAATATGTTAATGAAATATATTTATTTGTATTAGTTGATTCTATACGTGGGTAAATATCATGATATTCAATTTGTGTTGCCTTCTTTCTGATCATTTCGTTTATTATATTTTAGAATAAACATTGTTCTTAGCTATTGCTTTAATAGTTGTCATCTTCCTGGATATATTTTCTTCGGATAATGGCAGAGAGAAATCCCTTTGAATCATTGAATTAAACGTAGCGTATTTATGAGATTTTGGGTGTTATAAATACGCTCCGTTTAACTCAATGATTCATAGGGCTTTCCCTCTGCTATTATCTGAAGGAAATATGTTCAGGCGATTGTCAACTATTGAAGAAATAGCTAAGAACAATAGTTATCCTTGAAATATATTAAGATGAGTACATTTCATTAACACATACTGGCCCCTTTCAGAAAAAGGATTACAAATGTCAGTTTAAAACAACATAAAACATAGCTTCAAAACCTCCATGAAACTCTCCCAAGAATTATTCAATAGTAAACATAAAACTGATAGATTCGATAATACTAATGTTTACAACTTGTCTTGTATGAATTGTGAAGGTTTTTATGTAGGTCAAACTAGTCGTCCATTCAAAACTAAATACAAAGGGTATCAATCAGATTACACTAACGAGAGCACCGATTAATCTACTTTCGCTCCACATTGTATCGAAAATGCCCATCATTTCCCACTCATAGATCAACTTCAAATCATTCATTTTAAATGAAACTGGCATTTAACTTGATTTGTATATTACCTCTTGTTTACACGCTTATTGATTTTGTAGTTCCTTGCTAGTGTACGTATGTATTTTCAATATTATTCAGTACTGGTTATCAATTGAAGATAGTCGAGAGACCTAAATTCGAATCCTGATTTTCAATAAACTCATAAATTATTCTCATGATCTAACTATAACGTAGTCACGGCGGAATCGATTAACATATCTCGTTACTCAAGAACTAGACGATCGCTTGCTTCGAAGTACTTCGATCATGAATCGCTTTTATCGAATTTGGCTGGTCTTTGAAAATCCACATACTGTTTTTCTATTGAAAGAATAATTTTAATTTCTATTATAACTCGGCGATTCTGTTTCTGACAAGGACAAACATTTCATCGATAAGATTTGTTATTCAATATTCAAGAAGGATTCTCGAACATCAATTGCTTTCCACAAATACGGCATGTATCCAATATATCTTGAGTCCGGTATAGGGATCTGGACGTTGAAAAAATTGATTTTTCGTTGTTTATACCTACAGGTTCTCGTGGATATCGAGGCGCATGAGTGTTGTTATTTGCAAACTAAATTCTTGAAAACTGAGAAAGAACGTACGAGGACATGAATTTGACCATACAGGTCAAATATATAATTGAAAATATTAAATTCACAATCCATATAGGGTGTTACATAATAGTATGCCACAACTTGAGAGGGTGAATCTCATATAAGCATAACTCTGCAAAAGATTCGTTACGGAGCTACAGGGTGTTGAAATTTTCGGAAAAAAGTGTTTTTTTCTTCCAAACTCCTGCAGTTTTTAGAATATTCAGCCCAAATTTGGAATGCAAGTTATTTTTCACAGCCTCCATCATAACACGTCCTGAATGTTAACTAGAATCTACAAGGGGTTTCTTTTCCGGAGCCATGTCTTATTTTGGCCTTTCAAACTTTTTTGCAGTACGCCACTGATCAGCGTACAATCAATTTTCGTCATCTTCATTCAATTTAGAAACTTTTTTGACACTTGTAATTTTTTCGTATCTCCAACCGTTTTCGAGTGAAAAATTATTGAATTTGAATTATTTGAGTTGTATGTTATTCGCTAAATAGAAAAAAAAAATAGAATTACTCGATTGATATGCCCAAAATTTGCTTTTATTTTGATAGCTCGTCTCAACTCGACTCAACTTATACTTATTCAATATCAAACTAAAAAAAAAGAACAATTCAAAACTAAATAAATTGCTGAAAGTGTCCTCCACCTGCAATAGTACAGGCCTCTGTCCTTCTTCGCATATTATCACGCACTTATTGAAATATTCCTGGGGTATTTCTTATCGTGTCATAAGAGGTTATTATTCGATTTCTCAATTCTTCTACAGTGTTCACTTGAGTAGTATAAACTAAACTCTTGAGATATCCCCATAAGAAAAAGTCTAAACTATTTAAGTCTGGGGACCTAGGTGGCCATGGATCTGGCCCACCCCAACCTATGCATCGGTTGTTGAATGTATTATTCAAGAATTTCCTAGCTTCTCCACTGAAATGTGCTGGTGCCCCGTCATGCATGAACCACATTATGTTTCTCACCAGAAGTGGCACATACTCGAGCAATAAAGGTAACTCCTCCCCAATTGCCGACAAGAGAAACCGTTTAATATGTCAGGCAAAAAATGGCCCAATCAAAAAATTTCCAATTATTCCGACCCAGACATTTAGTGAAAATTGTTCTTGTTGATGAGAATCTTCAATCAAATGGGGGTTCCTCAGCCCAATAATGATTATTGTGAAAATTTGTAATAGCAGTTCTCTTAAAGTAAGCTACGTTTGTGAACATTATTTCACTATCGAAATGAGCATTTTCTCTAATTTTATCTAAGAACCATCGTCAGAAATTCATTCTTGAAAGAAAATCTCAAAGAAGTAGAGTTTGGACGCGTTGAATATGAAACGGTACAATAAAAAGTCGTGGAAAATCCTCCAAACTAGAATAAAATATTCAACTGATTTACAATTTCCTTGTACTCACATGAAGATTCAAATCAATACAATTCAAAACTGTTTCCTTAATATCAGGAGTTCTCATAGTTTGAGTTGAACCTTTTGAGTGATTATTTGCAGTAAAAGTACCAGTTTCCGTCAACCTCTGTGGATATTTGAAAATGTTCGCCTGTCTGGTGTAACCCGATTTGGAAAGCGAAACTGATATGATCGCCTAGCTTCTGTTGTGTTTCCGTCAGCCAGACCGTACATGTTATGAATATCAGCTAATTAGGCTTTAGTAAAATTAGCCATTTCTTCTTACAGCGATAACTTCAAAAGTCTTAAAAATGATCGTTAATTTAATGGACAATTCGAGCAGACTCTGGTTCAACTTTAGCAACTCTCAAAATAAATAAATAAATGAATGAATGAAAAAAATCAAAGCCTACTAGTCATTTTTTCCAATTCAGCGAATGCATACAATCGTTTAATAATTTTTTACTCGAGAACGGTCGGAGTTACGAAAAAATTACAGGTGTAATTTCTAAAATGAACGAAGATGACTGAATCGAATGAACAATGAACAGTGGCGTACTGAAAAAAAGTTGGAAAGACATGGCTCTGGAAATGAAATTACCTTGTAGATTCTAGTTGAAATTTAGGACGTGTAATGATGGAGACCGTAAAAAATTGTTTGCATTTCCAATTTGAGCTGAATTACTCAAAAACTGCTGGAGTTTGAAGAAAAAAACAATTTTCCGGAAATTTCAACACCCTGTAGCTCCGTAACGAAGCTTTTGATGACCTATGTTTATATGGACCTTTTTTCATAAAATTGCAAGTAGGTTCACCGCTCAAGTTGGGACATACTATTATGTAACACCATGTATAAATATATCTGGTCTACTCAATCATCGATATTTCGTTACGGTTACCAACTCGACCACCTCATGGTAAGAGCCAGAATCAAACTGAAAACAAATTACACGAAAAAAGTTATAACTACCAAGAATAAAGAATAACAGACAACATTAGAAGCATACCTGACAGTAAGAGGAACAGAACTGACAAACGAAGATATGGACAATCATGCCGATTTATTAACAACAATTACAAGAGAAAATGTGGAGGAAATCAAAGCAGACGTCTCCCGAGCCTCTAAAAAACTAAGTGACCAATCATTAAAACTATTCCAAATTAGAAGAGAAATTAATCCAAAAAAAGGAAGAGGACGTAATAGAATGGTCTGAGTTGAACAAACTGAGTCGAAAAAGTGTGGGAGAGCCTAATAAAATGACAATCTGCCAGACATGGTCAAATGTGATATTTTTGACTAGCTAGGTGGTTGAAGAAATTAAATCATGAAATTAAAAACTGTTTTATGTGATTGAACCGCTCATCATATCAAAATTTCTGAAGAGACAAGAAAGTTTGATAATTAGCCTAGCTACTCAATGTCTAAAACAGTTTTGCTTAAATGCAGACAGTTGAAAAATTATGGTTGATTAAAAACAAGTTCGAGCTTTTTGGGACACTTGTAAAACTTCAAGGTCAATGAGTGGCTCACTAAAAAACGTGAATAACGCATACCAAATATGGTTTCCATCGATTGAGTCGTTCTCAAATTATTTGAAAACTAAGAAACAAACATCTTTGGATTTGGCGACCTCTAGCAGCCAAACGAATAAACTTTTCATATAGGTTAATTGGCCTAAATCGACTTATAATCGCCATATAAATTTGTGTTGAGTACTTTTGAGGTTATGTAAATCACTTAATTAACTAATCGTGTGAACTACACTCAAAATTAACAAATTTTATTGATAATTAATAAAATAGTAATAATAATACCGAATAATAACAACGTGCTGAATAAGTTCCAGGAGAAAAAGTCCAAATACACAGACCTTGCTATTGAGATCAAGCAGATGTGGCACCTCGAGAAAATAGATATTGTTCCTGTCATCGTATCCTCCACTGGGTTAATACCCAAAACTTTGCATGATAGCTTTAAGAAATTAGAATTGCATAAGAATATCTATATAGAAATGCAAAAAGCTGTAATTGTTAATACATGTAGGATAGTTAGGAAATTTATGTCAAGTATATTGTAATCGAGCCTATTCCCTTTGATTGCTGAATCTGGAAAAGGTAAATTATATCCAGCTAACAGCTGAGATAGTGCATAAGTCCACTATAATAAATAATAATAATACGCTTGCTACTTAAACAATAGTAATGGCAGAAAACTGTGGAGGTAGTGAGAGATGAACAGGAGACCGACTTCGGTCTCATCCCTAGTCCACGCTGTTTACTTAGAAGTGACACCGGTATAGTGGGGCATTTCACTAACCAGTAAACTCTAAGGTTGGTAACACTAAGCATATATCAGGATTGAACTTAAGTAATAAGAATAAATGTCTATTGTCAAAAAAAAATTTTAGATTTGCCACAAGCTGAGGGAAATTTTAATCGAAGTACAGCTAAAAACACTATAATTGATCAGTTATCGAGCGGGATGAAAAATGATTAAATTACTAAAATGGCTATAACAAAATAGGGGTTAGTGATGAAAAAGAAATTTAGGGTTGTTTGACTTTTTTAAAGCCACATAAAAAAATGAAAACAAAAAATTTCGTCCAAAAATAAAAAAAAAATTCAAGGTTGAATAATTCTTATCACTTAGAGTTATGAAAAATAGATAGTAGCCGATTCTCAGACCTACTCAATACGCATATAAAATTTGGTAAAAATCGGAAAAGCCGTTACGGAGGAGTACGGTAACTAACATTGTGACATGGAAATTTTAAATATAAGATATATCGCAATCGAAGTGATTTCATGAAAAACTATATATTCACCACCCGGTAATTAATACTACTTTTCATTCAAATCACATGCAGGAAAGAATACTAAATACTGTCTGTCAGAAGTTTTCTTTCAGTAGAGGTTGCATTTCAGAAAACTTGCACATCCACGTATACTCTAAAGAGAAATAAGAAAGATAGGTTCAAAATATTCATTATTCATCAAACTCCTTGGAATTCATAATGTAGAAATCCTGTAGCCATGTTTGAATTAAAATTCTCTAAAGTATAAATAAGGTTCCGATTCACACGTACAACATTTTGTTTATTTTAATGAAATACTGACTATCTTATACAGAAAAGACATGAAACCTGTTGAAATTTTAATTCTTCTTTATTGAGGAAATGAAAATACCTATTTTCTGTCGCCGTATCAACGTCAAGGATTAACGACGAAATTGAATGGGAAATTACAGGTTCGTTATCTTAATTATCTGAGAAATTTAACTTCAATTAGATGAGTTATGATAAGTCCTCCACTAAATCTTCACTTAATTAAAGGAATTATGTTCGGTTAAAATAAGTTCTTCATATTGAATAGCATTAGTCTTGATGTATTAGTTGAGTGAAGTAATTACAATATAATATTAATATTAATATTAATCTTACTTATAAGGAAAGAATACTACTGGAATAGGCAGCAATTTCAATATATAGGGTGCGCCAGAGAAAACCGGACAATTCATTTTCCCTTTATAATTTTCACAATTTTAGAGCTAGATCATTTGTTTTTGCTTCATTCGAAAGCCAGGTTTTTCAGAAATTTTATCGAAATTTCACTTCCGGTGATATCCAATATGGCTGACTCATTCGAAAATTAGCAATATTTCAAGATTGCTGGAGCGTATTTTTTCACCAAAAAATTCGAATGGGGCATTCAGTCGATAATTCAGTCTTTTCTAAATAATTCGAAATATTGGTCTTGGAAATATTTCAAGAAGTGGTAAAAAGTAGAGTGAATATTTTTTGTCTTTTGAATTTGGGAGGCTTTTACTTGGTAAAATTCCATTATCAATAATAAAAAACAAGTACTGTGTTTTAAGGAATTTTACTTAATAATTGCGATTCGTAACGCGTTTCACTACACCGTAGCTTCTTCAGACGAATGATTATGCAGAAAATGTAAATGAGAATATAACTATAAATGTTCTTGAGTAATTAAAAGCTTATTGGTCACCTCCTCCTAAGTGGTTATTTATGACAGGTATATCCAATAAAATTAAGGAATAGATTGCTCCCCGAAAAGATTCAATAGAGGTGAAGGGCTTAAATCGACTTGTTCATTGATGAGTCTACCTGAGTGTTTGTATTTATTTATTTCTAAAGTTTCCCAAAGATCTACCTTCCAATATTTATTATCTGTATGCAAAATTTCAAACTGTGGGTCGAAAGAATGATTATTTTCTAAGAGATGATTCGCGTAATTTGAATCTGATTTTTTATTTGAAAAACTGCGTTTATGTTCCGATATTCTAATATTAAAATTTCTATGTGTTCTACCAATGTAGAAATTATCACAGTCATTGCAATTCAATCTATAAACACCTGATTTATTGTTTTTACCTGGTTTGGTTTTATTATTTTTTAAATATTTGCCTAAATTATTATTAGTTTGGAAAGCTATGTTGAAATTATTGCTACTTAAGAATGATTTCAGTTTCTCACTTGTAATGCCAACGTAGGTTAAGGTGTTGAATTTTTGTTTCAATTTATCGACAGGGTAAACTTCATTCAATGCGATTCTACTTTGTTTCAAACTTTCAAAATTCCTCAACGACTTGCTAATAAAACATTGCAATTTTAAATCTGAATTTTCGGTCAAAAATTCATACGAACTTATTGCCAATATCAAAGATACCACTATACCACCTAATTCCAAACTTATTTCTTTCGATGTTAAGAATCTATTTCCCAACATTCCTCCAAAAGATACGTATTACTTAGTTGAAGAATTATTAGAAAGGAATCATGTCAATACTATCATTAAATCAGATATTCTTTCATTATTAAAATTTGTTTACATCAAAATTATTTCCATTTCAATTACAAATATTATAATATTGAAGACGGCTTGATTATGGGCAGTCCGTTGAGTCCTTTGTTAGCAGAAATTTTCATGAATAACTTAGAGAAAGTAATTCATAATCATCCACTCAGTAAATATTGTTTATACTGGT
The DNA here is from genome assembly GCA_013387265.2 of Cryptolaemus montrouzieri. Lineage (NCBI taxonomy): Eukaryota > Metazoa > Arthropoda > Insecta > Coleoptera > Coccinellidae > Cryptolaemus > Cryptolaemus montrouzieri. The sequence continues at coordinate 143,539,244 of JABFTP020000185.1, forward strand.
ATCGCTATGTAGACGATATCATTATTTGCTTCACAGGAACAGATAGACAGTTGAAAATTTTCGAAAATCATATAAATTCATTACATCCAAAAATTGCATTCACAACCGAAATAGAAAGCAATAATTCGATAAATTTCTTAGACGTAACAATTTCGAATGAAAATGGAAAACATGTTTTCGCAATTTACCATAAGCCGTCACATACAGATATTATAATACATAACTCGTCGTGTCATCCATATCAACATAAAATGTCAGCATTCAATAGTTTTATTCATAGATTGATTAACATCCCGCTATCACCAGAAAATTTCAACAAAGAACTAAATTTGATTAAACAAATAGCCAAAAATAATGGTTACAATCCCAAACTAATAAATAATATTTTAAATAAAAACAAAGTAGAATCGCATTGAATGAAGTTTACCCTGTCGATAAATTGAAACAAAAGTTCAACACCTTAACCTACGTTGGCATTACAAGTGAGAAACTGAAATTTTTCTTAAGTAGCAATAATTTCAACATAGCTTTCCAAACTAATAATAATTTAGGCAAATATATAAAAATAATAAAACCAAACCAGGTAAAAACAATAAATCAGGTGTTTATAGATTGAATTGCAATGACTGTGATAATTTCTACATTGGTAGAACACATAGAAATTTTAATATTAGAATATCGGAACATAAACGCAGTTTTTCAAATAAAAATCAGATTCAAATTACGCGAATCATCTCTTAGAAAATAATCATTCTTTCGACCCACAGTTTGAAATTTTGCATACAGATAATAAATATTGGAAGGTAGATCTTTGGGAAACTTTAGAAATAAATAAATACAAACACTCAGGTAGACTCATCAATGAACAAGTCGATTTAAGCCCTTCACCTCTATTGAATCTTTTCGGGGAGCAATCTATTCCTTAATTTTATTGGATATACCTGTCATAAATAACCACTTAGGAGGAGGTGACCAATAAGCTTTTAATTACTCAAGAACATTTATAGTTATATTCTCATTTACATTTTTCTGCATAATCATTCGTCTGAAGAAGCTACGGTGTAGTGAAACGCGTTACGAATCGCAATTATTAAGTAAAATTCCTTAAAACACAGTACTTGTTTTTTATTAGTGAATATTTTTTTCACCTCATGGCGTTGGCACTCGTGAAGTTGTTGTGTTTTTCATAGATGTTCTAAGAAGACAAAGAACTATATTTTACTAAAACTAACCTAAAATTTGGATTTCCGTTCGAATTCAAAATATCCGAAGAAATTTTCGCGGTCGTAAAGAATCACTTCCGTAATTCAATCACTAGATTGAAACTTACCCATCATTTTGAGGGGACGAACTGGAATATTGATTCAGAATTGTTCCAATTGTCGTCAATAATGTCATCGAGTTTCAGACGACATCGAGTTTGAACTCGAATTTTATCTTGGTGATGCTTGTTTTTGACGTTTGAAATGAAAATGAAAATCATCAATCTACCAATATTGACAGTTACGTCAAGTGTCTAAAACTACTTTTTGAGAGGAAGAATGTTTTAGCTATACCTTTTTCAAATGTTGAGTAGCTCAATAGTTGGCTATTGAAAGTGGTGAATTTTGGGTTTTTACAAATTTTGTTAATTCTCAGTTCTCCAATAAATTCGTTTCATCCTTCTATTACATTTGTGGAGAATTTTCAAATTGTTTGATGTAATTATGTGATTTGTTGATTAACTATGTTCAAAAAATGCGAATTTGTTTTCTGAGGAGTGATGCTCTCTGAATCTTGATTGAAAATTTCTACCTGTGTGTCGAAGTAATGTTCAATACATTGCATTAAATTCTGTACATTCCAGACTGGATTAACAAGTTGTTTGTTTAGCAGTGAGTGGTAATTTGTAATTGGGACCCCTAGAAACGGAGGTTGTTCAATCAAATTTTGAAATTGCTAATGTTATTACAGTGGGGGCCAAAGTAAGTTAGACATGCATAATTATTATCTGTTTTTTTTCATAATAGAATATAGTAATTGCGAAATTTGTTTTTGTTCTTAGCGGTTAATAATACTGTTTATTTGGGAGACTGGTATATTATTAATGCAATTTCCTTAACGATATTGGTGTCAGTACTAAAGTCAATTATAGAAAGGGTAATGGAAAATAGTCTATGAATCATTGCATTGCGAGCGGCTTATTTATATGTAATGTCCTTAAAACAATCCATTTGAGTTTAGTGATGGTTATGTTAAGGAATTTATTGAATTGTTGCCTTCTATCTCAGCAGTGTCGTGATTTTATTATGCATTTCACTTAGACAATCTAACAACTGATCTATTTTACTGTTTGAGCTTATAAATCTACTCAGCATATCATCAACATATCTGTACTAAAAAATAATATAGTTTTGTGCTAATTTATTACAGATACGCTGATGATTCCAAGGCTCAAACAGACAAACAGATCAGATTTTACATTTTCTAAATAAGATGCATAATAAAATAACCTTTACTGCTAAAAGTGATCGTAACAATTCAAAAAATTTTCTTGACATAACCATCACTGAACTCTATAATAATCTCGCCCATATAAAAAAGAAACGTTAAGGGACTCAACAATAAAGGTTATTTCAGTATGTATTTTTTTTAAATAGAGAAAAATTGCTCTATTCAACTGTTTGGGCCTTGAAAACAACCAAGAACGTGTCTGTACCAAAAAACTAATATGTTTTTGTGCTAACTTATTACAGATACGTTAATGATCGAGTTTTCAAGGCTTAAACACAAGCAGATCAGTTTTTTCATGTTTGAATAAAAAGCATAGGAAAATAACCTTCACTGCTGAAATTGAACAGAAAAATTTGATAAATGACCTTCGCATAACCGTCACTGAACTCCATAATAATCTCACCTACATATATAGAAATGAAACATTTACGCATTAAAAAATGCCAATTCTTTTAGCCATAAAGAGAAAATTGCATCACATAAGAATATTCCAGTCTTTCATAAACAGAATAATTAAACGCAAAGAACAAAAACGAATTTCTCAATTGTTCTATTATAGAATTCTTCTAACTTACATTGACCTAATAACATCAGCAATTATCCCTCCAGTGATCCCAACATAAGCAAATAAACAGAACTGAATGCAATGAATGTCCAACAGCTTACAAACAGGTCGAAATTTTGAATCAAAATTAAAGAACTTTCCTCCTTAGACATCAAACCCGCAGATTTTGAACATATTGAATCTACAAACCACATAATTATTATATTATTATTCACCACTCTCAAGAGTCGACTAGAATTGAATCACTCCCCACTATTCAACATTCGAAAAAAAAATCGTTAGCACATTCATTCTAACAAAGACGGCCGTATCTATCAAAAATTAACATTATGGTATTCAGACAAAAGTGATTCATTTTATTTATATTAAAATGAATTTCTGTTATATGAACCCATCAACAATATCACTTAATTTTTCAGTTCAATCTTTCAGGCTTATACATTCAGTTAGGTGATATTTTCTTGTTGGGAAACCAATAAAAGTCCCTGGCGATTAAGTTATGAAAATGTGGATTAGCAGCAATTAGGTTAGATTAGGTAGCAATTTTATGGTAGTTCCTCCTGCTTGGCTGTTGCAAAGGCACTGTGGTGAAACAAGATTTTCTTTTTGGCAAGATGTGGCCGCTTCCCGATTTCGTCGATCAATTGGTCTAACAGTGATTCTAACTCTTCATCTATCAGTGAAAAGATAATGCTCTAGTCGGCCATCATCTTGATCAGGATCAGTGGAACCACGTTCACTTTCTTGGCTGTACTGCTACCGGTCTTCGCCCATTGTTGCTGCTTCGTCTATGGCGATGAAACTCATGTGGGTTTCCTATGAGCCGAAAATTAGCCTGAGGGATGTTAAGATCTCATTCATTAGAGATTTTCATAATAGTTTCAATCTCAATAACGTTCAACCTCATTTACTGATCATACAATATATATCGTGAACTTTCGTGATCATTTCAATGGGGCGTCTTCGACAGGGGCATCTTTCGTGATTCTTCTGCTTCGACCATATTCTGAAAACCAGGTATGAAAAAGAAGCATAGTACTCATTGATAGGTCATTTGGTTTTCGTGACGGTTTTCTTGCTTAAAAGCAAATTTTTTTTCATTCTCCAGCTGCATCGGTAAATATTTAGGGATAAAATTCTGGTTTTCTTTCTGATAAACAACGTGGTGTTGTTTGGATATTCGACAATAAAATGAGATTTTTGGATACAAATATATATATATATATATATATATATATATATATATATATATATATATATATATATATATATATATATATATATATATATATATATGCAACAGAGCTGTAGAACACAATAGGCCAGATATATTCTTACTGATAAACAGAATCGAATAACATATATAATTGATATTGCTATATACAAAATGAATACAATGAAAAATTTCTAAATATATGATGCTTGGCGACGAGATCAAAAAATGTGGAAAATGAAAAAATATTTATTCTACCGATTATTATTTCTACAACAGGTGTTATTCCTAGGAATCTTCATAAAAATATTGAGATTTTGTGTCTGAAAAATAATGAGGTAGAGTCATAGGTTTTCTTCTTAGTTTGTTCTGCTCCGAATCTCATTTCCTATTTTTTTCATTTGTATATATAAATGTAGTATGATTAGCTAACAATTTCATCATATTTATATTCAGAGCAGTATTCCATTCGATCGTTCATCACTTCACACAAAGAAAACTATGAATGAGTAATATTCAGTGTTACTAGACTATGGTCCGTACACTGGATTTTTCCGAGGATAAAGCCTCTGACACTACTCGTTGGTACATTGATGTCATTGTCTGATGATGCTATAGTTTGTATATATTCTGGTAGATTGATATATTCTCATAAAATTTAACATTAGAATAATATATAATGCTTCCAGAATATGCTTTGATTATAATCATTTCCTGGCAATGGTATCAATTACCGGGTAGTGGATTTATATTTTTCATGAAATCAGTTTGATTGTATGAACCCTTTTTTATTTATATATATATATATATATATATATATATATATATATATATATATATATATATATATATATATATATATATATATATATATATATATATATATATATATTGGATATATTGGATATAACTAAGAGATAGGAAAAATCTTCTCTAACTTGTCGTGTGTAATGGGCGATAGCTTCATTTCCTTGGATTCAAATTATATAATTTGGCACATTAGGGTCGTTTGCATCAGGAAGAGCTGCTAATGAAGGAATTAATTAGTTTTGGAAGGATTCCAACCATTTTCTCCAGCTGAATGATCTCCGAGAGTGTCTTGAAAGTCGATACAATTTTCTATACGTTGAATTTCTGAAATAGAATTCCAACTTCCAGCAAAATTGCATTTTTAAATTGAAAAATTTGCCCTTTCATTGATACTATAATTCCGCATTTAGAGATACTGTTATTGAAAAATTGATATAAAACCATATTTCCACTCATATTGAAATTTAATTTTTCATTCTGATCTAGTTACAGAATAAAATATTATTATATAAGGAGATTGTAAGGACAATGAAAAACTCATAATTTCACTGAATGTAGCTATTCAAATTTTCTCACAAAAGAGACGAAACTTTGGAAGAACTATTTTAAAATTTAATGAAAAAATATGAATTAAAGTTATGGCGATGGTTTTCATATCTTATTAGTATCTTAAAAGACTGAACCTGACCATCTCTCGGTCAAACAGAGAGGGAATTGTTTTGTTGATTTCGAATATTGAAGAGTTTTTCAGCGATTATACTTCAAAATTGGCAAGCAAGAACAAGGAAGTGATTATGTTTCAGGAGACTCACACTGCGACGGAAGAACATCTCCGCAAAAGAAGAAATATCGCAGGTTATTTACTTTTTGATTGTCTCCTTAGTCCTTTTTATGACCTTGCTTGCTATGTAAAATCTTTTCCTCGTTTTATTTAGACATATAGGAGGTATGATTGTTGAAATATTTTTTTTATTGAATCATATGCAAGATAGTATGGTTCCCCTGTTACATTTCCTGAACTCACACTTGTGTTTTTTGATACACATCAAAATTAAAGATATAAGTGTTTATTGTAAATACAGTTATTCAACTTTTGTAAATACCCTTCTTTCAAAAGATATATATATATATATATATATATATATATATATATATATATATATATATATATATATATATATATATATATATATATATATATATATATATATATATATATATATATATCTCAAAAATGTATGCAACCGGATGTATTAAGTGAGTGAATGGCAGCTTAAAATTTCAAGGAAATATGGGAAAAATAATCAGTAGTTTCAAACGCTTAGCCGCTCGGTTCAGTTTATGTGATGAATAAAAAATGTTCTTCAATTGTACTCCATCGAGTTAGATCAGGACAAATTTATTCTCTTTCGCTGAGTCCAATTAATCGCCCTGAATTATTCATGGAAAGATAATGAACTCAGTTCAAATGCCACATAGATATCTATTTTTTCACTGGAACTTATAAAAGTTGAGTGCGATAAACAGAAAGCTGGTTCGTCAGATCGTTGAAACTGGTTAGTTTTGGATTCGAGGCGATGTCTGATTTGTTATCATTATATTGGTTATAACTTATTTGCATTGCAGTTATTTCATTTCAGTCTAGATTATGATCGATAGTCATTGCTGATTTCTTGAAGGAAAAGGGAACGCATGTAATTTGTCCCTCCTTGTCTCTCCTTTTCTTCCAACTATATAAGCCATCAATTAATCATGTGTGAAAAATGGAAACAAACTCTAGATATACAGGTTGTTTAAAAAAGACACGACAATTTATAGAGTTGATTGCTGAAGTCATTTCATGAAAAAATGTCATATAAACATAAGTACGCAAATACTTTGTTCCAATTTTACTGGGTTTTTAATGAAAGTATGCAGTTAAATTTGAATTTTTCGTAAACCGCTCGAGATATTAGGGTTAAATTTTGCGGGTGTCGAAAACTTTCGAAAACGCATAATTTTTTATACGAAACAATACTTTGTTTCGTATCCAACGCTTCAGCAGTGAAGCGTGTATGGGCTCAACGCAGGATATTCTCAAGGAAAAAACTAGTATGATACTGATTTTGTCAAAAATAAGAAGTAGTTTTGAATTTTTTAATAAATTTTCAAGAAAAAAGCTCTTCTAACATTTTCTGTACGACGCCTAGGTTTTGGGTAAGAAAATGTCGAAATGAGAAAAAGTCAATTTAATGGTACGGCATGTAGTCGATTGAAAGAAGAATCATCAGATAACCTATGTTTGAAAATCATAAGTTTAATTCAAGGGCAAATCGAAGACTTTTGAGTTTCACAATAGCTGTCGAAAATCTACGAAAGCTGTTGAAAGTGATCTCCTCTAGGTCGAATGCAAGATTCTATCTAGTCTTTTCCTCATTGATTGGCGAATTCTTTCAAAAATATCAAGATGTGTTCATATCTAGTTGCACTGAGCGATCATTCAATTTCTTGAGTCCTCAACGTTTGCCACGGGGTAGTGTAAACCAAAGACTTCAAATGAGTCCACAGGTCTGGGGACCAGGCAGGCCACCTCGATCAATTCAGCGTTTTCCATACTGTTGAGTTATTAAGTCACGTGCAAGCTGACTAATATGGGAGCTATATCGTGCTTAAACCACATCGTTTGTCTTATTGCCAAAGGTGCATACTTCGAAAATTCTGGGAGTGTGTTCCAGAAAGTGGCAGTACATCTCCTGCGTAATACTCCCAGGTAGAAATACTGGTCCAATTAGGTCCAAAGAGATCTCATGTTGAAATTGATCTACATATGATGGATTTTCTTCACACCACATATGATTTTCATGAAAATTCCTTATGGAATCTCTTGAAAACTTGCTTCACCAGTGAACAAGATCAGTATAAGAAATTGAGGAATTCGAATCAGCTTACAGCAGTAGCTGTGAGTGATCTCAACGGAATAGAGTTTTCTACTTGGGGATATTTGAAAGCGTTGGCATATAGGACTCCTGTACAGGATGTAAAAGACTTTATTCTTGTAGAGTCATCCAAGATATTCTAGGAATCTTCAATCGTATACGAAGATATATGTGTTGACGCCTAGACACCTGTGTAATGGCTGAAGGAGGCCATTTTCAGCACTCATTATGATCGCTTCCTTTACATTGTGCTTACATCAAACTCATAAAATTGATCAATTTCTTACACAAAAACTGTGGCAAAGAAGAAAATAGTGAGTTCATGAAAAAAGATAGGAAATTTATTGAAAATTCATGAAAAAAATTTAAATTGCTCGGGATGTACTGGAATAAAAATGTAGGGGTAGAGGACGTGAGATCTCTGAAAAAGTACTACCCTGTAGACTTTCAGTGATCTGATTATGTAGATTTTGAAAAGGCACCTATGTGCCGAATTTGAACTGAGTCGCTGAAAAACTGTAGTTATCATAAGAAAAAAACCTGAAGATTTCAACACCCTGTATTTCGGTAACGAAGCGTTTCAAGGAACTTTTCGTCATAAAATGGCTTGAGAAATCACCTCGCGAAATCGTTCGCACTCATTTATTCACACCCTGTATTATTCGACTTTTTCTCGAGTGTCAATTGTTATGTAAACGAATTTCTGGGATTCAGATTTTGAAGAAGAATGTTCTTAGAAGCCCTGAAATACACATAAATCAAGAATCTTCTTTTCAGCAGAAATAATGTAAAGATATTCTACTTAGAATATTGAGTACGATATATTATATTGAACAGTAGTAAGAACAAATCATTTCGAAACAACTTCAATTCCAAGCAGGCTCAGACAACTGGAAGGATTTCTTTCTCCATTCTCGGGTATCTGCTTGGCATAGCCAACTTCTACTTTCGTCGGTAAACTCAAACTGTATATCAGCTCATGCACTAAAAAAATTAAACTCAAGAAATTGGAGCTGAAGAGGAAACCGTGGATTACCAACGGAATTTTGAAATCTATAATGTAGAAAAACACCTTATACAGAGAGACAATAGCAAAGCCGTCAGACCTATATTTGAAAGCTGAATATAAGAAATACCGGAACTATCTCCATGAGTTGATTAAATCAACTAAGAATGCATATATAAGATCAAAAATAGTTGAAAACAGCAATAATGCTAAAGGCCTCTGGAACTGCGTTAAGGAGCTACGTGAAGATACATCTAATAAAGTAATTGAAGAACTCAAATTGGAAAACGGTAGTACTACAGCTAATCGGAAGGAAATTGTGGAGAAGTTTAACTCTTACTTCTCGGAAATTGGTGAAAACTTGGCAGACAAAATAAAAACACCTAGTTCGCGAGTTGTAGTGTCAAAAAGGAATGTGAACTCTATTGGTTTGATTGAGGCTACTGCCCAAGAAGTGCGAACTGTTATACGTTACTTAAAATGTGGTAAGTCAGCTGGTATAGATGGATTGAGATTAGAGACAATCAAATTTATTAGTGAGTTTATATTGAAACCGTTGGTTTATATTATTAATAGGTCTATGAATGAGGTTCTATTTTCAAAACTACAATCATCAAACCTATTTATAAATCAGGAGATCGGAGTCTGCTATCAAATTATAGGCCAATATCGATTATTTCAATATTAGGGAAAATATTTGAAAGAATTCGTATTGAATCATTTTCAGAAAAGTATAAGCTTCTATCGGAGAAACAATTTGGTTTTCGAACAGGAAAATCTACTTATGATGCCTTGAAAAATCTTATGAACAAAATATTTCAGGCAATAGATAGACCAGCTATATTCATTTTCGTTGATTTATCGAAGGCCTTCGATACCGTGCCTCACAATGCATTATTGAAGTCTCCTGCTAATATAGGTTTCAGGGGCGTGTCTTATGATCTGATATCAGACTATCTTTCAAATCGGGAACAGTTTGTGGAAATTTCGGGTTGCTTGAACTCTGGAAGAAAGGTGCTTTATGGTGTCCCCCAGGGTACAGTGCTTGGTCCAATATTCTGTATTTATATCAATGATATCTTCTACTTACCTATGACTGGTGACGTTACTTCTGTTGAAGATGATGGTGCTATCTTTTATACAGCATCTTCATGGTTGACACTGAAAAGTAGAATAGAAAATGTTTTCTGTATTCTATTGGACTTTTATGGATCTAGAAAATTGCTTCCAAAACATCTTTTATGCCCTCTTGAACCGGGCCTACGAGGATGCCCGATTACGGTACTTTGAAATTCAGTTTGACTAACCATGAAGTTGCTATTGAAAAATCTATGCGGGTTAAATATTTGGGGGTCGTCTTGGATCCTTACGTTCGTTGGGACCACCATATGACAACTTTACTAAAAAACTAAGACGACTCTTACAGCTATTTAGAATATGCAAGGGCTTTTGTGATCTGTCCCAGCACAGATATTTGTATTAGTCATTGAACAGTCCATCTTGTTCTATGAGATTTCGGTTTGGGGAGGTATGGATAAAGTGCATCTGAAGAAATTGGAGGTAATCCAAAAACGATTCATTTAAATTATATATAGTAAAAGTTATACTTACCCTTCTAATGAGCTTTATGCTGAGTCAAAGCTGTTGGATATGAGACAATTATATTGTTGCAATATGGTATGCCATTTTTTCAAATAAAGAAGCTCTCAGAATCTTATTGACCATTGTCACGAAACAAGATATTCTGGCCTAAGACATAGAGTACCACGAGCGCTGAAATTGGTTGGTCAAAGATTTTTACATTTCTTGGCTCCCGGAATGTTTTCATACATTGCCTTGAGAACTGTCGCAGGTTAACACCTTACCCATATTTAAAAATAAAGTGAAACACTAGATGCTTATGCAACATAGAACCTACTTCTCTGATGCGGTGGAATTAAAAAATATTCGTTAGCGACTATTTTGACACCTTGTAGTTGTTAATAGCTTTTATAGTATTGTTTAATTTTTGTGTTTTCTAACCCCATGTACAAGGATTTTCTTCAATAGGCTGTGAAACTGAAATTGATTAAGATAATTCAGGTATAGTTTCTAAGCTTGTTTCGTCATTTTATTTTGATTATAAAATTGTTTTTGAGCCGGATATCACGGCATGTAAAGCCATGTAGAACGATTCATCAAAATAAAGTTTTATATTATATTATATATTATTATAGTCTGTTGTCTAGAAATGATGAAAGAAAAAGCTTTTCAAACCAAGTCTATTATAATAATAATTCTAATCCAATTTTCCACCGATTTCAAAATTGTTTTCTTGCTATAACTGCAATGGTAGCTTAATTTTGCCCAACTTTTTACTTGTTTCGAATTTTTGTTTTAAATAATAATGAAAGACAAGAAAACTCCCCAAGAGTTTTATTTGCATGTAACTGATTAAGTGAAATTCGGTCGAGGAACAATTGTTTCAGTTCCTAGGGAATATAAGAAAAAGTTAGACAACTTGGGACAATCGAATTTGTTTTTAACATAGTCTAGAGTAACTTGGAGTTCATAATGAATAACTTTTTGTGAATGTTATATTTCTCAGCTACTTTATTCAAAACCTTAATAACTTTGAAGATATCCACTTCTTTTCATCAAAAGTGTCTAACAAAAATATGATAGTTTCCAGTGAAAAAAATTAGACTGAAATGATGAAACATATAATTAATAATATAATTTTGAACATTTATTGTGATATAAGATGAGAAACGGAAAGAGAAAATTATGCGAGAATTCGAAATTTTTTAAAATATCGATTGTTAGCTCTCCATTAAAATTTTTCATGAGGAATGTCAGAACCAGAATGTTTCATTAATAGGAATGCCACCAATGTGATCGTCAACCCTTATTATGTATGTTGTCTATTCGTTCGCTTTTACTTCGTAAATCCTAACAAAGTTAAATATGAATCACTGATAACTGAATCTAAACTCGAATACATTTCAATTATATTTTTTCCAATTATAGTATTTTCAAAACTGCACACAAAATAAGGTTAACACGATTTCGAAGGTCTGATACCCAATTACTAATTCAAAACTGTACCGCTCTCCCAGATTAGAATGTCAACCTATACAGATATAACTAGCCAGTTGAATAAATATGCGGCTTGTTTGTTAATTCTTTCCCAAACTTGATTACAGAGAATTTTTCAATATTTTGTGAATTTTTTATCCGACGATTATGCGAGATGGATTTTATCAATAGTCAGGCATTAAAACACAAACATAGGTCTTACTATCCATGTTTCAAACAGTAAGACGAATCTCAATGCAGTTGGATTTCTGGAAATTTCCGAAAACTTTGTGAACTAATCTAATCATGAAGAAATGAATGATAAAATATTTGAAAATCGCAAGATAATCCTGAAAATGAATCCAAATCTGTTTCTTGGGGGTTTTGTTATCGCTGAATACGAATACGTAGGTTACCTTATAAATTTTGCGCTTCTGTCTCTTTTACTGTTGACATCTCCCATCCGACAACTCGTTACCACCGTAATAATAAGGCCTGAGCGCTCGGACCGCACCGTCTCGCTAGTAGTCATAACGCGCTAGCTCGATACTCTACCCAGCCGGGCGTTCGTAGGCGCTTCAAGTATTATAAACATTGAAAACATTGATTTTTTTTGGGTTTTTGGATTTTTATAATTTTTTTGTTATTTTTTAATTTTTAATGATTCTTATTCAGAAAAAGATTGCCTGGGAAAATATAGAAAAGAACATATTCAGGAGACTCAGATACTCATTTATTCGATACTGTATCCGATTTCCTTTTTCTTTCTTTCCCAATCTATCATTTGTTTTCCCGCAATAATTCTTGAAAAGCGTATTTGTTGTACCTATTATAATTAGTTTCAAGATATATTTCGGGTTGTGGGTTTCACAAGCAGGTAACCTAAAGTTTTCAATTTCATTTGTCATCCAATAATTGAAAACAAAACTCACAACAAAATCCTTCTTGAAATTGAGTTTCAAGAATTCATCCTCGAAATTTTCAATTAATTTCTTGAATAAAACGTAGTTAACTAAACCCAAACGGGCTACAATATCGTGTGGAAAAGATAGACCTCCACAGCTCAAATTTTTATCACATTAAAACTTTCTTCGACAACCATTTCCTCGTCGAACACTAATTTTGATTTACAAAAGTCACATTTAATTTTTCGTATTACCTAGCAATAGCTGCAATATCTTGCCAAATAAGTAACAACTGGCATCTCAAATTGAACTTTTTCGAAATCGTTTTTGTGAACATGAATTCTGGCTGGAAGGAATTATCAAAAAATTTCTGTTCTTCATGACAATCATCAAAATTTTCCTAAAAGCTAGTTATAGAAATATTGCCAAAATTTTGAGACGTTAATGATGAAAGCGATTGAATTTTCAGTTTTTTTTTCCAGATTCGTATAACTGCCTTATCGAAATATGATAGTTACCACCTGATAATTGTCTATATTTTCCGAACCTATGTTCCAAAGAGTCTGTCTGAAATTTCCCCAACAAAACATAGTTCATGTTAAGTTCTTCAAAACAATACTGAATAACTTCTATCATGCCATGTAGAGTATGCTGTATGAGTTTGAGGAATAAGTTTATGGGGAAAATCAGAAGATTTCCAGCAATCCAGCAAATTGATCATATCGTTCAAAAATGTCAATTTGATATCTGGATTTTCAGAAGTTATTGACATTTGCAGTTCATCTCTGAGTATCTGTCCTTTCAGAGTTTCCACGTTTACGATTTTCCACCATGTAATTATAATATTTATAAAATCCGATGTTTCTGATGAATGCTCCAAATTTCAATAGAGCTTCTATAACAAATGGACTGAAAATTTTCAAAGCTAACATTACATTTTGGCGTTCGAAACTACTAGGAAATAATGCCTTGAGTAATAAAGAATATCCAAATTCCAAAAGTTTGTTGTGTTCTAATTTATGCAATTGTATGAGAGAATTGAAGTTGGCCATTTTTTTTTCAGCAGTCTTAAAATCTGGAAACGCTAAAGTCTTATTACTTTTAGGATTTAGCCAATTATTTCTAATACATTCAAGTATGTGAACTGAGTCGAATAAAAAAAGTATGGTCGTTTATTATCCGATGGATGAGGATAAACCATGCTCGGTTTTTTTTTCGGGGAAAAGTTATTCATGGCTTTACTATTAATAGCATGATTGTTACTAATAACACAAAATACTCTGTAACCTATATCTTCAAGTTTTGAAACGATTATTTTTGTATAGTCAAAAAGTGTATCACTTTCAATTGTCGATGTGAGGAATATATGAATAACTTCTTTGAATTTAAATGTCACACTAGGTATCATGAAAGTATAGGCTGATGTACATGCAGACGAATCAGTATATGAAGTTCCCACAATTTTTCCACCCCTAAGTAGGGTTGAATGTGAATTTCTTTCATAAGCAGCATGACATTTTTGCGTGTTCTTCTAAAAGTTTGAAAATATTACGTACGTATGAAAGGAAAACATGTTCATCTTCGTTTGTTGGATCTGTTGAAAACTTATTACAAATGTTATTTAAAGTGGATGGATGTGGCAGAATCAAATAATCTGCGTTTTCCATGTTTCTGGACTCACGTTATATATGATTAAATAACTTTACTTTCAATTCTGATCCACGCCAATGAGTAAATTCACTGACCTTCGAAAATGAAGAACGGACAAATATGAGTAACTGCACATCTGAAGAAAAAAAATAACTCAATAATAAGTTCCTAACGTTGCGATCTTGGCCCTTATATATGCTTGGCCCCGAAGCCCCCACACCCGTACCTTCTTCTACCCTTGGTAGTCATTTAGAAACGCGTTCCTCCTTCGCGACGTGGGAAATACCAGATGTTGTCTGCGATCTTGACTAAGAAAGGGTGTTTTAATAACTATCGGTGATAATGTCGAATATTGTCTACGCTAAATTAATTATCCGAGTTTTGATGCATTCATTCGTCTCGATTTTTTACGCTTGTGGGTTATTTTGAGCTGCCTTAAAATACGTAATATTTCACTACATTGAGAATTTGAAATGAAATTATTGAATTATTCTGGCAAATGACTGTCTTTCCACTGTAGTTTTGAATTCAGATAAACTATATACAATGGTATGCAGGTAGATCTACACAATACAGTGTTCACAATTAATAATAAAATTGAATTCGATAAAAATCAAGAAATATGTGGATAGTTTTAGTAAATGAACAAGCAAAAATAGAACAGGGTTCTGGGTCGTCTTAATATCATAACGAGATGGCTTTTTAATTTTTTGATAATATGCCTTAATTTTATATTTTCAATGAAATAAAACTAAAGTATTTAGATTTTCATTATATTAACATAACTATGACCGATTCCACCACACTGTGGCTTCATCAGATAGATACAAACTAATGAACAGAGTTATTCCTTATATATTAGTCTTATTTCCTACTTAATATTACAATAGGTACAAGAGGTATGTTGGAAAACCCATCGGTGTTGCTTACTTTATGAATTGAAAAGATTGAGTAAAGGAGAAGGATTTAGATCTAATTTACTATTAAGTAACCTACCTGAATTCTTTTCTTTGTTGATCTCTGAAATTTCTAATAGATTGAGTTTTTGTCTGTTATTTTCATTGTGGAAAATTTTGAAATTATCATTAAAGTTAAGGTTTCTTCGAGTAAGTGATTAGAATAATGGGAATCTGATTTAGGATAATTAAACAACGTTTGTGCTCGGATAATCTAACTTTGAAATTTCTGAAAGTTCTACCAATATAAATTTTATTACAATCCTCATGAGACAGTTTATAAACACCGGATTTATTACTTTTATCAATTTTAGATTTGCAGTTTTTGATATGTCGGCTTAAAAATTATCAGTTCGGAATGCTATATTGAAAATATAATGCGAGATGAATGATTTTAATTTTAGACTAGGATTACCAATTTAAGTTAAGCTGTTGTATTTTGTGTCTGAACTTTTTATAATTGGAAATACTTCCTGGATTGCTATTTGAAAGTTTTTTCGTGAAACCATGTTCTCAATCATAGTTGGACTGTAACCGTTATTGACTGCTATTTGTTTAATTATATTTAGCTTTTTTATGAAATTATTTTGTGACATTGGGATATTAATGAGTCTATGTACCCAACTATTGTAAGCTGCTAATTTATGTGGATGAGGATGTGTAGATGGGCTGTGAATAGTAATATCTGTATGCGATGGCTTATGAAAAATAGAAAAATCATGTTAGCCGTTAATTTTAGTAATAGTTAAATCCAGAAAGTTAATGGAGTTTTCTGTTTCTATCTCTTAAGTGAATTTAATATTATCGTGAATTTTGTTAATGAATGTTTTGAATGACTCCAATTGTCTGTTTGTGCCAGTGAAACAACAAATGATATCGTCGACATATCTAAACTAATAAATGAACTGTTTGAATAACGGATGTTCTTGGATAGTTTTTTCAATATTATCCATGAAAATTTCAGCGAGCAGAGGGTTCAGAGGATTACGGATTGACTTTATTAATTTGAAGGGCGTTCTTGATGAGTTTCACTGTATCACTAGGTGGAACACTAGGGAAGAGATTTACCACATCCCATGACATAAGTTTAGCGTTCGGTGGTAGTATCGTGTGCTGAATTTTATTTATTAGGACTGAAGAGTTTTTTATTGAGAATTTAGGTTCAAAATTAGCGTACTGTCGAATGATGTCTATGAGAAAGCGTGAAAGTTTTGCAGCTGGAGCTTGAAAATATGAAACTACTGGTCTAATGGGATACCCTATTTTATGGAGTTTGACGAGAGAGTAAAGTTTTGGTGATTGCGGGTTGTCAATGAAAAGTTTATATTTTTGGTTGGTAGGTATTATAGACTTGGCATACTCTAAAGCGTTTTTTACTATGGATTGAAATTTATTAGTTGGATCTTTATCAATTTTTTCATAACAACCTGATTCAATGAAATTTTGGGTTTTCAATAAATAATCTGCTTTATTCAAGGCTATGACTGTATGACCTTTGTCTACTTTGGTGAATATGATATCGTCAGATGCGGACTTAGATTTAATGGACTTTAAAGTTGTATTTTCGTATTTCTTAGGTTGAAAACTATTGAACTCTGTTTCAAGTAGTAACGCTGAAGAGTGTTTTAGGTGTTTGGCTTGTGGTGAATAATTTAGGGCTATTAAGGTTTCAATTCCTAGCAGATCGAAATGGAGACGATTGTTATGTGACTCTAAATTGTGTTTAAAACCCTTTTCTAGAAGTGAAACTTCTTCTTAGGAAAAATTAGCATCTGAAAGATTACTGAACATATCATAAAATTGGTGATCGGAAAATTTGGACTTGATTTTCGAAGTTTTAAGTCTATTACTAAAAGATTTATTCAATTTTCGCAACTGAATTTTATACCTTTTGTGAATTAATGAATGAACTTTGGATATTGTTCGTTCCGGAATCTAAAATGTCAAATTCTACTGAATGCAACCTATGAAGCAATTCCGAATGGATTACCTTTAAAAAGATGTTGTAGTTGTCTCGTTGGCTGTATTGAAATTTGATGTTTAACTTAAACCATTTCTTTTTGCCTTGTAGTACTCTATTTTGGGCTGCGGGGCTGATATTATGGGTCTTCAGTTTTATATATTTCGGAAATACTTCGTTCTTCAAACAACTGAATAGAAACCAGATATTCTGTGTGTTGTCATATTTTCAAGCTCCAGCTGCAAAACTTTCACGCTTTCTCATAGACATCATTCGACAGTACGCTAATTTCGAACCTAAATTCTCAATAAAATACTCTTCAGTCCTAATAAATAAAATTCAGCACATGATACTACCACCGAACGCTAAACTTATGTCATGGGATGTGGTAAATCTCTTCCCTAGTGTTCCACCTAGTGATACACTGAAACTTATCAAGAACGCCCTTCAAATTAATAAAGTCAATCCGATAATTCAATCAGAAATCTTACATATTTTAAAAATTGGTTTAGAACAAAATTATTTTAACTTCAATGGAGTATTATATAATAGTAAAAAAGGTTTAATAATGGGTAATCCTCTGAGCCCTCTGCTCTCTGAAATTTTCATGGAAAAAACTATCTAAGAACATCCGTTATTCAAACATTTTATTTATTGGTTTAGATATGTCGACGATATCCTTTGTTGTTTCACTGGCACAAACAGACAATTAGAGTCATTTAAAACATTCATTAACAAAATTCACGATAATATTAAATTCACTTTAGAGATAGAAACAGAAAACTCCATTAACTTTCTGGATTTAACTATTAATAAAATTAACGGCAAACATGATTTTTCTATTTTTATAAGCCATCGCATACAGATATTAGTATTCACAGCTCATCTACACATCCTTATCCACATTAATTAGCTGCTTACAATAGTATGGTACCTAGACTCATTAATATCCCAATGTCACAAAATAATTTCATAAAAGAGCTAAATATAATTAAACAAATAGCAGTCAATAACGGTTACAGTCCAACTATGATTGAGAACATGATTTCACGAAAAAATATCAAATAGCAATCCAGGAAGTATTTCCAAATATAAAAGTTCAGACACAAAATACAACAGCTTAACTTATATTGGTAATCCTACTCTAAAATTAAAATCATTCCTCTCGCATTATAATTTCAATATAGCATTCCGAACTGATAATTCTTTAGGCCGACATATCAAAAACTGCAAATCTAAAATTGATAAAAGTAATAAATCCGGTGTTTATAAACTGTCTTGCGGGGATTGTAACAAAATTTAAATTGGTAGAACTTTCAGAAATTTTAAAGTTAGATTATCCGAGCACAAACGTAGTTTTAATTATCATAAATCAGATTATTCTAATAACTTACTCGAAGAAAACCTTAATTTTAATGATAATTTCAAAATTTTACACAATGAAAATAACAGACAAGAGCTCAATCTATTGGAAATTTCAGAGATCAACAAAGAAAAGAATTCAGGTAGGTTACTTAATAGTCAATTAGATCTAAATCCTTCTCTTTACTCAATCTTTTCATTTCATAAAGTAAGCAGCTCCGATGGGTTTTCCAACATACCTCTTGTACCTATTGTAATGTTAAGTAGGAAATAGGACTAATATATAAGGAATAACTCTGTTTACCACAGTGTGGTGAAACCGGTCATAGTTTTGTTAATATAGTGAAAATCTAAATACTTTAGTTTTATTTGAATTGTGGAGGCCGTTACTTGATGTAGATCTATGATATAAATGAGATAAAAACACAAGGTTTAACTTTAATCTACACTTTATTTGAAAAAATTCGACGACGTTTCGCTGACACAGCAGCTTTATCAAGAATGAAAAATAGAATGAAGAGTATGGTATTATAAACAAATCGTAGAACAAGTTGGATGAATAACAGGACAATCCACACCGAGCCATTGTACAGTTAGTATGGAAGGTAATAAAACTAATTAAACAAGTTAAGTAGGGTGAGTAATTCAAATCTACCTGTTCATTCAAAAGCTTGTCCGAATGTTTGTATCTATTTATTTCTAATGCTTCTAGGAGATCTAATTTTGAACTTTTGATTTTATATGTAATATGTCAAAGTTTTATTGAATGAATGGTTTTCTTTTATTAGGTGGTTTGAATAATTTGAATCAGATTTATTTTTATCGAAGCTACGTTTATGTTCAGATGTTCTTATGCCAAAACTCCTATAGGTCCTACCGATATAAATTTTATCACAAGAACCGCAATTGAGCTTATAGATTCTGATTTACTGGATATTTCAACACGAGATTTATTATTTTAATATGTTAACCTTAGTTATTAGAAGTTTTGAAAGCTATATTAAGATTTTGTTTGACGAGAAAGGATTTAATATTTGTACTTGCAGAACCACAGAATGTTAAACTGTTGAATATTGAATATTCAATAACCTAATAAAAGAAAACCATTCATTCAATAAAACTTTGACATATTACATATAAAATCAAAAAGTTCGAAATTAGATCTCCTAGAAGCATTAGAAATAAATAGATACAAACATTCGGACAAGCTTTTGAATGAACAGGTAGATTTGAATTACTCACCCCTACTTAACTTGATTAATTAGTTTTATCACCTTTCATACTAACTGTACAATGGCTCGGTGTGGATTTTCCTGTTATTCATCCAACTTGTTGTACGATTTGTTTATAATACCATACTCTTCATTCTATTTTCATTCTTGATAAAGCTGCTGTGTCAGCGAAACGTCGTCGAATTTTTTCAAATAAAGTGTAGATTAAAGTTAAACCTTGTGTTTTTATCTCACTTTAGTTTTATTTCATTGAAAATATGTATATCGATTTTCATCAAGTAACGACTTCCTCAATCAAATTAATGTTATTTTAGTATTATATACGTTCGAAAAGAAAAAAAAATACTCTACTCAACGCGACCATTTCCACGTATGGTTTGTTTCAAAAGAAACGCAAATTTTCGAAGAATTTTTCTTACTCGCATCCATGGATCATTCTATTCAAAAAAGTGAATCCAAAATTATTCGAAAACAAAAACTAAATATTTGGAATTAGAAAATAGACTAGAGATCATTCCAAAATTAAGAAATTTAAAGCAGTTTCAACTTCATCTGGAAGAGATTTTCTGCAAACTAAGAATCTGTAATCTATTTTGCGAAATTATCCGGGCTTTCGAAATTTTACTTCGCTCGAGTTAATCCACCTCCAAATCTCTACCATAATCACAGTTTATTCAGTATATAGTTGAGAGTTTGATGTAGATTCGTACGAATTGTGTGAAATATACTGAATGTAAAACTCTTCATGTTTTAGAAAATATAGCGAAATTGCATATTGCAATTACGAATACTATAAACGAAACAATAGGTTTACAGTCGTAGGAAACTTCATCACCGACACGAATATATGGGAAATCAAGCAGGAAACACTCAGATTGTTCGAATTAAACCGAAAATTACAGTGAATGATGAATGGCAAATTTGGGGAATATCATTCCTTGAGTGGAATTTCCTGTCGTCGTAAAAGGCCGAGTGTTTCAGCAAACCTATAACCAGATAATCATTCGGGTGTATTCATTACACGATACAATAAGATTCAGAGCAGGGAAGTATGTACTTCAGTCGATCCTGAAACCATACTAGGGTTTCCATAATCCCTGGGAAATAACCCACTTATTATACGAGGGACAGAGAGCATGTTAGAAAGCAAATTGAGACACAACTTCGTGAAATGGAAACTCCCTAGGTATAAGTTTTATGTAGGGGTTAACCTTGGGGATAAACTTAGCGATAACTGAATATCGACCGCATATTTGCTTGCCCCTATTCTATTTTTCTCATAACTTTCTAGTTTTGATGAAGCCAATTCATAGTTATGACTTGGAATATAATCAAGATTTTCCAAGAAGTTCGTAAAACTTAGGTAGTCGTTTATTTCTGCCGTTTATGTGTAACATTCGTTGTGAGTGGTGAGTTGTAGATCGTTTGGATATGACGGAATACAAAACACTCATGGGAGGTTGAATTTAACAGAATTAATTTCTATTTTTGAATCTGCCAATTAGAAAATTAAAGATCCCAGCAGTTGAGTATGTACATTGTCTCAAAGAAGTACCGGTAATTGATAATTGAAGAAATCTGCTTAAAACTATTGTGAAAATTTAGTCTTTGCTTAGTTAACACAACTATTTTCTATACTACAACAGTAGCCGAGATGTGGTAGAAGATTTGCCTCGCTCTAGTCGGCCATCAACGTCTCCATCTTAACATAGATAAAATGAGGAAAATGTTGATTTGAAAATCGTTATTTAAGTTTCAGAGAGATAGGCAATGAATTTTCTCATGAATCAATTCGTACAATGTCAAACGATCGTTTGGGAATAAATCCCACGAGCAAAATTATTCAAATTCTCAAATTGTACTAGTAGAAAAATCTTGTAAAATTCCAATAAAGATGAATTTTTATATTTGTTCTTAATTATGTCATTGCACTGTAAATCAATAACTTCCATTTGGACTCCGGAGCCAGGGTCTCAACGTCAGAGTCAAAAGGATTTTGAAAAAGCCTGATTCCATTCGCAATCACATAAAAGTTTGAGAAACGTGAATCGAAATTTATCTTTAGAGCACTCGAAGTTTCGACTGCAAAATCGACGGGAAATTCAGTCTTTGTAGTGTGGCTGAATAATTCACGTTTTGATATGTGTGAAACATTTTTCACGTAATTTCGATTGAAAGAGTATTATTTTCTGCTGAACGTTTTGATATTGGCTTACGCATCAGGAGATGCTGATTTTCTCCTTGCAATCTCAAATTAAGTTCGCTCACATAATTTGTCAAAGCGACATAGAATGTTGAAACAAGTCTAATCAAAATATTCTTACGTATTTCACAATAAGCAGTTCCGCTTCCTTCGCCTTTTCCATGCAAACTGATTCGCAATGGCACCGCTACATTTCATATACTTATGCAATTACTACCATCTGAAAGTGATCGAAAAAACTAGTCAGAACCAGAAATTTCTCGAACCAAAGCGGAAATTCTCAAACATGCCACCTGTTAGTAGTTAGTTGGTAGCCGAAATAGATAGTACCTGCATCACAGACCTGCATAGTATTTCTACTCGCCACTAGATGTCCCTATCTATCACAATATACTGAATACACAATCAATAGTAATTGAAATGCAAAGCGCCTATGTTTCCTTAGGTGGGTAGAAAAATTGAAATTGTTTCGGCCCTTGGAACGTACCGAAAAATATATTATGGCCCTTAGGCTTCAAAGTTTGGAGACCCCTGATCTAAGTCAAGAGATATTGAACAGGACTCTGAAGGAACAGTTATTTTCTGCAGTTCATTTGTGAGTTCAAGCGAATTTTTTCTAAGCGGGGAAAATGATTATTAATTTGCGCCCTAAATACTTACCTCAATTTACTCACCTCTACTCTTCAGTTGACGGGTTTTCAATTAGTCATCTAGTTGATATTTGATATTTCAGTTCGAAATAATTTGCATCATCCACCCTAAATTACGAAAGGCGATTAAATGCTATTTTTCTTCAGTCGTGAGAGTGATATTCCCTTGTGTGTGATTTTTAGAGTTTCTGGCATTGGATTTTTCAACACTTTTTTATCTTTCTTGATTGTCTTTCTTTGCTTAGCACATGCGAAAGCCAACGAGAATCTCTTAAAAATTAATATACATAATAGATAGAGCAAGAAATCGAATGGAGAAATATCAAATAGTTCAATTACTACTGAATTTTAGAACCCTCCGGCATATCCTGATTACCTGTAATTTAAATCTACACTAGATTCAGAAGAGCTTTGTTGAATTATATTTAACGCCTTGTCGAACTAACGTATTTCGACAATTACAAAATAGAAAGCTTAATTTTTTTTATATTTAAACGAATAGTTATGTGATCCACTATGACAGCGAAATTGTTCATATCGATTATACGATGTGAACATATAACGATGAATAAATCTGTATTATCAGGATTCGAAAGAGCAAATAAGACATAAGTTTGGACTTATTACACCAAAGCTATTCAGAATGTGAGAAATGGATTTCATTTACGACTGGGTTGCTGCCAACAAGTGAACGGGCGGTTTTCTCAGCTCCTTATGAAATAAATGTTATACATTTTACGGAAATGTTCTTGAATTCTAGCAACTAGGTATGTGATAATGCTTAATATGTTGGGTATTTATACCATTTACTTGTTTACACTTTCTTTTCTTATACCGCAATATTGAGAATCGGTCAAAAAGTATGTGTTTTAAGTATTTTCGGCGTTCATTTTACCATCTTTATGAGTATTTATATCTTTAAGCATAAAGTCCATGCACCCAACTTATTATATTCGGAAAATAATTTAACTGGACTTTTGTCAACTATCATATTTACTCTTAATAGAGGATTATATATAAATGTTAAAATTGATGTTGATTGTTATTTTTCGAGAGTGAAACAATAAGAAATTTTTCTATTAGACATCTAAAGCTTTGAGAAATTTAGCCTTGGTGATTTCAACAAGTTTCATCGCCGACAAAAGCTATAAAAGCAGTTTCAGAATTAATTGTTGCAGCTGATATCTACCTCAGACTATTTTAATAGACATTAAAGTCTCGTCGGTGTGTATGCTGATATATTTGTTTCCACTGGCTCAAGGGATGTATCTTTATTTCTTGAATGTCTCGTTCGCAATCGAAAGAACCGATTTACGGAAATATACATCTGTTGATTGGGGTGCTCTTATTTTTAGGTTAGTAGGACTGGTTTTGATATCTGTGCCGACGTGCATATCAGATTATTCATAAGTATTTGGGATATGCCCCGTTTTGTAAGCTCTTAGATGTGAAATTTTTGATTTTTAGGTCTGAATTTATTGAGAAAAGAATTTGCATTAAATTTTGTTTGTGTTATGAATGTTCTGCTGCTGATTCATTGAGGATGGAGCAGAAAGACTTTGGTGATGAGGCTATGTCGATAAAAATGTTTAAATGTATGAAAAGTCCCGGTCGACCATTAACCTGACCGACCAGGCTCATGTTCAAAAAAATTAAGATTTCGTGTTTATAAATCGTCGATTAACAATCAGAAATCTTGCTGATCTGTTGATTTCATTATTTTGCCGTTATACGTCGTTTTCATGAAGCTACTCGCCTAAAAAGGATGGAATTGTGGCGAGACAATCCTAGGTCTTCATTAAACGATTATGTACCGTCCCATGCATCAACTTCGTGACCATTTTGCCAAAAACCCGACCCTTATTGTTTCACAACCGCTGTGTTCACCTGATTTGGCACCGTGTGACTTTTCAACAAACTCAAAAGACCGCTTCGAAAACACCGTTTTGAGTCAATACAAGACATCGAAGAGAGAGCTGACAGCCATACCAGAAATCGACTACAACAAGTTTTGTTTTTGGTAAATCCGTTGGCATAAGCCCATTGTGTTTGGAGGGGATTACTTTGAATACGATGAAGTTGATTGGGAAAAAAATAAAGGTTTTATAAAATAAACGCTGAGTAACCTAACTTACATCGCATTTGCGAGTACAGAAACTACACAATTAGAAATCTCAACAAATATGGGCCAAATACTATGCAACCTCGTGCGAACGTCCTCGATGCTCACAACCTTATCTATCTCGACTATTGGCCTAATAATCGCTGACATTAGGCTTCAATTAAAAAATTGTCTATGCAAAACAATGATGTTGGTTTCCTAGAACGTATTGATCGTGAGAAGAATGTTCAATGAAGGCAATGCTTCTTCTATGTCATTTGAAGTAAATTAAACTTTTTTCGTCATAGTTTTCTATTTTATCTACATTTTCAAGCGCCCCTCTTTAGCCGGCTCGGTGGCGTATGGGATATGATACTCGTCTCCTACGCAGAGTTACCTGGGTTCAATCCCCACAAAGTCGGTGCGATTTTTCGGATTCTGGGAATCGCTTGAGTGTCCATCTTTCGGAGGAGATGTAAAGCTGTCGGTCCTGTGTAACAGAGATGTGTTGGACATTAAAGATCCCTTCCCTCGACACGAGAGGGGTTCGGCAAAATTCCCGGGTTAGTGAGGTGACAGAATTCCCCGGCGTGTCATTAGCCGAAAGGCAGAAACAGAGCACGTTAAAGGAAAAACAAACAAACAAACATTTTCAAAGATTGAGTTGAAGCGAAAAACGCAATATTGATTGATTTCATCAGAATCTTAGTAAGGCACCATACGTGTGATAGAAATGAAACTTCTAACCTAAAATGAAGCAAAATAAGAGACCGGAGAATGAGAAATGCTTTATCCCGTCACGTTGGGTAGCGTTAACGTGCGTGTAGCGATCGGCCCTCGCGTCTTTGATTTAAACTGAGCTGGGCGTATGCTTCCCCAGCGTCCCACCGGGTATGTACATCTGTACTGATCTGTTTGCATTTAAAGCGCACACAGTTCTATTGTGCGCACTCTTCCTCGTGCAAGTTTCCAAATTTTTACTGGCATTGTATCGTTGTGAATACTTTTTTATCCTGCTTTCTTCTGTTGCGTGACAATATATCTCTTTTCATATAACTCATGATATTTCTGTTTTATGTAATATGGCATGTCTGTGAAATGTCACTCTAAATTTTCGTCCACTTATCGCTTATCGAATATTCGTCTATCAAAAAATGCTCGTGCAGCACTGTTCTTGTGATACGAGAGAAGCTTTACCCATAAAGTAAAGAAACTTAGAGGTTCAACGATGGAGACAGGTTGAATGAGAGGGATAGTGTATTATCAAAAAACTGGGCGAGCAACACTACTCTCGCATCTCAAATGTAAATTGGCGGCGCCAACTTCACACCCTATGAACGCTTTATGCCTCCTAAAGCATGTGCTCAATACCAACTCTTGATTTTTTCTGGCAGAATTCTAGTCGTCGTTCATAATCTCCTGGCTGTAATATCACATTTCCCCATCTTAAAATTTTGAAACTTAATTTATCTGAGAACTCGCGAAACTCTAAATGCTGCTTGCACTTTATCTGCCTCAAGCTGTCTACATGAATGGTGAGATTTGCAGTAACAGATTCTAAATGTTTTGATACGTTTTTTTCTCTGAGTTCTTTCAGAGAACCACTGTTTATGAGATTCTTTTTCAAGCTTTGGAAGCCTTCAGCGAAACCATACAGTTCGTATGATCATACTTATTCGCCCGAGGGAGTATCACCACTCACTCCAAAACATGTAGTAAAGTGTCTTTGACATGAATCCCTCCTCCTATATCGTGTCACTGACGTGTTTCCGCATGTAGAGTGTGAGTCGGTTCCCTCTCACAGGTGTGAGAAAGTGTCCTTTTTGCATGTTGATATGGATGCCCCAAGAGTAAAATATTCCGGAGGTAAAATACCCTCCCATTCGGATATCCAGCTGGAGGGTACTCGAGGGGGGTCTATATCAAATAGTAATAACCAGGTTCGTCTTTCTGAAAATCCTAGGAACGAAATAATGAAAGTGGAGTTCTGCAACATACGAGGAATCAACAGTAACATCAATGCCGTACATTGCAACCTGGAGAGCATCAAACCTGACATTTTAGCTCTAACAAAAACACAGGTCAAGCCCTAGAGTGATAACATCCATCTCTTATACCCAGGCTATGAATTACACACAAGTTCAAATTCAAACATGGAGTGGGTCTCTTTGTAAAGAACAGTATTTCCTGTCACAGAGAGGAATCTCTTGAAACTGATGATCTGAATGTTATGTGGTTCAAAATCACCAATAAAACACAAACAAAGTTTATCTGTTGTTTACACCTTTCGTGTGACGATCCTTTCTATTCCTCCTATTAGATTTTCTCTCTGCTGAAATCGATTGTTTACAGCAGAACTACCCTTCAGCAGATATTGTAGTACTATAAGACTTTAATGTCCACAATACCACATGGCTCGAACACTCAAACAAAACTAATGACGCTGGTCGCGAAGAGGAATCTTTTGCTATTACGTATGGTCTTGAGCAAATGGTTATGGAACCCGGAGTGAAAGGTCAATTCGCTAACACTCTCGATCTCTTCCTTACTAGCAATCCTGATCCTTACACAGTAAAGGTTCACGCTCCTTTAGGTAAATCTGATCATAAGCTTGTAACGGTTTATTACCATTTTACAGCAACTCCACCTATCACCTCACCGCCCCGTTTAGTTTGGCACTACGATTCTGTCGACTGGGACGGGTTGCGAACTTTTTTTCAGATTTTGCTTGGAGGGAATATTGTTTTGTGGGTAACGATCCGTCGGAATGCTCTGAGAAGGAAACAAAAAGTATCATGTTGAGTATGGAATTATTCATTCCACGTACCACTAAATAGTCAATCCCTGGTGAGCCTTGGTTCAATAGCAAGTGTGCAGGAGCGGTGAAGGCCAAGAAGTAAGCATACTGCCAGCTGTGTCGGGACCACTGCCCAGGGAGCAGGATGGCTTTTATTTCAGCTCGCAATTCCGGCAATCTTGTAGTGAATGATCCGAAAACTGATTATATGAACAAGGTGAGATCTAAGCTTTTCAACCGTCCAAACTGTCCTAGGTCATTTTGGTCAATGGCCAAATCTGTTGATAGAAACTTCACTTCTAGCTCTCTTCCATCCCTAACTAGGGAAGACGGCTCGTTAGCCATTACACCTAAATACAAAGCCAACCTCCAAAGATCCTCCTGTTATTCCTCATATCGGATTCCATGCGCCTTATATTGTTTTCAGGCAGAAGACAGTCTGGAATATACTGCTTAAGCTTGACACTAATAAGGCAGCTGGGCTCGACGGGATACTTTCTATTGTGTTGAAATGATGTGGTTGTGAATTGTCACCTATTCTCTGTGGACTTTTCACTGTCCTATAATGAAGGCATTTGCCCTTCAAACTGGAAAACTTCCAGAATCCAACCAACTCCTAAAAACGGAAAAAAACCATCCCTACCAACTATAGGCCAATATCCCTTTTACCTTTGATTTCCAAGGTGACGGAAAAAGCCATCAATATCGAGCTTATCAAATATTCAGAATCTGTTGGTATCATAAATGATCGTCAATATGGTTTCAGGCACCAGAGGTCCACAGGAGATCTACTTGCCTACGTCACGCACATGTGAGATCTTTAGAGAAATTTGGGGAGTCTTTGGCTGTGGCTGTCGATATTTCGAAAGCTTTCAACTGGGTTCGGCATAGGAGTCTGCCAAGCAAGCTGTCCTCATATGGCTTATCTCAACACCTATGCCTATGGATTTCAAGTTTTCTTTCAGATAGATCTCTCAGTGTGGTCTTGGATAGAGTTACATCTGACACACTTGCCATTAATGCTGGTGTGCCTCAGGGCTCAATTCACCAACCCTGTTTCTACTTCATATAAACGACTTGCCTACTGTTACATGTTGTAAGATCCATAGTTTTGCGGACGATAGTACACTCCACGAATCCTTCTGGTCCAGAAAGCCTAGTTACAGACGAAATACGTCTGCAACAGTGTGCTAAAGACAATAGTGAAACAATAGGCAATTCTTGATTGGGGCTCTGTGAACCTGGTGGAGTTTAATGCTATCAAAACTCAAGCTTGTTTGTTTTGTAACGAACAACGAGACTATCTCACTCACTTCCTCCCTAATAATGCTTGGGTTAACCATCGGAAACAGTTTGTCATGGCACGACCATGTTGTGAACACTGCTAAGTCAGCATCTCAAAAACTGGGTTTTCTGCATCGTGCTAAAAGAAACTTCACTCAGACTCAACTCCGATATCTCTATAAATCTTAAATTTGTCCCGTTTTAGAGTATGGTTCCCACGTGTGGGGTTCCGCCGCTAAACACACCTTGAAACTCCTGGATACCATACAGAAGAGGGCGATTCGGTTGATCGGTGACTGTGCTCTTTCAGATTCCATCCCTTCACTTGAACATCGCAGGAAAGTGGGTGAGCTCTTTCTTTTTACAGGTATTTTCAAGGAAGATGCTCTGAGGAGATTTCTACGCTTGTTTCTCTGCTCGTTTCTGTTTCAAGGTCAACTCGCCAAACTAATGCCAACCATCCTTACGTGGTTGAAATTAAGACACCTAGAACGTCTTTATACCAGAACAGCGCAACTTTGGAACTGCATTCCACGTAACGTATTTCCCCATGACTACAATCTGCTAGCCTTCAAGCGAAATATTAACCGTCTTTTTCAGGTACTCGCGGTGTCGTCGAGACATAAATAGGATTTAGTTTCCTTACGCGAGTATCTCTAATATACAAGAAAACAAAAACGTAGCACTGCAAAATATCGAATTTTTCGAAGTTTTCGAATATTGCAAACTCCTTCCAATCAAAAAGTTTTCACTTATTATTTGTGGATCATTATTGTGAATTGATTCATGTATTAATCTTGACATTCATTGGAGTGAGCCTAGAAAACATTTGGGATGTTTTATGTGAATTTGCACTACTAGATGAAACCACAGAACGTTCAAAGAATTTTAATTTCTGGAAATATGCACATTGTTGAAGAAATTGCTCAGCCATGTTATAAATTCGGTCAGGAACGTATTGGGAATTCATTATTTAAAAAATTTGCTCAAAGCGATTGTCAAAATTTTTATTGTTGCGCAGTAACATTTACATGTTTACTAGGGCTCCAACGGACTTAGATGAATAGGTGGCCGAGTAGCCTAATGTTGTGAATTGGTATGCAATGCTGACGAGGTCAAATGAGACCGAAACTGCAGTCCATTGCTCCTATTCATGATATCTGACCTTGCTGTACCACTGCTGTATGCCCCTGTTGACGGTGATTGTGAAGGGTAGATCGGAGAACTAGTTCCTCCAAGGAGGGATATTTAACATTCTACGGAAGTTTGACTATTGTTCCTTGAATGATAAAATGAATGTTTTGAACATGGAATACTATAAGATTTCGAGTATATAAAACGTCACGTAATTCTCAATTTATGTTCCAACGGATATGTTTCAATCAATACAGATTGTATTAAATTTTGGATTCAATCCTGCATGTAGACAAGGAGAATTGTGTAGTTAAGGATGTAAGATACAGAACACGTTGAGAGGATTGTTATTCTAAATTATTTTAGAACCAAATAAAAGCCGTGATTTTCCCGAAGGATTAGATTTTAGTGGATATAGAGTGCACCATAAATATTCACAACTGAGGCCAAAGTGAATTACACTTGATTTTTATTTATTCCATCTGTCCATGATCCTACCAGTAGTTGGTGTCACAAATTCTCTAAAAACTTGTAAAATACTTGAAACTTCCACATGTTTACATTCACATATTAACCAAAGCAACTTAAGGCTGTATCGATAGATTCATTAAGGATAATTTTAATATCTGATCATTCTGAAGGTATTTCATCGAAACCAAGTAACTACTTGAGAAACTTCTTCAAAATATGTTGTTAACCATAGCGCCAGCCTTTAGGAAGGTCTAATTGGTAATACCAAATCAAGAAGAACGCATTTTTGATTTGAATGAATTATGTAGCTATGCAGAAAATTGATGTATCTAAGCAGCAAAATGGCAATTTTATAGATGATTTTGGATTTAATTATCCTTTTTGTATGAAACGTGAATATATTACATTACTTGAAGTCAAATATTTATTGGATATAACATTTTATTATAATAAAAACAAACTTTGGCTTAGTTTTGTCTTCTACTTTCAGGACTTTGGAGAATAGCTCGAACAACCTGAATGTACTTATGAATATTTATTAGCTTTCGGTTGAACTTTGTATAGAACAAAGTATTTCAAACAAAAATCAATATTATAAACAATACAAAGTAATGGTTGTGGGAAATGTTTTGTCAACTTCATCTGAAATATATTCATCAGTTTTTCCAGATCAATAATCTGTGGGTATTTAAATTAAGTCGTATAGTGTCAGTAACACCTGTTTGCTGTTGTTATTATTTATTTTGAGATCGGAAAATGTGATAAAAGTGGGTGAATACGCATTATCTATGAATTAATGGATAAACTAGTTAACTGTAATAATAACTGATTCACTGGAATATATTCTACTAGTTATTTGTTGAATACTCTAGAAATAGAATAGAAATAGTCATCCACGTGATATCTACAGCCTACTCTTCATAAATTATTAGATATGCAGCCTGTCGCTTGGTTTTTTGGTATCCTGCTCAAGTGCACTATTGTTACTCTGAATGTGAAAGGTAAGCAGATTTGAAAGCTAGCTATTGTTTCAGTCCTAAAAAGTTAGGAGATGTCTCACTTCGAAAGTATTTCAGTTCTCCTTCGAAACTATTTATCACTTTATGGTTCATCAATGAGGAAGTATCCAAAGTGAAGAAAATTGCCTGATTTACGTTATCAGTTCGCTTGAACCCCCTACATCAATGAAATTTTTCTACTTTCATTTTCTATAGAAAAACAGCCATATGAATATTCAATATCTCAAATGAAAGGTATTCATTGAGGTAAAAAAATTAATCGAGAAAATACCTCTCTTTCCTTTATACACTTCTTTTGTCGGACGATGTTGACACACACTGCTTTAAAGGGATGTGAAATACCATCGATTTGAGATATCTCTTAATCTTCTAAAGCAGAAACTGGTGAAGTCATGAGAATAAGAAGTTTTACTTGGCCGACCCTGTATTTATACCACATTTATGGAGGCGATTGCTGAAGTCATCTCAAGAAAACAGTTCATATAAACATAGATCCGCAAATACTTCATTACCGATTCATAGAGTGTTGGAATTCAATCGAAAGTTGCAGTTAAATTTGAATTTTTCGTGCACCGCTTGAGAATTGAGGTAAAATTTTGGGGGTGTCGAAAACTTTCAAAGATGCATAGTTTTCAATACGAAACAATATTTTCGACTCATCAGTGGCGCGTCTATGGTTATTTTTGAAGCAAGAACTAGGACGCTATTGATTTTTTTTATAAAAACTGTTTTTGAATTTGCAATTATTTTTCAGGAAAAAAGCTCTTTTAACAGTTTTTTGTACGACGCCAAGTTTTGGATTAAAAAATGTTGAGAATAATAAGAAAAGAAAGTACATACTTTTCTTTGTACCACACGTAGTATTAGACTAAAAGAACCATCGTAGTGTATTTCTTTTCATCAAAAGGGTTATTCTGGTCTAGAGCCCTACATTTTGGGTATTTTTCAAACTAGAATGAAAAAATCAAAACATTTTTACTGTCTTTTTTTTTATACAATATATATAACAATTAGTAAAAAAAATTAAGAGAAAGAGTCAAAAATTCATCCAGTGACAGGCCGGTGAAATGGGGGTTGCAAGTCAAACGGTGCTCCCTGGTTGATATAATTCACCCTTGTAGTGATGTAAATCAAATAAACAAAAAAAATTCTTAATAAGTGGAAACGTAGCTATCTCTTAGACCTTGGTCCACTTGAAAAAAAAACATTTTACCTCTGTTTTTCGACGAATTTTTAAAAATACTTTGAATGAAATTTTTTGAAATCCAAGGTCCCAGTGATGAAGAGATGTATACAGAAGATTCTCAGAAAATTTCTACGGAATCGGTCTGATAGAACTTGAGATATTGTGTCAACCGCCTCAACAAAAGGAGTTTTAAGAAAATCAAGTTTGAGAAACATTTCCAGTAGAATAACTTGTATAATGATAATTAATACTCACTTTGGATTAATCGGCTATTCCATATCTATAGATTGGACCTTCTTCCTTCTCGAAATCGAGATTTTGTGAAGTTCTTTCCTCTAAACGAGGTGTTCTGCCTGCTTTTGAAGCAGCAGAAGCTCGTAGTTCAGAGCGATTGATCCTCGGCCGACTTAGGCGCCGCGTAACGAAATCCGCTGTATCTCCCAAAATAATTCGAATTTTGAAAATCCTTTTAAGAGCATATTTTGGAAAGTCATATCTTTGAATATATGCAACAAAAATCGAATTTTTCAATTTTCTAGACCAGAATATCCCCTTTAATAACTTATGTTTGAAAATCTAAAGTTTAATTTAAGGTTAAAACAAAGACTTCAATATCCCCAATGACTCTTTAAAAGATTCCAGTCTTCTATGCATTGATTTGCGAACTCTTTCAAAAACACCAGGATCTGTTCTTATCGAGTTGCACCCAGCGATGATTCTATTTTTACACCCTCAACATTTATCACGGACGTAGTGTAAACCAAAGACTTCAAATGACCCCACAGGAAGAAATCTAGGGGGTTTAGGTCTGGGGACAGTGGAGGTCAGAATGGAGGTCCACCCTGACCAATCCAGCAATTTTTATACAGTTGAGTTAGAAAATCACGAACAAGCTGACTAAAATTGGCAGGTGCGCCATCGTGCATAAACCACATCGTTTGTCTTATTGCCGAAGTTGCATCTTTCAAAATATCTGGAAGCATGTGTTTGAAAAAGTGGTGGTTCACCTCCCCCGTAAGTCACCCTGGTAGAAATGCTGGTCCTATTACGCAGTCACCCACAATGCCGATCCAAACGCTCAACGAGAATTGATGTTGAAATTGATCTTCATATGTTTGATGAGGATTTTCGTCACACCACATATGATTATCATGAAAATTTCTTATGAAATTTCTTTAAAAATTGCTTCATCAGTGAACAGGATCAGCATAAGACATTGAAGAATTTGAATCAAATTATACAGAAGCCATTGACAATAGGCAACGCGGGCAGGAAGAAGTGCTTGTACGCATAGTAGGTGGAATGGATACAACATGAAGAATTTGCCAAACAGTTCCTATGCTCACACCTAAAGCGTCAGAAAAATTTTGAGTACAGGTACCAGGATTGTCTCGAATTATTGCAAGAACCTTATTTTCCAGCTCTACCTCTCCTACTTCCCTTGGCCTTCCTGCTCCTTCATATCGTCTCAATGTGCATATAGGCGCTGATGAATGCTTCCATTCTATCGGGAGCAATACGTTCTGAAAGTTAAGGTACAACCGCGAGCTTCTAATGCATTTCCAACAGCACGTCCATACATGAACTGCATGTAGTTCACCTCAGCATTCGTATATCCATTCAGGATAGCCGATTTGAAATTCAAATTAAATAGATTGAAAAACAGAAACTCACAAATGACACTGACGTTAATAATTTTTGAACACATCTATGACTGAACGTGGAGTAGGTATTGTCATAAGTAATACCACAAGAGCTCAGATTTGGCCAGATATTTTCTATGCTTGTTTTTGAATACTTACGTGCAGGCAAATCACTCAAGCTACGCTCTTGTGATTTTGTCGAGCAGGTCGAGTTGAATTACCGAAAAATAAATATGAGAAAACGGGCTTAGAATTATATCCTGCCAAATCTGAGCTCGAGTGGTATTTGCTGAGAAAATTTCGCTAATGACAAAACGTACAAAATGAACTTTATTGAGAAATGAACACAAACTAAACGAGAAAATCATATACCATTCATTACAAATATGTTTGATTATTATTGGAATGAGGACGATGATTGAGGAATTATGGAAGATTCAGCATTCGCAGAGGTTCTTTGAAGATTTGAAACAAGATTCAAATGATGTTCATTGTTCAGTTGCAGGTAGGGCTTAATAGAGCTTGACGTAGAGTGTCCGGTTAGTTTGATCAATTCTTCACTGACACCTGCCTCAGATAGCTTCGAAACAACACTGGATCTATGAGAATGATTTTTCGTATCCAGTCCAAATTTCTCTGCTGAAATTTTGTCTATCTGGATATTTAATTTATTCCCAAAGGCATATTTTTATACCAACCCTCAGAAGTACTGTTTTCAAAAAATCACTTGTAATCTGATAGGGTCTTTTCGACAATATCTTATGAAACAACCTCACAGGACATAAATCTGGGTTTTCTTATTTTTACTAGCCATTCACTATCATAGCATTTTTTGAGCCGCCTTGGCAAGTTTTCGAGAATACTGGGTTTTATTCAATACGACCAGTCACTTCTCCGTTATTAAATTTTTCCTCTTTGAAAAAGTGGACCTTGTAAGTTACTGCTTCACCGCCACGCCATGCTATTTCATAAGCAACAATATGGAAAATTTTTTCAACAAACCTATCAGGGCATTTTTATCCCAGTACAGAGTCATGCTATCAATTTCAGTTCTTGTTAATGCAAAGGAACTTTCTTTGCGCTTTTTCACATTCCCTTGTAACATCTTCGTTTCAGAATTGCGAGCTTCACGAGCCTTTCTGAATACTGAATCGGTAAAGGGTTGAAACTCATGTTGAATTATTTGAAATACATATTCTGCATCATTTTCGCTGTTGTATTCCACATTGTTTCGAGAACGTATTCTTTGTAATCTTGTCCATTCATTTGTTTCAAATTGATATCCCCAATCCATAAGAATTTCTGCAATATCTTCAATAGAATGCTGTATATCCAAATCGAACATTCGTTTCTTGCAGAATATACTGAATTGATTCCAAATCGAGCTGTGCCTTTTTCTTGTATTTTTGGGGATAGAATTCTGTATAGAACTATTTATTTCTGCTTCGCTGGTGCTTCCAAAACGAGACATTTTAATTTATATCGCCAGAAACTTTACAACAGGTACTAAAATGGCTGTTCTTGACAGTTTCAAAACCGTGCTATTTCTTGTGAATGTTGCGTTGCTATGGAAACGCAAGGATTCTCTATGGGCAAATTTATCCACTAATATCCTACCTTCCTTTCTATTTCTATGCAATTTATCCCATATCAAACTCGAATTTCTGTGTTCTTAAACGTGCATTTTGACACCTGAGTGGAATTTTCGATGGAATAGCAAGGATTCCTAGAAAACCATTCAACATTGTTTTACTCAAAAAGTGGGCGTCGTACAAAAA
This sequence comes from Cryptolaemus montrouzieri, assembly GCA_013387265.2. Taxonomy (NCBI): domain Eukaryota; kingdom Metazoa; phylum Arthropoda; class Insecta; order Coleoptera; family Coccinellidae; genus Cryptolaemus; species Cryptolaemus montrouzieri. The sequence goes on from JABFTP020000185.1 coordinate 143,575,634, forward strand.
AAATTATATTAGGAGAAATTCCTAGCGACCTAGTTTTTTCTTTGAGAATAACCTGCGTTGTGCCCATACGCGCGCCACTGGCGAGTCCAAAATATTGGTGCGTATCAAAATTATACGTTGTTGAAAATTCTCCACACCTCCAAAATTTTACCTCAATATCTCAAGCGGTTACTTCGAGAGCTTTCGGAATTAATGTGATTCTTTCTCAATCCAATACACCGCTGAGTGCTTACAATTCCATAATTCGATCTGAATCTATTGAGAAAGTTATATTTTTTACATTTTTGTCGATGCTATAGCCGTTTACAAAAAATAACCCTCTCCGCAAAAGTAGTTCAGTTCTGAAATTTTGAACACACTAAAACATTAAGCTGAAAAACGAATAATCTCAAATTATCCTAAGCTCTCAGCATCACTCGCGAGGTTGAAGAGTATGTAAGGGTAAGGAAAGAAGTTCTTACCCAAAATTTATCGCCCACGTCTTCCCATTATGTCCAAAGTGATGGAGAGAGTCATAAATGAACTCATCAAACATCTTGAGTTGCAGGGAATTAATATCGATATGTATGGTTTTCGCAGGCAAAGATCGACAGGAGATCTGTTCGCCTGTCATGTTTGTACATCAAGGATGGAAAAACATGGGAAATCTAGAGCAATAGCCTTCGATATCTCTAAAGCCTTCGATAGGGTTTGGCATGTAGCCTTGTTGAATAAACATGCTGCATATGGGCTACCCGAAGAGTTGCGGGGTTGGATAAGTAGCTTTCTTCCAAATAGATCAATACAAATTGTGGTCGAAGGTATAACATCTGATTGTTTCCAATTGCAAGCTGGAGTACCTCAGGAATCAGTTCTTTCGTCAACCTTGTTTCTGTTGCAGATAAACGATCTTCTGTCATCTACAGAGAACAAGATCTTCGGTTTTGCAGACGATTGTAGCCTAGTTTCGTCTTTCAGTAGTCTGCGGTCGATTACAGCTGCGGAATCTCAGCGTCAGAGACGTCAACAAATTAATAACTCAAACTCTGACTCACATAGGATATCTGAATGGTTAGAGTGGTTTTATTTCATCGGAAGTGACTATTGTCTCCCTGATACAAGAATGAGGTTACGAAGATTTTGTGTCTTAAAATTCAACATTTGATAAATTAATCTAAAGAAATCAAAATGACAGAATCATTTTGGCTGCTGGGGAAACGTAGTGTCGTACAAAAAAAATTATATTTGGAAAAATTCCTAGCGTCCTAGTTTCTTCTTTGAGAATAACCTGCGTTGTGCCCATACGCGCCACTGGCGTGTCCAAAATATTGGTGCGTATCAAATATTATACGTTGTTGAAAATTCTCCACACCTCCAAAATTTTACCTCAATATCTCAAGCGGTTACTTTGAGATCTTTCGGAATTAATGTGATTCTTTCTCAATTCAATACGAAAAAGAAAAATAATAATACACTCCCGACGAAAATTGTCGCATCAACCTTCTTTTACGACAATACTATATAAACTTTTAGGTTGGTCATTCAAGAGTCGCTTGGTAACTTTCAGAAGTGTAAAATAAGAAGAAATCATTCAAAAAGATGAGTTTATGATGGAAAATATCCACAATATTCGAGTTAATGAAAAATCAAAAATTGTACCATCTTCAAACATTCGCGAAGAGACCAATCAACTAGCTTTGAATCGTTACTAATCGTTTTCAAAATCGAGTGTTTCTTCCCCGACAACTTTTGTGGTGTGTGTATATCGAGGAACACTAAGATTTTCAATTAGAATTAGAAGAGTTCTCTATGGTAGGGTCATTAATAAAAAAATTTCATGGGGCTTTTCTGCTTACGCCTCAAAAAACCTATTCAATATTACTTTGAAAACCACTTAATCATGTGTTCAAATTTTTCAATCGAAAGAATCGGATTTGCGTTATTTAGGAAACATACTGTATTCAAGCCTTATATAACTGACTCATTTCCATATACTCTTGAAAAACTCTCGTGGAACTTCAAACCTCTATGTATACCTTATCATCATTACGTGTCGTATATTTTCTGTAAGTGATCGGTATGCTGATTAGATAGAGGCAAGGTTGATGCACGTGAATGTCTTCTTCTTACCGTATTATCGCTAACTGAAATATTAATGACCATACTTCACGATATAGACCTAATGGTTATGTTATCCATGCATCCGTATTTAGATCTATTATTCATTGAATGGCCTGCATTGTAACCCTAACGATAACTTTGTTTGAATAAGCTTTATTTGGATTTTTCGATAGTAAGAAAACTTATCGGAACATTAGACAAATGTAGGTATTTTTGGAAACTTTCAATTTGTTTCTCTTGACAATTGCACAGCGACTGCATTAAAGTAATACTTTATATTGATGTGACTTACATAGTGACTGAAAAATCCGACAACTATGGTTAATTGAACTCTTGTGAAGAAACTTCTTTTAGTATTGAAATGAAATGAAAATACAGTTTGTAATGAATAGTATATACACTCCCCACAAAAATCGTCGCATCACCCTAATTTTACGACAATAAAATATAAGTATAAAATAAGAAGATATCATTCAAAAGAGATGAGTTAATGATGGAAAATATCAACAATTTTCGGGTTGATGAAGAATTAAAAAATTCTACCATCTTCAAACATTCGCGAAGAGACCAATCAACTAGCTTCGAATGGTAACTAATCATTTTCACAATCGAGTGTTCCTTTCTCCGGGCCCTAATTACTGCCAGTATACGTCTCGAAAGCCCCTCAAACAAATATTAGATGTACTCTTGAGTCACTGATTTCCTAATTTCAGGAAGCAGATTTTCTAGTTGTTGGGGCAAGGCATCCTACGTTGCTGAATTTGCCACCCCATGTTGTCCCAAACATGTTCTATGGGATTCAAGTCGGGACTTCTGGCTGGCCATTTCAAAATATCAATTTTGGCATTTTGCAGAAATTCTGTAACTACTCTACCTGCATGAGGCCGAGCATTATCATGCATATAAATGAAGTTTTTGCCAATAAATGGGCCAAAGGGTACAATATGGGGTTCAAAAATATCTTCGATGAATCTGGCCGCTGTCATTCTTCCATTATTCACTAGGACTTTCTCAGTTTGACCATGAAAAAAAATGCCTCCCCACACCATAACAGAGCCCCCTCCGAAGATTGCATGCAGCTATCATTTTATTTTAGACAGAACCTGGACTCGTCGGAAAAGAGAAATTCGACCATTCTGGAATAGCACAATTTGCATGTTTCCTCGCAAACTGAAATGTTGCAACTCGATGCTGTCTGTTGGGACGCGGGCACATAGAAGCCACCCTTGGTCTAATAACGTCTTCTCTGAGCCTGTTCCTAACAGTTTGCAATGAAATATGCACATTTCTGGAAAGTGCAAGTTCATTTTGTAGCATTCCAGCCATACAGTGCCATACAGTGCCAGTGCAGTTAAAGAAACTCATCAACTAGGGTTGTTATCCGATTTCATCCCTGTCCGGCCCTTCTTCCATATTCCTTGTTGCGTGGTACCGGTTAATTGCTCTTGAAATAGTGCTTTGGTTAACATTCAACAAGTTAGCAACGTAACGTTGGCTTCGCCCCTCCTCTAGAAGTGTTACAATTATTACCACTTCATGATCTCTCAAATAGCTCCAGGACGTTCAGCTGCCATTACAATAAATTCAAAGATTCGAAAATCAACAAGAAAAACAGAGAACTTGCATTAGTTTAGCGTGAAACCTAAAGAGAAATTGAATGAATACTGAAAGTCAAATGCACTCATTCTTGTTTCAGACGTGTTTGAGATCATATGGAAACTTATGTTACTATATAGATAAGTTTTTTTTCCCCTCATTTGTCCAAAAACATATGTTGACAAAGAAACTGCGATCGAGCTGCTTAATCGAATGTGGAATTCAGAATACCAGGTGATGCGACAATTTTTGTGGGGTGTGTTTTAAACGTTTTATCGCTCTCGTATTTCAGAAAGTCCGTTACGTCACGAGGAATTACTTGACAAATTTTTAAAGAGAAAGTTATGTCGACGTTCGATTCTCCATCGTTTATTTACGTTTGATTTTTGAAACGTGAAGTATTTGTAGCAGTACTTTAGTAGTCGTTTGAATATTTATTTTGAAAGGCATTTTATTTACCCATAAAGATGCGCAAACGCTTTATTTTCGAGTGTTCAAGTTTTCAACAAAATGTAATTTTTGTATATTGCTTTAGCAATATTGAAGACATTGGCTTCAAATTAGTAACATAAGTCAATGAATAATCTTCCAGACCCGCAAGATTATTATTTAGGATGTTTTAAGTTTCTGAACAGCCTCCTTTTTTTTCCTATGGAACTTTTCTGGAATACACCGCTGAGTGCCTACAATTCCATAATTCGATCTGAATCTATTGAGAAAGTTATATTTTTTACATTTTTGTCGATGCTATAGCCGTTTACAAAAATAACCCTCTTCGCAAAAGTAGGAGTTCAGTTCTAAAATTTTAAACACACTAAAACATTAAGCTGAAAAAACGAATAATCTCAAACTATCCTAAGCTCTCAGCATCACTCGCGAGGTTGAAGAGTATGTAGGGTAAGGAAAGAAGTTCTTACCCAAAAACTATCGCCCTGTTGCACGTCTTCCCATTATGTCCAAAGTGATGGAGAGAGTCATAAATGAACTCATCAAACATCTTGAGTTGCAGGGAATTAATATCGACCGTCAGTATGGTTTTCGCAGGCAAAGATCGACAGGAGATCTGTTCACCTGTCATGTTTGTACATCAACGATGGAAAAACATGGGGAATCTAGAGCAATAGCCCTCGACATCTCTAAAGCCTTCGATAGGGTTTGGCATGCAGCCTTGTTGAATAAACATGCTGCATATGGGCTACCCGAAGAGTTGCGGGGTTGGATAAGTAGCTTTCTTTCAAATAGATCAATACAAATTGTGGTAGACGGTATAACATCTGATTGTTTCCAATTGCAAGCAGGAGTACCTCACGGATCCATTATTTCGCCAACCTTGTTTCTGTTGCAGATAAACGATCTTTCTTTCATCTACAGAGAACAAGATCTTCGATTTTGCAGACGATTCATGCCTAGTTTCGTCTTTCAGTAGTCTGCGGTAGATTACAGCTGCGGAATCTCAGCGTCGGAGACGTCAACAAATTAATAACTCAAACTCTGACTCACAGAGGATATCTGAATGGTTAGAGTAGTTTTATTTCATCGGAAGTGACTATTGTCTCCCTGATACAAGAATGAGGTTACGAAGATTTCGTGTCTTAAAATTCAACATTTGATAAATTAATCTAAAGAAATCAAAAATGACAGAATCATTTTGGCTGCTGGGGAAACGTAGTGTTTTAAATATGATCCAGAAAGCGAGTGCCAAAGTGCCGAGTGAAAATCATCAGGTCATCGAGATAAGTTAATTTTGCTATAGGAAGAACTTTAACTATCAACAGGTCCTTATATTCATTTGATAAAGCAATCTGAGACTTTCATATTTTGAGATAAACACACCTTCCGGTGGAAGGAAAACGTTTCAGAGGCGTAAAAGGCATTCAGAAGACATATACCGCCTTTCTAAAGGAAAGCTGAAGTCTAATTTGAAGTAAAGACTTATTCAACATGCTTTCAAATGATGCAAATCTTTATATTGAGTACGAAGAAAATTATTTTGAATTTATGGATTGATTTCATCAAAAACATTCTTATTTGTTTTGAAATATCCATATACATAAAAGGCGATGCATGTAAGAAGTTATACCATTTGGAAATAAACTCTCATACATATATCATCTCTAGGGAGTTTAGTCAGAAGAGTGATTTCTAACGGAGTCATTTTGTTGTTTACCTGGCTCACACGTTGATAAGCTATTAGTAATTCATTTATCGATTGAATTCCTGATAATTGCTCATTTATAATCGAGTAAAATATTGTTGTGCTTGTTTTGTCTATCAGTTCAATGATATTGATCTGTTGATGAATAATTTATCGATATCGACATTGATAGAGGCGCCTATTAGAAATATAAATTAATTATAATGGACACCTTCGAGTAGGAATTAATTCATGTGCAAGATTGTATACATTTTATAGGAGTCTATCATCTAGCTTTGAAATAAATTCCATAGGATATAAGTTTTAGTTTGAATAATCATTCTTTCTAATATTCATATCCTCAGTTATTTTCATCACGAAGAAAATGTAACTCGATAAATTTTCACTATTCAAAATTGATTATCATTCAATCAAAACATTTTTCGAAATTTCTTCTAAAGGAGCTGAAACAGGTCGATTTTTATTTCAATTTTGTCTATGCCAACTTTCAGCATGTTAGATCAATCCTCTACCCCAGCCTTTCTGGACCTACAAAATCGTCATAGGGAATATAAGTAGCATGTCGTAAGATTTTATTATATTCCCAGATAATATGCATATACGTAACCCGTCCAAATAAAACTTGCCGTTTCTCTCTGCAAAATAGTTCGCGAAGGTCGTTTGACGAAAATCTCTTTCCTCCAAGGACAATTTTTAGATAAGGCAACGAAAAGAAGTCGCTTTGGGATAGATCTGGTGGATACGGTGAATGGTTCAGCAGTTCAAACCGTAATTCGTGGATTTTCGCCATGGCAACCGGTGTGACGGTGAGTTTTCTTGGTCTATCAGGATCTTTTCCTCTAAATGTGGCCTTTTTCCGAATGTTCTGGTTTTAGCTTGTTATGGTTTCTCCCTCTTGAAGCCATCCATCAATCAACTCCATGACAATCCCGAAAAACAAGCTTCATCACTTTCCCCAGACGAAAAGATGCTTTCTTAGAACGGGTTCCCTCTTCGCAGTCCTCTGTTTAGGCGGAAAAAAGAGCACTGTGTATACTGACTGAGATTCAGTCGGATATGAGTTATGTCCCGCATGGTTTCTTGTTTGCAAAACACTATTCGTTATTTAGGTAGCTCAAGCCGTTCTCGAGATATATAAATTTCTTCAAAAAGCAAAAATTCGATAATTTTCAAGTAAAACTAAAATATTTCATGAACGAAATAAACTAGACTTGTGTTAGGTGTTTTTGTAATTGGAATAACAAATGTTATTGAACAAGTCATGGAAAAACAGTGTGTTCTATATTGGTATACACTCCCGGTATAACGGGAAGGTGAAAATATTTTAGATATATATATAGAGTTTCGGGACATCTTAATCAACTACCAGAATTTCATAACGATAGCATTATTATCTCTCCATAAACGTCTTATAGGCCACTCAACATGGGATACCCGTATCGTTCTTTAATCAGACGTGAGTTGAACTATAAAAAAGTCATCTCTAACATCTGTGTTCTATTTTCCCAATTTTTGTGTTCCTTAGCGTTGTTCCATTGGGGTGCATTTGTGAAATGTAATTAAGACATGGGTAAAAAAGCTGTTAACATCTAGTTGAGCATTTAGTCTTATTTAATTCTGTTTCGAGCGTTTGACATGAATTATGTTGAAAGTGATGTGAGCATTAGGTGGATTGTGAACTGAGCTCAAGATAGAAAGATATACCGTGGGTTCCAACGAAATCTTGCTCAAGATGAACTGATTTTGGCGGAAAAAGTTGAGACAAGTCAATTCTTGATTTCGAATCGACATCGAATGTAGACTTTCGACACCGGAAGTTTGTTAAAAGAGAATTCGGGAATTGTTTGAATCATTGTATGGGGCAGGGAGGTCATTTGGAGCATTTAATTTCAATAATTGATTGAGGAGGTCGTTACTTGATGAAAATCGATATACATATTTTCAATGAAATAAAACTATGGTATTTAGATTTTCACTATATTAACACAACTATGACCGGTTCCACCACACTGTGGCTTCATCAGATAGATACAAACTAATGAACAGATTTATTCCTTATATAATATTTATATTTCCCACTTATCATTACATTAGATACAAGTACAAAGGGTATGGTGGAAAACCCTTCATTTTCATTGTGTAAAATTTTGAAATTATCGTTAAGGTTATAGTTTTCTTCGAGTAAGTGATTAGAATAACGTGAATCTGATTTATGATAATTATAACTAAGTTTGTGCTCGGATAATCTAATTTTGACATTTCTGAAAGTTCTACAAATATAAATTTCATAAAATACCTTCATCAATTTTAGATTCACAGTTTTTGATACGTCGTCCTAAGGAATTATCAGTTCGGAATTCTATATTGAAATTATAATGCAAGAGGAATGATTTTAGTTTCAGATTAGGATTACCAATATAAGTTAAGCTGTTGTTTTTTGCGTGTAAACATGTTCTCAATCATACTGGAACTTTAACCTAACGACTGATATTTATTTAATTATATCTTGCTCTCTTATAAAATTATTTTGTGACATTGGGATATTAATGAGTCTATGTACCATACTATTGTAAGCTGCTAATTTATGTGGATAAGGAGGTGTAGATGAGCTGTGAATAGTAATATCTGTATGCGATGGCTAATGAAAATAGAAAAATCATGTTGGCCGTTAATTTTAGTAATAGTTGAATTCAGAAAGTTGATGAAGTTTTCTGTTTCTATCTATAACGTGAATTTTGTTGATGAATGTTTTGAATGACTCTAATTGTCTGTTTGTGCCAGCGAAACATTAAATGATATCGTCGACATATCTAATCCAATAAATGAAGTATTTGAATAACGGATGTTCTTGGATAGTTTTTTAATATTATCCATGAAAATTTCAGCGAGTAGAGGGCTCAGAGGATTACCCATGATTAAACCTTTTTCACTATTATATATTACTTCATTTAAGTTATAATAATTTTGTTCTAAACAAATTTCTAAAAGGTGTAAGATTTCTGATTGAATTGCCGGATTGAAGCGTGAAAGTTTTGCAGCTGGAGCTTGAAAATATGAAACTACTGGTCTAATGGGATGCCCTATTTTTTGTAGTTTGACGAGGGTGATTGCGGGTTGTCAATGAAAAGTTTATATTTGTGCTTGATAGATATTACAGACTAGGCGCTTTTTATTATGGATTGAAATTTAATATTTGGATCTTTATCAATATTTTCATAACTACCTGATTCAATGAAGTTTTGGGTTTTCAATAAATAATCTGCTTTATTCAACGTTATGACTGTATGGTCTTTGTCTGCTTTGGTGAATATGATATTTTCAGATGCGGAAACTATTGAACACTTTTTGAAGTAGCAACGCTGAAGTGTGTTTTAGGTGTTTAGCTTGCGATGAATAATTTAGGGCTATTTCGGTTTCAATTCCTAGTAGATGGAAATGGAGCGTTATTTGACTCTGAATTTTGCTTAAAACCCTTTTCACCTTCCAGTTTTTTGCTTAGAACAAAATTATTTCAACTTCAATGGAGTAATCCACTGAGATCTCTACTCGCTGAAATTTTTATGAATAATATTGAGAAAACTATCCAAGAACATCCGTTATTTTAATACTTCATTTATTGGTTGAGATATAACGACGATATCATTTGTTGTTTAACTGGCACAAACAGAAAATTGGAGTCATTCAAAACATTCGTCAACAAAATTCACGATGATATCAAATTCACGTTAGGAATAGAAACAGAAAACTCCATTAACTTTCTGGATTCAACTATTACTAAAATTAACGGCAAACATGGTATTTTTCATAAGCCATCGCATACAGATCCTACTATTCACAGCTCATCTACAAATCCTTATCCACATAACTTAGCTGCTTACAATAGCATGGTACATAGACTCATTAACATCCCAATGTCACAAAACAGTTTTATAAAAGGGTTAAATATAATTGAACAAATAGCAGTCAATAACGGTTACAGTCTTAGTATAATTGAGAACATGATTTCACGCAAAAAATTTCAAAAAGCAATCCAGGAAGTATTTCCAAGTATGAAAAGTTCTAACACAAAAATAACAGCTTAACCTATTTGGTAATCCTAGTTTGAAATTAAAATCATTCCTTTCGCATCATAATTTCAATGTAGAATTGCGAACTGATAATTTTTTGGGCCGACATTTCAAAACCTGCAAATCTAAAATTGATAAAGGAGATAAATCCGGTGTTTATAAACTGTCTTGCGGGGATTGTAAAAAATTTATATTGGCAGAACTTTCAGAAATTTCAAAGTTAGATTATCCGAGCACAAACGTAGTTTTAATTATCATAAATCATATTCCAATTATTCTAATTACATACTCGAAGAAGACAATAACTTCAACGATAATTTCAAAATTTTACACAATGAGAATAATAGACAAAAACTCAATCTATGGGAAATTTTAGAGACTTACAAAGAAAATAATTCAGGTAGGTTACTTAATAGTCAATTAGATCTAAATCCAACTCCATTACTGAATCTTTTCAATTCATAAAGTAAGCAGCTCTGATGTGTTTTCCACCATACTCTTTGTACTTTTACCTTAAGTAGTAATAAGTAGGAAATAAGAATATTATATAATGAATATCTCTATTATTTTGATTTATGAGGTCGTTACTTGATGAAAATCGATATACATAATTTCAATGAAATAAAACTAAAGTATAGATTTTCACTATATAGTGAAAATCTAAATAAGTAAAATAAAACTGAGTATTTAGATTTTCACTATATAGTGAAAATCTAAATACTTCAGTTTTATTTCATTGAAAATAATAAATCTATTTATTAGTTTGTATCTATCTGATGAAGCCACAGTGTGGTGAAACAGGTCATAGTTGTGTTAATATAGTGAAAATCTAAATACCACAGTTTTATTTCATTGAAAACATTTAATTCCATTTTTGAAATGTTCAAATGTTTATTAAATACAAACTTTTGTTGTGTTTGGACTGTCACTATGATTTAAATTTTCATGAAGATACAATTTTGAATGTAGCATTAAAAGACCTTTTCAAAGATATGCTCTATAATCACTTTCGACTTGGAGATTGATTTTACATCCTCCGAACCAATTCAGAAATTGATTCCCTTCTAATGAAAAAAAAGTGTCTCAGCTTTCTCTGCTACAATCAGGCTTTCTTTCATTGGATTCGGACTTTCTGTGTGATTGTGATATTAAGTTTTCATAAAGATACTATTTTGAATCGAGACCTTTTCAAAGATACGTCACTCGACCCAATTTCCCTACCATGAAATTTGACATAGGTGCTGTTGAGGGTAGGGGGTTAATTTTACATACTCTGAAGCAACTCAGAAATTGGTCCCCTACAATATAAAATCGACTGCCAAAATTATTTCATCTTGATATAGAGAAGGTGGTAAATTTACGTAGGAACACACGTTATATCATTCTATCTTGAACTCAGTTCACAATCCACCTAATGTTGACAACACTCTCAACATAATTTATGTCAAACGCTCTAAACAGAATTAAGTAAGGCTAAATTCTCGACTGTATATTAACAGCACTTTTAACCATGTCTTAATTACATTTCACAAATGCACCCGAATGAAACAACGCTAAGCAACAAGTTGAGAAAAATAGAACCTAGGTGTTAGAGATAACTTTTTTATATGCAACTAAAGTCTGATTAAAGAACAATATCTAATATTATTCAACCTTGATTATTTTTGGTAACTTCAGGGCATCATATCGAAAAATTGAATAATCTCTGTCAAACTGCTTATGAAACTTTACTTGACACATCGATCTTGTAATGGTTTTGTTTCCAATATTATCTGAAATTTGGAGAAATATTTCAATTCTACTGGAAATAAGAAATTTAACTAATGAAGTTTAATGAGATTCATTTATAGAAAGGCTAGTTGCAAGAAAATTACAATTGACACTACCTAATAATTACCTATGCCTAGCTAGATCAGAGTCCCTTTATCTCAGTGTGTGAGATCTTCGTGTAGAACCTATGTTCTAGATATAGCCTTAGGAATAATACTCATCACTTTATTCAACTAGCTCTATTACAAGATGAATATCGAAATCACAGTAACTGATTAATGAATTCCTTAATATAATTAAGGTTACTGATACAAAAAAACTTGACTAAAGAGTTTAAGCAATTACAATAAAAAGGGTCTCAGATGAGATGAATTCGAATTACATAGTACAAATTTTCAATTTAAAACAATCTGAGCTTTTCAACAAATCGAAATTCAATGATAGAGCTCAGTCAACAATTAACGAAGATAGAAGAGACGAATTTGATCATTAAGAAAAACACTTAGCTTTTTAGGAATGAGATTAATTCCCACGATGATTGGATTTGGTGTTTTACATCAGTTTTCTGGTATTCCTGCATCTTACAGCTTACAAGCTGAATATCGTTCGCAAGGCGACTGCCCTAGGAGGCAAGACTAGTTCCCTAAAGACGTGGTTACCCCAGTCGTAAGATATTAAGGTTTGGCATAAAGATGAAAACTCAAATATCTTGACGGTGAAAAAAATCCTTGGAATAGCAGATATCGATCTAGGTTAAATCACAAAAGAAAATTCGAAATCTCCCCACTCGCTAATTGAATTGGTTGTCGAGGAAATCTGGCAAAATTACCGACTACTTATACCCCTCAGACGATTGGAATTTATCCAGAAAATCAAAGAATACTTAATTTCTATTACTGAAAATTATTCACTTCAATCGCTACAACACAGCTCCAATAAAATACAAACGATTTCGAAGATTTCGAAATGAAAGGAGAGAGAATATAATGAATTCCGAACTTATATAGACTCGGTTCTATAAAAAAAATATTGATTTTCGAAAAAAAAATTAATAAAAAGCGAAATTATTCTCTTCACAACAATAAAGTGGAAATGAAACATAGAATGAGTACTGCTTTCCGACTTCACAATTAACCGGTGAACAACCTAGATCAATAGCAGCGACACCTTACTGATATAACTATAAGTTTCATTGGATACACAGCTCTACAAAAAATTTTTTTTTATTGTTGCCCTGGATATCATCGCAAACTTTTATGTTTTCAAGTGCCCAGATTACGAATATATTCATGAAAGTTCTCAATGTGCTCGTATTTTCATGATTTTTGCATTTCTTATATTTTGAACAATTATAAGCTTGTTAGAAATAAAATTTAATTTTCCAGTCATGATTAGGCTTCTGCGCAACTTTTTCGCGCATACAAACATCACCTGATCCCCACTCTCAGACCCCTTGCTCCACAAAACAGCTGAGATCTCAGTTATTTGACAATATTGAAGTACATATACACGTAAATCTGGATAAAGTGTCATGGATTAATATTTTGTTTCAATTACTGAATGTCCATTCTTATATATTTGTCTTCTAGTCTAAAATATGAGTTCGTCACGAAGAAAGTGTAAATATTGTAGTGATTTATTTTGTTATATTTGCGGTGTTTATATACCAAAAAACAAAAAGAAATATCACAGACTTTGTCAAGGAGACTTATGTTGAATATTTTGGTTTCAAAATGGACAAATTAGGTAAACCATGGGTTCCAAATAGAGTTTGTAAGTCCTGTGTTGGGTCTTTACGGTTGTGGAAAAAGGTGAACGTTCTGGATTAGACTTTGGTATTCCTATGATCTGGATGGAGCCTACGAATCATTTAGATGATTGTTACTTGATACTCGAAATCAAACGTGGAGATACCCAGACTTACAGTCTACGAAATGTCCGGTTCTACACAGTGAAAATCTCCCTTGGCCCATATACATTTCAAAAGTAATTCGCATGCCCTCAGAAACAATGATGTTACCAAATTCACAGAAATCGGGACCATCTACTAGTGGAAGTGAATGGGAAGGTGAAACATCTACGCCAAAGTTATTTTCTCAAAATGAACTCAGTGATTCAATACGTGATCTCAATTTATCAAAACAAGGATCAGAACTGTTAGCCTCAAGATTGAAAGAAAAAATTTATTGGCACCAACAGTAACAATTACAACATACAGAACGCGAGAAAAAGAGTTATTACAATTTTTAGTGAAAATGAAGGATTAGTGTATTGTAATGATATCACGAAGCTGCTTATAGACATGGGTTTAAAAGAGTACAAATCTACTGAAAGGCGCCTTTTATTGATAGTTGCAAAAGAAGTTTAAAATGCGTCTTATTGCACAATGGAAATAAATTTGCATCAATTCCAATTGCCCATTCAACGAAACTCAAAGAAGAATATGAAAATGTAAAATTAGTGTTAGAGAAAATTAAATACTCTGAGCATCGATGGCCGATCTGTGTGGATTTAAAATTGGTTAATTTTTTACTTGGCCAACAAAGTGGATATACAAAATACCCTTGCTTTATTTGTATGTGGGATAGTAGAGCAAAGCAACTTCATTGGAAACAAGATATTTGGCCTGTAAGAAATTCTTTAACTGTCGGTAAAACCAACGTAATAAGGGAGCCGCTGGTGAGCAGAGACAAAATCGTACTTCCACCATTACATATTAAGTTAGATATGATTAAGCAATTTGTAAAAGCGTTGAACAAAGACGGAAATTGTTTTAATAACATTTGCAGAAAATTTCCGAAGCTTAGTATGGAAAAATTGAAAGGTGGAATATTTGATGGTCCTCAAATACGGCAATTGATGAAAGACTCAGATTTTATCAAAGTTATGACTGTTCCGGAAAGTAAAGCTTGGAAAAGTTTTGTGTTGGTTGTCGAAAATTTCCTAGGTAACCATAAAGCAGCAAATTATGAAGAAATTGTGCAAAATATGCTAACAAACTTTCAGACTTTAGGAGCAAATATGAGTATCAAGTTACACTATCTCCGCAATCATCTAGATAAATTTCCGGATAATTTAGGAAATTATAGTGAGGAACAGGAGAGCGGTTTCATCAAAATCTAAAAGTGATGGAAGAAAGGTATCAAAGTCGATAGGATTGTCACATGATGGCAGATTACTGCTGGTCTTTGAAAAGAGATTGGCCCTGAAAAATTATAGAAGAAAAGCTCATAAAAGGCGTTTTATGGAAATATGAAATATATTTTCGACATTTCCTCTTTATTTACTTCGATGTATCCGAATTTCTCAAAACATAACTGACATTATAAATATATCTGTTATTTTGTTTCTTGTTTTACGATTTTGTTATGTAAAATGAAAATAAAGATTTAAAAAGAAATCAGAGCAAATCCTACAAAATCATTGATAGTTTCACGAATTGTGTGCATAAATAGACCCAAAATCATTTTTATATCTAGGGCAACAAAACCATTGTAGAACAGTGATATTATTACCTGTAGATTCTAGATCCGAATTTCAAACTGTTTTAATATTTAACTTGATGATATCAGATTGATTATTAATAATGATTATTATTATATTATTAAGAAAATTATGAAAACTGAGTTTGAAAGATTAATTCGAGAAATCGGACTGTTACAATCGTCATATATAATCAAATTATGATAGTGTTACTCTGAAGATCGATGTGGATTCAGGTGAGAATATGTGATTCGAACATGAATAGATAAACGAATACTTGGCGAATGCCTGTAGCTTACGTATTCTGGAAACTTCCAACAATTTTCCAATAAATATTACTATTGAGATAGATACCTTCAGACAAAATCGCTGTTGAAATTCAACTGATTATAATGACATAGTTTGGCACTGGGTTTAGTTATTTTAGGATTTATCATTGTCATCACCGCTACCCTCACAATTTAATTTTATTTCATATTGCACTGTTATTGGCTTGTGAACGGATGTTATTCGGATAAAACAGGGAATCGCGCAGTCTAATGACATAATAACCGAATTTGATGAGCATACTAAAGTTCAACGGTTCAACCGCATTATCCGTTTTTTATGTAAAATGCGAAAATCGATATAGTACTCAAGTATTGGCTAGATATGGCCGAGTTGGGAAGTAATGAGTTCCTTTCTTCAGAAGAATATGATTAAACATACACATAATCGGAAATCTCTCGCTTGATTATGTAGTCAGATCGTGGAATGGTTCCTTTGAAGTCTTCTTCTTCTTCCAACTTTATTTTAGGCGAAACCGCCTGTTTATTATTCGGTCGTTTGTCTGTTACGGAACGTTCAAGTTGTCACAACACCTTCTTCGTGGTCGTCCCACGCTTCTGCACCCCAGTGGATATCTATCACGGGCGATTTTCACTATTCTTCTGTCATCCATTCTGTTTATATGGTCATTCCACTCCTGTTTTCTGTTCAATACCCAGTTGTTAATGTTGTCCACCTTGCACATGTTTCTAATATTCTCACTCCTCTCTCTGTTGAGCAGTGTTTTCCCGGCTATCCTGCGAAGTAGCTTCATTTCGGTTGTCTGCAGTAGTCGCCTGGTTTTCGTTGTTTCTGGTCTAGTTTCTGCAGTGTATGTCATAATGGGCCTTACAGTTGCTTTGTAGATTCGTGCCTTGGCTTCAATTCCGATATGCTTATTGCGCCATATTGTTTCATTCAGACATCCTGCTACTCTTGTTGCTTTTGTTGCTTGCTCCTTATCTCTGCCTCGACATCTCCGTAGCCCGAAATCTCTATGCCGAGATATTTAAATTTCATTTCCTGCTGGATAGATTTACCATCAACCTCAAGCTTGCATCTCAATGGTGTTTTCGATGTAGTCATGCATTTTGTTTTAGAGGCAGAAATTATCATATTAAACGATTTGGCTGTACGGTTGAACTGGTGTAGGAGGCGCTGTAAATCGTCTTCATTTTCTGCAATCAATACAGCGTCATCGGCGTAACACAGGATAGTTATCTCTTTGTCCCCATTTTGTAGCCCCTCATTCCTCTTACTTTTTGATTATCTCGTCCATGATGATGTTGAACAGAAGGGGCTTAACGAATCTCCTTGACGAATACCAGTTCTCACTGGTATCTGTGTGGTAAGCTCCCGTCTAATCTTGCCTGGATCTTGTTCGCAGTATATATATTTTCGATAGTCTTCATTATATTACGTGGGATTTGCCTGTTGTAGAGCAGATGTATAATGTCTGATAATTTGACCCGGTCGAAAGCTTTGAGCAAGTCAACAAAACACATAAATGCTGGCTTATTATATTCTATCGACTTTTCTGTTACTTGTCTTATGACAAATACGGCGTCGGTGCAAGATCTTCCAGATCTGAATCCTTGTTGTTCATCAGCGAAAGAGGTGAGGCTATTTATTTTGTTTGTTATACACTTCGTAGTAATTTTCAGCGTGGTGCTCAACAGATTTATTCCTCTATAATTCGAAGGTACTTTCTTGTCTCCTTTCTTAAACATAAGAATAGTAGTGCTTGTACGCCATTCATCTGGGATCCTGTGATGGTAAAGGATTTTTTGAATTAAAATTGTCAACTCTTGAGTAAGACGTTGTCCGTCATACTTGAGTAGTTCGTTGCTAATTCCGTCCTGTCCAGCACTTTTCCTATTCTTTAATTTTTGTAGGGCTAACTGTATGTCATCCACATTCACCTCGGCAGCTTCGCTCACTATTATTTCCGGTGTACTTAGGTCTTCTTCTGTATCCTCTGTCGAATATAGATCAGTTAGGTACTGAATCCAGGTCTCGCTGGTTATATGCTTTGTTTCAACCAACTCATTTATTTCTTTCCGTTGTGATCGGATTAGTCTCCATATTTATTTTTGTAGCCCGTAGAAGTCTTCTCCATGCTTTTCGAATAAGTTTCCCAGTACTGGTTTTTAATTGAACGTACTAACGTTGTGGTCTCGTTTCGGATTTTTTGATATTCATTGTACGATTCTGGTGTTCTTAATGTTCGATATGTGAGGTAAGCATGTTTCTTTTCCCTGCACTTTTTTGCAACTTCCATACGGAACCACGGAGTTCTGTTTGTGTTCTTCTTACTGTTATTTGATATCCTAGTGCCCAGTGCTTCGTATGCAGCAGTGAGTATGTTGTTTTTTATCTTTTCCCAGCTGCGTTTGACATCATCTTCCTCTGTTATCGGGTTTTCCTCGATTTTTTCCATTTAGCCTGTTCTTGTAGAGTTCTTCTATGGTTGGGTCCCGTAATGATTCAACGTTTATTTTACGTGTTCTTACAGTTGGTTTTGTATTCTTTTGCAGCATGAATTTGATTCTAAGTTTCCCTAACAGTAGACTATGGTCGCTGCCCACATTAGCAGAGTTTAGTGTTCTGACCTCTAATATTTGTGATGGGTGAAAATTTCTATTTGTCACAATATAGTCAATTGTTGATTTCTGACCCCTAGTATTTGCGAATGTATATTTGTACTGTTCTTCATGTTCGAAAAATGTGTTATTGATTCGCAACTCGTTGAAAGTGCAGACACTGATCATTAATTCTCCGTTATCGTTTAACACGTTTTCGTTGAATCTTTGTTTAATTCCTGGTACTATATCATTACTGATACGGGCATTAAAATCCCCAAGGATAAAAATCGGTTGATCGCATGGTAAGGAGTAAATTGTATTCTGAAGTTGTTCAAAGAAAGACTCTCTCTCAGCTTTCGGTTTACTGTCTTCGGGAGCATAAATTGACAATATGTTTAACCTTTGGTCTTCTGTTTTCATCTTGACAACTAAAATTCTAGACGATATATAGTCACATTCTTGTATACAGTCTCGGTACCTCGTGTGGATCACTAGGGCAACACCCTCCTTTGCTCTGTCATGCTTCTGTACTCCACTATAGATCACTGTGTGTTGAGCATGTTGTATCTGGCCCTTGCCTTTCTTCTTGGTTTCTTGTAGAGAGCAGATATCTATTTTGTTATCGTTAAGTTCTTTCAGTATTTCCTGATCTCTGTTGTTAAGTGACTTTATGTTCCAAGTAGCAACACGTAGTAGGTTTTTCCTTTTCCATTTCTTTATCCTTTTTCTCGCATGGGTCTTCGCCTTTGAAGTTACACAGATAATTATTACATAGATATACTGCGTGTAACTCAAATTAGGGCCACCCCTGTAACTTTTTTCTATTTGGAATGATTTGATGAAATTTGGGAATTGGATAGAAGACAACATTTTGAATTTAATATAATTAACATGTGTGACATCCGGCACAACCGAAAACGATACAGCTTTCGAGTTTCAAACGGGACACCTTGAATTTTTTTTGCTTATTATGATTGTTCATCTCATCCTACAAGCTTTCGACATATTTTTAGAAGAAAAACAAAACACACTCTTTTTTTGCAATTTTCATCTTTCGTTTTAGAAGGCTATGAATAGTGACAATTGGCTTAGCGCAACATCTCCCAACACGAAAATACAATATTGTACCACTCATTAAATGAAGTTATTTTTACAAAAGCAGATAAGGGTAATACTGTTATTGCGTTAAATAAAAATGACTTCCTATTTAAAACTCTAAATTTCATTTCGTCCGGAAACTATACAATTATAAACAAAGATCCAACTATTAAATTCCAGAAAATATTAAAATTGCAATAAATTACGCAAAATCTTTAATTAAAGCAATAGATAAATACAAATTAATTTTACCAAACCCTCAACCACCTCAACTGTATTCACTCATTAAATTGCATAAAGTAAATAACCCCGTTAGACCAGTCGTATCTTACGTTACAGCCCCAGCCGTGAAATTGTCGCACAACCTTATAGATACCATTAAAATTATTGTTCATTCAAATCGAAATTTTCTATAAAAATTCTTTCGAATTGATAAATAACATAAAAACGTTAACCTACCACCTAACGCAAAACTTATTTCGTTTGATGTTGAGAATTTATACCCAAGTGTTCCTCCAGGTGATGTTAAAATATTAATCGAAAACATGTTGAATTCGAATCATGTTAACCACATAATTAAATCAGAAATATTGAATCTGTTGGACGTTTGCATTGAAAAAATTATTTTTTCAACAACATCTATTACAGTAGTGAAAATGGTTTGATCATGGAAATCCTTTGAGTCCACTTTTAGCAGAGATTTTATGAATAATATTGAACAGAAAATTCATACACATCCACTTATTTCCAAATTTCTTTATTGGTATAGATATGTTGACGACATCTTAGTATGTTTCATTGAAACTACTCGTCAATTAGACTTATTTTTAATTTCATTAATTCCATCCATTTGAACATTAAATTCACGATAGAAATTGAACAGAACGATTCCATTAATTTTTGGACTTGAAAATCACTAAACAAAATAATAATCATATTTTTCGGTCTTTCGTAAACCAACACATACTGATACAATTATACATAACTACTCATTACATCCAAGTCAACACAAAGTTGCAGCTTTAAACAGCATGGTACATCGGTTACTCAATTTACTTTATCAGTAGAAGATTATAATAAAGAGTTAAACATCATCAAACAGATATCCATTAATAATTCATATAATCCAAATAAGATAGATCTAATCATTCGTAAAAACTGTATCAGAAAGCAATAAATGAAGTATATCCTATTCATAAAGACTATAAAATATTCAACAGTTCAACATTCTGCGGTTCTGCAAGTACAAATATTAAATCCTTTCTCGTCAAACAAAATCTTAATATAACTTTCAAAACTTCTAATAACTTAGGTAAACATATTAAAAATAATAAATCTCGTGTTGAAAAATCAATTAAATCAGGAATCTATGAACTCAATTGCGGTTCTTGTGATAAAATTTATATCGGTAGGACCTATAGGAGTTTTGGCATAAGAACATCTCAACATAAACGTAGCTTCGATAAAAATAAATCTGATTCAAATTATTCAAACCACCTAATAAAAGAAAACCATTCATTCAATAAAAACTTTGACATATTACATATAAAATCAAAAATTCAAAATTAGATCTCCTAGAAGCATTAGAAATAAATAGATACAAACATTCGGACAAGCTTTTGAATGAGCAGGTAGATGTGAATTATTCACCCCTACTTAACTTGTTTAATTAGTTTTTATTACCTTTCGTACTAACTGTACAATGGCTCGGTGTGGATTTTCCTGTTATTCATCCAACTTGTTCTACGATTTGTTTATAATACCATACTCTTCATTCTGTTTGTCATTCTTGATGAAGCTGCTGTGTCAGCGAAACGTCGTCGAATTTTTTCAAATGAAGTGTAGATTAAAGTTGAACCTTGTGTTTTCTATCTCATTTATATCATGGATCTACATCAAGTAACGGCCTCCACAATTCAAATACAATATTGTATTTAAACATTTAATTTCTCATTTTTTACAGGGTGCCGAAGTTAATAACAAAGGAGGGAATAGCTAAAATGAAATAGTTATAATGAATATTCAAAATTACCATCATTCTCTCGAACACAACATCGAACACGATTGGTGGTTCCCCCCACAATATTACATAACTTGGGCTGTAATGCCTGCAATAGCCTGTCTCAAACAGTTCTCCAATTCTTGTTGGGTTCTAACAGGTGTTTGGTAAACCTCATTCTTCAAATGGCCCCACAGGAAGAAATGTAGTTTACTCAAACCTGGCGATCTAGTTGGCCATTATATGGGACCATTAGTACCCATCCATTTCCGTGAAAAATATCGCCGAGACCTCCTTTGTGTTGTGAAGAGGTTCACCATCTTGTTGAAAATATATTTCATTCACAACAGCTAATGGCAACTCGTCCAATTCATCTTGTATTTGGGTCGTCAAAAATTCCAAATATCTCTCCCCTGTCTATGAACCTTCAGAAATTATAGGCTATTAAATATCTTCCCATCATCCCCATCCAGACATTGAACCTAAAACGTTCTTGGAAGTTTCCATCTTGATATCTGTGCTCATTTTTTTGTGACCAGTACCTGGTATTTTGGCAGGGTATTCTTGAGTATGGAGAATGTTCAAGAAAACGAAATTCGTAAGCTGCGTAAGTATTTCAACTCAAGGTCAACTCAGATCTTTGCGCGACGCTGATCTTTCCAACCATCACTTGAGCATTACCCCAACTCAGTCACGCACTGAAAACCAGATTTTGGAGGAACGGCTCGGTAGAGCCCTCCATGGAAGATACTCTAATAGTCTTCAGGACAAGTCAGTAGATAAATTTGAGTCGGTGGACTACATACGCGCAGGTTATCTCTTTCCAGAAACTGAAGGTCGACTAGCAGCTGTTGGGATCAAGTTGCACCAACTAGAGCATACATCAAATATATAACAGGTCGTGATATACCTGCAGACCAGTGTCAAAGATGTGCCTTAGCCCCAGGATAGAATCAGCACATAACTTCGTCATGTTCCATGTTGGCGACGAACGAGTACCTGGAAAAAAAACGCAGTGGCAAAGCTCTACCTTCAAAATATAGCCCTAAAAATGGTCTGTTAAAGCAGCCGATTAAAAACTATCTTTATAATCCAAAATAACTTCTTGATAACTCTTGGTTAAAATTATACCGGGATTCCACAGTTGTAACTGACAGACCGGTTGGCCATAATAGACTAGATATGGTACTTCTAGACTTGGAAGAGAAAACGGCCCTTATAATGGATAGTACGGTGACCGCTGACGACAAAGTGAATGAGGCCTTTCTCGAAGAGATCTCCATATATCAATATCTGGCGTTCGAAATGAAAGAAATCCACCAGTTGAAAAGTGTCATCATTTTGCCTTAGATGATCTCTGTTAATGGGATTGTTGAGATCCATCTTCGGGATAGCACCAATAAACTTGGACTTGACCGTACACCTATCTCTCAAGCACCGAAAGAGGTATTTTGTCCACAACTCGAATTCTGAGTAGATTTCTCAACTGTTCCTGAACTTATCTTAGCGAAATTGCCCGATGAGTTCGCTTCTTACCCTATATGGTGAAAAAAATGAAAAACTATATATAAATATATATTTTTATTTAATTATTTTTCTTATTTATTGTTGCAAAACATACGAACTCCTATAGATAGACCCAAGTACCGGGGTTCACAAAAATAACAGCAGAAAAATAAAAAAAGTGAAACTGTCATACAAAATGAAATGATGACTTTCATAAAAATTCAGGAGAAAAAAAAGACTCACTAAAGATTACAGAATCAAGCAAAATAACATGAAAACTCAAAACTACTACAATGAGGATGATTCAGATCTTATGAGATATGCAATAACATTATTTTTGTGAGAAAAAAGAAGTTCATGAAAAATATCTATACTGGCAATATGCCAATTGTACAGACGCATAATTCGCAAGAAAACAGAATGATAAAATAAACTAGTATGCGTCTTCGGAACGTAGAAGAGTGCATTCCGACGACTAGGATACACGGGAACATCGAAAGTGAGATAATTAACAAGCGGAAAACTAAAAGAATGTTTTAAAATTCGATGAAGAAATACAGTGTCGAAAAGGACTCTCCTCTGCTCCAAGCTTGAAATTTTGTGATGACGCAAACTTAATTGATAATCATGGTAAGAACTGAAAAATCTAAAGTTGAAACTACTTGTAATAGTGAGGTGACCAAACAGGTACAGCATATTCCAAATTACTCCTCACCAACGAGAAATATAGCATTTTTAAAGATCTTGAATCACTGAAACTTTTAGTAATTCTTAGAAGGAAACCCAACATTTTGAAAGCCCTAGAAACTATATGATCAATATGATACTCAAAGGACAACTTAGAATCAAGATATATACCAAAATCCTTATTTGG
Source organism: Cryptolaemus montrouzieri (assembly GCA_013387265.2). NCBI lineage: Eukaryota > Metazoa > Arthropoda > Insecta > Coleoptera > Coccinellidae > Cryptolaemus > Cryptolaemus montrouzieri. The sequence goes on from JABFTP020000185.1 coordinate 143,599,173, forward strand.
TTTACCCTCCCAATTACAAGCCCATCAACAGAAAAAATAGCATCGAAGACATTGACATTCTTTGTAAACCTTATATGCTTACACTTATCAATATTTAATCGAAAATACCTACTTTGACAAAATGAGAAAAGTCTGTCAAGATCACAACCGCAAAATATCATCATAGGACCAAATAGCACTGTACCCTCTAAGATCGTCGGCATATAAATCATGTTTTGTATAAAGAAAACATTCCGAAATATCATTAATGAATATTTGAAAATAAAGGGACCCAGACGTGACCCTTGAGGAACACCAGAGGTGACACGAATGAAACCGGAATGAGCTCCATTGAGTGCAACATACTGCAGTATATGCGACAGATACGATTCTATCCATTTCAGTGAGGACTCCACCACACCAAAGTCCTCTAGAACCCACAACAAAAAGGCATAATGTACCTTATCGAAGGCCTTAGCCATGTCTATTTAGACGGAATCAATTTGATTACCATCATCGAAACTACTACTTATGAAATTAACGTAAGGAGTTAAATGAGTTAACACTGACCTACCTTTGATAAACCTATGTTGAGATTGAATCAACTTGGAAACGGATGAGTGAAAAAATTCATCAGTTCCTATTGCTTCAAAAATTTTACCAAAACAACTTAGCATAGAGACAGGTTGGTAATTACTTACTGCATTTTTCTTACCACTTTTGAAAATAGGTACGATCTTTGCCGCCTTCCACTTATGTGGAAAGACACATTGTACTAAAGATTTGGTGAAAATAATTTTAAGTGGAGTCGCCAAACTAGAGGAACACCATTTTATAAAAATTGGTGGGATGGAGTCCGGACCTGGACCCTTCGTGACATTCAGTCCCTCGATTTCAGCTTTGACATCCTTCAGATCTATCGTGTTAAATGTAATCGATGAAGAAGATTCATATCTACTTTGGTAAAGAACAGGTTTATACGGATCTTCATAAACACTAGAAAATACTCAGAAAAAGCATCAGATTTTTTCACCATGACACATGGTTTGAGGCATCCTCTGGCTATCTCTTAACTCGCCCACATAATACCAAAGAAGCTTAGGATTTTTCACAATTCCGCCCTCTACAGAAGCAATTTGTTTCTTATGATCTCTTTGAATTAAGATCTTACATTGTTTACGCAAAATACAAAAATTTTCATACAGAAAACGGTCTTTGAATTTTTTAAATATTTGATGTAAATTAGTTTTATCCTTAATGCATTTAATAGTGTCTAACCTAACCAAACCGCGAAGGGAATTTATCACACTTAACAGATCTACGAGACACACACTTATCGATAACTTTATTCAAAGCAGAATAAAATGAATCTACACATTCACAACGGTAGAACATAACAAAGTTTTCCAATTCAAACTTGACAGTGCCGAATTTATCGCTATATAGTCGTACAACATCGAACAGAAGACACATCAGTAGAATTCGACAAAATCAAATGCAAGATTTTATTATAATGACTGGTGATACCACTGAACTGATTATCGGAATTATAAGAAGAAAAATCCTGAACGAGGAATGCGCATCGCCGCGAACATCACTGATGAAGCCGCACTTTCCTATTTCCTGTACTTGACACCTTCACATATACATCCTCCACTAATTTACATATTTCTTAGTGATACACCATCAGCCGTAATTTTTCAAATAAACACCTCAAAAAATTCTAGGGAACACTTCTGAATATCGATATATCGTATCCAGAACGATCAATATGGATGATTTTTTTTAAGAAATGAACACCTGCATCAATTTCTCACCAAATTATGTAGAGTGCCGCAACAAATTTCAGTTTTTTTTATAAAAAACTAAAAATGCAGCAGATGCGACGCTGCTTTATAATAATTTCATGTATTCAGTGTTTGAAATCAGTTAGTTGACACTTTGTTTCTGTTGTGAACACAAATGAAAGATTCAAGTTTTGTGATTCGACCATGGAAAGCCGTTGGCATGCTCCAAGCTGGGAGCTCACAACGGGAAGTATTCAGGGTTCTGGGAAGTAGCCCAAGTGTCATAAACCGTGTATGGTCGCGTTTCAATGAAACAGGTAGCTTAGAAAAACGACATACAGGTCGTTTCAGGATTACTATCGCCCAAGACCGAATTTTGGTTTTACAAGCCAGAAGAGATCGTACTACCACAGCATCTCAATTAGCTCAAGAGCTATCACGAGTTCATCATGTACAAAGTTTCGACCAAACTGTGAGAAATCGACTGCACGAAGGTCAACTCCACTCCAGACTTCCTTTAAGAGTTCCACAACTGACCCATGGAAATCGCGCTGCTCGTTTAGCTTGGTGCCAAGAACACGTAAACTGGGATCAAGAGAGGTGGGCCACAGTTCTCTTCAGTGATGAATCCAGATTCAGTTGTTATTCCGATTCGGGAAGAATTCGAATATGGAGGGAACCTGGAAAGCAAAACCGTCTCCAGCATGCTCGAGAAGTTGTTAGACAGGGAGGCGGATCAGTGATGTTTTGGGAGGTATACGCCTTGGTGGAAGAACTGACCTCGTTTTCATACAGAACTCACGGGAAATTCTTACGCAAATGAGATAGTTTTACCTGTAGTGGTACCGTATCTCCAAACAATGGATCAAAATCCACTCTTTCAACAAAATAATGGCCCTCCTCATCGTGCAAGAGTTGTCTTGAACGTTCTTGAAGAGAATGATATCGATCTTCTACTGTGGCCATTCTGCTCCCCAGATCTGAATCCCATCGAGCATGTGTAGGACACCCTAAAAAAAATCTCCTGCATCACAACGTCTTCCATCATGAACAGGAGCTTCGATTAGCGGTTCAGGGGGCTTGGAATGACTTAGGCCAAAATGTAATAGACAATTTAATATTGAGTATGCCGCGACGATGCCAAAGTGTCATTAATATCAGAGGTGGACCGTCTGGGTACTGAAAAATATAAGTGCTTCCATATCGTTTCGAAAATATTAGTTCAGGATATTTTGTGTTTTACCAAATTTCAAATTTTTTATAATATATATATATATATATATATATATATATATATATATATATATATAGAATCGCTACTATCGATTATATATATATATATATATATATATATATATATATATATATATATAACGTATAACCCGACTATATATCTGTTTATGCAATCAAAGTTTTTCATGAAAAATATAAATCCACCACCCGGTTATTAATACCACTGTCCGGCAATGATCATAATCAAAACATATCCCGGAATGAGTATATATGAGGATAACGTAAATGGTAATGTTATCAAAATATATCAATCTACCATAATATACATAAATTAGCTTTATCAGCCAATGATATTAATGTACCAACGAGTAGTGTCAGAGACTTTCACCCCGGAAAAATTCAGTGTTTACCTTAGTATTCTTAGTACTATCCAAGTCAAAATTATATTCGAAAAGGGGTGGAAGTTCCCATTGACGTTAATTCAAGATCACATAAAAACATAAGAAAAAACTATATATGTCACTTGAAACACTAACAAAATCCTACTACTACTTGTATTTCAGGAAGGGAGCTTCAAATGTAAATGTAAATAAAAATCTGCAGAGATTTCCTATTTGCAAGTGAATTGAGAAAATTGAAAATCAAGGTTGTATTGAAGTATGAATTATATGTAAACATCATCCAGTGGGAAGACCTCTATTCTATTCTATTGAAAATTAAATTTCATTTCAAATGAAAATCAATTCCCATCAATGGTTAGAAGAGCGTGAGATGGTAACGTGATTACCTCACTGCCAAATTGAAATTCAAGATTCCCATTCATACGTACTTAGTTGCATACCAGCATTCCGGGATTAGGAGTAATGAATATGCTAGGAAGCCTTTGACATACTACTGTCTCGCTTATGAGAGACCTTCTGGTATACGACGACGTACTTATGTATTGGATAATATTCAAATTTCCAGAGTTGACAATAAGGCACCACAATTATCCCAGTATAAATTATTCAAATTTGTATTTGTTGGATAGGGAGTGATTGGTTTCAATCAAAACGTTCTGATTAAAAAGTTGATTCACTCAAATCATCAGAAGTGACCTTTATTTTCATGAAACAGACGATTTACAAAATTGGAAATAGTATTCAGAAAGTTCTAAATATTTGTTTCCTATTAATCAATCTCACCCAATAATTACAGTTTAGTTTACTAGATCTAATCGATATTTATAATTCTCAAATATATTGGATGCGAAATTACTACCAGATAAATATTGTCACATGTTGTTACAGCAAACAAAATTGTTAAAAATTTAAAATAACAATAAATTATGCAGTTTTTCGCTTTAAATCTAAATTATTGAGAATTAAGAAACTATCAGAAGAGATTCTCAAATTTTGAAATAGAAAAACTTTTAGGAAGTTCTATCTCCGTTATTTATAATCTTAATTCTTGACTTGACCTCCTTGTTAAAAGAGCATAGTCTTCAGAATGAGTTTAAAACAATCGTTTCACTTTTAAATGTGAATTTAAAAAGTAATACAATTCTTTTACACTAATAAGAATTAAGAAACTATCATTCTCTAGGAGAAAGAAATTATTTATTTATTTATTTATTCATTTATTTATTTATTTATTTGTTTATTTATTTATTCATTTATTTATTTATTATTTAAGTACAATATGAGGAATGTCCACAGCCGAAGCCAAATTGACATTCACTAGATGAATATTAGTTACCTAGAATCTAGTATTCTAAAAAAGAATATTACATAAGACATTAATAGTGAGTTGTATTCACAGAAAAATGAAAAAAGAAATACGAAATGAATATTACAAAAACGAACGATTGAATGAATTTTATATCAGTCAGTAAAGAGCAAGCGTAACGTTCTCTTCAAAGAGGCCAATGTGACCCCAAACAAATTGATACTCCTATGCGTGTTGCAGACGCGTAGCATCCTATCGATAGGGGAGTTCTGTGCACTATTAGTTTTTCTAAAAGTTATAGAGAAGAGGTCGTGGTGCCTCAATGATTTCATAGGAACATTAAAGGTAACCATGTGCAAGATCTCAGGTACCTGAAATACGCAGTTCAATATTTTAAACAAAACCAAAATAAATTGAAATATTTACGGGCAGGAGCGTAGTCGTGGTTCCGGATAACAAAGTTAGTTTTGAAGCATATGAACCGTATGAATCTATTCTGAATGCGTTCAAGTCGGTTGGAATAACAATCATAACGAGGGTTCCAAATACATGAGGCAAAATTTAATTTACTGTAGATGTAAGCATAATATAAAGTGATAAGTGATTTTACATATTTAAATTCCTTACTTTTCCTGAAAATATAACCCATCATTCGACTTGAACTATTTGCTATGCGATCTATGTGTGCATCGAAGAGCAACTTCGAAACCCAGATCAAAAGCCGTGGACACACGTCGCAGCAATGAATTTCCAATTGAGTACTGAAAAGTGATAGGGGAATGGTTTCTAGTAAAAGTTATCGTGAAACATTTATTTAAATTCAAAAATAATTGGTTTTCTCCACAGTACTCAACCAAGTTATTCAAATCTAGTTGAAGATCAAGGCAGTCCCTTAAGCATGTGATAGATCTAAAAACTTTCAGATCGTCTGCATAGAGCAAGAATCTGGAATGCCGGAAACATTTATCTATGTCATTTATATAAATTAAGAAAAGAAGCGGACCGAGATGAGTTTCCTGCGGTACCCCAGAAGTACTAATGAAAGATTCAGATTTAAAACCATTTGAACTAACGAAATGTGACCTATTCAGTAGATACGATTGGATCCACTCAAGCAACCAACCACTTACACCTACTTCGGCTAGTCTAAAAATGAGAATATCGAAACTTATTTTGTCGAAGGCTTTAGAAAAATTTGTGTAAGTAGCATCAGTCTGAATTTGAGAATCCATTGCACTCTGTAGGTACTCACTATAAACGATCAAATTAGTTTCCAGAGTCCTACCCTTAAAAAATTCGTGCTGTTGTGGGATAATGAAATTTTTCACATGAGAAAAAACATACTTATAAAATATACGTTCAAATACCTTAGCAATGATCGAAAGCTTGTTAATAGGTCTATAATTAGAAATATCATTTTTGTCTCCACTTTGGAAAATTGGGACAACGGCGGACTCCTTCCACTTTTTTGGAAATACACCATTAATCAGAGACTGATTGAACAAAATATGCAGTGGTTTACTTAATTTGTGAGCGCAATTTTTGAGAAAAATAGGTGGAATGCTGTCTGGACCTGAACCTCTCGAACCTCTTCCTCTTCAATGTGAATATTTGATAGTACATCATTATTGCAGTTTTTAACAGTTACACCACGACTACGCTGCTGACTTACAGGAACCTTTACACTCGAAATAACGGGCAAAAAGATTGCATATCTCTTTTCCATCTGATGAAGAAATATCCCCATACCTCATTTCATTAGATAGTTTAGAGCCGCCCCGTCCCAGAGAGACATATTTCCAGAATGATTTGCTGTTCGTTGGCAGTTCCCGCTCAATGTTAGAGGTGAATTTATTCAAATCAAGTTCAATAAGTTTCTTCGAATGAGCACGAAGCTGTTTGAATATATTGAGATCATTGACATTTTTACTAATTTTCCATTTTTTATGAAATTTTTGCTTTTCTCTTATTGTAGCAATAGTAACTTTCGAAAAGAATGAAGGAAAACACTTAGTGACTCTTTTCTTAGGAACAACAGAACCGATTATGTCATTGATTCTCTCATAAAAAATATCCAGATTTTCATCAATGCCCTTAGAGCTGCTGTTGAGCAGAAACTCCCAATTCACCAGCGATAATGAAGCATTAACAGCTTCATAATTCGCACTTCTAAAATCGTAATAAAAATTTTGAATTTTCGAATTTTTCATCATCTTCTCTTAAGACAAGGCAACTAAAACTCCAGTGTGGGATGATGTGTGTCCTCGTTTACAAACGGATGAGCACTTTTATGTATATTCGAGACAATTTCTTTATTACACAAGACTATATGAAATGAAAAAGTTCCACGGAGCTTTATCTCCGTTATTTATAATCTCAATTCAAGATTTAATACGCTTGACCTTCTTGATACGAGCGCATAGTCTTCATAATGAGTACGACACCTAAAACAAAACAATTGTTTCAGTATTAAATATGAATTCGAAAATATGGAAAAATTGTGGTACCATTTGATCGAACAAAAACGTCGTCTATTAAAAAAAATTTCTAATTAATTCTGCGATAAGTGAGGCTATTACTAACTTATATAGAGACTGAGATCCGCTACAGTGACATCGTATTTGACCTGTCTGTTATGAAAAAGAGTGAACGGTCATTCGACCTCAAAAACAGAAAAAAACCGGCGAAGAATGGCTAAACTTATTCAGACGAATGAGTATTCGACAGCATACTGAAGAACTATCACTTCGTATAGGTTCGTGCAAATAATTCTAATCGATAACACTTTACAACAAAGTTGCAGTTTTCGTCTGATGAATGACTTATGTCACTTGATGTTCACTAATTTGCCGTCACTGATTCTAAGTATACTCTCATCTGTTTCCCTACAGCTCTTGTTTACCAGTAAAAGCTTTTATTAAAAAGACAAATAAAATTACCGTGATAATTGAAAAAAATATTGACTTACTTGTTATAATTTGATATGGCAACGTCAAGAAGAGTGTGAATGCTACAAATTATTTTTGTTTGAATGTTTTTGGGGAGCGTGTTTTGTGATTCAATCGATGGCATGGAGCGATCATCGCTTCTTTGTGAAGAGGCTCTTATACTGGGTATGAATTTTTCCATGATCCACCCTGTATCCCCATTGAGATGTAATTAGATCAGAAAAATTCGTTCACTGTAATCAGATAATTCTAAATACCTATCCAATGAGCTATAACTCTGACTAACTGATTAATTCCTAGATTTGAGGGGTTTACACCCTCATCTGAGGGGGTGACTGAGTGGGTGTGGTGGAAGCACAACAGCCAAACAGATGTTTTCCCCAAAATAGAACAGTATTTCGGTGACTGTTGATTCGAAATCGACAGATTTTGCAATCACTGAAAATAACCTGTCTTTTGACGAAACAGCCTGTATCTTTTTCCGAATATGTCAAAACTCAAAAATTATTACACATTTGTGTTGAGAATAAAAAGAGCTTTCCAGTGAAGTATCACTCGACCTATGTTCCGTATTCAAAAAATTGGGTTTTGTGCACCTCTGCTTAGGGGGTTGATGTAAAATAAAATCACCGTGTGTTGAAAGATTTCCCCCTGCCGACAAAAATTGACTTCTTTCTGCTTGTTGTCTAGAAACGAATAGTTTAGCAGTTCTTGAGTTTTTTTCGTTTTAGTTGCCCCATTCGGTATGTATTATAACAGGAGTCGACCCATCAATATAAAAGCTCAACTAGCTGCTACTCTGGGACAGTCTATTCCTTAGTTTGCAACAGTAAATTTTGTATAGGGGAATTTAAAAGAAGCTGTTCTAGCTGCGAAGCAGGCGACCAAATACCGTAGCCACGTCAGAAATACTGAGGTAGTTCCAATATTCTAATTATAGCCTTCACCTGCCAAAGTCTTTGCGGATGTTCCCATGGAATCGCTTTGATAATACGATGAATATATGGGTTATTCATTGGGGTAATTTCGCTCTTCAACCTACATAGTAAAACTGTCTTCGATTGTCAGGTATTTAACTTATTATGTATTCTGAATCTAACTACTAAAAGTGGAACAAACTTTCCTCTGATTATACAAAACTATTTAGAAGTTTTTCAAACAATTTCCTATTCCGTAATGTCCTTAAAACTTTCATTATAAAATTAGAATTTAGAATATTCAACACGAGCTGTGAAAATTCTTGATAATTTTCTCATCGCAAAGAGTTCATAAAGACAAACTTCATCAAGTGAAACTATTCAACTATTTATAGATACCAAACTCAGAATAAGCTTTTCTTATCGCAATATTTCATAACTTGTAATTGCTGTATACTTTCGCTTGAAGAAATCATTGAGATGCAAAAATTGCTCATAATTTTAGCAGGTGGATTTATTGTTATGCTATGTTTCGAAGATTTGTTTTGTAGCGTATCGTAATTGGTCTGAAAAGAGAATTTCTCGAGTCTCTCCTCCTTCGAAACCGAAAATTTATCGAATCTATTTGATTGTGTCGAAGCGCTCTAGTAGATTATATAGACGAAGGGCGTAGCTATCTAGAATGAGACATATAGGATCATTAACACAGACAATTTTGGTAGAAAAGGTTGTAAAAGTATTGTCACATTACTATCTTGAATGTGATGCTAAATAAATATCATACTTCAAATAGATTCGCCGAAAATACATAGAATGCAAAAATTTTGTAAGATAATTAATTATAATTGAAACCTCTATCAGGTAGTTGTTCAATGAAAAGAGTACACACAACCTAATTTATATGGAATCACCCGATATTTTGAATATTACCCAAGGGATATTGGAAATTTAGAAAGGATTGGTAAAATTGATCCCTTTTGAGATCTTTCAATTGAAAATGAAATAAATTGAGATATATTTTAAGAAAGCAACAAACAAAAGAAAATAAGACACTGTCCGCATGTAGTTTGAGAATTGAAAATTGTTTTCTCACGGAGAAGGTGTTTTTTTCTCGACTTCAGTAGCTTGTGTTACCTCCTCTTTCCATGGTACAAGCCTGAATCCGTCTAGGCATGTTTTGGATAAGGTTTTCGACCTCCTCTGTGGTGATATTCTGCCACTCTTCTCTGGCGGTTTGGATGAGCTGTTGTGGGATTCTTGGATTATCCTGGCGTGATTTAATTCTCCTTTTGAGACTATCCCATAAATGTTCAATAGGATCTAGGTCTGGAAATCAAGCTGGCCAGTCCAAAATAGCGATTACCTCTGTTTCAAGATAATGTCGCGCGAGGTTGCTGGTATGCAGGTATCATGCATAAAAGTGAAATTCTCACCGTGGGCACCTCGCTAGAGTCTCGCTATGGGCTCCAGCACTAGGTCCACGTAATTTCTAGATGTTACACTCGCAGGAAACGAAATCCAATCTGTTTTGCCTCCCAGCATAATGCCCCCTTGGTATTTCGGTATTTGTCTTGCTGCTTGATTTCCATGAACCGTTAGAACCCGATTCCGGCGGTCATCTGATCGAACAACAATTCTGGTCTCATCCGAAAAAAGAGCATTTCGCTAATTCTCAATATTCCAATTCTGGTGCTCGATACACCAATTAAGTCTGTTAATTTTTGTTGACTGGCTAGCTCTGGAACTGTTAAAGGCCTTCGTCTATATTAACCCCTTCAACGAAGTCTTTGACGTATCGTTAGGACTGATATTCTGATGCCTGTTGCTTCCAGAAATTGCCTTTGGAGTATGGGGTGCGACGCACTAGGGTCTTCTTCTTCTTCTTCACCGTGTAGAAGGCGTAGCGCCTGTTCAGTTCCGGTTTCCCTGCAGCAGTTCTTGTGAAGTTGATTGCCAACTGTCCCGCCATCGTTTTGGTGGTCGTCCAACGGGTCTTCTTCCGTGTGGTATGTTGTTATATACGATTTTGGCTATTCTATCTGTGGTCATTCTGTTTACATGCTGGTTCCATTCTCTTCTTCTTTTTCTTACCCACCTTACAATATCGTCTGTTTCACATTTTTCCCTTATGTCGGTATTTCTTTGTCTGTCATTCAATGAGTAACCGGTTATAGTTCTTAGCGTTTTCATTTCTGTTGTTCTTAGTATCCTCTTTGTTACCGACGTTTCCGCTCTTGTTTCTGCCCCGTATGTCTTAATTGGTCGCACACATGTTTTGTAGATTCTGGATTTGCATGGTATACTGAGGTGTTCATTTCTCCAAATTGGTTGTTTACTTGTCTCCTCACTTCATCTTCAAGGTATCCTGTGCTTGTTATTTTGCACCCTAAGTATTCGAATGACAAGACTTAGTCTATAGTGGCGATGTCAATTGTTAACTTGCAGTGCAGAGGTTCCTTAGCTATGGTCATGCGTTTTGTCTTACTTGTTGAGATTTCCATATTTTGCGCGTTTGCTAAAGGTGTATAACATTCTTTGTAGGTCGTCTTCTGATTCTGCAATGAGTACTGCGTCATCGGCATAGCATAAGATGTTAATTTTGTAGGTTCCCATGCGGTATCCTAGTCCCAAGTTTTTAACGGTCTCTACAAGTTGGTCCATAACAGTATTAAATAGTAGAGAGCTAAGATTATCACCTTGGCGGATGCCTGACGTTGTTCCGAAATGCTGCGTTAGGGTGTGGTTTGTTCGTATTTGCGTTGTTGTATTAGTGTTCAGATCTTTTATGAGTCTTATATATTTTTTGGGTATCTCTTTGTTTTTCAGTATCTTCAAAACATCCTTCAGTTGGACACTGTCGAAGGCCTTCGTTAAGTCTATGAAACAAAGATATGCTGGAGTGTTATATTCAAGAGACTTTTCTACAAATTGCCTTGTTATAAATAGTGCATCGACCGTGGACCGGTTTTTTCGAAAGCCTTGTTGCTCTTCGCTGATTGGCATTGTTGACGTTATGTCATCAGCAAGAATCTTTGTAAGCGGTTTCAAAGAGGTGCTTAATAAGGTTATTCCGCGATAGTTGGCAGGATTTGTTTTGTCTCCTTTTTTAAAGATAGGCACTGTTACACTTCTTTTCCATTCTTCTGGTATTTTTCCGTGTTGAATTATGATGTTACAGTTTTGTGTACTTTTATCTCATGGCTTCTCCGCCATATTTGATCATCTCATTTGTTATCTCATCTTCATTTGGAGCTTTCCTATTTTTAAGTTTACTTATTGCCTTAGCTACTTGCTCTTTCGTGATTGTTACCGGTATATTTATGTCATTTTCTAAGTCTTCTTCTGGGGGTTCTTCTTCATATTCTGATTCGGTGTAAAGATTTTTGAAGTATTTTTCCCATGTTTCGTTTGTGATTGTTTTCAGTTGTATAGTTTCATTGTGTCCTTTTTCATACCCCTTAATAATTTCTAAATTCGTTTTTGCGCTCGGTATATATCCGTTTCCATTTCAGCACTAAATCTCTGCCAGTATTCTTCTTTAATTTCCTGAACTCTGTTATTCACCCTACTTTTTATTTCTATGTATCTATTTCGGTTCTCTGGTGTCGGATGGTTCTTATATTCTAGATATATTTGTTTTTTTCCTTTGTAATGTTTTTGACTTCAGTGGTGAACCAGGGTTTATTATTAGGTTTGCCGTTCTGTGATACCGTGCTGGTTCCCAAGGCCTCTGTGGCACCCTTGTATATGTTTTCTTTTAGTTTGAGCCATGCTATGTCGGGATTATCTTGCTGCAATATTGGATTACGAGTTATATACTGTTTGCAACGGTTTGAATAAAGTTGTTTTGTGCTCTCTTTGTTGAGCGATTCTACGTTAAATTTTTAAGTTTTTACACATGGTGTTTTCTTTTTTTATTGAGTTGTCATCTTCAGTTCTTCAGCACTAGGGTCTCTTCTCATATATTGGCACAAAAAACGGTCTTGTTCTTCAAGAGTGATATTCCTGCGACTTCTTCTATGCCTATTTTGCAGAGATTGTAGCTCCACGTATCGTAAGTTTTTGAAATCACCCCCTGTGATACCTCCATTGTGGCCGCTTTATCCCTATGAATCACCCCTTCTTCAACGAGATCAATTATTTGACCCTCTGCATATCGGACAATCCAATGTAAAGCATTTTCAATTATGATTATAGTCTCTTTTAAATTTTGGAATTCACAGTTTCAAATTTCAGTGACGACTGGGTACAATATAAACATTTCTTATCATACTATCCAGTTTTCCACAACAAAAAACTTCACTTCACTCTTCACAAGTAGTCAAAGAACCATGGTTAAAAACAAGATTAATGTGAAATACCGAGTGATTCCATATAAATTTGGTTGTGTGTATTTTATTAAATTCATGGAACTTTTAAATTTTCAGTATAGTCGAAAATTCCAAAAACTTGGAAATATTGATCGTATTGTAATGTGCTACCTTCCGAAAGTCAATTATTCTTCAAGTAGGTTGAATAGGCCATATGAGTATAGACCTACTTACATCTTAATAGAGTATTGAATTGATAATCATATAAAAAGTACTAATGTAAATTGAATTATGTTTCATTGAAATTATTGAAATGAATCTTGCCCTTGATAATTGATAACCACTTTATGCAACCAATTATTTAAACAAAGCGAATATAATGTACACAGAGTCTTTCTTTAACAATAAGAAATATTTCAACTGTGGAATCCTGGACTATATTAAGATTTAACCCAACCCTCGTTGATAAATTGTGTCGCCTTAGTGAGATGCAGAATGCCAAACTTCCGTTAAAAATTTGGGTTTTTGTTGGTATCTCGTTGATCTTCTGTTCGATTCTAACAAGAGGCTTATTTCACTTTCGTTTGTTTTAACTAATCGACTCCAGTGGCGTCCCGGCAGACAGTTAACCAAAAGTTTCGATAGAAAACAGCACGCCACTGATTTTTTTTCAATTTTCATGTTTATGTTCATATTAATCTACTCAAAGTAGAACTTAGAGTCCGGTGAGTTTTTTACGTATATGTTCTAGTTTTTGAGATATAAATGAAAACCACTCTGTAACTTGTCCGTGATACTAAGTACAGAACCCTAAAACTCGAGACAGAGATAATTTTTCTACGAAGAATTAAAACAAAAGTTTTTTAGGATTGTTCAAAGTATATCTCAAAATCAAAAAATTTAACCGGTACACTAAAATCAGTACTAACTTTGCGAGGACCGATTTTAGTAAACAGGTTAAATTTTCTTATTTTCATATCAACTTTGTTATTCAATATAGAACATCCTGTATATTGCTGACTAGTTCGATTACACTTGTTATTCCAATTACAAAAGCACCTAACACATTAGTCTAGCTTGTTTCGATTTTGAAATATACTAGAGAATTATCGAGCTCTACAGGTATCTCAAGTTGAGTGACGTTGGAGAACTAATAATACTATCGTTCTGAAATTTTGGTAAATATAGAGAGAATTCCTTAACGGCATCATGCTTGTCTGAGTAGGTACTTGAGACAATGGAGAACTGTTCTTGGTCTATACCTGTGATGACTCCAGGTCTAGTTGGGAAAACCAATGCCAATCTTTAAGTATGAGCAAAATAACAATAATATACAGGTTATGCTTATAATCAGACTTTCATGTAGAACTACTGAGAAAATGCATAAAATTTGCAAATAAGCACTTTGCATATAATCTGGCCTTTATTAATTACATAATGTAACGATATCCAATCGTCCCTGAAGCCGACCCTGTCACCGCCCGGTGGACTGATGAGTACGGGGTACTTTCGGGAGACTTCGAGAAAGATTTAAAGGTTTCAAAGTGTTACCGTTTCCGAAAGGTTCTCTAATGAAGATCTGGAACAGAGCCGAAGGTACGCAAGTGTTCTAGAACAATTCGTACTCGTATATAAGAAGAGAGCGCGAAGCGCAGATGAATTAGTTGGAGTACAGAGCGCGAATAAGGGACAAATTGTTAGATAAATTAAGCAGTATCGATTGTTTTATATAAATTAGTCATTTAGTTTAGTGTTACAATTGTTCAGTCTACGTGTAAGTAAACTAGTTAGAGTTTTGTAACGTTGAAGTGTTTGATTTGAATCCACAAATAATTTCAAGAACTAAGAAACGTTACAATAAGAAATGTTTTCAGTAGATACGGACATATAGCTTTTCGAAAGGATTATAGGTAAATATGGACTCCGGACTGCAGTTCTGATAAATATATCAAGGAGCTTTAATGAAACCGATTTAAATATAAATCACAGGGTAATTAACAATCAATAAATTGTTTATTTTCCCTGATCGATAATGAGAGCAGAAATCTGATTCGATATGCACATTATCATGAAATTCGAACTTTATCAATTTCTTGATCTAAAATGTCATGGAGAAATTAGTTGCTTGATAGTTAACGCGATACATCCGTCGTGTATTGATATTATTTGGATGTAAATTCACATTATAAGGAGAATTACATGAACTAATTAATCGAGTTATGTCACATTATACGTCAACTAATACAACATTCGATCATTTCAGCTCTAATATGAGTATAATGGAAACGTTGAATGTCAACTACAATCCTTAATTTGTTTATTTAAGCTGCTGAATCGATAATGTTTCACTCAACAGAAATAATTTAATGCTATGTCATCAGGAAATCATCATGTCAAAATAATCTTTTACTCTATCTTCCGCCAATGTTCATGTATAATTTTCCCTTATTTCCACCATCCATGGAATTCTTTATTTTGGACGAAATAATTTTTTTAAATTATGAAAGATTTTATGTGATCAAGTGATAGTCCTCATCGAACTTTCTAAGAGTTTCAATCTGTTGAATTTATTGAAGATAGCGATTGTTTCTTATTTTGATTTTAAAACAACTATTAAGATCACTGAAATGAATCTGTTATATGTTTTGGAAATATTGCCGAGCGTTTTGAGAGCAACTATGAAAAGTTCGCTTTCCGAGCTTAAGTCAAGTTAACCTCTCTTTTCATAAAAGCTTTGAAGTTCAAGTTTCTTGAATCGCAAAACTTCAAAGCTGTGAATCAGAACACAACGGCAGTCAAACATTGCTTACTATTCTTTTACGAGCGATATCATGGATAAGAGTAATAAGAACATAAAATTCGAAAACGCAAATATCTTATATCACTTAATGAAACATGAACAGGAACTAAATAAAATGAATGAATCATATTTTCACGAAAGAGATTTAAAAACTATAACAGGTGTTCAAAATGTCTTCCTCTTTCTTGAATGCACTTAACACATTTTTTTCTCAAACTATCAACTACTCTTTAAAGTACAATGTGTTTTTGACTCATTTCGTTGCAACAGATTCGAATCCTTTCAATTAATTCTTCTGGAGTATTGGAGGGAATTCTATAAACATTAGTCTTTAATGAGCGCCACATATAAAAATCAAGCGGCGTAATTTATCATACCAACTTTGGTAAAAATTGCTTTATCTGTCCATATAATTTTATCTGATCCCCAATCCTGTTATTTATTCTAGTACCACCTATAAAATTGCAACCTTACCTTACTATCCACTGGCAATAGGTCTTGAACCTTACTCAAATGGTAAGGATGTAAATTATTTTGCATGAGAACTCTATGAACCGTGGAATAATGAAGTCTCAATATAGCACCAATTCACCGATTACTTGTTGTAGGATCCTCGCGAACAGCCTGCAATATTGCAGGTGCTTGTCTCCATTGCTGAGCATTTCCACCACCTTCTCTAATTCTTAAACCACTGAATGAACCAGTTTCACTAAGCCATAAACAAATAACATATCTCGATATTTAATATTTGAGGAACTAGGCATTTTTAAATTAAAGAAAATGGAACCGTAAATGGGGCAAATATAAACTTTAATTCATTAATTTAATGAATGACAGTTCCTGTCAAATTCTAAATATTTTTATTTTTTTTTTAAATCAAGTAATTTAAGCCTTCTGTGATTTATTCTTTTACGATTCTTTCTTCTAATTTTCTGCTTCTAATCCGAGAAAAATTAATTATTCCCAGTTTCTTAAACATTAAATATCCAGATATGTTATTTATTTATCGCTCTTTATTATTGAAAAATCATTTGTAGAATTGTTTAAACGGTCCGGTGAAACTAGCTCATTTGTGATCGAAGGATAAGAGAATTTAATGTTCTTACTCTTACTCTTATCCATGATATTGCTGGTAAAAATTGGAAGCTAAAAAGTTGATATACATGAGATAAAAACACAAGTTTTAACTTTAATCTACACTTTATTTGAAAAATTCGACGACATTTCGCTGACACAGCAGCTTTATCAAGAATGAAAAACAGAATGAAGAGTATGGTATTATAAACAAATCGTAGAACAAGTTGGATGAATAACAGGAAAATCCACACCGAGCCATTGTACAGTTAGTATGAAAGGTTTTAAAAACTAATTACACAAGTTAAGTAGGGGTGAGTAATTCACATCTACCTGTTCATTCAAAAGCTTGTCCGAATGTTTGTATCTATTTATTTCTAATGCTTCTAGGAGATCTAATTTTAAACTTTTTGATTTTATATGTAATATTTCAAAGTTTTATTGAATGAATGGTTTTCTTATATTAGGTGGTTTGAATAATTTGAATCAGATTTATTTTTATCGAAGCTACGTTTATGTTCAGATGTTCTTATGCCAAAACTCCTATAGGTCCTACCGATATAAATTTTATCACAAGAACCGCAATTGAGTTTATAGATTCCTGATTTACTTGATTTTTCAACACGAGATTTATTATTTTTAATATGTTTATCTAAGTTATTAGAAGTTTTGAAAGTTATATTAAGATTTTGTTTGACGAGAAAGGATTTAATATTTGTACTTGCAGAACCGCAGAATGTTAAACTGTTGAATATTTTATAGTCTTTATGAATAGGATATACTTCATTTATTGCTTTCTGATACAGTTTTTACGAATGATTAGATCTATCATATCCGGATTATATGAATTATTAATGGCTATCTGTTTGATGATGTTTAACGCTTTATTATAATCTTCTACTGATAAAGGAAAATTGAGTAACCGATGTACCATGCTGTTTAAAGCTGCAACTTTGTGTTGAATTGGATGTAATGAGTAGTTATGTATAATTGTATCAGTATGTGTTGGTTTACGAAAGACCGAAAAAACATGATTATTATTTTGTTTAGTGATTTGTAAGTCCGAAAAATTAATGGAATCGTTCTGTTCAATTTCTATCGTGAATCAAAAGTTGATATACCTTTTAAAAGCCAGATGAATGTAGTAGTTTTTTCCCAAAGAAAAACGGCTACTCATCTATCAGTTTTCAGTGGTACAGCTAACAAGAAAATACTACCAATTTTGTTCATTTCACAATTTTTTCATTTAGCCTTTTACAACACCCGCTATACGAATTTTTTACCATTAGTACTTACCTTTCTTATAGAAAATTCAATGCTCTTTCTGATGGTATGGTCAGATTTGATGTAGCTGTAAGAGTAACAGAGATATTCTTGTTTTTAGAAGAGAGAAGCAAAAAATTTCGTAAAATCGAAAAATAACTCGATAATTATTAACTTTTCGAAAAAATGTTATGGAATATTTTTTGTTGCAAATGGCTAGTACAATCTTCTACTGAAGTTTGGCACCTTTATAGTAGACACCCTGTATATAAAGTAAGAATATATTTTAGATAGTGTTGATTGAGTTCAGAATAATTACTGATTTAATTCTTTTTTCTCTTTTCCAATTATCTGTACGTAACATCCAGAAATTTTATTAGGTGCCACAGTGGCACACTGGCTGTCATGAATTTAAAACAATAAAAATAAACTAAACTTTAACGAGGGCTATAAATTCCAATTGTTTCAGTTATAGGATGGGTACGGCGGCGAATACCGGACACAGAGTGCGCATTTGTCGTTTTAGGGGATGGAATGGTCACGTTGATACAACAGGCAGTTTTTCAGCTAAAGTCACTGGGCCGGCTTTAGGTTCTCTTTATATCGAGAGAAGATAATTGTGACGAACGATCGATCAATACCGATCCTGTTGGCGAAATATAAATTTTCTGAATCTCAATTTTAGTAACAACAAAAATAAATAATACAGCGTAACTGCAATTTGATTGTGAGCTGGTCATGTGTCTAACATAAATAATTTTGTTTGTTCTCTACGTGATTTAATTGTCGAGGAAAATTCAGTTATTTTGGAACTAGTCGAGCGGCAACGCGTTTAATGCCCAAACAATCGTTTGAAATAGTAGAAATTGATTCGTGAGATACAGAAAGTTCATTGCCTATCTCTCCCAAACTCAAATAACGACTTTTCAATTACGTTTTCCTTCGCTTTATTTATGTTAACTGGCCGAACAGAGCGAGGCAAGTCTTTCACCACATCTCGGACGATGTTGAATGCACAGTTCCACTCATATGCACGTGTTTTTGATGAAGTTGATTTGATTTGATTTGAAAGACAAAATTTTAGACAAATTCTTTCATCCGTTATAAGAATCGCAAAACACTCTTGTGAGAACTGACCGAATCGAGCGCTTTAAAAACTGTATAACAGATCGCGTCAAAGCTCTGCGTCAGTTTAGATAATGGTTGTGTTAACTTAGCAACAACAAAAATGTTGACAATCGTTATAGGCAGATCTTTTAAATAATTAATTTCCGGTACTTCTTCGACAGAATGTATGCTTACAAGTTACGTGAACTTTTGAATCAAATCCACCGAGACAATTTCTCAATCTGTCTTGCAGAATTTTTATGATTGCAAGTGCGTGACAATATCCAACTTGACGATTTATTGGCTTCTGTAGAAAATCTGTCGAGAACGAAGACTCCATAATATGCTTGCGCAAGGAATTTGGCACAAAAAAAATTCACATCCCTATAAAATCAGCGACGTACAAGAATGAAATGAGGATGATATCAACCAAAGATTGCACTTTTGTGAAATTGAGCAACCAAATTGAGATCGATGAGAACTTTGTCTCAAATAATTTATTCTCCGTTAAATCAGGAGGAAAAGTGTAACTAGTTCGGTTGGGAACTTGTACGGCAAAACTCTAAAGAGACGAAAAGAAAAAGAGATTCAAGATATTGAAGAACAAGCAGGATTTCATGTGGGTAGATCCTGCATGGACTATAACTTTGTTCTGCAACAAATCATAGAAAAACGCAAGGCGAAAGACTTGCTTACCTTTCTTCTTTTCGTCGATCTAGAAAAAGCATACGACACGATACCCTGGAATGAACTTTTTAAAACATTGACGATGATCGGCATGAATAGGGTGTATGTTCGCTCTGTCTGGAATGTGTACAGTAATTCGGAAAGCGTCAACAAAATAGGAAATATGATCTCCACAAGGTTCTTTATTACAAACGGTCTTAGGCAGGGTGGTTGTTGTTCCCCAATACTACTTACGACCTATGTTCAAGAAACCTTATATTATTGAGATAAAAACACAAGGTTTAACTTTAATCTACACTTTATTTGAAATACTTCGACGACGTTTCGCTGACACAGCAGCTTTATCAAGAATGACAAACAGATTGAAGAGTATGGTATTATAAACAAATCGTAGAACAAGTTGGATGAATAACAGGAAGATTCACCGAGCCATTGTACAGTTAGTATGGAAGGTAATAAAACGAATTAAACAAGTTAAGTAGGGTTGAATAATTTACATCTACCTGCTCATTCAAAAGCTTGTCCGAATGTTTGTATCTATTTATTTCTAATGCTTCTAGGAGATCTAATTTTAAACTTTTGATTTTATTTGTAATATGTCAAAGTTTTTATTGAATGTATGGTTTTCTTTTATTTAGTGGTTTGAATAATTTGAATCAGATTTATTTTTATCGAAGCTACGTTTATGTTCAGATGTTCTTATGCCAAAACTCCTATAGGTCCTACCGATATAAATTTTATCACAAGAACCGTAATTGAGTTTATAGATTCCTGATTTACTTGAGTTTTCAACACGAGATTTATTATTTTTGATATGTTTACCTAAGTTATTAGAAGTTTTGAAAGTTATATTAAGATTTTGTTTGACGAGAAAGGATTTAATATTTGTACTTGCAGAACCGCAGAATGTTAAACTGTTGAATATTTTATAGTCTTTATGAATAGGATATACTTCATTTATTGCTTTCTGATACAGTTTTTACGAATGATTAGATCTATCATATCCGGATTATATGAATTATTAATGGCTATCTGTTTGATGATATTTAACTCTTTATTATAATCTTCTACTGATAAAGGTAAATTGAGTAACCGATGTACCATGCTGTTTAAAGCTGCAACTTTGTGTTGAATTGGATGTAATGAGTAGTTATGTATAATTGTATCAGTATGTGTTGGTTTACGAAAGACCGAAAAAACATGATTATTATTTCGTTTAGTGATTTTCAAGTCCAAAAATTAATGGAATCGTTCTGTTCAATTTCTATCTCGAATTTAATGTTCAAATGGATGGAATTAATGAAATTAAGAAATAAGTCTAATTGACGAGTAGTTCAATGAAACATACTAAGATGTCGTCAACATATCTATACCAATAAAGAAATTTGGAAATGAGTAGATGTGTATGAATTTTCTGTTCGATATTATTCATAAAAATCTCTGCTAAAAGTGGACTCAAAGGATTTCCCATGATCAAACCATTTTACTACTGTAATAGATTTTGTTGAAAGAAAAATAATTTTGTTCAATGCAAACGTCCAACAGATTCAATATTTCTGATTTAATTTAATATATATATATATATATATATATATATATATATATATATATATATATATATATATATATATATATATATATATATATATATATATATATATATATATATATATATATATATATAATCCGGATATGATAGAGATATATATATATATATATATATATATATATATATATATATATATATATATATATATATATATATATATATATATATATATATATATATATATATATATATATATATATATATATATATATATATATATATATATATATATATATATATATATATATATATATATATATATATATATATATATATATATAATCGGATATGATAGATCTAATCATTCGTAAAAACTGTATCAGAAAGCAATAAATGAAGTATATCCTATTCATAAAGACTATAAAATATTCAACAGTTTAACATTCTGCGGTTCTGCAAGTACAAATATTAAATCCTTTCTCGTCAAACAAAATATTAATATAACTTTCAAAACTTCTAATAACTTAGGTGAACATATTAGAAATAATAAATCTCGTGTTGAAAACTCAAGCAAATCAGGAATCTATAAACTCAATTGCGGTTCTTGTGATAAAATTTATATCGGTAGGACCTATAGGAGTTTTGGCATAAGAACAACTGAACATAAACGTAGCTTCGATAAAAATAAATCTGATTCAAATTATTCAAACCACTTAGTAAAAGAAAACCATTCATTCAATAAAAACTTTGACATATTATATATAAAATCAAAAGTTTGAAATTAGATCTCCTAGAAGCATTAGAAATAAATAGATACAAGTATTCGGACAAGCTTTTGAATGAGCAGGTAGATGTAAATTATTCACCCTTACTTAACTTGTTTAATTCGTTTTTATTACCTTCCATACTAACTGTATAATGGCTCGGTGTGGATTTTCCTGTTATTCATCCAACTTGTTCTACGATTGGTTTTAATACCATACTCTTCAATCTGTTTGTCATTCTTGATAAAGCTGCTGTGTCAGCGAAACGTCGTCGAATTTTTTCAAATAAAGTGTAGATTAAAGTTAAACCTTGTGTTTTTTATCTCATTTATATCATGGATCTACATCAAGTAACGGCCTCCACAATTCAAACCTTATATTCATGGAGAAGGCATGTCTCTGATATGGGAATAAAAATCAGTAACTCTTGCCTGACAACTGTTTTTTACACAGATGATCAGATGATTGTGAGCACTGATGAAGCTGACATGGACTTCATGTATAGAAAACTTTAGGATGAATATAAAAACTGGGGACTTACAATGAATCTGAGGAAGACAGAGTATTTAGTTATCGGTGGAACGACGAACGATCCTGAATAGCAAATAAAAAGAGAAATTAAAGAATGTGAATAATATAAATATTTGGGAAATAAGGAACATCCAATAAAGACATTCAGAACAGAGCCCAGCAAAGCAGAGCAATCGTTCGCATCTGGTTCAGAATGTTGGCAACTTACAGGAAAAAGAAAATCATCGACACTGTAGAAATGGATTTTATGAGCATAGCATGTCGGATCTTCAGGTTGCAGCTCAATTGAAATGAAGAAATAAGGCGCAAGATACACCGAGTCTACAGCAGCACAGATACAATTGAAGCCAGACAGTTAATATGGTACGGACACATCAAATAAATGGGGGATGAGAGATGACTCAAAAGAGCCTTGGAATATGTACCAAACAGTAGAAGAAAACGAGGAAGACCAGCAACAACATGGGATAGAAAAACTATGGAAGACCGAGCACTCGGTGAGAATGACTGGTTGGACCGAGAAAAATGGCGATCGAAATGATATGCGGAAAGCGTTGTGTGTTTATGTACAAAATAAACTAATGTTATTTCTTGTGTTAAATTTATTTCAATAAAATGAAACTTACCTGTCATATTGAGTTGTTGATCAATCCCATTCCATGCTTCTGTCTCTTTTAATGCAATTTCGTAGTTTTCATGAGAAGTTTCGAACAAAAACGGGTATTTTCGAACACTTTATATTAACGTTTCCGTTTGGTCACTCATTGTAGGACAGCGTTCACGCGATATCCGTAATTTTGTATTACCACTCGTCGTCGCAATATATTTTCCAGGAATACGGCAGACCGCGCTCTGTGTGACCGAAATAATGCAACGTTGGTCAATACAACGAGACCACCTGACCGCCGCGGTCGGATATCGCAGACCGCTCCCTGTGTGCCCGAGCCTTAAGGTTCCTTATTGCGAAATCTTTATTACTATAGTTAATGTGTGTGACTTGGCCTTTGAACATTCATTATACGTTAGTGGGTAGGTACAAGTCAATTTTGTTTACACGTAATGTTATATTTGTTGTAACTACCTATGTTTCTCAAGCAAGATAATAGCCCATACTGGTATTGGTAACTAGACGCAAGTGTCTTATTTTAGGCTGTTGTTGATTGTGCAACTCATGCATTCAGCTTTAACCATGCTGACTTCTGCTCTCTTCTTTTTGGAGCGTCAGATCAGCCACCGATCTAACATAAAATAGACGTACAGACGGACTTCTATAATGATTAGAAGTCCGTCGTTTTCCAAGTGGAAAATTTCCATCGTCAATAGGTTAGATTGTTCTGGGGACAGATTGGCGCAAGAGTGTCATGGAGCACCTGATTTTGTACCCTTGTTTACCTTTCAACGGCCAAGTAACACAACATTAACTATAATAATAAAGAAATCGCAATAAGGAACCTTAGACTTGGCACAACTTTGCCTAGATTTTATTACTTTTTTGAGATAAACAATGTTTTTGGTGGGATTTCACTTCATTTGTAGAACCGTGGGTATATTGATTTATTTTATTAGATTTTCTTATTTGACATTTTTTTCTTTTTAGGAGTAGTTTTTTTATTATTACAATTCTTTGTTTTCTTTTTTTCCGTCTGATTCTTTTACATTAGCAACAGTTTTTCGTACTGCTCATTTTCCGTCATTATTTATTCTTTTAGACGGTTTGATTTCTGAAAGATCGGCGCGGTATTTACTACTAAGCCGGTTGTATTCGGTGATCGCTGAAGCTTGAGCTTTTATACTCTTTTAGTCAACATTTATAAGGTACACCCCATGAAGATTCTTTCATTTTATTTATATTCATATTGAAAGCTGTGGAACGCTATAGGCTAGAATAAATTAGAGGATGTGTCCCACTACGCTGGATTTTTGCAATGACAGTCGATTTTTTAGCTGAGACCAGCTGAAGATTCCTCTTCATCAGATACTTCAGATCTTCGATTTTTGAAATCAAATGAAGCGGCCGACCTAGTTGAATATTTTTTGGAAAGGCGGTATGTTGATCTCTAATAGTCTGGTTGGGCTCTTGTTTTTTTGTAATCAGGGTTACCAGGTACTCCAGATCTTCGATTATCCTAGTTTTTATAGTTTCCCCTTTATGTTGCTATTAAACCCTAACTCTGTATCAAATTTCAGCTCTCTGACTTTATGGGACGTACTAGTTCTATTCTGATGATCATGAGTGAGTGTCATAAATGCGAAACTTGCTTTGGCTTTTCGTCGGAACCAAATGACCTACACATTAGAAAATTTGGATTTTAAGTATGTGATTATAGCATACTGGATGACGAAAATTTCTGCTTTCTAGTCTTATCCAGAGGATCTCAAATAGGGTCCTGAAAATGCGGCGAAATGGTTCCAGTAAAGAATGGTACGGCATACGGTACGGTAATACACTGATGGGAAAATTCATGGAAACAAGTATATAATTGAGGAATCGTTAGAGATGTTGAAATAAACTTTGATAAGTGGTTATGTTAGGTTATGCGAATCCGTAATGCGAATATAAGCTCAGAAATGTATTGTAAAATACTGCTGTAAAACCAGATATGAAAATTAGAAATGTTATTATCTATTGTGCAGAAAGAAAAGTTAATTAATGTGGAAACTGTATGATATTCACGGATATGAATTGCACGCTGCAGTTTTTGGAAATTAATCATTAATGAATAATTCAATCATATTAAATTTTGATTCAAATATATTTGATACTTGACTATTGAAACAATAGTTTGATATAAAATATCTGAAAACATTGATATTCAATCGAAATTTGGTTATTCGAAATTAATATGCTGTTCAGGTATGCTATTTTTATAATGAATTACCGATGATAATATTATGGATATTTCAATAATATTGATGGTATAGGATAGAAATAACTCGACAATTTTTATTTACTTTCGTTTCTAACTTAAATTGAATCAATAATAAATGAATTTATTTGGATATGCTTTCAAATAACTTTCAAAACTTTTGGAGAGAAATTAATTCATATGAAACATTGATTTCAAGTTCGATATAGATCGTATTTGAATTGCTTAAGACTTCTTTCTGTTCTTGATGCTTTTGTCAGATTTTAATTGACTCATATAGATTACTGAGAGGGGTATAGGTTTCAGGCAGATTTTGGTTCAGTATTGAAAGTTGTTCAGCAACAAGAATGTGTTTATATTAACAATAAAATCGCAGTCCATATACCGCCTAATGCTGGACTATTTAATGAGATCGTGCTATTATTGCTGCTGCACTAGTCAACGCTGATTTTGAATACCTTCGAGAAGCATTTAGAGGGGTATTCGACAACTGTCATTAGGAAATACATATGTTACATTCATTGGCTGATCTATTTCGCCAAATGCAATTTGATAACACGTTTGTTTGTTATACCAGTTTATACAATCGTATACCACGAAGCAGTATTTAATGAGTCATATTGATGATTCATTTATTTTATGGGAATTTTTTAATTCCTGAATTTTCGAATTTGTTATTTGTTCAGTATTCAACAATAACTTGCTCAAGTTCAGACCACTTGAGATAAGTATCTTCTATGGAGTATAATAATTGTGTTATTTAATGATTTTCTTTACGTTGGAATGGAAAAGGCCCTATGGATCATTTATATATAATTATAAGCTGCTAGTATGAGATTTAAGTGATCGAATGAGCCCATGGGAGATAATAAAATTATATTAGATTATTTAGACAACTGTTATTACGAAAATATATGTTATATTCCTATGCAGATCTACACACAAACAAATTTATATGGAATTACCCGATATTTTGAATATTCCCTCTGGTAATTTGAAAACTTCGGAGGATTGTTAGAATTGATCCTTTTGAGATATTTCAATTGAAAAAAGAAATACATTAAGGTTTATTTTGAAAAAGAAACGAATGAAAGAAAAAAAGAGATTCTTTCCGCATCACAGAACAGACCCTAATGAGAAGTATAAACTCAGTGCTCCGACATAGGAAACAATATGGCCGTCTCTGCATAGAAACTAGCGCTACACGTGCCATTATGGGAAACTAAACCGAAAGGCGCCGTTATGGAATTCTAGATTTCCCACGATCGAATTTAACTTGACTGAAATGGAATATATGAACTAGTCTAATCGATGCAGATCATTTCTGCCGCAATTAGTTTGTTCAAAAATTGAGAAAATAATGAGTATTTTTTCACAATAACACTTTTATTTTAAAATAACAAAAATCTCTTGAACCATTTATAAAGAAAACATCTCCAAAAATAAAATAAATTCTTAACACATGTAAATCAAAAATATGAATCACATATCACAGAAAACAGGTACATTCTAATATTCAAAATAAAAAAGAAATTCTGAAATATTTTTGTCAGCCATAATATTGGTCCTCCATTGATACCAGTGGTCTCCCGTTGGGGGGCAAACTGCCTTCACTGACATCTTCATGACAGTTACTCCATACTACTTTAAAAAATAGAAAAAAACGCAGAAATAACTGTCTCAAGAAGTTTTCATTTAAAAGAATTTGACATAACTAAAAATTGTTGAATAAGGTAAAATATGCAATTTCATTACTAATCTTGAAAACTAGGGTTGCATTAATATTCCTGTTGTGTTCCATTGATAGGTTCATAGTAAAAATATAAGCCAAATATATAAGGTTTCGCCCGCAGAACCTTATGTGTAAGCAGGTGTAAAAAGCCCATTGTAAAAAAAAACAATATATACTCTGAGTAAAAAGAACTCAGAAAATTGAATTAATAATAACAATGTGTATATCACAAAATTAACATGAATTATAGATAACAAAGGGAATGTAGGGTAAAAAGGACCCAAAAAATTTAATTATTTGGTCACAGATCAATTTCTTACCCCATTAGTGTGAGAGGTGCATGGAGGAAAATGAATAATATCACAGACTAGAAAACATGTTTGTAAATTATAAAAGGGTATAAAAGCCCAAACAAAACAACATGTATAGTACCACCAACTGTATAAGATCGATGGTAAATAAATAACACACACATAGTAGGGTGAGGATAACCCGCTAAAATCACAATAAACACCTATAATTGAAACCATCAAAGATTGCTGTCCTACTTGCTTCTGAACCTTTTGGATTTGCTTTCAGTCCCAGAAGTAACAGTTTCCTTCTTTTTATCCTTAATGAATTTAAAAACTAGAAGAGTAGCCCTTTCAAAAATTTCATCTTTCACCGAATGTAATTGACAAAAATTGAATTTAGAAACATGAGACTTGTAAATATTTTATTGTGAATGTCTTCTAAGAATTGAGAAACTTTTACTGAAGGATACGTTAACTTAGACTTATTATTACAAAATTCCTTGAATGTTATAAAAGTGTGTTGTTGTTGGGGCACTTCGCCACCTAACGAAGTCATCCTGACAAATTCGAAAGTTGAGGACCTCAAGAAAATTTATATAATTCAAATTAACTTATCTTTTCAGAGCTCGAAAAAGGCTTCCTCTGCTACTTTTATTTCCTCGCCATTCACAGGGGTCTTCTTGTATGGTACCTATACTCCTTTCCCGCCGCACGCCACAGGGGTGAACCTAAAAATTAGGAAGAAAACCGATAAGAATTGGATATAATCCAATTTAGGTACCGTAGAATCAAAAAAAGCTCAAGTTGCACAAAATATCGGCTAAAACTTCACATATTCAATTTACTTACCATAAATTTTCAAGAGAATTACTAAACTTGAGTCCAAGACATCAGCAACGGAAACACCTGAAAAGAAAATGATTTTGGAAGAACAAACCGCAAAAATAAAAGGGTTTAGAGGGAAACTGAAAATTTTGACATTGACAGAAATTTGACAATTTATTTATTGGCGATTGAAGTTTGATTACAGAGTTTGACACTTGGCGTGGTTAAATTAGTGCCATTTATATCTATTATGGGAGTACTAGATATAGGTGAGGGGTCATGGGGGGCTGTTGAATGTTTTGGTCGGTAAGTCGTCCTTCTTATTAGGGTCTGTTCTGTGTTCCGCATGTAGTGAAAAAATTGAAAAATTGTTTTTTCACGGAGTAGGTGTTATTTCCTCGTCCTCAGTAGCTTGTATCACTTACTAAAGCATATGAATCAATAGACCATGACATTCTGTTGAAGAAATTCGAACGCTATGGTGTAAGAGGTAACGCACTGAGGTGGATACGATCATATCTTCAAATGAATCTCAGAAAGTAGAGATCGAAACGGCATAAGTTACTTGTCAAAGTCCATCTTCAATGGCAGGATGGGTATAGCTCAGGGAAGTGTTATCGGAGCCCTGTTTTTTCTAGTGTTTATGAACGGCATTACCGACGCCGTCATGAATCTGGACTGCTCATTGGTCAATTTTGCGGACGATACCAATCTGTTAATGAGAGCAGGAAGCGAGGTGAAGCTGTTCCTTACTCTGCAGTTGCGTGCAGAAAGTATTCTGAATTGGCTTCTGGAGAACAAGTTGGTTTTGAATAGGGAAAAAACGCAGGTCATATTGTTTAAAACTCCTGTAAATTGAAAATACGCCATCAACTGTTCCGTTTGAATATACCAGTTTACAACCACCGAAAATTCTTAATTCCTGGGTCTTGTGGTGGACCAACACTTGCACTGAGGACCACACCTCGAACAACTTTGCCAAATACTAAATTCTCCTTGTTTATTTATCAAATTTTCATTCCATCCTGAAATATGGCGTAGTGTTCTGGGAACAATGTGCACATAGTGATGAGTTATTCATTTTACAGAAGCATACGCTTCGTGTTATTCTGAATTTAAGATACAATGAATCCTTTAGAACTTCAGAGAACAACATATTTATTTTTTTATTTATATTTTTTATTTCAGAATAAATCTTTGTTCGAAGAATATAAACCAAATACCAAAAGAAAATTCAATTACAAACCTCCACTACACCATCTGACTCAATTTGAGAAAGGACGTTTTTATTCATGTATATCTCTTTTTACAAACTCCAACAAAATCTAAAAATTTTAAACAACTTTAAATTGTTCAAACGTCAATGTTGGTTCTTGTCAATAAGTGTGGAACCTTATAACTTGTCCGAATATTTAAGTCATGAATTTTAACGTGTATTGTGTTCAGTATATTTTCTTTTTTTGACAAACTTCGTCTTCATAATCATGTTATTTTTTTGCATGTTGTAATTCATGAAATATGTATTATAATATTATGATTATTATATTATATCACCTCCTTTTGCCCTGATACAAGCCTGAATTCGACTAGGCATGCTTTGGATTAGGTTTTCGACTTCCTCTGGGGTGATATTCTGCCTCTCTTCGGTGGCGGCTTGTGGAGTTCTTGAATTGAGCTGGAGCTATTAAGTTTTTCTATTGAGATTATCCCATAAACGGTCAATAGGATTTAGGTCTGGAGAGCAAGCTGGCCAGTCCAAAATAGCGATTCCCAATGTTTCAAGATAATGTCGCGCAAGGTTGCTGGTATGCAGAGGAGCATCATCTTGCATAAAAGTGAAATTCTTACCGTGGGCCAGAGTCCCACTTGGGCTCCAGCATCAGCTCCACGTAATTTCTAGACGTCACACTCACAGGAAACGAAATCTGTTTTGCATCCCAGCATAATACCACCCCAAAACCATCACAATGCCCCTTGTTATTTCGGAATTTGTCCTTATGCTCGGAGTCTACCTTGTCTTCCACGACCCCTCAAAATTAGAATCCGGTGATTATCTGATCGAAAACCAATTCTGGTCCCATTCGAAAAAGAACATTTCGCCAATTCTCACACCAATTAAGTCTGTTGATTCTTCATAATCTGGTTAGCTCTGAAACTTTTAAGAGTTTTCTGCTGTATAAACCCCTTAAACATAGTGTTTGACATATCGTTTCGACTGATACATTGATGCTTGTTGCTTCCAGAAATTGCATTTGGTGTACGGGGTGCGACGTACTAGGGTCTCTTCTTGCAATTTGGCACAAAAAGCTGTCTTGTTATTCAGAAGTGATCTTCCTACGACTTCTTCTAGGCCTATTTTGCAGAGATTGTAGCATCACGTATCGGGCGTAGGTTTTCGAAATCACCCTCCGTGATACCCCCATTGTGGCCGCTATATCCCTCTCTGTCACCTCTTCTGCAACAAGAGCAATTATTCGACCCCTCTGCACATCGGACAATCCTACGTAAGGCATTTTCAATTATTATTACAGGCTTTCTTAAATTTTGAAATTCACGGTTTCAAATCTCGACGAGTACAATATTCTGTACATGCGGTTATGATTCAACATTTCTCATCATACTATCCAGTTTTTTAAAACAAAAAACTTCATTCTTTTCGAGTAGTCAAAGATCTACGGTTTAAAAAAATCAATCATGTGCTACCAAGCAGTATTTTCTTTAGGAAAAACCTATGATACCATTTCATCATTTTTTCGGATTTGTTGAAAATATCCCAAAATTTAGTGATAGCTATTTTCTGCAGGTCAAGTAAATTTCTCATTTTTCTAAGATGTTAATAGCAGCTGTAGAAATAAAACGTGGAGGAATATAACGCCTCCACACGTTTTCAATTCTAGATACCCGACTTATTCAAGATGAAGTATATAATCTCCACTAAGTTTATTGAAGAATGAACTGAACAAAATAAAATTTATTCATTTTAAAGTGCATCGATCGCTGAAAATAGCATTTTTCTGCCAGTTTGTAAATGATGACAACTAAGAAGTGTCAGCCGAACAAATTGCACCGATTAGTTGGAAATCATAATGGGAGTGTAAGGACTAAACATTGCTTAACTCAACCCATTCATTGATTAATCGAGTCATTCCAGCAGATTGATTAACCTTTTGTTAATCTAACGTCAAACCGTTAATAACCGATCGATATGTCATGAGGTCGAATTCACCCGCTTTGTTTCATTCATTCGATATAGCTCTTTCAAATTTTATGCAACCGACTGTAGTAAAGGAGTAAAGTTATAAATACAAATGGTAAATTAATAATAGAAAAAGATCTGCCTAATAAAACTATGAAGTTTATGTAGGACAGATTATGCAGTGTGTTTCAACGAAAATTAGCTACCCCTCTATCATAAGACTGATTTGATCCAAAAGAGCTGCGACAAACAGTCATATAAACGTAAGAAAAATTGTCGAGAAAATTTGGAGTATAACCAAATACAAACAAAGAAAGTATTCGGAGTAAGGGAGATAGAAAGGACGCATGACCCGAAAATCGGCAGAGTAGCATTCGCCTTGAGATTTTCATGTATAAATTTGAACGGATAACGATGGACACAAATTGCGATAGGGAGTTTCAGAGCAGTTGCGATTTTTTTTATTAAATGTGAGTTAATACTACTTAACTGACCTGTGTCGCATAAATAACTACCTATTAATAGATATATAATTAACAAAAAGTGCCTGAAAGATCATTAGTTAATATGTTGGTACTTATACTGAATGTAATTATTAGAATCATTTTCGGTGCACCAAATTAAACAAATTTTTAGAAATATTTCTCAAATATAATTAACAAAATATTAAATTCATATGACGTAGTCATCATACTATGATAACATCAAAAGAATGTTGAACCCAGCAAAGACCCAAACGAAATATAAAGTAGGTACAAAGAAATGATTGTTTGGCTTAAATGAAGAATTAAAGAGGTTCAATTCTTGAGGGGTCGTCATCGGTACCACCTGTTTAAGAAAAAAATCAGTTCGAGAAAATTTCAATTTCTACTTTTCCAAATTTGCCATGTTTGCAAAGAACATCAAGGGATACAAAAAACTCGCCTGAGTTAAACAGATTCTTAAAATTTTCGTGTAAATAATGATGGTTATACCTTATTCTGAAAAATGCATAGATCGACGCCAGTTTTATATATACAATCAATTTTCGTCATCTTCGTTCAATTTAGAAACTTTTTGACGTATCTCCAACCGTTTTCGAGTGAAAAAATTATTGAATTTAAATTATTCGAATTGTATGTTATTCGCTAAATAAAAAAAATAATAGAAATACTCGATAGGTATGCCCAAAATTTGCTTTTATTTTGATAGATCGTCTTCTGAGATCCAACTTATACTTATTCAATATCCAACTAAAAATAAGAACAATTAAAAACTGAATAAATTGCTAAAAGTGTCCTCCACCTGAAAGAATACAGGCCTCTCTCCTCCTTCGCATATTATCACGCACTCTTCGAAATATTCCTGGGGTATTTCTTATCGTGTCACAAGAGGTTATTATTCGATTTCTCAATTCTTCTACAGTGTTCACTGGAGTGGAATGAACTAAACTGTTGATCCTATCCCCATAAGAAGAAGTCTAAACTATTTAAGTCTGGGGACCTAGGGGGCCATGGTTCTGGCGCACCCCGACCTATTCATCGGTTGTTGAATGTAATATTCAAGAATTCTAGCTTCTCCACTGAAATGTGCTGGTGCCCCGTCATGCATGAACCACATTATGTTTCTCACCAAAAGTGGCACATCCTCGAGCAATAAAGGTAACTCCCCCTCAAGAAATTGCCGATAAGCAGGACTGTTTGGTCTGTTAGGCAAAAAAAAGGCCCAATCAAATAATTTCCAATTATTCCGACCCAGACATTTAGTGACAGTTGTTCTTGATGATGAGATTTAATCGAATGGGGTTTTCCAAAGCCCAATAATGATTATTGTGAGAATTTGTGATAGCAGTTTTCGAAAAGTTAGCTTCGTCTGTGAATATTATTTCACTATCAAAATCAGCATTTTCTCTAATTTTATCTAAGAACCATCGGCAGAAATTCAGCCTTGAAGGAAAATCTCGAGGAAGTAGAGTTTGGTTGCGTTGAATATGGAACGGGTACAATAAGAAGTCGTGGAGAATCTTCTAAACTTGAAGACGTGAAATATTCAACTGATTCCCAATTTTTCTTGTACTTACATGATGATTCAAATCAATACAATTCAAAACTGCTTCCTCAATATCTGGAGTTCTCATAGTTTGAGTTGCACCTTTTAAATGATTATTTGCAGTAAAAGTACCAGTTTCCCTCAACCTTCTGTGGTTATTTGAGAATGTTCGACTGTCTGGTGTTACTCGATTTGGAAAACGGACCTGATATAATCGCCCAGCTTCTGTTGTGTTTCCGTCAGCCAGACCGCACATGTAATGGATATCAGCCATTTTTTCTTACACCAATAACTTCAAAAGTCTTAAAACTAATCGTTAATTTAATGAAGAATAAAGAAGACACTGGTTCACCTTTAGAAACTGTCAAAATAAATAAATAAATGAAAAAATCAAAGCCTAGTAGTCATTTTTTTAATAAGAAGTGCTTTCAATTCAGGGAATACATATAATCGTT
Source organism: Cryptolaemus montrouzieri (assembly GCA_013387265.2). Lineage (NCBI taxonomy): Eukaryota > Metazoa > Arthropoda > Insecta > Coleoptera > Coccinellidae > Cryptolaemus > Cryptolaemus montrouzieri. The sequence goes on from JABFTP020000185.1 coordinate 143,633,225, forward strand.
TAATAAGTTTTTGCTCGAGAACGGTGGGAGATACAAAAAAATTAATTAAGTGTCGAAAAAGTTTGTACATTGAACGAAGATGACGAAAATTGCAAAGAAGTTTTAAAGGGTAAAAGAAGACATGGCTCCGGAAAAGAAAACACCTTATAGATTCTAGTTAAAATTTAGGACGTGTAATGATGGAAGCTGTAAAAAATAGCTTGCATTCCAAACTTTGGCTGAATATCTCAAAAACTGCAGGAGAAAAACCAATTTTTTCCGGAAATTTCAACACCCGTAACGAAGCTTTCGCGGGCCTACGTTTATATGAACTTTTTTTCTTTAAATTGCTTGTAGATTTTCCCCCTCAAATTATGACATATTATTATGTAACACCCTGTATATTAGTATCAAACAAAATTTTACGTACATTAGTATAACTTTCATAAGTGCCTAATATAAATATTTTACTTGAATTAAAATATTTCATTAATTTGATGTATGTTTTGTTTATTGCTTAATTGAAGCTCTCACATTTTTCTGCTATAGGTATTTTATGAACTAAAAATTATTTTCTGTTTCCCTAAGTAAAATGTATCATAAAAAATTAAACTCGACGTTATTTGTTTTCATAACTGAACATTTTCTGCCGATTTAGTCTTTACCTAACAAATTGTTTGGCTGCCTCGACTCTGGAATGCTCAGTTCTCTTTTCAGCCTAGCCCAGTTCGACCACAACATATTAAGCCTTTATTGCTGCGTCATGTCACTGAACTTCCTACCCAACTCCCCTAAGTGTTTTAATTCGCTGGTTCACTACCAAGATGAGCCTGGAATTAGAAAAATTCCAAATGTTTGTCGTTTCAAATGGCTCTGAAAGTATTTTCACTAACGCCTTCACCTTTTTCTCTCACCCTCAAATTCTCTGGATGTTTCGCATGTCTTCATTGGGGATTCAGGCTGCAGAATAAGAACGACGCAATTGTGTTTTATAATTTTCTGAATATTCACAGGAACATGCTGCTTTATTTAAATTTAAAGAGTTCAAAATATCATTAAAGAATTTACGTTTTTTAAACTAGTTTGCAATGTTTATGATTTCATTTGAAAACAAGAGTTTGTGGAACCTTTGAAAGATACCGATTTGCTGTATTATTTTCAATTCATAGTTAATGAGTATATTATTTTTAAGGAGTAAGTTGTAGTTAGATACATGACGAAATGACTTCTTATGGTGCCTTATCTGATCCCCAAGGGCAGGGGACAAAGATCTAACCAAAATTTCTTGAAGCCATGAATGGGGAGAATTATCAAAAGCCTTTTGGTAATCAATGAAGGCTGTATGAATATTTCTCTTCTTAGTTTGAGCTTGATTCAAAGCAGCAGAATCAATTACAAGTTGCTCTTTAGTACCAAGGTGTTTTTTTCTACATCCTTTTTGTTCGGAAAAAATATTATAATTCTCCAAATGTGCATAAATTTTTTGGGTAATACATGCAGTTAGAATTTTAAACTTCATTGATTACCAAAAGGCTTTTGATAGTTCTCCCCATTCATGGCTTCAAGAAATTTTGTAAATTTATAAAACTGAAAAGACACTTCGCCTTTTTCTTGAATTTATAATGAAAAATTGGAGAACCAATCTTCATTTAAATATTTCAAAACAATCGTTAAAATCTGAAGTAATTCCAATCAAAAGATTGGATTAGGTGACTCATGGATTAAATGCTACTAGTTTCGGCTTCAAAATGAAGGGTCTATCAATTCAATTCAAATTAAGTCACTTAATTTATTTAGATGATATTAAATTATATGCTGGATCCAGATCTCATTTGAAAAGAGATTACTTTCAACTATTTCAATGATATTCATATGAAATTTGGGCTTCCAAAATGTAAAAATCTTTCTATTGAAAAGGAAAGATCTTCTCTGATTAGATAAAGAATTCCAATATCGAAATCGAGCCAATGCATCAAGGAGATACATATAAATATCTTGGATTTGGTCAAGAGAAGACAATTAACCATAGCAGCACTAAAGAAAATATCAGAAGTTCATATTACAAAAGACTAAATTATATTTATATATATATATATATATATATATATATATATATATATATATATATATATATATATATATATATGCTTTATTCATCATCAACAACTTAACGTTTTATGACAAATCAATACTTAGAATTGATTAAACTTAGAACTAATCAAATTATAAAATTGAAGTAGAACACATAATGAAGATCATATAAAATTTAAGTTTGAAGAAATAATAAAATATAAACGCTAAGACGCATAGGTCGTAGGGATATAAATGGACGAAAATTCATCGACATTGTAAAAGCATTGATTTATCAAAAAAAGTTTTGAGCAGTCCAAAAAAGTCCAAATCTCAAAGCTGGCAGCTGTCTCCAGAATTCGGGAAGCTTATTATAGAACCTCACATTCAGCGACTTATCAATAGACCTGGTTAGCCTGTATCTTGGGCAAACAAGGTTTGACGTGTTCCTGGTTGAGTAATTATGTACCCCTGCATGAGAGGCGAATTTGTCTAGATTTGACCAAACATGAAGAAATTGTGAGAAGATATACATTGATGGTAGACTCATTATTCTATTTAGGATAAATAATGGTTTACAGAGACCTAACCGCCCTCTTCTGCAATTTAAATATTCTCTCCGAACTCGCGGAATTGCCCCACAGTATGACCCCATATGATATGACCGAATGGAACAAGGAAAAATACGTAGAGCTGACTATTCTAGACCGAATTCTGCAAATCGCATTTTCCTGATCAGGAAGATGATGGAGGAGAGTTCAGCTAGCAAGTCTATATGTGGCGTCCATATGAGAGAGTCATCGATATGCGCTTTCTAAACCACGACCTCCCTCGAATCAGTCACTGACCGGACATCAGTGACAGAGGCCATGATCGTGGCGTCGTCCGCGGACAAAATGCAATCAAAGGGATTCAAATTGTTCGAAAGATCATTGATAAAAATAAGAAACAGTAGGGGCCACATGACAGAACCCTAGGGAACCCCGTGATTTACCGGCAAGAATTCGGAGACGGATAGAAGACATAACAGAGAATTTGTGGCGAGAACTGAAGTCGATTCCGGAAAAAGCGTTTGAAAAATGTTTTTATAATTTGATTTTTCGTTTGCGTAAATGTATCACTTCGGAAGAGGCCTACTTTGAAAGCAATACAATAAATTAGGATGAAAAATCAATAGTTTGTGTTTCATAATTCAATTCCCGGTACTTCTCTGACTGAATGTACATCTTTCACTTCAATTTCTCATCATTAATAAATAAATTATAGGCTGTAATGATCATTTGAATTTGGGAGGCTTTTACTTGGTAAAATTCCATTATCAATAATAAAAAACAAGTACTGTGTTTCAAGGAATTTTACTTAATAATTGCGATTCGTAACGCGTTTCACTACACCGTAGCTTCTTCAGACGAATGAATATACAGAAAATTATAAAGGAGAATATAACTATAAATGTTTTTGAGTAATTAAAAGCTTATTGGGTTGCTTCTTCTCAAGTGGTTATTTATGACAGGTATATCCAATAAAATTAGGGAATACATTGCTCCCCGAAAAGATTCAATAGAGGTGAAGGGCTTAAATCGACTTGTTCATTGATGAGTTTACCTGAGTGTTTGTAGTTATTGATTTCTAAAGTTTCCCAAAGATTTACCTTCCAATATTTATTATCTGTATGTAAAATTTCAAACTGTGGGTCGAAAGAATGATTATTTTCTAAGAGATGATTCGCGTAATTTGAATCTGTTTTTTATTCGAAAAACTGCGTTTATGTTCCGATATTCTAATATTAAAATTTCTATGTGTTCTACCAATGTAGAAATTATCACAGTCATTGCAATTCAATCTATAAACACCTGATTTATTGTTTTTACCTGGTTTGGTTTTATTATTTTTATATATTTTCCTAAATTATTATTAGTTTGGAAAGCTATGTTGAAATTATTGCTACTTAAGAATGATTTCAGTTTCTCACTTGTAATGCCAACGTAGGTTAAGGTGTTGAATTTTGTTTCAATTTATCGACATATCAACAACATAAAATGTCAGCATTCAATAGTTTTATTCATAGATTGATTAACATCCCGTTATCACCAGAAAATTTCAACGAAGAACTAAATTTGATTAAACAAATAGCCAAAAATAATGGTTACAATCCCAAACTGATAAATAATATTTTAAATAAAAACAAAGTAGAATCGCATTGAATGAATTTTACCCTGTCGATAAATTGAAACAAAAATTCAACACCTTAACCTACGTTGGTATTACAAGTGAGAAACTGAAATCATTCTTAAGTAGCAATAATTTCAACATAGCTTTCCAAACTAATAATAACTAATAAAAATAATAAAATCAAACCAGGTAAAAACAATAAATCAGGTATTTATAGATTGAATTGCAATGACTGTGATAATTTCTACATTGATAGAACACATAGAAATTTTAATATAAGAATATCGGAACATAAACGCTGTTTTTCAAATAAAAATCAGATTCAAATTACGCGAATCATCTCTTAGAAATAATCATTCTTTCGACCCACAGTTTGAAATTTTACATACAGATAATAAATATTGGAAGGTAGATCTTTGGGAAACTTTAGAAATAAATGTTATAAATAACCACTTAAGAAGAAGCAACCCAATAAGCTTTTAATTACTCAAGAACATTTATAGTTATATTCTCATTTATAATTTTCTGTATATTCATTCGTCTGAAGAAGCTACGGTGTAGTAAAACGCGTTACGAATCGCAATTATTAAGTAAAATTTCTTAAAACACAGTACTTGTTTTTTATTACTGTAAATCATAACCATCGAGTTGGTAGAATTTCTTAAAAGTCTGAAAATTTTGTGATCAAACTATATTCGGGGTAATATTTAAACAGAATTTCATCTTTTCTTCCAAAGCAAATACACAAATAAGTACACTTTTGAACAAAAACTTGAGAATTAGTTTACTTTCTTTTAAAGAGTACTGCAATGTAAAACAGCATACAAATCTGAAATATGTATTATTTCAGAAGAGGCCTATTTCGAAAGCGATCCAATGAATTTGGATAAAAAATAAATATTTTGTGCGTCATTAACCAATCTCAGTACCTTTTGATAGAATGTATTCTATCCCAAAAAGCATCTCTAAAATTAATATCGTGAAGAGGATATACCAAAATCGAAATTTATAAAAAGCCTCTTGGCTTTAAACAATATCCTGAGAAATATCTGTTCATTTCACACATTCGTGATAACTTTGTTCAACACGCACATAATAGAGTGAAATATTTCAGACTATTATCGACCCTCTGAAAGTACTCAATGTCTGCCATCCAACATGCTCAAAGGGATCCATATCCCTCCCCCAATTACCTACTTGACAGTGAAGAAGTCGCATTCATACATTCCAGGGTGATGTCAAGTTCGACCCTACATAACTCCGGGAATATTTGCTTTTAGTCACGTATCCACTCAATGATCAGAAAAGGACAAACAACAGAAGACTTGAGAAAACAATCGGAAAGGAAACGGCCGGACGCCATTCGGAACGCACACTATTTCTCGAAAAGGGTTTATTTCAGTCGCCATTCGATCGGGAATTTTATTGCTAATTCCTGCTTGACGACGGTATTCAATTATGGAAACGTTATTGCTGCGTTGAAAGAAATTCGATCCAATAGATTTTTTTCTGCGATAGCTTTTTCCTCCTGGACATATTTTCTTGGATAAAGGGTACCTACCACTCCCTCAACAGATTTATTCAGGTAAAAGAATATATTTTCACTCTGGCGAAATCCTTTCATATTATTGAATGGTCGAATAAATATACACACAACCAAATTTATATGGAATCGCCCGATATTTTGAATTTTACCTGAGGGATTTTGGAACTTTTGGGGGATTGTTAGAATTGATTCTTATTGAGAAATTTCCGTTGAAAAAAGAAATAAATTGAGGTTTATTTTGAGAAAGAAACAAAAAATAAGAAAATAAGAGACACTCTGTTTTTTCCCCGAGCTCAGTAGCTTGTATTACCTCCTCTTACCCTGATACAAGCCTGAATCCGTCTGGGCATGCTTTAGATTAGATTTTCGACCTCTTCTGGGGTGATATTCTGCCACTCTTCTGTGGCGGCTTGGATGAGCTGTTGTGAGGTTCTTGGACTATCCTGGTGCGATCTAATTTTGCTTTTGAGATCATCCTTAAATGTTCAATAGGATTCAGGAATGGAAAGCAAGATGGCCAGTCCAAAATAGCGATTTCCTCTGTTTCAAGATAATGTCGCAGCATAAGGTCCATGTAAGTTTTAGCCGTTACACTCGTAGGAAACGAAATCAGATCTGTTTTGCCTCCTAGCATAATGCCACCTCAAAACATTACACTGCCTCCTTGATATTTTGGAATCTTGCTTGCTGCTCGAGAACATAGTTAAAATTTAGAATAATAATTTTAACTATGTTCTTTTAAATATGTGATTTTAACCATGTAATTTTAACTAATTTTAACTTATTTTATTGGATCAATAATAATAAATCAATGGATTTAGTGAATGTCAGATTGCGTCTTCATATGGTGATTTGTCTTAAACCAGTATCTGTTAGCTTTCCCTGAAGATGATGCAAATTGTGTCGAAATATTGGACTTGCTATAAAGGATAAAACGTATCATATTTTCATAGGCCTATCCTGGCCACACAACCCTTATAATCCAAAAGAAAAAAAGGGGTTTAACCCCGACGAGTTGTCCGAATATCTGTTTATGTAATCAAACCGATTCCATGAAAAAATATAGATCGACCACCCGGTAATTAATACCATTGCCAGGCAAATCAAAACATATTCTGGAATAATTCTATATTAGGATTACGTTAAAAGTTATGAAAGTATATCAATCTACCAGAATATATACAAACTATTGCATCATCAGCCAATGACATCAATGTACCAACGAGTAGTGCTAGAGGCTTTTTCCCTGCAAAAATCCAGTGTCCGGACCTTAGTAAAATAAGAATTTTCTCAATTCTCCATGTGATAATTAAAGGGCGTTGTATCAATTTATTTTGTTTCGAAGGAATTGCATTCTTGAACAATCAGTTTTTTGGTATGACATTAACATTTGTTACATTGTAACACGTAAAAAATTGCCCATTCAGAAATTATTTTATTACACGATTGAAATTAATAGGATACGTGACATGGATTGTCAAAGTTGCATTAGATTTCCAGAAAACCAAATTTTTTAAATTATTTCAAAAATTTTCTCTCTAACCTTCGATTTGAAAATGGTAGCTTCTTTATTATTGAAGAAACTGAATTTTTGTGTGTTTTAATTGTTGTCGAGAAGAGAATCGTTCAACGGCGATTGATGATTACACTGATCTACAATGGTTTTGTTGCCCTAGATATGAAAATGATTTTGGCTCTATTTATGCACACAATTCGTGAAACTATCAATGATTTTGTAGGATTTGCTCTGATTTCTTTTTAAATCTTTATTTTCATTTTACATAACAAAATCGTAAAACAAGAAACAAAATAACAGATATATTTATAATGTCAGTTATGTTTTGAGAAATTCGGATACATCGAAGTAAATAAAGAGGAAAATGTCGAAAATATATTTCATATTTCCATAAAACGCCTTTTATGAGCTTTTCTTCTATAATTGTTCAGGGACAATCTCTTTTCAAAGACCAGCAGTGATCTGCCAACATGTGACAATCCCATCGACCTTGATACCTTTCTTCCATCACTTTTAGATCTTGATGAAACCGCTCTCCTGTTCCTCACTATAATTTCCTAAATTATCCGGAAATTTATCTAGATGATTGCGGAGATAGTGTAACTTAATACTCATATTTGCTCCTAAAGTCTGAAAGTTTGTCAGCATATTTTGCACAATTTCTTCATAATTTGCTGCTTTATGGTTACCTAGGAAATTTTCGACAACCAACACAAACTTTTCCAAACTTTACTTTCCGTCATAACTTTGATAAAATCTAAGTCTTTCATCAATTGCCGTATTTGAGGACCATCAAATATTCCACCTTTCAATTTTTCCATACTAAGCTTCGGAAATTTTCTGCAAATGTAATTAAAACAATTTCCGTCTTTGTTCAACGCTTTTACAAATTGCTTAATCATACCTAACTCAATATGTAATGGTGGAAATATGATTTTGTCTCTGCACACCAGCGGCTCCCTTATTACGTTGGCTTTACCGACAGTTAAAGAATTTCTTACAGGCGAAACATCTTGTTCCCAATGAAGTTGCTTTGCTCTACTATCCCACATACAAATACAGCAAGGGTATTTTGTATATCCTTTTTGTTGGCCAAGTGAAAAATTAACCATTTTTAAATCCACACAGATCGGCCTTTGATGCTCAGAGTATTTAATTTTCTCTAAAACTAATTTTACATTTTCATATTCTTCTTTGAGTTTCGTTGAATGGGCAATTGGAATTGATGCAAATTTATTTCCATTGTGCAATAAGACGCATTTTAAACTTCTTTTGCAACTATCAATAAAAAGGCGCCATTCAGTAGATTTGTACTCTTTAAACCCATGTCTATAAGCAGCTTCGCGATATCATTACAATACACTAATCCTTCATTTTCACTAAAAAATTATAATAAATCTTTTTCTCGCGTTCTGTATGTTGTAATTGTTACTGTTGGTGCCAATTAATATTTTTCTTTCAATCTTGAGGCTAACAGTTCTGATCCTTGTTTTGATAAATTGAGATCACGTATTAAATCACTGAGTTCATTTTGAGAAAATAACTTTGGTGTAGATGTTTCACCTTCCCATTCACTTCCACTAGTAGATGGTCCCGATTTCTGTGAATTTGGTAACATCATTGTTTCTGAGGGCATGCGAATTACTTTTGAAATGTATATGGGCCGAGGGAGATTTTCACTGTGTAGAACCGGACATTTCGTAGACTGTAAGTCTGGGTATCTCCACGTTTGATTTCGATTAAAACCTTTAACATCTACTACGCAAAAGTAACCACCATCTAAATGATTCGTAGGCTCCATCCAGATCATAGGAATACCAAAGTCTAATCCAGAACGTTCACCTTTTTTCCACAACCGTAAAGACTCAGCACAGGACTTACAAACTTTATTAGGAACCCATGGTTTACCTAATTTGTCAAAATATTCAACATAAGTCTCCTTGACAAAGTCTGTGATATTCCTTTTTTGTTTTTTTCGTATATAAACTTCGCAAATATAACAAAATAAATCACTACAATATTTACACTTTCTTCGTGACGAACTCATATTTTAGACTAGAAGACAAATATATAAGAATGGACATTCAGTAATTGAAACAAAATATTAATCCATGGCACTTTATCCATATTTACGTGTCTATGTACTTCAATATTGTCAAATAACTGAGATCTCAGCTGTTCTGTGGAGCAAGAGGTCTGAGAGTGGGGATCAGGTGATGTTTGTATGCGCGAAAAAGTTGCGCAGAAGCCTAATCATGACTGGAAAATTAAATTTTATTTCTAACAAGCTTATAATTGTTCAAAATATAAGAAATGCAAAAATCATGAAAATACGAGCACATTGAGAACTTTCATGAATATATTCGTAATCTGGGCACTTGAAAACATAAAAATTTGCGATGATATCCAGGGCAACAATAAAAAAAATTTTTTTTGTAGAGCTGTGTTATTCTTCAATTTCGAAATTGAAAAATCATGACACCTCAGGAGACTATCGCTCGTGTCGCAGAGCTTTATTTTCATCATCAACTAACAACTATAAATAAGCGAGATAGAGTATCGTGAGTTAAAGTACACTACCCACAAAAATTGTCGCATCACCCTACTTTTACGACAATACTATATGAACTTTTAGGTTGGTCGTTCAAGAGTCGCTTGGTAACTTTCAGAAGTGTAAAATGAGAAGATATCATTCAAAAGAGATGAGTTTATGATGGAAAATATCAACAATTTTCGGGTTAATGAAAAATTAAAAATTCTACCATCTGTAAAATTTCACATTTGAATATAAATGATAGAATTATCAGCTAATTATATGACATTTATATATACAAATAAATAAAATATGAAATAAGATTCTGAGCAGTATAAACTGAAGAGAAAACCTATGACTCTAGCACATTATTTTTTCGGAAAGAAACCTACGAAGAATATTACAAGATCTTCTGTAATTGTTCAAATAAATTTTTCTTTAGACCTAAAATCTCAATATCTCTTTAGTACCAAGGTTCTTTTTCTACATCCCTTTTGGTGTTCGAACAGAATATAGTAATTCTCCAAATGTGCCTAAATTTCTTGAGTGATACATGCAGTTAAAATTTTATATATTGTTGGAAGGCAAATAATTGGTCTATATTGAGATGGATCAATAATATTACAACTTTTCGGTTTTAAATAAGTAACTCCTTGTGTGAAAAATAAAGGAGTAGCTGAGAAGTTCTTTATTAAAAATGAAAAATTTTCAGCCAATTTTTTCTGAACGCCAGAAAATCTTGTGAAGCAAAAGTTAATAACATCCTCTACTTCAAAAAACGTTTTTCTAAACTAAATCTAACTAATCGAAATCAAAATTCAATAAAAATTACAATTGAACCATCAGAAACGCCGATGCCATGCGAAAACTCAAGAAATATATATCTTGTGTAAACTTGGTGAATGTAGAGAACCAACTTCTCAAATTCCTCTTGAGAGGTGAAAGAGAGATATTAAATATGACCAAATCAGAGCAAGCGGTACCAACACCTAGAATTCTGGACATTGAGGAATTTTGAGAACAATTCGTTCTTTCTATGTCGATATAAGAAAGATTGAAGTTCCTCAACATTCTACAAGGAACACCGAAGTCTGCTAAACACCTGGTACCTTCAACACATCGCCCAAAATCTTATACAAAAAATTATATCTGACATATTACGTCGATCTTTGAGTGAAATCAAATCAAAATATCTTCGAGTTGGTAAGTAAATATGATTCAATGAATTGAGAGTTTGAACGTAGAAATCTTATGAATTTATTTTGTATACACTCGATACGATCTGAGTAACAATTGTATTTAGGGTTCCATATCACGGAGGCCAAGAGCAGCCTGCTAAACACATAAGCATATTGAACCACTTTGAACGAATTCACAAATTAATATTCCCTATCCTGCAGAAGTGATATGATCAATCAATTAATTAATATATGTTAATTTTTCATTTTTCTGTTATTCTTCCATTATGTTAAAACTCACATTTCTCTGTTTTTATTTCCAACCTCGAGCATTACCTACATTACTGTGATATGGAAATTCAAAAATCTCTATGGAAGCAGCTTTTTTATTAATAAAGGGATGAAAGATTGGCTCGAAAATTCATGGATGTTTTAGTACGGGGAATGGGATGGCGCATAAGGCGTACCTGCTCTCTGTAAGTCCCATCAGAGCCCTAGATGATTCATGGGGGAGATCCACCTAGTTTTACTGTATGTTGAATGATTTATGAAATCGCTTAGAGTAATTTCCATTCCAGAATAATCTACAATCAAGTTGGATTACTTGGCGGCCGAAGTGAAATATGAGGCAATCCAATAGTTGAACCCGAATAACCGATAAATTGCTATTTTTACAATGGAATTGATCAATCTGTTACTAGATTATTAGATCTTATTCTATGAATTGTCTTAATTTCAAATGTACTATCAAGCTTCTATTAAATCCTTGGCGTGATCCTATGAACAACATATCTACTTACACTAGCAGACCTGGCATGCGTTTTTGTGGCTAAGTTCTATGTTGATTTATATTATAGACCAGGGGTGCACAAATTTGAACTGCTTGCGATCTACCTCAATATTTTTAGACTACTTACGATCGACTCCGATGCAGGGTTGTCGTACATATACGATACACCCTACCTACCTACCTAGGTAGGGTGTACCGAAGCATATAGATATTAGCTTTCCGCACAATATACATTATCTTAGATTGTGTTAGGTTTAGTTAGGTTCTTTTCTATAATAACAATGAAAAAACTCATTGTTCAAAATTGCGATTTTTTCGGTTGTTACAAAACAAAAGAGTTACATATGGTGTCAAACTTAACTAAGGAGTAACTTTCGATGTTGAAGCGTGGCACTGCATGTCCTCAGCATACTTTTCATAAGATGGTACGTAACCACTGAGTGCTGATCGCAAGCATGATGATCGTCAGTTAGTCGATGGCGATATTTTGACTTAATTATCTTCAGTTTGAAAAATGCAGACTCGCACAAGTAAGTTGACCCAAACTTTGAAGGGCGATTTGCCTTAGATTCAGATAATTATCTTCAGATATCAAACACTAGAAATTTGTATCAGATGCTGTAGCTTCGAGATGTATATCTGATATAATCTGCACCAACTCATTTTCAACAAAACATGAGTTTATATTAAACTGACTAGCTATTTCAGTGGCTAATTGTGTATACATAAAATCTGAGTCTGCGAAATATGGAATTTAAAGTTTGGTTAGATTTCAGATTTATCTTGGAAAAAAGATGGGATGTCAGAGAAAAACCGAGTATCACTTGATTTAGTTGAAATTTCTGGTTAAGAATAAGGAATAACGACGGACAATTTTTTCATGTCTTTGCAGTTAGCGGAAGAACTATTAGAAAAACAGTTAACACTTTGCGGAACCTCATGGAAAAACAAAGCTTTTATACCTCAAGAATTTCTGCCATTAAAGAAACGAGCACTTTATTCGTTGATATTTGGCTTTCTACCAGAAGTAACATTAGTTTCCCACGTCACAAATAAAAATAAACGTTTAGTTCTGCTCTCCTCCGATTATTATGCTGGTGAAGTAGATGTAAAGCAAAAAAACCTCCAAAAATTATGTTAAATTACAACCAAACTAAACCAGCAGTCGATTCCCTCGACAGCATGAAGCAAAAAATAAAACTTTAAAAAAAATATTTTACATTACAACAACACTGAACCGGCAGTCGATACCCTGGACCGCATGACAAGCAGAAAATTAAACTAAAAAAATTATTTCACATTACAACAAAACTAAAGTAGCAGTCGATACCTTGGACCTCATGACAAGCAAAAAAAACTCCAAAAATTATTTTACATTACAACAAAACTAAAACAACAGTCGATACCCTCGACCGCATGACGAGCAAAAAAAGCTCCAAAAATTATTTTACATTACAACAAAACTGAACTAGCAGTCGATACCCTGGACCGAATGATAAGCAAAAAAGCTCCACAAATGAATGAAGCAAAAAATAAAACTTAAAAAATTATTTTACATTACAACAACACTAAACCGGCAGTCGATACCCTAGACCGCATGACAAGCAGAAAATTAAACTCAAAAAATTATTTCACATTACAACTAAACTAAAGCAGCAGTCGATACCTTGGACCTCATGACAAGCGAACAAAACTCAAAAAAATTATATTACATTACAACAAAACTAAAACAACAGTCGATACCCTCGACCGCATGACGAGCAAAAAAAGCTCCAAAACTATTTTACATTACAACAAAACTAAACCAGCAGTCGGTACCCAGGACCACATGACAAGCAAAAAATAAATTTACATTACAACAAGAATACACCAGCAGTCGATATCCTGGACCGTATGACAAGCAAAAAAAAAATCTTCAAATATTATTTCACATTACAACAAAACTAAACCAGCAGTCGATACCCTGGACCTCATGACAAGCAAAAAAGCTTCAAAAATTATTTTAGATCACTACAAAACTGAAGAAGCAGTCGATACCCTGGACGGCATGACAAGCAGAAATTTAAACTCCAAAAATTATTTTACATTACAACAAAACTTAACCAGCAGTCGATACCCTGGACCGCATAACAAGCAAAAAAGCTCCAAAAATTATTTTACACTACAACAAAACTAAACCAGCAGTCGATACCCTGGACCGCATGACAAGCAAAAAAAGCACCAAAAATTATTTTACATTACAACAAAACTAAACCAGCAGTCGATACCCTGGACCGCATGACAATCAAACAAAACTCCAAATATCATTTCACATTACAACAACACTAAACCAGCAGTCGATACCCTGGACCGCATGACAAGCAAAAAAAAAACTTCAAAAATTATTTTACATCACAAAAAAAACTAAAGCAGCAGTCGATACCCTGGACCGCATAACAAGCAGAAAATTAAACTCCAAAAATTCTTTTACATTACAACAAAACTAAACCAGCAGTCGATACCCTGGACCGCATAACAAGCAAAAAAGCTCCAAAAATTATTTTACACTACAACAAAACTAAACCAGCAGTCGATACCCTGGACCGCATGACAAGCAAAAAAAGCACCAAAAATTATTTTACATTACAACAAAACTAAACCAGCAGTCGATACCCTGGACCGCATGACAATCAAACAAAAACTCCAAATATCATTTCACATTACAACAACACTAAACCAGCAGTCGATACCCTGGACCGCATGACAAGCAAAAAAAAAACTTCAAAAATTATTTTACATCACAAAAAAAACTAAAGCAGCAGTCGATACCCTGGACCGCATAACAAGCAGAAAATTAAACTCCAAAAATTCTTTTACATTACAACAAAACTAAACCAGCAGTCGATACCCTGGACCGCATGACAAACAGAAAAAGCTCCAAAAATTATTTCACATTATAGCAAAACTGAACCAGCAGTCGATACTCTGGACCGCATGACAAGCAAAAGTAGCTCCAAAAATTATTTTACATAACTGGACTGCATGACGAGTAAAAAATTACTCCAAAAATAATTTTACATCATAACAAAACTAAACCAGCAGTCGATACTCTGGACCGCATGACAAGCAAAAGAAAACTCTAAAAATTATTTTACATAACGACAAACCTAAACCAACAGCCGATACCCTGGACCTCATGACAAGCAAAAAAGCTTGAAATTATTTTAGATCACTACAAACCTGAAGAAGCAGTCGATACCCTGGACGGCATGACAAGCAGAAATTTAAACTCCAAAAATTCTTTTACATTACAACAAAACTAAACCAGCAGTCGATACCCTGGACCGCATGACAAACAGAAAAAGCTCCAAAAATTATTTCACATTATAGCAAAACTGAACCAGCAGTCGATACCCTGGACCGCATAACAAGCAAAAAAGCTCCAAAAATTATTTTAGATTACAACAAAACTAAACCAGCAGTCGAAACCCTCGACCGCATGACGAGCAAAAAAAGCTCCAAAACTATTTTACATTACAACAAAACTAAACCAGCAGTCGATACCCAGGACCGCATGACAAGCAAAAAATAAAACTCCAAAAATTATTTTACATCACAACAAAACTAAACCAGCAGTCGATACCCTGGAACGCATGACAAGCAGAAAATTAAACTACAAAAATTATTTACATTACAACAAGAATACACCAGCAGTCGATACCCTGGACCTCATGACAAGCAAAAAAAGCTTCAAAAATTATTTTAGATCATTACAAAACTGAAGAAGCAGTCGATACCCTGGACGGCATGACAAGCAGAAATTTAAACTCAAAAAATTATTTTACATTACAACAAAACTGAAGAAGCAGTCGATACCCTGGACCGCATGACAAGCAAAAGAAGCTCCAAAAATTATTTTACATAACTGGACTGCATGACAAGTAAAAAATTACTCCAAAAATAATTTTACATTTTAACAAAACTAAACCAGCAGTCGATACTCTGGACCGCATGACAAGCAAAAGAAAACTCTAAAATTATTTTACATTACGACAAACCTAAACCAACAGCCGATACCCTGGACCTCATTACAAGCAAAAAAGCTTCAAAAATTATTTTAGATCACTACAAAGCTGAAGAAGCAGTCGATACCCTGGACGGCATGACAAGCAGAAATTTAAACTCCAAAAATTCTTTTACATTACAACAAAACTAAACCAGCAGTCGATACCCTGGACCGCATGACAAACAGAAAAAGCTCCAAAAATTATTTCACATTATAGCAAAACTGAACCAGCAGTCGATACCCTGGACCGCATAACAAGCAAAAAAGCTCCAAAAATTATTTTAGATTACAACAAAACTAAACCAGCAGTCGATACCCTCGACCGCATGACGAGCAAAAAAAGCTCCAAAACTATTTTACATTACAACAAAACTAAACCAGCAGTCGATACCCAGGACCGCATGACAAGCAAAAAATAAAACTCCAAAAATTATTTTACATCACAACAAAACTAAACCAGCAGTCGATACCCTGGAACGCATGACAAGCAGAAAATTAAACTCCAAAAATTATTTACATTACAACAAGAATACACCAGCAGTCGATATCCTGGACCGTATGACAAGCAAAAAAAAAATCTTCAAATATTATTTCACATTACAACAAAACTAAACGAGCAGTCGATACCCTGGACCTCATGACAAGCAAAAACGCTTCAAAAATTATTTTAGATCACTACAAAACTGAAGAAGCAGTCGATACCCTGGACGGCATGACAAGCAGAAATTTAAACTCCAAAAATTATTTTACATTACAACAAAACTTAACCAGCAGTCGATACCCTGGACCGCATAACAAGCAAAAAAGCTCCAAAAATTATTTTACACTTCAACAAAACTAAACCAGCAGTCGATACCCTGGACCGCATGACAAACAAATAAAGCACCAAAAATTATTTTACATTACAACAAAACTAAACCAGCAGTCGATACCCTGGACCGCATGACAATCAAACAAAAACTCCAAATATCATTTCACATTACAACAACACTAAACCAGCAGTCGATACCCTGGACCGCATGACAAGCAAAAATAAACTTCAAAAATTATTTTACATCACAAAAAAACTAAAGCAGCAGTCGATACCCTGGACCGCATAACAAGCAGAAAATTAAACTCCAAAAATTCTTTTACATTACAACAAAACTAAACCAGCAGTCGATACCCTGGACCGCATGACAAACAGAAAAAGCTCCAAAAATTATTTCACATTATAGCAAAACTGAACCAGCAGTCGATACCCTGGACCGCATAACAAGCAAAAAAGCTCCAAAAATTATTTTAGATTACAACAAAACTAAACCAGCAGTCGAAACCCTCGACCGCATGACGAGCAAAAAAAGCTCCAAAACTATTTTACATTACAACAAAACTAAACCAGCAGTCGATACCCAGGACCGCATGACAAGCAAAAAATAAAACTCCAAAAATTATTTTACATCACAACAAAACTAAACCAGCAGTCGATACCCTGGAACGCATGACAAGCAGAAAATTAAACTACAAAAATTATTTACATTACAACAAGAATACACCAGCAGTCGATATCCTGGACCGTATGACAAGCAAAAAAAAAATCTTCAAATATTATTTCACATTACAACAAAACTAAACCAGCAGTCGATACCCTGGACCTCATGACAAGCAAAAAAAGCTTCAAAAATTATTTTAGATCACTACAAAACTGAAGAAGCAGTCGATACCCTGGACGGCATGACAAGCAGAAATTTAAACTCCAAAAATTATTTTACATTACAACAAAACTTAACCAGCAGTCGATACCCTGGACCGCATAACAAGCAAAAAAGCTCCAAAAATTATTTTACACTTCAACAAAACTAAACCAGCAGTCGATACCCTGGACCGCATGACAAACAAAAAAAGCACCAAAAATTATTTTACATTACAACAAAACTAAACCAGCAGTCGATACCCTGGACCGCATGACAATCAAACAAAAACTCCAAATATCATTTCACATTACAACAACACTAAACCAGCAGTCGATACCCTGGACCGCATGACAAGCAACAAAAACTTCAAAAATTATTTTACATCATAAAAAAACTAAAGCAGCAGTCGATACCCTGGACCGCATAACAAGCAGAAAATTAAACTCCAAAAATTATTTTACATTACAACAAAACTAAACCAGCAGTCGATACCCTGGACCGCATGACAAACAGAAAAAGCTCCAAAAATTATTTCACATTATAGCAAAACTGAACCAGCAGTCGATACCCTGGACCGCATGACAAGCAAAAGAAACTCCAAAAATTATTTTACATAACTGGACTGCATGACAAGTAAAAAATTACTCCAAAAATAATTTTACATTATAACAAAACTAAACCAGCAGTCGATACCCTCGACCGCATGACGAGCAAAAAAACTCCAAAACTATTTTACATTACAACAAAACTAAACCAGCAGTCGATACTCTAGACCGCATGACAAGCAAAAGAAAACTCTAAAAATTATTTTACATTACGACAAACCTAAACCAACAGCCGATACCCTGGCCCTCATGACAGGCGAATATACATGCCAGCGAATGACACGCTGGTGGTCAAGGTACTTTTCATGAACATAATAGACTTGACTGGATTGAAAGAATTTATGTTATGGAAAAATCTACACCAGGAAGGGAACGCCGGTTACGATAGTCGAAGATGTTTGTTTTTGTTGGAAGTCTTGAAGCAGCTTGTTGAGCCTATGATGAAACGAAATATAAACGTATCCGTTGGTACTACTCAACCAACAGCTAGTATGAACGTAATTTCAAGATGTATCGTTGCGTCTCCTACAAATGCAACCGGAGGCCCGAAGCTCGTCAAACTCTAAGACAAAACGTGGAAGATGTTACATGTGCCCGAGGAATAAGGACAAGAAAATCAATAAAAAGTTTCAAAATTATAGAAATTTTGTTTATAAGTCACATCGCGAAGGGAAAGAAGTGTATGAATCCGAAAATTGTTAATAATTTAGAAAAATAAGATCTTATATACCTAATTAAAATAAATAAAATTGGTTTAGCAATTAATTGGTATTATTTAAAATAACTTCACCAAGTTTTGCCTGAATGTTGAAATTAAATTAAAATCTAAGACAAATAAACTCATAAAAACCTGTAAGGACCGCACTGGGTAGTCTACGTTTGTTCTGACCCGTGTTACTCGGAAGGTTAATCTTGTGTTAACGATCGAAGTTCATACATGAGAGAAACACCAACTGTATATTCAGATGATTATAATTTATTAACTAGTGAACTAAGATGTTTTCTTAACCGAATCGTTCAATGATAATATGTTGTTGGTAATTTTGATACGGTATAGTCATTGAAAGTTCTGATAATCTTTTGTGTTTTTAGCGAATATGAGTATAGCTTTTATTTTCCATTTCAAAGAAATGAATATGTTCTGCTTCAGAAAAATTCTATTACTCCCTTTATTCATCGTAATTTGTTAAATTACCAAACGAATTTTTGTTAATGCTTGAATGCATTAATAAGAAACGATCAAGCAAATAATGAAATGTTTGAAGCGTACTAACAAGTCCGAAGCATACATACATTATCAAAGAAAGCAGCAACTTCAATTTCAACATAAACCAACAAGGAGTTGTCTCCGATTACAATGTAACCACCCGTTTAAATTGGGTCTGTATGAGCATGAAATCTTGAATTTTAATTGTAATTCATTCAATGAAAGCCATAACGTAATTCCACTTATGACTTGGCTCTTTCGAAATAATCTCCGACAAACATCCTTTCTCTATCGAATAGAACATCTTAATCCCCAACCCTCATTCATGAAGCGCTTCCATTTACGAAGTTCAGTTATACAGAGCTTTATAATTTATGTGCCACTTTGTCCTATTAATGCGGTTTATGCAACATTTTCAGTCATCGCTTATATTAGTAGACTTTGGAATCAACTGTCTTAGATGTGGCTTGACGTTCTGATTGTGTAACATTGCGTTCTTTAAAAAACACGAATAATATAATAGAACTATGTTTATTTTTATAATTGACATATTAGAACAAAATAAGAACTTTTCATTGATAGTATTTCCACAATTTATTTAAAAATCAAGACCGGTTTCGACCTTTCGGTCATTTTCAAGTGAATAATAATAGTACAGAGTGAAACTTATCCTAGATTGAATAGTGGGGCTGCATTAATCTCTAGTTGGGTGTAGTAAATTGTGGGTTTTTACATAGTTCGTTAATCTCTAAACTTTCCAACAAATTCATCTCTCTCTCTTGTTACATTTATGAAGCATTTTAAGGTTGTTTAATGATATCGCGTGGTTGGTTGATTTTATGTGGTCAAATATTAGCGAATTTTTATCTAAGGAAACATGTTCCTTGAATCTAGCTTCAAAACTTCTCCTGATATAGGCTACCTGACATTCATTGAATTTGATTTAATAAATTCCTGAATGCTTGAATTTATCGTTCTTTTGTTTGGCATTGAATAATAATCTGCTTAAGTTGGGGCCGCTTGAGAATGAAGTAGTTATGTTGAATTTGGAAGAGTAATTACTGATTTTGTTAGAGAGTTCGCCGGTGTTTCTGAGACTAGTATTTCTTTTTGCGGGGTATCTACGATGCTATATAGTAATTGAGAGGTAATACGTTGTTCTTTGCGTTTAATAATTGTATTTAGAAAATTTTGTGGTATATTGTTATTTGAGGCAGTTTTTGTGTAAATGTTAAGTTCAGTTTGGAAATTTTCTATCGAAAGAGGAACAGGGTAAGCTCTATGAATCATGGAGTTATAAGTAGCTAGTTTGTGGCTCAAATAACCACGAGTCCATTGGGATCGATGCGTCCATGAATGTTTCCTTTCTGTAAATTTTATAAGTGAGATGGTTTTTGAATTTATGATGGTTAAAAATTGCTGCATTTGTCTGTTTGAACCACGAAAACCAACTAAAATGTCATCTACATATCTGTACCAGAAAATAATTTATTTTTTACCGAAATCTGTGTCCAATATTGTGTTTATTTCTAAATTATCAATGAATATGTCAGCTGATATGGCGCTAAGAGGTGATCTCATTGGAAGATCTGAATTTTGATTAAAGAATTTAGATTGACATTTGAGATAGGCATATATGAAGAAGTTCATTAGTGATATATGGCGGTGTGTTAGACTCCGAGAAGATATCTGTAACAAGGGGAAAACACTCATTCGTTAGAATGTTCAGGTACATATTTTTGACATCGAAAGAGACTAAATATCTTGGGAGATTGTGACATTTCTAAGTTTATGTATGGGATCTACAGAATTGGAGATAGTGCATCGTGCGTGAAAATTCGTGAGGTCTAGAAATTCTTGATTTACGAATTTTGATAGTGTAGCTGGTAGTGTGTTTGTATATAACACTATACGTCTTGCAGATTTATCTTCCTTATGTAGTTTGATCAATCTATATTTTTTTGAAGTCTGAACATTCATTGGAATCATTTTCCTCTTCTCCCATTCTGTGTGTGTTAGGTGTTCTGACAAACTTAGCTCTTGTTTGATTTCTTTTGTGAAAAGTTTGGTTGGATCTTTTGGTATTTCGGTGATATCCATTGTTTTCAGTACATCCTGCATCTTTTCTTCGTATAGATCTTTATTGAGGCATACTATACTATTGCCTCTGTCAGCTTAGTCATCATGAGATGTTCGGCTTGGATTTTATTTGATATGGACTTTATTATTTTCAAATGATTCTGATTGTTAGTGCTTATGTCAGAATTTCTGATAATTTCTGTGAGTTTGTGTTTATGGATGCTTGGGTAGGTGATGATATCTTTATGTTTTTGGATAGCCAGCTCTGCTTGCACTCTGGTTATTTCTTTGTCTGTTTTGAATTTGCTGTTTTCCGGTGTGAATTTTGGTCCTATGTTCAACAGATCTGTTCGAACTTCTTAAAAGAGTTTGTTCGATAGATTTATGAACCTAGGATAAAAAGTGATATCTGATCGTTCGATAGCATCTGTTTGGATCATAGGTTGCTGAGGCTTCTGTTGTTCTTTTTTGTTTTCTAAGGTTGAAAGTTTTCAAAAGGAAACTGAAATTTCACCTAGTGCTGGATTAGTTCAGATATTTTAACATTTGTAGATCAATTAAAGGAAACATTATGCATAGATATTTTTTATCTGAATTCAAACCGTGTAGTTTCCTATTTTTCAGTATAATTCTTTGTATTTTGGTTTTTTCTCTTCAATTTTTTCTTCAAATATTTAGTTTTAGGCTTAGCCTTGCTGATAATGCTTGGTATGGGGATGGGCTGAGGAATTTGGGTTTTATATTCTTTTGATATCTTCGGAACTAGTGGACACTGGTACAGTTTGAAAGACATTCGAACAATGCATAAAACAAATGAGCATTCCCATTATATTCTCTATACTCTAATAAGTCTATACAGGGTGCTTCAACGAAAACTAAACAGATGCTATATCTACCAAGATATTCATTTCTGATCAAAACGCAAAAATAATTCAATTTTTGTTTCAAGGGGGACATCTTTTGGGTTACAATACTTGCCTGAAATATCAATCCCCTAAGCGGGGGTTGCATTCCTTGAACATTTTGAATAGGGAAGATGAGTCGAGTGATAACTCAAAAGAAAGGTGGTAACTTTGTCTACATTGCATTGAACGAATTTCCATTTTTAATTGAAAACTGTGAAAGATACAGGGTGAGCAACTGAAAGATAGGGAAAACTGTTTCCCTGAGACTATTCAAGTCTCAGTGAGGTAAAATGGAACAGTTCCATGCTGATCAATGGCAGGCATCATCAAGTACCATCCTCATCTCGAATTTCACCCCCTAAAGCAGGGGTGACAACCCTTGAAAATTTGGAAGAGGGTAGATGGTTCGAGTAATAACTCGAAAGAAAGGTATCTTTGTCTGCATTCTCGTGAAAGAATTTTCATTTTTTATTGAAAACTGTAGAAGATACAGAGTGAGCCACTGAAAAAAAAGAGAAGACTATCGGTCCAAGACTATTGGAGTATTAGTGCGAAAAATTGGAATAGATTCATTTAGATCGAAGATGACAGCCTTTGATCTGGAATGAATCTGTTCCAGTTTTTTGCACTAATATTTGAATAGCTCAGGGCGATAGATAGTCTCCTCTATTTTTCAGTAGCTCACTCTGTATCTTCTACAGTTTTCAATCAAAAATAAAAATTGGTTCACGGGGACGCAGAAAAGATAATACCTTTCTTTCGAGGTATCACTCGATCCATCTACCTTCTTCCAAATTTTCAAGAGTGGTCACCACTGCTCTAGAGGTTGAAATTCGAGATGAGGATGGAAATTCGTTCAATGCAATGTAGACAAAGTTACCACCTTTCTTTTGAGTCATCACTCGACCCATCTTCCCTATTCAAAATGTTCAAGGAATGCAATCCCCGCTTAGGGGATTGATATTTCAGGCAAGTATTGTACCTCAAAAGATGCCCCCCTTGAAACAAAAATCGACCTGTTTTTGCGTTTTGATCAGAAATGAATATCTTGGTAGATATAGCCTCTGTTTAGTATTCGTTGAAGCACCCTGTATAGAACATACCGAAACTCAATAAACGAAGATCGAATTTAACCCTTGAAGAGGATTTCAACTTTTAATTGTTATGAAAACAGAATAAAAGATTTTTTTAATAAAATAAATCGAACCAATTGTGATAATTTTCCCGAAAGGAAGCCCATCAGCAAATTTTAATTATTCGTTTTTATAAACGAACTTGGCGAGACAAAATCAATCATTAAAAGGCAAGAAGTTGTCGCAGAGCAAAGCAAAGGGATAAAAGTAACAGTGTTTTTATGGCTCCAGAGGCATAACTGTTGATTGGAAAAGTTTTTATCGCGCGAACATGGCGAAAAGTGGAGCGCAAAAAAGAATAAGCAGATTGCTTAACCAACGGCTCCCTTCTTCTTTGTCATTGAAGTATTCATTATCAATATGCAAAACAAAGTTGCCTAGTATAGCCTTATTTCAAGGAATGTCAATTAAGTAAATTAAGATAACATCTAACAAGGGTTCCGCTTGTCTGGGATGATATTTGTCATTGTTAGTATGCTAATGAAGTGAGATCAATTATAATTTATTTTAGACTTCAAACAATTTCATTTTCATTTTGTTTCCAGAGTGCCCTTGTTCTCTTCGAGTTCAGATGAGTGAAATGACCCAACCTCTAAAAAAACACCGTTGAAGAGATATTCCTTATTCTGTTTCAAGGCACCTTGAATAAACTGCTTCTTTAATTGAAAAAGAAAATTGGAAACGAAAAGGAAATTGAATCTATCATTCACCAAATTAAATTAAATCTATGATAAAGAAAGTTTCGAATGAATACTTGAGATAAAGAAGAAAAAGAAACAATTCTCGAACAGTTATTACATGGATAGGAGTCCGAACTACAAAATGCAGAATAATCAAATTTGATCTACGCATTACGACCAATTCTTGTGTAGAACTTATTGATATTCCAAAGTCGAGTGTAGAGGTAGTTCAAGATCTCATGGCACATGCATCACAAATATACTGCGCGAGGGCAGCGCTTCTATTCTTGAAATTTTGTATTTCTAATAACGTTTGTTCGCTTCTAACGAAATACCAATACAGGCTGGACTTACCCAACCTATAGCATGCAATAATTCCGCTTTTCGAATGCATTGTTCACAGTGGTGATCATAATTGTTTTTAACACTATTCAAAAGCGGATAGTCAGTGGACTTGATAATTTCACCTTTCTATTAAAGTATGATTCAAAAACGTGCAGTCCAAGCATTCTGTATTTGAGTTTGATATTTGGCCCGGTTTGAAATCTTGAAATCAAAATTTCAGCAACATGACTTGTAGTACGTGTGATATCGATTTTCTTTTCCTGGCGAAGTTGGATACTAACCTCATATAGGTATGTACGTCTTTAAAATTGAGGTAGACTTCATTCTCTTGAAGATATTTTTCATGTTATTTCGGCAATTTGTGAAGACCTTGAGCTCGAATTTCAAACGAAGTTCACATTTTAAGATCTGCACCACTAGATTGGTAGGATTTATGAGAAAGTATAAAGGGTGATATCATTTCCTGATCATTGAATTCGAATTCAAAAATGTGTTTTATTGAGTGTATAAATCGGATAAATGAATAAACAACATAAATAATTGCGAATGATTTCAATAACAAAACTCATAATGATGAAAACAAAAATTGAACAAACAGTCTTCCACCTGAAAGAATACATGCTTCTGCTCGTCTCCGCATATTAGTGCGCACCCTCTGAAATATTCCTGGGGTATTTCTGATGACGTCACATGATGCTGTAATTCTATTCCTCAATTCTTCAATCCAAACTGTTTAAATCTGGCGACCTTGGAGGCCAAGCTTCTGGTCCACCACGCCCTATCCAGCGGTTATTGAATGTCATATTCAGAATTATTTACAATGAAACTTTTGTAATGCTAGAGTTTCCTTATTTTTATGAATCATTGAATAGAACATGAGTGAGCCAATAATCGGCGTAGAGGCTACAAAATATTGGAAATATTTTCCCATATCGCCGGTCCTTTCGGGCGTTGTTGATTAATAAAATATATATATATATATATATATATATATATATATATATATATATATATATATATATATATATATATATATTACAGTGTCTACTATAAAAGGTGCCAAATTTCAGTAGGTGATAGTACAAGTCATTTGCAACAAAAATGTTCTATAACAAACATGTTAATTATAGAGTTATTCAACACTTCTTGATTTTACGAAATGTTTTGCTTCTCTCTCTCTATAAAAGCAAGAATACACCTGTTACTCTTACAGTTACATCAAATCTGACCATACCATCGGAAAGAGCATTGAATTTGCTACAAGATAGGTAAGTACTAATGGTAAAAAAAATTGTATACCGGGTGTTGTAAAAGGCTGAATGAAAAAATTGTGAAATGAATAAAATTAGTACTCTTTTCTTGTTAGCTGTACCACTAAAAACGGATCGATAAGTAGCCGTTTTTTGGAAAAAACTACTACATTCATCTGGCTATTAAACGGTGTATCAACTTTTGAGCTTACAATTTTTTCACCATTAAAATCATGGGTAAGAGTAAGAGTAAGAACATTGAATTTCCTTATCCTAGCTAGTTTCAACGGAGCTTCACTTCTGAATTTGAAATTAATAACCCAAATAATTTTCTCGACTTCTCCATTACAAATTCAAATAACCAACTCACTTATAAAATTTACAGAAAGGAAATATTCACAGACGCATCGATTCCAAAGAACTCGTTCAGTCATTTGAGTCACAATCTAGCTGCATATAAGTCCATGATTCATAGAGAGTAACTTTTCTAAATTTAACATAACTACTTCATTCTCAAGCGGCCCCAACTTAAGCAGATTATTATTCAATGCCAAACAAAAAAACGATAAATTCAAGCAATCAGGAATTTATCAAATCAAATGCAATGAAAGTCAGGTAGCCTATGTCGGACAAACAGGGAGAAGTTTTGAAGCTAGATTCAAGGAACATATTTCCTCAGATAAAAATTCGCCAATATTTGAACTCATAGAACAGTTAACCACTCGATAACATTGAGCAATCTTAAAATCCTTCATAAATGTAACAAAGGGAGAGAGATGAATTAGTTGGAAAGTTTGGAGATTAACAAACTACGTAAAAACCCACAATTTACTACTCTCAACAGCCAACTAGAGCATAATCGATCCCCACTACTCAATATTTAGGATAAATTTCATTCTGTACTCTTACTTGCCTACTCATGTATTATATTGTTATTCACTTGAAAATGACCGAAGGGTCGAAACCGGTCGTGATTATTGGATAAATTGTGGAAAAGTGACAAAAGTGTCCCATTTCGTTTTACTTTAAAAATGAATTTCCATAAAATAAATATCATCAATCCTATCAATTAAATTAGTCATGTTGATTTTAGACAAAGTCACATGTGTGATGTAATAATAATTCTCTGATCAAAAATATACAAGTACATTTATGAACTTTTCATAAATAATAGTATTGAGAGTCCTTAATTGCAGGATATTCATGATTAAGTAATTTCATGAATTCGTATTTCCTACCGTGAACAACAATTAAGCGATTCGCTCTCGGAATAATTAATGGCCTCATTATTTCCCCACGTTATGATTAGCCATGGCTTGAACTACAAATTCATTGACAAATTGGTCCATTTTCACGCTCTAGGGTTAGAATGAAAATGACTATTCTCGAGTATGGAAGTATCATAAAATACGAACTGTTCAATAATCAGAAAATTATCAAATTTACTCTTGAAAAATACTGCTAGTAATAATGAACCAAATAACAACGCCCAATAGAAATTCTGATGTTTGGCACATGATACTAGCTTAATTTTTAATAACGATCTCAAATCCGTGATTGAAATTGCTGTGTCAGTTCTAATTGGGATAATATGTAACATGGCCCATTTTTCAATGAAACACAACTTCTTCAAAATTGATCTTATTTTATTAAATTCTTAAATTGAAAAAACTTTCTTTCGTGAGATTTTTATGTAGATTTTGTAGTCGGTGAGCTGTTCTGGATGCTCAAACAGTAGCTAGCCATCATGTGTGCGTTCGAGTAACCTTGACAGTGTTCCCCCATAGTCCGAAAATCCCGGTGTGACTTGATGCTCAAGGTACATCCTTGCATTTGAAAGTCACTCATTAGTTGTTCAACGTGTTGAGAATAGTCAGAACCTTTATTATTTCCCAAAAAACTCTCAATAAGCCAAACAAACTAATTTCATGCTGTGTCCTCAATCTATGTTATAGTTCCCGAGAAAAATGTGTCTTTCATTAATGATGATAATAACTTTTGAGACAAGAAAATGAAATAATTTTCAATTTTGTTGAGACAACAACTTGAGGGAGTTAATCTACGTGCAATTTTAAGAAAAAAAAGTTCATGTAAACATGGTTCCGCAAAAGCTTCGTTACGGAGCTACAAGGTGTTGAAATTTCCATAAAAAATTGTTCTTTCTTCAAAACTCCTGCAGTTTTTGAGATATTCAGCCCAAATTTAGAATGCAAGCTATTTTTTACAGACTCCATCATTACACGTCCCAGATTTTAACTGAAATTCACAAGGTGTTTTCTTTTCCGAGGCCATGTCTCCTTTTGCCCTTTCAAACTTTTTTGCAGTACGCCACTGATCAGCGTATAATCAATTTTCGTCATCTTAGTTTAATTTAGAAACTTTTTTGACATCTGTAATTTTTTTGTATCTCCAACAGTTTTCGAGTGAAAATTTATTGAATTTGAATTATTTGAATTGTATGTTATTCGATAAATAAAAAAAATAGAAATACTCGATAGGCATGCCCACAATTTGCTTTTATTAAATATAAAAGAAAGAACAATTAAAAACTAAATAATTTGCTTAAAGTGTCCTTCACCTGCAGGAATAGAGGCCTATGCCCTTCATCGCATATAATCACGCACTCTTTGAAATATTCCTGAGGTATTTCTTATCGTGTCACAAGAGGTTATTATTCGATTTCTCAATTCTTCTACAGTGTTCACTTGAGTAGTATAAACTAAACTCTTGAGATATCCTCATAAGAAAAAGTCTAAATTATTTAAGTCTGGGGACCTAGGAGGCCATGGTACTGGCCCTCCCCGAACTATTAATTGGTTGTTGAATGTATTATTCAAGAATTCTCTAGCTTTTCCACTGAAATGTGCTGGTGCTTCGTCATGCATGAACCACATAATGTTTCTCACCAAAAGTGACACATCCTCGAGCAATAAAGGTAACTACTCCTTAAGAAATTGCCGATAAGCGGGACGTTTAGTCTGTTAGGCAAAAAAAATTGCCCAATCAAATAATTTTGAATTATTTCGACCCAGACATTCAGTGAGAATTGTTCTTGGAGTTGAGATTCTTTAATAATATGGGGGTTTTCCTCAGCCCAATAATGAGTATTGTGAAAATTTGTCATAGCAGTTCTTGAATTCTTGAATCCGAAAAAACGAAAAACACACCTTATGTTCTGTAAACAAATTGTTGAAAACATTTTCTAGCTTCATGCAAGAGCCAATAAAATATCGATCAATTTGCACCTTATTTTGTGTCGATAGCTTCATAACTTCTTGGGTTATCTTGTCCGGCGCGGAATGAAACACGTTTTGAGAAAAACGCGTTTTAAGTTTTCTCTGCTGTATAGTATGTGTGGGTCTTCTCTTCACTGCTTTCACTACAACTCAAAATGACCGTTACACAAGCTACACAGTCGTCAGAAAATATCTGAAAAGTGAATTGCAAAACTTGTAGGGCCCAGAAAAAGAACGTAGGTGGCTGTTTAGACCGTGTAGCAGATTTCAAGAATTCCCCTCCTTAACACGGTGTTGGTTTTCAGCTCTACTATCCCTCAAGAAGAGAAAACAAGGATACTTTCTGTAACCACTATGTTGGCCTAAAAGAAATTTGACCCTTTTTTAAATCAACACATGTTAGTCAGTTTTCTGTATACTTGATTTCTAAAACCAAAACAATAGACATATATTTTTCTTTTCGTTTATCACAATGCGCAGTCGACAATGACCCAGTGTGTAAAAGAGCACAATTTAGACTCCTTTTTGACAAATGTATGAACAAACGCCATTCATTACAAACGTTTTTTCGCGATTCTGTTGCAGCAATTATTTTTTGTAATTTACAGAAAATTATTACGGTAATTAATCGTTTCCTCAATAAAATCTCGTGAGCAGAAGCTGTTAGAAAAAAAAATGAAGGTTACTTAAAATCAGAGACGTCAAATTAGTGAACATAAAGTGAGATGAGTCATTCATCAGATGGAAAGTGCAACTTTTCTGCCGAATGTAATTAAAATTTTCATAATGATTTATAAAATTTTGATATTTGACTTAGATCCTGTGCTCGAGTATGTGACAAGTTCTGTTGTTGTCTCTTTCCTCCTCACTCCTTCATTTCTATATGGAAGATCTTGTCGAACATTCAATTATTGTCTGAAATGAGATTTAGTAGAGTGCCTTATAAGAACGAAGTGCAATTTGCTTTTCCACACTTCAATATTAAATTGAATTTTACTGTTATTGGAATATTATCGTCGGTGAATATTTTCTTTCCGACGATCATTTCTGATGAAATATTGAGTAACTTTCGCAGGAAGGGTTATCTTTGATTTCAGTTGAATTTAAATCAATTCAAAGATCGCTAAGAATTTTCATAATATGGGACGCTGGGGAATTCTTGGACGCCTAAGTAAATTTCCGTACAAAATTCATAGTATCATAAATTTTGTTACATGCAAAATTCAATTTTGAACGAAAATCCTATCTCAAAGTGAGACCGTGGTGAATAATAGTTCTACTGTTTCAGTTAGCACGTTAATCAATTAATGAAATACTGGACCAAATAATTTTCACTTCTGTAAAATCTCAATAATATCATCGATGAATCCAGGAGAAACAGGGTTCGGAAACCCAGACCTCTCACAAAGCATTGAATGAACCAATGTTTCCAAACTTTCGAGAGAAATATCTTTAATTGGCATAATTCTTATATCTGGGCCATCGAAAATCCACATCAAACACGGAAGCGAAATTTCCAACATCTTTTCAGCTTCAATGTTTACGTCTAATCTCCTGTAATAATGAATTTCATTTTGTCCTGATAGTCAGAAAGCAATGTTTTGCACACTTCGACGTGACGATGTTTCAACAGAAAGCTCACTGTTTTCGGTATTAATCGAAATTTGACGAGTCCGATTTTTCGATTTTTTCCATGTCTACATTTGTCGAGCAGAGAATTTGTATTAAATTTGGTTTGCGGAAAAAATTTTCTGCTACTAATTGATTAAGAATGGTGAAAAAACCTTCGGTGATGAGGTTATGTCGAAAAAAATATATTTGAAAGAGGTATAAAGAGTTCGAAAAAGTTGGAGAACGTAGAAGACGAAGAGCGTTCCGATCGACTATCATCCTCGACCGGAGAAGCTCACGTCCAAAATATCTAACCTAACCACCATCCTCACCACAAAAACTTCATAATAGTCACCGACTCACTCAATTCGATACACTGTTTACGACAGATATATCCAAATCACCCTATAGCTCAAGAAATCAGAAATCAACTAGATATTGCTGATAATTCAAACATTAAAGTCATATTCATCTGGGCACCCTCACACATAGGCATCTCAGGAAATGAGGAAGCTGACAAATGGGCACGCCAGGCTGCTATTTCAGAGAATGAAAACACCATCAACTGTGTTGTAAGTTCTGACTTGAAAAACTCATTGAATAACAAAATCATTACGCAGTGGCAAGATCAGTGGAACCAGTGCGAATCGAAATTACGCGAAGTGAAACCGTTATTTCATAAATGGTGCATCTATTCAAAAATCGCGAACCGCAATCGAAAATCTCACGCCTCCGTCTAGGTCATACCAATCTCACACATTCGTACATAATAAAACGCGAAGACCCTCTCTGTGCGATACCTGCGATGATACGACCTTATCGGTGAAACATTTGTTAGTGGACTGTCCTAAGTTCCACCGAGAAAGAGTACAGTACAACCTACCACTTCAATCAATCCTCAACCCTACAAATAGTGAAACTTTGTTGAACTACCTAAAAGCTACAAATCTGTATAAACGTATATAAATCCATATAGTTAATCACTAATTTTGTAATGTCGCTAATAACCAAATTGGTTGATGCGACAATATTGTTTCTTTCAAATAAAAAAAAAAAACAAACAGGGAGAAGTAAGTTTTGAAGCTATATTCAAGGAACATAGTTCCTGAGATAACAATTCGCCAATATTTGAAGACAAAATCAACCAACTACTCGTTATCATTAAACTACCTTAAAACTTCATAGATGTAACAATGGGTGAGAGATGTATTTGTTGGAAAGTTTAGAGATTAACAAACTATGTAAAAACCGACAATCTACTACCCTCAACAGCCAACTAAGCTTAATGCATCCCCACTACTTAATATCTAGGATAACTGTGTACTTGTACTTACCTACTAGTTTGTTATATTGCACTTGAAAATGCCCGGTCGAAACCGGTCGTGATTATTAAATCAATTGTGTAAAAGTGACAAAAGTTACTTATTTCGTTTTACTTTGGAGATGAAACTCCATAAAATAAATAGATCATCAATACTATCAACGAGAGCTGAAGTCGGTTGGGACAAAGACGTTTGAATAATGTTTAGATGATTGGATTATTTATTGGTGTGAATGTATTATTTCAGAAATGGGGTTCCTTTGAAGGCGATACAATAAATAAGGATGAAAAATAAATATTTTCCGGTACTTTTTAGATTGAATGTATATTAATTTTCTCCGATTATTATGTGAATCAATTCTAGAGCAATACACCGCCTCTATTTGAAGCAAGGAATTGAAGCACTTCCACGATAATACTTGAATCTAATCACTTCTTACTTAATGTGTATCGGTTACAAAATTTACATTACGAGAACTGAATAATTAATGAATTAAACTGTGCATGTAATTATTGATTCGTGTTACCTGGATAATGGCAATGATGAATATAAATGGCTTAATGTTAATTGTCTCTTTCAATTTATATTCTAAAATGTTTATCAATAAATATCTTCAAGTAATTCGATTAAGATGGAACCACGATAACATTTTTTTACGACTTGTACCTGAATTGTATAATATTACGTGTATGGCTTGAGTTATTTTTGGGGAACACTGACGAAGAAGCTTGGGTAATATATAATATTTTCACAGGGTGATTCAATCTCGTTGTCCCTGAAGGGATTGTCATGAAATAAGGTAGATAGTAAACAAAGTGATAAAGAAATCGCGATCCCATTTTGCGACTAACTTAAAAGGCATAAACGGATTTTTACTGCTATATTTCTTGTTATTCAGTAGATTCAGGGTGAATACAAAACACAGTCTACTCGGAGGAACGATCTTGTCTGCAATATAAATAGACGGTTTAAAAAAATTGGTTCGCGAATGTTTTCGAATTGCTGTCTATGAACTCCGTTTAGGAACGTTTACGGCTCATACATTAAACCATATAACCCTGAAACTATCGTTCTTTATAAATTGATTTTTTTCGTAGATTGATTTAAAGGGAACGATAAAGTATAATCCACCATTTTTTTGAATTTTCGAGTGTGGCTATTGGTCAAAACTATGCGTCCTTTTGAAAGGACAGTAGTACTATAGCATTCTCATATGAAATTATCGATTGATTCCCAACAAATCTTTATTTTCGTCAAAATCTAAACATTGAATAGTATGATAAGAAACAAAACAATCTTCTGGATGCAAGCCAACATCACATTTTTGGCAGAGAGAATTTGCTTTTTTGTGGCATACTGCACATCGTTGGTGATTGTTATTATAAACAATGAGATAATTCAGTCTGTTGTAACGTGTAAAATCCTGTAAATTTCTAAGAGCTTCGGAATGTTCTTTCTTTTCCATTCTCTTGTAAGATTCCAATAGTTCAGTTGCTATAGATCTTCTGATTTCTAGTTGGTCAACTAGACCGCCATTGTTCTTATGTAAGCGCCAAAAGTTTTGCATAGCCTTGTCAATGCAATAAACAAATGAAGGAAAATACCATATTTTGCCCTGATGCTAATTCTGTCACCGACATTTTGATCGCCACGGTCCACCCTTCCCATATTTTCATTGTAAGATTTTATCAAGCTTGGTAGATCTATATAAATATATTTCTTCTCAGATTGGAAAAACCTTTTTACTCTGTCCTGTCCTGTCAGCCGTTTTCTACCCTCCGGGTATAGGCCTCCCTTTTACTCCTCCACAATTACTTAGTGTCTGCTACCTGGTACCAGTTGAAACCTGCAGTTCTTTTGAGTTCATCACTCAATCTCATTTGAGGTGGTCCTTTTCCTCCACCTTATTATATTTCCAATCCAGTTTTCTCGATGTCTAGCCACATGTCCAGCCCATTTCCATTTTGAGTGGCAAACCTCCTTACCACGTCCTCTACACCCGTCATCTCCCTTATCCAATTATTCATCTTACGATCACTCAATGTGATTCATAAGATCTTTTTCTCTATTGCCCTTGGTTTACTCTCAGTTTGTCGAGGATGGCTTTTGTGAAGACCCACGTTTCTTCGCCGTATGTTGTTATAGGTAATATGTAGTGGAATGTAGTGGAATACGCATTCAGAATCACATCTTTTTTGTTCGAGTAAGCTGCCCAGGTCATTCTTATTCGTTCATCAATCTCGAGTTCTTGATTTGCTCTTCCAATGGTGATTGTTCGGCCTAGATATTTGAAACACTCTACTTTCTCTATCTCGTTTTTATTTATTATAAGATCTTGGTCAGGTTCTTCTTGGTTTGACATATATTTAGGTTTCTCATAGTTGATTTTCAAACCCACCCTTCCTGTTGTTCTACGAATATCATCTATAAGTGTACTCAGCTTTTCCTTGGTCTGACCAATCATAACAACGTCATCTGCGTACATTAGGTGTGTTATTTTTTCTCCATTGATGTCGCCCCACTCTACTCCCTTCAAAGCATCTTCCAGAACCGTAATGAAAAGTTTAGGTGACAGAGTATCACCCTGCCTCAACCCTCTCCCTACTTTATTGGTAACATCATGAAGTTGTGCTTGTAGGGTGGCTCGCTCGTAGATTCTTTTGATAAGGCTTGTGTATCGGTGGTCAAGTCTTGAGTTTTTCAGAGCTTGTTCTGTTGCCCATAATTCAATTGTATCAAATGCTTTCTCGTAATCAAGAAAAGTCATCCAGAGAGAGATATTATATTCAGTACATTTCTCTATGAGACTTCTCACAGTATGTAAATGCTCGTTGGTGCTAAAATTCTTTCTGAAACCGGCCTGTTCTATTGGCTGATAAAACTCTAATTTGGGTGTTAGGCGGTTCACTATGATTTTGGAGAATGTTTTGTAGGGTTGAGACAATAAACTAATCGGCCTATAATTTGATAGTTGCTCTGTGTCTCCCTTCTTGTGGTATGGAGTAATTAGCGCATTTTACTAGTCGGTTGGTATGTCTTCTTCCTCCAGGCTTTTGTTGAAAAGTGTCTCAAGATCCTCAAGAAGCTTTTCGCCACCGTGACTGATCGCTTGTTCAATTTCAACTCTAGTTATTGGCGGGATATCTTCAGAACCGACATTGAGTACTCTAACATATTTTTCTTATTGAGTAGGTCACTGGTCTTTTTCGAGGTGTAGAGATCTTTATAGAATTCTTCTACAGTCTTGAGTATTTCCTCTCTGTTCTCTGTTATTGTGCCATTTGATCTTTTGAGTCTTATCATTCCCTCTTTTCTTGTCATATTTCTTCTGAATACTTTTATGCCTTTGAATTCTTCATTAGTACGTAGTGCTATTCTCTCACTATGCAACTGTATATCCTCCCTTGCTGATTTCGTGCTGCTTTATTTTCTTTTTGGTATTCTTGAGTGTTTCTTTTGTTTTGAGAGAGCAGGTATTTCCTTCTCTTGATGAGAGTTTTGGTCTTTTCACTGAACTACTTTTTTGCTTTTCGAAGAATAGCTTTTAACTGCATCGTTTAGAGTTTTAACAATGGTCATATTCATACCGTCTATTGTTTTTAGTTGTCGCTGTTTCGTATCAAGTTGTTTGTTCACTTCTGTCTGAAAATTCTCAGGGTAGTTGATTATATTTTGTCGATGGATATGCATACGAACTTGTTTGATGACTCCTCTTCTGTTCTAATTTATACTTAATAATAACTTTGGCCCGAATTAATCTATGATCACTGTCAGTATTGAACTTGTTCAAGACGTTCACGTCCTGTACAATGTGTTCTTGACTTGATAGAATATAATCGATCTGATTTTTAGTTTCACCGTCAGGGCTAGCCGATGTCTATTTTCTGTTATTTTTCATCTCAAAAAAGGTGTTCATGTTATAGAACTTTTCCTGTTTTATAAAATTTTCCATCATTGTTTCACTATGGTTTCTAATTCCCATTCCATGTTGACCTATGAAGGCTCACTCTGTTTTCGTTTATGGCTCTCGATAGGATTTCGTACTATCTCGACATCTTCGTCATCGTTGCTGCTGGTAGGAGCGTACACCTGAATGATCTTGAGCGGCATAGATTTGTTCATTCGTACTATTACATAGGCTACTCTATCAGAAATTGTTTGAAGCGCCTTGATGTTACTGGCGAGTTTCTTATGGATAATGAATGCTATACCCCCGTCTGATAGGTTTCCCGCGTATGAATTGCTTTACACTGTGACGTCCAAAATATTGTTTCGTTGACTCGTCTATACTTAGGAATTGCAGCTTGATAGAAGCAGCATGTGAAGTGAAGTAAGCACGTTACAAGTTTCATCTTCCCTGGACATATTTTCTTCGGATTATGGCAGAGAGAAATCCCTATAAATCATTGAATTAAGCGCAGCGTATTTAGGAGGCTTTGAGTGTGTTGAGTCATTAGGGATGCAAATATCATTAAAGGTGGTTTTTCGATATATATCAAAACTTAGTGTGTTATTTTTATGAGTGCTTGTTAGGTCTTAAAAGTGAATCTGATTATCGACTTCTTTCTCTTTTCTTTTTCCTAAACAACATATTGTTTTCGGATGAAGAGCATTTTCACTTAGATGGGCATGCTAGTGAATAGAATTGCCATTACTGGGTAAAGGAGAACCCAAGGTCAAAACACCAACACCTACATTTACCAAAAGTGATAGTCTGTGCTATCGTCCAACGGAATCATTAGACCTTATTTCTACGAAAACAACCGAGGGCAAACAGTAACTGTGAATGCGAACCATTACACTATAATGTTGAGGATTTTTTTGAGCCACAGCTGCTTTATTTTGAAGGGTACAATAGTGGAACATGGTTTCAAGAAGATGACGCCACGTGTCATACTTCTGACGAGACAATAGCTGTTGTTTAGCAGATGTTTCCAGACAAAGTTAAATCGCACCTAGGTGATTTTCCATGGTCACTTAGAAGTCCAGACTTGAGTCCACTTGACTCTTTTCTGTACGGATACTTGAAAAGTAGAGTATACGCCGGAAAACCAGTATCAATTCAACAATTGAAAGAAACAATTGTAGGTGAAATGGGAGAAATTGCTCGTTCATTGTGCCAGAGGTTTTTAATAATTTAAGCTTCAGATTGGAAGAGTGCCTGCGTCGAGACAGATCACATTTTGATGATGTAATTCTAAAAATTGACTTTCTAATGTTTTACTATTAAATATGATTTTTTATTGGCTTATCTATTTTAGTTTTTTTTTATTGAGTTTTCAAATTCGGAAAACTTAATGGTCCACCCTGTATTATCAATATACGCCATAAAAATGATGTCAGATAGTAAAGGGCTCAATGGTGATCCCACCGGTAGACCGTGAGGTTAGATTTGTTATTCAATTTTAGAAAATTCTGTTGTAGACAAAGCTTGAGCAAAATACATTTCGTACAACCGGATTAAAAGGTTATTTATTCAAGATGTTTGAGACCAATAGAAGGCAATTAACAATTTGGGAACATAAAAGTTTTAATTCACTTGAATCATATCCTTCCGAACAATAATTTAGGTTCCACAATATATTATTCACTTAGATCTTTTTCCTCTGCTCTACTCTTTCTATCTTTTTCATTTCTACTAATATATTATTTAAAGCAACGTAACTCTGAAGAGCAGTTTTGAATTTATTGACAATTTTATTATGTAAAGGATGCATAACTTCATGTATATGTTAATCAATATTTTCTTCATTTTATTACCTGAATAGCTGTCAGTGACAGGAAATTACTGTAGTATAAATATTCACTCACTTAATATTCTCCATCAAACAAGTGAGTACGTTGTTGAAAGAAATGTCGCTGGTGCAATCATATCATCCTCTAAAGACAGTAATTATTCTGTCATCTCTTATTTCCCAAGGATTGAAACTACTTCACGACAAATGGCAAAGGAAATTATTTTCCCATTCTTGCTGTGAAATATATGTTGTTATTATCTGCTAATTATTGTTATCATTATAGCGTGATTGTGGCTGTAGAGTTGCGCCTGGAGATAGGTAGAAAGCGAAGTTCGTGACTTACGAATCATCCCTCAATTCTCATTCATTTAATTATGATTAATAATTATGTATTGCTACAGACTATGATTCTCCAGTTTTTGGGACAATTCTTCAAAGTATATATATATATATATATATATATATATATATATATATATATATATATATATATATATATATATATATTTATTTATTTCTGCAATTAGGGAATATGCAATGTATGTGTATGTATGTAATTTCAAAATTTCCATGGTTATATGACTGATTGTTAGGGATAGCCGTATTTATTAATTGCCAGATCAGTTTTTATACTTCACAAGTGCTCAAATTGCGGGAATGCCTTTTGTATAAAAAGTAGAAGAGTACGTTAAGCCTTTTGGGGCATCGGAAGTCCAAACATATACGTGGATAATAATTCGGTATCCCGATTTCGTCACGTGTCCATCATCTTCAGATTCCTCTTCATAAAACTTGAACAATAACAAAATTCTTATTATAGTACAGTCAATTAGTAGATTATCCAATTTTCAATTCAGTAATGATAAAATGATACATTCTGTCAAAAAATCTACTTGAAACGGTTGTCATAATTTTTGTTGCTAAGCTGGCACAAGTGTGTTCTATACTGACTCCGAGTTTGAACGCGATATGTTATTTGGTTTGTTCATAGTGATGAAGTTTGTCAGTTGTCACAAGTGTATTTTGCGATTTTTACAATGGATGAAAATATCGAATGAAGAATTTGTCTCAAATTTTGTATTGCAAATGGAATTTTATGTGCCGAATACCTGAAAATTTTACAGAAGGCTTACGGTGAATGGACTTAATAAAAAGCACGTACATATGAGTGGTAGAGGCCATTCAACAGCTATGTGGCCTGAAGATAATAATGAATTAATATGCTCAAAAACTTAAATTGATTTTTTTATACATCTATTTTTCATTTTGTCACCTGGAAAGGCATCCCCTATAATATCATATAAATTAACATTTTATATTCATGGTTTCTGCATTGGTAGCATATTTTCGTAACAGATAACTCACGAATAAAGAGCTTAGAGCAGGGGTGCTCAAACGGTCGATCGCGAGTGCTTTTTGAGTAGATCTCGAGAAGAAAAAAACCTACACACAAATATTTTATGTCCCATTCTTGAAAATATTCAGCAACTGTCTCTCTATACTTACTAGCATCATATTACAATACTCTATAAC
Organism: Cryptolaemus montrouzieri; assembly: GCA_013387265.2. Classification (NCBI taxonomy): domain Eukaryota; kingdom Metazoa; phylum Arthropoda; class Insecta; order Coleoptera; family Coccinellidae; genus Cryptolaemus; species Cryptolaemus montrouzieri. Next base: position 143,672,371 of record JABFTP020000185.1, read on the forward strand.
TTTGTAATGTTTATTCAAGATTCAGCAACCGAATTAACGTTTGGCAAATTAATTTTAGATTTATTTATCTTCAAACAACACAATATGAAAATTAAAGGCATTCAAAAATATTTTGAATTGTTTATTTAACCTATATATATATATATATATATATATATATATATATATATATATATATATATATATATATATATATATATATATATATATATATATATATATATATATATATATATATATTCTTTTGAAAAGAGAGGATATACAAAAATTTGAATAATTGAATTTACAATTAATGCTTATATCTATAATTTTGATGTGTGTCAGAGAAAACACAAGTGTGAGCTCAGGAAATGTAACAGGGGAACTATACTATCTGGATCATTAACGCTAAAAATGAAACAAATCATATTTTAAATGATTTAGCTCTGAATATATATTAGAAAATACAAAATGAGAAAGGACAGATTAAAAAAATGAAAAAAAGGTTTTTTTTTGTAAAGTTATAGGGGTATACCCACGCGTGTACAATGGGCAGATCAAGTGTGAAATATACCGAAACCTGGTTTCTCTACACAAAGTGTTTTTAGCACTTTTGACCACTCCAATGTACTCTGTTATGGCAAATAATACATCTTAATGGATTCGTAATCCTTTGTATGGCCATTATTTTGATGATCTGCGTCCGCTGCCACACTCTATGAACCACGGTTTATTGAGGGGTTTTGATCGTCGCAAATTAGTCCGAGCGATGCTTCGTCTAAATGACAACTGATCCAGAAATGCAGAACTTCTTTTTTTCTTAGCAACGACATGCAAACGCCATGCATTTGAAATTGCCATATCTATAAGAAAGGAAAAAATTACCCATCACCATTTTTTACCTTTCATTGCCACACAATATAGACTGAATGATTGATCCATCTGATCCACACCGCCCATCCCCGATTGTAATTCAGTAATTAATTAATTTTGTTTCAGTTCAACTGCTACCCCATGGATTCCGGTTATTTGTAATATAGTTCCTTTCCATATTCGCAGGTAATTAGCTCTTAAACCGTCTTGGGATAAGTATCACTCATTTCCAGAAGTTTTTCCGATAATACACGATCTTCAAAATCCACCTAACCTGAGATTGAAATCTAGGAAACCTATTTTGTCGATTGACTTTTTGCGTACACGGGTGAAGGCTGTTGATCTTTGGAAAACTGAATGGCAGGAAGTTGTTGTTTTTAATTAAGTTCTCATAGAGGATCCTTCCAAAAGGGTTGCAGGTTTCGATATAAGTAGGAAAAATTGGTGTACATTAAATCGTCTCACGACAGGACATGGTCGTTATAATAGTATGTTGTTCAAATGGAATAATGTAAAAAAAGTCCGGCATGTGAATGTGGCGCAGCTGAAGAAACAATAACACATTTAGTCCTTGATTGTCCTATTTACTATTTAACGGGTGGTTTTCAAGAAAATCATTCCGTATCAGATAATTTCATTAGCTGGGTAGAGAACTTTAAGTCTATTTAGGAGATTAGTTTTTGCCTCCTTAGTGTTTTTTCCATGGTTTATGTTGATAAGGCACACCCATGTAGGGCTTCATTCCCAAAAGGTGTATGAGATATTGCCTGTTGAAAAACAGAGGAGTATTAGTTAGGTTCTTAGATTCAAGTGAGTTTAGACATATAAGAGTTATGTATGTTTTGATGAAATTTTTTTCTGCTGGTTTTCTTTTTCCATTGTTACAGATTTTTCCAGTCCCAATCCCCTTCCTTTCACCCTTGTCTTCTGGAAATCATGGAGTGCAAGATGACAGTGAAAGAATGAAGCTGCTAAGCAGAAAAATTTTCGGTACTCTTTTTGTACACACGACACTAACACAACATAAACAGATAAGCTGTTGCTAGTGCAATGGCGACAGGTTCCCCTGTTACATTTCCTGTGCTCATACTTTAGGGGCAATCGTAGGAGACATGATGCGAGTTCAGATGCCTAATTAAGGAACGGGAATGGTCTGTTTTTTCTGCTGGTATTCTATTTATCCACTTGTTTTTTACGATTGTGTTTTTCTGACACACACCAAAATTATAGCTGTAAGCATTTATTGTAAATATAATTATTGAAATTTTTGTAAATCCTCTCTTTTCAAAAGAATATATATATATATATATATATATATATATATATATATATATATATATATATATATATATATATATATATATTCTGAAATGCTTGCGTCATATTGAACACCAACGTTTAGCTTTAGCAAATGGTTCTACGCTATCAAAGTTACTGCCAATAGTGCAAACATTGTTGTCCATCCATTTTATCAAAGCAATAATCATAAGCAGCTCGAGGTTTCTGTTTCATTTCCTTCACTGTATCTAGCTTGTGAAAAAGTTATCGAAGTAAAGGATATGTCTTTTGGATTTGTGGGCATTTTTTGCAAAAGAAACTTTGGCACCGTAGATCCCAAGGGGTCAGTAGGTGCTTCGTTTGATATTCCACAATATATATCAAATGCGTAGCAATAACCTTCAGAGCTAGTGCCGGCCCAGTTTCGATATCCAAAGCGCACTGGTTTTCCCATAATGAACTGTTCGGCTGGATGATGGCCATAGTATTTGATCATACATTTCTCATGGAATACTTCCACTGACAGTTCTTCTGTAAAATATCAAACAAGGGCCTTACCTTATACATCCTGTCATTAGATGAAGCTATCAGTGTATTGTCAACAAAATGTATATTCTGTTTTATATCCATGTAGCGGTTTCTCGACATACAGTCTGAAACGAGTGGCACGCTCAGATTTCACCAATATGCACGTTCTGTAGGCAATTGGTGATAGCCTGATATCAGAAGTACCCCTTAAAAACATTTCAAACTTTCTTTCAAATTGAAAGCCATGTCTATTGTTTCGTCCCGTATACAAAAAAAAATTACACATTGTTGGTCAAAAAGTTTCTCGAAGAGTATTACTGGAGTACAGTCTTTTATATCAATATACTGCTACCGGGATGGGGTCACACATACGATGAAAACACTGATGGTTAACACAAATACTTTTTGTAAACGTAGAATTAAAATGAAATAAAAACACGTGATTCGTTGGTAAACAACGGCGGTTTGGCAATATGGCGTGGGTACGGAAAGCCGGCTCGTGGCAACGCGTACTGCAGCCGGTTTTCTAAGACAGTGTGAATTCGAAGAGGTCGTTGAAGAGAACGACTAGGGAGTCTCCGATGCTAGGATATTTAAACTCACGGTCCAGGTAGGCCCAAAGTACGTTCTGTGCCTAGCCCTGTTGAAGGGCCTACTAGGCGATCTGTGATTAGGGAAGCGTGGTTAACACGGTAACACACCTATTCGGAGGGGCCTAGAGCGATCTATGGTTAGATACCGTAATGGACATGGTAACACGGCCCCCCTCTGAAACGCATCTACTTCGTATGTTTATTTGTCAATCACACATACATAAATCTTAGATATTAAAAGTACTTGTTTAGATATTAAAAGTACCTGAAAAAGAGAAAAATAGTACTGAAAAAAAAAACAATTTACTAACCTTAGACACATAGGGCACATGCTGCGTTTATCATACAATGAACAACTGCGACTGTGAGTATGGTCTAGATTCACTAACGCACAGGTCGTTTTACAACACTACACTCACACACACACTCATCTTTGGGCGCCACTTGGTGTTGTCTTCGATCCATGAACCGAATGATTCATTCACGGCTGCTGTGGTGGTGGATTAATTCTGCGGTAGATGAATAAGACGAATACTATCCACGTGCGTCGTTGCTATTGTTCGCGTTGGTCCTACCACGTGCGTCGGATTCACCTCGTGTGCGGAAGTAGCGGAATTTTTCACTTGGATTCTAGTATTAATAATTATCAGCTAACTCAGTCGGGATGGGTTCTTTTTCTCAACGGAGAAAACAAAGCCCTAATGCACACGTTGGGCTCCACTTGCTACCGGGATGGGGTCACACACACGATGGAAACACTGATCGTTAACACAAACACTTTTCGTAAACGTAGAATTGAAATGGAATAAAACACGTGGTTCGTTGGTAAACAACGACGGTTTGGCAATATGGCGTGGGTAGGGAAAGCCGGCTCGTGGCAACGCGTGCTGCAGCCGGTTTTCTAAGACAGTTTGAATTCGAAGAGGTCGTTGAAGAGAAAGACCCGTCGTCGTAGATCCTTGAATTTTGGTGAGGGTCGAATTACTATACTTTTTCCTCTTCATCTCGCTTGTTTCACATCTCCTTGGTTTGTCCTGGGGTTCTACTGGTGGGTTATCCTCCTTCTTTTATGTTGTGGAGCATGTATGCTGGCCTGTTGTTTTCTCTTCCATTGTACTAGGGATGTCCTCTTTCCTGTTGCCCTCGGTAACCCGGGAGTCTCCAATGCAACGATATTTAAACCTTCGGTCCAGGTAGGCCCAGAGTAAGTTCTGTGCCTAGCCCTGTTGAAGGGCCTACTAGGCGATCTGTGATTAGGGAAGCGTGGTTAACACGGTAACACACTTATTCGGAGGGGCCTGAAGCGATCTATGGTTGGATACCGTAGTGGACATGGTAACAATACAGATTGTTCAATCGTTCCTAAATAGCGTTATTCACGTCATGCGGAGTAGAGTAAATTGGTAAGGTTTTCCGCCAAAAAGGATAACCTGTGTCACAAGATCATCTTCATCAGTTATCGCACCAGGGCCAGGCGGAACAATCAGAAATTCGTATGCATTATCGTCTGCTTATAGTGGTTTTGTAGCGAAAAGCTTCGTCTGCGAGCCATTTTCTTATTAATAAAAAACCATATAAAATTATATACATCTGCCCATTGTACCTGGTAAGGTACAGTAGCAAAATAAGTTATTTTTACAAACCAAAATACCTAGTTTTAGTTTTTTACTATTTATAATAATAATATATAATATGTTCAATAAAAAACAAACAAGTACTCTGTTTTAAGGAATTTTACTTAATAATTATTACGTAAAATTCCTTAAAACACAGTACTTGCTTGTTTTTATTAGTGATAATGGAATTTTATCAAGTAATTTACCAAATTCAAATATAATATGTTAACTATTGTTTCAGAAACGTTTTGCAATTAATAATGTTTGATAATTAAAAATAACAACAAATTATCTTACCGTGCCCACTCTCAGTTGAACACTAAAGAAATCACAGTCTACCTTCATCAATTAAAAAGTATGAACTTGATCAATTCCGTATAGATTAATTTCATGTACTTATATCTATACTGTGAAAATACCTCTTCACTGATTTATCTGTTAACTAACAGAAAAAATATCGTGATTATTCTTGGTGTATCGGCATGTGTACGGTGGGCAGCAATGGGTTAAAAAATTGAAAAATACGCGTATGTCATATAATTAACAACAACAAACATGTCTGGTAGACTTATCTAAAGGTGAAAAATACAAAATTTATCCTTAAAACCGCTACCGTTAACCAGGTAGCCTGAACTCTAACCGAAAGAGCAAGAAGGACGGCATTTCAAAAAATGAACTGACCAAAGATTCTTGTTTTCCAAACGTTGCCAGTTCCCGTCTGTATATCAAATACAAAGTGTGATTTCCAGAAGTTATGTAATATATTCAGTCGAAAAATAATGATAATTCAATTTTTGATGTGTTTTCCTTAGAATATTCTTCAGGTTTAAATTCGACTCTACAACTTTATCGAAGAGTTATTTAGATCGAAAAATATTACATCGATCTGTGCATGTTGAGCAAATCTATAATATAATTAACTATATATTGAATTTTCTGGAAGTGAGCAAATATAATAGTGAATCAGATTCTCATAACCTATTCACACACTCGGGTGTGTGGTCAACTCGAATGAAAAAATGAAGAATAATTTCTCCTGTGGCTTGCATTCCCATAATCGAATGTGATAATTCCGAGTGCATTCTTATACACAATAGGCCATACATAGTTATAGATCTTATCAGAATAAATAGACATAATTCATATTTATGCTCTTTGAATGCATCTTTGTCAACCACAAGCCATTGACATTGATTTATCTGCTGTTGACATTCCTATTTTATTTAGTCTGTAGTACCAACGTTTACTGAATACCTAGAACTGATAAACACATTCATTCAAGTCGCTTTCGTATGGAGCAGACATGATCTAATATATTTCAAAAGCTTTTGAAATAATGTGTATTGTATAACTCAAGGCGTAAAAACTGAAACCGGATTCTTTGCGCGAACTGATATACTTCCGTTCAGGTATTACCATTGTTGCAACGCAATACCAGAAAGTAACTTCATACAATTTAAAGTCAGTTGTATGCCTTGCACAGCGAGCTGAGATTTATCAATTGAAGCATGGCATATTTTTTATTTAAATTTTTTTTATATCTTTTCGACGCAGTGAAAAGCCTCACTGGTAATAGATTGTTGGATGTTATTAATCATTCATTACAATATGGAAAGTTTCCAAATGATTGGAAAACAACAAATATTATTCCATTATTCCAGTTGAAAACTTACTAATACTATCTTATGTCAGGAGTTTAGGGGATTAATATGGTACCGGTTTATGAGAAAGTAATAGAAATTGTAGTGAAACAGCAACAATTAGAATACTGTGATGAAAACAATATAATAGTTGAAAACAAATCTAGTTTTCGTCCGGGTCATTCATGTGTAAGTATAGTTTGAAACAAATGTGATAAATGAATGAGAGATATAGATGAGGGTAAATATGTCTTAGCTGTATTTTTGGACTTACAAAGAGCGTTTTAAACCATTTTAAGGAGTTTATCATTATTGAAACTCAAGAAAATAGGCATGAGGGGTAATGTTTTGAATTGGTTTTCTTCATATTTGAGTGATAGGACCCAAAGACTATAATTTAATGATCATTTATCAGACATAGAGAATATTGTGAATGGCATAACTCAAGGGACAGTTTTGGGCTCTGGTTATTTTTGTTGTACATACATGACCTAATGAAATTTGTGAAATTCAGTGTTGAGTCTATGTTTGCGGACGACAGTATTAAAACTTATGAGTGTGAAACAGAGAATTTATTTCGGAACATTAGATTTTATTCACAAAATGAAGAATGAATTAGTTCCTAAATATATATATGAAAACTTACATTTCAAGATAAACATAATTATAATACAAGAAATAAAAACGACTTTTATATTGAGAGATTTAAAACTAATAAAACTTACAACACAGCGTTAGTAAGAGGAGTTATATCTCTGCCAACTAATATTAAGGAATCTAAAAATTATAAGGAATTCAAAATTTTATTAAGAGATTTTGTATTGAAGAATTATATTCAATTTTGGTGTAATATTTAGAATGATGGGGATATATTGTGAAAGATATTACGTACCTATAACCCAGCAATACGATGTTGTTTTCATATTGATTTCAGCAAATTGCTGAATGAAGATTTATTATAATTATTATTTATTATCGTGGACTTACGCACTATCTCAGCTGTTAGCTGGATATAATTTACCTTTCCCAGATTCAGCAATCAAAGGGAATAGGTTCGATTACAATATACTTGACATAATTTTTCTAACTATCCTACATGTATTAAGAATTACACAATGCTGTACATAACAGGTGATAATATAAAAGGATGGTTGAATTAATAAATGAAGACCTTGCTGCTATAAATGAATAAATGAATGCTCTGTGATAATAGTCTAGGAATAAACGTCAATAAGTATAAATATATATATATATATATATATATATATATATATATATATATATATATATATATATATATATATATATATATATATATACGGTCAAATATCTTCCGCGATAAACTTCGTGAGGAGTCTATATATGTAAATTTGAGACGACGAATTATTCAAAAATCCGTAGATCAACGAATAATCCTCCTGACAGGAGCTAGTAGTAGTAGTAGCTGCCGTATTCCATTTAAGTTTTTTATTGAGGTTTTATAATCAGAGTAACTCATTGGAAAAACTTCGAGATCACCAAATGCGACTCATCTTCCTACTAACAATTCAGCTTTGGTTATTCATCGTTTTTGTCCTGGCATACTTCAGCTAATAGTCTCCCCACAGAATGAAGACGAGGAAAAATTACTCGGAATAAAATTATTATTTATTTTAATGAAATATAGTGTGAGTCTATGTCAGAAGTGCTCAATCTTCAATTACTGGCGATCGACCTCAATATTTTCAGACTACTTACGATCGACTCTGAGAGGCAACTAGTATGCGTGATGCAGGGTTGTCGTACATACACAATACACCCTACCTACTTATCTACCTAGGTGAGGTGTACCGTAGCATATATAGATATTAGCTTTCCGCACAATACAAATTATTTTAGTCGAGGCTTGAGTTAGGTACAGTTAGGTTCTTCTCTATAATATCAATGAAAAAAATCATAGTTATTCAAAATTGCGAGTTTGTTGGTTGTTACAAAGCAGAAAAGTTACATGTGGTGTTAAACTTAACTAAGGAGTGAGTTTGGATATTGAAGCGTGGCACTGCAAGTCCTATGATGACATATGATCGTCAGTTAGTCGATTGCAATATTTTGACTTAATTATCTTCATTTGAGAAAATACACACTCGCACAAGTAAGTTGACCCAAACATTGCCGTCAGTTGAAGGGCGATTTGCCTTAGGTTCGGATATTTATCTTCAGATATAAAACACCAGGAATCTGTATCAGACGCTGTAGCTTTGAGATGTATTTCTGATATTATCTGCACCAACTTATTTTCAACAGAACATGAGTTCATTTAAACTTACTTTCTATTTCAATAGCTAATTCATCAACGCTTTTTACATGAAGAATGATAACTCATAAATGATGCTATATTTGCCAATTTACTGCAATCATAGAAACGCATTTCGAATTGTCCCAAAATATTTGATAATTCAATCTCATACGTATCATAATTCAACTGAGGAATCCTTGCTTTCAAAGACGGAAAAAGTTTCAGATCCTTTCTTTTCAGTTGATCTATCAATTAATGCGTTTACTGCGCCATCTCAATTAGAGTTTATCCATTACCTTGAAGCTCCGAGTTAATGGTGTTTGATGGTTTTTTGTGTTTCGCCAATATATGAGATATTTTAAATGACGCGATCATAGCAGCTTTTGATTATTTGGCTGGTCTTGTGAACATGGTTTGTTCTTTTCTCAAACAAGATATCAAATCCCATACTTTTCGTATTCTTAATTCAGTCTGTGACGGAAAATCGTTTTCATAGTTTTTATGAACCTTTTTATGATGATTCTCTAAGTTACCATGCTTAGGTATTGCAACTGACGCACGACAAATGAGACAAATGCACTTATCCTCCATACAAAATAAAACTTCTTTCTTCCAATCGTTATTAAAATGATTCGTTTCAGTTTTCTCCGCTGCACTCATTTTTTACTAGTTAATGATAAACTTTGTATCGATGTAGTATTGCTTTCAAGTTATAATACAGAGTTACTCCAATTCTAGCACGCGCAACATTTATATCGCCTTGAACGAAAGTCTCGAATGTTTCCCTCAAACGCGCCGCCCGAAATTTCTAGAAAAGCGTCAAGAATAAAAACGCGGCTTTTCTTTGACAAGTACCGTGCGTTCCTTTGGTAAATCCGCCTGTTGCCGCTACCAGAGTTTTATTTAGAGTTTAATTTTATTACGTAATAAATTTTTATAGTTTGGTTACCTACTTATCAAAATTTTTTTCTTCTGGAGATCTACTCAAAAAGATCTCGCGATCGACCATTTGAGCACCCCTGTATTATACTATTGCAAGAGATTTATTAAAAATCAGGATTGCAATTTTGGCTTGTCGACCATCTTCAGCTGACAAGTACTGAACTAAAGTTGAAAATATGTAAATACATAAACAGGTAGATAAAAAATTAATAGGGGTGCAAACAACAGGTATAATAAAATAACTATTTCTGAAGGGAGATAAGGAGGGGGGTGGTTCAATACAATATTGCGAAGGGGTTAAAAGAAGACCGAAGATGTTAGCGGAAGGTATGCCGCAAGCATCATATTGTTCGAAATTAGTTGAATGTTATTGTAAAATCCACACAATCAATCCATATTCTTGAAGCCAAAGAGTTAAAACCGCATTAGTATTCTTACTATTTCCGAAACAATCTGCTAAAAATGTAAATTTCAACCTATATTATATCCATCGGATTGTATTAAGTAATATTGCAACCTATTGAACTAATGGTGAATAAGTTGGCTCCTAAGTTACATGTACATGTAAAGAATGTTGTATATCATCTGACTGTACCTTTATAATCATAAAAGTTTATTCTGTGATGTGAATTAAATGTTAATTACACTTAAACGATTCACACATTAGATATTACGCAACAGAATGCTAGAAATTCCATTATAAGGCAATATTCATGTGCGGGAACAGGAATGTAAGCAAAATGGCCGTTAACGGTAATGTATCACCATATGCTTGCTATGAGAAACGTCGACGTAATAAGCCTGTCATTTATTTTTGTACACAAATATCGAATTAATATGATGAAGACTTAGTTTCGAATGAAATTCATTAAAAACACGTTTATACTTTTTCCGGTCTTGACGTTTCGCCCGCAGCTACTAATTGAAAAACTGATCTAGAACAGGTTCGTAGTAGAGCACCGCAGGAGATATGGAAGTTTATCGTTAACCATGCGCTAATGAAAATAGCATTTATTCAAATTATCAGAAAATATTGGTTTCAATCAACGTTTCACGATTTTAATGAAGCGGATGTTGAGAGATCCAACGATAAATCTACTCTGAATTAAATTGTTTTAACATGAAATGTCAGGTGAATTCAGAAGAAGTTTTCTGTAATCAAATGAGTCAATTTCGAACACAGGAGAAATATTATGTATCTTGTTTCTGACTTTGAGCTTCATCTACAGGTGAACATTACGCCAAATTAATTTGTAAAATATAATAAATAATAAAAAACAAGTACTGTGTTTTAAGGAATTTTACTTAATAATTGCGATTCGTAACGCGTTTCACTACACCGTAGCTTCTTCAGACGAATGATTATGCAGAAAAATGTAAATGAGAATATAACTATAAATGTTCTTGAGTAATTAAAAGCTTATTGGTTACTCCCTCTTAAGTGGTTATTTATGACAGGTATATCCAATAAAATAAAGGAATAGATTGCTCCCCGAAAAGATTCAATAGAGGTGAAGGGCTCAAATCGACTTGTTCATTGATGAGTCTACCTGAGTGTTTGGATTTATTTATTTCTAAAGTTTCCCAAAGATCTACCTTCCAATATTTATTATCTGTATGCAAAATTTCAAACTGTGGGTCGAAAGAATGATTATTTTCTAAGAGATGATTCGCGTAATTTGAATCTGATTTTTATTTGAAAAACTGCATTTATGTTCCGATATTCTATTATTAAAATTTCTATGTGTTCTACCAATGTAGAAATTATCACAGTCATTGCAATTCAATCTATAAACACCTGATTTATTGTTTTTACCTGGTTTGGTTTTATTATTTTTATATATTTGCCTAAATTATTATTAGTTTGGAAAGCTATGTTGAAACTATTGCTACTTAAGAATGATTTCAGTTTCTCACTTGTAATGCCAACGTAGGTTAAGGTGTTGAATTTTTGTTTCAATTTATCGACAGGGTAAACTTCATTAAATGCGATTCTTCTTTGTTTTTATTTAAAATATTATTTATTAGTTCGGGATTATAACCATTATTTTTGGCTATTTGTTTAATCAAATTTAGTTCTTTGTTGAAATTTTCTGGTGATAGCGGGATGTTAATCAATCTATGAATAAAACTATTGAACGCTGACATTTTATGTTGATATGGATGACACGACGAGTTATGTATTATAATATCTGTATGTGACGGCTTATGGAAAATTGCAAAACATGTTTTCCATTTTCATTCGAAATTGTTAAGTCTAAGAACTTTATCGAATTATTGCTTTCTATTTCGGTTGTGAATGCAATTTTTGGATGTAATGAATTTATATGATTTTCGAAAATTTTAACTGTCTATCTGTTCCTGTAAAGCAAATAATGATATCGTCTACATAGCGATACCAGTATAAACAATATTTACTGAGTGGATGATTATGAATTAATTTCTAAGTTATTCCTGAAAATTTCTGCTAACAAAGGACTTAACGGATTGCCCATAATCAAGCCGTCTTCAATAGTATAATATTTGTAATTGAAATGGAAATAATTTTGATCTAAACAAATTTTTAATAATGAAAGAATATCTGATTTAATGATAGTATTGACATGATTCCTTTCTAATAATTCTTCAACTAAGTAATACGTATCTTTTGGAGGAATGTTGGGAAATAGATTCTTAACATCGAAAGAAATAAGTTTGGAATTAGATGGTATAGTTGTACTATAAATATAATCTACTTAGTGGACATGAGAACCTGTGAGGGATGAATAAATAACGAAGATGGCAGAGAATAGATATGTGTCGATGCGGGAGGGCAAGAATACTTGTTAGATCTATTTCCGATGATAAGCATATCGAAGAAAGAAGACATCTGTCATGTGTCAATATCTCGATTGCGATTTTGTTGAATAGAATTTTTCTCATTCAAAAATCTTCATCACAATGCTCTCAATTCTTTCATCCAGGACGGGTGTTCTTGAAAAATTGAATATATATATATATATATATATATATATATATATATATATATATATATATATATATATATATATATATATATATATATATATATATATATATATATATATAGTTTTACCCCGACGAGTTGCCCATATATCTGTTCATGGAATCAAACTGATTTCATGAAAAATATAAATCCACCACCCGGTAATTAATACCATTGCCAGGCAATGATTATAATCAAAACATATCCTGGAATAATTATTTATTAGGATAACGTTAAATGTTATGAGAATATATCAATCTACCAGAATATATACATACTATAGCATCATCAGACAATGATATCAATGTACCAAGGAGTAGTGTCAGAGGCTTTCTCCCGGAAAAATCCAGTGTACGGACCTTAGTCAAGTAACACTGAATGTTACTCATTAATAGTTTTCTTTGTGTGAAGTGGTGAACGATCGAATAGAATACGGCTCTGAATATAAATATTACAAAATTGTCAGTTAATTATATTACATTTATATAAACAAATAAATAAAATATGAAATGAGTTTTTGAGCAGTATAAACTAAAGAGAAAACCTATGACTCTACCTCATTATTATTTTCGGAAAGAAACCTACGAAGGATATTACAAGATTGATGACTCTTATCTTTTGTAACTGTTCAAACAAATTTTTCTTCAGACCCAAAATCTCAATAGTTACGTGAAGATTTCTAGGAATAACACCTGTTGTGGAAATAATAATCGGTAGAATAAATAATAATAATAACTGTTCTTTATTGATAATAATATCAAGAGGCCATCGACCAAAGTCCTTCAGCCTAGAATAAATATTTTCTTCATTTTCCAAATTTTTTAATCTCGTCACCAAGCATCATATATTTAGAAATTTTTTCATTGTATTTATTTTGTATATTATGTGTGTCGGGTATAGCAATATCAATTATATATGTTATTTGATTCTGTTTATCATTAGGAATGATATCTGGTCTATTGTGTTTTACAGCTCTGTTGCAAAGAATTGTTTTATCAAAATAAAGTTTATATTTGTCATTTTCACAAATAATCTCAGGTTCATATTTGTGAAATTTTTTCTTTTGGAAATTAGGTCATGTTTAATTCCTAGATTAAAATGAATAATATTAGCGACGGCATTATGTCTTTCTAAATAATCTGTTGAAGCAAGGACTGAGCAAGATGATAATATATGAAACACTGTTTCTGAAGAACAGAAACATCTACGGCAAGAATCATCTATATTTTGTTTGATGATGTGTTTTCTATAATTCCTCGTGAAAACAACCTGATCCTGGATCGCAATTGCCAAGCCTTCAGTTTCAGCAAACAATTCTCTAGATACTAACCATTTATTCGATGCGATTTCATCAATATAATCATTTTCAATTCTTTAGGTGCTTTTCGTGTAATTCCTTCTGCATCCAACTTTCTCTTTTAGAATTATCATCAAATATATCAAAATCTACCTTTTGAATTGTCAAGTTCAGAGGTGTAAGATCATAATCTGAAGCAACAACAATATCATGTAATTTAGACGTTCTCTGTTTATCATGAAAATGGGAACGTAGATGAAAAATCTGTTTACTATGAAGATTATTCAAATCAGTTAATCCACGACCTCCAAGATGTCTAGGTAGTGTAACTCTCTGAACAGCTGACTTTGGGTGGTGCTTAAGATATTTACAGAGCATTTTCCTCGTTTGACATCGTAATTCATTTAGATCAGTTTTAGACCTTTTAATAATTCCAAAAGAAGATGTAAGAATAGGAACTGCATAGGAGTTGATAGCTCTGAAAAGGTTTTTACTAGTTAAATATATAATAGTATAACTTTTCTTTAGTGTCATCATGTAACTCTATGTCCTTTGTCCTTTTGAAGAATTTACTCGATGATTGAAATAGGTTGAGCATGTTCTATGCTCTCATTATGACAGTTCAAATATTGATTCTTGCAGTGACAGTTCGAGGCGATAAACTCATAAATCGGGAGAAAACGTTATGAACATGGTACATTCAATTTTCAAAGGATGAAAGAATATGAACTAGTTGATGGAGAAGATGCAATAATTGATGAAATAGGGAAACGGACAATCCATGGATTTCGAGAGGGCAAATTGGAATGGAAACTGAGGTATCTAAGAGTCAAGCACTCAGTATTCTCAAGAAAATAGATATAAACCTTATGAAATGAAGGTTCTAGTTTTTGCAGTTGATTTTTTCTAAGGAAGGACGTGGTCATTCTTTTCCACGCCCGTCTTCCTTGACTTTATAGGTTATGAATTTTCCTATACGACATTTTTCAACAAAGTAATTTGTATAAACCAGATAAGGGACAAACATAACACCCAGATCTTTTCCGGCATCGAACCAGGACCTACCGTGTCACATCAGGAACTTCTCACCACTGCGCCACGGAGACGACCACACAGCTGTTTTCTTTATTTCATGCAAGCGGGAATGTAAAGTTTTTCGAACTAAATGGGGCAAAAATATCTGAAAAATATCACTACATTTTTTTTTTGAGTTGTTGGATATAACGTTCGTAGAATGTTTAAATATTATGCTGTTTCCATTGCATTGTTCCCCGTGCGCATGGGCATGTGGAAAATTGAATTTTTCGCACTGAAAAGGCAAAAAAGTCAGTTTTTCGAATTTTTGAAAGAGGCGCACCATCAAGAAAATTCTGAAAAAAATGCATAGAAATACTTTTCAAAAACAGAAACCAAACGTCGTAGAAACAAGATCTCCACAGACATCCATTAAGCTCTTTCGAGGCCCAACAATTACGAAAAAATTTCTGTATGGTTAACAGTGTTCATGCATTTTTTCAGAGTTTTCGAGCGATCGGCATCCGAGGAAAAAATTAAATTAGTAAAAACACGTTTATTAATGTTAGAAGAGAAAGGCTCAAATTACGCTTTTGTTCTGATCAGCCCAATGATGAAGAAAAGGATTTAGCAAGTGAGGGCATTTCGACTATTTCAACGGGGGGTACCCTTTATTGCTTATTCTAGAATACATCAATATGTTTGCTCTAAGATTGTATAAATTTTCGTGGCGATTTTATTTAATTTCTAATTTCATTTCCATTTCAGGTGAGTACCAGTGTTTTCTGTGACTGAATAAAGGATAGATTCCATAATGTGTAAGTATAAAATTGAATTCAAAGTAGGTCTAATAGAAATTGCAACAACTGAATTAAAACTATACAGGGTGTTTCCGAATAAGATGTCATAAATGAAGGATGCGAATCCCTGAATGATTTGAGCAAGAAAGTTCGAAGAACCAATGGTCAAAAAATGCTTCGTTGCCGAGATACAGGGTGTTAAAGTTGAGAAGATTTTTCGATTTTCTCTCGATAAAACCTAGACTTCTCAAGATTTCGGGTTCAAATTCTCCACATAAGCTATTAAACACAATCTGAATCACCAGGTGAGGCCAAATTTTGAAACAGTATACAGGGTGATACTTTTTCATGGGCCATGTCCCATTTTTACCCTCGGAACTTTTTTTTGGTACGCCACTGGCACTAACAAAAAATGAAATCGAATAGACCATTCAATTTGAAATTTTTTTTGACTCCAGCATTTTTATCTCAACTATCACCGTTTCTGAGATATTAATTGTTGAAAATAATCCAATAGTTTTCCCATACCGAAGCCATGGAGATATTATCTTAATAACTGATGCAATTTTTCAGGAATTGAGCTAAAATTTACATCAGATATCTCCTCATTGTATGTTTAAAACAAAATGAGACAGAATTTCCTGACAGTATAAAGGTTGTTATTTTTTCACGTGCATTTTCCTCTTTTTGCCCCCTGAACTTTTTTGTGGTGCGCTACTGGTATATTCTGAAAACAGAATCAATTAGATTATTCAAAGTGAAAACTTTTCTGTTCCTTGTATTTTTCCGTATCTGCCACCATTTTCGATAAATTAATCAACAACGCCCGAACAGGCTACCCCTTTGCCTCCGTATATTTTTTCGGTGCATAACTAACGTTTTTCGTAATCAGAAACGGATTTTTCATTCAATTCGGATAATTTTGTGCTCATCTTGATCCTCATGTCTTTCACCGTTTGGAATTGAAAATCATCAGAATTTATCGTGTCTTCCTCATATCAGAACACGTTGGTGATTTCAAAAGGCTTAGTAGGCTCTGATACAATTTTGCAAATGAAATCATAGAAAAAAAACTTGACACTTCTCATAAATCCTACCAATCTAGTGGTGCTGATCTTAAAATGTGAACTTCGTTTGAAATTCGAGCTCAAGGTCTTCACAAATTGCCGAAATAACATGAAAAATATCTTCGAGCTTTCAATACGGAAGGGACTATACGATTACTTTTCTTGATTAATATCTCGAAAATACAAGAAACAGAAAAGTTTTCACTTTGAATAATCTGTTTGATTCTGTTTTCAGAATATACCAGTAGCGCACCACAAAAAGGTCAGGGGCAAAAGAGGAAAATGCACGTGAAAAATAACACCCTGTATACTTTCAGGAATTTCTGCCTCATTTTGTTATGAACATACAACAAGGAGATATCTGATGTAAATTTTAGCTCAATTCCTGAAAAATTGCATCAGTTATTAAGATAATATCTCCATGGCTTCGATATGGAAAAACTATTGGATTATTTTCAATAATTAATATCTCAGAAACGGTGATAGTTACGATCAAAATGCAGGAGTCAAAAAAAATTTCAAATTGAATGATCTATTCGATTTCATTTTTCGTTAGTGCCATTGGCGTACCAAAAAAAGTTCCGAGGGTAAAAATGGAACATGGCCCATGAAAAAGTATCACCCTGTATACTGTTTCAGAATTTGGCCTCACCTGGTGATTTAGATAGTGTTTAATAGCTTATGTGGAAAATTTGAGCTCGAAATCTTGAGAAGTCTAGGTTTTATCGAGAGAAAATCGAAAAATTTTCTCAACTTTAGCACCCTGTATCTCGGCAACGAAGCATTTTTTGACCATTGGTTCTTCGAACTTTCTTGCTCAAATCATTCAGGGATTCGCATCCTTCATTTATGACATCTTATTCGGAAACACCCTGTATCTGACATGCTCCTTACATTGTGTGTATACGTAGGATATATGTCAAGATGGCATCCGTATCATAATTGATTTATCGGAATAATATTTATGTATGAGTATTGATAGATGATCGATCTGTCTTTTCGTTCTCCTTAATTGATCAATCAGAATTTCGAATCGGATTGAGATGTCAGACCGAATCGTGATGACGATATATCTGGCATCCTAAAAAATCATATGGAAGGAAAGGAATTCTGCCGCCAATATGATCAGCCATTGTGTTGAGATCTTTCGACAAGTTATGCATTGAAATAGGCGTTAAATCGCATTGAAAAATTTAGTTTTTTAAATTTTGTAGTGAGTTTCAGAAAGGTAAATGTCTCATTGAATTTATGCATGAATTAATATTGATTATTTGAAATTTTGTTCTGCAATAATTCGCGAAAAACTGTACAAACGGAATAGAAGTTTATCTTCCAGTCTGTTTTCTTGAGACGTATATATTTTCTCATAAAATACTTTTACGATTTAGACATTCATAAAATTTCTATCGAAAGTAGAAATCTTTGAAGGAATATTCTATGAAGAATGGAAGTGAAGAAAAATTACCTCAATGCTCAAAAATTGTAGAGAGAATTTAGGCTCAAACATCCTGAGAAGAACATTTCCAATTTTGTAGAAGGATTTTTCAGTTTTTCGCTCAAGAAGTATTATTTCAGAAGTGAATTAAATTTATTTATTTTATTGAACATCGAAAAATGTGAACGAAAGAACGTCTTGAACAAAGCTTAGATATATGGTAAACGAATCTCTGTGACCCATTAGTAATTTTGTTTTTGCTTCATTTGTGCCAAATAATCGTCATTTGTGGAAAGTGTTGATTTTCTTCTTTCATTCGATGAAAACGGCGGCTGAAGCTCAAAAAGAGCTCCAAAAAGTTTACGAAGATGCTGCTCTAAGTGAAACAACGTGCCGAGATTGGTCCCGTCTCTTCAGAAACGGTGATTTCGATGTGGACGACCGTCCCGGTGAAGGAAAGCCAAAATTCTTCGTGCCAAACGCAAGAAGAGTTTTTCAGCCATAGGAATTATCCGCTAGGCCATTTCCAAGCGGTTGCATGCGTTGGGAATGATTCAAAAGCAAGGAACTTGGGTACCTCCTGATTTGAAGCCGAGAGACGTTGAGCGTCGTTTCTTCGCCTGTGAGTAACTACTCCAGCGGCAAAAAAGAAAGAGTTTTCTTCATCGCATCGTAATGGGTGATGAAAAATGGATTCATTACAGTAATCCAAAGAAAAACAAATCTCATGGACCTCCCGGTCATGCTTTTATGTCATTGCCTCGGCCGAATATTCATGCTGTGTATTTGGTGGAACCAAGTCGGTGTAATTGATTATGAGCTGTTGAAACCGAACGAAACCATCACTGGGGAACGGTGTCGAACTCAATTTGATGCGATTGAGTAAAGCACTGCGCGAAAAAAGGCCACAATACGAGCAGAGACACGAAAAAGTAATTATGCAACATGACAACGCTCGGCCTCTCGTTGCCAAACCCGTTAAAACCTTCTTGGAAACGCTCAAATGGGAAGTCCTATCCCACCCGCCATATTCCCAGGTATTGCACCATCCGATTATTACTTGTACCGTTCCGCTTATATGAAGAGCTCGAATAATAGCTTGACTCGTGGTTATTTTCAAAAGACGAACACTTCTACCGTCACGGTATTCGAGCTTTGCCAGAAAGATGGTAAGAAGTTGTAGCTATCGATGGGCAATATTTTGAATGATTCATTTGTAATCATTTGTCACAATGAAGTATTTTATAAAAAATTCAGCGAGAATTTTGTTGCCAACCTAATATATATGTAAAAGAACAAAAACACGAGGTGTGATTTGTCACTTGCTATATAAGTGTTTGTTTTACTGTTTTCAAGAAGAAAATATTCAATTCTAAGTTTGAAGAGGTTCGTCTATATACGTCAAAGATCGCATTTATCCAATTCTGTGTTCACTTCTTAGAACAAAAATGAAAATCAATAGGCATATCATCTTATGAATTCGAAAGCATTTCCATTATTCAAAATGCAGGTACACAGCCTGGCAACACTTCTGCATGTATTTTCTATGTGAATGTTATTCACATTTTCCAAACAACTCTTAAAATTTTGTGATAGCTCATTTATGTTATTCGTTTTTCTTTATACGATAAATTTCTCAACATGAAGAAAAAACTAGGAGTAAGATCTGGGGAACAAGCTGGCCATTCCATATTAAACGATACTCATATTTCTTATTCTAAAGGTTTCTGAGATTTCTCTAATTTTCCAATATTTTGATAAAGATAAGAACAGGAGAAGAAACAGGAGTGGATGACTGAAGAAATATTAAAAATGATGAACGAGAGAAGATTTTATAAAAGTCAGAACACTCAAAAGTACAAACAACTACAAAAGGAAATTAGAGTAAAGATTCGTCAAGCAAAAAAAAAGTATTACGAGGACAGATGCAAAGAAATTAAGGACTTAGACAGAAAATATGAAATGTTCAACCTACACAAAAAGTGAAAGAGCTTGCAGGCACACAATCAAAGCACTATTCTTGTAAATAAAGAGGGTAAGATCTTAATGAATACAGCAGATAAACTACAAAGATGGGAGGAATACACAGAAGAATTATTTATGGATAACAGAACTGAACCAGAAGAAATTAATACATACTGTGAAGAGATAGGCCCAGATATTACTAAAGAAGAGGTGAAACATGTATTAAAGAACATGAAAATGGGAAAAGCCCCGGACCAGATCAATTGGCAAGTGATATACTCAAATTAATTGACGATAATCATATCGGTCTCTTAGTCAATATATTCAATAAAGTATACAGAACTGGAAATATTCCAAGAGATTGGTTAGTATCTACTTTCATCTGCTTACCAAAGAAACCACATGCTAGAGAATGTAGTGATCATCGTACAATCAGTCTGATGTCACACACTCTCAAACTGCTCCTCAAGGTTATCCATAGTCGAGTATACCATAAACTTGACAAGGATATAAGCGATACTCAATTTGGATTCAGAAGGGGATTGGGAACCCGCGAAGCCCTTTTCGCATTCAACGTATTGACTCAAAGGTGTCTCGATGTCAACAAAGTGGTCTATGCGTGTTTCATAGACTATAATAAAGCCTTTGACAAGGTTCGTCATGATCAACTGATAGACATCCTTAAATCAAAACATCTAGATAGTAGAGACGTACAGATCATCACTAATCTCTATTATAAGCAAAAAGCTATAATATGCATGGACAACCACACATCAGAAGAAATTGAAATACAACGAGGGGTAAGACAGGGATGCGTTCTATCGCCGACACTCTTCAATGCATATGCTGAAGAAATACTTAAGAAAGCTCTGGAAAACGAAGAATGTGGGATAAAAGTTGGTGTAACACGGGTAAACAACATAATTTATGCGGACGACACAGTAATCTTAGCGGAGAGTATCGAAGCTCTGCAGAGACTAATGACCAGAGTATCTACTTACAGTGAGGAATATGGGTTATCACTAAACATAAAAAAGACGAAATTCATGGTAATCTCAAAGAACAATCCAGTAAATGTTAGTCTAACTATAAACGGCAGAAATGTAGAGTGGAGCAATATACTCACCTTGGAGCAATGGTGAACAGCACAAATGAGTACACCCAAGAAATAAGAATAAGAATAGAATAAGCCCGAGCCAACTTCATAAAAATGGACACAGTTTTTCGTAGTAAAGATCTAAGTATGGCATTAAAACATCGTTTAGCTAAATGTTATGTTTTCTCTACTCTCCTTTATGGAGCGGAAGCATGGACAGTGAATGCCGCAATTTTTGAAAAGATTGAAGCATTTGAAATGTGGATGTATAGGAGGATTCTTAGAATGTCATGGATGGATCGAGTAACGAATGCAGAAGTTCAGAGACGCATAGGCAGGGAAAGAGAGGTTGCTAACACACTCAAGAAACGTAAATTGGAATTCTGGGCCACATTATGAGAGGTGAAAAATATAAATTCCTACAGCTGATTATCCAAGCCAAAATACAGGGAAAACGAAGTATAGGAAGGAGAAGAATCTCATGGCTGAGGAACCTGAGAGAGTGGTTTGGATGCACTTCGAACCAACTTTTAAATCGCCGCTTCTAAAGTAAAAATAGCGATGATGATTGCCAACCTTCGACTCGGAGATGGCACCTGAAGAAGAAGATTCATCTCGAAATGTTTTCCCTTGTTTTTGAAGAGGGGTGCATGTCATTTGAGAAAAAAAAACAGGAGTTTGTGCGATATGCTACTCAAAGTACAAGTTTCAATTCAATAAGTTCTAAGTGATCAAAACATTTCTGCATGGACCGATGTGAAGGCGATGAAAATGAGTATTTTTTATGGAATTCAGTTTAGAAAATACAGTATTCGGAGAAGTTGAAAATTGTTTAATCCGAGCCTTTTTTTCATTTTCTTCCCTGTAAACTCTTTACCTTTCCGGTGATAGGTATTCATAACATTTTTTTCAAATTCATTTCTTATTTGCTCATATATATAATTTTCGAAAAACATAGATTATTTCAATGGAAATAAATATGCTTTAAATAAGTGAAAATGTTTATCAATGGAGAATATTACTACAAATCACGAAAAGAAAATATTGCATGAATAATTGAAGCAATTCATAGAAATGTTACAGAAGATGTTCAAAATGGCTTCCATTTTGCTCTAACACAGAAATGAATGATCTCACATCAATAATATATTTAAATATAAATAGTGTCATGAAAGAGGATAACTCTTTTTCTGTATTTAATACAGAAATGAATGAATAGGTTCTTTGACGCACATAGACATACCTCTTCTACCACAAAATTGTGAATAGCTCCGAGTGGCTAAATATGAATTTTCGATATTTTGATAAGAGGCTGATGTTGAAACAATTAATGAGGCAGGTGATATATATTCAGGATATATTCGATACCAAAATCATTCAATTCATATTCAAAAGAAACACAAGTTGGCTTCATAACTCAAAAAACAATCGGTAAAAAAGTTTTCGAAAACGTCCCTGCATTCTACTCGAAAAAATGCCCATTGAATGTTAAAATATTCTTTACCTAACTTCAATAAGATTCGAGAAATCGTCACATGTCGAAATTCCATATTCTCGAAAATCCAGAAAAAATAGATAAAATAGGGGAATCATAATATTGCCATACCGGTTAGAAATTTTCAGATATAGTTCCGAACTTGAGCTACTATTGGTACTTAAGCCTATTTAGGTAGCATAGTTATCCATTTATGAGTAACAACTTAATAATAAATAGAATTAAGAGTTTCCATTTATATTTAAATAAATATTAAAAAACAAGTACTGTGTTTTAAGGAATTGTACTTAATAATTGCGATTCGTAACGCATTTCACTACACCGTAGCTTCTTCAGACGAATGAATATACAGAAAAATATAAATGAGAATATAACTTTAAATGTTCTTGAGTAATTAAAAGCTTATTGGGTTGCTTCTTCTTAAGTGGTTATTTATGACAGGTATATCCAATAAAATTAAGGAATAGATTGCTACCCGAAGATTCAGTAGAGGTAAAGGGCTTAAATCGACTTGTTCATTGATGAGTTTACCTGAGTGTTTGTATTTATTGATTTCTAAAGTTTCCCAAAGATCTACCTTCCAATATTTATTATCTGTATGCAAAATTTCGAACTGTGGGTCGAAAGAATGATTATTTTCTAAGAAATGATTCGCGTAATTTGAATCTGATTTTATTTGAAAAACTGAGTTTATGTTCCGATAATCTAATATTAAAATTAAAAAATAAGAACCAAACCAGGTAAAAACAATAAATCAGGTGTTTATCGATTGAATTGCAATGACTGTGATAATTTCTACATTGGTAGAACACATAGAAATTTTAATATTAGAATATCGGAACATAAACGCAGTTTTTCAAATAAAAATCAGATTCAAATTACGCGAATCATCTCTTAGAAAATAATCATTCTTTCGACCCACAGTTTGAAATTTTGTATACAGATAATAATTATTGGAAGGTAGATCTTTGGGAAACTTTAGAAATCATTAAATACAAACACTCAGGTAGACTCATCAATGAACAAGTCGATTTAAGCCCTTAACCTCTATTGAATCTTTTCGGGGAGCAATCTATTCCTCAATTTTATTGGATATACCTGTCATAAATAACCACTTAAGAAGAAGCAACCCAATAAGCTTTTAATTACTCAAGAACATTTATAGTTATATTCTCATTTATATTTTTCTGTATATTCATTCGTCTGAAGAAGCTACGGTGTAGTGAAACGCATTACGAATCGCAATTATTAAGTAAAATTCCTTAAAACACAGTACTTGTTTTTTAATATTGATAATGGAATTTTACCAAGTAAAAGCCTCACAAATTCAAATATATTCAAATAGTTTGGCTAATCATTCCGGTAGATTGAAGTGAGGTGTTTCATCCCCTACATGACGATAAACTGAATTTGTATGGGTTTTAAACCTATTACCTGTTCGCAACAAAGCAATCGATGAGCTGATTCATTGGGTTGACCAAGACTCGATTAATGCTCCTGAAACTTCAAAAACCTTCTTCATCACCTGATCCATTGCAATTTCGTTTACGAAACTTCGGTTGTTTCAGGATATACTTAAGTAGAATGCTACCGAAAACATTTTTGATTATAATCTTTTCTAATGATGCTATCGGTTGCAAGAAAAATTATAATTTTTAATAATTAATATGAAATTCAGGATTCATTTCAGTGGACCTGAAATAGTTTTATTTAGTGAATTTCTTTGAATAAGGAAAAGTAGCCCTAGAGTTTTGAGAAATAAACTTAATGGATGAAGATATTCTTATTTTTATGTCAATTTTGATACAATTCAGTTCATCATGTATGTTATATTAATTTCGAACTTCGCATAAAGATTTAGCACGTCACAATTTTCCAGAAAAATCCATCATTTGCGGGTGAATATGTGGCTGAGGGGTAGATTAAAAAAAAGACAAATGGCGAAATGTGTATTTCGAATTCGTTGCTTATGCAAAGTCAGTCGGTGATGGATTTATAGCTTTCAGTTATGTTGATCCAGACTATGTGTCAGTCCGAATAATATATGGCTCTATTCAAATTATTCAACATGGGGGAAAATTGGAAATATTTTCACAACTGAGTCCATTACGGCTACTATTATTTCAATAGGCTTCATTTATGACGTTATATGTTTTTTCGAATGGATGAGCAATGCCAATCCCGCATTTAACGAAGTGCGGATTATTCACGTGAAGGGTAGTGGTGTACCGGTGATGGAAACTATTAGAGTATTTTGTTTTTGAATATATCAAAAGTTCATGATTTATGTCGTTCTCTCAGGATCGCAATCAATCTGTTCACTGAAAATGGAATACGGACTGAACCATTGAAAAATGACGATATTTATGATTTATGACATATGAGGTATGATGAAGAGTACAGAGTTTGGTACTTTTACATCTCTCTATCAGATTACATTCTGTCGTAAAAGTACCGGAAATTGATTATTTTAAAAGTCTGCTTGAAACGATTGTCCAAATTTTTCTAGTTGCTAAGTTGGTACAACTGTTTTCTGCACTGACGCGGAATTTGAACGCGCTACGTCCTTCAGCTTGTTGTCAGTGATGGATTTTGTCGGTTTCTACAAGTGTTTTACGATTATTACAATGGATAGAAACGATAATTGACTATGTGATCGTGAAACAAACCACAGCTGATTGTAGAAGACACAATTGTACAAAGAGGTTTAGAATGTGGCTCGGACCATTCTCTCCTCCTAGCAAAAACCCTGATGCAATTTAACTTCTGTAAAAGAACAATGGGGAACACTGAGGAAGACAAAATTAACCAGAAAATATACAGTCTCGACACTTTACTGGACTCAAGTACGAAACAACTTCATCAAAATAGACTTGATCGGAAATTAAACAACGAGTTCCTAACACCTCAAAAAAGTGTAGGGAACACCTACCAATATCTTCAAAATAAGAATTTGATGATTCGAATTTATAGAAATCTTTCGGTTTTTATACGGATGTATTGTATATAATGTATTCTCAAGAAAACAAAATGATATTTTACTTCTCCAAAGCACCTATTATAAAAAAAAATTGAAATTTGAAAATGACGAAATTTAGTAAAACACAAAAAAAATCCTGAACTGATATTTTCGAAACGATATGGAAGCACTTATATTTTTCAGTACCCAGAAGGTCCACCTCTGTTATTAATGACACTTTGGCATCGTCGCGGCATACTTAATATTAAATTGTCTATTACATTTTGGCCTAAGTCATTCTAAGCCCCCTGAACTGCTAATAGAAACTCCTGTTCATGATGGAAGACGTTTTGACGCAGGAGATTTCTTTTAAGGGTGTCCCACACATCTTCATGGGATTCAGATCTGGGGAGCAGGATGGTCACGGCAGAAGATCGATATCATTCTTTTCAAGAACGTTCAAGACAATTCTTGCACGATGAGAAGGGGCATCATCTTGTTGGAAAAGTGGATTTTGACCTATTTTTTGAAGTTACGGTACCACTACAGGTAAAACTATCTCATTTGCGTAAGAATTTCCCGTAAGGTTGTTCTGTATGAAAACGAGGTCAGTTCTTCCACCAAGGCGTATACCTCCCCAAAACATCACTGATCCGCCTACCTGTCTAATCTTTAAAATATGAATTTGATGATTCGAATTTATAGAAATCTTTCGGTTTTTGTACGGATGTATTGTATATAATGTATTCTCAAGAAAACAAAATAATATTTGACTTCTCTGATTATCACCTATTATAAAAAAAAATTTGAAATTTGAAAATGACGAAATTTGGTGAAACACAAAAAAAAATCCTGAACTATATTTTCGAAACGATATGGAAGCACTTATATTTTTCAGTACCCAGAAGGTCCACCTCTGTTATTAATGACACTTTGGCATCGTCGCGGTATGCTCAATATTAAATTGTCTATTACATTTTGGCCTAAGTCATTCCAAGCCCTCTGATCTGCTAATAGAAGCTCCTGCTCATGATGGAAGACGTTTTGACGCAGGAGATTTCTTTTAAGGGTGTCCAACACATGCTCATGGGATTCAGATCTGGGGAGCAAGATGGCCACGACAGAAAATCGATATTCTCTTCAAGAACGTTCAAGACAACTCTTGCACGATGAGAAGGGCATCATCTTTTGGAAGAGTGGATTTTGACCTATTTCTTGGAGATACGGTACCACTACAGGTAAAACTATCTCATTTGCGTAAGAATTTCCCGTAAGGTTGTTCTGTATGAAAACGAGGTCAGTTCTTCCACCAAGGCGTATACCTCCCCAAAACATCACTGATCCGCCTACCTGTCTAAGATATCATTCTTTTCAAGAACGTTCAAGACAACTCTTGCACGATGAGAAGGGGCATCATCTTGTTGGAAGAGTGGATTTTGACCTATTTTTGGAGATACGGTACCACTACAGGTGGAACTATCTCATTTACGTAAGAATTTCCGTAAGGTTGTTCTGTATGAAAACGAGGTCACTTCTTCCACCAAGGCGTATACCTCCCCAAAACATCACTGATCCGTCTCCTGTCTAACAAATTCTCGAGCATGCTGGAGACGGTTTTGCTTCAGGTTCCCTCCATATTTCAATTATTCCCGAATCGGGATAATAACTAAATCTAGATTCATCACTGAAGAGAACTGTGGCCGACCTCTCTTGATCCCAGTTTACGTGTTCTTGGCACCAAGCTAAACGAGCAGCGCGATTTTCATTGGTCAGTTATGGAACTCTTAAAGGACGTCTGGAGTGGAGTTGACCTTCGTGCAGTCGATTTCTCACAGTTTGGTCAGAAATTTGTACATTATGAACTCGTGATAGCTCTTGAGCTAATTGAGATGCTGTGGTAGTACGATCTCTTCTGGCTTGTGAAACCAAAAATCGATCTTGGGCGACTGTAGTAATCCTGAAACTACCTGTATGGCGTTCTTTTACGCTACTTGTTTGATTGAAACGCGACTATAAACGGTGTATGACACTTGGGCTACTTCCCAGAACCCTGGCTATTTCCCGTTGTGAGCTCCCAGCTTGGTGCATGCCAACGGCTCGTAACATCTCTTGTCTAGTCAAATGTCGTATTTCCATGGTCGAATCACAAAACAAGAATATTTTATTTGTGCTACAACAGGAACAAAGTGCCAACTAACTGATTTTAAACACTAAATACATGGAATGATTATAAAGCAGCTTTGCATCTGCTGCATTTTAGTTTTTATAAAAAAGACTGAAATCTGTTACGGCACTCTACATGATTTGGTGAGAAATATATGCAGGTGTTCATTTCTTATAAAATCATCCATATTGATCGTTCTGGATACGATATATCGATATTCAGAAGTGTTCCCTAGACTTTGGTGGTGTTTATAATACAAAAATACTGTACAGACACATATCTGAAGCTCTGCACTTTGCAGCACTAGAAGCTTCAGGAAAAAGAAAACACCAAAAAAGAAGAAAAACGACACAATAACCTGGGACAAAAATTTGGAAGACCAGCAGAAGGAAAAAGATAAAGCTTATAAAAAACGGCTGAGCACAAACAACGCACAGAAAACATTTGCGTATAAAGAGTAACTCGCTAAGCTTAAGAATATGATCAACAAAAACAAAACTGAAACATGGGACAGGAAATGCTCTGAGATAGACTGTTATATTGGGGACTCTAAATCAACCGAGGCGTGGATATTTATCAAATCTCTGAAAACAAACACAATGAATGAAATCAATATACAGCCCATACAATGAGAAGAATGGAAGGAACATTATTCGAAAGAACTAACAGAAAACAGAGAAGAATACCTCACAAACTCACCGAGGCCTTATCAAGTGGAAGGACCATACAGTGAACTAGACAGCGCCATGATAGATCAAGCCATTACATCAATGAAAAATAGAAGAGCGTGTGGACCAGAGGTAATACCTGCGGAATTGTTAAAAAACGGAACGGAAAAACTGAAAAACTACCTGAAATTTCTTTTCTAGAGTAATAAATGGCAACAAAATGCCATATATTTGGAAGGAAGCGTGGATTACACCAATTCATATGAAGCGAAACCAACGAAGTTGCTCTAATTATAGATGTATCTCGGTCACAAGTGCATTTAGCCGACTCTACTGGAAAATATTACGTAACATCTTAGAGGGAGAATTTGGACCATGTGAAATTGAACAGCAAGCCGGGTTCTGGTCGCTCTTGCATCGACCACATTTTTAGTATCGTACAAATAAATGAGAAAAAGGTAGCAACAAATGGTGAATTACATTTACTGTTCGTTGACTTAACGAAAGCATATGTTACGGTACCTGTCCAAAAGCTATGGCAAGTATTTGAAAAATCTCAATAAATAATACTCTCATCAAAGCGATAAAACAACTCTATCATCAAGCAACATCTGGAATTAAACTGGGTACAAGAATCACACAACCTTTCAAAATTACACGAGGCTTAAAAATATTTAAAATATTCCTTAATGAAGGCCTCAAGGAATGGAGACGATTTTGCAGCGTAATGGGACTGCCCTCAAACGAAGACTCCACGCTGTACACCCTACATTGTGCTGATCATCAAGTGGTTATTGCACAGGGTGAAGACGACTTGGAATACATGACCCGAAAATTATTCCAGTAATACAAGGTCTTGCGACTAACTGTGAATCTAAACAAAATTAAATACCTTTGTATAGGAGCAAATAAAGAGACTTACAACTGGAAGGGGTGAAAAGATAGAGGCATGCGAGGAATATATTTATTTGGGGACAAAGATTAATAACAGCGGGCGCACAGAACAGAAAAAAGAAAGAATAATTAGAGGAAAGAAGGTTATAGGGTGCCTAAATTCAATACTATGGTCGAGGAACATATCGAAGGAAAGGAAACATCTTCTGCATAGCTCCATATTTCAGAGTATTGTACTGTATGTGTGTGCGAGACATGGCAACTGAATAAGACACTAGAACAGAGATTACTTGCGCTAGAAATGGATTTTTGACGAAGAACTGCAGGAAAATCAAGACTCGAAAGAACGAATAACATCAGTATAAGAGATTTTTGACGAAGAACTGCAGGAAAATCAAGACTCGAAAGAACGAATAACATCAGTATAAGAGAAATGATGAGCGTGGGTACGACAATAATAGATGAAATTGAAAGGAGGCAACTGATATGTTACGCTCATGTAGAGCGTATGACTGTCGAACGCATTCCCAAACAAACTTTGAAATGGACATCAACACATAAACGGAAATGAGAGACCAAAAACAACATGGATAGCAAGAATAAGAGAAGCTATGTCAGGAAGTTGGGGACCGGATATATATATATATATATATATATATATATATATATATATATATATATATATATATACTTAAGACAAGAAGAATCATTCAAAAATTCGTAGATGAATGAATAATCCTCCTGACAACAAGAGCCAGTTCTCAAATCTGCCTGCCATGCACGCAGCCCCAAGAGCTACAATACTGTAACTAAGCAGGATACTGAGAAAAGAAGCGGCAGCCTGCAGTTTCGCCCCTATTAGGAGCTCATCAGTGTCGCATATCGCTTCTCAGCATCCTATCAAGCTACATCAGGGTACCCTATCGATTTCAGAAAGGACGCACCTCGTACATACGTATGAGAGTCGCCCTCTATGGACCGATACTGCGAACCCGCTACCGGACTTCGAGAAAGATACAAACCATAACAAACAGATGTAGAAATGTTAAAATTCCAAACATTTGGGAGCACCTATTATAAAAAAAATTGAAATTTGAAAATGACGAAATTTAGTAAAACACAAAAAAATCCTGAACTGATATTTTCGAAACGATATGGAAGCACTTATATTTTTCAGTACCCAGAAGGTCCACCTCTGTTATTAATGACACTTTGGCATCGTCGCGGCATACTTAATATTAAAAAAAATCCTGAACTGATATTATTTTCGAAACGATATGGAAGCACTTATATTTTCAGTACCCAGAAGGTCCACCTCTGTTATTAATGACACTTTGGCATCGTCGCGGCATACTCAATATTAAATTGTCTATTACATTTTGGCCTAAGTCATTCCAAGCCCCCTGAACTGCTAATAGAAGCTCCTGTTCATGATGGAAGACGTTTTGACGCAGGAGATTTCTTTTAAGGGTGTCCCACACATGCTCATGGGATTCAGATCTGGGGAGCAGGATGGCCACGGTAGAAGATCGATATCATTCTCTTCAAGAACGTTCAAGACAACTCTTGCACGATGAGAAGGGGCATCATCTTGTTGGAAAAGTGGATTTTGACCTATTTTTGAAGATACGGTACCACTACAGGTAAAACTATCTCATTTGCGTAAGAATTTCCCGTAAGGTTGTTCTGTATGAAAACGAGGTCAGTTCTTCCACC
Source organism: Cryptolaemus montrouzieri (assembly GCA_013387265.2). Lineage (NCBI taxonomy): Eukaryota > Metazoa > Arthropoda > Insecta > Coleoptera > Coccinellidae > Cryptolaemus > Cryptolaemus montrouzieri. The sequence goes on from JABFTP020000185.1 coordinate 143,703,669, forward strand.
AAGGCGTATACCTCCCCAAAACATCACTGATCCGCCTACCTGTCTAATCTTTAAAATATGAATTTGATGATTCGAATTTATAGAAATCTTTCGGTTTTTGTACGGATGTATTGTATATAATGTATTCTCAAGAAAACAAAATAATATTTGACTTCTCTGATTATCACCTATTATAAAAAAATTTGAAATTTGAAAATGACGAAATTTGGTGAAACACAAAAAAATCCTGAACTATATTTTCGAAACGATATGGAAGCACTTATATTTTTCAGTACCCAGAAGGTCCACCTCTGTTATTAATGACACTTTGGCATCGTCGCGGTATGCTCAATATTAAATTGTCTATTACATTTTGGCCTAAGTCATTCCAAGCCCTCTGATCTGCTAATAGAAGCTCCTGCTCATGATGGAAGACGTTTTGACGCAGGAGATTTCTTTTAAGGGTGTCCAACACATGCTCATGGGATTCAGATCTGGGGAGCAAGATGGCCACGACAGAAAATCGATATTCTCTTCAAGAACGTTCAAGACAACTCTTGCACGATGAGAAGGGGCATCATCTTTTGGAAGAGTGGATTTTGACCTATTTCTTGGAGATACGGTACCACTACAGGTAAAACTATCTCATTTGCGTAAGAATTTCCCGTAAGGTTGTTCTGTATGAAAACGAGGTCAGTTCTTCCACCAAGGCGTATACCTCCCCAAAACATCACTGATCCGTCTCCCTGTCTAACAAATTCTCGAGCATGCTGGAGACGGTTTTGCTTCCAGGTTCCCTCCATATTTCAATTATTCCCGAATCGGGATAATAACTAAATCTAGATTCATCACTGAAGAGAACTGTGGCCGACCTCTCTTGATCCCAGTTTACGTGTTCTTGGCACCAAGCTAAACGAGCAGCGCGATTTTCATTGGTCAGTTGTGGAACTCTTAAAGGACGTCTGGAGTGGAGTTGACCTTCGTGCAGTCGATTTCTCACAGTTTGGTCAGAAATTTGTACATTATGAACTCGTGATAGCTCTTGAGCTAATTGAGATGCTGTGGTAGTACGATCTCTTCTGGCTTGTGAAACCAAAAATCGATCTTGGGCGACTGTAGTAATCCTGAAACTACCTGTATGGCGTTCTTTTACGCTACTTGTTTGATTGAAACGCGACTATAAACGGTGTATGACACTTGGGCTACTTCCCAGAACCCTGGCTATTTCCCGTTGTGAGCTCCCAGCTTGGTGCATGCCAACGGCTCGTAACATCTCTTGTCTAGTCAAATGTCGTATTTCCATGGTCGAATCACAAAACAAGAATATTTTATTTGTGCTTACAACAGGAACAAAGTGCCAACTAACTGATTTTAAACACTAAATACATGGAATGATTATAAAGCAGCTTTGCATCTGCTGCATTTTTAGTTTTTTATAAAAAAAGACTGAAATCTGTTACGGCACTCTACATGATTTGGTGAGAAATATATGCAGGTGTTCATTTCTTATAAAATCATCCATATTGATCGTTCTGGATACGATATATCGATATTCAGAAGTGTTCCCTAGACTTTGGTGGTGTTTATAATACAAAAATACTGTACAGACACATATCTGAAGCTCTGCACTTTGCAGCACTAGAAGCTTCAGGAAAAGAAAACACCAAAAAGAAGAAAAACGACACAATAACCTGGGACAAAAATTTGGAAGACCAGCAGAAGGAAAAAGATAAAGCTTATAAAAAACGGCTGAGCACAAACAACGCACAGAAAACATTTGCGTATAAAGAGTAACTCGCTAAGCTTAAGAATATGATCAACAAAAACAAAACTGAAACATGGGACAGGAAATGCTCTGAGATAGACTGTTATATTGGGGACTCTAAATCAACCGAGGCGTGGATATTTATCAAATCTCTGGAAACAAACACAATAAATGAAATCAATATACAGCCCATACATTGAGAAGAATGGAAGGAACATTATTCGAAAGAACTAACAGAAAACAGAGAAGAATACCTCACAAACTCATCGAGGCCATTTCAAGTGGAAGGACCATACATTGAACTAGACAGCGCCATGATAGATCAAGCCATTACATCAATGAGAAATAGAAGAGCGTGTGGACCAGAGGGAATACCTGCGGTATTGAACGTTAAAAAAGGAACAGAAAAACTGAAAAACTACCTGAAATTTTTTTTCTAGAGTAATAAATGGCAACAAAATGCCATATATTTGGAAGGAAGCGTGGATTACACCAATTCATATGAAGCGAAACCAACGAAATTGCTCTAATTATAGATGTATCTTGGTCACAAGTACCTTTAGTCGATTCTACTGGAAAATATTACGTAACATCTTAGAGGGAGAATTTGGACCATGTGAAATTGAACAGCAAGCCGGGTTCTGGTCGCTCTTGCATCGACCACATTTTAGTATCGTACAAATAAATGAGAAAAAGGTAGCCACAAATGGTGAATTACATTTACTGTTCGTTGACTTAACGAAAGCATATGTTACGGTACCTGTCCAAAAGCTATGGCAAGTATTTGAAAAATCTCCAATAAATAATACTCTCATCAAAGCGATAAAACAACTCTATCATCAAGCAACATCTGGAATTAAACTGGGTACAAGAATCACACAACCTTTCAAAATTACACGAGGCTTAAAAATATTTAAAATATTCCTTAATGAAGGCCTCAAGGAATGGAGACGATTTTGCAGCGTAATGGGACTGCCCTCAAACGAAGACTCCACGCTGTACACCCTACATTGTGCTGATCATCAAGTGGTTATTGCACAGGGTGAAGACGACTTGGAATACATGACCCGAAAATTATTCCAGTAATACAAGGTCTTGCGACTAACTGTGAATCTAAACAAAATTAAATACCTTTGTATAGGAGCAAATAAAGGAGACTTACAACTGGAAGGGGGTGAAAAGATAGAGGCATGCGAGGAATATATTTATTTGGGGACAAAGATTAATAACAGCGGGCGCACAGAACAGAAAAAAGAAAGAATAATTAGAGGAAAGAAGGTTATAGGGTGCCTAAATTCAATACTATGGTCGAGGAACATATCGAAGGAAAGGAAACATCTTCTGCATAGCTCCATATTTCAGAGTATTGTACTGTATGTGTGTGTGAGACATGGCAACTGAATAAGACACTAGAACAGAGATTACTTGCGCTAGAAATGGATTTTTGACGAAGAACTGCAGGAAAATCAAGACTCGAAAGAACGAATAACATCAGTATAAGAGATTTTTGACGAAGAACTGCAGGAAAATCAAGACTCGAAAGAACGAATAACATCAGTATAAGAGAAATGATGAGCGTGGGTACGACAATAATAGATGAAATTGAAAGGAGGCAACTGATATGTTACGCTCATGTAGAGCGTATGACTGTCGAACGCATTCCCAAACAAACTTTGAAATGGACATCAACACATAAACGGAAATGAGAGACCAAAAACAACATGGATAGCAAGAATAAGAGAAGCTATGTCAGGAAGTTGGGGACCGGATATATATATATATATATATATATATATATATATATATATATATATATATATATATATATATATATTAAGACAAGAAGAATCATTCAAAAATTCGTAGATGAATGAATAATCCCTCCTGACAACAAGAGCCAGTTCTCAAATCTGCCTGCCATGCACGCAGCCCCCAAGAGCTACAATACTGTAACTAAGCAGGATACTGAGAAAAGAAGCGGCAGCCTGCAGTTTCGCCCCTATTAGGAGCTCATCAGTGTCGCATATCGCTTCTCAGCATCCTATCAAGCTACATCAGGGTACCCTATCGATTTCAGAAAGGACGCACCTCGTACATACGTATGAGAGTCGCCCTCTATGGACCGATACTGCGAACCCGCTACCGGACTTCGAGAAAGATACAAACCATAACAAACAGATGTAGAAATGTTAAAAATTCCAAACATTTGGGAGATATCTTTCGCAGTTTCGTGAATCACATCAACGGTAGAAAACGAGCGAAATGATCCAACTGGAATAGTGCTCTTAGCCTCTGTTTCCGAGATAAAACCTCCCGTCGGTAAACATTTGATGGGACAAATATCTTCCGCGATAAACTTCGCAAGGAGTCTACGAATGTAAACATGAGACAAGAAGAATTATTCAAAAATCCGTAGATCAATGAATCATCCCTCCTGACAAGAGCTATTTCCCAAATCTGCCTGCCATGCACGCAGCCCCCAATAGCCACAATAGTGCAATTAAGCAGGATGCCGAGAAACGAAGCGGCTGACTGCAGTTTCGCCCTTATTAGGAGCTCATCATTGTCGCATATCGCTTCTCAGCATCCTATCAAGCTACATCAGGGTACCCTATCGATTCCAGAAAGGACGCACCTCGTACATACGTATGAGAGTCACCCTCTATGGACCGACTCGGTGAACCCGCTACCCGACTTCGAGAAAGATACGAACAATAACAAACAGATGTGGAAACGTTAAAAATTCCAAGCATTCGGGAGACATCTTTCGCCGTTCCGTGAATCACATCAACGGTAGAAAACGAGCGAAATAATAATATGGAATAGTGCTCTCAGCCTCCGTTTCCGAGATAAAACCTCCGTCGGTAAAATTTTTTATTTTCTTGAAAATCATCTATGTATCTACTCAATTGAATGTTAATTTCTTATTCATTCAAAGCAAATAAACTTATATTATTTCGGAATCTTCGATGTAGATAATTTTATTGAACTCGATTGTATACAGACATTTAATTATGCAATTATCAATAGCACCGAATCGAAGACGGAACAACACGTTGTCGACATTAGGTATGCATTACAAATAGACCAAATTAGTCTCTTGTGACCACGAAATTTCAATAACTCAATGTTTCCAAATCCATACCGATGCTTCGGAGGGGTTGACTGTCAACACTTTGTGATAATCTGCATTATTGCTAATGCAGTTGCATTAATTTATGCGAGACTTCTTTGACTTTATTATTCAATAAATTTTACTGGACTCTTGTACGAGGATGGTCTGAAAAGTTTCCGACCTCTACCTTAAGATGGCAGTACACGTAAATAAAAGCTAATGAATTTTCATTGTTTATCTGTTGACAGACACTCACTAAAATTTCAGCCATTTTGGACACCCACCTGTTATGGACCAGTCGTTTGAATGAGTAGGTGTAGGTTATTTATTTTCAAATGGACAAAACCGAGTATCGAGCTGTCATTGAATTATTGTTTCTGAAGCAAATGAGTTGGATTCTGTGTTTTAGGACTCTACACCATAATTAACACAGTGGAATTTCAAACAGTTCGACTCAAACGTGTCCGTAAAAGCTCAGGAGGAGATGAACGTTTGGGACGTCCAAAAACTGCAGCTACCGAAGATAACATCACCAAAGAGCATGAAATAATGTTATAAGAACATGCTTGTCGCATATTGCATCAACATTTACACATAAGAAAGCTGTCTGCTTGTTAAGCGCCGATTAATTACTGTAGATGAAACTTGTATACGCCAGAAACAAAAATACAGTCCAAACTACGGACTGCAAAGGGGGAGCTGATTCCAAAAGAATCAAAAACTGTTATTTCGGCTGAGAAAGTGATGGCTCCTGTTTTGGGGAATAGTCATGGACGTCATTAATCGATTACCAAAAAATGGAAAATCATCACAGGAGAATATCACATTTATTACTCAACAAGCTGAAAGCAAGACGGAAAAGGCCCACATTTTCATAAAAAGGAAATCCTGTTTCGCTACGAACCGTCTCAGCAGCCACGTCGAAAATCCACGAATTACGGTTTGAACTTTAATTTATTTTCTTTTATGCGAGATTTCCAGGAAAAGACAAACCTGTTACACCTCATGAGTGGGTGCCTGGGAAGAATTTAGGTGTCTGTTTAGTCACTTCTTAAAGACGGCGAAATTGTAGGATGTTGGGAAGATGTTGTACGGAAGCGAGTTCCACAGCTCACCTGCCCTGTAAACAAAGGAAGGTTCGAGGATTATTTAAATTTACCTCTATACGATGACAACTCCTTGCAAGCCTAGAGTTGCGTAAGAGTTTTCCCGGAACAAGGGCTTTCATGCTCCTTGGAGCATCTTCCGTTGAAACATCTGTGAAACAAAGCAAAGTCAGCAACTTGTCTTCTGAGAGCCAGCGGTTGGAGATCGCGGGTGATCTCTGGTTGGTCGATGAGGTGAACATTCCGTTTTTGCACACTATCCAACATCCGCAACGAATGTTTGGGCGCAGATCCCCATACATGGATAAAATATTCCAAAGCAGGTAAAATCTGCGCCTTATATAGAAGCAGCAGCTGAGATTACGTGAAGAATCAGTTGGCTCTGAAAGAAAATTGTGTTTTGCTGATACGTGTTCATGCCAGCAGAACCCGGAGTTTACCGTTATTCCGAGAAGGTACATTGAATCTTTGGATGCAATTTGTTGGCCTTGCATCAATAGAGGAGGTTCTCCAGCAGGGATCTTTCTAGAAAACGTAGTTCCTTGCGTCTTGCTCGAGTTGAAGCTCACCAGGTTCAACTGACCCCACTCAGATACCCTACGTAAGTCAGAGTTTGAGTTAATAATCTGTTGACATCTCTGACGATGAGGTTCCGCAGCTGTAATCGGCCGCATACTACTGAAAGGAGAAATCAGGGTACAATCGTCTGAAAAACCGAAGATCTTGTTCTCTGTAGATGACAAAAGTTCGTTCAACTGCAAAGGAAACAAGGTACCCTGAGGTACTCCTGCTTGCAACTAGAAACAATCAGATGTTTCACCGTCGACCACGACTTGTATTGATTTTCTTGGCCATCCGCCTTACTCACCAGATCAAGCCCCAATCGACTGAGATTTTCATCAAATGAAAAGGCAATCACCTTTATTTTGCGGAAAAAAACCGTCGGGTACTATTTGAGCGGGTTACAAAGATGGAAATATCGCTGGATAAGTGTGTAGTTACAAGTAGACTTTGTTGAAAAATAAAAAATAAATATTCAGAAAAATGTCTTGTATCTTTGTTGTCAGAAACTTTGCATATCATCCTCGTACATGGGAACTGCTAAATAATTTCCCACTGTGTTGAAATAAAAAGCTCTCCAATAAGTCAATCATTATTTTAACAGATGTGAAGATAGCCTCGTTTTTCATCCACGGTTTCAAACACATCAATGGTTCACGGTAGGCTTACATTCCATCAACTGTTTCATGCCCATACTAATTTTCAGTTCGTTTACGGTTTTTTATGACGAATGTGTTTTTTGTACCGCAATCGATTCACTGATTTTTTTATTCCATCTGTTTGAAATGATTAGCACAGTATTTCCTTAATTTGTCATCACGTTCGAGGAGCATACCCGTGTTTTTCCGCGATTATTTTCATTCTATGTAATGTGCATGATTTTCTCTATCGAAAGATTATTTTTCTTGTTATTCTGCTCATACAACCAAAAAAATTTCTGTTCTTATGTTGGTACCCTCACTAGTGAAGGAAGTTTCAATTTGAACGATCTGTGAAATGAACTTCGAGTTTTAGGTTCATATTTTTTTCGTCATAATTTCCATATCAAGTGATATGCATACTTTTTTTATTTCCAGATTATCCTCTCCTATTTTATCTCCCTCTTGTAAAGGAATTTTCAATGTCTCTCGTTTGGTAAATGATTTACGAGTTTTCTTGTTTCACCAATCAGACACCAAATTTTCGACTTCTGCGTAGGAATCGAAGTGTTGCTCAGCCAATTCGTGTCTCATCGATGAAAACAAATGGTAGGGGCCAAGTCTGGTGAATACGGCAGGTGAGGTAGTAGCTCCCAGCCAAGTACACGGAATCAATTTATATATATATATATATATATATATATATATATATATATATATATATATATATATATATATATATATATATATATATATATATATACTTGAATTGTGGAGGCCGTTACTCGATGTAGATCCATGATGATAGATGATGATAAATGAGATGAAAAACACAAAGTTTAACTTTAATTTACACTTTATATGAAAAAATTCGACGACGTTTCGCTGACACAGCAGCTTTATCAAGAATGACAAACAGAATGAAGAGTATTAGGTATTATAAACAAATCGTAGAACAAGTTGGATGAATAACAGGAAAATCCACACCGAGCCATTTTACAATTAGTATGAAAGGTAATAAAAACTAATTGAACAAGTTTAGTAGGTGTGAATAATTCACATCTACCTGCTCATTCAAAAGCTTGTCCGAATGTTTGTATCTATTTAGTTCTAATGCTTCTAGGAGATCTAATTTTAAACTTTTTGATTTTATATGTAATATGTCAAAGTATTTATTGAATGAATGGTTTTCTTCTATTAAGTGGTTTGAATAATTTGAATCAGATTTATTTTTATCGAAGCTACGTTTATGTTCAGATGTTCTTATGCCAAAACTCCTATAGGTCCTTCCGATATAAATTTTGATTTGTTTACCTAAGTTATTCGAAGTTTTGAAAGTTATATTGAGATTTTGTTTGACGAGAAAGGATTTAATATTTGTACTTGCAGAACCGCAGAATGTTAAACTGTTGAATATTTTATAGTCTTCATGAATAGGATATATTTCATTTATTGCTTTCTGATACAGTTTTTCACGAATGATTAGATCTATCATATCAGGATTATATGAATTATTAATGGCTATCTGCTAAAGTGGACTCAAAGGATTTCCCATGATCAAACCATTTTCACTACTGTAATAGATGTTGTTGAAAGAAAATAATGTTCAATGCGAACATAATTAAATCAGAAAAATTTTGAATCTGTTGGACGTTTGCATTGAACAAAGTTATTTTTCTTTCAACAACATCTTTACAGTAGTGAAAATGGTTTGATCATGGAAATCCTCTGAGTACACTTTTAGCAGAGATTTTATGAATAATATTGAACAGAAAATACATACACATCCACTAATTTCCAAATTTCCTTATTGGACAGATATGTTGACGACATCTTAGTATGTTTCATTGGAACTACTCGTCAATTAGACTTATTTCTTAATTTCATTAATTCCATCCATTTGAACATTAAATTCACACTAGAAATTGAACAGAACGATTCCATTAATTTTTTGGACTTGAAAATCCTTAAATGAAATAATAATCATGTTTTTTCGGTCTTTCGTAAACCAACACATACTGATACAATTATACATAACTACTCATTACATCCAATTCAACACAAAGTTGCAGCTTTACACAGCATGGTACATCGGTTACTCAATTTACCTTTATCAGTAGAAGATTATGATAAAGAGTTAAACATCATCAAACAGATAGCCATTAATAATTCATATAATCCGGATATGATAGATCTAATCATTCGTAAAAACTGTATCAGAAAGCAATAAATGAAGTATATCCTATTCATAAAGACTATAAAATATTCAACAGTTTAACATTCTGCGGTTCTGCAAGTACAAATATTAAATCCTTTCTCGTCAAACAAAATCTTAATATAACTTTCAAAACTTCTAATAACTTAGGTAAACATATTAAAAATAATAAATCTCGTGTTGAAAAATCAAGTAAATCAGGAATCTATAAACTCAATTGCGGTTCTTGTGATAAAATTTATATCGCTAGGACCTATAGGAGTTTCGGCATAAGAACATCTGAACATAAACATAGCTTCGATAAAAATAAATCTGATTCAAATTATTCAAACCATTTAATAAAAGAAAACCATTCATTCAATAAAACTTTGACATATTACATATAAAATCAAAAAGTTCAAAATTAGATCTCCTAGAAGCATTAGAAATAAATAGATACAAACATTCGGACAAGCTCTTGAATGAGCAGGTAGATGTGAATTATTCACCCCTACTTAACTTGTTTAATTAGTTTTATTACCTTTCATACTAACTGTACAATGGCTCGGTGTGGATTTTCCTCTTATTCATCCAACTTGTTCTACGATTTGTTTATAATACCATACTCTTCATTTTGTTTGTCATTCTTGATAAAGCTGCTGTGTCAGCGAAACGTCGTCAATTTTTTCAAATAAAGTGTAGATTAAAGTTAAATCTTGTGTTTTTTATCTCATTTATATATAGGGGTTTTACCCCGACGAGTTGCCCATATATCTGTTCATGCAATCAAACTGATTTCATGAAAAATATAAATCCACCACCCGGTAATTAATACCATTGCCAGGCAATGATTATAATCAAAACATATATATATATATATATATATACGGATATATATATATATATATATATATATATATATATATATATATATATATATATATATATATATATATATATATATATATATATATATATATATATATATATATATATATATATATATATAGGTTCCGTGTACATACTCGGATTCGGCCATTCAGCCAACATCGGTGAAACGAACCGAAAAATGGAGGTCCATGGCCGAAAGAGTAAAAATATAGAACCGTAATCTAAAGCAAATGGGTTCGCTTAATATGGGCGATGGCTTCATTTTCAAGACTCACTTTTCTTCCAGTGTAAATTACAAGGCACTGACAAATGGTGTGAAGTTTTCTGGAGCAGGGATATCGAACACATAAAGAAAGCTTTTTCTTTATTACTTTTAATTTTAGAATGAGACCTCCTATTACTTTCCCAAACAAGTCGACGTTTTACGTAATATGGAGTAACGGGACGCTGTCATCTTGGCACTTTGGGGCCTATTCTTCTTCCCGCTTTCGCGATAATGTTCTCGTCTTAAAAGTCATCAATCAGACCGTCTCCAGCCATATTTCCGCGTCCTTAATAATGTGCTCAACATTCACGCTTCTGTGTCAATTATTCCTTACTCGCCCTTTTTCAATTTCTTCATCGAATATTTTTTATTTAAGTTCAATGGAGCACTAGATTGGCATTGTAGCTTTGAAGTTGAAGTTCATTTGAGCTCCCGGTGAGCATTGAAGCTTTAAAATGTTATTCAAATTGTTCAGGAAGAATTTTTGATGATATATTGTGGATCGACAGTGTCCTTCGTATCTTCGTAATTGTAATAGAAATGATGGTGTAATTACTTTCATAAAATCAAATTATAGTTATATGTGTAGTATAGGTCACCTGGTATTCTTGTTAACGAATTTAATTTTCAGAATTTTTCAAGGAGTGAAAGTCATAGTAATTTTTGTCATATATTTGTTGGTGACTTCAAAATAAATATTTTTGAAACCTGTGAATCTACCCTTAAGTGTTTTAATACATAATCTATTCCAAAAGCAAACGAACTGTTTTGACATAGCAGTACTACTAGTGCCATCTGTTGTACCAGTCGATCACTTGATAATTCATTAACAGCTGTAAAAAATCTCATGACATTCGTAGAGGTAGTTCAAGATTTCATGGCACGTGCGTCACAAATATTCTGCCCGAGGGCTGTGCTTCCGTTCGTGAAATTTGTTATTTCTAAAAACGTCTGTTCGCCACTAACGCAGAGAGCGCGAAGCGGAATAACAATACAGGGCTGAACTTATTAACCGAAAACATGCGATAATTGCGCTTTTCGAATGGATTGTTCACCGTGGTGATCATAATTGTTCTTAATTCAAAGGGGGATATTCAGTGGACTTGATGATTTCACTTTTCTAATAGAGTATGATTCAAAAACATGTGCCGTCTAGGCATTCTGTCTCTGAGTTTGGGTTTCAAATCTTGAAATCGAAATTTCTCCAAACTGACTTGTAGTATGTGTGATATCGATTCACTTTTTCTCACGAAATTTGATATAAACCTCATAGGTTCATACGTGTTTAACTATGGGGCAGACTTCATTTCCTGAATTATTTGCAAATAAATTTTTGTAATGTTAATGTTCTCTTGTTTTCATGAAACATTAGAGAAAACATGAGTGAGCCAATAATTTGTCGCGAGAGAGGTTAGAAAATTTGTTCCCATATCGCCGGTCCTTTACAGAGTTGGATTTATCAACTATATATATATATATATATATATATATATATATATATATATATATATATATATATATATATATATATATATAAAAAGATATACTGAAAACCGTTGTGCTGATATCATTGTATATAGGGACTGAAAGGAAAAGCTTTATTTATTATAGACCAATCTCATTAACTTTCAATTTCTTGAAAATTATTGAAAAAATAATAAAGGACAGGCTTGACGTTTACTTAAATGAAAATAATTTACTGTTAAATAGACAGTATGGTTTTAGGGAAAAATTGTCTTCGCTGAATGCCTTTGCTTCATTGTCCAATAAAATTTATAAAGCGTTCGATTAGAACTCTCTCTGTGTTTTAGTGGACTTAACCATAGCGATAAGGAGGAGCATTCTGTTAACTATTTTGGAGGAGATGGGGATTGGGGACCGGGCATTTAGTTTGATCCGTAGCTATCTTACAAATAGAGAACAAATAGTTGAAATAAATGGTGACATTAGTAGTAATATGTGCGTAATTGAATATGGAGTGTCTCATGGCACCGTCCTGGGTTCCATTCTTTTCACTTTATAAACAATTTATAGTTGGTGCATGTAAGAGGTGTATTTAATGCACAAAATAGTTGGGAAGATCTAAGAATACCATAGTTTTCATTAAAGTAAATTTTGATTGAAGTATACATACTTTCTTCATAAATAGCCATAATTTACCTATCGGTGAACTCCTTTAAAGCCGTGAAGATAATGAAATACCCTGTACAAACCACACTGATTATTGAGAAATAATTTTAGATATTCACCTGAACTGGTAAGCACATTCAAACAAGCAATTTAGAAAACTCCGGGTTCTGGTATCTAAGTTCACAAAAATCATTCGCTAGCATATAAATCACTTAAAAATGATATGCACTTAACCAACTTGGAAAAATAAATAAAAAAATGAAGAAAATCACGCTTCAAGTTTATGGCGGATTCTGTTGTTTTGCTTCGTTTTTCATTTATATGAATTATGTTGTAAACTTTGTGAATGGTAGAAATTATTTTCTCTCGTTCGTTTATAAGTAGAAATATACGTACTGTTTCAGGAAACCAAAAATATTGATATACTAGCTGTATGATCTATGGCTGTCTCTGAATCACATAGAAGTTATTGATATTGATACTTCACTGTGTACATTCTGCCAAAATTGAACCGGATATCGTTTATTGAAAAAACCTGCTCGAAACGATTGTCAACATTTTTGTTGTCGCTAAGTTGGCAAAACTGTTTTCTATACTGACACGTAGTTTGAATGCAATCTGTCATTTAATTTGTTGATAGTGCTGGTTTTGTCATTTTTCGCAAGTGTATAATATGTCTCACATTTCGTGTTGCAAACGGAGTTTTGTGTGCCGAATCGCTGAAAATGTTACAGAAGACTTTATCAAAAAACGTGTATATGAGGGGTACAATGCATTCAACTGCGGCAGAGATGAAGTTAACATTGATAAAGTGAAGGGAAGTGAAGAAAATTCAAATTGAAAATCTTCATTTGAATTTGAAAGAGATAGGCAATGAACTTTCTGTATCTCACGAATCAACACGTATCATTTTAAACGATTGTGTGGGCATGAAACGCGTTGCCACTCAACTAGTTCCAAATGACCTGAATTGTCTTCAGAAATTGAATTGCGTAAAAGTCGCGGAAGACTCTCTAGAAGAAGTCATTTCCTACCCCACATTTATGAAACGCATTGTAACTGGTAACGGGACATAGGTTTATGAGTTTGACGTGCAAACCAGACTGAAAGCTTCAGAATGGCGCTTTTCAACTGCACCGAAACCGAAAAAGCACATCAAATTCGATCAAAAGTCAAGGTAATGTTGACTGTTTTCTTTCATTATCGCGGTGTCGTGCTTTTGAATTCTTGCCAGTAGGTCAGACGCTATATGGAGAACATTACCTGAACGTTATGCAACGATCGCGAGAGCAAATTGGTCGAAAAATATGAGATTTGTGGGAAGAAAACTCATAGATATTGCACCAATATAACGCACCATCTCACAAGTCATTGTGAATGAGTTTCTGATCAAAATCTGAAAAATTACTATGGAACAGCCACCGTATTCACCTGATATGGTTCCGGCCGATTTTTTCCTTTCTGCAAAACACAAATTACCTCTTCAAGTTACCCGTTTTGAATCGATAGAAGACATCAAGCAGAATTCGCGGAGACAATTGAAGTCGTTCCGGAAAAAGCGTTGAAAAATGTTTTGGTGATTAGAATAACGGTTGGAGTAAATGTATCGCTAGGCTGTTCAAGATGCAACATAAGATTTAAGCCAAAATTTGTATTTATTATTCAACATATTCTCCTTTTAGCTTAATACACTTATTCAAACGGTCTTTAAGCATTGCATACTACGATTCATCATTACCTTCAAAATACTCCTTAGTTTCGGCTTCAACTTCGTCATTTCTTCGCAAATCTATTGCCTTGGAGCCAACTGTTGAAATTTGGGACCCGATAATAGTCACTGGGGGCCAAATCTAGCAAATACGGGGGATGAGGAAGCAATTCGAAGCGTAATTTGTGCAATTTCGCTATTGTTTTAATCAATTCGTGAGCAGGTGCATTGTCTTGTCCTTTCCTTTCAATACTAAAACTTTTACTAAAAAAGGCTGTATCATACAAATTTGTTGTCAGATTGAGTTGAAATTTCTGGAGATTGCGTTTGAAGGTTAGTACTTATTGAAATTGCTTAGCTTTCAAGGATTGGTGGCGCCATCTCTGAAAAGCCGGTAGCATCTTGAACAACCTAGTGCACTCCCTACAGAAATTGTAGCATCACCATACTTCTACGATAGTACTATATAAACTTTTAGGTTGGTCATTCAAGAGTCGCTTGGTAACTTTTCAAAAGTGTGAAATAAGAAGATATCATTCAAAAGAGATGAGTTTATGATGGAAAATATCAACAATTTTTGATATAGTATAGTATACGTCTCGGAAGCCCCTCAAACAAATTTTGGATGTACTCTTGAGTCACTGACTTCCAAATTAGAGGAAGCAGATTTTCTAGTTTTTGGAGTGTTCTACAAGGCATCCTAGGTTGCTGAATTTACCACCCCATGTTGTCCCAAACATGTTCTATGGGATTCAAGTCGACACTTCTCGATGGCCATCATAAAATATCGATTTCGGAATTTTGCAGGAATTCTATAACTACTCTAGCTGCATGAGGCCAAAAATTATCATACATATAAATGAAGTTTTTGCCAATAAATGGGCCAAAGGGTACAACATGGGGCTCGAGGATATCTGCGATGTATCTGGCCGCTGTCGTTCTTCCATTATTCACTAGGACTAACTCATGGAAAGAAATGCCTTCACACACCATTACTGAGCCCTCTCCGAAGTTTTCGGTTTGCCGGATATTGCATTGCTGAAACCGTTCCTCAGGTCGTCTGTATACAGGCATGCGTCTATCAATTGATACTAGACAGAACCTGGACTCGTCGGGAAAGGGAACATTCGACCATTCTGGAATACCCCAATTTGTATGTTCCCTTGCAAACTGAAGTCTTTCATCTCGATACTCTCTGATGAGACGCGGACCTGTAGAAGCCATTCTTGGTCTGATATCTTCTTCTCTAAGCCTGTTCCTAACAGTTTGCAATGAAATATGCACATGTCTGGAAAGTGCAAGTTCATTTTGTAGCATTCTAGCCGTACAGTGCCGAACTCTTAGTGCAGTTAAACGAATCCATCTATCATCAACTGGTGTTGTTATCCGATTTCTTCCCTGTCCGGCCCTTCTTCCATATTCCCCTGTTTTGTGGTACCGATTAATTGCTCTTGAAATAGTGCTTTGGTTAACATTCAACAAGTTAGCCACGTAAAATTGGCTTCGCCCCACCTCTAGAAATGTTACAATTCATACCACTTCATGTCCAAAACATATGTTGACAAAGAAACTGCGATCGAGCTGCTTAATCGATTGTGGAATTCAGAGTACCAGTTGATGCGCCAATTTTCGTGGTATGTGTATTTTGGAAGCGGATTGTCTTGAAGGAGATACAAAACATTTGAATGAAAAATGAGTATTTTGTGTTTCATTGACCACTTCTCGGTACTTTTTCGACAGAATGTATACGACTGAACTCTACAAAATATACAAGTTATTAATCCACATGGATTAATAATTCGATATATGAGAAAGCTATGAATTCGGCCTAGAGAACATCTAGCCGTAGGTATATGAACTAATAGAATTTCAATTGGTGTTGCAAGAACTGTGACGTTTCTTCTTATATGCAAACAATAAAAACTTTTTGTGAATCGAGATAAAGATATCCCTTCGAAGATATTCTACTAATTGTAATAATCAAGCAAGAATCAGAGCGCCGGATTGTACTAGCAAATTTAATGAAGTTAAAATCTGCATTATTAACTGACGCAAAAGTTTACTGAAAAGCAGGATGACTGAAATAAACTAAATAATGAATTGTCCAAGACTTCTATGAAGTCAGGAGTTCGGAATAAATAAAAGGTAATCAGAAGTTGGATCTCCTGAAATTGAAAAACTAATTTTTATCTCGTCAGAGATTCTCTTAGACCTGAGGCTGTAAAACAGCTTTATTGGATGAGTTCGTCTCGATACAACCAATTATTTTTCTCAGGAACTAAATAAATCACGTCTTGTGATATTACGTACAACCTGCGTGTTTTAGCTTGTAGCAGAATTCAAATTAAAATAAAACTGCTGAAATTTATGTGAGACAGAAACTTCGTTGCGATTTTCGTCGATCTGTTTCGAATAACAAATCATTTGTCTTATATAAAATATTATGAAGATTATCATGTTTGGATTGGCAATTAGATGCAGCAATCAAATTGGAATAATTCCAGTGGAGGGGAGGGAAATTGACATAAACACCTCAAAAAAGTCTAGGGAACACTTACCAATATCTTTAAAATATGAATTTGATGATTCGAATTTATAGAAATCTTTCGGTTTCTGTTAAGATGTATTTATTGTATATGATGTATTCTCAAGAAAACAAAATAATATTTGACTTCTCCAAAGCAGCTATTATAAAAAATTTGAAATTTGAAAATGACGAAATTTGGTAAAACACAAAAAAAGATCCAGAACTAATATTTTCGAAAAGATATGGAAGCACTTATATTTTTCAGTACCCAGAAGGTCCACCACTGTTATTAATGACACTTTGGCATCGTCGCGGCATGCTCAATATTAAATTGTCTATTACATTTTGGCCTAAGTCATTCCAAGCCCCCTGAACTGCTAATCGAAGCTCCTGTTCATGATGGAAGACGTTTTGACGCAGGAGATTTCTTTTTAGGGTGTCCCACACATGTTCGAAGGGATTCAGATCTGGGGAGCAGGACGGCTACGGTAGAAGATCGATATCATTCTCTTCTAGAACGTTCAAGACACCTCTTGAACGATTAGGGGGGGGCATTATCTTGTTGGAACAGTGGATTTTGACCCATTATTTGGAGATACGGTACCACTATGGGTAAAACTATCTCATTTGTGTAAGAATTTCCCGTGAGGTTGTTCTGTATGAAAACGAGGTCAATTCTTTCACCAAGGCGTATACCTCCCCAAACATCACTGAACCGCCTCCCTGTCTAACAACTTATCGAGCATGCTGGAGACGGTTTTGCTTTCCAGGTCCCCTCCATATTCGAATTCTTCCCGAATCAGGATAATAACAAAATATACATTCATCACTGAAGAGAACTGTGGTGTTCTTGGCACCAAGCTAAACGAACAGCGCGATTTTCATGGGTCAGTTGTGGAACTCTTAAAAGACGTCTGGAGTGGAGTTGACCTTCGTGCAGTCGATTTCTCACAGTTTGGTCGGAAGTTTGTATATTATGAACTCGTGATAGCTCTTGAGCTAATTGAGATGCTGTGGTAGTACGATCTCTTCTGGCTTGTAAAACCAAAAATCGGTCTTGGGCGACTGTAGTAATCCTGAAACGACCTGTATGGCGTTCTTCTACGCTACCTGTTTCAATGAAACGCGACCATAAACGGTTTATGATACTTGGGCAACTTCCCAGAACCCTGGATACTTCCGGTTGTGAGTTCCCAGCTTGGAGCATGCCAACGGCTCGTAACATCTCTTCCCTACTCAAATGTCGTTTTTCTATGGTCGAATCACAAAACTTGAATCTTTCATTTGTGCTTACAGCAGAAACAAAGTGCCAACTAACTGATTTCAAACACTGAATACATGAAATGATTATAAAGCAGCATTTTTAGTTTTTAATAGAAAAAACTAAAATCTGTTGCGGCACTGTACATAATTGGTGAGAAATTGATGCAGATATTCATTTCTTAAAAGAATCATCCATATTGATCGCTCTGGATACGATATATGGATATTCAGAAGTGTTTCCTAGTCTTTTTTGAGGTGTTTATAATCATAGCATTTTTAGAAGTCGTTAGCTGCTGTGATCGATTTTATCATTATTGCTCATTTATTCATCTTCATATAGTTGTGATACCTTCATTTAAAAATGAAATAGATTCGGCCGTTACTAAATAATAGGAATGTTATTGACAATATCGCACCTTCGCTCCAAAATTTTCAAAAGTCGAAACAACAAGTTTTCGAGGAAATTGAAAAAACTGATTGACCAGTCATGAAGAAATAATTAATTGTCGAATAGTTACAATCTGAACATATACCATGAAATAAGTTATTCGGTATGAGGTTTCATATATTTCTTTATTGGATTTGGAAAAAACTACTTCTTCTGAGTTTAGATATTTTTTATTGGAATTGCGATGAATTATTTTAATTGTGACAGTCTTGATGAGTAAAAAACTTGATAACTATGACATTTTAGATGATTTTTTGAATTCATTAACCACACAGTGGCGTACAGCAAAAAAATTTGAAGGCAAAAAAATACATAGTTCCGGAAAAGAAAACACCTCTTGGATTCTAGTTAAAATTTAGGACGTTCAACAATGAAGATGTAGAAGATTGCTTGCATTCCAAATTTTGGCAGAATATCTCAAAAACTGCAGGAGTTTTGAAGAAAAAACCAACTTTTTCCGGGAATTTCAACACCCGGTAGCTCAGTAACGAAGCTTTTGCAAACCTATGTTTATATGAACATTTTTTCTTGAAATTGCACGTAGATTTATCTCCTCAAGTTGTGACATACTATTATGTAACACCCTGTATTTAAAATCAGAGAGGGAAGTTAGATTATTAAACATCAAGTGACATAAGTCATTCGTCAGATAAAAATTTTGTTTACCCGTTTTCGACTGCAGTTCAAAGATTGATTAAATTTATTCCACTTAAAGTCTACATTCTATATTTCATCCCCATTCGATCAAAAGTGAAGCAATATATGAAAGAGTCCCAATATATCGTTTTGCTCCCTACAATTAAGATATCTACGATGCATCTAATGTGCTGTATGGCTATGCTCTAAACAATTCATATCTGATCTTTATTAAGTCATAATCCGGGGTTGTTTCGGTATCCGGAAGTGCCTCGAATCATTGCAAGTATTCATAAGTTTGGGAAAAAGACTCGGAAGCCATGTTCAATAATTTCAATAAGGGTTCAGTAGAAGGGCGGCAACGACGAATGGACGAGAAAGACGACATCTCTGACATGTAAATGCCGAGATCGTCGTTTTCAGACGCGATAAAAAGACTCAATTTTCTGATGACAAGGCGCTTCGCTGCTCCAATCTCTGACTCAATGAAATATTGGAACATAACAATATGACGGATTCCCATTTGAACCTCCAGGAAATATTTCAGAATGGTGAAAATTGATTTCCAACATTCATTCTTGGTATCGAGAATATCGAATGAACTTTTCGGAGAATGTGATATATTTAAAGTACCACATGTCGAATCTGTTCGTTCTTTAGTGGTATTTAATTTAACATTTACTTACTACAATGTCGAATAAGTAAGATGCTCTCGATTTTAGGTTAGTAGGACTGTCTTTGATATATGTGTCAAGTTTAACATCAAAATATTCATTAGAGTTGGAGATACGCTTTGTTTCGTAAGCTCCTAGAAGTGAGCTTTTCGATTTATATAATGTCCGCATTTCGTTTGCGAAATAAATGTTGTGCTGCTATTAAAGATGATGCGAAAAGCTGATGAAAAAAATGATTGCAAGTACGTAGGACGAAGAGCATCTCGGTCGACCATCAACCTCGATTTACAAGGCTCACGTCAAAATTATCAAAGATTTGGTGCTGGTTAATCGTTGATTCACAATGAGACATACTGCTGATCATGTTGGCATTTCAAAAGTATCACTCAATACCATTTTGAAACATATGGGCCTTAAATCGCCAACCAAGAATATTATTCGAGCGATATGCATCGTCGACGTCAAGCTTTTCGCCTAAAGAGGCCAGAATTGTGACGGGACAATTCTTGGTTTTCGCACATCTATAATAAAGCGTCTCACATTGCGTTGTTTTTACTTGATCATTTCGCCAAAAACTCGAATCATTTTGTTCCACAACTGCCGTATTCACCTGTTTTAGACCACTCCGAGAACACCGTTTTCAGTCAGTAGAAGATGTACAAGCCGCATAGAAGAAAGAGCTGAAAGCCTACCCGGAAATCGACTTGAACAACTGCAAGGGATTACTTCGAAGGCGATGTAGTTGATAAATAGATAGATAATTATTTCTTTAAATAACTGCTGAGACACCTTATTTTTTTGACACACCAGTATGTTTCGGAGGATTGTTAGAATTGATCCTTTTTGAGATGTTTCAATTGAACAAAGAAATAAATTGAGGTTTATTTTATGAAAGAAACAAATATAAGAAAATAAGAGATTCTTTCCGCATGCAGTAAAAAAAGAAATTGTTTTCGCACGGAGTAGGTGTGTTTATCGACCTCAGTACCTCGTATTACCTTCTATTACCCTGATACAAGACTTAATTCGTCTGGGCATGCTTTGGATACGTTTGTTGACCTCCTCTGGGGTGGTATTCTGCCACTCTTCTGAGGCATCTTGGTTGAGCTGTTGTGGAGTTCTTGGATTATCCTGGCGTGACCTAATTTTCCGTTTGAGGGTAACCCATAAACGTTCAATAGGATTAAGGCTTGGAGAGCAAGCTTGCCAGTCCTAAATAGCGATTCCCTCTGTTTCAAGATAATGTCGCGCGAGGTTGCTGGTATGCAGAAAAGCATTATCTTGCATAAAATTGAAATTCTCACCGTGGCACCTTGCCAGAGTATCACTTTGAGCTCCAGCACTAGGTCCATGTAATTTATAGCCGTAACAAGAAACGAAATCAAATCTGTTTTACCTTCCAGCATAATGCCAACCCAGAACATCGCCCTGCCCCCTTGGTATTTCGAAATTGATCTTGCTGCTCGAAGTCTTGCTCGTCTTTCATGGCCCCTTAAAGCCCGAAGCCTATGATCATCTGATTAAACACCAATTCTGGTCTCATCCGAAAAAAGAATATTTCGCCAATTATAAATATTCCAATTTTGGTGCACGATGCACCAATTAAGTATGTTAATTTTTTGTGATCTGGTTAGCTCTGGAAGTCTGCAGAGTCTTCTGCTGTAAAACCCCTTGAACGAAGAATTTGACATATCGCTCAACTGATACACTGATGCGTTTTTCTTCCAGAAATTGCCTTTGGAGTATGGGGTGCGACACACTAGGGTCTCTTGTTGCAATTTAGCACAAAAAGCGGTCTTGTTCTTCAGAAGTGATCTTCCTACGACTTCTTCTAGGCCTATTTTGCATAGAGTGTAGCTTCACGTATCGGCGTAGGTTTTTGAAATTACCTCTATGATATCCCCACTGTGGCCGCTATATCCCTCTGTGTCACCCTTTCTTCAACGAGAGCAATTATTCGACCCTCTGCATATCGAACATTCCAACGTAAGGCATTTTCAATCATGATTATAGACTTTTTCAAATTTTAAAATTTACAGATTCATATCATAGTGACGACTGAGTACAATATCCTGAACATGTGATGATAATTCAACATTTCTTATCATACTATCCAGTTTTTGTACAACATCCTTATCAACATAAAGTTGCAGCATTTGATAGCTACATACATAGACTCTTGAGCACACCGATGTATAATGGTAATTATTTCAAAGAATTGAATTTGATGAAAACAGATCGCAATAAATAATTGTTATGATGCAAATTAAGTTACCTGCACATTATATAAGAAGAACAAAAATTAGCTTTACAATATATATATATATATATATATATATATATATATATATATATATATATATATATATATATATATATATATATATATATATATCCAGTCGGTGAACACCAGACCAGAAATTCAATAATTTAACATATATAGGCAATATTAGCAATAATGTGAAATCCTTCTTGAGAATTCAAATTTAAATATAGCGTTCAAAACATCAACAAATTTAGGTTCATTTATCAGGAATTATGAATCTCCAATTAATAAAGAAACTAAATCAGGTTTTCATAGATTGGAATGTGCAGATTGCAATTGTTTTTATATAGGTAGAACAGGACGAAATTTTAATGTTAGAATCTCTGAACATAAACGCAGTTTCATCAATGGAAAAACCGATTCAAATTATTCAAATCATCTTAGGGAAAATAGTCACTCTTTCAATTCAGAATTTGAAATCCTACATTCTGAGAATGGAGGTATAAAACTCAACCTTCTGGAAGTACTTGAAATTAACAGATTTAGGTATTCATCGGAAATTCTTGATGATCAGGTAGACATAAATAACTCGCCCTTATTAAATTTATTTCTTAAACATTAGTTCGAATACGAATAGCTCTGAGTAGATTGCTTCTTTTGTATATATAATTGACAAAGATACGGTGTATCGAAACGCGTCGAGCATTCAATAATATATTATAGTAGAAATCATCGTTTACTTGTATTTGTAAACGAGGTAATGGCTTCGAACAATTGGACAATGAGTTTTGGAAATATTCACATATAAACTTAAATAGTTTTCCACTTCAACATGCGGCTTGCGGCTCTTTCAATTTCATAGAGACTCGAAAAGTAAAAATATAGTCAGCAAAGCATATCTGCTCGAATATATCCGTCTGCTGCGTAAAAGTAAGTATTTCGTCAGGATTCACAAAATGAAGGAAAATGTTCATATTTACAGATACGAAAATGTAACTTCGTTTGATTTACAATTCCCAGATAAGGAATTGAACGTTATTGTTTGAAACTGTACCAATAAAAATAACGTATAACCTAAGATTTTTGATATATATTGGGAAGAATATCGTCGACGCTATAGCCATCTCAAGTATATGTTTTCCTGCAATGCAGGATAAAATCTCAGTTCTGCAGTGATATTCCGTGAACCCAAAGGAATTTTGCTATTTTCAATATACATATAATTTAAAGGAAGTCGTAAGTTGATATATCCTGCTAGTTTCGGATATTCTTGTTGTACCTACTGCCTAAGGTTCTTAATGATGATCACTTTCCAATCTACGATTCTTAAATACTGTTAGGGTGGTTTGGACATTGATTAAAATCAAAATTTGGATCGTAGCGAATGGTCGTCTTATAAATTGAAACATCAACATCACTGTACTGTGTGTACTGTATGGATACTAATGTACCAATTTATATTAGTTTATAATTTTCATGAAAATTATTGAAACACATGTTGTTGGTTTTAAAGTGGTCCAACTTTATGAAATCATGAGCGAATTCAATATTCACAGTGTATCAATTAATTGGGTAAAGTCACTGCAGGTTCAAGCGAATTTATTTCGAAGATTTGAGACCAATACAACAACCTCTTCGTTCGTCAGGTATATATTCCGTAATTATGCCGCGAATATAGACACCGCGAATATGGAATGGTAATTTATATGGGATTACAGGGATACATTCCTATATATATTTACTAAAATTATCGAAAATTTTCGAGATCTAACAGGTGTAGCTTTTTACGTGAAAAACTGTGAAAATTCTGAAAATTTTATTAGATTTGTAAAAACACTTACCCCTAAAAATTGAGAGGGTAAAGAATGTTAGGGGTAATTTCACCTGAGCGCATATGGGGCAAAATCAAGAAACCAAAAACAACATCTTTCAATTTTTTTTCGAACAATATCTTGAATTTCAGAAAATTCTGTTGAAGAACTAAGATTTTAACGTGGAAAAACAATTTATATTTTTGAAATTTTAAGGTAAATATCTCAGCAAGAATGCTGATATATATATATATATATATATATATATATATATATATATATATATATATATATATATATATATATATATATATATATATATATATATATATATATATATATATATATATATATATATATATATATATATATATATATATATATATATATAACTGATCTGATAGTACATAGTAAACAGATTTTTCTTTTTCATCTACGTTCCATGATAAACAGAGAACGTCTAAATTACATGTTGCTTCACAATGTAATCTTACACCTCTGAACTTGACAATGCAAAAGGTAGATTTTGATAATAATTCTGAAAGAGAAACTTGGATGCAGAAGGAATTACACGGAAAGCACCCAGAAGAATTAAAGAATGATTGTATTGATGAAATCGCATCAAATAGATGGTTAGTTTCTGGAGAAATGTTTGCTGAAACAAAAGGCTTGGCAATTGCGATCCTGTATCAGGTTGTTTTCACGAGGAATTATAGAAAACACACATATCATCTAGCAAAATATAGATGATTCTCGTCGTAGATGGTTTTGTTCTTCAGAAACAGTTTTTTATGTATTATCATCTTGCTCAGTCCTTGCTTCAACAAATTATTTAGAAAGACATAATGCCGTCGCTAATATTATTCATTTTAATCTAGGAATTGAACATGGCTTCATTCCCAAAAGAAAAAAATGTTACAAATGTGAACCTGAGATTATTTGTGTAAATGAGAATTATAAAGTTTATTTTGATAAAACAATTCTATGCAACAGATCTGTGGAACACAATAGGCCAAATATCATTCTTACTGATAAACAGAATCGAATAACATATAGAATTGCTATACCCGAGACACATAATATACAAAATAAATACAATGAAAAAATGAGTAACATTCAGTGTTACTTGACTAAGGTCGGTACACTGAATTTTTCATGTGGAGAAAGCCTCTGACACTACTCGTTGTTACATTGATGTCATTGTCTGATGATGCTTTAGTTTGCATATATAATATAATATATAACATTTATATATAATATAATATAATTATATATATATAATATAATATATAATATAATATATATATATATATATATATATATATATATATATATATATATATATATATATATATATATATATATATATATATATATATATATATATATATATATTCTATAAAAAAATTATGAGAGGTTTTTAGATTAGAAGACCACTTTTTGTTGAAGTTTCTCGAGAAGGTTTTTCAGATTGGAAGACCACTTTTTTGTTGAAGATTCTCGAGGAGGTTTTTCAGATTGGAAGACCACTTTTCTGTTGAAGATTCTAGAGCGTCCTAAATTCTGCTAAAATGTCTTTGGGTAATAAGTTTCTCTGGTGGCAGACAAATTCTGCTGAAATGTCTTTGAGTAATAAGTTTCTCTGGTGGCAGACAAAGATAAGGTTACTTCTGCAAAAGTATGGCACAATATTTCATGCGTTGACATGAATAATAAAATACAGGATGTTTCATTTAAAAAAATCAAGATGTGATATTTTTGAAATTACAATATTCAATAATTTTTTTGAGTCTTTCCTGTATAGAACGAGGATAATCTATTTCAATTCTTCAATACAGCTATCCTTGAGCAATAAGAAAACGAGAGGAAAAAAGTATTTATCCTCTCTGGCCGAAAGAGCATGCGATGATGTGATGGCATATTTTCATGAATTTTTACGGAAAGAAAATATTGTGACGACACTACTCACCAAAAAAACTTATTACTTAAAGACATAATAGCAGAGTTTAGGCCGCTCCTGAATCTTGAACAAAAAGTGTTTTTCCAATCTGAAAAAAACCACCCAAGATTTTTTTTTATAGAAAATTGCGACATCCTGTTTACTGCGAAATAAATTGCTGAAGTAGATTTTTACTTTTCAAATGCAATATCGTTCGAACAAAAATGAAATCTTCAAGAGTACGAGCTACAGAGCCACTGGTGAATCAACCAGTATATCTATACACAGGCTAATCCAACGAAAACTTAACACCTCGATTTTCCAGTTTTGAAATAGAAATATGGAGAATCGCCCTGACTCATCGATTTCTGTTTCTAGGGGAAACAATTTTTCCCCCTAGCTTCAATTCCTTTACGGGGGTGAGCACAACCCCCCAATTTTGAAAAGAGATGATGGGTGTTGCGAAACCTCATTTTGTAGCTCATATCGAGTTCTATCAGACCCTGAATTTTCGCTCCAAAATTTTCATCGAAATGGCAGTCAAAAAAGTGAAAGACTACTTTGTGATTATATACTAAGTGCTGAAAATGGGCACATTTTTAGATGACATTTCGTTAACGATTAGAATTTTTGAGCGAAAAATTAGGGTCAGATAGTACTCGATAAGATCTTCAAAATGAGGTATCGCAACACATCTGATCCCTATTCAAAATCAATGGATTGTGCTCACCCGCGATTGAAGTTACGGGGATGCAGAAGTTGGAAAAAATGTTCCCTCCTCGAATCAGGAACCGACGATCCGAGCGATTCACTATATTTCAGCTGTTCAGAGAGTTACACTACCTAGACATCTTGGAGGTCGTGGATTAATTGATTTGAATAATCTTCATAGTAAACAGATTTTTCATCTACGTTCCCATTTTCATGATAAACAGAGAACGTCTAAATTACATGATATTGTTGTTACTTCAGATTATAATCTTTCACCTCTGAACTTGACAATGCAAAAGGTAGATTTTGATATATTTGATGATAATTCTAAAAGAGAAAGTTGGATGCAGAAGGAATTACACGGAAAGCACCCTAAAGAATTGAAAAATGATTATATTGATGAAATCGCATCGAATAAATGGTTAGTATCTAGAGAATTGTTTGCTGAAACAGAAGGCTTGGCAATTGCGATCCAGGATCAGGTTGTTTTCACGAGGAATTATAGAAAACACATCATCAAACAAAATATAGATGATTCTTGCCGTAGATGTTTCTGTTCTTCAGAAACAGTTTTTCATATATTATCATATTGCTCAGTCCTTGCTTCAACAGATTATTTAGAAAGACATAATGCCGTCGCTAATATTATTCATTTTAATCTAGGAATTAAACATGACCTAATTCCCAAAAGAAAAAATTTCACAAATATGAACCTGAGATTATTTGTGAAAATGACAAATATAAACTTTATTTTGATAAAACAATTCTTTGCAACAGAGCTGTGAAACATAATAGACCAGATATCATTCTTAATGATAAACAGAATCAAATAACATATATAATTGATATTGCTATACCCGACACACATAATATACAAAATAAATACAATGAAAAAATTTCTAAATATATGATGCTTGGCGACGAGATTTAAAAATGTGGAAAATGAAGAAAATATTTATTCTACCGATTATTATTTCCACAACAGGTGTTATTCCTAGAAATCTTCAAAAAGTATTGAGATTTTGGGTCTGAAGAAAATTTGTTTGAACAGTAACAAAAGATAACAGTCATCAAATCTTGTAATATTCTTCGTAGGTTTCTTTCCGAAAAAATAATGAGGTAGAGTCATAGGTTTTCTCTTTAGTTTATACTGCTCAGAATCTCATTTCATAGTTTATTTATTTGTTATTTGTTTGTAAAATGTAATATAATTAACTGACAATTTTGTCATATTTATATTCAGAGCAGTATTCTATTCGATCGTTCACCACTTCACACAAAGGAAACTATTAATGAGTAACATTCAGTGTCACTTGACTAAGGTCCGTACACTGGATTTTTCCGGGGAGAAAGCCTCTGACATTACTCGTTGGTACATTGATATCATTGTCTGATGATGCTATAGTATGTATATATTCTGGTAGATTGATATATTCTCATAACATTTAACGTTATCCTAATATATAATTATTCCAGGATATGTTTTGATTATAATCATTGCCTGGCAATGGTATTAATTACTGGGTGGTGGATTTATATTTTTTCATGAAATCAGTTTGATTGCATGAACAGATATATGGGCAACTCGTCGGGGTAAAACCCCCTTATATATGTATTTCTTGTTTCAAACTCAGAAAAGGAAAATGTTCCGGGTAACCCGAATTATTTGAACGGAAATAAAATGGAGGGAATGATCGTACGAAGTGGACACAAATGGAACGGATAGAAAAGAAAGTTTCTGAGCAACACCTAATAAGAAATGCCAAACCAGGAACTCGAATCGTTTTCCCGCAGAGCAACAAAAATTGCTATGCTGTTGAAACAACTGAAAATGAAGTTGCAAGTTTTCCTTCGAACGAACTTCCTGATTATCGTTCCTTCGTAAAAACACCGGGAAAAACACCAACTGTCCTAAAAAGTAAACCAGCACTAATAGAAACTCTTTTCAATACTATTTTCGGATAAAAATCCCGAAGGCTTTCACGTTCCCTGATAATTTTATAACTCTGCGAAATTAATGGAGGTTCGTTACGAAGGAAAAATGTGGCGGAACGTCGAAGTTGTAATAGAATTCAGGTGCGAATATTTCATTTGTTCGTACTGGAAGATGACGATTCGTTATGTTGAAGAATTATTTTCTCGCCTGTTTTAATAATCTTTCGAGCTGGAACATTTTTATTCATAATCCTGAGCACAATTTCAAAGGACCTTCCTGTAGGAATGAATATTATTTTGGAGATGGAAACAGATGACACACTTTTCATTCGAAATCTCTTCACAAATAATGAGGTGTCTCCTTAAAATTTGATATCCAAGAATTGAATTTAGCTTATACGAAGACTTTCCCACGCTCGAATACTCTCGGAAGGAGAATTATCTATTTTGTGTATCATGACAGAATTATGGATTGACTTCTATTGTCCCGTTTTAATAAAGTGAAAGGTACAGTATGGAATAGAAATCACATGATATTTTGAAAGAAACGCTAGGATATGATTATATATTTTAGATGCCTATTACATAAGGCATGTGATGTCACTCTTTCACTGCTACACTTACAATCTTGTTATGATAAAAAGATATTATTATTGTACATGAAAAGTTTGCAAATTATTTTTTCGGCGTAGTTACTAATCCTCGTCTGGGGTTGATAGTCCTCTATCAGTCGCCTCCCCAGGTGGCGGATGGGGGAACGCTTGCCAGATATTGGTGGTACTGGCGAAATGAAATACGCGGGGCGAACCAAAAATTGGCACCCAGCTTCTGAACCTAAATTTGGCGGCTGTAAACAGCGTCTGCATCCAGAGGAGGCAACGGGAAACCACTCTGGATCCTTATTTACTCAGGAAATCATTATGGAGAGGAATCATCAAATTGCATCTAGTTCCGGACAATCTATAAATGGACAAGAGGTGCGAAGAATACCCCGGCTCGAAGTAGTGAAGTCCAAAATTCGAAAAGGAACATGGAATGTTGAAAGCCTGTTTGCCGTAGGAAAATTAGACAACACAGTCCAAGGAATCAAAAGACTCAAGCTTCAGATACTCGGAATAAGTGAATTAAGATGGCCAGGAAATGGAACATGTTCCAACGAAAACAGTACCTTTCACTACTCTGGTAGTAATGAAAATGATAGAAACCGTACGTATGGAGTTGTTATATTTGCCTTATGTACCAAATATGTCACCAGAATTGTACCAATATCCAATTGGTTGGAACTGAAAGGAAGATCTTTCAAAATTAATATAATCCAAGTGTATGCACCTACTACAGAGAGAAAATACGATGATGAAGTAGAACTGCTTTATGGAGAAATTGACAAATTGCTGAAAACAACCAAAAATAACGACATCAATATTGTGCTGGAGGACTTCAATGCAAAGATTGGTCGAGGAAGGCGAGGTGACCTAGTCGGACAGTATGGATTAGGCGAGTCCAATGATCGCGGAGACAGGTACTCCATGAATTCTCCCAGAAGCAAAACATGGTATTATATAACACCTGGTTCAAATTGCCATTTCACGACTTTACACATGGAGATCCCCAGCTGATGAACCAAACAGCCCAACACCAATTAGAAATCAGATAGATTACTTTCTGATTAATGAACGTTTCAGAAACTGCATCAAAAAGATCACAACGTATCCTGGTGTAGACAAAGGTCCAGACCACAACCCGCTAGTTGATAATATTGAAGTCAACCTGAAAACTATTAAACGAAGAATACGAACACCTAAAATAGATACCACAAGACTACAAGATAGCGAAACACACAGAAAATTTAAACAGCATTGACGAGATCCTCATCTAACAATGTAGATATGCAATGGAATCGACTTGAAAAGACCATCAATGAGGTGTGCCTGTAGAACCTAAACACAACTATGATCATTAAGAAGAAGAGATGGATGACAACGGAAATCCTTGAACTGATGGAGAAAAGACGTTTGGCAAAAAATTAGCCAACAACCTATAGACAACTGCAAAACTCAATAGAAGGAAAGATAAAACTGGCAGAAGAGAAATGGATCAGAGAATTATTTGGGGAGATGGTGAACCTACACTCTGAACACGACATTTTTAACATGCACAAGAAATTGAGAGAAGTAGCCGAATTATTTGAGAAACAATTACCACCGATTCTAACCAATGGAACAAATAACATAATTATTTATGGTTTTATAGGTGTATAGAATTCCATGTAATAATTGTGAGAGAGTTTACATAGGAGAAACTGGAAGAGATCCTAGTTAAAGGAATACACAAGAACGATTCAAGAAAAGACAAAAAACTTGCGCGGCATCAAATTGGGTCATCACCTCAATGATAATGTTACCATATTGGACATTGAAAGCAACGTATGGAGTAGGATATTGACAGAAATGGTGAGAATCTGTCAAGAACCTGCTGCGATTAATTTCAACAATATCTAGACAGATTAAACAGTGTGTACGCAAACTTAGTAGAAGTTGACGAAATATCCAGAAATCACATTGGTAGACAACCTGACCACAATAACTCCATACTTTCCTTACCGCAGTTTTAGATCAATCACAATCACACTAGGTGAGAGCATTTGAAAGTGTAGAAACTCATCAAAAAAATGTTGGTTCATAACCCAAGGAATACAAACCTCAGTTTCTGTGAGTGATTAACTTTTATTCAATGTCAACTTAATCCTAAAAGCCATAATTTGTAGCACACCTGAAACAGACTTAAATGAAGTCGAAAGCTTCATTTTCCAATTGTTACTATCCCAATAATTAAGTTACTTATATATATATATATATATATATATATATATATATATATATATATATATATATATATATATAATTATTCCATGATATGTTTTGATCATAATCATTGCCTGGCAATGGTATTAATTACCGGGTGGTGGATTTATATTTTTCAGTTTGATTGCATGAACAGATATATGGGCAACTCGTCGGGATAAAATCCCTTGTATATATATATATATATATATATATATATATATATATATATATATATATATATATATATATATATACAGATATATATGAAGTTTCAATCTTATACGATGTGAAATAGCAGTTTCTAGACATTCAAACTTGCCTTTACCGTATTTTTCTTTCATAAATATGAATCAATGGAATTGAGAATCAAATATAAAGAACATCATTCGTGCAAAAGCCTCAAACATAATCACAAAATTCATTCGAAAAGATGACAAAACAAAACCAAACGATTTCAGAACACTAGAAAAAACCACAAAGAACTATTTAAGAGAACATCCAAACGTAATAGTCTTAATGTCTGATAAAGGCAATGTAACAGTTTTAATGAAAAAGAAGGCATACACAGAACTAGCAACAGAACTGATTGATAACCAACAGATATATGTTAAACTTAAGACAGACCCCACAAGCACGATCGAAGAAAAAGCAAATAAGATAGTTACTGAATTAGAGAAAAAAAGGTATATAACTAGCTTAGGAGCAAAAAGCCTGTTGACCTACGATGGAATGTGTTCAAAATTCTATGGACAACCTAAAATTTATAAACTCCAACTATCGCTTAGACCCATAGTAGCCTCTATACGAAACCCAACTGCCAGATTGGCTAAATTTGTAGAAAAAATTCTAAGAAGTGCATATGACCACAGCAACCCTTACTACATCAATGATTCATGCGAATTCGCCAACTTCGCAAACAACCTTACAATTCCACAAAATATAAAATTGCTAGCCTATATGTCGCGTTGCTGTAAAAAGTATAGAAAAGAGATGGGATACCATTCAGCCACACACCAACATACCAAAAAAAGAATTTATAAAAATGATAGAGTTACTTTTCAATAGCACATACTTCTCATTTAACAATGGTTACTACAAACAAAAATTAGGCACCCCTATGAGTTGTGTCCTATCCTGCAGATTGGCTCAATATGTCGTAGATGATATTTTAGATACAGTCTTACCCACCTCACCCTTCAACATTAAATTTTGCAAGAAATTCATCGATGATCTCTTCCTCGCAATTCCTCATGGTCGAGAACAAACAGCATTAGATGCCATCAACAGCCACCAACCAGAAATATAATTCACTCTAGAAGAAGAAACTAACCAGACAGTACCATTTTTGGATACCTTGGTAATCAGAGAGAATAATCAGCAACTCAAAACAGACTGATACCAAAAACCTATGGCTTCGGGGAGACACATTCACTACAGATCACCCCCCTAGGGGGTTTTACCCCGACGAGTTGCCCATATATTTCATGCAATCAAACTGATTTCATGAAAAAATATAAATCCACCACCCGGTAATTAATACCATTGCCAGGCAATGATTATAATCAAAACATATCCTGGAGTAATTATATATTAGGATAACGTTAAATGTTATGAAAATATATCAATCTACCAGAATATATACATACTATAGCAACATTAGACATTAATATCAATGTACCAACGAGTAGTGTCAGAGGCTTTCTCCCCGGAAAAATCCAGTGTACGGACCTTAGTCAAGTAACACTGAATTATATTCATTAATAGTTTCCTTTGTGTGAAGTGGTGAACGATCGAATAGAATACTGCTCTGAATATAAATATGACAAAATTGTCAGTTAATTATATTACATTTATATAAAGAAATAAATAAAATATGAAATGAGATTCTGAGCAGTATAAACTAAAGAGAAAACCTATGACTCTACCTCATTATTATTTTCGGAAAGAAACCTACGAAGAATATTACAAGATTTGATGACTGTTATCTTTTGTAACTGTTCAAACAAATTTTTCTTCAGACCCAAAATCTCAATACTTTTGTGAAGATTTCTAGGAATAACGCCTGTTGTAGAAATAATAATCGGTAGAATAAATATTTTCTTCATTTTCCACATTTTTTAATCTCGTCGCCAAGCATCATATATTTAGAAATTTTTCAATGTATTTATTTTGTATATTATGTGTATCGGGTATAGCAATATCAATTATATATGTTATTTGATTCTGTTTATCATTAAGAACGATATCTGGTCTATTGTGTTTTACAGCTCTGTTGCAAAGAATTGTTTTATCAAAATAAAGTTTATATTTGTCATTTTCACAAATAATCTCAGGTTCATATTTGTGAAATTTTTTCTTTTGGGAATTAGGTCATGTTTAATTCCTAGATTAAAGTGAATAATATTAGCGACGGCAATATGTCTTTCTAAATAATCTGTTGAAGCAAGGACTGAGCAAGATGATAATATATGAAAAACTGTTTCTGAAGAACAGAAACATCTACGGCAAGAATCATCTATATTTTGTTTGATGATGTGTTTTCTATAATTCCTCGTGAAAACAACCTGATCCTGGATCGCAATTGCCAAGCCTTCTGTTTCAGCAAACAATTCTCCAGATACTAACCATTTATTCGATGCAATTTCATCAATATAATCATTTTTCAATTCTTTAGGGTGCTTTTCGTATAATTCCTTCTGCATCCAACTTTCTCTTTTAGAATCATCATCAAATATATCAAAATCTACCTTTTGCATTGTCAAGTTCAGAGGTGTAAGATTATAATCTGAAGCAACAACAATATCATGTAATTTAGACGTTCTCTGTTTATCATGAAAATGGGAACGTAGATATATATTATATATATATATATATATATATATATATATATATATATATATATATATATATATATATATATATATATATATATATATATATATATATATATATATATATATATATATATAATTGATCGATGATGATATTTGAAAAGATGAGGTGCCAATTGAAAATAAAAAGTGAGGGTGGCTACTGAGATTTGTTCGAGTTCAACTGTACATGAGATAACTCTAAAATTCTCCGAGTTGTTGATCAGTATTTAATTTGTTATGAGTTGTAATGACAACTAGTTTCTTCTGTTATGTATATGGAAATACAAACAATCTTAAAAAGGACCTCCTAGAACAATTTTGCGAACCACATATTTAAAATCACTGCTATAATTACAATATCTATTCAATATAAAATCGGAAAGAAATATTTTCTAGTACAGATACACTTATTCCTCATTTTTAAGCTTTGATGAAACAGAACGTATTTAACAACGAATCTACTCCTAAAATATAGGTTCGAGAAGTAATTGAATCTCTTTGAGGTACTACAAAGTGGAATTTGCGGATTTAATGCGAGAATGAAAATCTCCTGCAATTTCAGTTTCGAAATTATCAAAACGTTATTAGCGGTATTTATATTACCCGGACAGTTCGTTAACCTGTACAAAGTTATTCCGCACAAACGTTCAAAATATAATCTCCAACAACAAACGATGAACTCTCTTCATTTTACTATGTAGCTGAAATTAATGTATAATGGTAATAGCGATGCATTTAATATCATCATTGGTGCCTGTATTTATTAATCTTATTCCTAATGTTAATGCGTCGGGCTGGCTTTGAAAAGAAGAAAAATAATCTTGTTTGTAAAGTATCTGCGTAACATCTATCCATAAACGATATGTGAGCCACTTCAGAACAGTTTATATAATTACACGCATGAACTGATACGCGAACCTTCAGATCTTTTGAGAATTTCTCACTCGATAACAAATTTAATGATAACGATGATGATAATGGAAGCAACACATCTTACAGAGAACTCTAGAATAGAATTATTCCCAAAGGAGAATTTAGTAGAACCGATAGCTATCGATCGGAATATTATGTTAGCACAGGGTTGAAATGTTATTAACTAATGTTATAGAACTAATCAATAATTCATGAAAGAAATAGTTCCGTCGTCCTATAAATTTTGTGAATAATGTTGAAGAAAATATTCAAGCTATCTATTTTTCATAAAGTTGAACATTCAATATATTATAACTTCTGAATGCTCAAATGTAAAAATAAACATTCAATTTTAGGAGTTGGAATTGTTTGTCAAGAGGTAAAATTTGTAAGAAGGAGACTGTTTATGATATATCTCCACCAATTACAAGAGTAAAATGGGGAAACTATTGCCTGAACTTTTTGGAAACGCCTTTTGTAACCTAATCTATTTTTACCGTTTCAGGATTTTACATGTATGGATACAAGCAGATATGGTTAAAATTATGATGTTTAAAATTGCATTTATTGTTAAGCAATTATTCTTGTAGCTTTTTATACATACAGTTACATAAAAACATTTTTTTATATTTTGGACGAGTGGCATATATGCCACTCTGAAATAGTAGTGACGAAACTTAACGAGAGAAACAGCGTTGAAGACATAACCGATTATATTAAACGTAAAGAATAATAAAATGAAACAAGTTACTATGTTTTAACTATCACTAATTTATTGATATAAAGAATGACAAAATTTACATTGGTTGGACCGGTTTCGGACATACGTTCATTATCAACAACAAGCTGATGAAAACTGAATACTCATGTACAATACAGGAATTACTATCAATAAAATGCTAGTAGAGGTCACAGTAACTTGAATAATGGTGATTGGTAGGTAATTAAGTCTACCTAGTCGTTAAGGAGCTTAACCCTTTCTACCCTAGATGCCTACAAAATTTCCATCGATTCAAAGAAATTGAGTTCATAAGTTTGATCACACACACATTCATTCAGACAATGTGCAGCTAAAGCTGAATCATATTTCTGATGTAGAAATGACCGGAAATGTTCTTTGTATCTTGCCTTGAAAGAGCGTCCTGTTCGACCTATATAAAAGGAATTGCACTCAGAAAATGTTAATTGGTATAGTCCTAATTTTTCGAATTTATCGGTTTTATCTTTTGGGTTGAAAAGCAGGCCTGACAATTTGCTAACTGGTTTGAATGCAATATGAACTTTTTTACTATCGGACAAAATTCTAGCAACCTGACGTCTTCCCAAAATATGTTAGAAACATAAATTTTTCGGGCTTTTCTCTCTTGGATTGGGGATATATCATGTTGAATGTGTTGTTGCGTATTTTTCGATTAATTGAACTCTCTATTGCTTTTATATCGAAGCCGTTGTTCTCTGCTATTAACATAATGGTGTTAAATTCTGTTTCTCGATCCATGTCCGATAAAGGCAAAGAAATCATGGATTTAAAGGCTTATTTTTTGAGAATACGGGTGAAATTAATCTATGGGTATGACATTATCCATGTACGATGGTTTTCTGAAGATATTAATTGATAAACGGTTATTATTCTCCCGGGTGATTATTAGATCTAAGAAATTGATTTTACTATCGACTTCTGTTTCTATTTTGAACTTAATTTAGGATGAATGTTATTAATGAAATTCAGGAAGATTTCTTGTTTTCTATTCGTTCCAATGAATCAGGCTAAAATGACTAGAAACTAGAAATCTTCCTGAATTTCATTAATAACATTCATCCTGAAATTGAGTTCAAAGTAGAAACAGAAGTCGATAGTATAATCAATTTCTTAGATCTAACAATTACCCGGGAGAATAATAACCGTTTATCAATTAATATCTTCAGAAAACCATCGTACATGGATAATGTCATACCCATAGATTAATTTCACCCGTATTCTCAAAAAATAAGCCTTCAAATCCATGATTCACAGAGCGATTTCTTTGCCTTTATCGGACATGGACCGAAAATCAGGATTTAGCACCATTATGTTAATAGCAGAGAACAACGGCCTCGATATAAAAGCAGTAGAGAGTTTGATTAATCGAAAAATACTCAACAACACACTCAACATGACATATCCCCAATCCATGAGAGATGGATTAAAAATTTTTTTCTTCTCGAGATCTAATCAAAAAGCACTTGCGATCGACTGGTCCATCGCGATCGACCATTAGAGCACCCCTGCTCTAAAAGGTTATTGTCTGACTTCAAAGACTGGCAATTTATTTTAATGTCCCTATTGACTTGCTCATTAAAATTGGTGAACTCAATCGAGTCGGAAAAACATATTCGAGTACAGATCTTTTTCACCAATTGCCTTGTTACCTCATAATGCGATTTGAGTTGGGAGATGCTTTGGGTAGAGGTTTGATCTCGCATTCCCAAATATTCCTTACGAAAATTCACCCGAAATCAAAAATTGACTTATTTCAGCGGTTTTCCATAGTAAAATTCTTTCCAGAGTTAGGAGAGAGTCAAATTTTCGTTTCAGATTTTACCTACGTTACTCAAATCATAATGGTTCATTACAAAATTTATAATGAAAGCAAATGAAACTGTTTAATATTATTATCGGGCTTCTTTAATTGACAATTAAAATTGTATTAATTTCACATGTTACAAATGATAACATGAATTATATTTGCAACTTCTCTCTTATGGTGATAAGAATAACATTTCGAGTTGTCGTTTTTCATTCACAGCAATCTAAGGATTATAACATTTCAAAAGACGTTGGCTTGTCGTTCGTATTAGGAATGTCACATTCTCCTATTCCACGTTCCGCCGGCGTTATTCTGAACATCATTTCGTATTATAATTTCGAATATTCTGCCTATAACATTTCTGCAACTATCACTACGCGTTATCACTGACAAAATCTCAGAACAGTCATACGTAGGATTATCGGTTGTAATTTAGATCATAACAGAAACTAACTTGTACGAGCTTGCTTATCTTCTAATTAACCATATAGGAATATATATCAGGAATAATAATTATTCGTTCCTGTGACAGTGGAGTAATGCATTACAAGTAGAATTTCAGGACTTGTGATAATGAAATGCAGGGAATTTCCTAGTGCTGGAAATTCAACCCGATAGCTTATCAGGGTAGGCACGTAGTTTCTCGTAAAGAAAATGGCAAAACGTTAAAATCGATTCTGCTTTCTTAACGCGTGAAGTTCTGTATTAGTATCTTTGAAACCATGCAAAGACTTGGATTGAGTGAGAGAAATTAGATGATATATATCATATATGATATGGGTGTCCACACGAGAAGGGACATTAAAAGTATATGGAGTAAGGAATGACCCATTGGAAAAATTTTTTGTTGTTGTCTTCAATGTTATTTGAGCTAAGTTCCGCAAATAATCTCAATGCTGTGGCACTTTCGCTTATACCAAAATTGTAGATATAAGCATTTATTGTAAATACAATTATTCAAATTTTGTAAATCCTCTCTTTTAATATATATATATATATATATATATATATATATATATATATATATATATATATATATATATATATATATATATATATATATATATATATATATATATATATATATATATATATATATATATATATATATATATATATATATATAAATATATAGATGGTTGTTCTGTATGAAAACGAGGTCAGTTCTTCCACCAAGGCGTACACGTCCCCAAAACATCACTGATCCGCCTCCCTGTCTAACAACTTCTCGAGCATGCTGGAGACGGTTTTGCTTTCCAGGTTCCCTCCATATTCGAATTCTTCCCGAATCGAGATAATAACTAAATCTATATTCATCACTGAGGAGAACTGTGGCCCACCTCTCTTGATCCCAGTTTACGTGTTCTTGACACCAAGCTAAACGAGCAGCGCGATTTCCATGGGTCAGTTGTGGAACTCTTAAAGGACGTCTGGAGTGGAGTTGACCTCCGTGCAGTCGATTTCTCACAGTTTGGTCGGAAATTTGTACATTATGAACTCGTGATAGCTCTTGGGCTAATTGAGATGCTGTGGTAGTACGATCTCTTCTGGCTTGTAAAACCAAAAATCGGTCTTGGGCGACTGTAGTAATCCTGAAACGACCTGTTTGGCGTTCTTCTAGGCTACCTGTTTCATTGAAACGCGATCATAAACACTTGGGCTACTTCCCAGAACCCTGGATACTTCCCGTTGTGAGTTCCCAGTTTGGAGCATGCCAACGGCTCGTAACATCTCTTCTCTAGTCAAATGTCGTCTTTCCATGGTGGAATCACAAATTTGAATCTTTTATTTGTGCTTACAACAGAAACGAAGTGCCAACTAAATGATTTCAAACACTGAATACATAAAATGATTATAAAGCAGCGTGGCATCTGCTACATATTCAGTTTTTTATAAAAAAAAACCGAAATCTGTTGCGGCACTCTACATAATTTGGTGAGAAATTGATGCAGGTGTTCATTTCTTGAAAATAATCATCCATATTGATCGTTCTGGATACGATATATCGATATTCAGAAGTGTTCCCTAGATTTTTTTGAGGTGTTTATTTGAACCCGATGTATATTGAATAAACGGTAGTACGTATTGGTTGAATAAGACACGTTAGTTAAAAAATGTAGGAATCTAAGCTAACCCAACCACCTACCCTCAAAATTCCGAAACTTGACAATTCTTTTTCGACATAATGATACTTAGAAGACGAAAATATTGTTCTTCATCTCCTGAATTATCCATCCTTTCATGAAAATTTACTAACGACTTAGTATGTTCCCTGCAAGAATGAATATTTGGTACTAGGTTAGTGACTAATTAGAGAAATATAGAGATTTAATACTTGTATTATATTCTTAATGTAAAATTGTTTGCATTAACTTTCTTTTCTTTTGCAGGTAAGCATTTGAAAACTGAAACATTCCAAATCGATCATCCATGTACAGCCGAAATCTAGAAGTAATCACATGTAAAGTAAGTTCAGTTGATAAAAAAGAATTTTATTCTCCTTTCTTTTCGAAACAAAAAACTTTTATTCATTAGAGGAAGGGAATTTCTCGATCTCATGGGTTTAATGCGATTCGTCACAAATATTTCTCTCGTGCTCAAAGGCGTGACTTTCGGATTTGAGGCAACGTCGGTTCAGAAATAACGTCATAACTTTCGGAACCAATTTGGAATCTCCAATCATTTGCACTTCCTTTTATACACGCAATCCCGGAGTTCGTTACTTGGAAAAACTTTCTTAATATGTTGAATGGAGCCTTGTAAAACCCAGCAAGTCTTTGCCAGTGATCTCCGGGCGACTTTTGTAAAATTCCGACGTCATAAACTTTTATTTCGATCCTGTTTCGAGGCTTTATTCCCCTGTGTCAAATTTTCACCAAGTTTCAGGAGGCATCTGAA
The DNA here is from genome assembly GCA_013387265.2 of Cryptolaemus montrouzieri. NCBI lineage: Eukaryota > Metazoa > Arthropoda > Insecta > Coleoptera > Coccinellidae > Cryptolaemus > Cryptolaemus montrouzieri. The sequence continues at coordinate 143,744,324 of JABFTP020000185.1, forward strand.
AATATTTATCTGATATTTTCATTCAATATGATTGTATGTTGATTCTGATGCGCTCTAGAATTTACTATTCAAATAACAGGAATTAATTTGTTATTTTTTTGCATAAGAAAATTATACACTATATAGATTTATACGTATTAGTTTAACTAAGAATACCTGAATTATCAACTATTCTATTACGTAGTATGATCGAAAAAATTGCTAACGATGTTGAAGTGAAAAAAGGAAGAGAAATTTTTGTTAAGAAAATGATTGATAACAAATGCTTCAATTCTCAATCTGACAACAGCATTAATAGTTGGGGCATTGAATTAAAGAACTATTGATTTCTAGCACAGTAAGACGGATTTTGAAGTTTGAAGCGTTGGATAAGTTGGAATGTGTAGAGATTTTGTGAACTAATTCTACTATGAATTCACACGAAAAATGCAGTCCACAATTGTATTTTGAGGTGGACATTCATCGAAAATCGGAAAATCCGTGAATAATCGTTGAAAAGAATTCAAATATGTTACTTCAGAGTAAGGAGAACGGGCCAATTCTATTGCAAACTGTCATAACACTCTAGAGGAAAGCGTTTGAAACACCCTATGTGGGCACAATGTACTCCGCAAGCACTTACCGCCCTCGTATTCGTGTTCGGCGACCTCGAAAACCCCCGAGCAAGGAGAACGGGTCAATTTTATTGCAAATTGTCATAATACTGCAGAGGAAGACGTTTAAAACACCCTCTGCGGACACCATGTACTGTGCAAGCTCTCGCCCACCTCGTATTCGTGTTCAGCGACCTCGAAAACCTCCAAGTGAGGAAAGTGGACCAATTCTATTGCAAATTGTCATATTACTTCAGAGTAAGACGTTTAAAACACAATCTGCGGGTGCCATGTACTCCGCAAGCTCTTGCCGACCTCGTATTTGTATTCAGAGACCTCTAAAACCCCCGAGTAAGGAGAGTCGGCCAATTTTATTGCAAATTGTCTCAATACTCCAGAGGAAGACGTTTAAAACAACCACTGCGGGCACCATGTACTCCGCAAGCTTTCGCCGACTTCGTATTCGTGTTCAGCGACTTCGAAAACCCTCGAGCAAGGAGAACGGGCCAATTCGAATTGTCATAATACTCCAGAAGCAGTATTATATTCGATTGTTCATCACTTCACACGAAGAAAACTATGAATACACTGGATTTTTCCGGGGAGAAAGCCTCTGACACTACTCGTTAGTACATTGATGACATTGACTGATACTGATGATGCTATGGTTTGTATATATTCTGGTAGATTATTATATTTTCATAACATTTAACGTTATCCTTAAATATAATCATTCCATGATATGTTTTGATTATAACCATTGCCTGGTAGTGGGTAGTGGATTTATTTTTTTTTTTTCATGAAGTCGGTTTGATTGCATGAACAGATATATGGGCAACTCGTCGGGGTTGAGAACTCGAATAAAAGGTATTATCTTTGTCTGCATTCCCGTGAAAGAATTTTCATTTTTGATTGAAAACTGTAGAAGCTACAGAGTGAGCCACTGAAATATAGGAATAGACTCATTTAGATCAAAGATGACAGCCTTCGATCTGTAATGAATCTGTTCCATTTTTTTTGCACTAATACTTGAATAGCTCAGAGCGATAGATAGTCTCCTCTATTTTTCAGTAGCTCACTCTGTATCTTCTACAGCTTTCAATCAAAAATGAAAATTCGTTCACGGGGATGCAGAAAAAGATAATACCTTTCTTTTCACTAGACCCATCTACCCTCTTCCAAATTTTCAAGGGAGGTCTCCCCTGCTCTAGGGGTTAAAATGCGAGATCAGGATGGTATTTGATGATGATTGCCTTTGATCAGCATGGATCTGTTTCATTTTACTTCACTGAAACTTGAATAGTCTCGGGGAAATAGTCTTCCCTATCTTTCAGTTGCTCACCCTGCATCTTTTACAGTTTTCAATTAAAAATATAAATTCGTTTGAGGCGATGTAGACAAAGATACCACCTTTCTTTTGAGTCATCACTCGACCCATCTTCCCTACTCAAAATCTTCAAGGATTGCAACCCCGTTTAGGGGGTTGATATTTCAGGCAAGTAATGTTCTCCAAAAGATGCCTCCCTTGAAACAAAAATTGACAAGTTTTTGCGTTTTGATCAGAAATAAATATCTTGGTAGATATAGTCTCTGTTTAGTTTTCGTTAAAGCAACCTGTATATTAAGATAGCGTTAAATGTTATGAAAATATATTAATCTACCATCATCGGACAATGACATCAATGTACTAACGAGTAGTGTTAGAGGCTTTCTCCCCGGAAAAATCCAGTGTACGGACCTTAGTCAAGTAACACTGAATGTTACTCTGATGAACGATTAAATAGAATACTGCTCTGAATATAAATATGATAAAATTGTCAGCTAAACATATTACATTTATATATACAAATAAATATTACAAGATTTGATGACTGTTATCTTCTGAAACTGTCCTGACAAATTTTCTTCAGACCCTAATCTCAATATTTTTGTGAAGATTTCTAGGAGTAACACCGGTTGTAGAAATAATAATCGGTAGAATAAATATTTTCTCCATTTCCCACATTTTTTCAATCTTGCGTCAAGAATCATATATTTAGAAATTTTTTCATTGTATTTATTTTGTATATTATGTGTGTCCGGTATAGCAATATCAATTATATATGTTATTCGATTCTGTTTATCAGCAAGAATGATATCTGGCCTATTGTGTTCTACAGCTCTGTTGCATAGAATTGTTTTATCAAAATTTCTCGTTTTCACGAATAATCTCAGGTTCATATTTGTAACATTTTTTCTTTGGATATGAGGTCCTAGATTAAAATGAATAATATCAGCGACGACATTATGTCTTTCTAAATAATCTGTTGAAGCAAAGACTGAGCAAGATGATAATATATGAAAAACTGTTTCTGAAGAACAGAAACATCTACGGCAAGAATCATCTATATTTTGCTTGATGATGTGTTTTCTATAATTCTTCGTGAAAACAACCTGATCTTGGATAGCAATTGCCAAGCCTTCTGCTTCAGCGAACAATTCACCAGATACTAACCATCTATTTGATGCGATTTCATCAATATAATAATTCTTCAATTCTCCAGGATGTTTTCCGTGTAATTCTTTTTGCATCCATCTTTCTCTTTTAGAATTATTATCAAATATATCAAAATCTACCTTTTGCATTGTCAAGTTCAGAGGTGTAAGATTTCAATTTGAAACAATAGCAATATATTGTAATTTAGACGTTCTCTGTTTATCATGAAAATGGGAACATAGATGAAAAATCTGATTATTAAAACCAGATAATCCAGGACCTCCAAGATGTCTAAGTAGTGTAACTCTTTGAACAGCAGACTTTGGGTGGTGCTTATGATATTTACATAGCATTTTCCTCGTTTGACATTGTGATTCCTTCAGATCAGTTTGAGACTTTTTAATAATTCCAGAAGAAGATGTAAGAATAGGAAGTGCATAGGAGTTGATAGCTCTGAAAAAGATTTTCACTAGTTAAATGACGATTGATGATAGTTCTGTTGTAATATAAACTTCTAATATTTTCTTTAGTGCTGCTATGGTTAATTGTCTTCTCTTGAACAAATCCAAGATATTTATAGGTATCTCCTTGATGCATTGGCTCGATTTCGATATTGGAAATCTTTATATAATCAGAGGTGATCTTTCCCTTCTCAATAGACGATATATTAGCATGTTTTATAGGACCGGCAAGATAACTAGATCCAGGCAAGTGTAAACTATCCAAAAATAGCTAAGAACAATAGTTATTCCTCGAGTATAATAAACGGAATGATCGAAAACAAAGAAACACAAATAGCATATAATATTATTTTTCCACGTATAGAATCAACTAATATAGATTAATATATTTCATCAACATATTTTGGCCCATTAGCGAAAAGATTGAAATTGTCATCTTAAAACAGTATAAAAGTGGCTCTCGAAACTCTCCCAAAAATTATTCCATAGTAAATTCATTACAATTTGTCCTGTATAGATTGTGAAGGCGTTTATATAGCTCAGGCAGGTCGTTCATTCAAAACTAGATATAAAGGGCATCACTCAGATTTTAATATCCAGAGAACCGACCAACTACCTACTTTTGCTTCACATTCTATCGAAAATGGTCATTATTTTCCACCCATAGAACCACTTCAGTTTATTCACAGAATACCTAAAGCATGAAAGTTAGAATTCTTAGAATCCATCGAAATTTTCAAAGTCGAACAAACTCCTCATAGAGGTAATCCCCTGAACGACCAGTATGGCGCTGCTTATTCGTCCATATTCAATATCTGTGAAAAATGCCTGCTTTTATCATAGTTAGTTTATTACCTTTTGTACAGTCCTCGCAAATATTTGGTTTTCGGTGGACTGAAGCAGGTCATTAATCTGCAATAGAAAAAGAGTAGGCGAGAGTATGGAGCCGTGAGAACTCCTGCATCAACACTTGTTACACCGTCAACTATCGGTACTACCACTCGAATCGAACTACGCAGTTCTTCTTTGATGTCACAAATGCTGATCGTTGTTAAGGAAAACCGTATTGTCCGTTGCTGATAACACCCTGTAACTCTAGATATTATATGAGCTTACTCTCTTACTCTGGGCATAATGGGCAACAATGCCAATGAACGGTAATTCTGGGGTTGGCATTTCTTCCCTTTCTTTGAAATCTCGCAACTTCCTTACACTCCGGAAATATTTCGTCTTCAGATAAAATCTGAAACAGACGACTAAGAACAGATACTAACTCTATAGCACATTTATTCAAAACAATTGTTGGTATTCCATGAGTACATTGTTTTCTCAAAGCTCGGTTGTTGGAGAGTTCACTGTATGTGAATCAGAATTTAGCTAGAAAATTTTTGCGAAGAGATCCGGTTTTCGTTCGAGTGATGATAGGATAGAAGCGCCTCTCATCTATAGCAAAAGGATGACTTGCAAACGTTGTTGCTGATAGCATTTGCCATAGACCAGAACTGACGAGTTTCACTGGTCTGTTTCAAGAGTCTATTTGTGATTGTTTGAGACTCTCTAGTGAAGCAAACTATTTGTGCATGTGGTTTCTTTATGGAGTGTTGAACGTGGAGGTCTATGTCATTGAAAGGAAAGGACGACGAAAATTCGCGCAGCTCCTTTCAGCCGGCTTGGTCGTTATGGCATATCTTCCTGGAAGGTATTGGATCTTCATTTCTTGAATATATGAAATTTCTGAAACACGGTAAGTGGCCGGAGCTCCTATGGGTGCTGAGACCTGTGAACGGAAATCATCTGAATCTGAGACAAGAAAGGGATCGTCACACATAACTTGACCCCAGGCCTGTTTGATGGAATTGAAATCTGAAAAATATGGGAAAAGTGGATCGTGATGTGATATCATAATCCTACAAGGTGTTCCCAATTTGCGGCGTGCCATGAAGGCGGGCATTGTTTCCTATCATTTCTTGAGTTAAGGAATATTGGAGGATTATTTCCAAATTTTCGTTGGAACACAGTATATATAAAAAACGTTATAATTCTTCGATGCTTGAATAATCCACACATACTTAAAGTACATATTAGTAAAATAATAACCAGGGCACTGGATTCACTAATTTGAGTTAAGCTCAGACAGATTTTTCAATTTACAAAGCTTCATAAGTTATTTTGTTGTATATTGCACACCCAACTAAAAGTTTGCCAGTAAGCTTATGTCTCTGAGAGCAAAGTTTTAATACAAAGTGTGCATGCGGTTTCTGCAGGTTAATTCAATTAGTCGAATATTACTTCGAAAACGTTTATATTCAAAACGGCGGAAGTCGTCTCAAGTTATAACGCTTGAACTGTTTTGCCGAAACAGGTACCATGTTGTTACTCCGAAAAATGTATAATATAAATTGATGAAAAGTTTCTTTCTTACTTAAATTACTTGAAATAATATGTTAACCGAAATAGAAATGTAGGTTTTCATCAAACAACAGATACACCTCTCTGAATATGATCGAGATAACCTTAATGAAGACGAAAATAGTTCAAAATTTCAATAACAGTAATATTCAAAATTTTTTTCATGGTAAACATAGCGAAAAACCTCATTCGCGTCTTTATCATTTCCAATTAACAAGAAGTGACGCTACTATGTTCACAAAAAATTACTGTAATAAGATTGCGCTAACAGGTGTACAAAGTGTATTTCTTTTTTGCAGCTAGATTAAATATTGAAAAACTGCAAAATAAATAAAATGAAACGCTTTCGTCTGATTTCCACAATGTTTATTTGTCATAAACATGACAGGTTTCGATAGCTACGTCATTTTCAAGTGTCTAGAACTCTAGACAGTTATTAAGAAGAATGTGCCAACTATACCTATTTTGAATGCTGAGTAGTGAGGAGTATTTAAATTCTAATTAACTATTGAGAGGGTGAATTCTGGATTTTTTCAAAGTTTGACAATTTCCAAACTTTACAACAGAGTCATTGTCATCACAGCAATTATGTCATTTGATGAATTAATATGTTTAAAACCAGCGGATTAGTTGCCTAAGGAGTGATGTTCTTTGAATCTTGTTTCGAAATATCGACTACCATTCTTGGGCAGTCGTTGCGTTTAATTCTATATATTTCAAACTCTTTGAATTCATTACTTTCTTCGTTGACATTGACATTCCCTCTCTAATAACATCAACAGTTATCATTCCAACAAATTAATTGTCATTAATGATATTTATGACACCTTTGTCAGTTTCCACGTTTATTTGATAATATACGACCAGTTTTTATCCTTCGGTCATCTTCTAGTGCTGAATACTAACTAAAAAGATGATTACAAGATATATTTTTTCTTAAATGTTAAGTAGGAGGGGATTCAAGAGTTCTTATGTTGTTGAGAGTAGTATAATGTGGTGTATTCCTGTTTTCCAAACTTTCCAATAGATTCATTCTACTTCTTTTATTGCATTTGTGGAGGACTTTCAGATTGTCCAAACCTATTGTGTGGTTCGTTGATTGAATGTGCTCAAAAATTGGGAATTCCTTGTCTGACGGTATACGTTCTTTGAATCTGCATAAAATTGTCTACCTGTTTGAGCTACATAAGCTGAAGGGCATTCGTTACATTGGATATTGTTAACAACAGATTGTTGTTTTCTGTTTTGCATTGAAGAGTAATTTGCTGAGAATGAGGTGGTTGATAATTTTAATTTGAAAAATAATATTTCTTTTTACGAAAAAGTGGGTGGAGATACTTGAATCGAGCATATCTATTTCTGGGGTTTTCTTGAATGCAATATAAAGATTGTGATATTCGTTATTAAAACTGCTGTTCTTCATTAGCATAAAATACATAAAGCCGACAAAGGCAATTTTGTGATTATGTATCTTTGAAAGCCAACCTAACCAAATATATTTGTAAAATATGAAGGAAATACATGAGAAGTATAAAGCATTCATCTTTCAATAGAATGATCATTTTGTCAGTGGTTTGTAGATGAGCTGTTATTTTCAATTCAAATTTAGTAGGTATTATTTTTGAAATACTTATGTTTAGGTAACAATACTACAATACATCTGTGAAGAGGAACTATAAAATAGATCCACTGTAGAAAAGTTGGAAAATAAAATGAAAATAATATTTAACCTATTATATGAGAACACTTAATAGTAAAATCATGAAAGTAAGCAAATAAAATATTGAGTAATAACTGCAAGGTTACATCTTGATGTTATACATCTCCGAAGAAAAGAAATGGTGTAGAGGTCTCGAAATTTACTATTGTTTTCATAGTTGGCATCAGAACTTGATTGACTTCTGAATACTCAGATATTCTTCTGTGTTATTGCACAAGAGGTAGATATTGTGAGTTCCTTCTATTCATAACACATTGTTACTCTTTCTCAGGAAATTTTATAAAGGCTGTTGAATGAATGATACGTATGATGTTGTTTTTATGCAATTTCTTCCTTTCATTTTCGTTTCACAGTATATTATAAAGTTTCATAAGAGCGTGAACTAAAATTGAAGAATAGAAATTTCAATTATGAGAGCAAATTTACTAGAAACTGACTGCTCGAAATCAACGGCCAACTCGACAGTTATGGATCTAGGAAATTAACAATTACAAGAAACAGTTTCACTGAACCTGGTATATAGTTAATATCATTGTCTTGTATATAAAGGTTCATGATGTAATTTACAAATTTGTGGATGTCTGAATCTCTTATCTGCTTTTCACAAGAACACTTCAATTCAGAAGATGTTTGTTCTTTCTGGTGAGTAAATTGTATGAATTATGGTCAATTTGAATTTATACACAATAGTTATGTATAGTGCAATCACATAAGGCTAAATTTCTATGTGTTCAGTAGTGTATATTTGATTACTAATGTCTCGCCTTTGTCTTTTGGATACTCTCAATAAATCATAATTTGGGAAGAACTTTCATTTTCTAATTGATTAATATACTTGAAAAGTAATTCTTCCATCTGGCTGTTTTACGCTGATATTTGTTCTTTATTATAAGCCATGAATCTCATCATGGCCCTCTCTATACAAGGCGGAGCTGCTCATGTGGCAACAGCGCGTGACGTCACACTAACAGGGTTACTTGACATTGAACTAGCACAGAGTTTATATGGAGCGGGCATTTTAAATTGAATTCGCATGCATTCAAATAATACAATAATATGAAAACACCTCAAAATATGCACTTAGAATGACAGAGAAATGTTTAACAAAAATATTAATGATCTTAGTAGAAATAGGTAACTGAAAACAACAAAATAGGTAAATGGTTTAAATACAGTAAGAAGTTTCCGTTTTTGGAGCACTCAGATGACTAATGGAGTTAATTTTTACTCTAGTATAATTATTTAGCAAGATGTAAGACATAGTTTTCAATAACTTGTTGATAACATTCTTAAACTGTAAGCCACAAACACAGTTATCATAATATATTTGGGAGAATAGCGTGGTGTTGAAGAGAGTAAAATCAAAACTTTTAATTATTACTTGAATGAGGAGTTTACGTTTATTTTTGCATTTCATAAAATCCATTTCAAATTTTTTCGATATTAAGTGGTTTATTACATAATATATATGCTTACCAAGTAAATGCACTGTATCAGATGGAATAGAAAGCCCTCCCTATTCAAAATCATATAAATATTTGAAATTATCTGAATGATCCTCAATTTGTGAGTACGCTTGTGTGTTCGTGCAAATTTAACAGAAAGCAAGTTTATTTTTTATTTTAAAAGACACATTCAAAAAGAGCATTAATATTTTTCACATGATTTGTAACGTTGAGTTAAAGTTTATCACATCCCTTAACATACTTGTATCTAATTAATATATTTTTTAATTGCGATCATCTATTAATTTTGCCACCACCATTAAGAACCCAATCCAAATTTTCTGTAGATATATAACAGTTGTTAGTACATACCTCTATACTCAAACTATCTTGCACGTTGGCATATTTTCCAAATCAACCTGCATACCTCGATCTAAAAAAACTTTTTTCTGGCCTGTCGAATCCACATACTTCTCTTATTTTAAAATAAAATGAGGTTCAAAACATTTTCACAAACAGCAGAGTTTTACCAGTCCAGTTTTTTCTGGGAATGTTTTCATCCAAGTATTCCTCAGCAAGTCATCATTTGGAAAATTAAACACTGATACTTTTTCGTTTTGTGATTTATAATTTCACTTACATGTTGGCACTACATAAGTAAGTATTCGGCATTTTTAGAGTCTCGAAACGGAAACTAAACACAACTAGGCAGACACCATATACAGATGAATAAGCACCCGATTATTCAAAACTTGATATTACACTCAAATCAATACAGTTCTCAATGAAAACTGTTGATTGTTTAAAAAATACTTAAAACTTCCGAAAACGAATAAAATACTAAATATCTTTAACGTGATTCAACCAACTGTAAACAATGGCCCGCATGATGCGCACTCGGTACGGGAAGTCAATAGCCCTGCTAGCATTGTTGCCAATTCTCAGAACTGTTAAATAAAAATTTGAAACTATAGATCTGTGTATATTGATCTTTCGGAAGTATATATTTGATACTTTTGGCCTAATAATTTGGGATATTGTGAATAAATATTTGAGTTGATGATTGAGATGCTATGCCTAAAGGGTGATTGAACGATTTGTTTTTTGAATCAATGTTAGAACTATGTTAATTGATCTCATTCTAGCTCAATTGTAGAAAGTTGAGATTTTCAAATTGAATGTATTTCTTTGAATTGGGATAGTAGTGAATAGTGTTGAAATTTGTACAGTTGATGAGTCAGTATTTATAAAACAATAATCCTTACCCTAAGGATGTGTGGGGCAATATATGAGAGAGTTCCATGTAACATAAATAATTATCAAGTATAAATGTCAGTGAATATAATGAGGCATTCAATATAGATAGAGTTGGATATGAAAAGGCGTATATTTTGGGTTAAGCATATTAGGCGTATAGTATATAAAGCGTTTTTTGTATACTAGGCATTAAGTATATTAGCTGTTCAGATATGAAAGGCGATCATAACAGGCTCACTAATTCTCTAAATAAAATAGCACAATCATACTTATACCTGCTAGCTCTAGATACTTGAAAATTACGTAACTATCAAAACCAGTCGTTGGAAACAATCATTGTTGGAATCACAGAAGAGATTTTCATTTTATTGATATTGAAATGAATTTCCATGAAATTAATCCCTCAGATTTGACGAGTTTCACTGGTCTGCTTGCTATTCCTAATTCTTTCATTGAAGTAGGTTTTCGCTTCATCAATTTTAGAGTTACAAATGTTCCAAAAACGCACATATTCATCTTTACTTTCATGTGTTGGGTTTTTCTTCCAGTTTTCATGAGCTCTGATTATAACTGTGGCTGCTTTTTGACAGATTTAAGTGAACCAAGACTTATCTTAGTTCACTCCAAATAATTGATGAACATATGTATGTATTTGAAATAAAATGAAATGATCACGAAAGAAATTCCTAGATATCTTACTAGTATAACATTCAAATGGAAAATTCAGTTTAAGATATGTTTGATATTTATTATGAATAATTTTAGCATAAGTGCTCAGATTTCAGTAGCAATAAAAGAAAGTCAAAAATTAGAATAGAAATAAACGAAATAAATTTCATGCAGATGTTCATTTGAATACGTAAGGAACCTGGAAATAAATCAGAAAAAACATTCTATGTTAATTTCCTCTAGATTCATATATATTTTTGTCATTTTGTAAGATATCCATTCTATTTTGATTGCTCTTTTCCTTTATTTCAGGATAAAACTGTTCGTCAGATGTATATATTTCCTTAAACATAAAATTAATATCATCCTCATCAACATATTTCGAAAACAAAGTTATTTTTCGTGAAAGCAATTTTCTCAATGGAATTAAGCTAAACCTGAGGACAGTATTTCCTGGGGACATCCATAACTGAGATGAAATCTGGGACTCCAGTTCTACAAGTAATGAATTCAGGTCTACAAACTGAAAAAGAATTGAGAAACTTGGGACGATCCATTCGTCGTTCTTTGAATTGTTCCAATTACGTATATGATTGGATCGTTGGAGAATAATAATTAAAGATTTTATAGTTCATCCTCAAGAAATATTCTTTATTCAGATCGTTTGTTGGCAATGTCATTGTGAAATGGTATGAGAAGTTAAGAAATCGGTAGCTATCATAATATGTTTAAAGTTTCTTTTGTATTAGCTTTTATAGGCATATTGATTCCGTGCAAAGTTCACTATATGCGTCTGAATTCGATATTCATGTTATAGACTATGAAGATCACTATTTGTTGTCTATTATTGAGCTCATAAAGTTTTCTTTCGACCAATTATATACCAATCGGAGATAAATACCGTCATCTAAATCAATAATTTCTCCGTTAGCTGCTTAGTTCAATATAACGGCTGCTTTGTGAAATAAATGTATTTTGCAAGAATTTTTTCATGCAGTTGAAAATTGGGTTTGATTTATTTCGAGAATATGACATTGCAGACTCTTTACAGCCAGCTGGTTCCTGATTTAGTTGTTGATTTGCATAAAGTTATGAGACAGGGTGATCAAAATGTACCTTGAAACTGCGAGAATCCAAAATGAATATACAGCCTGGCAAGGAATTTACTTGGATGATTTAACAGCGGGACTTCCAGGGGCATCTAATGTAAAATACGGCAGAAGAATAAAATATTGAAGTTATAACGAAAGCCGTGAGGAAAGTATTATTTCTTTTAATGAAGATGGTTCCGATGATAGCTCCAACAGTTCTGCGATCATGAAAAGTCAAATAAATGGACAGAAGATGAAAATGATTGAGATTATGACAATATTCCATTGGCGACTTTGAAAATTTTCTAACATTTTTAATTGAGGTAATATTAAGTTGATCTGTAGAAACAAAAAACACAACAGTTAAATAAAGATAAAGGAGAAGAACCTTGGAGGGTGACTACGTTTTAGTTGAAGCATCGAGAATCCTGAATGCTCAGAAGTCTTGGGAACATTATTTCAATTTTCAAAGAATTGGAAATGAAATATAAAACTTCAAATTCATTTGCATACGGTTGAAGACAGGTCGTTCATTGAATCATTACATAGTTCAAACGTTGAATAAACTCATTGATTCAAAGAGAAGTTTCATTTTCAACGAACTCCAACACCTAAATTTAAAAATTGATCAATATTTTTGTTAAATTTTCGAGTGATAAAAAGAAATTACTCGTATTTGAATCTATTGATTTATAATATGAATAACTTCGTTTTTATTTTTATTTTATTTATTGTAACTAGTGAGCCCATTAATATCGCCTTTTATATCTGAATAACCAATATACTAAACGCCTAATATCCTGAACGCCTTTTCGTATCCAACACTATCTTCACTATATTCACTTCATTATTCATATGTTTACTTAATAGTTCTGTATATTACATGAAAATCTCTCATATATTACCTCAGTCATCCTTAGAGTAACGCTGCTTCCAGTATTGTTTTATGGATACTGACTCAGCATCCACAAAATTGCAACACTATTCACTACTATCCAAATTCAAAGGGATACATTCAATTTGAAAATCTCAACTTTCTCCAATTGACCTAACATTAGATGAAATTAATAACATTTCAACATTGATTCAAAAAAACAAATTGTTCAATCGCCCTTTAGGCTAAGAAATTCAATCATCAACAACTCTAATATTAATTCAAAATATTCCAAATTTTTAGTTTCAAAAGTATTAAATATATACTTCAGAAAGATCAATATATGCAGATCTATAGTTTCAAAGTTTTAATTTTTACTCAACAGTTCTGATTCGTATTAGATCAGATATGAATCCAATAAGTTTTATGAATTATAATAAACAACAAATATGAGCTTGAAACAAACAGATGGAAGAATTACTTCTGAAGTATATTAATGAAATAGCAAACAAAAGTTCTTCTCAAATTAAAATTTTTGGGATATCTAAAAGACAAAAGCGAGAAATTAGTAATCAAATAGAGGAACACTACTGAATATATAAAATTTCACCTTATATGATTGCCCTATACGTAACTATTTTGTATAAATTCAAATTGACTAAAATTCACACAATTTGCTCAACAGAAAGAACAATTATCTCCTGAATTGAAGTGTTCTTGTGGAAAGCAGAAATGAGATCCGAAAATTTATAAATTACATTATGGACCCTCGTATACAATACAACGATGTTAACTATATATCAGTTTCAGAGAAACTGTTTCTTGTAACTGTTAATTTCCTAGATCCTAAACTGTCGAGTTGGCAGTTGGTTTCGAGTTGTCAGCTCCTTATAAACTTGCTCTCCAATACTTGAAATTTCTATTCTTCAATTTTACTTCTCTTCAATTCATTTTGTGAAAGGAAGAAATTGCATCGAAACAAGTTCATACTTCCATATTACGTGATGAACATACTCATTTTACACAATTATATAATATACCTATAGTACAACTACCTATTACAAAAATCATCAAATTGCATAGCATTCTCCAAGTAGTAGTTGAATTTTCTCCAAAATATGATTCACATAAGCAGCAACATGTTTCCTGTGACTTTCATAAATCTTGAATTGAAAGTTGTGGTTGTCCAAAATAAAACTTCATATGCAACTTCTACATATTTGAACATCATGTTTCGCACTATCAGACATCTATATATAATTCAAACTTGAACATTGTCAAACACATTGAATCTCATTAACTTTTACATTTGGATAATTGTAGAATAGAAACGTACTTCCTCTTGAATAAACTGAAACGATAATTCAAATTGAAATGGCACGGTCATGTTGAAATCCAGTTTGAAATATTTTAATACATATGTAGCGTTTTGCGGATAGCTTTCAATAACGAAAACTTTATCGAGTTCCTTCCAGAAAAATTGTTATACAAAAGGGCTCAATACCTATTAATAGCAAAAGGATATCCCATCATTTTGTAAGATCCTCCAATTGATTCGTTAAAAAATTCCTAGCAATTCCAGGACATTTTTCAACGCAAAGAGGATGAATAACCATGAAGGAAAAATGAATTTGTGAATTCTGAGTACATTTCTTGAGAATTCCTATAAGAACATACATTAAACACCTGAATAAACCTCAAATTACATTCATTTACCTTTCAAACTTTATTGTAAGTCTCCTTAACTCCTTTTCATTATAACATTCCGTTTGAATCATATTGCTCAGGTTAGAATAACCACAAAATGTTAAATTTATGAATTTTGAAAGTTTGTCTTTTCTTTCCTTGAACAAAATATACATCAACATGGATAAAATAAACATCAAACTACGATCACTTAACTCTAAAAGTTTATTTCAAGTTTCATCAAACTCTTCATACAAATTCGGAAATTACTTATTTAGGCAGATCGAATATAAGACTAATTGAAATAAGGTTAGATCCGATAGTCACTCAGAAGAGAGAGAGAGAGAGAGAGAGAGAGAGCACTACATTCTAGATGATGATAGTACCAAAATTATGTTGGTGAAAATTAAAGTTACTAACTATTACCATCTCATTATTTTCGTTCAGAAGACAGAGAGCATTAAATTTTACACGTTGGTACCGCTTATTTCCGACATTGAACAGCGATATAAGGGGCAGAAGGAGTGGTGACTGGATCCGTCCCCGTGTTTCCGGTCTTTTTCTCGAGAAAATAGGTCTCAAAAATCGCCCCAAATTCGAAAATTAAGTGCTACAGTAACGATTTCTGTTGGCGGACCCGATCTCGAGATATGTATTAATCGCAGCACACCCAAATCCTTTCTGTAGGTAACCCCCTATAAGTAGGATAGATGAAAGAAAACCCCTTGTTTTGATAGCTCTTTGTTGAATAGCAAATTTTACAGTTATCCCGTTGTTTAACGGTAATGAAACAATTGCGGGTACACATGCGAAACTCGAGGCTTGCTCTTTGTCCAGATTTTGAAACGATCGAACGCGATGGAGAAATTTGTATAGACATAAAAGTCCGACGAAATTATCCCATCAACTCGGGAAAAATCGGAGACCTTTTTTATTTCTTTTTCGGAGCTTTCTTTTGGAATTTTCGCTCGATCGATCGTTACGGCGAAAATTTTCGAAAAATCCTCAGGGGTCCGTCGTTGGCGCTAGCGACCTCCACATTTGGCAGAACCTTCCTTAGACCCTTCTCCGTTGGAAAAAAATACACGCGGGAGCCTTCGGCTCCTGATTTTTCGCCGCATCGTTTCTTCTCCGCCCAGTTCAAACTACCGTTATCCCCTCGGATTATTCCCGAAAAAGGCCTTACGACTTTGATGTTATATATAATACCTGATATAATGGAAATCAATTCATATTCCAATTACATGCATGAATTTTTCTAGTGAATCTGCAAATCATCTTTGACTGTGAAAGCCCTTCGGCTAACATTTTTTTGGTAATTTTGAAATACTTTGCAGAATATTGCTTCGTTGCCGAAACGTAATTCTGGATTCGGTCTAATCCAGAAAAGGTTACAGCAATAGACGTCACTTTCGGCATAATTAAGAAGAATCCATCCACAGCACGCCAAACTTGTATACAAATTGCAGAGAAACTCTCACTTGTTGATAAGAACGAAGAACTCAGGGTTCTGGGGACTAAAGTTTTATATCGGGAAATAATTGGAATGTTTTGGTTACTGTATTGGAAATTTCTGAGATATATTAAGTGCTTTACTTCCAGTAAATAATAATGGGATTATCTTTGGCGTTCGGTTGCTTCTCATTCAGACACCCAGAATTTCCGAACTAGGTAGTCAAGAGAAGAGTGGTAACGAAGATTTCAAGGTATTGATATAATTAAGAATGGATAGAGTCAAAATTCTTTACTTTGCCCACAAGAGGTGCTATTATGCATGTCTTGGTAGATACTTGATATAATGGGAACTGTTCTTGGCCTATAACTTCAGTCTAGTAGGAAAATCCATTGTCAGTCTCTAAGTGTAAACAAGATAACAATTATGTGCAGGCTATGCTAATAATCAGACTTTTATGCAGAAATACAGCAATGCTTAATATATGCAAATATGCACTTTGCATCTAATCCGATCTTTACTTATGAGTTTCTATAGTGTGTATTGAAAATAATCTTATATGCTTGAAATTTCAGTTTGAATATTAGCTTTCATGATGAATAAAGTATTTACTTACTTCGGAATAGTTTGCACTCAGTTCCCAATTGTAAGCTGGTTAATTTGCATACCAAGTTAAGTAATTAACGTAAGTATTTAGTTCAAATTATAGAGGTTCCTCCATATCTCCATACCAATAATCAATGCACGTGTCTGTATAGTTATTCCCATTATTCCTTGAACCAGCGAAGCACATACTTTAGCAGCTATGAGCAGCACTCGAAGATAATCAGGAAGCCTCTGAAGTAGTAAGGAGTATGCAGTTTCCATTAGCGCCGTCTACGATGACGCTCTATTATGCGGTTAATATTTACTCAAACTCCGGGAGAGCGATGCAGATTCAAAGCCTGGACCCGGATTAAGTTTGCTGGACTTTATCATCCGGTTAAACAATGACTTCGCATGACGGCATATTTGAGGGTCTGATATTCGCATTAACTTTGATGAATGCCCTGTCAGAGATTCGGCATCTCCATTTTTGACACGTGAATTATGAATCACTGAATGAAACTGATTCCAATATACATGCTATCCATAGGGCGGGATCGAATAAGTCTTCGAAATTGCGATATATATATATATATATATATATATATATATATATATATATATATATATATATATATATATATATATATATATATATATATATATATATATATATATATATATATATATAATATATATAATAATAAAATGCTACTAGTTTCGGCTTCAAAATAAAGAGTCCATCAACTGAATTCAAATTAAGTCACTTAATTTATTTAGATGATATTAAATTATATGCCGGAACCTGATCACATTTAAAAGTCTACTTGAGAATACTTTCAACTATTCAAATATTCATATGAAATTTGGGCTTCCAAATTGTAAAAATCTTTCTTTTGAAAAGGAAAGATCAACACTGATTATATAAAGATTTCCAATATCGAAATCGAGCCAATGCATCAAGGAGATACATATAAATATCTTGGATTTTGTCAAGAGAAGACAATTAACCATAGCAGCACTAAAGAAAATATTAGAAGTTCATATTACAAAAGACTTAGAATTATCATCAAAAGTCATTTAACTAGTAAAAACCTTTTCAGAGCTATCAACTCCTATGCAGTTCCTATTCTTACATCTTCTTTTGGAATTATTAAATGGTCTAAAACTGATCTAAATGAATTACAATGTCAAACGAGGAAAATGCTTTGTAAATATCATAAGCACCACCCAAAGTCAGCTGTTCAGAGAGTTACACTACCTAGACATCTTGGAGGTCGTGGATTAACTGATTTGAATAATTTTCATAGTAAACAGGTTTTTCATCTACGTTCCCATTTTCATGATAAACAGAGAACGTCTAAATTACATGATATTGTTATTGCTTCAGATTTTAATCTTACACCTCTGAACTTGACAATGCAAAAGGTAGATTTTGATATATTTGATGATAATTCTAAAAGAGAAAGTTGGATGCAGAAGGAATTACACGGAAAGCACCCTAAAGAATTGAAAAATGATTATATTGATGAAATCGCATCGAATAAATGGTTAGTATCTGGAGAATTGTTTGCTGAAACAGAAGGCTTGGCAATTGCGATCCAGGATCAGGTTGTTTTCACGAGGAATTATAGAAAACACATCATCAGACAAAATATAGATGATTCTTGCCGTAAATGTTTCTGTTCTTCAGAAACAGTTTTTCGTATATTATCATCTTGCTCAGTCCTTGCTTCAACAGATTATTTAGAAAGACATAATGCCGTCGCTAATATTATTCATTTTAATCTAGGAATTAAACATGACCTAGTTCCTAACAGAAAAAAATTTCACAAATATGAACCTGAGATTATTTGTGAAAATAACAAATATAAACTTTATTTTGATAAAACAATTCTTTGCAACAGAGCTGTAAAACACAATAGACCAGATATCATTCTTAATGATAAACAGAATCAAATAACATATTTAATTGATATTGCTATACCCGACACACATAATATACAAAATAAATACAATGAAAAATTTCTAAATATATGATGCTTGGCGACGAGATTAAAAAATGTGGAAAATGAAGAAAATATTTATTCTACCGATTATTATTTCCACAACAGGTGTTATTCCTAGAAATCTTCACAAAAGTATTGAGATTTTGGGTCTGAAGAAAAATTTGTTTGAACAGTCATCAAATCTTGTAGTATTCTTCGTAGGTTTCTTTCCGAAAATGGTAGAGGTAGAGTCATAGGTTTTCTCTTTAGTTTATACTGCTCAGAATCTCATTTCATATTTTTTTTTATTTGTTTATATAAATGTAATATAATTAACAGACAATTTTGTCATATTTATATTCAGAGCAGTATTCTATTCGATCGTTCACCACTTCACACAAAGGAAACTATTAATGAGTAACATTCAGTGTTACTCGAATAAGGTCCGTACACTGGATTTTTCCGGGGAGAAAGCCTCTGACACTACTCGTTGGTACATTGATATCATTGTCTGATGATGCTATAGTATGTATATATTCTGGTAGATTGATATATTCTCATAACATTTAACGTTATCCTCATATATAATTATTCCAGGATATGTTTTGATTATAATCATTGCCTGGCAATGGTATTAATTACCGGGTGGTGGATTTATATTTTTCATGAAATCAGTTTGATTGCATGAACAGATATATGGGCAACTCGGCGGGGTAAAACCCTATATAAATATATATATATATATATATATATATATATATATATATATATATATATATATATATATATATATATATATATATATACTGAATGATTCACCAGTGGCGCGGTACTCTGTAGCTCATACTCTTTTTAACTTAATTGTTTTCAGAAAGGAAGAATCTACTTCAACAATTTATTTTGCAGTAAACAGGGTGTCCCAATTTCTTAATTTCTTGGGTGGTTTTTTCAGATTGGAAGACCACTTTTCTGTTCAAGATTCAAGATTCAGGAGCGGTATGAACTCTGCTATAATGACTTTAAGTATTAAGTTTTTTGGTGAATAGTTTCGTCACAATATTTTTTCTCCGTAAAAATTCATGAAAATAGGCTTTCACATCATCGCATGCTCCTTTGGCCAGAGAGGATGAATACTTTTTTCCTTTCGTTTTCTTATACTCATTTTATACAGAAGTGACTCAAAAAAATTATTGAATATTGTAATTTTAAAAATATCATATTTTTTCAAATGTACCCCTGTACCCTGTATTTCATTATTCATGTCAACGCATAAAATATTGTGCTTTATTTTCGCAGAAGTAACCTTATCTTTATTTTCGATCGAAATATTCGATTATTTGTAAAAATGTTGATGAAAATTCTACAAACCGTATAAAATTTATCAACATGCATTAGTATTGGCACAGAAGCTTTTTTTTCTGTAATGATTCAAGTAGTAAAAATTGAAACCTAAACAAGATTATTCTTTTAACGAATGATAAAATCAAGATGATTAAAACGTAAATCGAGGTATGTGATGA
Organism: Cryptolaemus montrouzieri; assembly: GCA_013387265.2. Classification (NCBI taxonomy): domain Eukaryota; kingdom Metazoa; phylum Arthropoda; class Insecta; order Coleoptera; family Coccinellidae; genus Cryptolaemus; species Cryptolaemus montrouzieri. Next base: position 143,764,551 of record JABFTP020000185.1, read on the forward strand.
CATTTTTTTCATTTGTGCCTTCTGTCAGGTGTCCGGACATATCATATTCTGCATTTCACATGGTGAACTTATCAGTGTTTCGTTAATAAACATTGTTAAAGTCAGGCTTGAACCCAATTTTCTCAATTGACAACCATGAAGTTCTCCAAAAAAGAAAAGGTTGATATGATTTTTATTTTGGGTGAGTGTGATAGAAATTGATTGTTGGCAAGTAGAGTTTATGAACAAAGGTTTCCTGATAAGAGGCATCCTGATGCAAGATGTTTTGAAAAACTTCTAATTAGATTTATTGAAACGGGTAATATCGCTTACAGAAAACATGAAAACCCAAAAAATTGCTACAGCTGAAAACTTATATATATATATATATATATATATATATATATATATATATATATATATATATATATATATATATATATATATATATATATATATATATATATATATATTTTCCGAATTTAAAATTAAAATATGGAGAATCTCTCGACCGGTAGATTTTTGATTCGAAGGGGAACAACTTTCTCGATTTATTCATCCACGTAACTTCTATCCCTACAGGGGTGATCACAATCCCCTGATTTTGAATAGGGATGAGGGATGTTGCGATACCTCATTTTGAGGATCTTATCGAGCTCTATATGAATCTGAACTTTCACTTCAAAATTTGAAACTATTAACAATAATCCAAACTACATGTTCAATGTCTGTTTTTCGGATGAGTGTTAATTTTAACGGCACTGTGAACAGGTTTAACTATCGGTACTGGTCAGATGAATATCCAAGATTATTTCGAGAAGCGCATACTCAGCATCCTCAAAAGTTAAATGTTTAGGCGGATATTTATGGATATAACATCAACGGCTCTTTTTTATACCCGGTAATATTAGTGGCCAAATTTATTCAGAGCTATTACAGAACGCTATTTATCCAGCCCTCGTGCAAGTATTGGAGAATGAAGAAGACCATGAAACGATCATTTTACAACAAGATGGTGCACTGAGGTCTGGATTGGAAGAAGAGGACATATTGCGTAGACACCCAGATCACTTGGTCTGGCGCCACTGGACTTTTTATCTGGTGTCACCTGAAATCTAAGATTTACGCTACCCAATCACTGGAGGATTTGCAAATTCTAATTATTAATGAATGCCGTCAAATTGAACTGGAAATGTTGAGTAATGTGCGTGAATGATTTGAGCAAAACGTTTACTGCATGGAAGTGAATGGTGCCCATTTTCAAGACTTAATAAACTAATCACAAAAGTAGATAGTCTTCTACTTTTTTAACTGCTATTTCGTTAACGATGAAAATTTTGTAGCGAAAATTTAGGGGCAGATAGTTCTCGATAAGATCTTCAAAATGAGGTATAGCAACACCCCTGAGTTAGAGGGTTGTATTCACCCCGGTAGGTGATTGAATTCACGGGGATGAAATAATCGGAAAAAATGTTTCTCCTCGAATCATAAATCGATGGGACCTGGCGATTTACCATATTTCCATTTTAAAACCAGAAAATCGAGACGTTAAGTTTTCGATGGACCACCCTATATACAGGGTGTTTCCGAATAAGATGTCATAAATGAAGGATGCGAATCCCTGAATGATTTGAGCAAGAAAGTTCGAAGAACCAATGGTCAAAAAATGCTTCGTTGCCGAGATACAGGGTGTTAAAGTTGAGAAAATTTTTCGATTTTCTCCGATAAAACCTAGACTTCTCAAGATTTCGGGCTCAAATTTTCCACATAAGCTATTAAACACAATCTGAATCACCAGGTGAGGCCAAATTTTGAAACAGTATACAGGGTGATACTTTTCATGGGCCATGTTCCATTTTACCCTCGGAACTTTTTTGGTACGCCACTGGCACTAACAAAAATAAAATCGAATAGATCATTCAATTTGAAATTTTTTGACTCCTGCATTTTGATCGTAGCTATCACCGTTTCTGAGATATTAATTATTGAAAATAATCCAATAGTTTTCCATATCGAAGCCATGGAGATATTATCTTAATAACTGATGCAATTTTTCAGGAATTGAGCTAAAATTTACATCAGATATCTCCTTATTGTATGTTTAAAACAAAATGAGGCAGAAATTCCTGACAGTATACAGGGTGTTATTTTTCACGTGCATTTTCCTCTTTTGCCCCTGAACTTTTTTGTGGTGCGCTACTGGTATATTCTGAAAACAGAATCAAACAGATTATTCAAAGTGAAAACTTTTCTGTTGCTTGTATTTGTCCGTATCTGCCACCATTTTCGAGATATTAATCAAGAAAAGTAATCGTATAGTCCCTTCCGTATTGAAAGCTTGAAGATATTTTTCATGTTATTTCGGCAATTTGTGAAGACCTTGAGCTCGAATTTCAAACGAAGTTCACATTTTAAGATCTGCACCACTAGATTGGTAGGATTTATGAGAAAGTATAAAGGGTGATATCATTTCCTGATCATTGAATTCGAATTCAAAATGTGTTTTATTGAGTGTATAAATCGGAAGTAAATGAATAAACAACATAAATAATCGCGAATGATTTCAATAACAAAAACTCATAATGATGAAAACAAAATTGAACAAACAGAACAAATCAAAGAAGATGTTGAAAATGTCCTCCACCTGAAAGAATACATGCTTCTGCTCGTCTCCGCATATTAGTGCGCACCCTCTGAAATATTCCTGGGGTATTTCTGATGACGTCACATGATGCTGTAATTCTATTCCTCAATTCTTCAAGTGTATTCACGGGAGAGCTATAAACCAAAGTTTTCAGATGTCCCCAAAGAAAAAATCCAAACTGTTTAAATCTGGCGACCTTGGAGGCCAAGCTTCTGGTCCACCACGCCCTATCCAGCGGTTATTGAATGTCATATTCAGATATTCTCTAGCTTCCATGCTGAAGTGCGGTGGTGCTCCGTCATGCATAAACCACATTCTATTTCTAGTTTGCAGCGGCACATCTTCTAGCAACACAGGTAAAATCTCTTCTAGAAAGTGGCGATATAAGGCTCCATTCAGCCTGTCTGGCAACAAAATGGCCTGATCAGGAAATCCCCAATTATTCCAACCCAGACATTAACCGAAAATTGTTCTTGATGGTGACATTCCTCAATCATATGGGGATTTTCTTCAGTCCAATAGTGATTGTTATGAAAGTTCCTGATTGCATTTCTCGAGAAGGACGCCTCATCTGTGAAGATGATTTCGCTATCGAAAAGGGATTATGAGCAATGTTATGAAGGAACCATCGGCAGAAATTGAGTCGCAGAGGAAGATCGCGGGTAGTAGAGCTTGGACGCGTTGAATATGGTATGGGTAAAGCAAGAAATCATGGAGAATTTTCCAGACCAATACAAATGAGATATTTAACTCTCTTCCAATTTTTCTTGTACTCAGCTGAGGATCCTCATCTATACAATTTAGGATTGCCTCTTCGATCTCCGGGGTCCTTATTGTCCGATTTGCCCCTTTCAAGTCATGATTCGGTTTGAAAGTACCCCGTTCTCTCAATCTTCTGTGGATGTCAGAAAACGTACGCCTATCAGGAATGATTCGATTAGGGAAGCGTTCTTGATACAAACGCCTTGCGTGCACTGCGTTTCCTTCAGCCACACCGTACATAAAATGTATATCGGCCATTTCTGCATTAGTGAAAACCATTTCAAAGATTATTGGTTACTACTTACAGCTGTTTCAAATGTAGGCACAACAAACTGAATGACAAAACTTACAATCATTGAAGTGTCAAGTTTTTTTTCTATGATTTCATTTGTAAAATTGTATCAGAGCCTACTAAGCCTTTTGAAATCACCAACGTGTTCTGATATGAGGAAGACACGATAAATTCTGATGATTTTCAATTCAAAACGGTGAAAGACATAAGGATCAAGATGAGCACAAAATTATCCGAATTGAATGAAAAATCCGTTTCTGATTACGAAAAACGTCAGTTATGCACCGAAAAAATATACGGAGGCAAAGGGGTAGCCTGTTCGGGCGTTGTTGATTAATTTTTCGAAAATGGTGGCAGATACGGAAAAATACAGGGAACAGAAAAGTTTTCACTTTGAATAATCTGTTTGATTCTGTTTTCAGAATATACCAGTAGCGCACCACAAAAAAGTTCAGGGGGCAAAAAGAGGAAAATGCACGTGAAAAAATAACACCCTGTATACTGTCAGGAATTTCTGCCTCATTTTGTTATAAACATACAATAAGGAGATATCTGATGTAAATTTTAGCTCAATTCCTGAAAAATTGCATCAGTTATTAAGATAATATCTCCATGGCTTCGATATGGGAAAACTATTGGATTATTTTCAATAATTAATATCACAGAAACGGTGATAGTTACGATCAAAATGCAAGAGTCAAAAAATTTCAAATTGAATGATCTATTCGATTTTATTTTTGTTAGTGCCAGTGGCGTACCAAAAAAAGTTCCGAGGGTAAGAATGGAACATGGCCCTTGAAAAGTATCACCCTGTATACTGTTTCAAAATTTGGCCTCACCTGGTGATTTAGATTGTGTTTAATAGCTTATGTGGAAAATTTGAGCCCGAAATCTTGAGAAGTCTAGGTTTTATCGAGAGAAAATCGAAAAATTTTCTCAACTTTAACACCCTGTATCTCGGCAACGAAGAATATATATATATATATATATATATATATATATATATATATATATATATATATATATATATATATATATATAAACGGAGAATCCAGTTAATAAAAACAAATAGAACGAGCCGAATTGGAAACTTCTACGAACTACTCGGACTCCCTTTTGAATTGAAATTCATGTGGTTTTCTGCCCAGATCGGTCGGCACTCAACTTGTTAGGCGATGTTTTGCTCGACCCTTGGTTAAATACTAGTTGTTGAACATTAGTTCGGAGTATTATTATGAATGCTTTGTTTCTTATAGATTATTAATCTTGTCGTCGTTTGGCTGAAAACAAAAGACGAATTCATCAAGGACAAAGCTAGAAATTGCACAGTCTTTCCATATTTTATATTGTACAGCTAGTTGAATGACTTGAGTTTTCTTTATTGTTCTTCTTTATGATCAGATGAGATGCAAAATAAAGGCTGAAATTAAAATTCATTTGGAATATGATACACTATGCTTGAATCGTTCAAATTGTTTTAAAAATTTATTTTCCATTAAAGATATGTGAATATATGTTCTAAGTACAAAGTTTTCGTCTGTGGAACTTTTGATAACTTATGTAACTATAATCATTCTATTATTTGTGGAAACACCTTCTCAAAAACTTCCCATTGCCGAACCAGCATTTACAAATTAAGTTGATAAATATCAACATAAGATTTTAAATTTTGTTCCATATTCATTGTGATAGAGATTCAATTTAATTTAATTCATCAATTCGTAGTATTTTGAAAGAATCTTAGGGCACGAAACACGTTACCGCTTGACTAGTTCCAAAAGACCTGAATTTTCTTTCGTAACGATCGCTAAAGACAAGCTAGATCGAATGAAATCCTACCCTATATTTTTAAAACGCAATCTAACACTTGATGAGACATTGGTTCATGAGTTTGACATGCAATTCAGTCAACAAGCTTCGCAATTGCATCTTTCAACTGAACCGAAACCGATGAAACCAATTCGAGGTCGATCAAAGGTCAAGTTAATGTTCACTATTTTCTTTAATTCACTCTTGCGCCTGCAAAGTGAGACAAGTCTGAAAAGGTAGTTTCGAGATATTTGCATTTGAAATTTTTCTACGATTTCAAACTTCTATAACTACTGTCATTTGAATGATAACTCCTTCTTTCTTTCGCGAAAACGTTTATTTAAAGGTGAAAAACAGAACCTAATATTCAAAGACAAAAATATTTCAAAATTTGAGAGAAAAACATCAGTTAACTCCAAAAGCACTAAAAATATATAGACTGATCTCTTTTTTCACTAATCATCCATTTCATCTTCATCTGATAATGTATCCCTAATGTCTTGTTCAGTTGGTATTTTTCTGTAAAATTCATGTAAAATTTCATCGACTTAAGGCAGAAGATCAATCAGATTATTTTTCTTCTCCACTGATATGTGGTTTAGATATTTGCACTTCGGTAGATGTTCCGGATGGCGAGAAATACTTCGTCGAATAAGAGAAGTAGTTTTGAAGGGTTCGCTTTCATCATGACTATTTTTATATTGGATTTCTCCAAACTGCTTGTTGTAGCGAATCCATTCCACGTTTTGCCAAAAGGATTACCTTCATTATTCTGTTTTCTAGCTTGGAAACATGTCTTGAGAAGGCTGGCAAGATCGATGAAATCACCTTAAACGGGTTATTTTTACCGCATAATCCCACCAACTGGTACCAGTCCTTGGGGTGTTCGTATTTTCTCTTTTTCTTCTTAAATACTGAATAGTCTGCATCGCATTCTTGTGTGACCAGCTATTAGAAATCTATGATCCACAACACGAAGGTGGGAGTTCTGCATCAATAGCATGAACATCACTATCAAATGTGAATTTCTTCTTCGACCGTCGCAGGTGTCTGAGTATAATGTCACGTGATGGTTTGGGGTAGAGCTATTAGCTCCTTATATAAACAAGATGCGACTTGATGTGCTCCTCTTCCGAAAACTGATTCGTACCACATACAGCATGTCGTTCTACCTTCGGCGCATTCATGTAATGTAAGGTTATAAGTCCACAACTGCCTCTTGTAGAATGCCACTGATGTGATCAGATAGGGGGTTGGCAGGCCTTGCTGAAGATCGTGTACACAGCTTTAGACTTTTCAGCTTGAGCATCCTCTTCATCTTTTGTCTTCGCAGCATAGGCTCTTTCTGCCTCCTCTTGGTGTTTCTTTAAGTCCAACTTCAGATTTTCTTTCTCCTGTTCACCTTTCGCATTACTTATCATACTGTTCAATCTGTCACATGGTCGACATGTATCCTTGCTGTATTTTTTTATTGAAATATTCATTGTATGAAAACTCGGTCATATATTTTTCTACTCACTGGTTTCTCTGGAGGTATCCAACCTTGTATTCATCATACATTTTTGTCAGAATATAATGTGCAGGCAAAAATCGCCGGTCTCCAGTTTTTTGCGACAATAGTGACCTTTGTAAGTCGGCATCAATAAAATATGCTTTTTCACCAAGTCTAGCCTCTCAGAGCTGATTTCATTAGCTGGAATATGACATCCTCTTGCGTCATCTGCTGTAATTGCTGAAACATTTGTTTTCTTAACTACCCTTTCTATATATTTGTTAGATAAGTCAAATGTGTTTTTAAAACACCCTTTGCAAATTTCCAACATATTTCAAATGGTACTTGTAAGTACCAGGTTCGTTTTTTCTTTCGGACTGATGAATTTTTTTTCGTATTTTTCTCCGTTTTTAAAATGAGGCTCGAAGTTTACGAAAGTCGTTTGTTGAAATCATCCAGTTACCAATACTCGTCAAATATTTTTTTGTGAGTTTTCGGTTAGTTTTTCCATGTATATACGTCTACTTCTTTAGCTCTTTCCACTTCCGACCTCTTATTTCCATTCCTTTCAAACTTTTGTACTCGTTTACAAATTCCTGTAAACTTTCATCACCTTTTAAAATTTCTCATCTTTTCGTTTTCTGAATATCGATTTTTCGAGCAATTTGGTGATGATCTGTCTTCTGTCTCAGTCTACTCAACGGTAACTCTTCAGAATTTGTTGTCTCTCCCTCAGAAGCCACAAAGGTCGGGTCTTGATCACTATCATCAATTTCACTTGCAACAGAAATGTGATGGATTTCCTCTTCCGATGTTTGCTTGGCCACAGAATAATTTTTAAAAATGAGAACTGAAACATCATTTATATAATTTTTTCAAGAGACACGGACATTCTCTCGACTTACCGTTTTTAGGTCCAGTAACATCTTCAAAATTTTTGGAATTATAATTTGGGTTGAATTCTGATGAAGTCGACGCGACGAGAATATGTGAAATGAATCAAAATGAAGAAATATTCAATTTTTCCACTTCAACTTCAAAAATACAATTAGATAACAGATTGATAGCGGTGTTATTCCCCATATCGTTTCGTGTTGATATTGCCATCGGTTCGAGCAAAGTGTCAACTAGCGGAGGATCATCTGAAATCATGAATAATTCATATAGCTGGAAACATATTTCAGAATGATCATTCGAACCTATCTGATTATAGAAAATTCAATAGCCATATCAATATAATCAATATTCGTTGAAATATTCAAAATAAAACTCACTTTCAATTATTGCAGCATTTCTCAGCAGCTCCGACAGAAATTCAACTCTCCTTGAAGACATAACACACTTCTTCACATAATAAAATCTGACACGATACTGATCTTATCGTTTCTACGATATGATAAGTTCTATTTGCAAGTTTGCAGGTTTCAAGAATCTTTAGTGCAAACCGAGACAACTTTAATTGTCTCCTTCCACACAAAACTTTGCACTTGTGCTCAATGAGATACTTAACATATCTCAAATACACTTACGAAACCGAGTTCTCACTCAATAATTTACTGTTAGTATTTATTTAGGCTTATCTCCGTTTGATATATGATTTGCCAACATTTGAAGATACTATTTTCGAAGATATCTCAAATTTTGCATGCACAAGAGCGAATTATCGAGGTCGCAAATTCGTCGAAAAATGAGTACCGATGCCTGGTACTCTTTCGACAGAATGTACACCAAACGACTATGTGTTCTTTGACATTCTCCTGGGAACAGTCGACATTCTACAGATTTCGGTGAGTGACCGTAGCATATACATATGCATGAAATGCTAAACTAAAAATTTCAATTTGTATTTTATTCAGTGGCTCATATTGAAATAACAAAGATTTTTTATTCACTTCAATTAAAGGCTGTCTTAGGCATGTATAATTTCCTGAACGTGCTTCGTTCACTTCGCGGCAGATTCTTGAATGGAAATTTCTACCAAAAAACGGGGCCGCCTTACATAAATTGCCTATCTCCTGCTTATCCCAGTCTTGTTTGAGGTCGGAATTTATTTCAGCTACAAGATTGTGTTACTTCGTTGCTAATGGCTAGTATAAGCTGATTACGCCACCGGCGCGCCAAAGCGTTGGCGGCAACATCAAGCGGAAGTCATCGGATGTAATCCCCGATTCTATGGCATGCTGCACGAATTGAGTTAATAAGGAGTACGGGCGGCTTGTCAGAGAGCAGTGGGAAGTGTAAACAGACGCGACCTAGGTGACCAACTTCACACCTTTTCTGATGAAAAAGACAGCACAGGAAAATGGATTATTATTTCAGAGAGTGAAGTCTATAATATTTCGTTTCACGAACTTGATTCATAGCCGGCTCGTCTCCTACGCCTGGGTTCAATCCCCACAAAGTCGGTGCGATTTTTCGGATTCTGGGAATCCCTTGAGTGTCCATATTTCGGAGGAGATGTAAAGATATCGGTCCTGTCTAACAGAGATGTATTAAACATTAAAGATCCCTTCCCTAGACACGAGAGGGGTTCGGCAAAATTCCCGGGTTAGGGAGGTGACAGAATTCCCCGGCGAAAGGCAGAGCACGTTAAAGGAAAAACAAACAAACAACTTGATTCATGTGGGAGGGGCACCCAAATGCATAAAATTCATTCTCAAAAATTTTGATGAATCCCGAATGACCATTCATTGAATGAAACCTCTCGGTAGGAATCATACAAATCCATGATTTGCAAACAGAACAAACAGAAATCCTTTTCATGCAAGTCCAAACATGCTTTAAACTGTTTATGCAGATTGAAGTTCGGTATTTGTTTATGACCTTGAGATTATGACAAATGATTATTTTCACGATGGAAAGCTAGAGACCTTGTCCTTTGACTCATCTGTCAATGTCGAACATGTTCGTGTCTTTGTTGATTTTTAGATGATAAAGCAGAGTGTGATCAAAGTTGATTCGAAAGGGTTCAACTGAAACTGAATCATTCAATGCTCGCTTTGATTCGGGAGTTGTTGGTCGATAGGCAACAGTTTTGCAGTCAGTACAGATTCTCCTTATTCACCAGATTTGGCGCCATGCGACTTCTGTCTTTTTTTAAAAACTAGGGAGCCCATTAAGATCGCCTTTTATATCTAAATAGCCATTATATTAAACGACTAATGTACTGAACGCCTTATATACTGAACGCCTTATATACTAAACGCCTAATATACTCAACCCCAAATATACTGAACGACTTTTTCATATCCCACTCTATCTATACTGAACTCCTCATTATATTCACTTCATTATACATATTTATACTTAATAGCTAGCAGATGAAAGATGAAATCAAAAACATTCCAACATTGATTCAAAAGAACAAATTGTTCAATCACCCTTAAAGCATAGAAATTCAATCATCAACAATTCTAATATTAATTCACAATATTTTTATTTCCAGAAGTATTAAACATATACTTGTATTATATTAGAATAAACAACAAATATGAGCTTAAAACAGGAATAACTTCTCGAGTATAATAATGAAATAGAAAAGTTCTCCTCAAGTTAAAATTTCTTGGGAGTATCCAAAGGACAAAAGCGAGAAATTAGTAATCAAATAAAGCAACACTACTGAATACAAAAAATCTCACCTGATGTGATTTCCCTTTACGTTATTATTTTGTAAAAATTCAAATCGACCAAAACTCACACAATTTGCTCACCAGAATGAACAAACATCTTCTGAATTGAAGTGTTCTTGTGAAAAGCAGAAATGAGATCAACAAGTTTGTAAATTACATTATGGACATTATGGATGTTAACTATATATCAGTTTCGAAGAAACTGTTTCTTGTAACTGTTAATTTCCTAGATCCTTAACTGTCGAGTTGGCAGTTGGTTTCGAGCAGTCAGTTCTTATAAACTTGCTCTCTAATAATTGAAATTTCTATTCCTCAATTTTACTTCTCTTCAATTCATTTTTTGTGAAAGTTTATAATATACTATGAAACGAAAATGAAAGGAAGAAATTGCATAAAAACAACTTCATATTTCCATATTACGTGATGCACATACTAATTCTACACAATTATATAAAATACCTATAGTACAACTACCTATAACAAAAATTGTCAAATTGCATAGCATTCTACAAGTAGTAGATGAATTTTTTCCAAAATATGATTCACATAAGCAGCAGCATGTTTCCTGTGACTTTCATAAATCTTGATTGAAAGTTGTGGTTGTACAAAATGAAACTTCACTATCAGACACCTATAACAGAGAATTTTTCAACTTCAAATTAATGAGGAATTCCTGTCATTCATTCAACAACCTTGATTACATTTCCTGAGAAACAGTAACTATGAGTTATGAATAGAAGGAACTCACAATAATTACCTTTTGTGCAAATTTGAGATCTTATTTTCTTTGGTTCGAACTCGAACATTGTCAAACGTATTGAATCTCAGTTAGTTTTATATTTATATAATTGTAGAATAGAAACTTACTTTTCTTGAATAAACTGAAACGAAAATTCAATTTGAAATGGCACGGTCCTATTGACATCCAGTTTGAAATATTTTAATTCAGATATAGTCTTCAGTGGATAGCTCTCAATATTCATATGTTACATACTCCAAACAACCTAACGAAAACCTATCGAGTTCCTTCCAGAAAAATAATGATATCATATACATAGCGATACCAGTATAGACAATTTTTATCAAGTGGATGATTATGAACTGATTTCTCTTAATTATTCATGAATATTTGGCTAACAGAGGACTTATCGGACTGCCCATATTCAAGACGTCTTCACTAGTATAATATTTGTTACTGAAATGGAAATAAATTTGATCTAAACAAAATTGTAATAAGGAAAGAAAAATCTGCTTTGATGATCGTATTGACATGATTCTTTTCTAAGTAGTACGTATCTTTCGGACGAATGTTGGGAAATAGATTCTTAACGTCGGAAGAAATGAGTTTGGAATTAGATGGTATAATGGTATTCGTCTAAAAAAGCTACGATGTAGTGAAACGTGTTACTAATCGCAATTATTAAGTAAAATTCCTAAAAACACATTACTTTTTTTTATTATTGATAATGGAATTCTATCAAATAAAAGCCTCCCAAATTCAAATTATAAATATTTTGTATTACTAGCCGAGGACAGTTCTACAATTTATTGAAATGATAGACAGTTTTCTTCGATCAAAACTCGTACAGTACATTCAAGAACAAGAAGAAAACTTTCATTGCTACATCAGAGAATCGGAATTTCGCTCTTAGGTAGATAAATAAGGGAACATCGAAAAACAAAATTCGATATTTATAAAAACATCTCTGTTGGCATTTATACTCTAGCAGTGAGGGTCCCTTGAGAATATTTCATCCATAAACTGTCCGTCACATATTGACACCTAGTTTAAATGTCTGTCACACTGCTATACCTCAGTGATTCGATAAAAAGGAAACTTACAGAGTTTCCTCCGAAGTGTTTTTTCATCTCACGGAAACTTCGGTCGTTGCTTGTAGAAAAATTTGGTGGTTACTAATACCTAGAGATTTTATTCATATATTTATTCGAATGAGAAACAAACAAGAGAATTCGAGGACTGCATTAATCTCGTCATGTCCAACTTTAATGTGAACAGTTGGTAGAATGTACAAACATTCAGAAATCAAAACACAATACGCGTCCCAAAGGTGAATATATATATATATATATATATATATATATATATATATATATATATATATATATATATATATATATATATACATACAGTCTATAAGGCTTCACATGGATTGGGGAGAAGAGCGACTGAGGTGATTTCGAAACACCCCCAATTAGCCCCCTGAGCAACTCTGCAACTGTTACACTGAATACCAAGAAATTTGGCACGCAGAATCACCTTTGCAGGATCTATCCACAGCGGGACATAAATTTCGAAAATTTCAGGACCGGACTGAAGAAATGTACAAAATTGAGTTTGGAGCGATACAACACCCTGTATAATGTTTTTTCGATGATTTGTTCACTGATGCTCGAATCGCACAAACAGTACGTACAAACTATGTAATAAAATCTTTCGGCACCATTGAAATGGTCTTGAAATAAATCGTTGATTTTGCTGAATGACGAAAAATCCTTCTGAAAAAAAATGTTTCCGTTTTTTAGAGGAAATAAACGTGTTTGAAACCTGTATATGTATATATTTTAATTGTATTTCAATGTAGCATCATGGAGAACTCAGTTTTCCTTGTTTTATCTGTGTATGGTCTTCGACTCACTATACAGGTCCGGACTATTAGTTCAATATTTTATTGCTCATATTATGAAGACTGCCGCTATCAAAATACTGGAGGCGTTAATAAATGAATGATAATTTCTCGTCATAAATCTGACGTTTCAAGAAGAAATTTGTTATTTGGCTATGGCAGTTAGATATCTATTAGTCACCAAATAATATGTATACTGTTTAATTTGAACGAAGTGATGCGTGCATATTGAATAAATTAATGATTTTTCAAAATAATGGAACTTGTGAGCAAACTGATACTAAGTGTATGAGCATCAAAACAGTTTCAGTCGTTTCAATACTTTCTGAATTTTTGAAACATGCATAACCTTTCATTCTTTATAAAAAGTAACTCAATCCATTGTTAGTTTCGGACCACTGAAGCTATCATAGGTAGTCATTTCTATGAAAGCGTTCTATGCTTGTCACCATAGAGCTTCTGGCAGTAGACTTATGTAAATAGTAGTTTGTCGTTCTTTCTCAGAAAAACCAAATTTTAGGTTTGTTAATTAACCGAAATGTCCAAATTCTCTAATGAAGAATATCCTGATATTCTGTTCGTCTATGGATATTGCGACGGCAATGCCCGAGCTGCAGTTAGAGAATATCAAACAAGAATTCAGAACAGAAGACTTCTTAGCCATGTGACTTTCAGTCAAACTTACCAGTTTTCGAGAACTCATCTGCGGATAAGAAACGTGATCGCCATAGAAATATTGGTAACGATGACCAGGTCATTGACAGAGCAAGGGAATCCTTCCATCAGCACTCGAAGGTTCGCAAATAAAATGGGCATGGCGCACATGAAAGTATGGAGAATTCTGCATAAAGAAAAACTACACCCCTATTACCTTCAACCTGCTCAACGTTTGGAACCTGGGGATGAAATTCCGCGATTGGACTTCTGCAATTATATTATCAACCATAGAAGATCTATCGGTAGAATATTTTTTACAGACGAGTCAATGTTTACGAGAGATGGAATAAACAATTCTCGTAACAGGCGCACTTCTGTGTGGAATAGGAGGACCTTGTGATCAGAATCGAGATCCTCGCAAAGCAAAGTGAATAGCCGACTGTTCAGTGCACTACTTTTGATGTAGTTAACGATTTTTAAGGCATAAATTCTGTGGCAAAGTTTTCGAAGCCAAAGCTTCCCTATGAATAACACAATGCGTACTAACTAAGGCGGGGTTCTTTTCCTTAAGTTTTTGAGCCAAGCCTGATCGTGAACCTATCATTGCAGGAGCGCCGTCTGTACATAGTGCAATAAGTTTATTCCAATCCAATTCATTTCTTTCGATAAAGTCCGATATTTAATTGAATATATCTTCAGATTTAGTGCCTGCTGCTAACGATTGGGAGTGAAAAATCTCTTTCTCAATATGATCTCCGCTGACATATCTAATATCAATGATTAGTTGTGCACAATTAGCGATGTCTGTGGACTCATCACAACTAATGGCATAAAATGGTGATAGTTTGACTATTATAATTTGTAATTTTATGTCTGATGCAATATCGTCGATTCTTCTCCTAATATTATTTTCGTGGCTTTAAGGATACATGGTTTGATTAAATCCTCCCCGATGGTGTGAGGTTTTTTTTGTTTTGCTATCAAAAAAGCTATTTCAAATGAAGCTTTGAGATGTTTTGATACACCTGCATGATAATTTCCTGACTTATCCAATCTCATGCGCTTGAGTGATTCTGCCTTGGATGAAAAGAACTCTTTAGATTTCGAAACCAGAGTGGGATGTTGCTGGTTCAAATGCCTCTCAAGGCGAGTGGGCCTCATGCTACCATTGCTCAAAACTTTCGGACATATTACATACTGCGGCAATTGTAGCTTGTCTTTTTCTATGAAGGTAAATCCAAATTTAATATAATCTTTCGAAAACTTTCTTTTTTTAGCTGCCATTTCTAACCTGTTACAATAGTACATACACATTTATACTAGTCGCGAATGACGTTGTTTCGAAAAACATTTTCACTACCTCATACGTTCGAATCCTTGAAATCGAAATTCGAAAACATCATGTGGCAGTGAAAATGTTTTTCGAAACAACGTCATTCTAGCCTATGATCATTCGTACCTGTGTGGTTGTGGGAAAAAATATCGCACCAGCAGCGGCGTTCGAACCTACATAAATGTTCAGAATGTAACGCATTCCGTACAAATACTTGCGAGTTCAATCTCAATACAAAATTTTATCGCATCTGCCAATATGGTTGAATAGATAAAAAAGTGATTAAAATAATTATTTGAATACTTTTGCGATATAATGACACATTAACTCAAGAAACTTACCTTTTATTAAAGTGAAGACACAATTTCACTTCTAAATATTTCACAAACAACAATTTCACGTTTTAATTATGTTAACAAAAACTCAACTTGGAGCGAACGAACTAAGTACTGACAGTACGAGTACGATCGGCAAATGCTCCCAATTGTTTTACGAGTTATAGATGGATGCAAGGGGGAAAGTAGGGCGGGGTGCGCGTGCGTGTCGTGTTGTGACTTGTCGAAACTTGTATATGTAGAGCGCAATACACACTGAGTCCGTTGGGCCGACGACATATGTCGGCAACTTTTTGTCTTTGATTTGATTCTTTTCATACAGGCCGACGGGTTGTGTCGGCGGCCTGGCGTGCTTAGTGTGTATTGCGCTTGAGTACTATTTCCGGAAATTGAACGTACCGATTATTCCACTACGCCCCCTGGTATTCCACTACGCCCCCCTGGTATTCCACTACGCCCCCTGGTATTCCACTACGCCCCCCCTGGTTGGGAACTCCTGATATAGAGAGTCGATTGGTATAATAAGATTCTTGGACTCCTTTTCTCAATCATGAAATCGTACACTCGGAAAATAATTTCCCTCGCTTGGCTATGAACCACTCGCTTCACATTCTCATTCCTGTTACAAAAAATTGAAAAATTGAAATAAAAACTCTTTTTCATTGAACAAATACTGATACAGAATAAATGGAAGTTGTGACTGTAATATATATTTGGAAAGTCTGAAATACCCAAGATGATTTATCATTCTGTATATCAAAAACGAAAAACTACGTCCTTGTGTATCATTTGAATTGTGGAGGCCGTTACTTGATGTAGATCCATGATATAAATGAGATAAAAAACACAAAGTTTAACTTTAATCTACACTTTATTTGAAAAAATTCGACGACGTTTCGCTGACACAGCAGCTTTATCAAGAATGAAAAACGCAATGAAGAGTATGGAATTATAAACAAATCGTAGAACAAGTTGGATGGAATTTCTTTATTGGTATAGATATGTTGACGACATCTTAGTATGTTTCATTGGAACTACTCGTCAATTAGACTTATTTCTTGATTTCATTAATTCCATCCATTTGAACATTGAATTCACGATAGAAATTGAACAGAACGATTCCATTAATTTTTGGACTTAAAATCACTAAACAAAATAATAATCATGTTTTTCGGTCTTTCGTAAACCAACACATACTGATACAATTATACATAACTACTCATTACATCCAATTCAACACAAAGTTGCAGCTTTAAACAGCATGGTACATCGGTTACTCAATTTACCTTTATCAGTAGAAGATTATAATAAAGAGTTAAACATCATCAAACAGATAGCCATTAATAATTCATATAATCCGGATATGATAGATCTAATCATTCGTAAAAACTGTATCAGAAAGCAATAAATGAAGTATATCCTATTCATAAAGACTATAAAATATTCAACAGTTTAACATTCTGCGGTTCTGCAAGTACAAATATTAAATCCTTTCTCGTCAAACAAAATCTTAATATAACTTTCAAAACTTCTAATAACTTAGGTAAACATATTAAAAATAATAAATCTCGTGTTGAAAAATCAAGTAAATCAGGAATCTATAAACTCAATTGCGGTTCTTGTGATAAAATTTATATCGGTAGGACCTATAGGAGTTTTGGCATAAGAACATCTGAACATAAACGTAGCTTCGATAAAAATAAATCTGATTCAAATTATTCAAACCACCTAATAAAAGAAAACCATTCATTCACATAAAAACCTTGACATATTACATATAAAATCAAAAGTTCAAAATTAGATCTCCTAGAAGCATTAGAAATAAATAGATACAAACATTCGGACAAGCTTTTGAATGAACAGGTAGATGTGAATTATTCACCCTACTTAACTTGTTTAATTAGTTTTATTACCTTTCATACTAACAGTACAATGGCTCGGTGTGGATTTTCCTGTTATTCATCCAACTTGTTCTACGATTTGTTTATAATACCATACTCTTCATTCTGTTTTCATTCTTGATAACCTGCTATTTTTTCGAAACGTCCTCGAATTTTTTCAAATAAAGTGTAGATTAAAGTTAAACCTTGTGCTTTTTATCTCCTTGTGTATCTCTTCATCAAAATGCTTGGCTATCTTTATTAGATTTTTTAGACAATAATGGTGATTATGTAATGTTGAACCAATCTATGTATAAAACTATAAAGCTAAAATTTCATGCTGGTTACGGCAGAATGACGAATAATGGATTATTATATCGATAGGTCTATGACGAATTATAATTGGATGATAACTGAAATACTCAATTTCCTTTGGAATTCAATACTAGTTTCATTTGAAGAGATAATACCTACATTTTCATTCAATGCGGAACCCTAAAGTCTTGACAAAGGCTATTAATTCAGTAATTTCAACACACAAGAAAAAACAATAATACACAGGAGATACACACACAACAGATACTTTCCGAAACACCGATATCTAGGATATCTAGGAATTTTTTCAGGTAAGGGTAGTATGGACCGAACTTGGTCTCTTCGCGCAGGGTGACGCACGTGTCATGAGATCTTGGACTATTTCTACCACCGGTGGTACACGCTCACTGTTTGATTGGTCCGTCGTATACCACCCATGGTACACATCGGCGCGAAAGTATTACGCGATTTCTATTGAAAAATGTTTGGTACTCTGTAGATGAATTTCAAAAAATCTGTGATAGAGTGTTTAATAGTGTATAGTTTTTGTTTTGGTTATTTTTGTTCACACAAGATATCTGTATTTGCGTTTAATTCATGATAGGTTTTAGTTTTCTCAACGATTCATGTATATTTCGATGACTAATAAATTGTGTTCTAAGTTAAAAATCAGATTTGATGATAACAATTAATCTATGCATCTATGAAGTATTTAGCTGAGTTATATTTTATTTTTGATGAAACTCGAGACTGCTTACAGCATATGTTATAAAATATCAGGAGAACGTAAGATAAGAACTTTATTCATACACAGAACGAACGAGACAAATTCTATGTTTGATGACTTAAGAAATCGCCTTACTTGCTTGTGTTTATAATACAAAAGGGACGTGAAGAATATTTCCAACTGTGACAACATAACTGTATAAAACGGGACCATAAACGCGAGCGATGCGAAATGTTATTCATCCGTAAGGCCCGAAACTACCATTTCAGCGAAATTGATGAGCTATGTTGTAAAAATACAATGAGCTAAATTAGCTTCTCGTGAAAACTTAGACGTTTTTCACTTGACGGTTGAGCTTTATTGACTATTCGCCGACGACGTTATTCACAGGGAAAGATTAAATTCCACAAATATAGGAAAGAAATGAGCAAAACATCGTTTCGCGAATGATCGGGAATGAAATTAACTGTGTAAAACGGAACACTGTATTAAAAACATTCCGTGAAAGAGATTTTTCATGTTAATTAGATGATGACATTTTTCTTGCTGCAAAAGGATAGTTTAATCATGACAGATGAGAGAAACTCGGCGTTCATTTCGAGAATAACCTCGCGCAATGTCCGTTGCTAAGGGGCGAAAATAAAATGAAAACAGAATTGAATTCTAAAAGTGAAACGAGCTTTTCATTTGACATTTGACACAGATAATGAAACAAACTTCTTCGAATTATTGCTATTTTAATATTCCTGTCATACTAGCGCTCTGATAAGATTTTGAATCGAACACTTTAAGCGAAACAAAGATGAGAAGTAAATTGAGAATGTTGAGAGGGTCAATTAATATAGGACTTTTGGAATTTCCCGCTTGTCAAAGAGAATGGAAGTAGAATTCCTTTAATGTATTCTTTCCAGTGAGACTCCTTATGCTCAGGACGAATCGATATTTATTTACTTCTTTATACTAGGTGACATATTATGTCCGTAATAATATATCAGTATCTTATTCATTCATTTGAATTGTGAGGCCGTTACTTGATGTAGATCCATGATATAAATGAGATAAAAACACAAGGTTTAACTTTAATCTACACTTTATTTGAAAACATTCGACGACGTTTCGCTGACACAGCAGCTTTATCAAGACTGAAAAACAGAATGAAGAGTATGGTATTATAAACAAAAACATATTAAAAATCCACTCCGAGCCATAATAAATCTTGTCCGAATGTTTGTATCGTGTTGAAAAATCAAGTAAATCAGGAATCTATAAACTCAATTGCGGTTCTTGTGATAAATTTTATATCGGTAGGACCTATAGGAGTTTTGGCATAAGAACATCTGAACATAAACGTAGCTTCGATAAAAATAAATCTGATTCAAATTATTCAAACCACCTAATAAAAGAAAACCATTCATTCAATAAAAACTTTGACATATTACATATAAAATCAAAAGTTCAAAATTAGATCTCCTAGAAGCATTAGAAATAAATAGATACAAGCATTCGGACAAGCTTTTGAATGAACAGGTAGATGTGAATTACTCACCCTACTTAACTTGTTTAATTAGTTTTTATTACCTTTCATACTAACTGTACAATGGCTCGGTGTGGATTTTCCTGTTATTCATCCAACTTGTTCTACGATTTGTTTATAATACCATACTCTTCATTCTATTTTTCATTCTTGATAAAGCTGCTGTGTCAGCGAAACGTCGTCGAATTTTTTCAAATAAAGTGTAGATAAAAGTTAAACCTTGTGTTTTTTGTCTCATTTCTTATTCATTCAATTTAAATCGATTTCTCAAAATTATCAATATCCAAAAGGAGATAGAACGATATTAAAGACAATAAATCAAAGAAGGTGGCGTGTTTTTCTAGTGGGTCTTTAATTTCCAAAACATTTCGTACAATTCAAGAAGAAGTCTGTTCATTTCTTCTATAAGATTTTAGGTTTTGAAAACATTCATTTTTTATTTTATATCAATCAGTTCCTTACTGTCCGATAAACAGGATGTCTATTTAGTTATTATTAATAATAATAATAATAGTTAGCGACGGAAGCAGCGTGATATCGAGTAGGGATACTGCAACACACAACCAAGTGGGAAACCACATCAATGCCTCCCAACCGACTCTCGATGTTTAAACGGTGGCGCAAGCCATTACGCCTACGACCTCGAGACCAGGACTCCCTAGGAAACGCATGAAGTGGACCCCAGAAATGAATGCCTTCATTATGCGTTCCTATTACAAGATTACAAACTTGGAATTGGAAATGACAGCATACAGATACGTGTTACATCTTGCGTTCGTAGAAAACTATCCGGAATTACAGAACATTTCCGAGCAGAGAATTTCGGATCAACGAAGAACAATCGTTAAAAATAGACTACTTTCTTCTGAAACGCTGCAAAGCATACGAGAAGAGGTCATAATGGAGCTCAGAAGTTTAGATGATACTCATAGCGGTATACCTACCGTCAATGAAAGTGTTACAGATAACATCGAAGCCATGGAAACGAATATCAATATAGAGCATGCCCCTGAGACGAACCAGCAGAACAAATTTATGTATTTAGCACGATCAGAACTCAACAGAGCAATAACTGAACTCAGTGGTAGTAATCCAACAAAACGACCTAAACTGCCCAAACTCAAGACGAACAAGAACACCGATATCATCCTTGCGAGCATAAATTCAGTGTTTGCAGAATACACTGACCAGAACTCCTTGGACAAAATTCACACTTCGATTTACTGTGGAGCGGTAGCGGTTCTTCGACTACACAAACAACAAGTCTCCACAACTTTGATTCGATCTGAGCCAAATAGCGTCAGAAAACCACCATTGCAAAAACGACTAGAGAACGATATTGACAATATTAGAACTGAGATCGGTCGCCTCACACATTTCCTAAGAAACAAAAAGCCCTCAAGGCGCTTGAAATCCCATATACGCAAAATTCATAGAAAACTTGGTACGAACACAAAATATTCTGATCACAAAAACATACTGACGTGTATATGGACACTTTGAAGCAGAAACTTCAAGCAAAAGCATAGAGGCTCTCAAGATACATCAAGTTTACTGAAAGGAAACATCATAACCAAAGGTTCCTCCAAAGCGCGGCCAATTTTTATAAGGGAAATAACAAAACTGCGACCAACAATAACAGAGAAGTACCTGACGCACAGTGCTTGACCGATTATTGGTCATCACTATGGTCGAACCCCAAAGAACACAATAAAGATGCGGAATGGATCGCGAATGAAAAACAACGCCTTGATACCAAACATATGGACTTCAAAGGAATAACGGAGGAAGAAATCACAACAGTAGTTAGAGCTACCAACAATTGGAAAGCCACAGGTATAGATAATATCCACAACTTCTGGTATAAGAAGTTCGATCAGCTCCATGGAGCCCTAGCAAAACAGCTCACGTATGTACTTCAACATCCCAAGAAAACACCCACTTTCCTAACACAAGGCTTAATTAACATAAATGCTACCTAAGAGCGATAGAACACAGGATCCGTCACAATATAGACCAATCACTTGCCTGCCAACACTCTACAAAATACTCACCTCATGCATATCCAATCGAATATACCAACACCTTGACGACAACAATATATTAGCAGAGGAGCAGAAAGGATGCTGAAAGAAACACCACGGGTGCAAGGAACAACTCATAATCGATTCTATGATAATGAAACAAGCACACGTAGGGCATCGGAATGTTCACTCAGCTTCTCGATTATCTGATGGCATTCGATAGTACCGCCCATTCTTGGCTTGTTGAAGTATTGCAGATATACAAAATTCACGTAGCCCTGGTAGAATTCTTGAAGACAACAATGACACACTGACGCACGTCTCTGCAGGTCAACATGAACAATAAATCAATTAAAACCGACGAGATACCCATACGTCGTGGAATTTTTCAAGGAGACTCTTTGAGTTCACCATGGTTCTGTTTAGCTATGAACCCATTGTCCTCAATGCTCAATAGAACAGGATACGGATTTAGGATAAAAGCAGAAAGGAATTATCATACAGTCTTCCATCTGCTGTATATGGATGACATCAAGTTATATGCTTCGAACAATTGGATGATTTGCTGAAAACTGTCAGTGAGTACTCGAGAGATGCTCATAAGAAATTCGCGATTGAAAAATGTGAGACCCTGAACATTCAAAGAGGGAAAGTCATAGAAAGTGAAACACAACTTCGAAACGGTGATATTATACAGTGCATGAAGGATGGCGAAACATACAAATATCTAGGATACCAACAAGCCAAATTGCAAAACCAAAAACAATCAAAGGAGGAGATTTGTTCAGAATACAGTCAGCGTCTGAAGACTGTGCTGAAATCAATGTTGAACTCGGGGAATCTAGTTAAGGCAATTAACACCTACGCCATTCCAGTGTTACTTTACTCATTTGGAATAATCAGATGGACTAAGACAGAAGTGGATGATATTCAAAGGCAGACCCAAACGATGCTAACAAAGTACAACAACTATCATCCAAAATCGTCTGTGATTCGAACAACTTTGAAGCGGAAAGAAGGAGGACGCGGATTAGTAGATGCTGTCAGTTAACACACCGAACAGATAAAAAATCTCAGAGAATTCTTCTCTGCAAAATCTCTCACTACTGACCTTCATAGAGTGGTATCGTTGGCTGATAAGGGATATACACCTCTAAATCCTGCTACCAGAGATGACCTGCTGAATCTACCGTTCCTATCAGATACTGAAAAACAAGAGAAGTGGTCAAGAAAAGAATTGCATGGACGATATCACCATGAGATTAGTCAACCACACATCGACAAAGAAGCCTCCAACAAATGGTTGTTGAAAGGAGAATTATTCGCGGAAACAGAGAGATTCTTTATCACCATCCTAGACCAAGTGATCGCTACAAATAACTATAAAAAATGTAATATGAAGGACGGAACATTACAAACCGATAGGTGCAGAAAATTTCATATAAGATCGGAGACTATACAGCATATTACGTCCGGCTGCGAACAACTGGCCAATACGGACTATCTTCACAGGCATAATCAAGTGTGCAACATTATCCATCAGAAACTTGCACACAAGTATGGACTTCTGAATACCTTCCAGCCTTATTACAAGTATCAACCAGCGCACGTATTGGAAAATGACTCTATCAGATTATACTACGATAGACCTGTTATCACTGACAGAATGGTGACGAATACTAGGCCGGACATAGTGGTATATGATAAGAGAGCCAGAACAGCAATGCTGGTGGATGTCGCCATACCGAATAATAACAACGTGCTGAACATGTTCCAGGAGAAAAAGTCCAAATACACAGGCCTTGCTATTGAGATCAAGCAGATGTGGCACCTCGATAAAATAGACATTGTCCCAGCCATCGTATCCTCGACTGGGTTAATACCCAAAATTTTGCATGATAGCCTTAAGAAATTAGAATTGCATAAGAATACCTATATAGAAATGTAAAAAGCTGTTATTCTTAATACATGTAGGATAGTTAGGAAATTTATGTCAAGTATATTGTAATCGAGCCTATTCCCTTTGATTGCTGAATCTGGGAAAGGTAAATTATATCCAGCTGAGATAGTGCATAAGTCCACGATAATAAATAATAATCTTCATTGGATATGTATACAAAAAGTATTCTTCATGAAACAAAATAAATAACAAAAGCAATAATCGCGGTACTTGTACATTGCACAACAATTTTTACACACAATAAAGATTCAGAGTAAATTGCTCACAAAGGTCAATGACCATATAACTCAACCAAACCGTGAAATGGAAGAACAATTTCTACCAATGGTACAAAAGAGTCTAGAACCAACACAGAACAACGCTAAATATATGTGTTATTTTTCACATCGATCATGTTATTTATATAAGTCCTATCTGAACTGTAGAGAATTGGTCCACAACTTTGTAATATTTGAATATATTGAAGAAGTATGCAGGGTGTTTCATATTAATAAGCCGAAAATGATGAAAGTGATTTCTTGATTAGGAAAAGGAGTTCATAAACAGGTAGGGTTTTATTTTTAACCTAACCTAACCTTAATTAGAGTAAAATTCTTTCTAACCGTTTGTGAGATATCGCGTTTTAAATTTAAAAAAATATTTTACATAATATGCACTTAAATGGATCCTGTACAAGTCATCGGATGCTCAATATAAATAAATATGAAAAAATATTGATTTTTTTACTCACACAATAAAACTTATATAAATTGTATGAGTATTTTAAAATAAAGGACTTTACTGTCAGTTCCTACTTCCCTTCGTCTGTAACCTTGAGTAACCTCTGCTAGCTACGTCATTGTTTCAGTGTGGAGGGTCACATACTTGCCTTATTCCTTTGCAGTAAGCAGGCGTGCTTATTTGTAATAGACAAACCACGAAAATTGTCGCATTACCTGGTATTCTGAATTCCAAAATCGATTAAGCAGCTAGATCGCAGTTTCTTTGTCAACATATGTTTTTGGACGTATGAAGGGAAAAAATCTTATCCATGTGGTAACATTTGTTTCCATATACTCTCAAACACGACTCAAACAAGAATGAGTTCATTTGACCATCAGTATTCATTCAATTCCTCTTCAGTTTTCACGCTAAATTAATGCAAGTTTTCTGTGTGTCTTGTTAATTATCGAATCTTTCAATTTATTGTAATGGCTGCTGAAAGTCCTGTAGGCTATTTGAGTGATGCCAACGTTAGAAGGCTAACTTGTTGAATGTTAACCAAAGCACTATTTCAAGAGCAATTAATGGGAGCCACGAAACAGGGGAATATGGAAGAAGGGCCGGACAGGGAAGAAATCGGATAACAACACCAGTTTTGAGTGTTGTTTTCGTCACTAAGAGTTTGGCACTGTACGGCTAGAATGCTACAAAATGAACTTGCACTTTCCAGAAAGGTGCATATTTCATTGCAAACTGTTAGGAACAGGCTCAGAGAAGACAATATCAGACCAAGGTTAGATTTGCAAGATTTCAGTTTGCGAGGAAACATGCTAATTGTTGTATTCCAGAACGGCCGAATGTTCTCTTTTCCGACGAGTCCAGTTTCTGTCAAGTATCAAATGATAGACGCATGCCTGTATACAGACGACCTGGGGATCGGTATCAGCAATGCAATATCCGGCAAACCGAAAATTTTGGAGGGAGCTCAGTAATGGTGTGGGGAGGCATTTCTTTCTATGGACGAACTGAGTTAGTCCCAGTGAATAATGGAAGAAGGACAGCGGCCAAATACATCGCAGATATCCTTTAACCCCATGTTGTACCCTTTGGCCCATTGATTGGCGAAAACTTGATTTATATGCATTATAATGCTCGGCCCCATGCAGCTAGAGTATTTTTAATTCTGCAAAATGCCGAAATTTATATTTTAAGATGGCCAGCCAGAAGTCCCGACTTTAATCCCATAGTACATGTTTGGGACAACATGGGGTGGTAAATCCAGCAGAGTAGGATGCCTTGTAGAATAGTCCAACAGTTAGAAAATCTGCTTCCTGAAATTTGGAACTAAGTGACTCAAGAGTACATCCAAAATTTGTTTGAGGGGCTTCCGAGACGTATACTGGCAGTAATTAGGGCCCGAGGAGGAAACACTCTATTTTGAAAATGATTAGTAACCATTCGATGCTAGTTGATTGGTATCTACGCGAATGGCGTAATATTGCCCTAGCAGAATAGCCACGCACAAATAAATATTCAATGTAACGCTTATGCTCATTTGTTGAAACCATTGTTAACAATTTCAAACGTCAAAAATAAGCAACTCGACGATAAAATTCGAGTTCAAACCAGATGTCTAAAACTCGATGACATTTCATTATTATTTATTTATCATAGAGGTAATGCATGCAGTCTGTGTTCAGAGGTTTCACAACGGCAGGTACATATGATGGTGAAGAAGAAAAACATAATTGGCGACAATTGGCACAATTCTGAATCAATATTCGTGTTCGACGCCTCAAAATATGGGAAAGGTTCAATCTAGTGATTGAATTACGCAGTTGATTCATTACGACCACGAAAACTTTTTTAATGCTCGGGGAAAAATGTTAATATTTGAAAAAGTCGGCCATTTTGAATTCGAACGGAATTCAAATTTCAGGTTGGTTTTAGTGAAAAATGGTTCTTTTTTTTCTTAGTGCATCCATGAACAGAACAACTTCAGAAGAGCCAACGCCATTAGGAGAGAAAAATATTTCGATTTCAGCTGAAAATCAGAATGAAAACAAATCTTCTCTCTACTTTTTCGCCAATTCTTGGAATTCAGCCATATTGGATTTTACTGGAAGTGAAATTTCGATACAATTTCTGAAAAACCTAGTTCTTTGGCTTTCCAATAAAATAAACGAATGATCTAGCTCTATAATTGCGAGAGTCAAAATGGAAAAAAATTGTCCAGTTCTTTCAAACCTTTCCTTCAGTCTCTCGAATGCCTCTTTCCCAGGATGTCTACTGGTTGGGTTACGTTGGGAATAAATATGTGACGCCAACAAACAATTCATTGGTGCACTAATATTATGTATTTCTCACTTAGACTCACTCATATGACGTTGGAATTATCCAATTCAAAACAGTCAAATTGTGAGTAAACCATAGAAATAAGTCTTCTACTGGCACAGGTGGTTTAAACCACAGACTATCGAACAATATTTTCTATCTTCATGTGGTATGCCCGTAGAAGTTATACTTATCTCTATGGTTTAATCACAAGTTTACTCAATGAAGAGAATAGTATGCAGGTTGTTTTGAGCGCAGTAGACTTTTTAAACATGTATTGAAGATTTAGAACTGAGTAATTTCGATTAAGTGAAGACTTAGCTCTTAGCACAACTGATAAAATCGCAAATAAATCCTTTCTTGTGAAGAAATTTTGATACACCTTGAGAGTTTTGATGTTTAACTTTCATTGACAGCAAAGAATCCAATTTTGTGTTGAAATTTGCATATGTCAATGTCTGAATTTTATGAACAGCATGTTTATTGCAAGAAATACCTAAACCTCACACTAATTTTGAAATTTTCTGGGAAATCTCCATGGTATTTTTGAAAAAAAGGGATTGTTGTAAAGCATATTCAAGTGGGAACAAAAAACGTGGAAAAGATAGAGGGTGTTACATTTGAAAAAACAAAATTTTTCATGTTTGAAAAATTTCATTTTCGCCGGGTTACTAGCAACACTCGGTGTAAAACAAATTTTTTTCTTCATTTGATAATAAGGTACAACACTGCTACCTCAAGAAAAAATATATCATGCGTAAATTATGCGAAATGAGGCATTTGAGAACTTTTGAAAAAACTTCCAAATTCCCGAAATTATCGATATTTCAATTAATTTAAAATCTATCGATAGTTGTTTGGGCACAAAACAGATATCGTTGAAGAGAGCATCCAAATTGTAATCAGAATATGATAAAAAATAGAGGGCGTGCGATTTTTAAAAAAATTTATGTTTGTCCCTGGAGCAAAAACGAAATACCCTGTATGTACGAGAAAATTTCGCTTCTATCTGAAATAGTTTTCGAGATATAGAAGTTCCTCGCCTTATTGACTAACTCTGTATATTCAAATTTAGAAGGCCTTAAAGTAATCATGAAACTTGAATATTCTTAATGAAATGCAAGTATCTAACCTAACCTATGATTATTTCACTGTTTTGTTCCCGCTCGAATAGGACACATAAATCGTAATGTATTGTCTCACGAACGTAGTATATAAGGGCACTCTCTAGAAGGCTATTGTGATTATCTCAGCATATCACTACTGCAGTGTTCTTTTTCGATAATATTGTTCGCATCATTCGATCCACATGAGTCCTTCATTTTCGTTATAGCGTGGATAAAGTTAGATGAACCAGACAAACCACTAAGACTAATGAGAGGTTTTCCAACTTTTCCCCCTCGTGAGCTTTTCCACTGATGAGCACTTGAGCTGACAAGGCACTGCTACATCACGCCGTTCTCGACAGGTTAAGTGGAGGGAGAATTTCGGTTTAATCAGGGTGATTCGACGATATGGTTATTCGTTATCATATTTGATAATTAGTTGAAGATTTCAACATGATATACCATATATTTTGAGGACCTAACGAATAGAATTGAGGATCTAAAGTAAATTGGCAATTATTGAAGGAATCAAGAATTATGAATACTTACTATGTTTTTGAAGTAAAACGAAATGAGATACTTTTGTCACTTTTCCACAATTTATTCAATAATCACGACCGGTTTCGACCCTACGGTCATTTTCAAGTGAAACACAATATAATACATGAGTAGGCAAGTTCAAGTACAGAATGAAAGTTATCCTAAATATTGAGTAGTGCTCTAGTTGGCTGTTGAGGGTAGTCAATTGTGGGTTTTTGCATAGTTTGTTAATCTCCAAACTTTCCAACAAATTCATCTCTCTCCCTTTGTTACATTTATGAAGAATTTTAAGTTTGTTCTATGATATCCAGTGGTTACAAATATTGGCGAATTTTATCTGAGGAAATATGTTCCTTGAATCTATTTCGAAACTTCTCCTGTTTGTCCGACATAGGCTACCTGACATTCTTTGCTATGATTTGATAAATTCCAGTTCTTTTCTTTGGCATTGAATAATAATCTGTTGATTGAGAATGAAGTATCAATTCAGAAAAGTAGTTACTGATTTTGTTAGAGAGTTCGCCATATATCTGAGACTAGTAGTTTCTAATGCTATATAGTAATTGTAGGTAATACGTTGTTCTTTGCGTTTAATGATTGTATTTAGAAAACGTTGTGGTATGTTGGTATTTGAGGAAATTTTCCTGATGATATTAGGTTCAGTGTGAAAATTTTCTTTCGAAAGGGGAACAGAGTAAGCTCTATGACCCATGGAGTTAAATGCAGCTAGTTTGTCACTTAAATGACGGAATGAGTCCATTGGAATCGATGCGTCTGTGAATGATTCCTTTCTGTATATTTTATAAGTGAGTTGGTTATTTATATTTGTAATGGTTAAGTCGAGTAAATTAGTTGAGTTATTATTTTCTAATTCAGAAGTGAAGCTGATGCGGCAATGTATTTTATTCAGGAAATTTAAAAATTGCTGAATTTGTCTGTTTGAACCACGAAAACCAACTAAAATGTCATCTACATATCTGTACCAGAAAGTATTGTGTTTTTTAGTGAAATCTGTAATTAATAGTGAGTTTTTCTATAAATTATTGATGAAAATGTCAGCTAGTAGAGGGCTAAGAGGTGAACCCATTGGAAGACATGAATTTTGTTTGAAGAATTTAGATTGAAATTGAAAGTAACTTTGAGATAGGCATATTTGAAGAAGATTGCTAAATTCATTAGTGATATATGGCGGAGTGTTAGACTCGGATAAGATATCTGTAACAAGGGAAGACACTCATTCGTTGGAATGTTCGAGTACATATTTGTGACATCGAAAGAGACCAACTTAATACCTTGGGAGATTGTGAGATTTGAAAGTTTATGTATGAGATCTACAGAATTAGAGATAGTGTATTGTGCTTGAAAATTCGAGAGGTCTAGAAATTTTTGATTCAAGAATTTTGCTAGTTTACCTGATGGTGTGTTTATAGATGACACTACAGTTCTTGCAGATTTTTCTTCCTTATGTATGTCATTCATTGGAATCAGTTTCCTCTTCTCCCATTCTGTGTGTGCTAGGTTTTCTGACAAACTTAGCTCTTTTTTCCTTTCTTTTGTCAGAAGTTTTGTTGGATCTTTTGGTATTTCGGTGAAATCCATTGTTTTCAGTATATCCTGCGTATTTTCTTCGTATAGGTCCTCATTGAGGCATACTATACTATTGGCTATGTCAGCTTTAGTCATTATGAGATCTTCGGCTTGGATTTTGCTTGATATGGACATTATTATTTTCAACTGATTCTGATTGTTAGTTTTTATGTCAGATTTTCTGATAATTTCTGTAAGTTTGTGTTTATGCAGGCTTGGGTTGGTGATGATATCTTTATGTTTTTGGATGGCCAGCTCACTTGCACTACGGTTATTTCCTTGCCTGTTCTGAATTTGCCATTTTCCGGGGTGAATTTTTGTCCTTTGTTCAGCAGATCCGTTTGAACTTCATCAAAGAAATTGTTCGATAGATTTATGAATCTAGGATAAAAAGTGATATCTGATCGTTCGATAACATCTGTTTGACTCATAGGTTGCTGAGGCTTCTGTTTTTCTTTCTTGTTTTCTAATGTTGAGAGTTTTTTATGCAGGTTTTCGTAATTTGATTTTGAAATCTCACTTATTTTCATATTGATTTTATATTCAAGGCACTCAAATTCAATATTATGTAAAATATAAAATAATTCGTCCTGAACTGATTTGATGTGAAGTTTTATATTATCACGTACTTTATACCAATTTTTGATTCCTTTCTTTAGCCGGAGAAGTTCCATTTTGGGTTTAATTTTAGAGGGTGTTTCATTATTAATAAACATTTTGAACTTGATATTGTTAGGAATCACTTTTCGCTTCAGACACTCTTTGTTGAACCACAAATTCAAGGACACTCTGTTGTATTTCATCTGTAGTCGATAGTACATGGTCACCAATTCTGCTCGACAAGCTGTTCTAATTGATAGTATTGATGATTTATTTATTTTATGGAAATTCATATTTGAAGTAAAACGAAATGAGACACTTTTGTCACTTTTCCACAATTTACTCAATAATCATGACCGGTTTCGACCCTACCGTCATTTTCAACTGAATAACAACATAATACATGAGTAAATTCTGTAGATCTCATACATAAACTTTGAAATCTCACAATCTCCCAAGATATTTAGTCTCTTTCGATGTCAAAAATATGTACCCGGACATTCCAACGAATGAGTGTCTTCCCCTTGTTACAGATATCGTATCCGAGTCTAGCACATCGCCATATATCACTGAAGAATTTAGCTATCTTCTTCAAATATGCCTATCTCAAAGTTCAATTTCAATCTAAATTCTTCAAACAACATTCAGGTCTTCCAATGCGTTCACCTCTTAGCCCTCTACTAGCTGACATTTTCATGACTAATTTAGAGAAAAACTCAATATGAAACACAGATTTCGCTAGAAAACACATTACTTTCTGGTACAGATATGTAGACGACATTTTAGTTGGTTTTCGTGGTTCAAACAGACAAATTCAGCAATTTTTAAAAATCCTGAATAAAATACATTGCCGCATCAGCTTCACTTCTGAATTAGAAAGTAATAGCTCAATTAATTTCCTCGACTTAACCATTACAAATTCAAAAAACCAACTCACTTATGAAATTTACAGAAATGAAACATTCACAGACGCATCGATTCCAATGGACTCGTTCAGTCATTTAAGTCACAAAGTAGCTGCATTTAACTCCATGATTCATAGAGCTTACTCTATTCCCCTTTCGAAAGAAAATTTTCAAACTGAACTTAATATCATCAGAAAAATTGCATCAAATATTAACATACCACAACATTTTCTGAATACAATCATTAAACGCTAAGAACAACGTATTACCTACCAATTACTATATAGCATCGTAGAAACCCAAAAAAAAATACACTAGTCTCAGATACACCGGCGAACTCTCTAACAAAATCAGGAACTACTTTTCTGAATTGAACATAACCACTTCATTATCAAGCGGCCCCAACTTAGGCAAATCATTATCCTATGCCAAACAAAAGAATGACAAATTCAAACAATCAGGAATTTATCAAATCAGATGCAATGAATGTCAGGTAGCCTATGTCGGACTAACAGGTAGAAGTTTCGAAGCTAGATTCAAGGAACATATTTCTTTAGATAAAAATTCGCCAATATTTGAACACATAAAATCAACTAACCACTCGATATCATTGAACAATCTTAAAATCCTTCATAAATGTAACAAAGGGATAGATGAATTTGTTGGAAAGTTTGGAGATTAACAAACTATGTAAAAACCCACAATTTATTACCGTCAACAGCCAACTAGAGCATAATGGATCCCCACTACTCAATATTTAGGATAATTTTCATTCTGTACTTGTACTTGCCTACTCATGTATTATATTGTTATTCTCTTGAATGACCATTGTGTCGAAACCGGTTGTGATTATTGAATAAATTGTGGAAAAGTGACAAAAGTGTCTCTCAAGTAGCCAATAGTTTTTAGCCCTATATAGGGCAGATTATTATTAAGTTAGATATGGCCGATTAAAATTTGCATAATTGAGTAAAAAGCAAGTTTGTTCGCGCCCTTTCAGTTTGAATCCGTTCAAAAATAAAGGCAAAATAATATTAAACTAATTTGATCTCATAGCACTTAAAAAACCCTGCAGAATGGTTTTTAAAAATATCAATAGCATAAAAACTAAGCGATTTATAGATAAAACCAGTTACTTTTTCAAACTCATACATGACATTTCAATTAATAAAAAGATATTTGGCTAAAGAAAATTAATTATAATCAGCATCCTATAAAGGGTTAATGTTGATAGTATATAGTAGGGAACACTTACCACTTTATAAAAAATCAAGCCGTTGAAATTGCAATCAGCAGGTATTCGGCACTTAATTTAAAAAAAAAAGTAGTAAACAAAATACTACACCACACAACACCACACTTGACAAAATAAAAATTTACTTGTTGCATGGTCCAGTGAACCAACTGATTTTAAAACGCCTGTAGCGATGCATCGCTTTTATAGCGCTCTAGGCGTTATTCATGCTGAACAGGAAAAATAAAGAAACTGCCGCCTGACATGTTCTCGCAACATAGAAATCGGCAGTAATTTTATGACATACTAATAAAATTTCGTTTGTATTTATACCTAATCCTATTTAATTTCTCAACTTTCGTTTTAATATTTTTTTTGGACCCTGGGTTTTGGTGCCCCTAAAGAATGGCGCCCGTGTGCATTGCACACTTTGCACATATGGTTGGGTATTTAAAATAGCCTATAGTTATAATTGGAAATGCCTTGCGTTGGATTTCCCGGTGTGCAGAGGGGTCGAATAATTGCTTTCGTTGAAGAAAGGGTGACACAGAGGGATATATCGGCCACAATGAGGGTAGTACAATCTCTACAAAAAATTGGCCTAGAAGAAGTCGTAGGAAGAACACTTCTGAAGAACAAGACCGCTTTTTGTGCCAAATTGCAAGAAGAGATCCTAGTGCGTCGCACCCCATACTCCAAAGGCAATTTCTGGAAGTAACAGTCGAAACGATACGTCAAAGACTATGTTCAAGCGGTTTATATAGCAGAAGTCCCTTAAGAGTTCCAGGACTAACCAGACAACAAAAAATTAACAGACCTAATTGGTGTATCCAGCACCAAAATTGGAATATTGCGAATTGGCGTGATGATCTTTTTTTCTGATAAGACCAGAATTGGTGTTCGATCAGATGACCTTAATTTATTTCTTTTTTCAATTGAGATATCTCAAAAAGAATCAATTCTAACTTTTCTTCGAAATTTCCGTAATCCCCGAGGTAATATTCAAAAGATCGGATGATTTCATATAAATTTGGTTGTGTGTACATATAAAAACCACAAAACATAACATTGGAGCATATCTAGAAAAAAAGAGAAAAAAATTTTAGAACAAAGAAAATGAAAGTATTCCAATGTTGGAAATTGATAAACTTTGTAAAAACCCAAGTGGAATCATCCTCAATAGCCAGCTAGACACTACCCTGTACTACTTAAAATCAAACTAGGGTAGTATCTATACAAGTTGGAAATGACCTGACGGTCGAAACCGGTTGTGTTTGTGAGAATAAAATTGTGGGAATCATCAATGTTGAAAAGTTACGTTATTTTCTCTGATCTTCCTATGATATTAAAGTATTTTCCTTATGTTTGTAACGTTTGAAAAGGAACATACCAATCCGTTTTCAAAATTGAGATACCGATGAAACATCATAACTAACTGAATTTTTTACAGCAATGTAAATAGTTCAACCGAATTTCGTTGAAAAATATTAATAAGTTGGGAGCTGGTTAAATAATTTACACTCTGAACTAAATAATAAAAAACCATCATTTTACCTAAATATAAAAATATCGCCCGCGTTGGTTTACCGGCTACTGAACTTTATATACACATTAATCAGAATCAAGTCTGACTATATTTATAGAGACAGAATGGTGTTAGTCCATTCACTTGAATTTGAATACTCTAAAAAGTCATTAAAAATATGGGAAAATCTCATTCAGTTCATAATTACTGGCTATATTTTTGCGCAAAGCATTTGTTTGAAGGGATGAACACGGTCGGGAGGCTAATAGCATCATAATTAATTTTCTAGTTTACGAGTGTCAGAGACGCTGCGAGTTCCATAATTCGCCGGATATATTACGAACATTACGTGGTTGATGTTAAATATAAAATTACGAGATGAACTCCACGAGTGTGAGAAATATCCTGACACGGTTTTATACCCGTGCTGACGGTGGAACAGATGTCACCCCGCTCGATTTCGTACTCAAATATACCCGGTTAATTTGCAATGTTCGCCGTTGAATTCTGAGTTCAATTGTCGGCCAGTTCTCTCGCTGTTGCTATTGATAGCAAATTTCGTTTTTATAGTCCGAGAGCCTACGCCATTTAACGGGTAGTCGAACCACGACAGATATTTTCCTGTCAATGAATGAATCCAACTCTGTCACTCAGTAAGTGTTATATCTTCTCCGTGATGCTTTGATGAAGAACATTTTTTGGTAATTCACGAATTAACCTGTTGATTTTCCAGACGGAAAACTATACATGGAATGGATCTTACAATTTAATATACAGTTTATTGTGTTCAAAGCAAAATTTTCCTTTTCCTCTATCTCAAGATTAACTGATTCTGGCAGAAAAAGCTGAAACACTTCAATTATTGATTGAGGGGAGACCAATTCCTGAATTGTGAATTCAACCTCCTGGCCTTAGCAGCTCCTAAGTAATCAGGAAAGTGGATCGGGTGACATATCTTTGAAAATGTCTTTCAATTTTCTATTAAAATATATTAAATTCATGAAAATTTAATATCTCACAGAAAGTCCGAACAACGCTCAAAATCAAATTGAGTTCTCAACATGACCTCCGACATCAATTCAATGAAACAATTCTACTTCTCTGGTATCATTCTCAAGTGATGATTTTAATCTCAGCACTCAGTTTTTAATTTTCTAGGAAATTTGTCAATTTGTGATAAAAACATTAATATTTTGTAAGAAATGCACAATTATTTTTATCAAAACCATATTGTTAATGTTAAATCTGTTTCACATTTATCTTTCATGTCGCAACACATTCAATTACAGATTTTGGTTGTTGTTATTACACATGCGTTGGAAATAGTTTACTCAACTGATGTGGTTATATTTAGGGTTATTTGGACTTGGGTAGGTGATGAGTGAAAGAAACTCTTTTTTCTATTTCGTTGAGCTTTCGAAACTGTTTGGTTACAGGACGCTAAAACTATAAGTTTATTCTGAAATATGCACTCTCAATAATGATACACTGATGCCTGTTGCTTTCAGAAATTGCCTTTGGAGTATGGAGTGCGCCGCTTTAGGGTCTCTTCTTACAAATTCGCACAAAAATCGGTCTTGTTCTTCAGTGATCTTCCTACGACTTCTTCTAGGCCATTTTTTGCAGAGATTGTAGCTCCATGTATCGGGCGTAGGTTTTCGAATTCACTCATTGTTATACCCCCATTGTGGCCGCTATATCCCTCTGTGTCACCCCTTCTTCAACGAGAGCAAGTATTCGACCCCTCTACACATCGGACAATCCAAAGTAAGGTATTCTTAATTACAGGCTTTTTTAAATTTTGAAATTTACAGTTTCAAATCCCAGTGACGACTGAGTACAATATCCCGAACATGAGGAGATAATTCAACATTTCTTATCATACTATCCAGGTTTTTGACAACAAAAACTTTGTTCTTCACAAGTAGTCAAAGGTTAAAAACAATCATTAATGTGAAATACCGAGTGATTCCATATAAATTTGGTGGTATATATATATATATATATATATATATATATATATATATATATACGGAAGTATCTTTGATTTGCTGTGTTACGGGTTTTATTCCGTTATCCATTTTGATTGTAGCGACGTTGATAAAAATGCCGTCGACGTATCTCAGCCATAGTTTGGGTTTCAAATGGAATTTTTGTTGTGCTTTTTTCTCGAAATACGCCATAAATGAATTAGAAATAGCTGGTGACAAAGGAGATCCCATGGGTGCTCTCGATGTTTGCTTGTCACGTTTGTCTTTATAAGAAAAATATGTAGAATTCAGGCAGTATTCGGTAAGGAGTACAATGTCTTCATGGAAATATTCCTTGAGTCCCTGTAACGCCTCTTCCTTGGGAACGTTTGGAAATGAAGACACTATGTCTAGACTTGCCATGATATCTGTGGGGTACAGAATGATATTTTTGTGAGTTTGGAAGCACCCATAGGATCTCCTTTGTCACCAGATATTGCTTATTTGTTTATGGCAAATTTCGAGAAACAAGCTTAACAAAAATTCCATCTGAAACCCAAAATATGGTTGAGATACGTCGACGACATTTTTATCATATGGCTCACGGTAAAGAATCCCTAAGCACGTTCACAGCTCACCTGAATTCAATCCATGTGAACATAACATTCACAATAGAAAAAGAATCAAACAGACAGTTGCCATATCTGGATCTCCTCTTAACAAAGTCACAAAGCGAATATTTACAATTCTCAGTATACAGAAAATCAACCCACACAAATAGATACTTACATACCTCATCACACCATCATCCAGCTCAATTAAAATCAGTGGTCAAAACGCTCATAAGCAGATCGGTAGCACTCACAGATGACAGCCAACGAGAAGAAGAGTTATCTACAATAACCAACGCTCTTGAAAATAATGGATATAGCAAAAACACAATAAAAGCAGCCATAAGGGACACTCTCACTGGGCGAAACACGATATGCACAGAAGAACAAAAGAACACAACTATTTTACCATATATCAAAGGAGTAACAGATATAATAGGAAATACAAAATTAGAACGACATACAAACCATACTTAACTATCGGAAAAATTGTCAGAAACCCAAAAGACAACATTCCTTTAGAAAATCAGGGAGTTTACATGAAAGAGCACTAAAACATAAATCCATCTCATCCGCCATTTATCTACATAAATTACATACAGGTCATACAATAGATTTCGATAACTTAAAACAAATCAGCACCACACAACAACTTAAGAAACGTCTTATCAGAGAAGCAGTGGAAATTGAAAAAGGTGAAACAATGAACAAAAGAGACAAAACCCTCAACCTATCAAAGGCTTGAAAAGTTATTTTACCACCTAGGAAACCGGCATCATTAACAGGTAATAATGAAAGCATCCCCACCACCAGTTCCACCGACGCCCACAACGAGGACATAAAAGTAGAACCTCCGACAAACCGCTAGCAGTTACGCTCTAGACATCGTCTATCGAACGCCTGAAGATAACAGGGACAACTTGTCGAAACGTCGCCACAATCAAAATGGACCACGGAATGAAACCCGTAACACAGCAAATCTATATATATATATATATATATATATATATATATATATATATATATATATATATATATATATATATATGATAACTAAATGATAATTATATAGTAATTTGATCTGGGGTTTCGTAACTGATATGCAGAATATGTAATTATTTTACGATTAATATTTTTAAATCAATGTTCTATATAATTATAAAACACTCGATACCGGAGATTAAAAATGTTTCTTATTTCCTTATCGAGCCATTAACATTTTGAGGTAATCATTATAAACCTGCAATATTTTGTTCAACAAAGATTCAACTTATTTGAATTCATTGGATTAGTTTCTATCTCGAGGGTTATATTACTCTTATGAAATAATTTTGAATTATCTCTTCTATGGTATTGAATAATATAAGTAAAAATGATATAAGGATGAACTTTCTTGTTTGTAGTTGACACTCTAGAATATCCTAGAATCGAATGGAATCTTGATACTTTTAGTTGATGAAGGAATCCGCATTATATACACTTGATCATAATTAATGCAATTAAAGAATTTCTATATATTGCACTACGTGATTATCTCACTTAGTCATTTGTTTTTCAGCACTTTTTCTCTTCTTCAGGCACTCTTTTTATCTAAGTTTTGTGTAACCGACAAATGATACGAAGTAGATGCGTTCCACTCCCTTCCTCACAGGTTTTGTTATTGAACATCTTAGATTTAAACAATTCGAATAGAGCCTTGCACCACGCTCTCATAATATGAGTAGCTAGACCTTACGACTCACTT
The DNA here is from genome assembly GCA_013387265.2 of Cryptolaemus montrouzieri. Classification (NCBI taxonomy): domain Eukaryota; kingdom Metazoa; phylum Arthropoda; class Insecta; order Coleoptera; family Coccinellidae; genus Cryptolaemus; species Cryptolaemus montrouzieri. Next base: position 143,803,426 of record JABFTP020000185.1, read on the forward strand.
ACGTAGGACAAGGTTTTCTGTGGTTTCCCTTACCATCATCGCATTGGTGCCAAATGGTGTCTGAGATAATAAGACGTCAACAGACGCACTGCACACAGTATCTATAACCTATAAACAGATAAAACTTTTTTCTTCTTCTTTTGATTTTCAATGGTATGATGTAAATGCATGCACATGTCTTAAATAGAGATACGAGGCAATCACTTTAGTAAACCACTACTTTGCCGAGAAAAACGCCGAGAACTACTAGGTCGAATAACAGAGAACATCGCTGGAAAAGAGTGTAGAGTTACAAGGAGACTTTGTTGAAAAATAAAAAAAAATCCAGAAAAATGTCTTGTATGTTTGTAAGGTCGAAAACTTTTCAGAGCACCCTCGCATAATGTGGGTCAAAATCATGATCGAGAAAGTACAGTACGTAGAATGGATAATCATTTGTGTTAACCACGCTTTCTTAATCAAAGATCTCCTACTAGGTCCCTCCGACCAAACTAAGCATAGAACGTACTCTGGGCCTATCTGGACCGAGGGTTTAAATTTTCCTGCATTTCTGAAACTCACGCTCTTTTTTCTTCGTCGACCTCATCGAGTCTCCGTAAATCGGCTGCAGCACGCGTTGCCAGAACCGACTTTACGAACCCACGCCACCGACCATTTTGCCAAACCACCGTTGTCTATCGAACCACGTGTTTTTCTTACATTTACGTTTACAATGAGTGTTTGTGTTAACCATCGATGTTTTTCTTCGTGCGTGTGACAAACGCATCTGGAAATTATGTCATTAAACCAATGGTACGTTACAGATCGTTAAACCTTCGTGCTTTTAAACGACAAAACAAGAGCGACCTGCCAATGTTTTGGCGTGCTGATAAGGAAACGTGGGCTAGAAGCGCTATTTTCTGTGACTGTTTCCGGAATTGTTTTATATATTAATTTTTTATTTTGTTACATAGGAACCTATCCTATATACCCCGCGAATAAAGAGCTATACTGAATTTGTTCTTTCTTGAATAACTTGACCTGTATTGTAGGTGTTTCATCAAGGCTGATCTGAATAGATACCAACCCACTTTCAGAGTAGTGCTTGAACCGAAAGATAAAATGTAAATATTGATTGGAAAATATAAAGCAGAATCTGAAATAGTGGCGTAAATTCGACGAACGTTTCATATTGGAAGCTGGCGATGGATAGAACAGATGTCGCCTTGGCAGACCTAATTCTCATATGTGAAAAGATAATTTGAAATAATGCACTCTTCGCCAAAATGGTCGGTTTGGATAGATGAAAAGTTCAGTGAGGCCGCTATCATAATCCAATTGCATTTGCGAATGACTCTCGCCCCATTTCACTGGAAATATATACGTACAAGCTTTTATGAGGTTGGATTAAACTGAAGCTAATTCTAGAAACACCGAGAAGCCAAATAGCAGAACAATTGAGAACTTCCTGCAATGCGATTATCTGGCTTCATCGATGGAAATGAACGAATATTTGGAACAGAGTCGATAATACGGAAATGAGAATTTAAAACTAGTTTGCACATTTTCTAACTTTGCATATGATGACAGTTATCCTTTACTCATCCAATTATTTTATATTACCTGGACAAGTGGAATGAAACACTGAATGAACACTTTCTATTGCATATTCAGAGCTAATTATTCGTGCCGCGAAACGATATTGGTGTTAATATGATACATTAAGGGACCCGGCTGACGCTCATGTCTTAGAACCACATCGCAGCGCTCTCAATTTGCAATTAAGTAGCAGATGCCGAGAAATATTTTTTTGTTATCAATTTTAGTCATTTTAGGTTGGATAAGTGATCCAAACTAAATCAAAAGAAGAAAAAAAGTAGGAAACACCAATATAAATGTGAGAGCATTACACCATCACTTACAAGACACGCAGAGCTCATGGCTCTAACGCAAACTCAAAAAATGCCGACAACAGTCACCAACTTCCTTTTCGAACAAGCTCCATGAAATTGCTAGATCTATTCCAGATAAAGACTGAAACTCATGAATTATTTCTGAAGGTGATATAAATTTTCATTCAAAGAAGTTGGTTGCATCGAAGTACGAGATGTCATTCGTTCCATGAGTTAGACTTAGTAAGTCTAAAGATTTTTTCGGACTCTCTACTGTACTCATTAAAATAAATGTCAACTCTATTATTGCACCTCTCACTTCAAAAAGAGGGATGACAATAATTTGTTGAGCTACAGGCATTTTTCCTCTGTACCAATATTTTCCAAGATACTAGAAATAATTATGTGCAATCAGGTTTTGGATAATTTCGAATCTCATGAACTTTTTTCTAATAATCAGTATGGCTTTAGAAAGGGCCGAAGCAGCACAAACGCTATTGTGCAATTCATTAATAATACAATGCATTGTTCTGAAGCAGGGTTATACTCACTCTCACTGTTTCTTGGCCTCACTAGGGCCTTCGACTGCGTGTCTCACCCGGTACTAATGCGTAAACTGGAGAAGTGCAAGTTCGATTCGAGAAGTAGAGAGGTGATATTACCTTTTTTAACTGATAGATTCCAAGGCAGTCTGTGTAAATGACTGTTGGTCGGAGAGGAAGGAAATCACGATTGGGGTACCTCAAGGCTCAATCATGGGGACAGTGCCTTTTCGCATCTTTATTAATGCTTTTCCTGATTACTTCAAAGACTGTCTGATCCTTTTGTTCGCTGACGATTCTACCATCTCAATCGATTTTACGGATCTGGTGCATGCGGCGGAGATGTTTGATATTGCGCAGTCGAGGGCTCTGGATTGGTTCGCGGGAAGCAGGCTGTGCATGAACGAAAGTAAAACGGAAAAAGTGGTGTTTAGTCTGAAACGTGTTGAATCTTCGAGTGTTAGGTTTTGGGAATCTATCTAGACTCTCTTACCTGGTCCGTCCACATAAGTCACCTTGCAGCCCGGTTGAGTAAAATCATATTTGACCTGCGCAACGTGGCATCTTATGTCTCAACAGATGTCTTGAAGAATGCTTATTATGCCTTATGCGAATCTTATGTTAGATATGAACGTTTAGTCTGGGCTGTCTCCGGCGAGATTGAGAGAATTTTTAGGTTGAAAAGGCGTGCTGTGAGAATGGTTGGTCGATTGGGGTACAGGGATTGTTGTAGAGACGCCTTTAAGTCAAATCGAATTCTTACGTTGCCAAGCCTATTCATATGCGAAAATCTCATGTATGCGCACAGAAATGTTGACTCATTGTTGCTCAATAGGTACAGGCACTCTCATAATACAAGGACCAGAGATGATATCTATATACCTTACCATAGGCTGAGTAAGTCGGAGAATGGTCCTGGATTCTTGTCTCTGAAGTTGTTCAATTTGTTACCTCTAAATGTTAGACGTTTATCACCTTCAAAATTCAAGTCTTGTTTGAAAGTATTTTTGACTGAAAATGTATTTTATGACAAGGAATTCCTGAGCAAAAACTGATCAGTTCATAATTTCAATATTCCTGTAATTCCTCTTGTATAATTAGTTAGGAATTTCTTTTGATATACTTTTATCTATTTTCAAGTGTATAAAAGGTAAGGGATGTATAATTTATAGTGTAATACAGTTTACCTTTTTGACATGTGCAAGTACAAAGATTGTATACAAGCATGAGTAAACATGTTCTATTCCTCTGCTTCAATGGCTATAAATTGCACTTAAGACTTAGATTGAAATGAGCTTTATGTTTTTGCCATATCGGATACCACAGAGAGGATACCTCTCAAACATATTATATTCTGCATTTTACATGTAAAACTTACCAGTGTTTTGTTACTAAACATTTTTAAAGTGAGGTTTGAACCTAATTTTCTCAATTGACTGCCACAAAGTTCTCCAAAGAAGAAATGGTTGATATGATTTTTATTCTGGGTGAGTGTGATAGAAATTCTTTGTTGGCAAGTAGAGTTTATGCCCAAAGGTTTCCTGATAAGAGGCATCCTGATGCAAGATGCTTTGAAAATCTTCTAATCAGATTTATCGGCACGGGTAATATCGCTTACCAAAAGCTGAAGACAACCAGTTATCATATAAGAGCTAAAGAGATATTTCACAGTTAGAATGAATTTCATTCATATCATGTACTGCTGCACCAGGAACTGAACAATCAAGACTATAAAAATCGAATCAATTTTTGCAATAGGGCAAGTGACAAAGTAGCGGAAAATCGAAATATGTTTAGTAGAGTTCTTTTCTCGAACGAGGCAACTTTCCACAAGAATGGGCTTGTTAACAAGCACAACTTTCATTATTACGCCACAGAAAATCCACACCTCATGAGACAAATAGATTACCAGCATCGTTGGTCCTTGAATGTATGGGCCATGATAGTAGATGGATATCTAATTGGGCCGTTCTCAATAGTGAAATGTATTTAGATTTTCTGCAAAATCATCTACCGATGGTACTTGCCGATGTACCAGAGCACATAAGACTAGATTTGTGTTTTCAACATGATGGAGCACAAGCACTTTACTCACATCAGGTTAAGGAGCATTTGAATCATGTATTTCCAAACAAACGGATAGGACGTGGTGGTCCTGTTAGATGGCCAGCCAGGTCTCCGGACCTTACAAGTCTAGGTTTTTTCTTGTGGGGTTATAGTAAAGGCATCGTTCACCAGATTCCTTCTACAACACAGTTGAATATGAGGTAGAGAACAGTTGCCGCCTTTCAGTCAGTTAATCTGCAAATGTTTTCGAAAGTTCAACGGTCTTTCCTCAGAAGGATTGAGTTGTGTCTACAAGGAAACGGGCAACATTTCGAATACTTATTGAATTAGTTCAACACCTTGTAGACCATGTCACCATAAACCAATCTATTACGTATTTCATACACGACTACCTTAAAATATCCCTATTTCTCTGATCAGGTAAAATGATACTACTACTAATAAACTCTTCTTTCGCAACCTCTGATTTTATTATTTTAGTACATTTTTATATTCTGAAAATGGTCGAAGATAAAGATAAGGTTACTTCTGCTAAAATATGGCACAATATTCTATACGTTGACATCATGAATAATAAAATACAGAATGTTCCATTTGAAAAAATGAAGTTATGATATTTTTAAAATTACCATATTCAATCATATTTTGAGTCACTCCTGTATAAAATGAGGATCTATACTTCAATTCATCAATGAAGCTATCCTTGGGCAATAAGAAAACGAAAGGAAAAAAGTATTCATCCTCTCAGGCCGAAGGAGCATGCGATGATAAGAGAGCCTGTTTGCATGAATTTTTACGGAAAAAAAGATATTGTGACGAAACTACTCACTAAAATATCTTATTACTGGGGAACGTTATAGCAGAGTTTAGGACGCTTTTCAATCTTCTACAAAAAATTGGTCTTCCAATCTGAAAAAACTTACTAGGATTTTTTTATGGAAAATTGAGACACCCTGTTTACTTCAAAATAAATTGCTGAAGTAGATTTTCACTTTCTAGATACAATACTGTTCGAACAAAATGAAATCTTCAAGAGTATATATACATACATATATATATATATATACGTTGGTACATTGATATCATTGTCTGATATATAGTATATATATTCTGGTATTGATATATTCTCATAACATTTAACGTATCCTAATATATAATTACTCCAGGATATGTTTTGATTATAATCATATATAATTACCGGGTATTTATATTTTTCATGAAATCAGTTTGATTGCATGAACAGATATATATATATATATATATATATATATATATATATATATATATATATATATATATATATATATATATATATATATATATATATATATATATATATATATATCATATATGTACCAAATATATAGACATAGACAGAATACAGTATATCTACTCCTTCAGATAATACGTAACTGACTTTGGCAACAGAGGTTTGATGTAACTTTTCGTCACATTATTCAATAGTACTCAATCATAGAGTGAGTGGAATTAACTACTTACTTGTTAACATCCTTTTGGGATGCGGTTCAAATTTCAATAATTAACAACTAAATAACATGACGCTGGGATTGCCAGGAACTAAGAGCTCTTCAATAATTTAGTTCATCCTAATTAACCCTCATTCAAATCAGCAGTGGGGATGTTGTTCACCAATCTTACTCCATTGAAAGCTACGAGTATTCGGGAATTTAGCTGAGAACTTGATATATTTCTAGTGAATTCTTATGAGTAATTCCATTTGACGAAATTTGTGTTGGTGCTTTTGATATAGTTGCAACACTCTCAGTCATAATCAATAATGAAGAAGTGTTATGTTTACTCACACATCCTGCATATTGTATGAATATTGCAAATTAATCATTGATCTTCTATATAACTGTGATCACGAAATTGTATATAAATGAATAGCCTCAAAGCGTTCAACATGGTAAACTGATCATTTTCTATCGTTTCTGTTAACTTCGATACCCCTTCCATAGAAAACTAGGTAATTTCTTCAATCTAGTTGCCCAAGAAGCTAGTTACTGGGAGACTAAGCTGAACAAGCCCATAATTCAATACTGAAGACTTTGTGCAACTATATCATTGTTACAATAATGGATAGTAGTAGGGTATTCATTTAAAATTCAGTAGAATATAATTTATGCACAACCCGTGTTTCTACTGTTAGGTCGTTTTCAAATGGTCAACTACAGGAAATGAACGTACTTATATAGATACTATCTTAATTTCACATTAAGTAGTGGAGAGGAATTAATGTCTAGCTGACTATTCAAGGTGATTTCACTTCGGTTCAACTAAGCTTACTGATTTCCAAACATGCCAACAGATTCATTTTCTTTTTTTCGTTATGAAGAATGTTGATATTATCTAATGTTATTGAAGATTATGTGGTTTTTATATGTTCACATAACTTGAGCAACTATTTTCCAAATTTAAAATAACCACCTTCTTCTCAAGTGGTCTGAACTTGAGCAAATTATTTTTCAATGCATAACAAGAAACAGACAAATTCAAAATTACAAAATTGTTCACAATGAGTGTACGGTAGCTTATGTTGGGAAGACAGTTAGGAATTTCTAAACCAGATTCAAATAACATTTATCCTCTGACAATAATTCTCCAATATATGAACATGTAAAAACAACAAAACATTCAATAACGTTAAATATTAGGTCTGCAACAAAGTTCGCGCTGTTTTTTTTTTATGAAAATATAACTTTCTTGTGAAAAATGATTACAAGTGAATCATTCAAATTATTGCCATCGCTAGCTACAACTTTTTCCCATCATTCTGGCAGAGCTCGAATACCGTCACGGTAGAAGTGTTCGTCTTTTGGGGCTATCCACGAATCTAGCGAATTTTCGAGCTCTTCATATGAGCGGAACTGCCAGACCATGTGCCATCCAATGGAACAAGTAATAATCGGATGGTTCAATATCTGGGGAATATGGCAGGTGGGGTAGTACTTCCCATTCGAGCGTTTCCAAGTAGGTTTTAACGGGTTTGGCAACGTGATGCCGAGCATTGTCATGCTGTAGAATTACTTTTGCGTGTCTCTTCTAGTATTGTGGCCGTTTTTCGCGTAGTGCTTCACTCTATCGCATCAGTAGAGTTCGACACCCTTTTTTAGTGATGGTTTCAACAGCTTATAATAAATAACACCGACTTGGTCCGACCAAATACACAGCATAACTTTCGCAGCGTGAATATTCGTCCGAGGCGATGACGTTGAAGCATGACCATGATTTTGTTTTTTTTTGGTTGTTGCAATGAATCCATCTTCCATTGCCCGTTACGATGCGATGAAGAAAACCCTTTCTTCTCTGCTGCTGGAGTGGTTGTTCACAGGCGAACAAACGACGCTCAACGTCTCTTGGCTTCAAATCATAAGGAACCCAAGTTCCTTGCTTTTGAATCATTTCCAACGCATGCAATCGCTTGAAAATGGCCTGGCGGGTAACTCCTAAGGCTGAAGCAAACTCTTCTTGCGTTTGGCACGGATCCTGATCGAGCAATGCCTCTAATTCAGCGTCTTCGAAGATTTTTTGCCTTCCTTCACGGGGACGGTCGTCCACATCGAAATCACCGTTTTTGAAGCGACGAAACCAATCCCGGCACGTTGTTTCACTTAAAACAGCATGTATGTAAACTTTTTGGAGCTCTGTATGAGCTTCAGCCACCGTTTTCTTCAAATGAAAGGAGAAAATCAACACTTCCCGCAAACGACGATCATTTGGCACAAAACCAGACATTTTCTCACAACTAAAAGTATATTACGCCAAAAACAAAATGACTAATTTATCACAGTGGTTTGTTTACCACTTGTCTAAGCTTTGTTCAAGATGTTCTTGATATCTAAAACTCGACCAGCACTTACTCCTGAAGCCATTTATTTATGAACAGCGAGAACTTCGTTGCGCACCTAATAATATCAAAATTATTCATAATTACGACAAAGGAATGAAAATGGATCTGCTGCAATGTTTAGAAAGTAATAAACTTTGTAAAAATCCAAGTGAAATCACTCTTACTAGCCGGCTAGACATCAATACCTATCCACTACTTAATATCAAATTGGGCTAGTATTTATATAAATAAGTTCATTTACTATAGTTGACCACTTGAAAATGACCTGACGGTCGAAACCGGTCGTGTATAAAATATATTATACTGAATCTAAATTAAATATGTTACTATTTTCTATTATTTTTAGCCAATCATTATTTCTCTCAGTTACAATTAAGGATAAAACATTTGTATTTGGGTGGTTTTACTTGGTAAAATTCCATTATCAATAATAAAAATAAGTACTGTGTTTTAAGGAATTTTGCTTAATAATTGCGATTCGTAACGCGTTTCACTACACCGTAGCCTCTTCAGCCGAATTAATGTACAGAAAATAAGAATGATAATATAAATATAAATGTTCTTGAGTAATTAAAAGCTTATTGGGTTGATTCTTCTTAAGTGGTTATTTATGACAGGTATATCCAATAAAATTAAGGAATAGATTGTTCCCCGAAGAGATTCAATAGAGGTGAAGGGCTTAAATCGACTTGTTCATTGATGAGTCTACCTGAGTGTTTATATTTATTGATTTCTAAAGTTTCCCAAAGATCTACCTTTCAATATTTATTATCTGTATGCATAATTTCAAACTGTGGGTCGAAAGAGTGATTATTTTCTAAGAGATGATTCGCGTAACTTGAATCTGATTTTTATTTGAAAACTGCGTTTATGTTCCGAAATTGTAATATTAAAATTTCTATGTGTTCTACCAATGTAGAAATTATATAGTCATTGCAATTCAATCTATAAACACCTGATTTATTGTATTTACCTGGTTTGGTTTTATTATTTTTTATATATTTGCATAAATTATTATTAGTTTAGAAAGCTATGTTGAAATTATTGCTACTCAAGAATGATTTCAGTTTCTCACTTGTAATACCAACGTAGATTAATGTGTTGAATATTTGTTTCAATTTATCGACAGGGTAAACTTCATTCAATGCGATTCTTTTTTGTTTTTATTTAAAATATTAGTTATTAGTTTGGGATTGTAACCATTTCTTTTGGCTATTTGTTTAATCAAATTTAATTCTTTGTTGAAATTTTCTGGTGATAACGGGATGTTGATCAATCTATATATAGATATATCGGAACATAAACGCAGTTTTTCAAATAAAAATCAGATTCTAATTACGCGATTCATCTCTCAGAAAATAATCACTCTTTCGACCCACAGTTTGAAATTTTGCATTCAGATAATGAATATTGGAAGGTAGATCTTTGGGAAACTTCAGAAATCAATAAATACAAATACTCAGGTAGACTCATCAATGAAAAAGTCGATTTAAGCCCTTCACCTATATTGAATCTCTTCGGGGAGCAATCTATTCCTTAATTTTATAGGATATACCTGTCATAAATAACCACTTAAGAAGGAGCAACCCAATAGGCTTTCAATTACTCAAGAACATTTATATTTATATTCTCATTCTTATTTTCTGTACATTCATTCTTCTGAAGGAGCTACGGTGTAGTGAAACGCGTTACGAATCGCAATTATTAAGTAGAATTCCTTAAAACACTGTACTTTTTTTTATTATTAAGGATAAAACAAAAGTATTTCATGGACTTTGGTATATTCAGGATCATTTACTGAATTTGGCTAAGCAGATGTTTAATTATTACATCAATAAACTCAAAAAGATTTTTAGTATAACGTTTCTGATGACATTTTGTACATCCAGAGATTTGTTAAATCCTTATGTGACACTGTTCAACAGTCATCTTATGAGGTCCAGTTAATGTCAGGCAGGTTTTTAGTCTTTTGCGTCTGCTTCCCTGGTATCAGAATTTTCTAGGCGTTGTTTCAAATGGTTGAAATGGTCAAAAGCATGTACACTTATTACTTGTGTTAACAACTGAAAACGAAATAGTTTCTTCGGGGATGTACCCGCCAAGTCTGTCGAAGCAAGGGAAAAAGTCCCCTGAAAATTTCATTCTACAGTGGAACCATAACACGCCAAGAATGTCCTTGACAACATACGTAAGCATTTAAACAAATTTTTTCATGAAGATAATAGCTCTAATGATATTATATCTATGCTCTACAGGAGTATGTTATTCTGAACTTTTTCACGGATATAGTGTACATAAAATCCAGATTACTAATTTGTTCCTCAGGTTTCTAAGCCTGAGTCTTTGTGTTTCGTTCCTAGAAACAATGTCCTTCTGCCATTGTCATACAGTGAGAAACGACGCGCTATAGGTAAGGTAGTACCAGATACCTTACACTACTAACCAACGAATGAATGGCTATGAGTGTGAAATCACAACAATTGATAATGCAGAAGTGTACTGCCTAAAAGATGCAATAAAGCAACTGGATCAGCTTAAAACGTTTTAGAACGAAAGTCTATTTACGCATACTTCTTGATAATTGAAACGTCAATAGAAAAATATATGCAAAATCGTTCGATAGTGTGAACATGTCGAGAGGTGACTGCAACATTTTGTCGTAATATATGGAAATAGCCCAACTTCGTGCAACGCTGGAAAATGCAAATGTCCAGCACTTTTGATCAGACGTGTTATACAGAAGCGTTTCCGGAATGCCTAAGCGTCAACACTAATGATTATAATGAACTAGAAACCAAATATGCATAATTTGTTGGATTTGTTACTTCTTCATAAGTAAATTACATTTTCGAACATTCATCTAAATCTATTTGATATGTGCAGACGATTCACTGCAAAACATTACCTGCAGACGTCTCAGGACGTTACTATCAATAAGTCTTTTCTCTCTCTCTCTCTCTCTCTATATATATATATATATATATATATATATATATATATATATATATATATATATATATATATATATATATATATATATATATATATATATATGCTTGGCGACGAGTTTAAAAAATGTGGAAAATGAAGAAAATATTTATTCTACCGATTATTATTTCCACAACAGGTGTTTTCCTATCTAGAAATCTTCACAGTATTGAGATTTTGGGAAGGAAACTATTAATGAGTAACATTCAGTGTTACTTGACTAAGGTCCGTACACTGGATTTTCCGGGAAAAGCCTCTGACACTACTCGGTGGTACATTGATATCATTGTCTGATGTTGCTATAGTATGTATATATTCTGGTAGATTGATATATTCTCATAACATTTAACGTTATCCTAATATATAATTATTCCAGGATATGTTTTGATTATAATCATTGCCTGGCAATGGTATTAATTACCGGGTGGTGGATTTATATTTTTCATGAAATTAGTTTGATTGCATGAACAGATATATGGGCAACTCGTCGGGGTAAATACCCCTATATATATATATATATATATATATATATATATATATATATATATATATATATATATATATACCTATTTGTGTTGATAATTGCCAATGAGATATGTATTTCTTTTGGATTCTGAGGGTTGTGTGGCAAGGAAAGGCTTATGAAATATTGCTACGTTTTATCTTTTGAAGCAAGCTCAATATTTCGACACAATTTGCATCATCTTCAAGGAACTGAAAAGGTGAGAACATTTTCTATTACTTCGGCTGTGACAATTTTTAAGTCAAAAATCTGAAAAAAACTGACAGCTATCAGATACTGGTTTAAGACAAATCACCATATGAAGACGCAATCTGACATTCACTAAATCCATTGATTCTTTATTATTGATCCAATAAGTTGAGTTAAAATTAGTTAAAATTACATAGTTAAAATCACATATTTAAAAGAACATTGCTAAAATTAAAATTAATACACTACATTTTAGATCTTTTTGGAGACAGTTTCACAAAACGTAAGGTTACAGACGAACGTTGAACATGATATCTGACATTTCGAACTCAGTCATAGAACCAGAGACTCTCTTCCTCTTCTTCTCCTTCGCAGAGTTGGTATGATTTATTAAGCCCATGTCACACTTATTTCAATATTGTTAAGGTTAGTTCACATCATCAAATTTCAATATGTACGAATGGATGTTATTTAGGCCCTTGCTGTCAATCTTCTCGTTTATTGTTGTATATTTGGAGGTAATGATGTAGTACCTCTCAAGAAACTTCCTATTTTTCTCTTTAATGCTTGTATCTAAAATACTGGCACCGTCAAAACCCGTTGTATGGCTCTTCCTATATACATGTCTGGCCAAGGCACATTTTTCTGGATGCATGTTGTTACTAAGATAATAAAGACAGTCAAACATAACATTGAATTTGATGTCCCAATACTTTTCCAATTTGTAGATGACTTGATTTTGACAGTTCTCCTGAAAAAAATTCAATATATCCAGGACCAATTCAACAATGTTTTCAAAAATATTGTAAAATTCACTGTAGAACGGGAAACTGAGAGATGTAGTCCTCATTAGAACTGAAACAATGCAGTTATCACAGACTGGTTTCTACAGCTATCTAGCTCTGGAAGGTTTTTGAACTCCAATTCTTACCTCAATTACGAAACCAAAATTAACTTTACCACAGGAATGAAAAACAGAATACAGTCAGTAACATATCCAGAAAAAATGACAGCTGCCATAAAACGCCTGACAACACTACCAAAAAAGAACAAGTACCCAAAATCCCTGGTTAATGCCGCAATAAATAATATACCACCATCAAACAACAGCTCCACAGATAATGCAACAAATGGTTAGAGAACCAAAAAACCTTTATCACGCTCCAATTCATCGAAAAGTTGACGAACCAAATAGGTTTTGCTTTCCGAGATTAGAAAAATATACCTACAGAAACCTGAGAACTAACAAGAAACTCTTCACTAAGTTGAAGGATCCAACACCAAAAATTAAAATATACGACATCATTTATCATATATTCTATAAGGATTGTAGGGGTTTATACATAGGTCAAACAAACCGACACCTGGAAAAACGTATAACAGAACACAAAAGTGACGCACGCCTGCATCCAGAAAAATGTGCATTGGCCAGACAGAACAGGAGTTTCTTGAGAGGTGCTACATCATTACCTCCAAATATACAACAATCAACGAGAAGAGTGACAGCTAGGGCCTAAATAACATTTATTCGTACATATTAAAATTTGATGATGTGAACCAACCTTAACAATATTGAAATTAGTGTGACATGGGCTCAATAAATCACACCAACTCTGCAAAGAAGAAGAAGAGGAAGAGAGTCTCTGGTTCTATGACTGCAATCGAAATGTCAGATATCATGTTTAAAATTCGTCTGTAACCTTACCTTTTGTGAAACTGTCTCGAAACAAGATCTTAAATGAAATACACTGATTGTAATTTTAAATATGCGATTTTAACTAATTTTAACTTGACTTATTGGATCAATAATAATGAATCAACGGATTTAGTGAATGTCAGATTGATTCTTCATATGGTGATTTGTCTTGAACCAGTTTGATAGCTGTAAGTTTTTTAGATTTTTGACTTAAAAATTGTCACAGCCGAAGTAACAGAAAATGTTCTTACCGTTTCAGTTACTTGAAGATGATGCAAATTGTGTCGAAATATTGAACTTGCTTCAAAAGATAAAACGTTGCATTATTTCATAAGCCTCTCCTTCTCTAACCTAACCTGTTTATATGTAAAACTAAACAAATACCAACGAAACCTACCGTATTCATGTGTCGGCTCTGGCCGACTTTTTTCTTCTCCAGAAGTGAAACTAATTTGTAATCCAGAGTAATGACAGTTATCAGTGCACGGTCTGGGTAAGTGGTTCGGAGTCCACTGTAATCATTAGGTCCATAGAACAAAAAAACCAACAAACAGAAACGGAAGTTAGCTTGTTCATAAATACCCAGTAAGAATATAGATTTTATATATACCGTAAAACTAAGGTGTCCACTGTCCCGATTTCCTTAAATTTTTGAGTAGTCATTCACTGAGAGGCAAATTAAACTTAGAGGCAGTCCAATTTTAAATGGAAATGAGTACTCACTGTTGAACCTTCTCCTTTAGGTCAGGGGTACTCAAACTTGAACTGCTGGTGATATACCTCAATATTTTCAGACAACTTACGATCGATTCTGAGAGGCTGCAAATATGTGTCCCTGCATGACACATACACGATACGCCTACCTACCTACCAAGGTAGGGTGTACCGTAGCATATATAGATATTAACTTTCCGCACAATATACATTGTTTTAGTCAAGGTTTGGGTAAGGTTTAGTTTGGTTAGATTCTTTTCAAAAATATCAATGAAAAAACCTCATAGTTATTCAAAATTGCGAGTTTATTGGTTGTTACAAAACAAAAGTTTCATATGGTGTTAAACTTAACTAAGCAGTGACTTTGGATGTTGAAGCATGGTAATGCATGTCCTCACCATACTTTTCATAAGATGGTACGTAACCACTGAGTGCTAATCGCAAGCATGTTGACATATGATCGTCAGTTAGTCGATTGCGAGATTTTGACTTAATAATATTCATTACAGAAAATGCAGACTCGCACAATAAGTTGACCCAAACATTGCCGTCAGTTGAAGGGCAATTTGCCTTAGATTCGGATACTTATAAAACACCAGAAATTTGTATCAGATGCTGTAGCTTTGAGATGTAGATCTGATATAATCTGCACCAACTCATTTCCAACAGAATTCGAGTTCATATTGAACTGAAGTGCTATTTCAGTAGCTAATTCCTCAATGTTTTTACATGGAAAAGGATAACTCATAAATAATGCTATATTTGCCAATATACTGAAATCATAGAAACTCATTTCGAATTGTCCCAAAATATTCGATAATTTATCCTCATACGTATCATAATTCAACTGAGGAATCCTTGCTTTCAACGACGGAAAATGTTTCAGATCACTTCTTTTCAGTTGATCTATCATAAGTTGTAATTTACTTTTGTATGCGTTTACTGCGCTAATCATCTCAATAATAGTATTTCCTTTACGTTAAAGCTCCAAGTTAATGATGTTTAAGTGCATTGTGATGTCGGTCAAAAATGCCAAACTAGCCAGCTATTTTTCGTTTTTCAACATCTGAGTGTCATAACCTCTTTCGACTGGAAAAGCTGTTATTTCGGGCAATAATTCTTGAAACCTTTCTAGGAAACTAAATCAGTGTGTTTAGCTGACTCCCTATCTTCCAAAAGCAACTCAAAGAGCCTCTTTTGCAAGCTACATGCACGGATGGAATTCACACTTTTTGTTGCAATGCCCATAATTTCCTCCGTGTTTAAAACTTTTGAACACAATACTCGTTGAGGGAAAACTTTTTTTTTCCAGTCATTGCTGGTGCTCCATCGGTTGTCCAGCACACTTATTTATATGATGGTAATTTGTAGTTTCGCACAAACTTGAAGAAAACGTCAGATATATCTTCACCTCTGAATACAAGAATAAAAAACGCGGCTTTTCTTTGACAAGTACCGCGCGACTGATCGATCGCGATCGACCGTTTGAGCACCCCAGCTTCTGGTCTTTAAAAATTGTGTATTTTCCTTCAATGAATCGATACATGAAATATGCACATCAACGTCAGGTTCTTTGAACCCTCATCCTTCTAGTCTTGGGACACAGGTATTAACCATCAAATACATTGAACGCCCAGAACGAACCTAGACCATTTACGTTTTAAGAGTTTTTACAGACTTATCCACGAAGATGGTTCATTTGTCATGTCAATAATAAAATGCTCTACAATTTATGTTCGTATTTCTATTCCTGAACTCGAAATTATTGTTTCCTATCCATATCGCAATAAAAACTTTAACCAGTATTCGTTCCAAATTTGCAGTGCAATAATATGTGATTCCGAAAACAGTCATCTGTTTTCGGTTTTGTGTAAAGCGGGTTATAGATAGATATCATTGCTTTTGACCCGAAATTTAACCAACCGTATTTGATAGAGAAATAAATAATTGGAAGGCTTCTAAATTCAGATTGAATAAATCGTTCATCGAAAAGCCTTCACAATTTCGACTGTAATTTTACCCTTTCAATAATTGATAGGCGAAGTCTCTCCTATGTGATAGTTAATCAATATTATATTAATGAATTTCAACGATAAATATGCGTCATTATCGTCAATAGATTGAAATTTCAAACTTGTTAGCTAGTTAATCATTAATATACATTCTGTCGAAAAAGAATCGGGAATTGGCCGATGAAATACAAAATCTTTATGTTTTATCCAAATCCTTCAAAGTAGTATCCTTCCGAAATGATACAGTCACGCCAACGAATAAACCAATCATCAAAATATTTCTCGAACATTTTTCAGAAATCGACTTCTGTTCTCTCCGCAAATTCCGTTTTATCTCATCTATCGATTCAAAACGGTTACCTCGAAGTGTTAATTTTAGTTTTGAAAAAAGAAAAAGTCGGCCAGAGCCATAGCAGGTGAATACGGTTATTCTTCGATGGGGTTTGGTCAGAAATTCATGCACAATGATGGACTTGTGAGATGGTGGTGGTAAAACTTGAAAGGCGATTTTCAGTCAACATTTTCTTCACTTTATCGACGATATCTTCAAATGAAGATGTTGACTGCCGACCAGACATAGGAAATATCCACGCTGTTGAATACAGAATAAATTGTGAATTGTGGTACCTGTTTTTTTCAACTGGTAAGTCTGCCGATTCTATTTGTCCATTGAAAATTCTTCATCAGAATGTACAGTGCTTACGAAACAAGATTGGGCAGATTGAAATAATGTTGAACTCTGAGCAAATTGATGTAGCCTCTTTTTTTTTCCGAACATTGGCTCAAAGATGATGAATGTAAATCCACTGTAATTGATGGTTATCGAATTTGTGATTCCTACTGTATGAGAATCATGAGGAATGGTTGGGTTTCGATTTTTCTTAAGAACAATTCTTATGTCACTATTTCAACAATTCCATGTATCCTGAATATATCTATTGAAAAATCTTTTGAAATATGTGGGTCCCAAATGAATTTTCGTAACGGCGTAAAACTAAAATTATCACAATTTACAGATCTCCTCTGATTGGTAATCTGAGAGAATTTTTTCACAATTTGGATATTGTCCTCCAACAACTATGTTCTGATGGCTCCAAGGTAATTTTATGTGGTGATCTAAATGTTGACTACTTGTAGGACTGTATTTTCAAATATAAACTTGTTGATATACTGAAGTCATACAGTATGCAAGTATCAATTAAAGAATTTACTAGACTTTCTGTCAGCAGAAATAGTTGTATAGATTATATATGTAGTAACCTTTCTCAACAGGATATAATCAATATTGAGGTGCGTGTCAATGGAATATCTGATCACACATCTCAATACTGCTTTGTAACATTGGTGTTATGCCCAGCAAGTCAGGCGAATATGTAGAAAATGTCTGTGCTGATAATTACAACACCTTTTTTCACTATCTTTCCAATGAGCGATGGAAGGAATTGTACACTGCTAGTTCAATTTAGGAAGCTTTTGAACTTTGTGAATACTTTATCATATTATGTCAATCTGTGTTTTCCATCTTAACTAAAATCGACTAAAAAGCACAAATGTAAGCCATGGGTCTCCGGAGGTATCAGGTATCATTTTAGACGATATCGTCTAAAATGTAGCTTTTCACAAAAAATATAAAAAAATTTACGAGTCAACCCTCCAAGCTGCCAAAAAACTTCAGGATATTAATAGGTATCTTGGTGATCATAACAAGTCGAAGGTAGTGTGGTCGACTATTAATGATAATGTGAACTCGAACTCGAAATCCAGAGTTACTTTGTGCGATATTCTGATAGAGAATAAATTGGTGAGTGACCCTCAATGAATATTTGGTTGGCTTGGCAGCTGGGACTCTCGAGAAGGTTGATATCGGAGATGATTTGAAAAAGGACATGCCCCGACCGAAGTATATCCAATCAACAATTATATTTCGACCAGATTTTGAGTCAGAATTATTCAACATCATTAACAGCCTTGAAAATTCAAATTCTCACGGAGTTGATGGAATCAAAGTTAAGCTCCTTAAAAAGTCTATATTCCTGAATACTCATTAAACTAATCAACAGGACTGTAAAGAATGGCGTTTTCCCAATATTCTGAAAGTTGCTCGCGTAGTTATGCTCTTCAAGAGGGGAGACCCAACCTTAACTGAGAACTACAGACCAATCGCACTGCTCCCTGCTTTGTCTAAAGTATCTGAAAGGGTAATATTTGAAAGAATGGTAACTTTCCTCAATGATCATAATATCTTAACAACCTGTCAACATAGCTTTCGAAGGGGTAAGTCGGCTCAATCAACCATTATGAGTTTCGTCAATTTCCTCCTCGAATGGTTGAATGGGAAAAAATGTATTGCGGTGTATTCTCTAGGATTAAGAGGAGCAATACATGACTTAATAAAATCATACTTATTCAACCGGATGCAACTTGTTGAAATTCATTGAGTTAAATCCTCTTTGCTCGTCATAAAGTGTGGTGTCCCGCAGGGCTCCGTTTCAGAGCCTCTGATATTTCTTTCATTTGTCAACGATATGCCTGAAATTGTTGGTGACCCTGGTAATTTGATTATGTTCGCTGACGACACTAATTTCCCGGTGGGGTTCTTAATCTTGCCTGCATACTCAAAAATATTCAAAACTCACTCAATAAATTTTCTATCTGGTTTGATCCCAACAAGTTTTGAACATACCAAAAACTGTTTTTATTAAGTTTTCACTTGGAAATTTTGGTTCAAACAATACCTGTAGTCATCTATTGAGGGTAAAAAGTAAATCCATTCAACAAGTTCAACCAGCAAGTTCCTAGGCATCTCAATCGACAACAGCCTAAACTGGCACGAATATATCGACCAGCTGTGTAGTGTCTTGTCAACACTTTGTTGTGCATTGTACAGATTGAGGCTAACGACCAACAGAGAAATATCTTTATTTTTCTATCATTTTTATTTTCGTTCTAGACTTAGTTACGCTATTATGTTTTGGGGTTCTTCTGGTTATTGTGATAGGGTTTTTAAATTACACAAGAGAGCCATTAGGAATATTGTGGGCATATCTAGGCGTACTTCATGTCGCAATTTTTTTCGTGAATTACATATCTTGCCTCTCGCTATATAATATATATATATATATATATATATATATATATATATATATATATATATATATATATATATATATATATATATATATATATATATATATATATATATATATATATATATATATATATATATATATATATATATATATATATATATATATATATAACTTACGGGAAAGTGTGAAAGTTAACTTAACTAGCTTTCTACCCAATAATTTTCATCGCCATTAGCTAACCAGGGGATCAGATATATCAGTCACACCATCACATACTCTATCAGGATATAAAAGAGAAATTGCCAGCAATGTTCGGTCAAGCAGTAATGTCGGGGTGTTTAGTGGAGCCGTTAGTAGATTTTTGCACACTAGAGGCTTCTACTCACTAGATGAATTTTTTTCCAATTGGTAGTTTTTCCTGTAATATGTGGATTTGTCTTGTAGTTACTTACTCACGTATTATAATGGTCAAAGGACTTATTATTATTATTATTACACTGTACCATTCATATTCGTGTTTTTGATAGTCGATTCACCGTAAGTCTTCTGTAACATTTTCAGCGATTTGGCACACGAAATTCCATTTGCATTACAAAATTTGAGACAAAATCTCTGTTCGATATTTTTATCCATTGATAAAGGGCAAAACACACTTGTGAGAACTGACAAGATCGAGCACAATTAACAAAACAGTGCCAACTTAGCAACAACAAACATTTTGACAATCGTTTTGAGCTGATTTCACAAATAATCAATTTCCAGTATTTTTTTAGCAAAATGAAGGTTTGATACAAATCCGAAAGCAATCAAAACTTCCGAATCTCATATATCATTGGTGATACATTGCCATGTTTAGGAAACTGCCAATTCTCATGGCGATGAATTGTGGTAAATCACTCGCTAGATTTTCTTTGAAACTTTTGAAATATAAAAATTTTATTCTCTGTGACGAAAAAGTATCCGGATTTTTCAATTTAAATTGCCCGCGTTGAGTATTTCTAATTATTTCAAGTTTCTGTATATTGGCAGGAGTGTCCTGAACTACTATGCCAAACATGAGCGCGATCTGTCAACTAGTTTGTTTATGACAACTGTTGAAACCAGTCTACCTCAGTGGTACTCTTCGAATTTTATTATGGAAAAAAATATTGAACAAAGAGTTTGTCTCATATTTTGTGTTTTGAATGAAATTCCGTGTATTGAATCGTTGCGAATTTCGTGAAAAGGCTTATGGAGACTCTGTTTTATCGAAAATCCATTTGTACGAGTGGTATGTAGCGTTTAAAGATGTTCGGGAGATCGTCGAAGATTTGCCTCGTTCGGGACGACCTTCGACCTCTTCAACCGACGATAACATAAAAAAAATCAATAAAAAGGTTCTCGAAAATCATCATGCCAGTGCTAGAGAGATAGCTCGTGATCTCAACATCTCTCGTGAAACCGCTCATTTGATTTTGGTGAGCCAATTGGGCATGCGGCGCGTCGCCGCTCGACTAGTTCCGATAGAGCTGAATTTTTTTTCAAAAACAGTACCGGATGCAGGTACCTGCAGACTTGCTGGATCGTGCGAATTCTGATCCCACATTCATGGGACGTATCCTAACTCGTGACGAGAGATGGGTCTATGAATACGACACACTCCGAGCCAACTATCATCGGAATGAGCAGGAGAAAATGAGCCAGAAAAAGTCTAGCCAAAGTCGATCGAAAATCAAAACGATGCTGATTGTTTTCTTCGATATTCGTGGTGTCTTTCATCAAGAATTCGTTCCGCAAAGTCAAACGGTCAATAAGAACTTCTATTCAACCGTTTTGAGACGTTTGTATGACGATAACGCACCATCTCATCGAGCCACGATTATTAACGACTTAAGACCAAATACTCGATAAATACCATCGAGCAGCCGCCTTATTGGCCTGATCAAGTTCCGTGTGATTTTTTCCAGTCTGAAATTGCTGCTCCGGGGAAGCAGATTTGATTCCATTTACGTCAAAAGAAAATTCGCAGAATGAGTTGAAGGCCATCCCTGAAAGCGCCTGTAAAAATGTTTCGATGATTGGAAAAAACGTGGACACATATGTATCGATTCAAATGGAGCATATTTTGAAGGAGTCAATAAATATTGAATTAGATTTTCGCGTTTTATTTTGAATTTCCGGGCACTTTTTCGTCACAGTGTAAATCAGATGTTTGTGTGTAATTAATTGATAAATGTATATGCAATATGGATATTTAAATATTTTCACTTATAACGGACGTAACAGATTGACCATAATCAAGCCGTATTTGATTTTGAAGTACTAGTTATCAAAACCGACATTATTTTAATCTAAGCAATCTTGTAATAACGAAATATTCACTATTCAGCTAGATATTAGTAAACAGATCTCATGCGTATTTTTTGGTTATATTTGATTATGAAATTTCATCAAGAAGAGTTTCTCAAAGTTCAACGAAAAACCTCTTTTTCTTCGCAACCGTATAGAACCCTGAAAGCAAGCATGTCTGGAAGAAAACAGTATTCATGAACTGAGTATGTTTTGGAAAATATTTCATAACTGGAGGTTATTAAATCTTATATCAATTATGCAAGCCCTGCTTTTTCAAATAATCTTTTCTTTCGTTCCTCATGCCGTACCTTGCATGAATGCAACACGCGAAGTATAGATAATTCGGCTGTTTTCTGCTTCAACAACTCCATTCATTTGAAATCTCTAATCAATCTGATGCGTTATATTCCAACAGGGGGCTTCTTGAGTATTGTTTCGAATCTTGAAATTAGATGAACATCATGAATATGGTTCTGCGATTTGAACATAAATTACATTGTAGTTATTGGCCTGATCTCTTGATTTCTGGTTTTTTCGATATCTATTAGATCGAGATCACATTACAGCACCTACTAGGTTCCTCGAGCTCTAAAATGAGCCATGTTAATCATCCTTAAGGTTCAATATCGATTATCAGTATTTAACCACTAGAAATGTAGGAAACAGAACTCCAAGATTGCTTTGCAGCAATCCTGGAATTTCGGGCGTGCTATCTTTTGTGAGGGAAACAAAACAGTTCAATAATAGGAAAGATATATGAGATTACCATTGACTAACTGAGCTGGTTTATTGTATTCCAAACTGCCAGGTAGAAAGGAAGATACCATAGACGGCGGTAAAATTAGTTGGAAAAATAGGTTTTATACATTTGTTTTTCCCCAATTATTTGGTCTATCTTGATAGCTAGGTATTTACAGGCTTTTAATTTAACAATACCTAAATTTAAATTCCCAATCCTGTTTATTATCAAACAAATGAAACTTTGATATATGTTTCATGAATACAAATAATTGGCTGATTTTCTCCTTTATCTATCCTCATCTTTTTTCACCTGTGACCAAGGTCTAGAATTTTACGAATTTGTCCAAGCGGGGTAACCGAGTTACCCCATATTGAATTATTAGTTATAGTTTTTTTATGAATTAGAAATTGTTACTTCACCTTACTTATCAAATAAAATCACTTATATCAATGTATTCCAGTTTATTGGCATCAAAATATAATGGACACTACGAAAATGAATGTTTTTTGAGATTTATAACAGAATAACGTAAGACCTGTATAAAACAAAAAATAGCTTCAGGAATCTCAAAATTTAGATACTGTATTCATTGATCATGATCATTTTGACTGACAATGCAGAGAAGTGAAACTTCTCTCCTGTGTGAGTTACATACAGGTGCGCTTATTTGGAGCATTTGATTCTTGATATTCTATCTTCTTTTCGTGGACAAAACTGACATCGGTTGCTTGATCCAATGACGTTTCTATGAGAAGCTTCTGCATTTTCTTCATTTTCTGCCAAAAATAGTCGGATTGCTTCTATAGGAAGGTTTCTGCATGCCTTGATAATTCGTTACCCTTGTTTTTACGTTTGGTAGTGCGAGTTCTTGACATAGTTATTGGAGAAATTCTCTTCGCCTTCCTTTATCTTTACATCATCCAGGATATTATGAAAGCATTCAGTGCTTCCATTTCTATGATTTCAAAAACAATTCTTAGGGGCCATCGTTTAGTAGCTCGAACACAAGAATACTCTCGCTCTTGTCCCCAGTATTCACAGCACCTTTGATGTAGTTTGTAGTTCTTTATTTACCTTGTATTTTTGCGAGCTACATTTGTATTTACGAAGACATGGCACGTCTTATAGTTGCAGGAATTGCCTTTGGATACCTGATTTGGACGTATATGTTCCAGTTTCAGAATCATTTCAACATCAATTTCATCGTACGTCAAAGATTTACGTGCCATGTTGATTTCATGAAGGCAGCGATAGAGGTGATGCATTGTACGTCAGCGCGCACATAACCAATTTATTCAGGATTCGACTTGTCTTAGGCAAGAGCTCCATTGATGTGCAATAGGACAAGTAGAGTAACAAGCATAGCTCACTCAACACATTGTCAATTACAGCCAAGATTTGTTGAGATGAACATCATAATTGGGGAGAAATATGTCTACCGAAATATTTGAGAGGATTAGCTGGAAGAAGGAATTTGAAAAAAAGTTCCTGGAATAGTAGAGAAAAATAGAAATTTGGGGTAACTTAGTTACCCCTCTGGGTCACGCAAAGATGAAATACTGTTATCCTCACTTTTGTTCCATCTGTAATCAATAAAACAAGTAGGTTTACCTAAGCTTGAAATTAATTTTGATGAAAAATTATACCTTATCCTTTCATTAAAATCTGATTTGTAATACTGATACTTTTTCTCTTTTATACATTTTTAAATATCATTCTACCTTGGGTTTTCTAAAGGAAATTCAAAAATTGAAGATTTGATGCAAAGGTTTGTTAATACTTGTCTTGAACTATCGGCAAATTTCATTTTTAATGCGATAGTTTGAGTAGAAAAGAGGGGTCGGTGGTCTTTTGGAACAATACTTTTCAGCGATTGTTTAAATGTTACAATTCTGGAGAAAAAATACTCAAATCTTACGATTCCTTGAACAAAGACATATTTCATTGGAGTCCGACCCTGCACTATGAAAAAAGTCTCATTTTCGTTGCGCGTAAATGAAAAGTACTTCGAATTCAATTCAATTAGGTTAGGTAATATTTCCAATAATGAATTGACTAGATTATTATGAAAATTTACGTATCTATCCGAATATACAGAACCTATAACAATCTCATCTTCCCAGGAAAATTTCGGAATACGGACCTTGGTCGAACAACACAGAATAAAATTTGATCTCTTTTTTCTTATAAAAAGTGTTAATTTTTTCGAACATCATTTAATTTAGAGAAAACCTTCGAATCTACATCATTATTATTCATTGGAAAGACAAGGATATCAAGAATATTATAATTTTTAGTTATGCTAGCAAATATTCATATAACTTCTTCTTCAGACCCATTTTTTTAAGAAGTTTGATGACAGAAAATAATCTTCCGAATAAATATTAGTTTCATCTCCCATATTTTTCAATTTTATTGGCTAGTTTGATATATATTTAGAAACTTTCTAGTTATATTCACTTTGTATATTATACCTGTCATGCATGGCAATGTCAGTAATGAATTGTTCTCTCCTTATTTTATCATTGAATATGATGTTTGTCCTGTCATGTAACAATTTGTTTCAAAGAATTGTTCAATTAGAATGAAGTTTAAATCTATATTTTAACGAATTCTAGCAGGTTCATACTTGTAATACTTATATCTTGCACATATGAGCCCACATTTCAGTGGCAAATTTGATATCCTGTTCACTATGTAGATTGTTTGAATCAGTTCGTCCACGTCCTCTTACATAAAGTTACTCTCTGTTCTGCTGAATGAATAATGTTGTTTGTGAAGAATAAAATATCGGAAAATACTTCTGACAGATCAATTACATGTTAAATTGTAAATGTTGTATGTTTTGTTTTCATCCTATTCATATAAAACTCGTTTCCAGAATATTGAATGCTTTGATTTTACCTTTATTTTCAATTTTATGCAGATTTCCTTCAGATAATATGATCTTCAGTGCTTTTTGTCAATTATCGTTTCTGAATTTGTACCTAAATACTGATCCTAAGCTTCATTTTCATTGAGTTTAGTTTCCATAATTCTGGGTTTTAAAAAGACCAATATCTTTTTGAATTCTCCTTCAGGCTCTTAAGCTTCCCGATTTAGTTACAATTTTTGACCAGGCAACGCCGAATATAAAGCGTGAGGTATGATTGGACTTTTCAATACTTTCAAAATCTGTTGTAGTATCAATATAATATAATATTTAGTTCGTCGGCCATTCTAGTCCTTCCATTACGATTCTTAGAAAATTGCAAAATAGCTCTGAACTGAATTGCACGTATCAAATTTTCGACGGTTTTGAATGAAGTTCACAATAATTCATTGTTATCTATGCTATGATCAATCACCTTCTGACCATTTTTGGTCCGCAGCACTCTGCGAAATGAGTGAATTTCATTTGTTCGAAATTCTTATAACTTTTGATAATTCGCTATATTTAGAAAATTCAATTACTATTTCTCCTTAATCATTTAATAACCTTCCAAAATGTATTCATCTATATAGTCAAATTATTCCAATCGGACGAAAAATTGAGTTGTTTCGTTTAGCGTTTTTGGAGAAACACCCAATATATGAAGTATGAATATTTGTTTATATCCTATTGTATGAAAGAGTAACGATCGATATTCCTCTGGAGAGATTGTCCTATAAAAATAAAATTTTATTGTTATTATTTGAATTATCTGTTGATTTATATGTGTTAATATTGTAAATTGAAGCATAAACGATTCAGTTAAATGACAAAAACCGTACCATTACACCATACAACAGCAATTCTGATGATAGAGTTATGAGTCATTTGACAATAAAATACAACTTCTCTAAGTTTGATTTTCTTAACTATCCAACAATCTGGGAAAACAGGAAAACTTTGTGTGGCCATTTTGTTGGCCTATAAGAGAGTTGACCATTTTTAAATCAACACATATGGGGTAGCTGTTTTCTGTATACTTAATTTTGTCCAAAACCAAAACAAAAGATGTAAATTCTTCTCGTGCTTCAGTAGATTGTGCTATCGACAGCGACCCTTATTTATTTCCGTTGTGTAAGAGAAGACGTTTTGGACTCCGTTTTGACGGATCTATCAACAAATGCCATTCTTTACAAACGTAATTTCGTATTCCCATTTTAGTTATTAAACCAGGTACGTCTTTACAAAATGCAGAATCATCTTCGTCATCAAAATATTTTAGGAGATTCTGTTCTGTGGTGCGGTAGTAAAGAACTTCAGTTGCTTTTTTTACTAAGTTCCTTCTTTTAGCCTAAAAGCCAGGATTTCTGAAGCAAACATTGTCATTGAATGGTTTTTGCAGTTTCTGGTCATATTTAAAGTCATTATCACTACAACCAGTTTTCGTCGCAATGAAGGACTTAATATTAGTTCGAGACACAGAGGAACTTCTAGGGATCAGAATTCGTCTATGTGCCGATTGTATGTAAGGATATTCCCTTCAGCTCAATAGTTTCGGTTAATGCAAGTTATGTTCACCAAATAAAAAAGCAGTCATCACGGTGATTGATGGTTATTTCCAAATCGTAGTAGTGTCGTACTAGAACGTTTTTCCTTTCATATTTGTTCATTAACGTGGAAACTCCATGCATGCTTTACAAAACTTTTCAGGAACCAGAGGTACTTGCAGCGGATGGCCAAGATAATTCCTGTAGTTTCACTTACGAACTAGGTCACATTTAAACATATTTGAATCATGTATGGATGTATCACACCCTTCATTTCAAAAGTAACTTTTTCATTCATCAATGTATTCGTCCCCTGCATTGATACACAAATTTACTCGCACCAACAGATTGTCAAATTACTTCTCTATCTTCTCTGTTGGAATGGTCTTTAGCGCGTCTGTCGCCGCACATTCAATGGCCTCAATAGAATCGTGTCGCTGTATTTTTCATCGTCAAATGCAACAGATGGTACAGATAGTAGTCGCACGATGTCAGATCAGGTGAATGAGGAGAATGTAGGCAATGGTATGATTTTTTATCAAAATTTCACTTTTATATGTGTGCATATTTAATTATGGCTAAGCTGTGCTTGCAATACCATAGAAATTACTTTTTTGTTATTAAGCTTTTATAGGACTTATCCTCAGCCTTAAATTACTTCAATAATAATAATAATAACAACTTTTGAACATTGTGATGGGACATTATCGTGCAATAGAGTCCAACTGTCTTTTTCTCGAAGCGACGAATTTTGGCAGCAATCTTTTCAGGACGTCCAAATAAAATTTTCCTGTGACTTTCTAGCTGCTTAGAAGGAGTTCGTTGTGGATAATTCCTTCACAATCGTAAAAGCAAATCAGCATTACTCTGACTTGAATCAAGCGACTTGATCAAATCGTTGAATGACCAGGTGGATTGTATGGATTTTATATTAGCCATTAACAAGTCAAAATTAATTGCTCAGTTTTTCTGATCGAATGTAGTATTCTCCAAGTATAACAGAGTGATTTTCTGGCCTATCTTCAAACTATTCTCAATGTGTTTAAGATGGATTCTCATTGAAGTATTCATTCAGTGAAATAACGTATTGTATAATATACAACATTAATTCAGTAATGATTCAATATATGTATTGAATCTATCACAAATATAAGGTGTTATACCACCACATCCAGATATAGGTCCCGTGAATTGGACACCTGTGTAACTAAGTTTCGCGATGTGGTGGATGGTCCAGTTTCTAGGGTAGGAAGGATTGGCAACGAAGCGTGATGAGCCCTTCTGGAACAAAATCATCCGGAGTTAAAATGGTCTCCCATTCGGATCTCCAGGGGACTGCTTCGAGGGGTTCATGATGCGGGCAAGTCGCACACTCGAATTCACCAATTCATTCACGTTCTAGAAAAGAAAGCATACTCTTGAGAGAGCTCTGCAACATCGAGGGCTGGGGCTCAACAAAGTCGATGTAGTTTACTAGCATCTGCAAAACGCTCAACTCCATGTGCTGGTCCTAACCCAAACCCGAATAAGTCAAATAACCGACACAACGTATTTACGTTTTAATGGGTATGAGTTACAAACGATATCTAGGTTTAAAGGTGACCTCTGTCTTTCACCAGATCGGATATTGCATGATAGGGAAAGGACACGATGGAGGACGACGCTTTCGACCTTGCGTCGTTGAAAATGTTTTTGCAGGATAAAGCACTGTTCTTATGCTGTCTATATCGCGCGCCTAACGACATTCATTTCCCTGGACTGTTTCAGTTTATAGGTGATAAGGTGGATTGGATTCAGAAACGGCATTCGGCCGCTGAGGTCATTGTACTTCAACGTTCACAACACCTACTGGTTCTGCCACTCAAATAGAACGGATAAAGCGGCTGAAGCTTTCGCAATCAGCCATAAGCTAGTCGACGAATCGACAGAAATACCTGATCACCCAGCCGACTTCCTGAACACCTTGGATCATTTTGGAGTGGAAGTCTCAGCACTGCTAGGCAGCTCAGATCACAACCTTATATCTGCTACTGGAACCATTGTGCTACGGCTTAATCGAGAACCTAAACCACCCAGAAGCATTTTGCACTATAACCGTGCTAACTGGGATGGGATGCGTAAATTCTTTTCTTGCTTTCAATTCGGTGACGCTTGCTTTTCAGATCCTGATATCAATGTGTGCACTAAATCTGTTACAGAGATCATTCATTCAGGACTGGATCTTTACATCCTCCATTCCATGAAAAGAACAACAGCACAAAAGCCATGGTTCAACAAAGAATGCGAAAGTGCCTCTGCCGCCAAGAACAGAGACTAAGTCAAGATAAATCCAACACAGGAAACAAGAACCTTCGTACGAATACGGAACGTATGCAACCTAACATCTGCAAGAGCAAAGGCCAATTTCAACGAAGGATTACCAATAAACTTCTTGAACAGGCAAGCGGACTAAACAGTACTGGTCTATGACAAAGACTGTAACTGCCAATTCCTGCAAATCTGCGATTCCACGCCCTGTTAGAGAAGACGGAATTATAGCATCATTTCGAAAGAGAAAGCCGATCTCTGCGCTCTTGTTTTCATAGAACTCTGTTCTGGATTCATCTAATGCAATACCACCGAACATCCCACCTACAATTTTTTCTATGACAGAAATCAAGTTCAGAGTCCGCACTGTGAGACGGGCTCTCGAGTAGCTGAACTTCAAGAAGGCAGTCGGTCTGAACGAAATACCGCCAATCGTCCTGAAAAAGTGTGCTCCAGAATCCATTCTTAACCGTCTTTTCCAGATTTCTTATGAAAGCCAGCTGGAAGATAGTGAGAATTCAACCGATCCCGAAGAAAGGAGAGAAGAACTTACCCCAAAACTCTAACGTGATAGAGAAAGTCATAAACGATGAACTCTTTAAATATCTTGAGTTGCAGTGAATTATAAACGACCGTCAGACAAAGATCGACAGAAGATCTGCTCGCCTAAGTCACTCATGTTTGTACATAAACGATGGAAAAGCACGGGAATCTAGAGCAATAGCCCTCGACATATCTAAAGCCTTTGATAAGGGTTGGCATGCAGCCTTTTTGAATAAATTTGCTGCGTATGGGCTTTCCGAAAAATTGCGGGGTTGGATAAGTAGCTTTTCTCAAATAGATCAATACAAACTGTGGTCGATGGTTTAACATCTGAGTGTTCCCAGTTGAAAGTAGTAGTACCTCAGGAATCCATTCTTTCGCCAACTCTGTTTCTGTTGCAGATAAACGATCTTCTGTCATCTACAGAGAACAAGATCTTTGCTTTTGCAGACGATTGTACCCTGGTTTCGTCTTTCAGTAGCATCTCAGCGTCAGATGCATCAACAATTTAATAACTTAAACTTTGACTGACAGAAGATATCGGAGAGGGGTCAGTTAAACCTGGTGAGTTTCAACGCGAGCAAGACGCAAGCAACTACGTTTTCTAGAAGGGTCCCCGCTGGAGAACCTCCTTTAACGATGCAAGACCAAGAAATTGCATCCAAAGATTCGATGTACCTTCTCGGAATTACGGTCAACTCTGGTTCTTGCTGGCATGAATATGTATCAGCAATAGCTAAGTCTGCATCAGCTAAACTTAGTTTTCTTTTCAGAGCCAAGCGAAACATCACGGCATCTCAGCTGTTGCTTCTATATAAGGCGTAGATTCGACCTGCTGTGGAATGTTCTTTTCATGTATGGGGATTTGCGCCCAAACATTCATTGCAGATGTTGGATAGTGTTCAGAAACGGGCTGTGCTCCTCATCGACCACCCGGAGACCACCGGCGATCTCCAACCGCTGGCTCTCAGAAGACAAGAGCTGATCATTCTCCATATTATATATACTTCTTCGGAAAATGCTCAAAGAAGCAGAAAGACATTGTTCCGGGAAAACTCATGTTTTGTCGCAACACTAGGCTGGCAAAGAGTTCTCATCATATGGCGGAACATTCTCTATAAGAATTCCTTTGTTTCAGGGCTGGTAAGGTGTGGAACTCGCTTCCGTCCAACATCTTTCCAACATTATACAATTTGAATCTCTTCAAGAAGCGAGTATACAGACACCTCAATTCTTCCCAGGCGTCCACTCATGAGGTTTAACAGGTTCGCCTATTCCTGGGAAGCGCGCATAAAAAAATAAAAAAATAATTGAAATACACTCGGAGGCAAAATTAGCGGAACACTCGAAAATTTAACCAAATTCGAAGTTCCATATTTTTCTAATTCTCAACCGATTTAGATGATTTGTTCGGCAAGTTATAGATCGACTCTACTGCTTTATAGAAATTATAAGAGAAAACAAAAAAAAGTTGAAAAAAATTTTATACGGCGGCAAAACTAAAAGTGTTTCTTTTGTCAAAAACTCGTAACACCCTGTGGAATTTCGTGGTCCGAGTTGAAACGTACAATATCATGGTCTGTCAAGACACATCTTCCTACAGTAACGCCCTTCTTGTTTCATGCGTTTATCTCTATTTTTGCAAAATATATTCAATTTCAAGTGGAAAATCACCATTTTGGAGAAATTCCATTGAATCAAGAAATTGTCACTAAAATTCGTTTATCAATTTGGGATTTTCTTATTATCACTCAGGCGTGTCGAAATTGTCGTTTGCGATTTTAATGTTCGAATTGCATTAGTTATTGATGACAATTTGGTTAATTTGGTGAAAATTAGGAATTCATAGGAGATAACAGTCGGTAGGTATTAAAATACACAACCGAATTCTGGGACCATTGATAAAATTTTTCATTTACACATGTGCACACCTTTTTTTTATCAAATATGAAATACAACACACGTTTTTCTGTATATGACGACATTTGCACTTCTTTAAAGAATGAGAGTTTTCCATTCTTTGATTTGATACAAATTCCATCGGTTGCGGTGTTTTGTGATTCTTTTACTGTTTACGATTCAAAACGGTATTTTTCATTCAGAATGAGAGATTTACCACCAACCTCAGTAGCAAGGGCAGTTACATTGATCGAGGAAGGGCGCACCTACCGCTCAGTCGGTACCATGTTGGGTGTCTCGACGTCGGTTATCCATCGAATCTACCGACGTTACAGGGAAAGTGGATTGTACGTGAGGAGGCGAGGACAAGGAAGAAATCGGACAACCCGCGCTATACATGACCGTTTCATCGTCAATCAAACCATAAGAAATCCTCGTCTTACTGCTGTTCAGGCACGTAACCTTTTACAAGCAGTCGATAACATTAAGGTCAGTGTGAGGACAGTCAGAAGACGATTAAATGAAGTTGGTCTGAGATCATACGCGCAAGCAAGAGCACCAAGACTCGATAGAGCCCATCGTGTAGCAAGATTGGCGTTTGCTAGGCAGCATGTAGCATGGACAATCAAACAGTGGAGACGAGTTTTATTAAGTGATGAGAGCCGATATTGTGTGAATTTCGTGGATGGTAGAGATAGAATATGGAGGCATCGAGGGGAACGGTACAATCAAGCGAACTTCACAGGAACTGAGCAATACGGTGGGGGGGTCAGTTATGATATGGGGTGGCATATGCTTGGGAGTACGAACTGAACTGGAGATTATTGGCAATGGATCACTTAATGCCCATCGGTATATAACAGAAATCTTGGAGCCCCATGTTGTGCCTTTTGCTTCTTACATAGGGGAAAATTTCCTTTTTATGCACGATGACGCGCGCCCTCATACTGCGCGCATAGTGATAGAATATCTCAATTGAATCGGGATCACACGAATAGACTGGCCGTCGCGGTCACCGGATTTAAACCCGATCGAACACGTTTGGGACATTCTTGGAAGAAGGGTTCGACAACGGAATCCAGGCAACGTTGAAGAGCTGACATTGGCTTTGGTGGGAGAGTGGGACAACATACCTCAACAGATGATAGACAACATCATTGGGAGTATGCGAAATCGTATGCGCGCTGTAATAAGAGCTCGGGGGTGTCATACTCGCTACTAAAATCAAATGTTTTTTTTTTTTGTGGGTCATCATGAACATTTTTCTCAACGTGTTCATTTCATTTCACGAGTGTACCGCCAGGATACACACCTGCTCTCAATTTTGGACAGGAATAATAATTATTATAGTGTCACACAAAAAAACTCAAAAATAAATGTGCAAAATCAACGATTTTTCCAGTGTACTTCGAGTTCTCCCGGAGCGTGAAATAGGCCAATGAATTTCAAAAATTTTCATTTCGTTAGATTTCCGCTTCTCTAACTTTGATTTTATTTTTTGGCTAACCTCTGATGTTATGCACCTAGGCAAGATTAAAAATAAATTCTTGAAATTTGTGACTTTTCGCTTCAAATTTGATATCTCTTGTAAAAATAGAGATAAATGCATAAAACAAGAAGGGCGTTACTGTAGGAAGATGTGTCTTGACAGACCATGATATTGTACGTTTCAACTCGGAACACGAAATTTCACAGGGTGTTACGAATTTTTGACAATAGAAACACTTTTAGTTTTGCCCCCGTATAAAATTTTTTTCAAATTTTTTGTGTTCTCTTATAATTTCTACAAAGCAGAAGGGTTGATCTATAACTTGCCGAAAAGATCATCTAAATCGGTGGAGAATTAGGAAAAATATCCGACTTCGAATTTGGTTAAATTTTCGAGTGTTCCGCTAATTTTTCCTCCGAGTGTAGCTGAAGTATCGAAAATTCAAACAATGATATCTACACCACATTTTATTTCGATATCGATGTTCATAGATAAACTATGAACAGTAATACTGAAAATGACTTCATGAAATATTGTGTTCCTGCAGATCCTACTACAATATAACATAAGATTCATGTCTGAAAAAATTGAAACGAACGAAACATATATAAAACGGGATTTGGTACCCCATTTCGAACATGTCATTGTGTAAGACTTCTATCTTTCTGCTCGAATCCGCGACAAGTGAAATTCACTTACACTATGTGTTTTCCGGTTCCAATCTTTCCGCGGCACGCCTCGCAAGGCTGTATATAAGGTGAAATCCACTCTTGACATACGCACGTTGCGAAATTTGTGTGCGGAAAGTAATTAGGTGTCGTCGACGCTTCATCTCTATATTTCTTTGCACCTCGACTCGATTCGCTTTTCAAGGGGCTCCCATTTCTTTCCACTTTCTGAAAAGTGAATTTGCATTACCGGTTCGAGAATTCCGAAGAAAAAGTGATAAAACTCCGAACAACCTTCAAAAGTTGAGAAATGGCAACCAAGAATGGTTTTATTTCGGTTGATATAAGGTCTGTTTCCTTTTATTGCGTATACAGTTTGCTTCAAAGATAAGTACATCGAAATATCTGACCTCACAATTTCCTAACCCTGAAAATGTTTAATGCTGAATTTCAAATAAGGAAAAGTTGATCGACATCTCACGAGAAATTTGTTTTTCATTTACTATTTTGAGTGTATTGAATAGTAATCAGCGTTTTTCTCTGCGAAATAATGGTTCATCAAAGTAATTGCGTCTTCATTTGTCAAAAATCTCTGTACTCCGACCGCAAGGTAGATGAAGAAAGCACAAAAAGCCGCTTAGGACTAGATCTGGTGAGCAGGGCTGATAATCGAGCAGTACAAATTGTAATTCATGGATTTTCGCCTTGTAAACCGCTTAGGTGTGAGATGGTGCGTTGTCTCAGTACAACAGGATTTTCTTCTCTATAAATTCTGCAAGTTTTTCCGCAAGCTCTACTTTTACTTTATCAAGTAATGATGGATTCGCGTTTGAACCGTGCTCGGGAGTGCATGTGTGTTATCAGCAACCCATATTATCACTTTCAAGTCATCTGCTACAAACGTACGTAAATAAGTATTTAATTTCCATTCAGTAAAACAATAATATACTGAATCTTATGAATGAAATATAATAGTTGCCCTGGGGACGACTAAACAACAAAAATATGGATACTAACAACCTTCCATGGCAAACAGTCAAGAAAAGAAAATTTTCTAACCTTTCACCTGAAATAAATGAAAACCCAACAATCGAAACCCGTAATAGATTTCAATATCTAAATGACAGAACTGAAACCGATGATACAACACAAACACCACCTAAAATACCGAAACCACCACCTATTTTCATACATGGAGTCACAGACTACCCTGAAATGATTAAACTTCTGTCAACAGTTATTGCAGATGAACAATATTATTCGAAAACACCGTCAAACAATTGCGTTAAAATTAACGTTATGATTCCCGAAACCTACAGAACTTTGGTAAGATTTTTAAGAGAAAAAAACATAATTTTTCATACCTATCAAATTAAACAAGACAGGGCCTACAGGGTAGTTATCAGATATCTACACTCCAGCATTCCGACTGATGACATAAAAGCAGAAATAGAAAAGCAGGGACACATAGTCAGGAACATCAGTATTATAAGAGATCAAATGAAAAATCCACTTCCGCTTTTCTATCTGGATTTAGAACCGAAGGAAAATAACAAGGACATATATCAACTGAACTTCATCCTAAATCAGAAAATTAGTATCGAACCACCAAGAATGAAGAAAGAAATTATACAATGCACTAGATGCCAAGAATACGGGCATTCTAAATCATATTGCAATAGACCATTTATGTGCGTGAAATGTGGGAATCAACATGATTCCAAAACTTGCAATAAACCAAAAACAACTCCAGCAAGATGTGCCTTATGTGAAGGTAGCCATCCAGCCAACTACAAGGGATGCCAAACATATAAACTTCTATCAAGATCAAAGAACCAAAACATGAACCACAAACATCATAACAGAGTCCAGAACATCCCAGAAACCATCTATGAAATCGATCAACAACCAGCCAAAATTATAGCCCAGCCAAGCAAGATGTCTTATGCCAAAGCACTCCAACAAAATAAAACACACGAAGAACACCCCTCCCAGCAAAGAGACTCGAATTCCTTAGAAACGATGATGACAAGTTTCCTCTCAGACCTAAAATCCATGATCACGCAAATGATGAACCAAAATCAGATTATACTTAATCTGCTAACCACACTTGTGAATAAACTCCACTAGATTCCACAATGACTAAACTAATACGTATAGCTTCATGGAATGCGAACGGCCTTCCAAACCACAAAAATGAATTAATATCATTCCTGAATTTATATAAAATAGACATCATGTTAATATCAGAAACCCACTTTACTGAGAAAACGGTTTTCCAACTGCCACACTACAACATCTACTCTGCTGAACATCCAGATGGGAGAGCACACGGCGGTTCAGCCATACTAATTCGGAAAAGTATCAAACATCATAAATACCAAATTATATTACTGAAGAGATACAGGCAACAAATATCACAGTGTACACGGAAATATGGAGCTTTGATGTATCAGCTGTTTACTCCCCACCTCGACATAATATAGACGAAAATAAATATACTGAGTTTTTTCAGAAATTCACGGGAAGACTCATAATTGGAGGAGACTGGAATGCAAAACACACCCACTGGGGATCCAGACTAATAACTCCCAAAGGACGCAATTTAATGAAGGTAATATCAAGCAGGAATCTAGATGTAGTTTCATCCGGAACCCCAACCTACTGGCCAACTGATCCGCACAAAATACCAGACATCCTAGACTTTTTCGTCACAAATGGTATAAATAACAACTATATACAAGCAGAATCAACTCCAGATCTATCATCGGATCACTCGCCAATTTTGTTGACACTGAGTACAAACGCCAAATTTCGGGAAAAGAAAAATACACTAACAACAACCAGAACAAACTGGAACCAATTTCAGCAAATATTAACTAACGAAATTAGACTGGATGTTGAACTCAAAGAAACTGAAGATTTGGAGGCAGCTGCAAGATATATTACGGAAATGATTCAGAAAGCAGCCTGGGAAAGCACGCCATCACAATTAAGAGAGACGACACTGAAACGAAATTACCACTGCAAATTCGTGAATTGATAACATCAAAACGACAGGCAAGAGGCA
This sequence comes from Cryptolaemus montrouzieri, assembly GCA_013387265.2. NCBI lineage: Eukaryota > Metazoa > Arthropoda > Insecta > Coleoptera > Coccinellidae > Cryptolaemus > Cryptolaemus montrouzieri. The sequence continues at coordinate 143,840,495 of JABFTP020000185.1, forward strand.
GATGGCAAAGATCTCGTAACCCTGCGGACAAAACAGTGTATAATCGCCTAGATAGAAATCTCCACAGAATTCTCCAAGAGCACTCCAACGCACAATTTCAACATCATATTCAGAATATCGACAATAACAGCGATCACAACATCTGGAAAGCTACAAAAAAATATAAAAGACCTGTAACACGTAAACTTCCGATCCGAAAGACAAATGGAGAATGGGCCAATACCGATGAGGATAAATCAAATATTTTCGCATCACACTTATCACAAGTACTCACCCCGGAAGAACCCCATACGGGACACAATGATACAGAAGTTGAGTCTTTTCTAGATATTGCGTGCCAGATGTCTCTCCCCATAAAACCTTTCAAACCTAAGGAAGTTCTTCAGGAAATTAAGAAGCGGAAAAATAAGAAAGCGCCCGGTTTTGATCTGATAACTGCCGAAACATTGAAAAAACTCCCACATAGAGCTATACTTCTACTCAATACAATATTCAACCGAATGATGAGCCTTTCTTATTTTCCGACTGGAAGTACGCAGAGATTATAATGATATGCAAGCCGAACAAACCTGAAAACGATGTGAGATCATATAGGCCTATCAGCCTATTACCAATTATGGGAAAACTGTTTGAAAAACTTCTTCTTAAGAGATTGAAGAAAGATATGGACATATACAAAATCCTACCCAATCACCAACTAGGATTCAGGAACACCACTCAGCCGCCCATCAAATACACCGTGTTATAAACACAATATCAACAAGTCTAGAAGACAATAAGTACTGCACTGCTGTGTTCCTAGACTCATCGCAAGCTTTTGAGAGGGTTTGGCATATTGGTCTGCTCTTCAAGTTAAAGAAACTTTTACCCCAACCTTATTATCTGATATTGAAATCATATCTGACGGATCGATACTTTGCAGTGAAATATGGTGATGCTCTATCTAGCCCAAATAAAATAAAAACCGGAGTACCACAGGGAAGTATACTGGGACCTCTGCTATATGTTATATATACGTCTGACATTCCAGAGAGTCAGAACACCACATTAGCCTCGTTTGCGGACGATATAGCAACATAAACATCTCATCAGAATTCAGCAACAGCTTCCAAAAATCTCCAAGAACACCTGAATGAGCTGGAAAAATGGTACAGAAAATGGCGCCTTATCATCAATGAAACGAAATCAGTCCAAGTCACATTCACCAACAAAAGAGACATATGTCCTCCTGTTGTAATAGATGGTAATCCGATTCCAGTTAAAACTGAAGCCAAATATCTAGGAATACATTTGGACCAACGCCTTACTTGGAAACATCACATCCAAGCTAAGAAAACTCAAATACAGATGAAAATTCGAAATATGAACTGGCTCATAGGCAGAAAATCCAAGCTGTCCCTCGAAAATAAATTACTGATTTATAAAGCCATAATTAAACCGATATGGACATACGGCATTCAATTCTGGGGATGCGCGAAGAATTCAAAGATTCAAATTATACAGAGACTTCAATCCAAAATACTTCGTGCGATCACAGATTCACCCTGGTACGTTTCCAACTTGACCATACATAACGATTTGAAAATCCTTTCGTAAACGAAGAAATCAAAACAAGATATACAAAATATCATCAAAATTTGGAAGGACATGAGAACAGCTACATAGACCAACTAGCAGAAAACAGGTATCTGTAAGAGGCAACACGTTCTATAACTTTGTCCCCAATTAAAAGTTTTTCTATGTCTATGTGTCTTTTACTTACTGCTAGCCATTTTGTCTTTTTCGCATTCAGTTTTATTCCCATTGATCTACTGTGGTCCGACACAGATGTTACGAGTTCAAATCTTTCAGGTTTGTAGCCAGTAGAACTTTGTCATTAGCGTACCTTAAGTTATTGTCCGTGACACCGCCGAAGATTACTCCAACAGCTTCATCATCCTGAGCTTCTCTAAATATTCTTTGTGCATACAGGTTAAAATGCAGTGGCGAAAGAACGCAGCCCTGACACACCCCTCTCTCTATTTCTGTTTCTTCTATTGTCCGCTCTGATGGCTGCCGTTTGATTCCAATACAGGTTGACTATAATGCGGGTATCACACCCATCCAATACTAGATCTTTTAGTATGTCAACTAGCTTATTATGTTTCACGGTGTCGAAAGCCTTTTCGTAATCAAGAAAACAGGCGAGCACATCGAGATTAACATCACGAGAACGCTTGTTCCGAAGCCGCACCGACACCCAAACTGAGAATCGCTAAGGCTTTCCCCACATTTGCGATATATTCTAAGGTGTATTATCTTCAGGAGTATCTTTAGTACGTGACTCATTAAGCTAATGGTACGGTAGTCTTTGCATACTTAGCACTGGGTTTCTTGGGTAGGGTAACAAAAGTTGATTTTGACCAATCTCTGGGTATTATTACTGTTCATTAAGTATTATTCGATAAATCCACCAGTACGGAAAGGGAGTTGTCTTCATTAATTACTTTTAGAACACCTACGTCAATTCCATCAGGTCCAGGTGACTTGCCGCTTTTTGCTACTGCAATAGCATGTTCTACTTCCGCTTTTGTTATATCGATCCCATCATTTAAATTGCTGTAATGGGATGCAGTTCTATCGTCATTAAAAATATTCTGAATATACTGACTCCACTCTTTCAGTCTATATTCTGTTGATGTGAGAATATTGTGGCTTTTATCCATTAGTAAATTACTTTTGTGTTTATAGTTTTCGGCCGTTTATTTTACCTTTTTATGCAAATTGAAAGCGTAGTGTTTTGCATCTAATACCTCAATTTCATCGCATCGTTCAGAGAGCCAGTTTTCCTTTGCTGTTCTTATTTTGGAACGAATTGACTTCTGGACTTTCGAATAATTTTGTGGACACTTACTTCTAAAAGTTCTTCTCGTAATAACTCTAGTTGCCTTTTTTTGCAATCGAAATATCCTTTCAGTTTCGCGTACCGCACTGTTACCCCACAAAATTATACCATATTTAAGGTGACTCTGAAAAAGAGCTTTATAAACAAAGACCAACACTCTAGGAGAGAGGTTATTTGAAAGGCATCGTAATAAAAAATTATGTTCTTGCTCAATTTTTGAGCCAGCTAGTCTACATGAACGCCCCATCGAAGCTTGGGATTCAGATAAAGACCCAAGACCTAGACAGATTCGGCGAAGCCTATTCCACCGTCTCCCTTAAGGGAGAAGAGCACTGATTGAGTCTTTTCATCATCCATGCATAATTTATTTGGGGAGAACCATCGGATTGCAGATAGTCGTGCCGAATCACTCAACGCAACCAGATCAGCAAGTTCAGCACCTCCGACGGTGACAGTGCTATCATCAGCGAATAGAATCGATTCCGCGGAATCCAAGAAACTAGGAAAATCATTCATAAATATCAGAAAAAGGAACTGGCCCCAAAATAGACCCCTGAGTTACTCCCCATTTGATTTAACTCTTTTGGGAAACCTCTCCTTCAAAAAACATCATCTGATAACGATTTGACACTGTTACCATCGAAATGGTACATTCCCAGCTTCTCCAGCAGCAACGAATGCGCAACACAATCGAATGCTTCTGGAGGTCTAGGAAAACTGACAGGAGAAGCGACCCATCCTCAAAACATGAAAGTATATGCCTGATAAAGCGCGTTACCGCATCAATCGTACTCTTTTTACGCCGGAAACCATATTGTCGACAGTTGAATAGATTGTTGTCCTCGAAAAAATCTACAATTTGTTGACTCATAACCTTTTTCAAGACTTTGAAGAAAGCAGGCAACAGTGAAATGGGTCTGAAATTCGAAGGAACATTTTTATCACCCCTCTTGAACAGAGGAACAACTTTGGCAATTTTTAAACAGTCGGGAAATATATTTTCGGTCAAACACCAGTTGATTAGAGTTGTCAGGGGCTAACTAATTGTGTTGAAATTTTTCTTCAACAATATGACGATCGTACCGTAAACATCTTTCGACCTACTGTTTTTCAAGGACCTTATCAAATCCTTCGCAATAATTGAACTTACTTCTCTGAATGCAAAGTACGGCTTTTTTTCGGTCAACTGTTCCATAAGATTTATTGCAATAAAGTTTATATTGGTCCGACGGAACGCTATTTAAGTATACGAATTTCAGAACATCAGAGGGATGTTGTTCATGTTCACAATCCTATGAAACGAAAACTGAATAGCACCGCTCTGGCAGAAAGATTTACATACTTTTAATTTCGACGATGTGGAAGTACTTGGTAGACAGAACATTTTTCAGAAAGGTAGGTTCACGAAATGATTGAAATTAAAAAAGAAGAAAACTCTCTCAACAAAAGATCAGATATTGAAACATAAATACTTCTTATTTCGATCTAATTCGGAAAATTAAGAGGTAGAATAGTTGTTAACCCTCGATTGGAGTCTGAAATTAATTGTTATTGTCACGTTTTCATTTTATCATTGTTTGTCTTGTCGATACGATACGTATTCATCCCCTGCAGACGGGCGGCATGATAATTCAGTCTGTATCGTTCTGTGTTTGGAAGAAGAGAGTAAATGTACCGTTCGTTCGTTCGTTCTTTTATTATTAATGGTGACGCATAAAACCAACTTGTTATATAAGTAACTCTGCTTTCAAATCTTTAAAATTAGTAACTATTCTCGTCAATCATAAATGTTCTTATTGAATTTTTATTTATACATCTGTATGTCATTTTTATGTATGATTTACATAAGTTTGAGACAGTTCTCTGGTTCTCTTGAAAGTATTAGAGAAAATTAGTTTTTCAAATATTTTTAAAAATTTAATATCGATCCCATTGCTAATATTCTTTTAATTGTTTAGAGATGTACAATTTTTAATTTTTTTTATGAATCCTTTTTTATTCTTAGTCTTGTAGAAGATTTTAAATAAATTGAAAAGTCGGAGATTACCTGATCTGGTTTTAGTCATTCGACCTGATATCCACTCATTCAACTGAAGGATAGAACAGACCTTAGCAGCTGCAGGAATTTTGCTCAACCTTGGCCATCACATTGAAGTCGAGAGGATGCAGAAAAACGCTACGCTAGATATACCCTGCAAGAGTAAAATTCGTACTAATATACTGTTCAAAATGTGCCATTCCGTAAGTTGTGGTTCTCAAAATACCTCTACTGAATTCGATTTGTGCTTGTACTATTGGGTCATGAACTCTCCATCTCAAAATGCCTGTGTAACAACTACCCACCATCCTAATTTCTCCTTCACCTCATTGATGACTTTGTCCATTCCCAAAAGTCTTATCTCCCTCGAAAGAAAAATCGACCTAAGGACACTATATATAGTATAATATAATAAAGTGATGGTTTCTCAAATTGAATAAGCGTACTTTCCTAATTGATTTTCATTTCTATTTAATCCAAAAATTGTTTGAATTTATCTTCTTTGGGGTTATTTTTTAACGACGCTCCATTCAGTATTTTAAGAAGCATGTTCGATGTATGTTTACCATAATAACTTGTTTCTTCGGCGAATGAAACGTTCTTGGTTTGGTTAATTTCAGAATAAAATAGTAGTGCTTTTCTGATAATTTGATTGAGGAGGTCGCTACTTGATGAAAATCGATATAAATATTTTCAATGAAATAAAACTATGGTATTTAGATTTTCACTATATTAACAAAACTATGACCGGTTTCACCACACTCTGGCTTCATCAGATAGATACAAACTAATGAACAGAGTTATTCCTTATATTCTTTTCATTGTGTAAAATTTTGGAACTATGATTAAAGTTTTGGTTTTCTTCGAGTAAGAGATTAGAATAATGGGAATCTGATATATGATAATTATAACTACGTTTGTGCTCGGATAATCTAACTTTCAAATTTCTGAAAGTTCTACCAATATAAATTTCAATACAATCCCCGCAAGACAGTTTAAAAACCCTCATCAATTTTAGATTTGCAGTTTCTGATATGTCGGCCAAAAGAATTATCAGTTCGGAATGCTTTATTGAAATTATAATGCGAGAGGAATGATTTTAATTTCAGACTAGGATTACCAATATAAGTTAAGTTGTTGTATTTTGTGTTAGAACTTTTTATACTAGGAAATACTTCTTGGATTGCTTTTTGAAATTTATTGCGTGAAATCATGTTCACAACCATTCTAGGACTGTAACCGGTATTGACTGCTATTTGTTTAATTATATTTTGCTCTTATGCCTGCAAGTTCTATCCACCACTTTTTGACATTCGCCATGAATTAAAAAGAGATTAAACATATCCTCGTTTGAATAATCAGCCATTTTATTATCAATCTGGTGTTTTCAAAAATTTCACTTCAAATTACCAACAATTTTTGTTGAAATATCAAATTCGAATGAACGAAGTTACAAGTACATTAATTTTAGGCACCTGTCAGGTGAGCGTAGCCAGTTCAGCTACTTGATTCAAATATTTCAAAGCATTCTCTGTTAGTTCTTACAAAATCATCAAAATTCAATATATTCCCAAATTATTTCGGAACTATAAGAAATGCGTATAGTACATGCTTATACAATTTCATCTGAAATTTGACGCTTCATCTGATGGCGATATTAAAATTGTCACGTGCAGTTTGAAAAAATTGAGTTATTGCTGTTTGAAAAAGGCCAAATTGAAAAAATCATACAAAACGCAATAAACATTTGACATGTGTAGATTATTTAAAGAATTCCTTGAACCTTCTTCTATCCACCCAAGAAAAATTATGTCTGTGGTGCAGAAGATCTACGAGCTACAATTTTTTTTAGTTTTTCTTAAAAATCGATTTTAGAACAGAGATAATTAAATCTGTCAAAGCTTTGTCAAAGTGCCAACAACTTGGGTATTTTATGCCTTGCTGAAATGTGGGTTCTAGATGTATTATAAAAAAGGTAGATTGCCATTTGAAATAACAAAGTGATGACCCACTTCCGGTATAACCGGAAATGGTATCACTTCGAAAATATTTTACTCCAATTGGAAATCGCTAGTTATGGCCGCGTATAAAATTTCAGCTTGATAGTGTATTAGGAAATTAAAACGTATTTAACGGACGGTCCCGGTGGATATCCCTGTATTATGTTTATATACAAAGAATTCGAAACATTATTGTGAATATTTATGGCGAACCCACCCACCAACACATCGCCTCGACAACACCCTAATTGAAAGAGTTTCATATTCCCAAACAGAAAATAAACCTATTGCTCCCTCTGCTTCTTTCATCGAAATCAAATGATATGGCATCCGCACGTATGAAAACGCATCGAGAGCGATCTCGTATCTTCTTTCATATGGAAAACCTCATACACAAACTTTGGAAGTACTGAAAACCCTCTTTGGTTCAAGTTTACAATCAATCGTCAATCGCTACACGATCAAGAAAACGAAATATTCCGCTCGGATAGTCGGCCAATATGCGGAATCACTGGAAGCGAATGGATCGATCAATAATGTTTTTCTAGAGATAGCCAACCAAGGATAATTGGTTTATTTAGTGTAAGTATCTATTCAGTTCACGAAAGCTCCGCACTGCTCATACCATCGTAAGAAGCCAGCAGCTGTGGAAGAGGTTGAATATTTCGCCGTTTTTCCATTGTTCAAAAAAACTTATTTCGTAAATAACTAACTAATTTTCAATTCGAAATGGAAACAGTGGAGCTACTAAAAAAACGAATAATTTGTAGTTTCTAATAAAGTTGAATAGGGTTTAATGAGTCTGTTCGCATTACGTCTTTTTAATTTGAGCCTAATTAATTTAATTCCTCAGTTAATCTCTATCTGTTGAATGAAATTTAAGAAACTCTGATGAAATTTGAAAAAACTAAATATCAAAGGATTTGCTCAGATATTCACTATATTAGAAGTCGAAAAATGTCGTATATTTCTGTAGACATTTTGAGCCTCTGTTTGGGGATAATACAATATATTGTTCCAAAAATATTCTATTTACTGGGTAAACACATCAATCTTGATGTGAAATGAATGTCTGTATTTTGAGCAACGTGTTTCGCTGAAATAAAAAGAGGCTACCCATCTCTGAAAAGCCATTCTCTGTGAAAACGAACTCGTGTCCGAATAATTCGTTGATTAAAGGAAAAAAGCAATAAATCAATTATCAGTAGCTGGCTGGATTCGTGAAAAGCTTTATCAGCCATTCCATTTGCTCCGACTTAATCTAAATGACAAAATGAATTCTTCTGCTTGACTGGTTCTCACCTCCCAGATTCTTTCAACTGTATCTCCATTTCTTTTTCATTCAATTAATATATCTAATCGATTTCGATTTGAACCCAGTGGATCTCTCCGAACAATTCGCTCTCTTTTTGTTAGAACTGTAACTAAATATACGAGCAAATTCGAAGATATAATTTCATTCCATTGATTGATCCTCTTCAATAAAGAGTAGAAATTCAATTATTTCTCAGCACTTCGAAGGACACAACTCCAGACACTTCAATCCTTTATGGACGAAGAAGTTGAATGGATAGGACGGTAACTCAAAACCCGTTGAAGTAGAGAGAGCAGCCAACAGCTCGATATTTCTTGAATTTTTTTCATTGGAAATATTTTCAACTGTCTTTAAAGAATGTACTCAACTGAGAGAATTATAGGTGAAAGCTTTCGCTATTTTATTTTTAGTATATTTTGCTTCACGTAGCTACTGATAGGAGACACCTATATTATAGGGTAAAAGTTTCTGATATAAGGAATGTTTTCAACTGAAACCTCTATTGGTCAAAAAGTTTTAGATTTGAGGGTGTAATGTTCTACTCAATATTTTCTCATGAGTGTCAATTTCACAGTCAACATTCACTTAGTAGGCAGCTACAAAATTTATATCGAAGAAATTTCAGTAGTAGCTCAGAATGCCTCGAAGCCAGTATTTGGCACACTTTATTTTCATTCGTTATGAAATTATAAGGAAAAAAAGGTTGACAGGAGACCATTTCAAGACTTATCTGTTCTCGGTATTTTGTCACAGTTGAAAAATTAATAGAATACCAGCAGAGAAAACAGACCATGTGCGTTCCTTAATCAGGTATCTAAACTCGCATCATGCCTCCTACGATTGCCCCTAAAGTGTGAGCATAGGAAATGTAACAGGGGAACCATACTATCTTGCATATAATTCAGTAAACGAGTGAAAAAACTTGTGGAAAAAACTCGTTTCCCTGTCGCTATTGCACTAGCAATAGCTTGTCTGTTCTAATGGTGTGTGTGTCGTGTTTACAAAAAGAGTACCAACAATTTTTCTGCTCAGCAGCTTCATTCTCTCATTGTCATCTTGCACTCCTTGGTTTCCAGGACTTCTTTACGAAGACAAGGGTGGAAAGGAAGGGGGATTGGGTCAGGAAAAATCAGTAATAATGGAAAAAGAAAAACAGCAGAAAAACATTTCATCAAAACGTACCTAACTCTTATATGTCTAAACTCACTTGAATCTGAGAACTCAACTAATGCTCCTTTTGGGAATGAAGCCCTACATGGGTGTAGCCCTTGTCTTATCAACATACACCATGGAAAAAAAAGATGTATAAGGAAAAATCTTAATAACTATAGCTACTCTATTTTGAAATTTTTTCACTCAGCAAGAACTGCAAACAAAATCCTTTTGTACTTCTTGTATTTCTCTAGACAAATTTTATGATATTTCCAATACAATGCATGCCCTTAATGCATTTCTTTCCTGAGTTAATACTTAAGGCACAAGTGTAACACAGTCCAGTGATTGTCTTCTATAGATTTGGATCTACAGTCGAAACTGACGTAATATCCGATAGTTGTTATAAGCAATACATAGCATAAGTATGTAGTTATATTATCATAAGTACTTATGTATCTTATATAGAATGAAATAGTGTTTTCAAATGAAATATCAAAAAAGAAATGAAAATGGTTTTGAGAAATAATTGGAGATACAAGATGCACTATAAGACTTACACTAGTTTTCAAAGTAATCAGTCATTTTAGTCTGTTTTTTGTAAGTCCACTCTAGAATATGTTTTGCATTTTACGTTTCATAATCCTCAAGTTATGAGTATCATCAGTATTAAACTGGTCGTTAAAGGTAACAAATTTTTGCGCAACTGTTTTAACGCTAAGAGCCTCGGAAATTGTTGTTGGCCTAAACTGTTCTTCAGGGTCTTGCTGGTCTTCGTTTTCTTCGTCAGTGTTACGATTGTTACTCTCAGCTCCTACCAGAATTTCCTCCTCCGTAGCTAAGGAGCACACAGTGGCTTTGTCATCTAATCCAATAAATTCCTCTATCTCAATTATTCGTTCTGTACTAGCAGATCTTTGCAACAGAGTAACCAATTGAGCGAGTGGTACTTCTTCATCTGTGGGAGATCTATCATTCGCGCTTGCGGAATATCATCGTCGTCCTCCGCTTGTGATGGAGAGCTCTTTGAAACCTGCATGGCGAAAGCAGTTGGCTATAATGGTCTGTATGACCTTTTCCCAAGCTTCCGATATCATTATAATTGCATCCAAAACACAAAGACTTTTTGTATCTTTCTCGTTTTCAATATTCTGTATCATTGGTAGCACTTAAAGTTTTTTGTATTGTGTTTTTAAAGCTTATCTCACACCTTGGTCTATGGGCTGTAAAACAGAGTACATTGGGCGGTAAAAGCACAAGCTTTATGCATTTCAGATTGGAGACTACAGGATGAGCAGGACAGTTGTCTACTAGGAAAAGAATACTTTTTCCTCCAGACTACAATTCTGCATCCCAGCTACGCAGCCATTTTTCAAAAATTTGCGATGTCATCCAGGACCTAGTGTTGTTTTCATAAGTTACAGGCACCAACGCGGTTTTAAGTTTTCTTTTGCATGAATCAATCTTGTTTGCCGCAACCAATACTGTAATTTTTGTTTTGGACAACTTTCCGCCCCTGCACTCCTCGCCTTTGAATTTATGTGTTTTGTCAGGAGTTAAATTGTAAAACGATCCGGTTTCATCAGCATTGAGGATTTGCTCTGGTGTGTATCCTGAGCACAGCGCAGGCCACTTATGAGAGAGCCACTCTTCACTCACTCCTTCAGGAACGTCAGCTGCTTCACCGCAAACTTTTCCTTTCACAATATTATAACGAGCACGAAAACGTTGTACCCAAGACGACGAACACTCAAAAATTTTCTTACCCATAATACGAGCAAAGTCGTTGGCTTTTTGTTGCAGAATTGGACTACGTATTGGGATGTAGTTTGCCTTCTGATGTTTAAACCATGTTAATAAAGCATCTTCCATAACTTTATGTTCACTTGCCCTCGATTGTTTAAGTTTCAAACAGTTGTTGTCGAAAAGAACTTTCATTTTATATCTATTCTTCCAAGTCGTACATATTGTAGAATGTAAAACTCCACACTTCTTTGCAATTTCACTATTTGACTCGCCATTTTCTAATCTCCATATGATATGAGATTTTCCTTCAATAGTAAACACTTTTCTCTCTTTTGTGACATGGTAACGCATAAATACACAGTCATATCAAAGGCAAAACTTATAAATCAAGCTGTCACTCATGCAGTCAGTAAGCGCACTAAACAATAAATATGCGAGGTTAAATGGCCGGGAACAGGTTCGAGTGAGCTGGGAGAAATATCGTAGGTAATAATAAGCCTGAATATTACCTCAATGCTTAGTAATAAGATCTAAGATCGTTCGTATTGTTTTATTTTGGTAGGACTAAATGCGGTTGTCGTTATAGTCGATGAATATCAATAAAGTTTCGTCGTTATAAGCGATATGTCGATATTTTCCATGTTGTTATAGGTGGTATGTCTACTGAATAGTTTACTAAAGAGTCGGACGGGACCTTACAATCTGGTTGCAATAACCGATCGGTCGTTGTAAACGATGTCGTTATAATCGGTTTGACTGTTACAACCTCCAAAACAACTTGTGAACATGAGTGTTGTACTATTTCGTTAAGAATTATCACCACTCTTTAATTTTCTCTTCACTAATTTAATTTGCTTACATACTTATGCTATGTATTCACTTATAACAATATTTTTTTCAGTAGTTAAAGTTTTTGTTCTGTTTCTGCTCTCAATATTTTGACCTCTTTTTACATCTAACTTCCTTACTAACTTCTCTAAATCATGTTTTCTGATTTCAAAGATTTATTATTGATACACTCCTCGTTCTTCTTCGCTTTCTTCAGCTCGATCTTGTACTTTGCGCCCTTCTGATCATCAAATTCTTTTCTCCATCCACTTGTTGTTATAAAAAATGGAAGTCTTTCCATGAAGCTCTTCGAATTTTTTTGTTTTCTATGCGGAATTTCCGACCAATTAAGATAATTCCGTAATGAGTCGTTTTCATTAATTATCTCTCGGAGAAAAATTGTAAGACACTTTGGTCTCCAATTAACTCGGCGCAATCAAGCGCAACGGGAATATTCGCAATGTCGAAAAGTGATAGTTCCTCTGCAGTTTAGCATTTGTCTTCCATTGTTATCGAATAAGCATACGATGTATCTGATATTTCCATCTTTTTGGTGTCAGTTGCATTTTTAGCAATGGTCGTCTTGTATTTTTTTGTCAATAGAATTATTTCCTTCTCTGCCTGTATTCTTCCATCACTTTGTTCTGGTCGCATTCCATCCTTGCTTCTACCATTGACAAGAGCTTTCCATAGTCAGTAAAGAATGTCGCTGCTTTTTTCTGATGAGTCAGCATCCTCATATGATTCACATTTGGAAATGGTTGCCTCTCAAACAACATCTAGAAATTGTTGATAATTCAGGAATTCTTCAGCATCATCGTTTCACCATCTTTCATCACTTGGCTTTCACATATTCTTCCCGAACATTTTAGAAAGAAAATAAGCCATATACGCGAAAACCATTTTCAATCGTTGTGCCATTTATACTATCAACTACTCTTTTCAGAATTGGGGCAAATCTATATTTCTTTATTCATTAAACTGTTGCTGTGGATTTTACAATCGCCAGTGTATGAGATATATTTTCGGTCATTCTTGATTGGTCGAAACGTTGCCATATTCGTAGGTTGTAGGAAACAGGTAGAATTTGGATTAAGGATAATCAAAATTATCTGTATTTTACGACATAACTCACTCAGATAAAGCGCCTTGTGTGTTATATGGCCATCGACAAATAGAATCGTGGGGAAAACTACTCCTTTTCTATTCAAGTCTTCATCAAATACGTTGGCAATATATTCATAAAATAGCTCAGATTGCATTTAGCTTTTATCGCTATAACCAATACCCCAACTACCTGTTTCAATAATAGTTTTTGGCATTTGAACGTGACTGTTCAGTTTGGAAGGTCCTGAGCCAATTTGATGAACATCTTTCGCTCCCATAAGGTTATCTCTTCTTCATAGGTTGAAACGAGGGAAGGCCCATGATTACATTTTTTTAATTTTTCTGATAACCCATACTGTTGGATTTTTCTTCGAGTTATTTTGATATTCCTTGGTTTATAGCTTTCATTGCATGTTCCACTGTGCTCTCATCATATATCTTTATATACATTCTTCCATCTTGAACTTAAGCATTATAGACCAGCTGCAAATGAAGAAAAAGGAGAATGTGATTCAGAGAACGTTTTGGAGAAAAATCGAAATGTGTATGTCATTTAATGGAATCGAAAACGAAATATTTATAACTCAGATTCATGATTGTCCCAGAAAAAGCCCTCAAAACGAAGAAAGAAACAGAAAGTACTTCGTTCTGATTGCACACAGAAATTTAGCTCACTGCCAATAATTGGTGATCGCAAATTTCGACCCAGTCCAGTCATTGTAATGGGGTTGCCATCGCTAGCTACTGGCAATAATTCTTATAGTAGGCACCCATGTTATTAACGGGTAAGTATACGTAAAAGGTTAGATTTAGAATAAAAAATCTAAATGATTATTGATATAAAATATGGAATTCAATTTTTAATACCATTGTTGAAAAAGACTCCTAGAAATGCAACATATCTGAGCCCCTTAACGAAAATGTGAAAATAACCGTAGTTTGCAAACAGCTGAAATTTAAACACTTGTTTTGTGACTCACGGGAAAACCGGCAACTGAATTTTATTGGAAGTATATCGCACATGACATGAAGAATATTATTCGCTGGAAATTTGAATTGAGTCGTTCATAAAAACTTATTTATTGCTTGTTTTATAGGAGAGTGCCAATAACAGGTCTAAGTGCCGAGTACTGGGTAGTTTACTCTATATCTAGCTAGAATAGAACAGTGATAAGTTTTTGAAGATCTTGTTGTCTCTAAAGTATACTGCTCTAAGATTAAAGCGAATCTGCGCTCGCACCAACTCTAAGAGAGTTATTAAAGTACGTTTATGCATTCAAATCTGCGTATTTGAGAAGATCTACTGTTCCATATTGAAAAGTAAATAAGCAATGATACTACTATAAGAACATAGTTTAACAGTTCAATTGAGTTTCGTAGAGTGTGTGACCGTGTATTGTATTAGTATAGTATGGATTTACTTTCTGGGGTAGTTATTTCAAGTTTAGCAATGACTTGCGGCAAAGAAATAATTATACACTAATCCTCGGTATTGATTCTTCGATTTCGAAGATGAATTTTGCTTACATGATATATATAGAAAAGTTGGATAAATATTATGAGAGTAATGCTCCGTCAGATTACTTCTGCATCATAACCATTATTTATTGCGATCTGTTTTATCAAATTCAATTCTTTGAGATCATTTTCACTAGACATCCGTGTGCTTAAGAGTCAATGTATATAGCTATTAATTGCTGCAATTTTATGTTGGTAAGGATGTGCCGATGTATAATGAATTGTGATATTATTTGTTTATTATTTGATCTTGTTATCGTTAAGTCTTGAAAATTGATCGAGTTGTTCTGTTCTATTTCAGAAGTGAATTTTATGTTTGGGTGTAGGTGAAATTTTCGAATACAGTGAACTGTCTTTTTGTTCCTTTGAAACACAATAATGTCATCGACATATCAATACCAATATAGAAAATGTTTACTAAACGGGTGTTTATAAATAGTATTTTCCAGTTTATCCATGAAGATTTGTGTTAAAAGAGCGCTTAAGGGGTTTCCCATTGTAAGTCCCTCATTACTTTAATAAAATGAGTCGTGAATGAAAAATGATTTTGAGATATGCAAACATCTATTAAAGTCATAATGTCGTATTTGATTCGTGGATTCGTCATATTTTGTGTTAACAAATTATTGATTATATTATACGGATTTTTCGGTGGAATACTTGGAAACAAATTCTCGACATCGAAAGACACTAACTTAGTATTACTTGGAATGAAAATATTTTCTATTTTTCTTATCAAATCATTTGAATTACGTATTGAAAAAGACGGTTTAAAATTACAAAATTTTTTCAGAACATGTATTGAATATTTTGGAAATCTTGAATGCTGGGGCATGTGTGAATGATACCACTGGTGTTATTATATAACCATTTTTGTGCAATTCAACTATAAAATAAAGTTGAGGTGGTACAGGATTCGGTAAGACGAGTTTAAATTTTTCGAAATCTGTAATGATGGATTGTGAATTCTTAATGACTGTCTTCTCTTCCTTATTGAATTTGTTAGTTGAATCTTGGGCTATAACTCAATAATTGGAATCATTCATGAAATCTAATGTTGTGGAAATAATTTAATTCGATGTAGATTTTGATCTTATATTTTTGATTAATATGTGATCTCTAATTGGTCCATTAAAATTTTTGAGGTTTTCTTCCTTAATCGCGGACGCAGTTTGGTGTTTCAACTATTTTTTTCAACACTTCTGAGGAAATTTTCAGTATCTATTGCTAGTTGTTCAAAGTTTGATGTATGATGTTTAGGGTAAATATTGTGTTTGAATCCTTTCTCCAATAATACCGTCTCAACAATAGTGAAACTTGTTTTGGTTAAGTTCATTAATCTTTTGAAAAATTGATGATTTGAAAAGTTGGTATTGATTTCTTGAATTTTAGGTTTATTTCCAAGAAGGTTATTAAGTTTGATCAATTGGATTTTATATATACTCTAGATAATTTTATTGACCGTTTTCAATTTATCATAAACCTTCTCATACAGATCACATTCATTATACATCGGCACAATGTTACCAACGTAAAGTTGCACCATTTAATAACTATATACATAGCACACCGATGTCTAGTGCAAATTATCTCAAAGGATTGAATTTGATAATACAGATCGCAATAAATAATAGTTATGATGCAAAGTTAGTTAGCAGCATATTATATAAGAAAAACGAAAATTAGCTTTACAAACATATATATCCCATCGGTGAACATCAAGACAACAACTTCGATAGTTTAACATAAGTACGCAATATAAGCAATAATGTGAAATCCCTTCTTTAAAATTCAAATTTTAATATAGCGTTCAAAACATCAACAAATTCAGGTTTATTTATCAGAAATTATAAGTCTCCAATTAATAAAGAAGATAATCATGTATGGACGTGCAGGTGCTTATAGATTGGAATTTGCAGATTGCAATTGTTTTTACATAGGTAGAACAGGAATAAATATCAATGTTAAAATCTCAGAACATCAACGCAGATTCATAAATCGAAAAACTGATTCGAAGTATTCAAATCTTCTTAGGAAAATGGTCACTCTTTCAATTCAGAACTTGAAATCCTACATTCTGAGAATAGAGGTATGAAACTCAACCTTCTGGAAGTACTTGAGATTAATAGATTTAGGTATTCACCAGAAATCCTTAATGATCAGTAAGACATAAATAACTCACCCATATTGAACTTGTTTCCTAAACACTTCTTCAAATACAGATAACTCTGAGTGGATTGCCTCTTTAATCTATGTAAGTATATGTTAGTAGGATATTTTTATCGACAAGCAGGTTACTTTTTACCCCAACTATTAGTTGAGAGTAGAAATACCTACAATTGTTTACCATACACATTAAATTGATGATACAGCTGTATTTAGCTAAGATCATACTTCTAAATTTCTATGTGAATAAATTTGTCAGCGAGTTTTTCTGTGCTAGTATTACTCATACGGAAATTACATAAATTCTTGAAATACAAAGGAAACGCTGTTTCAATAATAAGCTTTTATCATAACGTAACAATACGTAAGTACTGTGAGATGTTTACATAAGTCATGTAAGGGAATGTTCACGTTTTGTTTTAGGAAGTGATAAATGCCTCGTCGCGCTAAAGTGAAACATTTGGAATTGAACAATGCTGATTTCATTACAGCCCACATTTCGTACTCGAATAATATACAAAGCGTCTGAGTGTTTGAAATTAAGTTAAACAACGTTTCCAAAGACAAAATGAGGTTTTTTATGACTCGATATTTAACCCGATGTTTTTACTATTTCTTTTGAATAACTTTTATTCTCAAATATTAATAATTGTTTTTTATTTTCAGGTGAGTTTATCCTCTAGGACTTTTTACGGTGAGGTAAATATTATAAATTAAACCAAATTGATATTTTCCAACTGCTATTTACAGGGTGTTTAAAACAGACACGACTATTTTACGGAGGTGATTGCTGAAGTCATTTCATGAAAAAAGTGCATACAAACATAGGTCTGAAAACACTTCGTTTCCGATTTACAGAGCGTTAAAGTTTTCATTCTCCTCAAACCGCTTGAGATATTGAGTTAAAATTTGGAAGGTGTCGAAAACTTTTAAAGACGCATAATTTTCAATATGAAACAATATATTGGGCGCAACGCAGGTCATTCTCGAAGAAAATACTAGGACGCTATTGATTTTCTCAAAAATATGAAATACTTTTGAATTTACCAACTATTTTTCAAGATAAACATTCATTTGACATTTTTTGAGTAAAGGTTGAAAAGTTTTTAGGAAAACTTGCGATTCCATTGATAATAACTATTCTATGCTCAGTCATAGATGGGTTCGAAAATTTCATTAATTGAAAATCTATTGAATTTGAATTTGAAATCGGCTATCATGAATCGTTATACGTACGCTTAGATGACCGACATGCACTTCATGTATGGACGTGCAGACGGAAATGCATTAGAGTCTCGGTGGTTGCACATTGAAAGATTTCCAATCCGTATTACTCCCGATAGAAGCCTTGTAGGTGCCTCCGACCAAACTAAGCACAAAACGTACTCTGTGCCTATCTCAGCCAAGGGTTTATATATCTGTGCATTTTGGAGACTCGCTATCGTTTCTTTCGCCGACCTTATCGAGTCTACTTCTTCTCCGTAGATCGTCTGCAGCACGCGTTGCAACGAGTCGACTCTCTAGAGAACTCACGCCGTCGGCGTTATTGCCAAACGGCCGTTGTCTATCAGCAGAATAGTTGTTTTATTTAATCTTCATTTACGTTCACGACGAATGTTTTTGTGAATGATCGACATTACATGGTTCGTAATATGAAGGAGCAGGAAGGACAAGGGAGTAAGAACGTTTGTGCTGAAAATGAGGTTCTTGCAACAGTTCAAGACGATCCTGGTTCCTCCACTCATAAAATTGCTGACGCTTTAGGTGTCAACAATGGAACTGTTTCTTAAATTCTGCATGAAAATTTGTTGTATCCGTTCCACCTACAACACGTACAAGCACTTCTCACCGATTTTCCGCCAGTATTTTGTATTGTCAATGAATTCATATTTTTCTTCTAGTAGATGATTTGCATAGTAAGAATCGGATTTTTGTTCGTCAAAGCTGCATTTATGCTCAGATAACTTATTATTGAAACTTCTCTAAGTTTGACCGATATAAATTTGATCAGTTTATGAACAATGGATTTGTTTCCTTGATGAATTTCGGATTTACATTCTTCTATATACACTCCCCCAAATATTGTCGCATCACCCAACTTTTACGACAACACTATATAAACTTTTAGGTTGGTCATTCAAGAGTCGCTTGGTAACTTCCAGAAGTGTAAAATAAGAAGATGTCATTCAAAAGAAATGAGTTTATAGTGGAAAATATCAATAATTTTCGAATTAATGAAAAATTGAGAAATTCAACCATCTTCAAACATTCGCGAAGAGACCAATCAACTAGCATCGAATGGTTACTAATCATTTTCAACATCGAAAGTTTCCTCTCCGCGCCCAAATTACTGCCAGTATACTTCTCGGAGACCCTCGAAGAAATCTTGGATGTCCTCTTGAGTCACTGAGTTTCAAATTTCAGGAAGGAGATTTTTCTAGTTATTGGACTGTTCTACAAGGAACCCTACGTTACTGAATTTGCCACCCCAGGTTATCCCAAACATTTTCTATGGGATTCAAGTCGGGACTTCTGGCTGACCATCTTAAAATATCAATTTCGGCATTTTCCAGAAATCCTGTGAATACTCTAGCTGCATGAGGCCGAGCACTTCTTATAAATGAAGTTTTCGCCAATCAATACGCCAAAAGGTACAACATGGGGTTCAAGGATATCTGCAATGTATCTGGCCGCTGTCATTCTTCCATTATTCAGTAGGACTAACTCAGTTCGACCATGGAGAGAAATTCCTCCCCACACCATGACTGAGCTCCCTCCGAAGTTTTCGGTTTGCCAGATATTGCATTGCTAATACCGTTCCCCATGTCGTCTGTATACAGATATGCGTCTATCATTTGATACTAGACAGAACCTGGACTCGTCGGAAAAGAGAACATTCGACCATTCTGGAATACCCCAATTTGCATGTTCCCTCGCAAACTGAAATCTTGCAACTCGATGCTCTCTGGTGGGACGCGGGCCGGTAGAAGCCTTCGTTGGTCTGATATCGTCTTCTTCTGAGCCTGTTCCTAACAGTTTGCAATGAAATATGCACATTTCTGGAAAGTGCAAGTTCATTTTGTAGCATTTTACCCGTACAGTGCCGAACTCTTAGTGCAGTTAAAGGAAGCCAATGATCATCAACTGGTTTTGTTATCTGATTTCTTCCCTCTCCGGCCCTTCTTTCATATTTCCCCGTTTCGTGGAACCGATTTATTGCTCTTGAAATGGTGCTTTTGTTAACGTTCAACAAGTTAGCCACGTAACGTTGGCTTCGCCTCTCCTCTAGAAGTGTACAATTCTCACCACTTCATGATCACTCAAATAGCGTCCAGAACGTTCAGCAGCCATTACAATAGATTCAAAGATTCGAAAATCAACAAAAAACATAGAAACTTGCATTGATTTAGCGTGAAAACTGAAGAGAAATTGAATGAATACTGATAGTCAAATAAACTCATTCTTGTTTCAGACGTGTTTGAGATCATATGGAAAAATTTGTTGCTACATAGATAGAATTTTTTTCCCCTCATATGTCCAAAAACATATGTTGACAAAGAAACTGCGATATAGCTGCTTTATGGATTGTGGATTTCAGAATATTAGGTGATGCGAAAATTTTTGTGATGTGTGTATTTGTCTAGATAGTAATAGTTAGCTTTATTCAAATTATTATTAGTTTAGATTAAGCATTTTATTAACAGCATTTTCATTCTTAATACGTGGAAAACCCTTAAGAATTGCATGTTGAAATTTCGAACATTGGAATTAAATAGACATTATATTCTTGAAATTTACCAATTAATCAATTAGACCAATATTCGTATTTTTCCTTTTCAAATGCAATAAGTAAAGGCAGTTCGTCCTTCTGAATGTGGTGTGCCACATTGTGGTGAAACACGTTTGTGACTATAATAAAAATGTGAACATCATTGTTTTATGAAAAAAAAAAATAATATTCACAATATGAAATTTACTGTTTATCAAGGCATCAGAAACATAGAGATGCAGCGTGAAAAAAATATATAGAATAAGTTTAAAATGCACAAGCATGTCAATAATTCATGTTTTCCATCTTCTAATGGAATTTATTTGTATTCTAATGACATGAAGCATATAGCGCATCCACTTTCAACTCACAAACGACAATATATTCTCGAAGTTTCAAGTTGGGCTACAATATTTATGGAAAATATTTTCGGAATCGAGACACTCTCGGTTCTTTGGAAATTGGCACAATCTTTGTTATTTCTGACAGTGTACTGAGTTCTTTCAATTTTGCCGAAGAAAGATGAGATATACATAGATATACAGATTTCCTTTCAAATTTTCAAAATGTTACTATTCGTAAGTATATTGCTGCTACTCAATCAACACAGGAAGGATGATTAATTGGAACGTCAAACATCTCCAGTTATCTACAGCAAAGGGTCTTCTAAAATCACACTCCGAGTCGACTAATTTTAATGGAAGATTCAGTTTTTTCCAATGCCATTACAACAAATAAATCTCACAAGATCATAATTCGCATCGAATGTTTCGTATCACATAGACTGTTCGAAAATAAATGAGAATGGTGGCTCTGGCCATCTCGATTCACCGATTTAATTTTCCTGGTTGTTTTCTAGAGGGGTCAAATAAAGTTTATAACAATGAACCATGAAACCTACAAAATTCTATCCAGTGAATTCATATATCATTGAACTCTTTAGATCGCCATTAAAAAAAGAGCAACTAATACGGCAGTTGGTGAAAAAAGCAATATGCATTTGAATGAAAACAATTCAATATTACGTACCTTGTCAGCAGTTTATTGAGAAACTTTCATTCAAGTGAAAATTTTCCATTTTGACATATTGATAAACACCTCAAAAAAGCCTAGGGAACACTTCTGAATGTCGATATATCGTATCCAGAACGATCAATATGGATGATTTTTTTTAGGAAATGAACACCTGCATCAATTTCTCACCAAATTATGTAGAGTGCCACAACAGATTTCAGTTTTTTTTTTTTAAACTAAAAATGCAGCAGATGCGACGCTGCTTTATATAATCATTTCATGTATTCAGTGTTTGAAATCAGTTAGTTGGCACTTTGTTTCTGTTGTGAGTACAAATAAAAGATTCAAATTTTGTGATTCGACCATGGAAAGACGACATTTGACTAGAGAAGTGATGTTACGAGCCGTTGGCATGCTCCTAGATGGGAGCTAACAACGGGAAGTATCCAGGGTTCTGGGAAGTAGCCCAAGTATCATAAACCGTTTATGGTCGCGTTTCAATGAAACAGGTAGCGTAGAAGAACGCCATACAGGTCGTTTCAGGATTACTACAGTCGCCCAAGACCGATTTATGGTTTTACAAGCCAGAAGAGATCGTACTACCACAACATCTCAATTAGCTCAAGAGCTATCACGAGTTCATAATGTACAAATTTCCGACCAAACTGTGAGAAATCGACTGCACGAAGGTTAACTCCACTCCAGACGTCCTTTAAGAGTTCCACAACTGACCCATGGAAATCGCGCTGCTCGTTTAGCTTGGTGCCAAGAACACGTAAACTGGGATCAAGAGAGGTGAGCCACAGTTCTCTTCAGTGATGAATCTAGATTTAGTTATTATCCCGATTCGGGAAGAATTCGAATATGAAGGGAACCTGGAAAGCAAAACCGACTCCAGTATGCTCGAGAAATTGTTAGACAGGGAGGTGGATTAGTGATGTTTTAGGGAAGTATACGCCTTGGTGGAAGAACTGACCTCGTTTTCATACAGAACAACCTCATGGGAAATTCTTACGTAAATGAGAAGTTTGACCTGTAGTGGTACCGTATCTCCAAACAATGGGTCAAAATCCACTCTTTCAACAAGATAATGCCCCTCCTCATCGTGCAAGAGTTGTCTTGAACGTTCTTGAAGAGAATGATATCGATTTTCTACCGTGGCCATCCTGCTCCCCAGATCTGAATACTATCGAGCATGTGTGGGACACCCTAAAAAGAAATCTCCTGCATCAAAACGTCTTCCATCATGAACATTAGCTTCGATTATCAGTTCAGGGGGCTTGGAATGACCTAGGCCAAAACGTAATAGACAATTTAAAATTGAGCATGCCGCGACGATGCCAAAGTGTCATTTATAACAGAGGTGGACCTTCTGGGTACTGAAAAATATAAGTGCTTCCATATCGTGATACAATTCAATTCAATGATTGAATGAGGTTGCAATGATATGAAAAAAAATGTCTCGTTTGAAAACACTGTGTTTTTGATGTTCAAAGTTAGTTAAATCGGCGTGTGATATTGTGTTGTAAACAACTTGAGCGGTTTGACATTCCCGATTAGGCATCCATACAAATGAAATTTACGAAACAAGACGACGAGATCAAGAGAAATTAGAAAATGAAAGATGTCAATTATATTATTCCGAAAAAATCTCGTCGAGAATATTGAACTACTGGGTCCGATGAAGGATTTATATAATCATCTACAGAAGAAAATGACAATCAATTCTGGTCCAGTACTAGATTCGATCATCTAGCACTTCATTACACAAAAACAGTAATAAATCTACTTAACTATGTGAACTGAATTTCTTCATGACGAAAGCCTTTGACACTCTCATTCCTGTATTGATGTTTGATAATGTTATAGTTTGTATATTTGGAAAAATAACAATTAATATAATTTTTTTAATTGAAGCTCACAGTGATAATTTCAGTGTTTGCGCAAGTCTGGAGCGTAAGAAATCAATAAGATATACTCTCATTGACTGTATTCAGTCTTAAGAACCCAATTTGAATCTCCAACTTCAAGTGTTCCTCACAAAATTCCATTTTTATTTATTGCGCTCTACCATGAAGGAACTGAAGTGGCTCTGTTGAGGGGAAATCAATTGAAGGCTACACCATCTAACGACCTTCAATGCGTGAAGCGAGTCTCCGGGATTCCTCAAACGTGGATAGCGTTTAAATAGCATAAAAAAGCTTTTTCAGCGGTTTTCTTTGAGTTTTCTGGTGCATCTCGATTAATGTCTTCCCGAGACAGGACCGTATTACATCGATGAACATTTTTTGTGAACTTGTTTGTGTGTTGTTCGGTGTTGAGAAGAAATATGAAGGCGTTGATAATTCAACTTCAGAGTGATCATTAGTGAGCTAGAAAAAATGTCGCAATGTTGAATTCGGAAATTTGGAAACATAAACTGTAAGAATACATACTTTTTAGAACCATAATTTACCAGGCGTACCGAAATGAAAATAAAATATTCTATAATGATATTAAGTCGGCCGTTATGAAGTGATGTCTGATCATCTTACGGTGATTTCGGTTTACTTTGTAATGAATGTCACAAAATTAGGTGGAGAATATTTAATTTACAAACGTTATAGCTATCTAGATATTTCTGTCATCATCAGATGTTTACAAATTGTGAGTTTAAACTAAGGTATAGTTGTACAATTTGTCTCAAATATAGAAAAACAGGTTTTAATTATATAGAGAGAAAAAACAACAAGTTTTCTCTATTGGAAGTAAGATTTTGCTGTCATTGAGATGAGTAAGATTTTTTCTATTGTGTATAGTTTTGAAATTTTCAGGGATTCTAGGTAATTGAGTTTATTGCTTTTCGAAGCACGATAAATAATGTTTAGATTATCTATACTAAGGAAGCGGTGGTTGTTATCTAAGCAATGCTATGCAATGGTAGAGTCATTTTTATTTCTACAAAAAGAGGAATGATGTTCTTTGTACCTGATACGAAAAAATCTTTCTGTCTAACCTATGTATAGACCGTGACAATTAAGGCAACACAGTCCGTATACTCCTGAATTGTTCAATTTGTGAGTATTGTCTTTGGCATTGAAAAATAATTGTGATAATTTACATATAGATAATGCGAAAAAATCTTCCTGTCTAACCTATGTATAGACCGTGACAATTAAGGCAACACAGTCCGTATACTCCTGAATTGTTCAATTTTTGAGTATTGTCTTTGGCATCGAAAACTAATTGTGATAATTTACATATAGATAATGCGAAAAAATCTTCCTCTCTAACCTATGTATAGACCGTGACCATTAAGGCAACACAGTCTGTATACTCCTGAATTGTTCAATTTGTGAGTATTGTCTTTGGCATTGAAAAGTAATTGTGATAATTTACATATAGATAATGCGAAAAAATCTTTCTGTCTAACCTATGTATAGACCGTTACAATTAAGGCAACACAGTCCGTATACTCCTGAATTGTCCAATTTGTGAGTATTGTCTTTGGCATTGAAAGATAATTGTGATAATTTACATATAGGTTTGAAGGCATTTTTTATGTTCTGACTTGACATTTGATTTGCTACTTGCTGTAAATTTGGACCAAAAAAGTTATGGGAGAGAATTTTTGAATATTGTTATTTGGTTCAACATGGAGATATATACTATTGAAAGCTAATTTTATTTGTGTTTTAACAACTGTTTTGTCTTCAATGGTTTGGGGTTTACCTTCATAACCCGCGATAGTTTTTATGACGTGAATTTCTCTGTTAAGATTTTCAATAGAAAGTGGCAATGAAAATGCTCTCTGAACCATTGAATTGAAAACAGCTAGTTTATGTTGCAAGGGGTGAAAAGGGATCTTGAGGAATGCAAATATCTGTGACAGTAGGTTTTCGAAATATATCAAACGCAAACGGATTATTTTTTCGGGAAATGGTTGAGTCTAACAAATTTATTCGATTGTTTGTTTTCATTCCAAACTTGAAATTGATTTTAGGGTGGATATTGCTGATGGAATTCAGGAAGAGATCAAGTGGTCTTGATGTAACCGTCAAGCACGCTAATACATCATCAACATAACGATACCAGTAAATTATTGGTGAAGCTCTTGAGTTTTTAAAATTCTCCTTATTCTATATGACTCATGAATATTTCAGCAAGCAGTGGATTTAAGGGAGAGCCCATGCCAAAGACAAATCTCAGACGATTGCAAATTATAAATTAAATCTGAGGTACAGTTGAACAATTTGTCTTCAATATATAAAAACAGGTGTGAGTTATAAAGAGAGAGGAAAACAACAAGTTTTCACCCGTGTACAATTAAAGTCAATCGACCAAATAGGTTTCCTAGATTATATCTCAGGTCAGGTGGGTTTTGAAGATCGTGTATTATTGGAACAACTTCTGGAAATGAGTGATACTTATCCCAAGATGATTCAAGAGCTAATTTCCTGCGAATATGGGAAGGAATTATATTACAAATAACCGAAAGCCATAGGGTAGCAGTTGAACTGATACATCCACTTATTACTCTCATAGAACAGTTCAATTGAGAATCAATCTTATTGACATGAGCACTATTCAACTACACCTGACAGCAATATTCTGCTGCTAAATATACTAAAGCTAAAGCAGTAGTTCGCAAAGTAGAGACTTCGTCGCCCCAAGCAGATCCAGCTAGTTTATGTAGTATATTGTTTCTTGTTTTCAACATCTGACATAATTTATCAATATAACATTTGAAAGGCAAATAACGATCTAGCTTTACACCAAGATACGGAGTGAAATTATGAGTTAAAAGTGATTGATTGAAAAATACTTTTAGTTGCCTATCCTTCTCATGACTATTCAGATGAAACCTCATTTTTCGAAGGATTTGGACATAAACGTCATTTTTGAAGAAAATATTCGGAATTCCTAACTCGGAAGACAGTGAACCAAAGCAATATCATAAGCATGAATGAACTTGGTAGAGGAAGTTTCAGGGATGTCAGACATATATAAATTGAAGAGAAGAGGTGCAGAAACAGATTCTACTTCACAATTGTTCCACATTGAACTACTTCAAAGAGTTTATAAACTAAACCATCCAAACTGTGTCATGTGCCGAAGAGAGATCTACAAATACAGCACCTATTTTAAGTTTACCCTGAAAACATGTCTCAATGAAACTGGATAAACCTAAAACCTGATCAGAACAATTCCAGTTTTTTCGAAAACCACCCTGAGAAGTGGACAGAGCTCTGTCAATGATTGGTTCTAACCTCTGATGAAGAAGTCTTTTTGAAATTTCAAAAGAAACTGAAAGTATGCTGATAGGTCGATAATTACTTGGAAGTTCTGGTTTTCTCCCAAATTTGATAATGACAATAACTTTAGCCTTTCTAAATTCAAAGAGAATACTACATAAGCTGATTATGTCATTGTAAAAGGATAGTAACTACTTTTTAGCGTTATTTCCTAGATGTTGAGAAGATTCAGGGAAAATGGCATCAAATAGGAGTTTTACGAACTTTAATAGATTTTATTGCAGATTTGAGCTCTTCTTCCTCAAAAGAATTCGAAATACATCTACCGTGATAGTATCCCTCCCCTTTTTTTTTGTTAGATTCGTTTCATTATATTCCTGTCATATCTTCAAATCTTCACACTTTTAGAGACATTAACAAGCCTAGATGATACAGAATTCGGATTCATATTAGACGGACTTTTTAAAACGGGATCATTTATGAAGTCGTTTGGATGCATTAATTCATCTAGAATTTTGTTTGTAAGGTGAACAATAAATCCATTCAACTATATTCCAAGATGCATCTCTTGAGAAATTTTAAATTGGACTCGATAGATAAAATCTGGATCTCAAGTAATGTAGTGAATGAAAGTGATAGAAAAATTCTGCAAAAATGCGCCCTGAAATTCATTTTTGTATGACAATATAAAAGAAAATTGTTTCTTTTTTCATTAAAATTGAGTTGGTTCGTACACGGGATCAAAAATCACTGAAATAATTCATAGAACGAAACTTTTTACTTGATATAAAAATGACCCACCTCTGTCCTGTGGCTCGTTTCATTTCTTCATTGTTAATGCTCTGAAATATCCGTGGAAAAATACTCAAGGGTTTCCGTTTCTATTTCCTTTTTACACCCGGTATTATATTTCGAGGAAATTAAGGTCATTTCAGGGCGTTTAATGAATAGCAATGAAACTTAATACACACATCAACCCCTTTTAAACGATTAGACATCCAAACTTACGGCTACCTTTAACATACCATACTTAAGGACTCATTGTGTCAGTTTCAATTCTTTCAACAATGCACCGTATTTCATTCTCGGAAAAATTCATGAAAATATAAATGTAGAAATTAATTGAACGAACTGAAATGAATGGCCAAATGCGGAATTTGATTTTTAATTGATCATGCTTATATATTTGGAAATGTTACCTATGAAGAATATTACAAGGTTGGATGACTGTTATCTTCTACAACTGTTGGGATATATTTTTCTTCAATATTTTGTCAATATTTCTAGGAATAACTCCAGTCCCGAATAAAATAATCGGTAGAATGAATAATATTTTAATTTTCCACATTTATTTTTCTTTATTGTATTTGTATTTATTTGTATTTATTCTGTAAATTATGCGTATGGAAAATGGCAATGTCTATTTGATGATGTTCATAGGAATGATATCTGGTCTATTATGTATATATATATATATATATATATATATATATATATATATATATATATATATATATATATATATATATATATATATATAGAAAGTTGATTTATTGCTGTTTGAAAAAACCAAATTGAAAGAAATCTTACAAAACAACGCAATAAACATTTGACATGTGTAGATTGCTTAAAAAATTCCTTGGTCCTTCTTCTATCCACCCAAGTAAAAATTGTGCCTGTAGTGCAAAGATCTACGAGCAATAATTTTTAAATGTTCCTCAAAAATTGAGTTTATAACAAAAATACTTAAATCTGTCAAAAGTTTTGAAAGATAACTGCCAACAACTTGGGTATTTTATGCCTGGCTGAAATGTTGGTTCTAGATATATAATGAAAATGGTAGACTGCCATTTGAAATAACAAAGTGATGACCCACATCCGGTATAAACGGAAATGGTACCGCTTCGAAAATATTTCACCTCAATCGGAAATCGCTAATTATGGCCGCGTATAAAATTTCAGTTTGATATTGTAATTGGAACTGGAAAAGTGGAAATTTTAACGGACGGTCCTGTGGATATATATATATATATATATATATATATATATATATATATATATATATATATATATATATATATATATATATATATATATATATATATATATATATATATATATATATATATATATATATATATATATATATATATATATATATATATATATATATATATATATATATATATATATATATAAGTATATATATATATATATATATATATATATATATATATATATATATATATATATATATATATATATATATAAAACAGACACAGGTTAAGTAACAGGGGAACCATACTATCTTGCGTAAGATTCAATAAACGAGTGAAAAAACCTGTGGAAAAAACTAGTTTCCCAGTCACTATTGCACTAGCAATAGCGTGTCTGTTCTTGTCGTGCTAGTGTCGTGTGTACATAAAAGAGTACCAAACATTTTTCTGCTTAGCAGCCACATTCTCATCTTGCACTCCGTGATTTCTAGGACTTCTTCACGAAGACAAGGGTGCAGAGGAAGGGGGTTTGGGACAGGAAAAATCTGTAACAAAAACATTTCATCAAACATACCTAACTCTTATATGTCTACACTCACTTGAATCTAAGAACTTAACTAATGCTCCGCTATTTTTCAACAGGGAACATCTCATACACCATTAGGGGTTGTAGCCCATAATAACCTCAACATTCGAAACGAATCTCCTTGAAGCTTTTTTACCCAACGGAATGAATTTTCTTGAAAACCACCCTCAAAATGGTAAATAGGACAATCGGGGCTTAAATGTCTTATTGTTTCTTCAGCTGCGCCACATTCACATGCCAGATTTTCTACAGTATTCCATATGAATAACATAATATTACTACGACCATGTCCTGTCCTGAGAAGATTTAATGTACACCGATTTCTCCTACTTTTGTCGAAACCCTACTCTTTTGTAAGGATCCTCTATGAGAACTTTATTGAAAACATCAACTTCCTGCCATTCAGATTTCCAAAGATCAACAGCTTTCACACTATTTTGTCTTCAATGGTTTGGGGTTTACCTTCATTACCTGTGATAGTTTTTATGACGTGAATTTCTCTCATAAGATTTTCAATAGAAAGTGGCAATGAAAATGCTCTCTGAACCATTGAATTGAAAACAGCTGGTTTATGTTGCAAGGGGTGAAAAAGAGTCTTGAGGAATGCAAATATCTGTGACAGAAGGTTTTCGAAATATATCAAACGCAAACGGATTATTTTTTCGGGAAATGGTCCAGAAAATTTATTCGATTGTTTGTTTTCATTCCAATCTTGAAATTGATTTTTGGGTTGATATTGTTGATGGAATTCAGGAAGAGATCAAGTGGTCTTGATGTAACAGTCAAGCACGCTAATACATCATCAACATAACGATACCAGTAAATTATTGGTGAAGCTCTTGGGTTTTAAAATTCTCCTTGTTCTATATGACTCATGAATATTTCAGCAAGTAGTGGATTTAAGGGAGAGCCTATGCCAAAGACAAATCTCAGACGATTGCAAATTATAAATTAAATCAAAGGTAAAGTTGTACAATTTGTCTTTAATAAAGAAAACCATGTATGAGTTATAAAGAGAGAGAAAAACAACAAGTTTTCTTCTGTTGGAATATAGAAAGGTATTCAAAGGTACATTTATAATTACTCGAAAATCCCAAATATTGGAGAATAACATAGGTCTGTGTCATCGTTATTCCTTCTTATATCGAAACCTGCAACCCTTTTGGAAGTATTCTCTATGAGAAGAAAACTTCCTGCCATTCAGTTTCCCAAACATCAACAGCCTTCACCCGTGTACAAAAAAAGTCAATCGACAAAATAGGTTTCCTAGATTTCAATCTCAGCTCAGGTGGGTTTTGAAGATCCTGTATTATCGGAACAACTTCTGGAAATGAGTGATACTTATCCCAAGATGATTTAAGAGCTAATTTCCTGCGTATATGGGAAGGAACTTTATTACAAATAACCGAAAGCCATGGGTAGCAGTTGAACTGATACATCCACTTATATTTCTCATAGAACAGTTCAACTGAGAATAAGTCTTATTGACATGAGCACTATTCAACCACACCTGAAAGCAATATCCTGCTGCTGAATATACTAAAACTAAAGCAGTTGTTCGCAGAGTAAAGACTCCGGCGCCCCAATTAGATCGAGCTAGTTTATATAGACTATTGTTTCTTGTTTTCAACTTCTGACATAATTTATCAATATGTAAACAATCCCCTCTCTGTTTGACCGAGAGCGCCCCGATGGCCAGGTTCGGTCTTCTAAGTGATGCCGATTATGATCTATAGATGTTCTAGATTCATTATGAACCCAATTATTTGGATTGGCATCGCCCATATATTATTTCTTCGTGGATCTTGAGTAAATTATTGAAAGAATTATTTTGAAATTCGTTAAAATTATGACAAATGTCATAAAATGTTAAATGCTACGTACATAAAACCATTTTATATATTCGGAAATTTTCGAATATTAAAGAATGACTAATCGTTCTTTATGATATTGTGACCTTTCTCTGTCTTTGAAGTATTCAGACAATTAATCCTCACAATACTCGCTAACTCAATTTGTCATGCTTTCATTATCTATCAAGAGAAGATTCTTTGTCGATTTCTGAGCGTCGGTTGTTCCGTTCATCAATAATGTTTCCATTATAATGGAGAAGGCTGGAAGTGTATCATTATGAATTTTAGTACGACAAGTAGTCGCCCAATCTTTCACTTTCGAGGTTAAATATTGCTTCGTTCATTCGAAGTCCTCCTGAAAAATTTCCTGAGCAGAATGACACAGAATATACGTCGATCCGAGTCTTTCCAACCCAAACATTTTTGCAGTAATGATGCTTATATTCTTCCTAATCGGGTATGATGAGTTCCAACTACACTTCTATATTTTAGAACAGCAACCTTACGAAACACAATAGTTGTGAAAAATAACACATCTTCCCGATGTACTTCTTCATATGAAATTTTTCTGAATGCAATAACGCAGAGAAATTTTTTGTACCCCAACTGATTTGAAATACAACGTAAACTTACATCTTGGAGTTATGAGTACAGCTTCGTTATTATTTTTTCTGTTTTTATTTTACGCTCCGAACAATACATATTAAGATAAGGAAAAATTATAGTTAGAACGTTATTGAATTTTAAAATGATTTGTTGGCTCATCAATTCAAAATCTTAATGCAAAGATACTGAAATTTTTAGCAAATTTTAATTACCCTGAACATTCTGAGGGCTTGCTCACCAAATGGATGGACACATAGCTGTAGATCGGCAGCTACCATAAATGTTCGAGGTGGGGTAATCAAGGACCAAATTTATGGCCTCCGCGTTCTCCGGACCTGACGCTCCTTGATTTTTTCTTATGGGGCGAAATCAAGAGTGAAGTGTATCTAATTCCTGTAAGAAGTAAAGAAGAGTTATAAGAGCGCATTCATAATGCTTTACGTAATATTGATCTTGAGGAAACTGGGAGGGCAACTCATCATGTTCGTATACGAGCTGTCAAGTGTATCGAGCAAAATGAGGCCCATATCAAACATTTATTCAGATCGTAAATCAGTTTTCTCCCATGATGTTTGCTATCATTTATTCGTATTAATGTAATTATCTTCGATGATTGGTTTTCGCTTAGTTCCTACAATTTTTATTCATCCGAATTGTGGAAAATTGCTTCTAATGCTTCGAAATTTTATTTTACTCATAGACGGTAAATTCGGAAATTGGTTATCGAATTGCCTGCAATTTCTACCCACTACTTTCTGACATTCTAAAATGAATTAAAAAAAGATTAACTATATTTTCCTTTGAATAACCAGTGGTTTTATTCCAAATGTGTTGTATTTTTTGGATATTTTCAATCTGAAACAACGACAGTTCTTGTTGAAATATCAAATTCGAATGAACGATGTGACAAGTACATTAGTTTTAGGTACCTGTCAGGTGAGCGTAGCCAGTTCAGCTACTGATTCAAATATTTCAAAGCATTCTCTGTTAGTTCTTGCAAAATCATCAAAATTCAATATATTCCCAAATTATTTCGGAACTATAGGAGATGGGTGTAGTACATGCTTATACAAATCCATCTGAGATTTGACGCTTCATCTGATGGCGATATAAAAATTGGCACGTGCAATTTGAAAAATTTGAGTTATTGCTGTTTGAAAAAGGCCAAATTGAAAACATCATACAAAACAACGCAATAAACATATGACATGTGTAGATAGCTTATAGAATTCCTTGATTCTTCTTTTATCCACCCAAGCAAAAATTGTGTCTGTAGTGCAAAAGATGTACGAGCTACAATTTTTTTAAATGTTCCTCAAAAATCGAGTTAATAACAAAAATAATTAAATCTGTCAAAAGTTTTGACAGATAAGTGCCAACAACTTGAGTATTTTATGCCTTGCTCAAATGTCGGTTCTAGATATATAATAAAAAGGTAGATTGCCGTTTGAAATAACAAAGTGGTATAACTTCAAAAATATTTCACTCCAATTGTAAATCGCTAGTTATGGCCGCGTATAAAATTTCAGCTAGATATTGTTATTGGAACTTGAAAAATTTTTAACGGACGGTCCTGGTGGATATCCCTGTATATATATACAGGGTATCCCAAGTTGAGTGGCCTATTAGCCGTTTATGAAGAACTAATAATGCTATCATTCTGAAATTAAAGCAGTTGATTCAGATGGTCCGAGACCCTTCTTCTGAAATCTATTTACATCAATGGCACTTCCGGTTATACCGGAAGGGTATACCAACTATGTTAATTGATGACTGGTTCGAGAACACTTGTTATTCCAATTACTGAAACACCTAACACATACGTCTAGCTTGTTATGTTCATGAGATATCTCAGTTTCACTTGAAAATTATTAATATTTTGCCTTTCGAAAGAATAGATATATCTCTAGAACAGCGTGAGATACCAAAATAATGCAAGGTGTTTTGCAAACAAGAAACCATGCGGGACATACCCCATGTCCGACTGAATCTCAGTCAGGAAAATTAAAACATTTATCCTGAGTGGCCGTAGACACTTTTTCTATGGGTTGCTGGATGGGTTGCAGTCGAGTAGAGAGGAGGAGTACTTTTATTCTCCTTCTCTGATGGACTTTATTCAGACAACTCGTAACTACAAATAATTATCAATTATGGATTTTATATTATTTTTATTGCATTTTGCACCCACTAGATTTAAATAGCTTTTTTAACCTTGATTGTATGATTTTTGAATGTGAAAGTTTGTGAATATTGTTTTAGCTCACACACAATTATTCTTTCGTGAAAAATTTTCTTTTATTCTGTATGAATTTTATATCTGGCAGAAAAATTATTATTATAATTACTTAAATTGTTCTTCTCAGAAGAAAACCGAGCATTCGGGATTTTTTTTTACATATTCAACTTCAAGATATAATTCGCATAATAGACTGCAAAATGCTTGCATGCAGTTGGATGTGGAGAAACTGAGGCGAGCCACATCACGGGGAGTTATGCGTCGAGTAGAACTATGTCTAGTAGTGAATGGTCATCACTTTGAACAATTATTATGAAATTTAGGACAATAGAGTTTAATTCGTTTTGAAATTTTTCAATTTGACTTGGGAAATTCAACAACTGCAATTTCGCATTTTTTCTTATAGTTTATCAATTATCCAAACAAAAAGGATAGTTATTTGTTAATGCTCTGGGAACTATCAATGCACCTGCAGGAATCTAAGCCGCCTTCGTCAACTCTAGGTAGGTACGTAAAATTGTTTTTTTCGCCATCACTTGGAAACTTCAAATCCCAGGTATGGGGTATGTATGGGGAACTCCATTCAGTTCAGTAAGGCGAATCTAATGAATTGAAAAATATATGGGTTACAATTTGAAAAAAACGTAGTTTTCGATGTTTTTTCGTTGAGGCGTGTGAGGCGGTAAAAAGAGCACATCCGTATAACCGGAAGGGTCATAGAGGTGAAGATATTTTAGAAACTATCAAAATTTCAAAATGACAGCATTATTACCTAACCTAAACCTTTGATTGTACGTAGATTACATCTAAAAGGATGGAAGAAGCAGATTATATATATATATATATATATATATATATATATATATATATATATATATATATATATATATATATATATATATATATATATATATATATATATATATATATATATATATATATATATATATATATATATATATATATATATATATATATATATATATATATATATATATATATATATATATATATATATATATATATATATATATATATATATATATATTCTCTTTAGTTTATACTGCTCAGAATCTCATTTCGTATTTTATTTATTTGTTCATATAAATGTAATATAATTAACTGACAATTTTGTCATATTTATATTCAGAGCAGTATTCTATTCGATCGTTCACCACTTCACACAAAGTAAACTATTAATGAGTAACATTCAGTGTTACTTGACTAAGGTCCGTACACTATATTTCTCCGGGAGAAAGCCTCTGACACTACTCGGTGGTACATTGATATCATTGTCTGATGATGCTATAGTATGTATATATTCTGGTAGATTGATATATTCTCATAACATTTAACGTTATCCTAATATATAATTATTCCAGGATATGTTTTAATTATAATCATTTCCTGGCAATGGTATTAATTACCGGGTGGTGATTTGTATTTTTCATGAAATCAGTTTGATTGCATGAACAGATATATAGGCAACTCGTGTCAGGGGAAACCCTATATATATATATATATATATATATATATATATATATATATATATATATATATATATATATATATATATATATATATATATATATATATATGTATATGTATGTAATGTATGTATATAATGAATAAATGCACGAACTAAACATACACTTGTTAGAAGAAAACAAGAATTGTTAGAGTTCCCAGTAAATTAGGACCTATAAGCAACTATAAACACAAAAAAGTACCAAATAAACTTAGTTAATAAAATTTTCATGAACAAATTTTCTTATAATTCAACTCAAATAGAATACAGAAACAAAAGGAAAACAAAGGACGATATACCTAGATTCTCTTATCATATATTCAAAATTTGATAGAAAATCTAACTAAAGTTTGACTCAAAGATAGTACATAAAAATGCAAAAATCTTAATATCAACTATGAAATACAGATGGCACATACTGAAATATGAGCCAAATGTAGAGATGTCGAATATACAGGGTGTTACATAAAAGTATGTCACAACTTGAGGGCATAAAGGGGATGAATCTACGTGCAATTTTTAGAAAAAAAGTTCATATAAATATAGTTCCGCAATCGTTTCGTTACGGAGTCAAAGGGTGTTGCAATTGTTTTTCTTCAGTTTTCGAGATATTCAGCCCAAATTTGGAACGCAACCTATTTCTTACAGCCTCCATAAACATCTAATAGGCCACTCAACTTGGGATACCCTGTACATGTAGAATAAAAGGCACTACAACAGAACAATAATTAAGAGAGACAATTCATCCTAAAGTACGAAAACGAAACAAATATAATTTTCTGAACTCTTTGTCGGTTGGACGCACCTTACAATTTATATGCAAATGTTCGTGTATGTCGTGTGTCCGAAATGACCAGTTTGGTCATCCACCATCACGGAGGTCGAAACTGTTCCAGTCCGACTATAAAAGTGTGTTTTTATTCAAAGTAAATTCAGCGTTTGATGTGGTTTGTTATGAAGTTCCTCTGGTGCGCAAACATTAATTACTCTGGTGTGACAGGGTTACGCTCCGAGAAATTCAGTTTTACCAACTGAAACGCCTCTAGGGAGTGAAAACTCACGTGTGTTATTGCATAACAGCGTAGTTTGCTTGACATGGGCGGGTACAAAACAGTGAGTATAGGTTTTGTGACATAGCTGATCCCCTGGATGTATTACCATTATAAGAATCGATCTGTGAAAGAAACGCACTATTTCCGATATTGGATTGTATAATATTCACATGAGTAATATGCATGATGAAATGGTTACTGTATGTGTGAGATTTCTGCCCTGTTATTAACACGTTCTGAGTTTCGGAAACATTTTCAAATTTAAAGCGGGATACAAGTTGTCGATATTGTGATGGGGGAGTATATTTCAACATATATTCAGTTTCTTTAACTATTTGGAGAAAAATTCTTCATGAATTATTCAATTCGTAATTCATAACCAAGTATCACTAAATTTCATTCAGAGTCCTAGCTCATAAAGGAGATAACTTGACTACAAAAATTTCCATAAGAATTTTTTCAACTTCGCGAGTAAGGTAGTAAACGACTGATTCTATCTCCATCAAGAAACTAGCAAGTATGGTTCCCACTGTACAGGCTGGGCAAATTTCGATGTATTTGTATGTATTCGTAAGGACTAGTTTAGTGGTGCTAAAATTTCTCTGATATCTCTTTTCGTTTTGGACTTATTCAAAATTTTTTGTGAAAATCGGCCAGTCGCGGATATCTCATTCATAATGAGAGTTACATAAAATAAGTTTGATATTCTACAGGCACTTTTTTAAGTAGAATACAGTGTGAAATTTTTTTTAGCTCAGTAGTTTTCGAATTTCAATGTAAACATGCTTTTTTTTTCAAATATAAACCATAAAAAATTTTACCCCTATTAGATGGACTAATTTTTTTCTTTTCAAAATTACATAACACTTGTAAACAATCATTGGATGCAATACCTTTTTTCAGAGAAAAACCTGAAATTCCCACAATTCCTTTGCACGCCAATCATCGATTCATATTGTTCTACGACTGCAATCACAGATTTTGATCCTATCTAGGATCATGGTCATTTCTATGGTTTGATTCGATTTAGACCATAGTAATTTACTGTGGTTTTAAAGTTTGACACTTACGATTCAAGTTTCAGTATAGGTATTAATGTTTATTGAATATCGAAATAGCTACTTCTTAGTTCTATGTTCCAACTATTACATTAAAGAATTTTTTTACTTGGGATTTTGTTTGTTTCGAGATGCAGAATAGAAAATCATAACTATGAAGATTATGAAAAGTTCGATATGATGGAGTGTTATATTCTTAGTGGGTAAGATTCATCAGCAACGGCCGAAACATATTTCAATAGGTATCCTGAAAGGCACCAGACAAATAAATCTATTTTTCGAAGAAACAAAGAGAATGTTATCAATAGTGGCTCATTTAGAAAATCAAGAAATAAAAATATCAAGTAGATATATATATATATATATATATATATATATATATATATATATATATATATATATATATATATATATATATATATATATATATATATATATATATATATATATATATATATATATATATATATATATATATATATATATATATATATATATATATATATATATATATATATATATATATATATATATATATATATATATATATATATATATATATATATATATATATATATATATATATATATATATATATATATATATATATATATATATATATATATATATATAACAAGGAACCATACTATCTTGTTATGATTCAATAAACGAGTGAAAAACCTGAGGAAAGAACTCGATTCTCTGTCGCTATTGCACTAGCAATAGCTTGTTTGTTCACGTTGTATTAGTGTCGTGTGTACATAAAGAGTACCAAAGAATTTTCTGCTTAGCCGCTTCATACTCTCTTGCATTACATAATTTCCAAAGACAAGGGTGAAAGGAAGGGGGTTTGGGACAGGAATCTGTAATAATGAAAAAAGAAAACCAGCAAAAAAAAACTTCAACAATCATACTTGTTATATGTCTAAACAAATCTAAGAAAAGATTTTACATAGCAAGCAAGGTCATGAAAAGGACTAAGGAGATAATTAAAAATATATAACCTGCAATATTTCCTCAAATTCCTTCTCTGTTTAACCGAGAGAGACCCGCTGGCCAGGTGATAGATAGGAAGCAACGATCGAAGTGATTGGTGCTGTAACGACCAAACCTTCAAATTTGAGTAGACAAATAGAAGCAGAAACAGGAACTTCGAGACGTTGGACGCTCGACATTCTGAAGGAGAACCAGTTTAAACCCTACAAAATGCGAGTTTCCCAATTGTTGCAGCCAGGGAATCCCCGCGCCGACTAAATTCCTGCAATTAGTATCTAGAAATTATCCAAGAACGCCTTTTTTAGAGAAGTCATATGAATAGATGAAGTCCGCATCACTATCGATGGGATATTTAATCGCTCTAATGAACATTTGTGGTCTGTGTATAAATCCTCAACGCCGTATTAATGTGCAGCATCAAGGAAGATATGGTTTCAATGTGTGGTGTGCACTGAAAGATAGTCGCATTTTGGCGTTTGAAATTTATGATAAAAATTTGAGTGGAGCACCTTATGAAGAAATCATCAACAATAATATCATTCAAGGATTTCTCGAAGAACTTCCGTTAGCACAAAGATCAATTGAGTTTGAATTTTGGACTAAATTCGATAGGGACTAAAGGTCCTGTGAAATGGCCGCCTCGTTCTCCTGACTTAACGCCACTATATTTTTTTCTTTGGGGTCATGTTGAGGATTCACTCTACAAGAAAAACAGTAACAATTTGGAAGAGTTAGGACAGAATTTCGGGGAATGCTTGCCGTAGTGTTTCTCAGCGATGTAATTGATGCATTGAAAACAATGGCAACACTTTTCATTATTTGCGATAAAATAGTTTCTCCCATTTGTATCGTTAGAGCTTTTTGTTTCAGTTGAAGATTTTTGTACGTGTTTTAGGTTTTCGCTTGAAAAAGTTTAATATCGAAGGTCTCGTCTTTGATGATAATATATTTTTTTACTCGCACAACTTTCTAATCATTCTAATAAAATATTACCTAAGAAACGTGCATGGACTAATATCTTACGTAAATTCCTCGAATTGGCAAATTTCGAATTTAGAAAAAATTTATGAAGAGTAGAAATGATTGTCGAACTCCCAAGGGTACAAGAAAAAACGTAAAAGATCATGGGTAACTCCAGGTGAACTAGCAACATCGAGTGCAATATCAAATTGCTATGGACGGGAGACAATGGTCTGTGTTTGGTTGGACCTGAAGGGT
The DNA here is from genome assembly GCA_013387265.2 of Cryptolaemus montrouzieri. NCBI lineage: Eukaryota > Metazoa > Arthropoda > Insecta > Coleoptera > Coccinellidae > Cryptolaemus > Cryptolaemus montrouzieri. The sequence continues at coordinate 143,880,396 of JABFTP020000185.1, forward strand.
GTGAGCTATTACGAGCTGCTAAAACCTGGAAAAACCGTTACTACTGAACTCTACCAACAATAAATGATCGATTTGATTCGAGCTTTGCTCGAAGTCAAGGAAACGATTAAGACGTTTAGTTGGGAAATATTTCCGCATGTGTCTTACTTTCGAGACTTGGCTCCGTCCGATTATCACTTATTTGCATCGATGGGACACAGCACTTGCTGAGAAACGCTTCGTTTCCTACGAAAATTCAAGGAAATGGCAGTTTTTAGTATTCAGTATTCAGTACTCATTCATTAATGTCTTACACATAATATAAAAATGTTTGCACAGTTCAGTGGGTTGATTACTATACATATCAAAGAACAAATTGAACAAGTGAATTTGTATGAATAAGGCCTCAGATAAAATACAAAAAATAGTGGTAGACAAAAAAAATTCACAAAAAGTTGACATCATAAAACTTATCAGCTGAGTATAAAACCTCCCGAGCAAGAATCTGTCTTGGAACCGTCCGATTTGAGACATATTATGGAATCGGGCAGCCTATTGAAGAAATCAACAGCATAAAAATTAAAACCTATTTGTAATATACCGAGTCGAATGAAATCTTTTCCTATATGGAATTAATTCCTTGTGTTGTGAGAATGAACATCAGAGTTTATTTTAAAATTTGCTAAAATACTGTAGACATACACTGGACACTCAAGTACATAAAGAGAAGGAAAGGTAAGTATGCCGATGCCGTCTGAAGGTGCTCCTACAGCAATTTCTGTAGCCTAGACCCCCCAACATCCTCCTCTAGATTCACAGTAATTCACGCCCAGAAAGACCACCCCACACTAAAATAACAATATCTAAGGGAAGACTCGATTAACGCAAAATAAAACATCCTTAGAATCATTAGAGAAACAGATGAAGCCAGACGTCTAAGAATATATACATTCTTACTTATCTTAGAAGCCAAACACTCAACATGAGCATTCCACGACAAAAGCGGATCAACACTTACCCCAAAAAACAAACCTTTCTGTCTCCAGCAAAATCCGTAGCAAGACCAGAAGTATCTTTGAAGCTCAGCAACAGTTTCTGAATTTTAGCATCATTTATTGCCAACCCGTTCACAGAAAACCAGACCAACGTCCTTTTATGTAATCTGTTTTTGGCGTGACATCTACCAATTGAGGAAAAGGTGAGAAAAATGTATAGTTAGCGATGGGCAATACTTTGAATAAACTATTTTGTATCATTTTCATACAATTAACGCGTATTTTCTCTTGAAAAAATTCCGATTTCATATTTACATACCTGGCATAGCGGACTCCTCCACTCATTTATAATGTGCAGTGATAACTGACGCCACTCGGGATTACAAGTTATCTAGCATTCGATGGTTATGGCCTCAGGTCTTAGCCCATGTACCCAAAGTCAATGTGATATCCTTGTCAAATTCCTTCGATCCCTTTTTTGTCGAAAGACAACATCCATGACTCGGATTCGAACCGCGCACCTGAGCTTAGAATATTCCTACATGCTCGCGCACTAACCGTGCTGTCGCCCATGCAGTCTACCAATTCAAAGTTACCAAACCAAAACTAAAGGAGGTATAAAGGGTGCTTCAACGAAAACTAAACAGCGGCTGTATCTACCAAGGTATTCATTTCTGATCAAAACGCAAAAACAGGTCAATTTTTGTTTCGAGGGAGACATCTTTTGGGGTACAAAACTTGCCTGAAGTATCAACCCCCTGAGCGGGGGTTGCAATCCTTGAACATTTTGAATAAGGAAGATGGGTTGAGTGATGACTCGAAAGAAAGGTGGTATCTCTGTCTACATTGCCTTGAACGGATTTCCATTTTTAATTGAAAACTGTAAGAGATACAGAGTGAGCAACTGAAAGATAGGGAAGACTATTTCTCTGAGACTATTTAAGTTTCAGTGAAGTAAAATGAAACAGATCTATGCTGATCAATGGCAGTCATCATCAAGTTCCATCCTCATCTCGAATTTCAACCGCTACAGCAGGGGTGACCACCCTTGAAAATTTGGAAGAGGGAAGATGGGTCGAGTGATTCCTCGAAAGAAAGGTATTATCTTTGTCTGCATCCCCGTGAACGAATTTTCATTTTTGATTGAAAACTGTAGAAGATACAGAGTGAGCTACTACACGGGGATGCAGACAAAGATAATACCTTTCTTTCGAGTTATCACTCAACCCATCTCTTCCAAATTTTCAAGGATTGTCACCTCTGTTCCAGGGGTTGAAATTCGAGATGAGGATGGTACTTGATGATGACTGTCATTGATCAGCATGGATCTGTTCCATTTTACCTCACTGCAACTTGAATAGTCTCACGGAAATGGTCTTCCCTATCTTTCAGTTGCTCACCCTGTATCTTTTACAGTTTTCAATTAAAAATGAAAATTCGTTCAAGGCAATGTAGACATAGATACCACCTGTTTTTTGGGTCATCTCTCGTCACATCTTCCCTATTAAAAATTTTCAAGGATTGCAACCCCCGCTTAGGGGGTTGATATTTCAGGCAAGTATTGTACCCCAAAATATGTCCCCCTCGAAACAAAAATCGACATGTTTTTGCGTTTTGATCAGAACTGAATATCTTGGTAGATATAGCCTCTGTTTAGTTTTCATTGAAGTACCCTGTATCATATAGTAGCAATCCATTTTTTGTGTAGAGCTATACATATTGTGAAACTAAACCGTCCCTCCTGAATACCATAATCTTGCATTATATCAGAATTTCTATAGGTTCAATTACGCATATTATACGGATTATCTATACCATTACTCACCTGTCCATATCACGTTGTTGTGAATTCGATGTTATGATTCCCGTCCCCGGAAAAATAGGCGCTGTTTATTGCTCTGGAGCTATAGTGTAATAGTTGGCAGCCTTATTGTTGGTGAAAATCAACTCAGAGTATTTGGTGGGATGTACTCTGTACTAGTTATTGGAAGAAATGCACCAGACAAATTGGTCGTCTTCTTTGGTTCAAAGTTCACACAAACACTCCGTAACCACTGAACAGGTGCAATTCCATATACAGGGTTAGGCAAAAGTACCAGAACGGTTGATTATCTTAGTTATTTACTAAGTGATTTTTTTGAAAATTGGTACTCCTACATTGCTAAACATAAAGAGTTCAGTGTTGATATTTTGTGCTCACTAATGTTACCGGTGTAGCTGGAAATGACCGAAAAATGTGAATTTCAAATGTAACACAATATATGTTTATTTATTTTCAGATTCAGGGAGAAAAGTTTTTCAGAAACAATCAACAAAACACATTTCACTTCTATGTCGAGTTCATAAAAAATTAAAATAGGAAAAATTATATATCCTAAATCAAATTACTTTTGCATCAATAATCAACGGGACAGGTTGACAAATAATGTCAAGTATTTGTTGAAGTTTAGATTTTTGCACTTCTAGTCCTAATAATGGTTTCAAGCTCAGTGAAGCAGAACGGATAGAGGTATTGATGATGCGCGGATATGGTGACAGACAACGATCTTACCAAGAAGTTCGCAGTCTGTTCAATACTTTTCATCCAGATCATCAAATTACTAAATCTACGGTATGCAGAACTATTCAGCGATATGGAGCAAGTCGGCAAGTGAAAGATATTTCCAGAACAGGACGCCCTAAGTCTGCCACTGATGAAGAAACAAAGTTAAACATTGTATCGGCAATTGAGGAATATCCTAAGGTTTCTACAAATAAACTAGCCTTGAATCATGATATTTCTCAGAGGTCAGTTTGTAAGATACTGAAAACAGAAAAAATAAAGAATAAAGTCGATTTCGTTTATGAGCTTACTGAAGACGATTTTGACCGTAAAGTACAATTTTCAGAGAACATCTTGGAAATGATTATGGGGAATCCAAATTTTTTAATATAGAATCGTTTTCTCGGATGAAGCTACGTTCTGCCTCAACGGTACTGTAGATAGACATCATTGCCGTATTTGGTCAAGAGACAACCAACATTGGATTAGAAAAGTTCATACACAACATCCACAAAAATTGAATGGTTGGGCCAGTATTATCGGTGACCACATAATTCGTCCATTCTTTATAGAAGGAAATTTAAATGGAGAGCGGTATTTGGAATTGTGAAGGAATGAAATTGAGCCAGCCATAACATCTTTATTTCCAGATCTAAATAATCCGTTAACCCCAGCTGATATTGTATAGTTCAAACAAGATGGAGCTCCCCCACACTTTGCGGTAGATGTTCGAAATTATCTGGATGAAGTTTTTCCAGAAAGATGGAACGGGAGAAGAGGTCCTATCGAGTGGCCCCGCAGTCACCTGATCTATCGCCTCTGGATTTCTTTTTATGTGGCCACTATGTCTCAATGTCGAGTTTATACAGAACGACCTGCCAATCTAGATGAGTTAAGGCGTCGCATAACAGAAGAAATCAATCTGATACCCCCACAATTTCTGCAAATTTCTGTTAGAAATTTCAGTGATCGAGTAGGTTGTTGTCAGGAGGTGAAAGGAACTCATTTTCTTCAACATTTGCTATAGTTTCAATAAAAAAATTTCTCTCGTTCGTGCAAAAATCAAAACTTCAACAAATGCTTGACAATAACTGTCAAACTGCCACGTTGATTATGAATTCGAGGGTAATTTGATTTAGGTGATAATAATTATTGTCGTTTAGGTTTTTTTATGAACACGACATTGGAGGAAAAGCATTTTTTTTATTGTTTCTGGGGAAGTTTTTTCTTCCGAATCTAAAAATAAATAAATATAGGGTGTTATATTTGAAATTCTCAGCGCAAACTATTGAACACAAAATATCAACACTGAATTCTTTATGCTTCACAATGTAGGAATACGAATTTTCGAATAAATCGCTTGGTAAATAACTGAGATAATTAGCCGTTCCGGTACTTTTGCCTAACCCTGTATAATTTTCATTGAGGAGCTCCCCAATTTATGCTACTACTTCATTACTCGTCAGTTTCGGACTCAATTGGAATTTCTTAGGAAAAAGGAATCTAAGCCTATTTCAACATTAGTTTTTTCAGTTCGTAAATGAGAATAATCAACACGCGCGTGAATGTCAATCAATGAGTCGAACTAAAAGAGATATCCTGGTTTTATTTTCATTACAAACTATAAAAAGTTCTTCAAGAATATTTCGAAAACTACCTGTTTTTCTCATGCAGTTTTTCTGATAATCTGTTCTCCAAATGCGGATGCTGTTTAAAAATGAGATTTTTATGTAACTTTTCATATAACAAATTATAAATTATGCAAAACATTATTGCATTTTTTATCGAAAACGTATTTGCTGTTGTAATATTCGACTAATGTTACCTCGACGATTGAATAATGTAAGTTATTTAACGGCAAAGATCTTTGAGCGCGCTGGACGGCCTGTGACATGCAAACGTTCGTAGGAGTACACACAACCAAATTTATATGGAAACACTCGGTATTTTACATTATTGATTGTTTTCAACCATGGATCTTTGACTACATGTGAAGAATGAAGTTTTTCGTTGCAAGAAAAGTGGATAGTATGATATATATGTTCGGAATATTGTACTCATGTAACGTGCTAAAATCACGTCACAGCTATTTGAGTTCAAAACACTTAATTCCAGTCAACCCTCCATCTATGCCCAACCCGTACGCCACTGGCTGACAGTCTAATGCGCATAGTCATGACTATCAGATGTTATATTCCATCGGCTTTAGACTCTTCACTTTCCAACCTTCAAACTAATAAGTTAAACTCAAAATCATCTTTGTATTGTATTTGGAATAATATAAGCACTCATTGTAAACACAATTATTCAAACTTCTGTAAATCCTCTCTTTTCAAATATATATATATATATATATATATATATATATATATATATATATATATATATATATATATATATATATATATATATATATATATATATATATATTGAAATAGTTATTTTATACAAAAGTTCTCTAGTGAAGATTAGAGATATATCTATATCTTAAATATTGTGTAGTGACCTATATCAAAATATAGGTCGTAGATGGAGAGTCGTAGGTGGAGCCCAGAGGTCGAGATATAATTTCTAACTGAAGCCCTGAAATATAGAGGAATCCGAAGTTAAAATAGAGGTTTTCACTCCATACGCAGCACTAAGAATACAAAAGACTTTTGGAACTTGAATTGATTGGAGACTCTAAAATAGAAGACCTCTACCTAATCCCTTTCCTCAAGATCAACGAGTTCTGCCTTATCTGTTTCTACAGGACCAATAATTTCTCTGTGCTTACCCAGTGGGGTAGTCACGTTATCACTGAGATTTGAAATTGTGAATTTCAAAATTTAATGAAGCCTATAATCGAATTGAAGATGCCATACGTTGGATTGTCCGATGTGCAGAGGACTTGTTGAAGAAGGTGTGCCACAATGGGGGTATCACAATAAGTGATTTCAAAAACCTACGACCGATACGTGAAGCTTTAATATCTGCAAAATAGGCCAGAAGAACTCGTAGGAAGATTACTTCTCGAGAACAAGACCGTACTGTGCCAAATTGCAAAAAGAGACCCTAGTGCGTCGCACACCATACTCCAAAGGCAATTTCTGGAAGCAACAGGCATCAGTGTATCAATCGAAACGATACGCCAAAGACTTCGTTCAAGGGGTTTATACAGCAGGCCCTTAAGAGTTTCAGAGCTAACCAGACAACAAAAAATTAACAAACTTAATTGGTGTATCGAGCACCAAAATTGGAATATTGAGAATTGTCGAAATGTATCATTTTCGGATGAGACCAGAATTGGTGTTTGATCAGATGACCGCCGAATTCGGGTTGTAAGGGGTCGTGGAAGATAAGCTAGACTCCGAGCAGCAAGACAAATTCCGAAATACCTAGGGGGCAGTGTGATGTTTTGGGGTGACATTATGCTGAGAGGCAAAACAGATTTGATTTTGGTTTCCTACGAGTGTAATGGCTAGAAATTACGTGGACCTAGTGCTGAAGCCCATAGTGAGACTCTGGCACGGTGCTCACGGAGAGGAATCACTATTTCGGACTTTTCGGACTGGCCAGCTCTCCCCAGACATGAATCCTAGTGTATATTTATGGGATAATCTCAAAGGAAAGTTAGATCGCGCCAGGATAATCAAAGAACCTCACAAGATCTCATCCAAGCCGCCACAGAAGAGTGGCAGAATATCACCCTAGAGGAGGTCGAAAACCTAATTCAGGCTTGTATCAGGGCAAGAGCAGGTAATACAAGCTACTGAAGACGAGAAAAAACACCAACTCCGTGAGAAAACAATTTTCAATTTTTCTATTAAATGCCGAAAGTCTCTTATTGTCTTTTCTTTGTTTCTTTCTTACCTTCGAAATTTCCAAAATACCTGAGGTATTATTCAACATATGGGGTGATTTCAAATAAATTTAGGTGTGTGTATATGTAAAGGCAATCTCTCATGCCTATATGTCAGTGCTTCTTATAATTTTGTTCACTATGAATTTCATTGCAATTCTAATGTAATGTGAATACATTTGAGTGGAACTATTTTGGCAGCTGTTATGTAGGAAATATGCGAGATCCTACAATTAGCAGAATTCACATGTATTAATATTTAAGTTCAACTTACCATTAATACATCCATTATACAAGATATTTTTCAACCTAATGGCACTAATAACCACTTGAATAATGACCACTGTAGAATGGATCCATTTTCTCTATAGCTTCATAATTTCTATTAGCAGGATAAGTGTGTGGTTCGGTATTTCCGAATTCATCTATGGTCTGAAACGATAACAACAATTATTGGTTATCTCGTAATTTTGCAAGTTCTCGTTTATATTATACGCTCAGATTATATCGAAAAATGAGTGGAGAATTTATTGAAGACGAGGTATTTGGTTGTATACCCACTGAGATAAAAGAATTTGCAGCGACGGCCAGATAAATCGAAAGTACAAAACAGTGAACTTCGATAAGTTTTATGAAGAGAAATCCAAACAAAAGACCAAATCATTTTCGGATTGTGAGCTTCTAGTTCATTTTAGTAAGCAGTAGGATAAGCTCTAATCTCTCTGGTCATTCTACTTTTAACCTTAATCACAAAGTGCGACTGGAAAATCACCAGAAATTGTGGTTTTTTTAAAAGAGACACAGAGAAATTGAATGAATTCATTAGAAAGGTAGCGAAGCTCCCAATCTGACTTCCTTTTAAACAACGTGGCTCTAATCATAGAAATCATGTGATCTGGCTGGCCACTTAATTGTTTCTCTTCTGCCAATCCACCGACCTTGGAAATTTATCGCATACGAACCACGTGCAGGAGCACCATCTTGTTGAAAACGTATCTCATTCTCCGAAAGAGTTTCATCATTTTCGAAAATTTTTGTGATCTTGGGATTTATTTGTTTTTTCAACAACTGCAAATAAGTATCTCCATTGAGAATCCCTCCGATAAAGAAAGATCTTACATATAGTTTCCATGAATTCAAGCCCTGACTTTATATGTACGTATGTGTGAACCAATGAGGATTTTGGGTATCCCAATATCGAAAATTGAGCGTATTCACAAAAAAAACAAAATTGCAAGCGGCGATCAGAATAGTCTTCGTTCATTTCATGAACTAATGTCGTTTATAAGGGTGAAATTGGTGATGTTTCACGATCCTGTGGTCAGCTTTTTCCGCCAAAGTCAGTCTATCAGGAGATGGGTGGTAAATTTTTGTTGGAAGACACTGTAAATATATTTATAAAAATAATGGAAATATCTGATAAATGGGATCTCGGTAAGCCCTTATATAACTCAAAGTAGGATAAATCCACGCACCAAAATGAATGTATATGTGAAGATAGATTGAAACATACTTTTTTTATTTAAATATACGTTGCGTATATATTTGACTAAGATTCGCAAAATTTGTTCCATCTGTCCCGCCATTGCATTGGTGTGATGTTGTTTCATAACATAAATTTTCGGGTTTGTGTCACAGTAGCACTTTTACATGTGACAAATGGGTGTAAGGATCAGAATCCCGGGTGAAAAATTATATTGCGGACAGTGTTCACCATATAATTTGAAGGGGTGTTGTTTGTACCTTATGGGACATGCATATTTTCCACAATAAATGCGAACCGGGTTTATTTTCTATCTTTACGATCGTTTGGCTCCATTCAGATTGAATTATAATTGTAGATGTGTTTTAATGTATTATATATAATGATCAGAAGGAAGTTAAAACAATTTTAAATGGGCGATGTAGAATTGACTAATAATATGAATTTTCTCAATCGAAATCATTGAACTGAAACCTAAAGATTTTTCACGGCAGAATTTGCTAAAAAGGGTCAATAGTGGAAGTAATTTTCAAGTGACCTGAGGTAGCCAGGAAAGATGCTCAAGTGAAAATCTGCCACTTGCGAGTTGAGCAGGTTCCGTACATGCTTGTAGATATTGTAGTATTTTGTTCACGTTCTTTGCGAGTGTGATTCATTTATTGAGTTACAGTTTAAACCGAAATAAGAGTGTTAATAAACCATTTAACTCTTGAATAAACTACGATAGTACATATGTGATTCATTCTATCATTTATATGTGTTAACATTGTCATCGCAAAAACCGTGCATCTTTGATTGTTTCAATTCGCAATCTATCGCATGGTTTTCGGCTATTATACTTAAAATTTTCGTGGAATATAACGCTTGCTTGGATTGTTAAAACCAGCGAATAGGTCATTTTTACTTAATCACAACTCACTAATATTCTGAATGTATATTAATTTTGATTTCAGGAAAGAAGGATTAATTTATTAATCTCAACTTGATAGCGCTATGTATTTGTGGTGTTACTATAAATCTACAGTCTTAATAGCATACTCTTTTTATTAAGGAAACAGGACATTGATTCCTGCCAAACCCTCTGATTTCACGTATATGAGAAATAATCTTTATCTTGTGATTCCCTTGCGACTGTCAAAGTATCCAGCAAAATGTGTCATAAACCTCCGTATTTTTCTCCAACTTGATGTTCTCACATATACCAGTGATTTGTAGACCTACATATCTGGTATCAGTCTCATCTCCAAAATTCAACTCATTTCTCAGAAAGGCGTTATAATAATAATGATAATAGATATATTTGTGTTACTCGAATACATCGAAGGACTCACAAATATATCAAATGCTCCAAAGAAACCTTACGGTTTGTACATGGAAATGAAAATTTCAATAAATATTGGAAATCTCCAAATAATAGTAAGTATATACACATTAGAACACAATTCGATCAAAAACGAGTAAATAGATAAATAGACGATTATAGTATATAGACAGAATGACAAATCGGTAAAAAACAATATTTATAATAATATAATGAACATGTTGAATACCTTGAACTACGTAGATTTTTTTCTCAGGATTTATTTATTCAACTCTTACAGACGACAGTATGCATCAGCTCCAAAGGTTATGAGGGCTGAAACATACGATTCAGAAACATATATATATATATATATATATATATATATATATATATATATATATATATATATATATATATATATATATATATATATATATATATATATATATATATATATATATATATATATATATATATATATATATATATATATATATATATATATATATAATTGATATTGCTATACCGACACACATAATATACAAAATAAATACAATGAAAAATTTCTAAATATATGATGCTTGGCGACGAGATTAAAAAATGTGGAAAAAGAAAAAACTTTTTATTCTACCGATTATTATTTCCACAACAGGTGTTATTCTAGGAATCTTCACAAAAGTATTGAGATTTTGGGTCTGAAGAAAATTTGTTTGAACAGTTACAAAAGATAACAGTCATCAAATCTTGTAATATTCTTCGTAGGTTTCTTTCCGAAAAAATAATGAGGTAGAGTCACAGGTTTTCTCTTTAGTTTATACTGCTCAGAATCTCATTTCATATTTTATTTATTTGTTTATATAAATGTAATATAATTAACTGACAATCTTGTCATATTTATAGTTATAGCAGTATTCTATTCGATCGTTCACCACTTCACACAAAGGAAACTATTAATGAGTATCATTCAGTGTTACTTGACTAAGGTCCGTACACTGGATTTTTCCGGGGAGAAAGCCTCTGACACTACTCGTTGGTACATTGATATCATTGTCTGATGATGCTATAGTATGTATATATTCTGGTAGATTGATATATTCTCATAACATTTAACGTTATCCTAATATACAATTATTCCAGGATATGTTTTGATTATAATCATTGCCTGGCAATGGTATTAATTACCGGCTGGTGGATTTATATTTTTCATGAAATCAGTTTGATTGCATGAGCAGATATATGGGCAACTCATGAGAGGAATGATTTTAATTTTAGACTAGGATTACCAATATAAGTTAAGCTGTTGTATTTTGTGTTAGAACTTTTTATACTTGTAAATACTTCCTGGATTGCTTTTCGAAATTTTTTGCTTTAAATCATGTTCTCAATTAGTTGGATTAACCGTTATTGACTGCTATTTGTTTAATTATTTTGTGACATTGAAATTATTTTATCCCATTTATAATATAAAAAAATCTAACACAAAATAAAACAGCTTAACTTATATTGGTTCTCCTAGTCTAGAATCAAAATCCTTTCTCTCGCATCATAATTTCAATATAGCATTCCGAACTGATAATTCTTTAGGCCGACATATCAAAAACTGCAAATCTGAAATTGATAAAAGTAATAAATCCGGTGTTCATAAACTGTCTTGCGGAAATTGTAATAAAATTTATATTGGTAGAACTTTCAGAAATTTCAAAGTTAGATTATCCGAGCACAAACGTAGTTTTAATTATCATAAATCAGATTCTCATTATTCTAATCACTTACTCGAAGAAAACCATAATTTTAATGATAATTTCAAAATTTTACACAATGAAAATAACAGACAAAAACTCAATCTATTGGTAATTTTAGAGATCAACAAAGAAAAGAATTCAGGTAGGTTACTTAATAGTCAATTAGATCTAAATCCTTCTCCTTTACTCAATCTTTTCAATTCATAAAGTAAGCAACTCCGATGGGTTTTCCAACATACCTTTTACCTATTGTACCTATTGTAATATTAAGTAGTTTTGTTAAATAGTGAAAATCTAAATACCATAGTTTTATTTGTAAATATTATATAAGTAACGAATCAACTCTACCATTTCCACGTTCATTAGTTTGTATGAGATTCTATCTGATGAAGCCACAGTGTGGTGAAACCGTTCATAATTTAGTTAATATAGTGAAAATCTAAATACTTTAGTTTTATTTCATTGAAAATATGTATATCGATTTTCATCAAGTAACGACCTCCTCAATCAAAATATATACATATATATATATATATATATATATATATATATATATATATATATATATATATATATATATATATATATATATATATATATATATATATTATCACCATTTCATGTTTCAAGGTCAACAAGGACCTTATATGTATTGATTTCATAGCGAGTGTGCAAAATTCAATATGAACTGAATATCATTATGGCCCACCTCCGCCTAGACATAGATTAGATCATATAGAAGTAGACGTAGATATCATATGGGTGAGGGCCCATTAGCCCGTCCATTACGACTCAGTGGTCTTTTGTGGCATACTCTGTCCTAAATTTCATCCACGAGCTCCATTCTCCCCGTAAAGGATGCGAGTTTCGTGGGTGTGAGCTTAATAAGCTCAATAAGCTTCAGTTTGCTGGATCCAAGTTCTTCCATCCTGACTCTGTCCCCATCTGGGCATAACATGTTCCATTGATTCTTTGTCTTCTTCACCTAGCCTACATGAAGGATCCTCTATCAATTCTAACTCATTTAGATTTTTTCTGAGACGACAGTGTCTCGTTAGTATGGCGGTTACAACTCTCATGTCCAACCTAGAAAGTTCAAGCAGTGGAAGGTCCACTGATGGCACGTCGAGCCTGTCTGAGACTTGCGAGAATCATCCAGTACTCGCGTACCCTCAGGTCCAACCATTGGTTATTTTCCATCCTTGTAGTCTCCAGGGGAACTCCAAGCTTAGGTTCCGGTCCGATGAATCCCAGGCCAGTTCGTCGAGCAGCCAATGAGTCCGCCTTCTCATTACTCTCAATGCCCGAGTGACCAGGTACCCATTTTAGATGGAGCCTGATCCGCTCTTCTAGTTTGGCAAGGGTGGAGCGCAATTCCTGCACCATAAGTGACGTCCAGATATCGAATGCCAATGCCTTCAGTGCAGTTTGGTTATCGGTTGAGATTTTTATTGACCTATCTATTAATTCCCTCGCAAATAAGATGTTAGCAAGACAAATCGACTGTTTCTTGGCCCCGACCGTAGACACCAACTCCAATACTTCTTGCAGTTATTGAACCGTCCGTGTATCAACAGGAACCCTCAAGTAGACGGTTCTTGGTGGTGGTTCACTCCTGTCCATAGAGAAAAATGATCTGGAATGGCTGCTCCATGTTTGTTCTAGGTGTTGCTATGTCCGACCTCATACTCAGCAACTCATTGTCCTCAATTTCAGACTGTAAGGCGCTTGGCACAAAGCCGAAATTACCCGCTTCATTTCGGAAAAGATTATGGAATCTTTAGAAAGCAATTCTAGCCACAACTATTTTCACCAGATGAAGTAAGGCAAGGCCCAAATCAGTTCCATGGCCACAGTGGGTGTAGAGCGGAAAGCTCCAGTAATCATCATGCATGCCGTTTCCTGAAATTCAGAGAGCTTGAGTTGGGATTGCTTTTCAAGACTGCTTTCGCACAAAGCAATGCAGCCGTATGTAATAGATTGTCTAACCACCATCACATTTAGCCACTGGAGTTGCTTTGGTGCAAGACCCCATTTCTTTCCACAGCTCATTTGATATTCCCATAAGGTATGTCTAGGCTTGTGTATTGTGTTTTCCAGGTGCGAATTCCACGTGAGTTTACTATCCAAGGTAATCCCCAGATATTTTGCTTCCTCCACAACTGGAATAAATACCAAAGGGTCTGGAGAGAAACAAATATCCTCCTTTAACAGGTGAATGGTACCATAAGGGTTTTGAGGGGGTTTATGCTACGTTTCTCTCCCTCACACCACCCTTGAATAGCTGACATAGCTTTAGATCAGATCATTGATAAAAGATACTAGTTTTCAGAAAACTATGACAGAGATTGAGAAAAATGCATGGAATGAGTTTGTTTGGCTTGTTCAGAATTTTTGGAAAATGAGAAAAGTTCTGACTATTCTCAATACGTTCAACAACTAATGAGTCACTTTCAAATGCTTGGGGCATCAAGTTACACTTTCTTCACAACAACCTAGTTTATTTTTCTGTTAATCATGGGGATCTAAGTGAAGAACAGGGCGAGCGATTTCACCAGGATCTTTGGACTATGACGAATGCTATCAAGGCTACTGGGAGACAGACATATTAGCAGACTATTGTTAGAGCATTCAGATCAGCTCAAAGACTATGAGATCTTCAGGAAAATCTGAAAAGAGAGAATTTAAGAATTCAATGAAATAAGATCAGTTTCAAAGAAGATGTATTTCATTGTAAATTGAGCTACATCACATATTTTCGAAACTAGTGCTGAAGCTTTAATGTCGTCATCAAAAGTAAGGCTGATACACTCCCCACAAAAATTGTTGCATCATCCTAATTTTACGAAAGTACTATATAAACTTTTAGCTTGGTCATTCAACAATCTCTTGGTAACTTTCAGAAATGTAAAATAAGAAGATATCATTCAAAAAAGATGAGTTTATGATGAAAAATATCAATAATTTTCGAGTTAATGAAAAATTAAAAAATTCTACCATCTTCGAACATTCGCGAAGAGACCAATCAACTAGCATCGAATGGTTACTAATCACTTTCAACATCGAGTGTTTCCTCCCCGGGCCTTGAATACTGCCAGTATACGTCTCGGAAGCCCCTCAAACAAATTTTGGATGTACTCTTGAGTCACTGAGTTCCAAATTTCAGGAAGAGGATTCTCTAGTTGTTGGGGTGTTCTACAAGGCATCCTACGTTGCTGAATTGGCCACCCCATGTTGTCCCAAACATGTTCCATGAGATTCAAGTCGGGACTTCTGGCTGGCCAAGGCTATCTACGATGAATCGGGCCGCTGTCATTCTTCCATTATTCACTATTACTAACTCAGTTCGACCATGGAAAGAAATGCCTCCCAAAACCATTACTGAGCCTCCTGCGAAGTTTTCAGTTTGTCGGATATTGCATTGCTGATACCGTTCCCCAGGTCGTCTGTATACAGGCATGCGTCTATTATATGATACAAGAAACTGCGATCGAGCTGCTTAATTGATTGTGGAATTCAGAATACTAGGTGAGGCGACAATTTTTGTGTTGTGTGTATAATGTGCCATAACTTAATCATCAGAACTGGTGTTATTCTAGACATTGTGCTTTCTTCCGATCGTGTTTTTACCCCCCTCAAAGTTTGGCGTTAATCAATATATTTTTTGTATATGTAATGTTCTCTTTCATTCAAATTTATGAATGAATAAATCAACTCGAAATAAACCACTGATCATGTGGGTTCCAATTTCTTTTCAAACAATTCAGTAAGTTTGATAGTTAACTCGCGAATATTGATTATTAGTTGAAGTCCTTTCAGGTTTGGGAAATGACATAACATGCAATCTTTTAACTGATATAATGCTTCCTATTAAGACATATTATTAGGATAGGAATTGATAAACAATCAACTTGATTTTTTTGAAATTTATTTCCTATAATTTTTTCACCATCGTAATGTTTCAAGGAGAGGCTTAATAATCTTCAAGTGGTCATAGTAAAGATCACAATAGTTTATGATCATAGAAAAGAGGAAAATAAAACAACGTTAATATTTTTATTCTGAAAGAATGAGCCATAACAAATATATCCTACTTTATTGACCCTATCGTTTTCATCATCAAACTAGAAAACGTAAACGTGATCTAAAAACTGTAGTTTAAATGGTAATGTAGTAGACAGTTCTAATAATGAAAACTATGTTATTCAGTTGAATGGAAAGCTCATTCTGGCGTCTCTCCCGTAGTTCACTTCGAGTGGAAAGCGCAATGATTGGGTACAATATTCACATAACCTCTTCCAATGGACCTCTTTATTGTTTAATAAGCTCACAAATGTCCATTTCGTATTTATTCTGCGCATAATTTTTATATTATCATATTTCGCTCTGCGTCCATATGAATATGAATTGCCTCCGCAATATGCGATTTTCCCTGTACATTTCGCTGTAAATACCGCAGTGCTCCGAAATTATCTTTATGTATAAAATTACAAATGCGCCATCCGCAGCGTTAAAGGTAGCCATGCATCACGTCCAATGACTATGATCAATCTTTTGGAGCTTCGTGCCGTTGATATTTCTGAGAATGTATTATTTACTGCTCAGTTGTATGGCCGTATATGTCACCAAATTCAGTGATATAGAATATTCTAAATGAGACCATCAATGATTTGTCGACTTGAGTAGACAATTGAACACTGAAAAATATTCGTGATCAATTATGTGTGTACATGAAATATACAACGAAAAATAAAGTGAATGAGGAGGACAGAGAGCCAGGACAAAGAAAATTAGAAGGCTAGAAAAAGAGAATCAACACAAAGTTTTGAAATATACAGGGTGTCTACTATAAAAGGTGCCAAACTTCAGTAGGTGATAGTACAAGTCATTTGCAACAAAAATGTTCCATAACATTTTTTCAAAATGTTGATGATTATCGAGTTATTTAACACTTTTTATTTTACGAAATTTATTGCTTCTCTCTATAAAACCAAGAATATCGCTGTTACTCTTACAGCTACATCAAATCTGACCATACCATCGGAAAGAACATTAAATTTGCTATAAGAAAGGTGAGTTTCAATGGTAAAAAAATTTTGTATACCGGGTGTTGTAAAAGGCTAAATGAAAAAATTGTGAAATGAACAAAATTAGTGACATTTTCTTGTAAGCTGTACCATTGAACTGAGAACTGATCCGATAAGTAGCTGTTTTTTTTTGGTAGGCGCTACTACATTTGACTGGCTTTCGAATGGTATATCAAGTTTTGAGCTAACAATTTTTTTTCCAGCACTATCATGGGTAAGAGTAATAAGAACATATAATTCGAAAACGCAAATATCCTATAATACTTAATGAAACATGAACAGGAACTAAAAAAATTAATGAATAATATTTAACTATAACAGGTGTTCAAAATGTCTTCCTTTCTTGAATGCACTTAACACATCTTTTCTTAAAAGATCTACTACTCTTTGAAGTTCAATGTGTTTTTTAGTTGCAACAGAATCGAATCCTTTCAATTAATTCTTCTCGAGTACTAAAGGGAATTCTATAAACATTAGTCTCGTGAGCCCCACACATGAAAATCAAGCGGGGTAAGGTCAGGGCTTCTTGGTGGCCATCTCACCGGCCCCAATCGACCTATCCATTTCTCTCCAAATCTCTCAGTCATCCAGTTCTGGACCATTCTAGAATTATGAGCCGAGCAACCGTCCATTTGAAACCAAAGGTGATGCCGAGTAGCTATAGGCATTTCTTCCAGAACGTTCATCATTTCGTTATTCAATAGATTTAAAAATTCGTTTGAATTGAGGGAAGTATAACTGGCCCGACTAGCTGACTGCTCCTTAACCCCAACCACACATTTACTCTAATCTCGTGCTGAGAGTGTGAGACAATAGTGCCACGAGGATTTTCATCCCATATATGGGAATTTCTCAAATTTATCATACCAAGTTTGGTAAAAGTTGGCTCATCCGTCCATAGAATTTCACCCGATCCCCAATCCTGTAATTTATTCATGTACCACCTACAAAATGGCAACCTCACCTCACTATCCACTGGCAATAGGTCTTGAACCTTACTCAAATAAAGTCTCAATGTAGCACCAATTCTCCGAGTACTTGTTGTAGGGTCCTCGTGAACAGCCTGCAATATTGCAGGTGCTTGTCTCTATTGCTGGGCATTTCCACCACCTTCTCTAATTCTTAAACCACTGAATGAACCTGTTTCACCGGAGCGCCTAAACACTTCAACAAATGTCAGCAAATTTACTATCTGTTTGGAAAGCGCAATGCATACTCCTGCACCACTGCACGGAAATTTCCATTCGCAAAGCCATAAACAATTAACATATCTCGATATTCAATATTTGAGAAACTAGGCATGATTTCTCTTTTTCGAAATTTAATGCAAAAGGGAAAAATATGAACTTCAATTCATTAATTCATTGAATAACAGTTCCTGTCAAATTCTAAATATTTTATTTGTTTTAAAATCAAGTAATACAAGCCTTCTGTGATTTATTCTTTTACGGTCCTTTTTCTAATTTTTTTTTCTAATCCGGGAAAAATTAATTATTCCTAGTTTCTTAAACATTCAATATTCCAGTGTTATTTATTTCTCGCTTATTATTATTGAAAATCATTTGTTGAATTGTTTAGACGCTCCGCTGAAACTAGCTCATTTGTGATCGAAGGATAAGAGAATTTAATGTTCTTACTCTTACTCTTACCCATGATATTGCTAGTAAAAATATAGTAAGCTCAAAAGTTGATATATCACGGTCATCGGGAAACCATGAAAACAAAAAACGAAATAGTCTGGTCTCATATTGTTTTCTGTTTGATCCACTTTTTGTTTTCATCGTTTTCCTGGTAGTCTTCAATGTATGAGTTCGTTAGAGGGCGCCAATTGTAAATATCTACATATACAGTAATATGGCCCAGGTACACGATAATTATGGAGAGTGGATCGGGATAACCAGCTGCTTAAGGAGACAAAACATTCTTCGGGAGGTTGAATAGTTTTCCTTGAATAAGATTCTGGATGTGACAAACTACTGAAATTAGAGTTAGCCTTTCATTATTCCCACATGGTCGCAATAACAAACTGAAAAAGGAAATATTACAATAATGGTTTCAAATATCATAGACCTGTGTACAACAACATCAACATTGACCGATATGATTACAAACATTCAATTGTTTCCACGTTTACTCACAATGAGAGTATGATTCACATCTTCTGTTAAGGGCCAAGTGAAATTTTCGTATGATAACGTTAACATTTATAAGCAACAGTTTACAAATTTACTATATACAAATAATCCTGTGATTTCCAATACCCAGTGAACTTTACTAAAAATGAGATAGGTTAAGTTTAACAGCAAAACTCATTCATATATTTTCCAGTTCACTGAATATACTCATAAATCAGTCAGCGGCTTCTGGTTTCAGGAAGATAACGTTGTTCGTTGAGGAGTAACTATTTATTTAATTTTTTCCTGTTTCATAGAGATGATTAGACTTCACGCTTCAAATGGTTAAGACAGACTTCAATATTGAGAATTCAACAGATCCCAAAGAAAAGAAAGAAGTTCTTACCTCTAAACTACCGTTTATTAAGTTCAATTTTCCAGAGCTACCAACAGCTGTCACATTACAACAGGTTTTTTATGGAAGGCTTATTTTATTCCAATTGAAAATTCGTCAATTTTTAATACTGCATTAGTTTTTTAAAAATTTGCTTGAATTTGTCTGCATTGATCTGGAATCAACGTGTATTGAATAGATTATTAACGAATGTGAAGTAAAATATGTTTTATACTTTCCACAATTTTATTTTTACAGTCACGACCGGTTTCGACCATCAGGTCATTTTCTAATGGTCAACTACTGGAATGACTTATACTTATATACCAGGTTTACCGGTATAAAATGAGCGTCCTTTGTGAAGAGGAAATACCAATTTTGAATGGGAAAGTAAAAAAAATTTGTTCAAAGTATCGACCCTTTCTTTTCACTCATTTTGACCACCTTTCTGGCAATTTGTCGATACCATGCTAATAAAAATGTTGTCTCTCTTGAAGCAAACCAAGCAGACACACAATTTTCGACCTCTGCGGAGAAATCGAATTGCTGCTCTGCCAATGCGTGTCCCATCGATGAACACGAATGATAATCGAAATGGTGAATACGGTGGGTGGGGTAGCAGCTCCCAGCCAAGTACTTTGATTCTATCCTGAACCCATTTTGCTTTGTGTGCTTTGTCGTGTAACAAAATATCTTTGCAGTGTTTTCTGGCCCATTCTGGTCGTTTTTCGATCAATGCATGGTTCAACATTTGTTGTCTGTAGCGATTAGTATTAACAGTTTCAATGATATACCACACCCTGATTTTCTCCGTTTATTATTGAAATGAATCCATTTTTCATCGCCAGTGATAATTCGATGCACAACTGATTTACTCTTATGTCTTTGAAACAAAATTTCACAAGTGTTTCTTCGGTTTCCATTTGTTTTCATTTTTTATGAATTACGCTACCACATACACAAGACTAGACATTCCCTATGGGCATGTCAAAAGACCTGTGGAAAAAAATGGGGACTTGCCCCAAAGAAACTCCAGTGGCTATATGTGATGGCGGTTAGATCACGTATTACGTACGGCTGCATTGCTTGGTGGGAGTGCAGTCTTAAGGAGCAATGCCAAGTCAAGCTCTCTAAATTACAGAGAATAGCCTGCATGGTGATTGAAGGAGCCTTTCGCTCTACACCCACTGCGGTCATGGAACTGATATTGTCCTTGCCCCTCCTCATCTTGTGATAAGAGGAGTGACTAGAGTGGCTTTCTACAGATTCCATCATCGTGCCCGTAATGAGACGGGTAACTTCGGCTTTGTGCCTGGCGCCTTAAAGTCTGAAATGGAGGACAATGAAGTGCTGAGTATGAGGTCGGACATAGCAACACCTAAAACCAACATGGAGAGGCCATTCCAGATCATCATTCATGATAGACAGGAATGGATCAGCTTCAAGGACTGTCTACTTGAGGGTCCCTGTTGGTACACGGATGGATCAAAAACTGCAAAAGGTGTTGGAGCTGGTGTGTACGGTCGAGGTGCCGCCAAGGAACAGTCGATCTGTCTTTGTGGGCATGCAACTGTCTTTGAAGCAGAAATATTCGCCATTAACCACTGTGCTAACCTCTTGCTTGCGGGAGGATACCTGTACGTCACTTATAGAGCAGAAGTGTCGCTCAACCATTGCCAAACTAGTAGAGCGGAGCAAGCTCCGTCTAATATGGGTTCCTGGCCACTCGGGCATTGAGGGAAATGAGAAGGTGGACTCATTGGCCGCTCTAGGAACTAACATGGAGCTGATAGGTTCGGTGCCTAAGCTCGAAATTTCCCTGGAAACTGCAAGAATGGAAAACAACCCATGGCTGGACCGATGGGTACGTGAGCATTGAATAAGCCTCCCAGGTCTCAGACACGCTCGACGTGCCATCAGTGGACCTTCCACTGCAAAAGCCAAGGCCTGGCATTAACTCTCTAGGTTGGAACTGAGGGTTTTAACTGCCATATTAACGGGACACTCTCGCCTCAGGAAATACCTAAATAAATTGGTTTAGGATCCTTCATGTAGGCTACGTGAAGAAGAAATATAATCAATGGAATATGTTATGTGCGAGTGCCCTGCAGGGGACAGGGTCTGGATGAAAGAACATGGATCTTGCAAACTGAAGCTGACTGAGCTTATCAAGCTCTCACCCTCAAAACTTGTATCCTATACGAGATGGATCTCGTGGATGAAATTTAGAGCAGATTGTGCCACAATAGACCACTGGGTTGCAGTGGCCGGGCTGCTAGGTGCCCTCACTCTGAAAATAATATGTGTCTATCTATGCTACCACTTTCTTGAAACTGGATTAGTCTTTAAAAAGCATTTCACTCAGGATGAGCCCTTTCAGGTTACCTTTGAGCATAAACCCGGATTAATATCGTGTCAATATGATCTTCTTTTGGAAAACTTTTCCTTCTGTCTGATTTAAATCAAAAAATATCAGACTATTGATAAGCCGTTTTGAATCTGTTTTGGATACCCAACTGACAGACAAAGAATTATCTGACAATTCTATTGCCAACAAGTAACTAGATAAGAGAAAATTCAGGGTCGAGAAACCCCACTTCGATCTGAATTCGAATTTTCGTCTCATAATGTAAGAAAGTGGTAAAAGAACGTAAAGACCTTCAACCATAGTTCGACAGATTATAAATGATTATATAAATTTTTGTGTGGATAGAAATATATGGCATCGTATTTGAGTTAATCAAGTTATTGCGCTTCGAATTTCCCATTCGATCAGTTTCAATTTTGGCACACCCTGTATAACATGGGCAAGTCCGAGTACCTGAAAACAATCTAATTTCCCGCGTTGCTGTCAATTTTGTTGAACTACCTTGAATACTTTTTTAGTATTTTGAGAATGAAAATTTCTTTCTGATGAAACTAAATTTTTTTGGAACGCCCAATACAAATATACAATAGTATATAGGGTGTTGCATTTAGAGTACACAACTTTGATAAATTTAATGCTTTTGAGACAACCCTGTATAATGTGAAAATAATTTTAAAAAGTATCTATGATAACGCCTCATATATCCCAGAAAGAAAATAATCTTATAGTCTCGTATTCATTCTTCACATTTTCTTCATTTCGTCGGCAAGCATCTTATATTTTTGTGTGTTATGTGTGTCGGGTATAGCAATATCAAGTATATATGTTATTCGATTCTGTTTATCAGTAAGAATGATATCTGGCCTATTGTGTTTTACAGCACTGTTGCAAAGAATTGTTTCATCAAAATAAAGTTTATATTTCTCGTTTTCACAAATAATCTCAGGTTCATATTTGTAACATTTTTTCCCTTGGGAATGAGGTCATGTTTCATTCCTAAATTAAAATGAATAATATTAGCGACGGCATTATGTCTTTCTAAATAATCTGTTGAAGCAAGGACTGAGCAAGATGATAATATATGAACAACTGTTTCTGAAGATAGAGCATCTCCGGCAAGAATCATGTATATTTTGATTGATGATGTGTTTAATATAATTTCTTGTTAAAACAACTTGATCTTGGATCGCAATTGCCAAGCCTTCTGTTTCAGCGAACAATTCTAACTATCTATTTGATGCGATTTCGCGATTTCATCAATGTGATAATTTATTTCATTTGAGAGGTTAGGTTACTTGATGAAAATCGATATACATATGTTCAATGAAATAAAACTATGGCATTTAGATTTTCACTTTATTAACAAAACTATGACCGGTTTCACCACACTGTGGCTTCATCAGTGTCTATCTGATTCCAAAGAAGACTATGAATAAGAACATTCAGTGTGACTTGGTCCGTACGTTGGATTTTTCTTTGGAGGAAGCCTCTGACACTACTCGTTGGTACATTCAGTGTTGTCAGATCAACCCCTACCCCCAGCAACCCTAATTTCGAAATTCATCATAGGAATAAGGGTCGACTTCTGATGGTCCGTACGTTGGCACCTCGTTGGAAAGGTATTTCAATTTTCTCTTCGAATTTGGTATTTTCGAAATTCAGAATCAGCATACAGGGTGTCCCGGAGCAGGAACACTGATTTTTCTCTTGCGTGAATATGGAATTTTTGCAATCAATCTCTTCCATTCAGCATCCCCAACTCAAAAAATCATACAAGTGATTACAGGTTGAGTGGCAAAGTTCCAGAAAGATTTTTCTATTTTCTGAATCACTTTTCAGTTTGGCAATGTTCAAAATGACCTCCGCCCACCTCCATACAGTTATACAGACGATTTTCGAACTCTCTTCTCACATTAGAAAACTTCAGGAGTCAGCCTCTGACACTACTCGTTGGTACATTGATGTCGATAGGCTTTCGACCCTTTCCACAGTGGAATAAACCATAGATTAATTTCAACTGACGAACAACAACAATAATGAGGAACTGATGCCATAGTTTGGAATTTATATTTCTATAACTACACAAGAAAGTGCTATTCTGAAATGAACCAGTTTCAAAAGTTATTTGGATTTTCAATGTTCCTGCTAGTATTGATATACCTATTATCGATTTTTTTGAGTTGGGGATGCAAATAGGGGTTGATTGCACCAACAAATTTAGTAAGGTGCCACTCGACCCTTATTCCCTATGATGAATTTCAAAGTTAGGGTTGCTGGGGTAGGGGTATATAATATTTCGAAAAATGCTCCCCTCGAAACAAAAAATCGACGTATGTTTTTCGCTATGTTATCATTTCGGAGTTATAGGGGGTATATATATATATATATATATATATATATATATATATATATATATATATATATATATATATATATATATATATATATATATATATATATATATATATATATATATATATATATATATATAAATAAACATGCAAAAAAAATATGAAATGAGATTCCATTCTGAGACTGCTGAATGTGTTCTCAAGACGTGAAAGTCTCTTCATAAATTGTTACGAACGCGTATCTGTATAAGACTTGAACATTTTATTCAATTATTTTGAGTAGAAATTAAGATAGAATAGAAGAAGAATTGATTGCCGTGCATGCAACATGGCGCAAAAAAGAGAAAATACAGTTTGCAGTATGGACGTGGTTTGTAGTATGAGAAGTTCAATAAGAACACCACAAATCAGAGCACGCTTGTTTTAGCTTCCAACTGTGACGTTATAAATGTTTTTATTATTAAGTTCCCTAAAAGATCATTAAGAAATTATTTTCAAGAAAAACATAAATGACTACCGAGAATTCCATAGAAACATGTGTTCGAAATGATGTAGTTTGGTGGACATTAATTTTTAATCATCGAGTTGAGACTCATCTTTAATGACACTTTTGTAGAAGAAAAAGTAGTTAAAGCTTGGCCATTAATTTTTGCTGAGATATAATCAGAGGAATCTTAAATGCATAATATATTATATTTTCATGTCTTTACTTTCTGATTGCCTTAGAGAAGAGTTTGGGAAATGTCTTGGGATATATTCGTGAAATTTAACGTTCCAGAAGATATGAATTTTTAATTGATTAAACCTCATTCTCGCCATATATGAATCCCAAAGGTTAACTGTTAGGGTTTCAAACTTTTCCGAACCCCGTTGACTAATTCAAAGTTGAATGAAGGCTAATGGTTTATGCAATCGTTGGTTGCCATTATGTGGTATTCATTAATAGTTCATTGCGTGTTAAAAGTCTGCTGAATTAAATCTTCTGATAAATCTAATAAAGGGATGGGATAAGCATTCAACACTTTCGCTCAATTCGATTTCATTGAATTATTAATATCGCTGACGAAAAACTTTGAATGAATGTTGGTGCAATATAAGAAGAATTTTTAATGGATAATTTTTGAAACGTTCAGTTTTAGAAAATGGAAAACTGCGATTCAATATGTATAGATAGATATTATATGGGTGATGGCTGCCTAGCAGCCCGGCCACTGCAACCCAGTGGTCTATTGTGGCACACTCTATCCTAAATTCCATCCACGAGCTCTACCCTTTTCGTATAGGATGAGAGTTTCGTGGGTGAGAGTTTAATAAGCTCAGTTAGCTTCAGTTTGCAAGGTCCAAGTTCTTCCAGCCTGACTCTGTCCCCAGCTGGGCACTCACAAATAACAAACTCCATCGATTGTATATCTTCTTCACATAGTCTACATGAAGGATCCTCAATCAATCCTAGCTTATTTAGGTGTTTCCTGGGGCGACAGTGCCCCGTTAGTATGGCAGTTAAAACTTTTAGTTCCAACCTAGAGAGACTAAGCCAGGCCTTGGCTTTCTCAGTGGTAGGTATACTGATGGCACGTCGAGCGTGTCTGAGACACATACCTTCAGGTCCAGCCATCGGCTGTTTTCCATCCTTACAGTCTCCAGAGCAATTCCGAGCTTAGACTCCGGTCCTATGAACTTCAGGCCAGTTCCTCGAGCGGCCAATGAGTCCTCCTTCTCATTTCCCTCAATTCCCGAGTGACCAGGAACCCATATTAGACGCAGCCTGCTCCGCTCTCCTAGTTTGGCAAGGGTGGAGCGACAATCCTGCACCATAAGTAATGTACAGATGCCTTCAGTGCAGCTTGGCTATTAGTGAGGATCTTTATTTACCTATTTGTTAATCCTCCCGCAAGCAAGAGGTTAGCACAGGGATCAATGGCGAATATTTCTGCTTGAAAGACGATAAATCTATCCTCAACATCGATACATCAATCTTACGAACATCAAACTCGATTTGAAACAACGGAGCCGATGAACAAACCACTCCCACGATTCAAGCAACTGACCAATAGGAACACGCCGCGTTATAACTTGAGATCCCGCACTACGTTAGAACCACCGAACAGTGGTAATACGTACCAGTGTGCCCCGATGGATTGATGTGGCCATAGGCATTAGTAAGCTTTTTTTCATTCATGTATTATTATACTATTGAAGACGGCTTGATTATGGGCAATCCGTTAAGTCCTTTGTTAGCAGAAATTTTCATGAATAACTTAGAGAAATTAATTCATAATCATCCACTCAGTAAATATTGTTTATACTGGTATCGCTATGTAGACGATATCATTATTTGCTTCACAGGAATAGATAGACAGTTGAAAATTTTCGAAAATCATATAAATTCATTACATCCAAAATTGCATTCACAACCGAAATAGAAAGCAATAATTCGATAAATTTCTTAGACGTAACAATTTCGAATGAAAATGGAAAACATGTTTTCGCAATTTACCATAAGCCGTCACATACAGATATTATAATACATAACTCGTCGTGTCATCCATATCAACATAAAATGTCAGCATTCAATAGTTTTATTCATAGATTGATTAACATCCCGCTATCACCAGAAAATTTCAACAAAGAACTAAATTTGATTAAACAAATAGGCAAAAATAATGGTTACAATCCCAAACTAATAAATAATATTTTAAATAAAAACAAAGTAGAATCGCATTGAATGAAGTTTACCCTGTCGATAAATTGAAACAAAAATTCAACACCTTAACCTACGTTGGCATTGCAAGTGAGAAACTGAAATCATTCTTAAGTCGCAATAATTTCAACATAGCTTTCCAAACTAATAATAATTTAGGCAAATATATAAAAATAATAAAACCAAGCCAGGTAAAAACAATAAATCAGGTGTTTATAGATTGAATTGCAATGACTGTGATAATTTCTACATTGGTAGAACACATAGAAATTTTAATATTAGAATATCGGAACATAAACGCAGTTTTTCAGATAAAAATCAGATTCAAATTACGCGAATCATCTCTTAGAAAATAATCATTCTTTCGACCCACAGTTTGAAATTTTGCATACAGATAATAAATATTGGAAGGTAGATCTTTGGGAAACTTTAGAAATAAATAAATACAAACACTCAGGTAGACTCATCAATGAACAAGTCGATTTAAGCGCTTCACCTCTATTGAATCTTTTCGGGGAGCAATCTATTCCTTAATTTTATTGGATATACCTGTCATAAATAACCACTTAAGAAGAAGCAACCAATAAGCTTTTAATTACTCAAGAACATTTATAGTTATATTCTCATTTATATTTTTCTGCATAATCATTCGTCTGAAGAAGCTACGGTGTAGTGAAACGCGTTACGAATCGCAATTATTAAGTAAAATTCCTTGAAACACAGTACTTGTTTTTTATTATTGATAATGGAATTTTACCAAGTAAAAGCCTCCCAAATTCAAATCATGTATTATTCATTCATAAGAGTTTTTCTATGACCCGTTTCAAAATTTCCGTGAAGACTACGTGATATGTATGTATCGTGAACTTATGCACTATCTCAGCTGTTAGCTGGATATAATTTAGCAATCAGAAGGAAAAGGCTCGATTACAATATACTGGACATAAATTTCCTAACTATCCTACATGTATTAAGAATTACAGCTTTCTGCATTTCTATATAGGAATTCTTATGCAATTCTTATTTCTTAAGGCTACCATGCAAAGTTTTGGGTATTAACACAGTCGAGGATACGATGACAGGAACAATATCTATTTTCTCGAGGTGCCACATCTGCTTGATCTCAATAGCAAGGTCTGTGTATTTGGACTTTTTCTCCTGGAACTTGTTCAGCACGTTGTTATTATTCGGTATGGCGACGTCCACCAGCTTTGCTGTTCTGGCTCTCTAATCATACACCACTATGTCCGGCCTATTATTCGTCACCATTCTGTCAGTGATAACAGGCCTATCGTAGTATAATCTGATAGAGTCATTTTCCAATACGGGCGCTGGTTGATACTTGTAATATGGCTGGAAGGTATTCAGAAGTCTGTACTTGTGTGCAAGTTCCTAATGTTGCACACTTGATTATGCCTGTGAAGATAGTCCGTATTGGTCAGTTGTTCGCATCCGGACGTAATATGCTGTATAGACTCCGATCTCATATGGCATTTTCTGCACCTATCTGTTTGTAATGTGCCGTCCTCAATTATAAATTTCTTGTAGTTGTTTATAGCGATGAGTTGGTCTTGAATGACCATAAGTATTCCTTCTGTTTCGGCGAATAGTTCTCCTTTGATCAACCATTTGTTGGAAGCTTCTATGTGGATGTATGGTTCATTAATCTCATTTAGAGGTGTATATCCTTTATCAGCCAACGATACTACTCTGTGGAGCTCAGAAGTGCGAGCCTTTGCAGAGAAGAATTCTCTGAGATTTTTGATCTGTTCGGTATGTAAGTTGACAACATCCATCAATCCGCGTCCTCCTTCTTTCCGCTCTAAAGTTGTTCTCATCACAGACGATTTTGTATGGTCATTATTGTACTTTGTCAGCATCGTTCGGGTTTGCCTTTGAATATCATCCAGTTCTGTCTCAGTCTATCTGATTATTCCAAATGGGTAAAGCAACACTGGAATGGCGTGGGTGTTGATTGCCTTGATTAGATTCCCCGATTATTATTATTACTATCGTGGACTTATGCACTATCTCAAATGTTAGCTGGATATAATTAACCTTTCCCAGATTCAGCAATCAATAATTATTATTATTATTCAAGCTGAATAAGAGTTGAGGAATAAAATTCCAATGTTAACTCTGAATATTTTCTGAATATTAAAATAGCTGTCATTACCTTGCGTTAGCTACCAGTACTAACTAAACAGATTACTCAAAACAAGTTCATTTATCAAGGATATTTCATACGGAAATGTTGATATCAATTCTTGGTTACAATTCCATTCTACAAAATATAATTGATAGATGGTATATCTATTGCATTAAATAGTATTGGGGTTTCCATCTGATACCAGGGATTTATATATTATGAACGAATATTTGACATTACTGTTTGTTTTCGCCCGACATGAAAACATATCATACCTTTTAATTGCTGTTCTGAATTTATGGGTAATGTGATAATCAAATCTCCAACGAATCGGTGGACATCGAAATGGGTTCCGTTGTTTTTGTTCGATGTCATGCGGTGGTTCGATATGATGAATTATATGAATTATAATAACTGCATTTCATTCTTTGAATATTCATTAAATTTGACTTTGTCAATCCTATAGAATATTCCGTAAAATTGAGAATAAAGATACAATTTCCTCGCATTGAATAAATTATACAGAAATGTTAGAGGATATTTGACTTTTCGTATCTTCAACTTGAAGTTTCGTGATGGAACCAACATAAATCAGCAGGGATTGAGTGTTGTTGCCGACCTGGTTGCATTCTACAAAATCCCAGACATAAATTGAAGTTTCGTTATGGATCCAGCATAAATCAGCAGGGATTGGGTGTTGTTGCCGACCTGGTTGCATTCTACAGTGTCTTGTGATTATCTACGGCTACGACTGTGTTAGAAAGAATTGTATTATTCACATTTCGTGAATATTCTCATTCAATTGAGTCTTAGCAATCTTCAGCAGTTACGTTGGATTAGATTTGTCGGTGTACAGTTCAATCAATCTGTCTCGACCGAATATTATATTTACAAAAATTCCTACCCGAAAACGAATATAGTCATATAGGAAATAGCAAATAATACGACTTTCTGATTTACCCAGCTTGAGGTTAATTAGCAAACTTCGGGTTTTTGTGAATAAAACAGAAAGTATAACTTCAATACAAAAAGGTTGTATAATGAATATTTACATAATAAAATTATCTTTGGATCAATTTTTTTATATCTCGATCGAGATGTAACTTATCGAGATAGATAGATAAAACCGGAATCTTATTACACTGGTCTACAATGGTTTTGTTGCCCTAGATATGAAAATGATTTTGGGTCTATTTATGCACACAATTCGTGAAACTATCAATGATTTTGTAGGATTTGCTCTGATTTCTTTTTAAATCTTTATTTTCATTTTACATAACAAAAATCGTAAAACAAGAAACAAAATAACAGATATATTTATAATGTCAGTTATGTTTTGAGAAATTCGGATACAACGAAGTAAATAAAGAGGAAAATGTCGAAAATATATTTCATATTTCCATAAAACGCCTTTTATGAGCTTTTCTCCTATAATTTTTCAGGGGACAATCTCTTTTCAAAGACCAGCAGTAATCTGCCATCATGTGACAATCCCATCGACCTTGATACCTTTCTTCCATCACTTTTAGATCTTGATGAAACCGCTCTCCCTGTTCCTCACTATAATTTCCTAAATTATCCGGAAATTTATCTAGATGATTGCGGAGATAGTGTAACTTAATACTCATATTTGCTCCTAAAGTCTGAAAGTTCGTCAGCATATTTTGCACAATTTCTTCATAATTTGCTGCTTTATGGTCACCTAGGAAATTTTCGACAACCAACACAAAACTTTTCCAAGCTTTACTTTTCGGAACAGTCATAACTTTGATAAAATCTGAGTCTTTCATCAATTGCCGTATTTGAGGACCATCAAATATTCCACCTTTCAATTTTTCCATACTAAGCTTCGGAAATTTTCTGCAAATGTAATTAAAACAATTTCCGTCTTTGTTCAACGCTTTTACAAATTGCTTAATCATACCTAACTTAATATGTAATGGTGGAAGTATGATTTTGTCTCTGCTCACCAGCGGCTCCCTTATTACGTTGGCTTTACCGACAGTTAAAGAATTTCTTACAGGCCAAACATCTTGTTCCCAATGAAGTTACTTTGCTCTACTATCCCACATACAAAAAAGCAAGGGTATTTTGTATATCCACTTTGTTGGCCAAGTAAAAAATTAACCATTTTTAAATCCACACAGATCGGCCATTGATGCTCAGAGTATTTAATTTTCTCTAAAACTAATTTTACATTTTCATATTCTTCTTTGAGTTTCGTTGAATGGGCAATTGGAATTGATGCAAATTTATTTCCATTGTGCAATAAGAAGCATTTTAAACTTCTTTTGCAACTATCAATAAAAAGGCGCCATTCAGTAGATTTGTACTCTTTCAAACCTATGTCTATAAGCAGCTTCGCGATATCATTACAATACACTAATCCTTCATTTTCACTAAAAAATTGTAATAACTCTTTTTCTCGCGTTCTGTATGTTGTAATTGTTACTGTTGGTGCCAATAAATTTTTTTCTTTCAATCTTGAGGCTAACAGTTCTGATCCTTGTTTTGATAAATTGAGATCACGTATTAAATCACTGAGTTCATTTTGAGAAAATAACTTTGGCGTAGATGTTTCACTTTCCCATTCACTTCCACTAGTAGATGGTCCCGATTTCTGTGAATTTGGTAACATCATTGTTTCTGAGGGCATGCGAATTACTTTTGAAATGTATATGGGCCGAGGGAGATTTTCACTGTGTAGAACCGGACATTTCGTAGACTGTAAGTCTGGGTATCTCCACGTTTGATTTCGATTAAAACCTTTAACATCTACTACGCAAAAGTAACAATCATCTAAATGATTCGTAGGCTCCATCCAGATCATAGGAATACCAGAGTCTAATCCAGAACGTTCACCTTTTTTCCACAACCGTAAAGACTCAACACAGGACTTACAAACTTGATTAGGAACCAATGGTTTACCTAATTTGTCCATTTTGAAACCAAAATATTCAACATAAGTCTCCTTGACAAAGTCTGTGATATTTCTTTTTTGTTTTTTTGGTATATAAACACCGCAAATATAACAAAATAAATCACTACAATATTTACACTTTCTTCGTGACGAACTCATATTTTAGACTAGAAGACAAATATATAAGAATGGACATTCAGTAATTGAAACAAAATATTAATCCATGACACTTTATCCAGATTTACGTGTATATGTACTTCAATATTGTCAAATAACTGAGATCTCAGCTGTTCTGTGGAGCAAGGGGTCTGAGAGTGGGGATCAGGTGATGTTTGTATGCGCGAAAAAGTTGCGCAGCCTAATCATGACTGGAAAATTAAATTTCATTTCTAACAAGCTTAAAATTGTTCAAAATATAAGAAATGCAAAAATCATGAAAATACGAGCACATTGAG
Source organism: Cryptolaemus montrouzieri (assembly GCA_013387265.2). Taxonomy (NCBI): domain Eukaryota; kingdom Metazoa; phylum Arthropoda; class Insecta; order Coleoptera; family Coccinellidae; genus Cryptolaemus; species Cryptolaemus montrouzieri. The sequence goes on from JABFTP020000185.1 coordinate 143,912,820, forward strand.
AACTTTCATGAATATATTCGTAATCTGGGCACTTGAAAACATAAAAATTTGCGATGATATCCAGGGCAACAATAGAAAAATTTTTTTGTAGAGCTGTTTTATTTTCTGCCACATCTCTATTAAATTCAAATGAATCTGTTTGATGTTTTACAGCAGGGGTGTTCAAACGGTCGATCGCGAGTTCATCTTGAGTAGATCTCGAGAAGAAAAATTGTTCAATAAATAGATATCTGAACTACAAAAATTATCACGTAATGAAATAACACCCTGCTAGCGGCTAAAGGTGGCTTTATCAAAGGAACGCACGGTACTTGTCAGAGAGAAGCCGCGTTTCTCATTTTTTCGGTTTTCCAGAAATTTCGGGCAGCGAGTTTGGCGGGAACATTAGAGACTTTCGTTTACGCCGATATTGTATTTACGATCATTCTGAATTGTAACTTGAAAGTAATATGGCGTCGATACAAAGTCTATTATTAAACAGTAAAAAATGAATGCAGCGAAGTAATCTAAAACGTTTCATTTTGATAACGACTGGGAGGAAAAATTTTCTTTATGTGGTGAACGATAAGTGCATTTGTCTTTTACTGGTTGAGTGAAAGAGTAGCCACGGCTAAACTTCGCCAGTGTAGAGCACTATTTGTACACTTTGTAGGTACAGTAAAAAAAGACGATTTATCATTATTCGTCGTGTGTCAGTTGCAATACCTAAGCCTGGTAACTCATTCTTCAACTTTGTAGAATACTACAAGCTACCAATATATAAATTAGTGTGCATTACAACCGATGGAGCACCAGCAATGACTGGAAACAAAAACGGTTTTGTGGCATTGTGTCGAGCTAATGAAGATTTCCCTTCATTTTTATCATTTCATTGCATTATTCATCAACAAATTTTGTGTTCAAATGATTTAAATACGGAGGAAATTATGGGCATTACAACAAAAATTGTGAATTCCATCCGTTCACGTAGCTAGTAACGGCGGATCTTTAAGTTGCAGTTGGAAGATAGGTAGTCAGCTGAACACACTGGTTTGGTTCTTCACACGGACGTCAGGTGGTTGAGTCGCGAAAAAGGTTTCAAGAATTATTGCTCGAAATAACAGCTTTTACAGACGAAAGAGGTGATGATACTCAGATGTTGAAAAACGAAAAATGGCTGACTGCATAAACTACATAAACTCACGCCTCGTTTCAGAGGTGTAAGCAAATGAGACATTTTCATCTATGTTAGGGGGTCGAGACTCCCAAAACCGCCTCTTATATACGCTCATGCTTATTCAATGCTACATAACATTTACACACAACAGATCGATGAATATCATGACGACGATGAGAATGAAGAAGATCCAGAATTACATAATGAATGCAATGAAAATATATATATATATATATATATATATATATATATATATATATATATATATATATATATATATAGAGTTGCCCATATATCTGTTCATGCAATCAAACTGATTTCATGAAAAATATAAATCCACCACCCGGTAATTAATACCATTGCCAGGCAATGATTATAATCAAAACATATCCTGGAGTAATTATATATTAGGATAACGTTAAATGTTATGAGAATATATCAATCTACCAGAATATATACATACTATAGCATCATCAGACAATGATATCAATGTACCAACGAGCAGTGTGCAGAGGCTTTCTCCCGGAAAAATCCAGTGTACGGACCTTAGTCAAGTAACACTGAATGTTACTCATTAATAGTTTCCTTTGTGTGAAGTGGTGAACGATCGAATAGAATACTGCTCTGAATATAAATATGACAAAATTGTCAGTTAATTATATTACATTTATATAAACAAATAAATAAAATATGAAATGAGATTCTGAGCAGTATAAACTAAAGAGAAAACCTATGACTCTACCTCATTATTATTTTCGGAAAGAAACCTACGAAGAATATTACAAGATTTGATGACTGTTATCTTTTGTAACTGTTCAAACAAATTTATCTTCAGACCCAAAATCTCAATACTTTTGTGAAGATTTCTAGGAATAACGCCTGTTGTAGAAATAATAATCGGTAGAATAAATATTTTCTTCATTTTCCACATTTTTTAATTTCGTCGCCAAGCATCATATATTTAGAAATTTTTTCATTGTATTTATTTTGTATATTATGTGTGTCGGGTATAGCAATATCAATTATATATGTTATTTGATTCTGTTTATCATTAAGAACGATATCTGGTCTATTGTGTTTTACAGCTTTGTTGCAAAAGAATTGTCATTTTCACAAATAATCTCAGGTTCATATTTGTGAAATTTTTTTCTTTGGGAATTAGGTCATGTTTAATTCCTAGATTAAAGTGAATAATATTAGCGACGGCATTATGTCTTTCTAAATAATCTGTTGAAGCAAGGACTGAGCAAGATGATAATATATGAAAAACTGTTTCTGAAGAACAGAAACATCTACGGCAAGAATCATCTATTTTTATATATATATTCATATATATATATATATATATATATATATATATATATATATATATATATATATATATATATATATATATATATATATATATATATATATATATATATATATATATATATATATATATATATATATATATATATATATATATATATATATATATATATATATATATATATATATATATATATATATATATATATATATATATATATATATATAATCATATATATTATAAATTCAGTTTATGATCTGCATGAATTTCCTTTGTCCTGATATTGTAATAAAGTTCTAGTACCTGTTGAAAACAAAATGAATAAAAACAAAATATGTTCTATTAAATATTATCTACCTTAAAAGCTTCAACCGGTTTTTCTTTACTTTGACTGAAATTGTGATTTTTTTATTTATTCAAAACATGCAGTCTCATTTTATTCATAGTATAATTCTTTGGTATTCGTTTCGTTTCAATATTTTCTCTTCAGAGATTTATTTCTAGGTCTGGGTCGACATATAACGTCTAGGTTTGGGATGCGTTTAGGGATTTAGGGTTAAATTTCATGCTCATCTATAGTAAGCTCAGGATATAAAAGAGTTTTCGAAGTAAAGGAGTAAAAATCAACTTGCTCAAAAGATGGTACTGACATAATCAAAAATGTTTAAGAAGCTGACTTTTTTTTAAATATTCATCACATCAAAATTACTTTCAATAAAGTTAAGGGGGTCAGCCAATTTGGGATTATTACGACCCCCTCCCTCAGTTTTCTGAAGCTCTCTTTGATCTTCATCTGCTATCACTTTTTCAAATAGGTACCTTTTTTTCTGTTAGAGAACTGAGAATATGAGTGAAGAAATCGGACAAAATTCAATTTATTTTTACGTGTTCCACAGCAACATCTTTCCTTGTTCTCCTTTCTTAATCTGCATGGAGCATACGAAATTTCCTGGGAGCCCTCTACTCGTCTTACTCCGCATCGAATGCTTCCGCTATCTTATTTTTTTCTATCAAGTATTGGGCAAGATGTACTCTTGCATTCAATAATATTCTTCTAAGTGGAAATGGAGATAAGCACTGGGAATTCAGCAGAAAGGAAAACATTGGAAGTGGAATCTTGAACAACTAGCCATTGTTTAGATAAGAAGTGGAAGTTTCTCCAATATCAAAAAATGAGCAATGATGAATACAACAAACCTATGAAAGCATACTCACTTGTGTATCATACTAATCAAAATTTACCCCTGTGTCTATGAGGGAAATTTGCGGCACTCTTTCTTGAATTAATTTTCCTCTGAATTAAAATTATATTTTCAAACCAGAAAACAACAAGCAACCGTTTCATCCTTTTTGCCTCAATTTCCAATTACCGTTGGATATTAAACTTTGAGGTTTAGAAACGACGCATAAATGACATTGACATTCTGTAATCAAATATTACTACCAACATCACGTTGGTGAACGAAAAGTCACTGAAGTTCTATGTCAACTCTTCGTTAGCTTCGTCAGTTGACAAGAAGTAAATAAAGCTTCGCAACCCAACTGAAATTGATTTAATATTAACTTCTCACTAAAGTTGTTTCGTTTTCAACTGACATAGAACTTAACATCACTTTATACAACCAAGCCTTAGTTTTTCAATTCACAAAATGTATATTTTAACATCTCGAATTCCATTCCTTATGAAGAACTTTTAAATAAAATCATGTATTACCTTTTTATTTTACTGTAAAGAAACATTTTTGAGGAGCTTTTACATCGATTAATTGGGAAACTAGCTGAATACTACCATACTACCATATCAATTTACGAATATGGGTACAGTACAACCTCTCTAATCCGAATCATATGGGACCAGGGCTTGTTCGCATTATCGAGGTAATTGAAATGAAATAGTGGAGAAGAGATATTTATTGAAAAACGTAAAACATTTATCGAAAACGTGAAATACTTATTGAAAAACGTAAAATATTCATTGAAAAACTCAAAATTATTGCGATTCACAGAAAAACATGAAAATATAACTACATATTCTTAAGACAGTGATACATTTCACAGATCATTTTTAGGTTCTAAAGAAGTTTATCAGTCCGATTTCTCGAATTAATTATTTATATCTTTTGAACTCAATTTTCATAATTTTATTAATAATTCAATCTCATTTCATCAAGTTAAATATTCAAACAGTTTGAAATTCGAATTAAGAATCTACAGGTAATGATACTCAATGAAAATTATAGTTATATCCGTAGGGTATCACTGCTATTGATCTGGATTGTTCTCTGGTTAATTGTAAGTCAGTACTTGGAAGAAGATCGTTTTCTCGTTTCTGTGGGAGAACGGAAAGCAGTACTCATTCTATGTTTCATTTCCACTTTGTCGTGAAGAGAATAATTTCGCTTTTTCATTAGTTTTTTTCAAAACAATAGTTTTTCGAGTGAAAAATCTTCAGAAGAAGAAATTAAGTATTCTTTTGATTTTCTGGATAGATTCCGTTCGTCTGGGGCGTTATAAGTTGTCGGTAATTTTGCCGGATTTCCTCGACAACGAATTCAATTAGAGAGTTTTTTTCTCCATCAAGATATTTTACTGTCACGAGTTTTTATCTTTATGCCAAACCTTGATATTTCACGTCTTTAGGTAACTAGTCTTGCCACCTAGGGTATTAACCTTGTGGACCATATTCAGCCAATCAAGTAACCTGAAAGCTGTAAGATACAGGAATACCTATATAAAACACTATCCAACCATCGTGGGAATTAACCTCAGTCCTAAAAGCTAAGTGTTTTTCTTTATGATCCATCTCTTCTCTTTTATCCTCATTTATGGTTGACAGAGCTCTATCATTGAGTTTCATTCTGTTGAAAAGCTCAGATTGTTCTGAATTGAAAATTAGTACTTATGAAGTTTGTATTCATCTCGTCTGAGACTCCTTTATTGTAATTGGTTAAACTTTGTAGTTAAGTTTTTTGCATTAGTTAGTAATTTATTAGTCAGTTACTGTGATTTTGATAATTGTTCTGTAATAATGCTAGTTGAATGAAGTGATGGGTATTATTCCTAAGGCTATATCTAGGACGTAGATTCTAGACGAAGATCGCACACACTGAGATAAGGGGACTCTGATCTAGCTAGCATAGATAATTTATAGGTAGTTTCAATTGTAAATACATTTCAACTAGCCTTGCTATAATTTAATATCATTCAACTTCATTATTTGAAATTCTTCTTTCAAGTAGAATTGAAATACTTCTGCAATCTTGAAACAAAATCTTCTTGGATCGTTTTCTATTTTGACGAACGAAGATGAGAATTAGCAGCTTCCTCTCCTAATTTATTCAATAATAATATTTGGTGCTGAGGGATATCATTTTCTGTGCACCATTCCAAGCATTTGTTGAAACACAAAACAGCTTCTTTATGTTTCACTGAATTCATGGTGACATCGTCTTCTTCAAGTTCTTCTGTATCCTCGTCACTTTCTATGTTGTTGATTATTGCAGCTTCAGAGAGATAATTCTCATTATCTCCTACAACCCATTCTTCAATGTCTTCAGTTTGTAATTCTTGATCAGATACATTTGTTAGCACATCTGTCATCATGCGTAGATCGCGATTTTTTTCTCGCAACCGTAGAAGAGGCAACAGGTCACCTGGATCATAATCATCATCTTTTGTGGGCCGTAAATTCTTCCATGATTTCTGAATTAACTCTTAGGACACAGATGACCAGGTCCTTTCAAGAGTAAACACACATGTTTGGAGTCCAATTGCTTCAGTAACTGCGAAACGTTATTGTCTTCTTGTTCCACAATATTCAGTAGCAAAGATTTTTGATAATGCAATTTCACATTCTGAATTACATTTTGATCCATTGTTTGTAATAATGGAGTAAAATTAGGAGGTAGAAACATGACCTGATTATTTCGGTCCTCACTGATTAATTCCTTATCTCTTGGATGTCTAGGAGCATTATCTAATAAGATCAGAGCTTTTTGTAGCATTTTCAGCTCGTTCATTTTATTTTTAACATCAGAAATAAATTGTTTGTAGAACCATTCATGAAAAAGTTCTCTAGTTACTTACACTTTTCTTTGACCTTTATAATAAACAGGCAAATTTGGAGCAGTTCTTGAATGGTCGGGGTTTGTTGGCTTTTCCGATGACCAACATGGCATGAATATAATACGGTTCTTACTCATATTCCGACCTATTTAATTTTATGAGTTGCTGCTGCATGGCATGAATATAATACGGTCCTTACTCATATTCCGACCTGGAGCTGAATTTTCAGCAGCATGGGCTAGTGTTTTGTTTGGAAGAATTCTCCAAAATAACCAACTTTCATCAGCGTTGTAAACTTGATCTGGCACTAGATCCATCCGCCGTATTTTTTTAAGAGATTTATTTTCGAATGGTTCTACCGCACTAACGTCTGAGGACAATTTCTCTCCTGATATGGTAAGTTATCGAATTCCATGTATATTTTTGAATTTTTCGATTCATCCTTGACTTGCCTTGAAATCTGCTCTACCTGTTATACTGGTGTAAAAAAATGTTACTTTCTCACATATGAGATCACCAGATAAAGGTGTATGTCGAGATCGTTCTTGTAAGAACCACGTGTATAGAGCATTTTGAACATTTGGATTTTCACTAGTTCTGAGCGTTCGCCGTTTCCCAGGACCAGAATGAGAAGAAGATATACAATTGTCAATTGATTTTCATTTTTGCTTTATATCGCATACTGTAGATTTTCCAATTGAGTGTATTTTGGCTAATTCAAAAACACTTTTTCCATTATCTAATTCTTTCAAAATTTCGCATTTTTGCTGCAATGTTAACGTTTTATGTCGACGCGACGTGATGAGGATATCAGGCGCTGAATGTGAGAAGAGAATCTAATCTGCACAAGTGAAGCGAGTATTCATACAAGACATTGCAAGCTCGGACACTTTCAAACGATGAAATTAATGATGGCGTTCGGATTATAAAGTTAAAAACTAAATTTTGCGGATAATAGAGGTGGGTGATTTCAAAGTTCCGTTGTTCGTATTACTGGATGTGCGAATTAGAGTGTGTTCGGATTAGATAGGTTGTACTGTATTAAGTGTCTCGTTAAAATATCTACTCTTGCTTATGCTCTTCATAAAATAAGTTTAGAAAGCAAGTACTGTGTTTTAAGGAATTTTACTTAATAATTTTATTAAGTAATATTCCTTAAAACACAGTACTTGGTTTTATTATTGATAATGGAATTTTACCAAGTAAAAGCCTCCCAAATTCAAAAAAAAATAAGTTCAGGTAAGATTACATTTAATTAGCAAAAGGATTAGATTAGACATATCATATTATCAGTTCCAAGTCCACCAACTTCCAACAATCATATTTCCCAACAAACAACGGATTCCTCACAAATAAAACAACGAATAGATCTTTAAGCTTTTAATTTTTTTCTTTAAAACATTCCAACGTTTCGACACCAGATTATTTGTAGTTCCCTAAGGAAGACACATATCTGGTGTCAAAACGTTTGAATGTTTTGAAGAAAAAAATTAGAAGCTTAAAGATCTATTCGTTGTTTTATTTAAGAAGTCCCTAGAAAAAATTAGAAGCTTAAAGATCTATTCGTTGTTTTATTTATGAGAAGTCCGTTGTTTGTTGAGAAAGTTGATTGTTAGATTAGACATAATAAATCTAGGAATGAGTCGTCCCTGAGGAACTCTACAACAAAGCGATCACATTATACGTCTCAGTCGATTCAATGGACATTGATTGACATGTTCGTTGTGACTGGTCATGATCCAGAAAGGAAAGCATTGAATGAAGAAATTTAACACTCCATCATCGGGGAACGAAACACATGGCTATAAGATCATATTAGCATTGGGTCGTGATTATTCAGATACATATAAATTGTCCACAAATACACGTCATGAGGTCAGCCGGGCGGACGCCAGCCGGCACATGTCAGGCCGCAGTTCAATTACATTTGGCGCTGCAATTTCGTTTCACGCAGCCCGCTGATATGCGCCTTATTGGTGCATGTGATAGGTTTAACCGGCTACTTTTATCAGAATTTTGGTGCCGCAATCCGACTGTTAATAATCGCGTTTGCCGCGATTCTAGATCATTTCAACCCTTTTCATCCGAGTCAGTCAAAATATCGGTGGTTTAGTCAAAATACGAACGGGCATACGTTCAAACTAATAGCAAATGGAAATTAGATCTGTATTTGACGGCATTTAATGAAATGCATGCTATTGAAAATTTCTCACTCGAACGTTGGAACGATATATTTTCTTCCTTTCTGAAGGGCCTCATGGGAAATAATGTAAATCCTCGCTTCCGATTTTCGGAAAACTCATTGGTGAAAACAGAAGTTTTCGCCTTCGAGTTCTGGCGGATTTCTTAATTTTCCGACATTTCGGCATATTTCAATCTTTGGGTAGCTATCAAAGTTAGGTGAAAGCTGTTTTAACATTCTACGGCACTATTTTTGAGTAGAATGTAGGCTCACATTCAAATATTTTCGTTGAATGTTTTTGAATTATAATATATAGCTATTTTCTTACATGTACATCATGAGTGAATTTGAATCAAATACGAAGAGAAACTTTTTTCTTCTCAGTATATAACATGCTCGACTAATTTCCACATAATTGTTAATGTTTCCAGGATTGATAATTCTTCGAACATTCTATGATTTTATCCAGTATGCTGATGCGAATTCACTAAAAACATCCCAAATATTTTCAGTTCCATATTCATAACCATAATACTTTCAATATTTGAATTTGGGAGGCTTTTACTTGTTAAATTCCATTATCAATAATAGAAAAAGTAATGTGTTTCTAGGAATTTTACTTTATAATTGTGATTCGTAACGCGTTTCTCTACACCGTAGCTTCTTCAAACGAATGAATGTTCAGAAAATAAGATTGAAAATATAAATGTAAATGTTCTTAAGTATTAAAAAGCTTATTGGGTTGCTTCTTCTTAAGTGGTTATTTATGACAGGTATATCCAATAAAATTAAGGAATAGATTGCTCCCTGAAGAGATTCAATAGAGGTGAAGGGCTTAAATCGATTTGTTCATTGATGAGTCTACCTGTGTGTTTGTTGATTTCTATAGTTTCCCAAAGATCTACCTTTCAATATTTATTATCTGTATGCAAAATTTCAAACTGTGGGTCGAAAGAGAGACTATTTTCTATCGAATCATTCGCGTAATTTGAATCTGATTTTTTATTTGAAAAACTGCGTTTATGTTCCGATATTCTGATATTAAAATTTCTATGTGTTCTACCAATGTAGAAATTATCACAGTCATTACAATTCAATCTATAAACACCTGATTTATTGTTTCTTTCTGATTCGGTTTCATTATGTTTTATATATTTGCCTAAACTATTATTAGTGTCGAAAGCTATGTTGAAATTATTGCTACTCAAGAATGATTTCAGTTTCTCACTTGCAATGCCAACATAGGTGAAGGTGTTGAATTTTTGTTTCATTTTATCGACAGGGTAAACTTCATTCAAAGCGATTCTACTTTGTTTTTTATTTGAAATATTATTTATTAGTTTGAAATTGTAACCATTATTTTTGGCTATTTATTTAACCAAATTCAATTCTTTGTTGAAATTTTCTGGGGATAACGGGATGTTAATCAATCTATGAATAAACCTCTTCAATGCTGACATTTTATGTTATCTGTATGTGATGGCTTATGGTAAATTGCGAAAACATGTTTTCCATCTTCATGCAAAATTGTTACGTCTAAGAAATTCATTGAATTATTGCTTTCTATTTCGGTTGTGAATCCTAGTTTTGGATGTAATGAATTTATATGATTTTCGAAAATTTTTAACTGTCTATCTGTTTCTGTGAAGCAAATAATGATATCGTCTACATAGCGATACCAGTTTAAACAATATTTACTGAGTGGATGGTTATGAATTGATTTCTCTAAATTATTCATGAATATTTCTGCTAACAAAGTACTTAACGGATGGCCCATAATCAAGCCGTCTTCACTAGTATAATATTTCTTATTGAAATGGAAATAATTTTGATCTGAACAAATTTGTAATAATAAAAGAATATCTGATCTAATAATCGTATTGACATGATTCTTTTCTAATAATTATTCAACTAAGTAACCATAAATTTTTGACAGATTCGAAAATTTAACTAATACCGATTTTACACAACCACAAAAAGATCTATTAGAAAAAGGATTCAAACATAATTTACATCCAAAACATACTAAAATTAATTTGGAACAGTTGAGGATAGACCCCGAAATCATTCTCAAAAACTACAAAGATAATATTTTAGCTAAAAATCAAACAGCAAAAACCATCAAAGAAGACTTTTCGAAATTATCACTTCATTGCAATTCCGATTATAAAATAATAAAAACAATTCGTGAAAATAGTACCAAGAACAATTTAGTATTTACTAAAGCAGATAAAGGTAACACCGTCATCGCGATTAGTAAAACCGATTATATTTCATAAACTGAAGAATTCTTAACAGCCGGAAACTATATATCATCAACTTAGGATCCTACCGCTTAATTTCAGAAAAAGGTTAAAAACATAATTTCGACTGCAAAATCATTAATTACAGACCACGAAAAAATATATAAATTCATTAACTCCAATCCACAATCCCCCGAATTATATTCGTTGATAAAACTTCATAAACCTAATTACCCTATTAAACCTGTTGTTTCTCATGTAACGGCACATTCTTTCAAACTTTCGAAATTCCTTATCTACTTGCTAATAGGACATTGCAATTTTAAATCTAAATTTTCGGTCCAAAATTCATATGAAATAATTGCCAATATCAAAGATACCATTAAACCACCTAATTCCAAACTCATTTCTTTCGATGTTAAGAATCAATTTCCCAACATTCTTCCGAAAGATACGTATTACTCAGTTGAAGAATTATTAGAAGAGAATCATGTCAATACGTTCATTAAATCAGATTTTCTTTCATTATTACAAATTTGTTTAGATCAAAATTGCTCCATTTCAATAACAAATATAATAATGGTGAAGACGGCTTGATTATGGGCAATCCGTTGTCCTTTGTTACCAGAAATATTCTTGAATAATTTCGAGAAATCAATTCATAATCATCCACTTAGTAAATATTGTTTATACTGGTATTGCTATGTATATCATTATTTGCTTCACAGGAACAGGTAGTAAAAATTTTGGAAAAACATATAAATTCATTACATCCAAAAATTGGATTCACAACCGAAATAGAAAGCAATAATTCAATAAATTTCTCAGACGTAACAATTTTTAATGAAAATGGAAAACATGTTTTCGCAATTTACCATAAGCCGTCACTTACAGATATAATACATAACTCGTCGTGTCATCCGTATCAACACAAAATGTCAGCATTCAAAAGTTTTATTCATTGATTGATTAACATCCCGTTATCACCAAAAAATTCAACAAATATTTACATTTGATTAAACAAATAGCCAAAAATAATGGTTACAATCCCAAAAAAAAATAAATAATATTTTAAATAAAAACAAAGTAGAATCGCATTGAATGAAGTTTATCCTGTCGATAAATTGAAACAAAAATTCAACACCTTAATCTACGTTGGCATTACAAGTGAGAAACTGAAATCATTCTTGAGTAGCAACAATTTCAACATAACTCTCTAAACTAATAAGAATTTAGGCAAATATATAAAAATAATAAAACCAAACCAGATAAAAACAATAAATCAGGTGTTTATAGATTGAATTGCAATGACTGTGATAATTTCTACATTGGTAGAACACAGAAATTTTAATATTAGAATATCGGAACATAAACGCAGTTTTTCAAATAAAAAATCAAATTCAAATTACGCGAAACATCTCCTAGAAAATAGTCACTCTTTCGACCCACAGTTTGAAATTTTGCATACAGATAATGAATATTGGAAAGTAGATCTTTGAGAAACTTTAGAAATCAACAAACACAAACTTTCAGGTAGACTCATCAATGAACAAGTCGATTTAAGCTTTTCACCTCTATTGAATCTCTTCAGGAAGCAATCTATTCCTAAATTTTATTGGATATAGCTGTCATCAATAACCACTCAAGAAGGAGCAACCCAACAAGCTTTTAATTACTTAGGAACATTTGTATTTATATTCTCATTCTTATTTTCTGTACATTTATTAGTCTTAAGAAGCTACGGTGTAGTGAAACGCGTTACAAATTGCAATAATTAAGTAAAATTCTTTAAAACAGAGTACTTGTTTTTATTTTTATTATCTATCACACTATTGGAGTATAAGTACAAGTAAAACAAGCACGAAAGTTTAACTGGAAATATAATAAAATGATATAAGTTTGGCAACAAAAATAAATTAACAGGCTGAACATTTATAGTCACAAAAAATAATATAGAATGGCTTTATGTAATCAGAAACAAGAAAAAATGTGATTTCAATCACAAAAAAATAAAAACAATGGCTGAGGAAATTTGAGACAATGAAATGTGAGGCAATGACTTATTTTCGTATAAGTAGGTGAATCCCTGGTTGCTGCCAAACTGCACGTTCACTCCAAACTTCTACTTCAGCTACAGGAAACAGCTATAAATCTTGAGGAATGGTAGGTTGTCATATATCGAGGTAAACGTCAATTCCAGTTATTCCGGAAGTTACAATTTTTCAACAAAGGAGAAGGTATCCAAGTCAACGGCAAAATGTTTTCTCAAATTCTGAGGGATTTCAGCCAGACCTACGGGCTAGAGATAAGTTGTCAAAATTTTGCCTCTAAGCTTACATTATGGCTCAGCGAATAGTCTGCACTTGCATGATAAAAAACTAAAAAAAATTTGGGATACTATATACTAACTATATGAAAATGAAGCCTGCAGAAAAAGCAGACTCAATTTAGTATATCTATGAAGATATTAAGAAAAAAATTGATGAACCAGTTCGTATATCCTAAAGGGAAATCTTCAAGGTGCTGAAATTATCTTAATTAATTCCATCAATACCTATTTCATGGTTAATTAAGTCTTGTGAAATAAAAATTCACCATTTTCGTTATGAATTTTTTCATGAATAAATTTTTTTCATACCATCTAAAAAAGTTCTTTTATTCTTATTAATCTGAAAAATGAGCGCGAGCATGTGCCACTGGGCTCTCTTAACGAATAAAGCATAGTAAACTGTTCTGGAACATTGTCACCCCTGATCCTGGGGTAAAATTGTGCCACAAAAATAAATTTTTTATTCGAAAAGTGAAAATTTTTCGATGTTTTCATATGTCCTTATGCATGTGGGAACAATGTGAACATGAAAACGCAAAAAAGTGGCACAAAGTCACCTCGTTCTACGGTATGAATGATATTGTAATAGTTTAATTTGCTTTGACTCCTAGAATCAGATGTCGAAACGATTCTGTTAGTAGAAGTTTGATTGGAACAGGGTTGATTGAAATTCGTGAATAAAACTTCCTAAGAACTAGACGATCTTCTAGTAGGATCCCTTTTGAGCGAATTCTTCATGACAATTCTTGAGAATTTATTTTATTATTTATAAATGCTTTCAATTAAAATCGTTCTTTACGGAAAAATATATGTTGGTAATAAAGTTTGTATTTGGATAGGTTCTGATTAACATTTGAAAATATTCTTAAATTCACTATAAAATTCTATAAAATACATAAAACCTTGAATTTGATATTTACCGAATACTGACTTTCACTGATACTTTAATCCGTAATAGTATGTCACATAAATGACAAAAATAATAGTCAAAAAGCAGGATAAACTATGGTAATCTTCGTTTTTCCCCATGCTTATACTCCTGCTAGAAAATACCTTAATTTAATTCCTTTCAAAAATAGTCCTATCGCTGATATCATGGTTCGTTTCAAAATACTCAATAACTTTCTCCAAATTCCTGATTCTCTCTCCATGATTGATTTTAATATTCCTACCAGATCTCTCCGTGAATTCGATCTACTTCATATAAATTTCAGGAGAACAAATTGTTCGCAGAAATCTCCTGTTTTAAGGATGTATCGTGCTTGCAACAAGCATCCAGAGGTAGATGTTATCTCAGCGAAGTCTGCGACTTTGTTGAAGGGGATTCTCTTGAACTTTCATCTCTGCTAGATTCTAAATTTCCTATTGTAATCCTATTTTCATATGTTTGTTTCTATTTTAACATAGGTTATAACATTTAATTGAGTGGATGCCACTTGAGGAAACTAGTAGGCATTCCATATTTATGAACAGGGTCCCCGTGAGGGCTACTGGCGCTTGTGTGCAAAAAAGGATTTTGGCACCCCTTAAGGCATTTTGGATCATGTTTTTTCTTTTTTTTTTTTGAAGGAAGGAGGTAGGTAGGTAGGTGCTTGAATTAAAGCAAAAAACTGAACCTTAGAAGTCATATTTATTTGTAGACTGAAATATCAAAATGAAACAAACGGAACAAAATCATAACAAAATAAAAGTACTACTTTATACTCATACTTAGATATTTTAAAAATAAGCAGATATTTCTAATAACAAATACCTAGGGAACTTCGTTTCAAAATCAAAAATGATAGCTAGGTGTAGGTGCAATAGAAAAATAAAAGATAGCTATTGTAGTAGCGATATTTTCCGAGATTTTGCTGTTGCAAATTCATTAATTACATTGCTAAAATTTATACCGGCAAAAATTTCTTGTTCAATTGCTAATATTGTTAGCCCAGACAATCTTTCTTGAATAACTGTTGATCTTAAATATCTTTTAATGATTTTTAACTTTGAAAAAGATCGCTCGCCAGAAGCTACAGATACAGGCAATGTCAAAAGAATTGTCAATGAAATGCTTACGTTTGGAAAGGTGAAGATTAAATTGTTTTCAAATATATATTGTAAAATACTTAAGGGGTCAGTATCATCAGGTAATGAAAGCAACTTCAACGCTTTCATTTCGTTAAACAGATCATTGGAGTCTATATCCTTATTATCCTGATCTGTCAGTCGCTCTTCAAGAATAGAACAATGTTTTAAAAGCTCGCTGTCATTTAATTTGAATATGTCGCTAAAAAATTTGATTTAATAAGTCAAATCGGTTCTTTAGAGAGCTTATAGTTTGATCTCTAGTTTCTAAGAAAAACTGATTTCAAAGGCGGTTTTTGCATCATGAGGAGTCTCATCTCGGTGTTCATACTCAAACAGTTTCGTTTGAATTTCCTCCTAACCATTGGTAATAGTGGAAAGTCTTCTTCAATTTCGAGAGAGGATGCTACTTCTTTCGCTTGTACATGAATTTCTTGAAATGATTGGTCAGATCTATATTGCTGGAAGTGATCAACTAAATTTTTTAGGTAGGTTTGGCCTACTCTAATAATAATTGTAGCACTTTGCATTTGTTTGCTGACAATATTTAAATGAAATGAAACGTCATGCCAAATAATTATTCCACAAATAAATTGAAAATTTTGTACAGACGTTAAGAGGGAACTTGCTTTATGCCTTGCATCAATGTGAAAGGTAATATCTTTAGCTACTTCTAGAAGACTTTCGCAAACCTTAATTAAATAAACTTTAAGAAGCTTTATTGCGTCAATTCTGCTGGACCATCTTGTCTCGCTTAGAGGCTTTACACTTAACCATTTTCACATTTTTTCTCAAAACATACCACTTTTTTGTGGATGACGAAAAAAAATTATATATTTCTTGCACAAGATTAAAAAATTATTATAGCACCTGACACCTCAGAAGCTTCCTTTACTGTTAAGTTCAAAGTATGAGACGCACAAGGAACAAAAAGGGCTTTCAGATTCGCACCAAGAATGCGTTTTTGAAGTTCAACATATTTTCCCTTCATATTTATCCCATTATCATAACCTTGTCCACCAATGTGTTTTAATTCTAAATTTAATGTTTTCAAATTTTCTATCACAAATGTATATGTCCCTTCTCCTGTAGAGTATGGTATTGGAGTAAATGCAATAAAACTTTCCTTAACTTTAACCTTTTTTGAAGTGGTGTTAAGGACAACATATCTCAGAACAATACTAATTTGCTCAGTATGACTAGTGTCTGGTGTACAATCTAATATTATTGAAAAATATTTTGAACTGCGAACCATTTCGTAAATATCATTTCTTACTTTGGAGGACAATAATTCCATTATTTCATTCTGTATTTACACTCCTAAATAATGAGTCATTTTAACACTCGGCTAACGTGCTGTCGCATCACTGAATCAGAAGAGGCAATCATCTCAACAGCTTTCAGAAAATTTTCATTATCATGTTCGAAAAGCAATTGAGAGGAACCTCGAAATGCCAAGCATTGTGTGGATAAATACTTAACAATCGCAATAATTATTTCCAACACATTTTGGTTCATTATCAGGCGAAAAAACAAACAACGCAGATGGTCTCGCGACCCGTGAACATGCCACATATAATTGATCATGGGAGAAACATGGATGCTCTAGATTCAAACCACAATATTTCACGGATTGGCCTTGTGATTTGTTGATAGTTATGGCAAATGCAAGACGGATCGGAAATAGAAGTCTTTTAAATTCAAACGGCATATCCGTTGGGATCATCGAGATCCTGGGAATGATAACCTTACCTTTGAATTTTCCTTTCAGTATTGTCGCGTAAATTTCATTTTTCATCAATTTTCCAACCACCAAACGCGTACTGTTGTACAGTTTTGGTTGGTTTCGGAGCATGATTACTACGGAGCGTAAATTGTGCGGTGGTAAGCCAGACACATCCAAGGAGTTTCAAAATTCAATTTGATAGGTGGTGGCCTCATCTTCTTTTGTGACGCAGTCAATAGATTTGAATGATTGCATTGTTCCAATGATCTTATTTTGAATTATGTAGTTCAGTTCTACTACATCTTTATTCTTAGCCGCTAAAATTGCTCGCTCACTCAACCATTCATCATTTTTGTAGTTAGAAATAATGTTTGTTCGTCTTTTGATGAGAATAAATTACAGAAATTATTTGGAAATTGAAGCAATCCGCTCGATTTATCGACAGGTACTTGACCATTACCGACAGTCAGCAATTGCTCGGAGAAGTCTTCAGCAGATGTATCATTAAGCAATGTAACTCTCATGTTTGTCGTCAGCTGCAGTTTCTTCACATAGCGCCATAGATTCGACGATTTGCATTTAATTCGTCAGCAGCCGTGGATCTTGGTATTACTGGCAGTGTTTGGCGGAAATCGCCAGAGAGTAAAATCAATGCTCCTCCAAAACATCTCGAGTCATGGCGTAAATCTTTCAATGTTCTAATTGAAAGATTGAGTGCTTCTTATGCACGTTTATGTGTCATTGTGCATTCGTCCCAGATGATGATTTTTGATGCCAATAAAACTTTGGCCATTGCTGAGTGTTTTGCAATCTTACACGTTGGTTCTTCGATAGTTTGAAGATTTAACGGTAATTTTAATGCTGAATGAGCCGTACGGCATCCTTCTAACAATGTGGCTGCTATTCCAGAAGAAGCAACTGCAACCGCTATGTTGGATCTTGCACGAAGAGTGGCTAAAACTGCTGACATGAGAAATGTTTTACCAGTTCCAGCAGGGGCATCTAGGAAATATAAACCACCATTTTCATCATCTATTGCCTTCATTAAAGTATCATAAACTTCCTTTTTTCCTTTTCTTCTTTTTTTCGTTCACTTCAATTTTTCAATATTGATTTCTTGTAAATATCAAATTGTCATTTATACGTCCAAGACACGGGAACGCTGTCGAACGGGATAAACAGTATTCTATATTCGTCTCCTGGCTCTAAGCTACCTACCCATCAATTTTCAGCCATATCTGTACAGCAGTTCGTGAGTTATAAATAGTGTAACTAACACGAATTTCTTTTTTTTTATGTATTTTTCGATCATCACCTCAGTCCTTTTTATGGCCTTGCTTGCTATGTAAAATATTTATATTTGTTTAGACACCCTTGTCTTCGTCTGGAAATCATGGAGTGCAAGAGAGAATGAAGCGGCTAAGCAGTAAAATCTTTGCTACTCTTTATATAAACACGACACTAACACTACATAAACAAACAAGCCATTGCTAGTGATAGCGACAGGGAAACGATTTATTTCCTCAGGTTTTTTTCACTCGTTTATTGAATCTTATGCAAGATAGTATGGTTCCCTGTTACATTTCCTCAGCTCACTTGTGTTTTTCTGATATATATAAATTATAGATATAAGCATATATATATATGAATATATATTATATATATATATATATATATATATATATATATATATATATATATATATATATATATATATATATATATATATATATATATATATATATATATATATATATATATATATATACAATATATATATATATATATATATATATATATATATATATATATATATATATATATATATATATATATATATATATATATATATATATATATATATATATATATATATATATATATATATATATATATATATATATATATATATATATATATATATATATATATATATATATATATAGGGTTATACCTGACGAGTTGCCCATATATCTGTTCATGCAATCAAACTGATTTCATGAAAAATATAAATCCACCACCCGGTAATTAATACCATTGCCAGGCAATGATTATAATCAAAACATATCCTGGAGTAATTATATATTAGGGTAACGTTAAATGTTATGAGAATATATCAATCTACCAGAATATATACATACTATAGCATCATCAGACAATGATATCAATGTACCAACGAGTAGTGTCAGAGGCTTTCTCCCCGGAAAAATCCAGTGTACGGACCTTAGTCAAGTAACACTGAATGTTACTCATTAATAGTTTCCTTTGTGTGAAGTTGTGAACGATCGAATAGAATACTGCTCTGAATATAAATATGACAAAATTGTCAGTTAATTATATTACATTTATATAAACAAATAAATAAAATATGAAATGAGATTCTGAGCAGTATATACTAAAGAGAAACCTATGACTCTACCTCATTATTATTTTCGGAAAGAAACCTACGAAGAATATTACAAGATTTGATGACTGTTATCTTTTGTAACTGTTCAAACAAATTTTTCTTCTGACCCAAAATCTCAATACTTTTGTGAAGATTTCTAGGAATAACGCCTGTTGTAGAAATAATAATCGGTAGAATAAATACTTTCTTCATTTTCCACATTTTTTAATCTCGTCGCCAAGCATCATATATTTAGAAATTTTTTCATTGTATTTATTTTGTATATTATGTGTGTCGGGTATAGCAATATCAATTATATATGTTATTTGATTCTGTTTATCATTAAGAACGATGTCTGGTCTATTGTGTTTTACAGCTCTGTTGCACAGAATTGTTTTATCAGAATAAAGTTTATATTTGTCATTTTCACAAATAATCTCAGGTTCATATTTTTGAAATTTTTTCTTTTGAGAATTAGATCATGTTTAATTCCTAGATTGAAGTGAATAATATTAGCGACGGCATTATGTCTTTCTAAATAATCTGTTGAAGCAAGGACTGAGCAAGATGATAATATATGAAAAACTGTTTCTGAAGAACAGAAACATCTACGGCAAGAATCATCTATATTTTGTTTGATGATATGTTTTCTATAATTCCTTGTGAAAACAACCTGGTCCTGGATCGCAATTGCCAAGCCTTCTGTTTCAGCAAACAATTCTCCAGATACTAACCATTTATTCGATGCAATTTCATCAATATAATCATTTTCAATTCTTTAGGTGCTTTCCGTGTAATTCCTTCTGCATCCAACTTTCTCTTTAGAATTATCATCAAATATATCAAAATCTACCTTTTGCATTGTCAAGTTCAGAGGTGTAAGATTATAATCTGAAGCAACAACAATATCATGTAATTTAGACGTTCTCTGTTTATCATGAAAATGGGAACATAGATGAAAAATCTGTTTACTATGAAGATTATTCAAATCAATTAATCCACGACCTCCAAGATGTCTAGGTAGTGTAACTCTCTGAACAGCTGACTTTGGGTGGTGTTTATGATATTTACAGAGCATTTTCCTCGTTTGACATTGTAATTCATTTAGATCAGTTTTAGACCATTTAATAATTCCAAAAGAAGATGTAAGAATAGGAACAGCATAGGAGTTGATAGCTCTGAAAAGGTTTTTACTAGTTAAATAACTCTTGATGATAATTCTTAGTCTTTTGTAATATGAACTTCTAATAATTTCTTTAGTGCTGCTATGGTTAATTGTCTTCTCTTGACAAAATCCAAGATATTTATATGTATCTCCTTGATGCATTGGCTCGATTTCGATATTGGAAATCTTTATATAATCAGAGGAGATCTTTCCTTTTCAATAGAAAGATTTTTACATTTTGGAAGCCCAAATTTCATATGAATATCATTGGAATAGTTGAAAGAAATCTCAAGTAGAGTTTTTAAATGAGATCTGGTTCCGGCAGAAAAGAATATATATATATATATATATATATATATATATATATATATATATATATATATATATATATATATATATATATATATATATATACATTAATTGAATAACAAATCATTTCTTAGATTTCACAAATAAATCCATATTTTATATTCAGATATCGAAAGCATAATCTACCAATAACTAACGATCTGCTTGATTTCCGTCTGTCCCCACTTCTGCCATCTGTTTCCCAAGTATCAATGAAATTATCACGTTTCAATTCACTCATGTTTCTGAAAATGGCATAACTCCCGAAACGAATGTCATATATATTTTGATTCATTATATTTCGTGAAACTTACGCCTAGTATATTTCTTCAATTTTTCAAATATTCTGAGAATTCAACTGCTTATAATTATTGGCAGAAGTTTATCTGTCCCTGTACATAGGTATTCAAGTATTTCATGGAATGTTTTTGTTAGTTTATACATGTTCTGTTCTATTCTGTTCATATTTCATTTAATTCCTAACATCAATCTAATAATGTCTTCATTAAATAGGATTTTCATGAAGATAGTTAAGCTGAGCTCTCCTATAGTCCCCTAATGACCCATGATAGAGATATAATCCATCTTTGAGGCTTTATGGATAGGGATCTAGTTTAACGATAATTGCTAATCGTGCTTTAGAACAGATGAACACGGACTTTCGATATAAGGTATGAGATCCTAAATTTTAACAGAATTGAGCTAATTTTTTCTCGCTGGTGTATAAATTCAAGTTAATAATAATAATTTTCTGAGAATAATTTGTTCGAATGCAGTTTCATCAGCCAAGATAGATAAGATTAGAAAATTATATTGAAAAGTACATCTTTCATTGTTAATACTAAAATACACTCCCTACAAAATTGTCGCATCACTCTTCTTTTACGACAATACTATATAAACTTTTAGGTTGGTCATTCAAGAGTCGGTTGGTAACTTTCAGAAGTGTGAAATAAGAAGATATCATTCAAAAGAGATGAGTCTATGATAGCAAATATCAACAATTTTCGAGTTAATGAAAAATTGAAAAATTCTACCATCTTCAAACGTTCGCGAAGAGACCAATCATCTAGCATCGAATGGTTACTAATCATTTTCAAAATCGAGTGTTTCCTCTCCGGGCCTAATACTGTAATGCCAGAATACGTCTCGGAGGCCCCTCAAACAAATTTTGGATGTACTCTTGAGTCATTTAGTTCCAAATTTCAGGAAGCAGCTTTTCCAGTTGTTGGAGTGTTCTACAAGGCATTCTACGTTGCTGAATTTGCCATCCCATGCTTTCCCAAACATGTTCTATGGGATTAAAGTCGAGATTTCTGGCTAGCTATCCTAAAATATCAATTTCGGCATTTTGCAGAAATTCTGTAACTACTCTAGCTGCATGATGTCGGCCATTCTCATGCATGTAAATGAAGTCTTCGCCAATCAATGGGCCGAAAGGTACACCATGGTGTTCAAGGATATCTGCGATGGATCTGGCCGCTGTCATTCTACCATTATTCACTAGGATTAACTCAGTTCGACCATGGAAAGAAATGCCTTTTCACACCATTACTGAGCCCCCTTCAAAGTTTGGTTTGCCGGATATTGCATTGCTGATACCGTTCCCCAGGTCGTCTGTATACAGACATGCGTCTATCAGTTGATACTAGACAGAACCTGGACTCGTCGGAAAAGAGAACATTCGACCATTCTGGAATACCCCAATTTGCATGTTTCCTCGCAAACTGAAGTCTTGCAACTCGATGCTCTCTTGTGAGAAGCGGGCCGGTAGAAGCCACCCTTGGTCTGATATCGTTTTCTGTGAGTCTGTTCCTAACAGTTTTCAATGAAATATGCACATTTCTAGAAAGTGCAAGTTCATTTTGTAGCATTCTAGCCGTACATTACCAAACTCTTAGTGCAGTCAAACGAAGCGAACGATCATCAACTGGTGTTGTTATCCGATTTCGTTCCTGTCCGGCCCTTCTTCCATATTCCCCTGTTTCGTGGTACCGATTAATTTTTCTTGAAATAGAGCTTTGGTTAACATTCAGCAAGTTAGCCAGTAACCTTGGCTTCGCCCCTCCTCTAGAAGTGTTTCAATTCTTAGCACTCACACTCAAATAGCGTCCAGGACGTTCAGCAGCCATTACAATAAATTCAAACATTCGAAAATCAACAAGAAACACAGAAACTTGCATTAATTTAGAGTAAAAACAGAAGAGAAATTGAATGAGTACTGATAGTCAAATAAATTCATTCTTGTTTCAGACGTGTTTGAGATCATATGGAAACAAATGTTACTACATAGATAAGTTTTTTCCTCTTATATGTCCAAAAGCATATGTTGACAAAGAAACTGCGATCGAGTTGCTCAATCGATTGTGGAATTCAGAATACTAGGTGATGCAACAATTTCTATGGTGTGTGTATTTGACTATGCTGCAAGTAATTTTCTAATTTCTATTCGTTAATTTAGCGAAATGAAATTGATACGAAAAATTCAGATCTGCTAACCCTTCAATCTGTAAAAAAACCGAAATTCTCAAATCAACGCAAGCTAGTAATGCAGTTGTCTACGACGCATTGTGCAGCATATTTTGACACTCACAAGGAATCAAAGGCTATAGGCTATTTTCCGTATACCCAATCATGAAATTTTGCAGAAAGTAATGTAGTTTATCCAAGGTCAAAAAAATACGTCAATTGTAGACTTGTAGTTGCATCACGAACAATAAGCAATAATAACCCCATTTGCATTTTCTCAGCATCTCGTAGAAGTATGAAGGTGAGATCATTCAATTACTTCTGATGTCTGAAATGATGAGAATTGTTTCGAAGCATAGCAGGGTTAGAACTTATCGAAAGCTATGCGATAAATTACGGGTTGATATAATCAAACAAACAAGCACGTTTCCACTGAATGTTAGAGATATTTCATGAGAGATATGCGGTGGCTTTTGATAATCGGTTCAACAGAAATCTTTGGGGTATAGAATTTCATCGGAGAATTTCCCAGTTAACACAAATAATACAATAATCCATTTTTTCAGTATATTTGTAACTATAAATAAATCTTAAGCTTCTACAGAACTTTCGTGCGCGCGTACTATTTGCACTTAGCGGATTTTTCATTCCAGATTACGATTCCTCATACAATTTGAATTTTGATTTTGAATGCGCCTTCGATGTGCTAATTGGCATCGATAATTTAGCAGTTTATTTTCACTTTCGAGAATATTCATGCAAAGCTCAAAATTGAAAAGTTGAGTTTCACCTTTTTCGTTTTTTGTCAAACGATTGCTTATCTATCACTTTTTTAGTAACTTGAGTATGACAGTGAACTGTTCCGTCAGAAAATGAACTCACTTTCTCTCTGGCGGAACGGTCATTCATTTTGCAGCATAATCTTGTTTGGGAGCTACTTATGCGGTGTTGGTGTTTTCAATGACAACTTTTTAATAGTTTTTCTTAAACTCCTTAGACTACTTTTTTGCTCCGGAGATGATAGACAGATAGATACAGATTATGCGTGAAGTATGATCAGCAGTCCGGCCACTACGACCTATTGATTGTCTATTGTGGAACACTCTGTCCTAAATTATACCCACAAGCTCACAAGTACAAGATTTGTGAATGAGAGCTTAATAAGCTCAGTCAGCTTCAGTTTGTTAAATCCAAGTTCCTCCAGTCTGACTCTCAGAAATCTCAGTTCCAGCCTAGAGAGTTTAAGTCAAGCCTTGGCTCTTGCACTGGAAGATCCACTAATGGCAGTTCGAGAGTGCAGGGGCCCTGTAAGGCTCAGCCAATCCTCTGGTACGTTCAGTTTCAACAATCAGTTATCTTTCATCCTTGCAGTCTCTAGGAAAATTCCGAGCTCAGGCTCCTGTAAGGTGGATCTCAAGCTAGTTCTTCAAGTTGTTAATGAGTTCATCTTCTCAATGCCCCCAATGCCTGAGTGTCCGCGTACATACATCAGACGACGCTTATCCTTTCTTCCAGTTTGTCAATGCTCGAACGACATTTTTGCATCACAAATGATTTGCAATTGCAAGATGCCTTTCGTTCAGCTTGGTTATCGGTGATGATCTTTATGGATGTACCTGTTAATCCCCCGCAAGCAAGAGGTTAGCACAGTGATCAATGACGTATATTCCTGTTTGAAAGATAGTCTCTCCAAGACAGATTAACTGTTCTTTGGCAGCACTTCGACCATATATATCAGCTCCAAAATCTTTGCAGTTTTGGAGTCGTTTGAGAACCAACAAGTCGGTTTTTGGAGCTGGTCCTTTCTTGTCTATTAGGAATGATGATCTGGAATGGCAGTTCCATGTTGGTTTTGGGTGTTGCTTCGTTAGACCTCATACTGAGCATCCCGCTGTCCACAATTTTAGGCTGTCAAGCACGGGAACGAAACTGAACATACTTGTTTCATTCCGGGGAAAACAAATCTGTAGATAGTTATTCTAGCTGGCTCCTCTGATCACCAAGCGAAGATGAGCAAGGTGCAGTATCAGTTTCATGGCCAAAGAAGATGTAGAGCGAAAAGCTCCAGTAATCATCATGCAGTCTGCTCTGCAATTCAACTCCCACCAAGTAATGCCCTCATATAGCCAATTCAAGTTGCTTTGGGGCAAGAATCTATTGCTTTCTACAAGCCATTCGACATGTTCATAAGGAATGTCAAGCCTCATGTAGAAGGTTTCTCAGGTTCAAGGTCCTCGTAAGCTTACTATCCAAGATAATCCTCAGATATTTTACTTGTTCCGCATCTGGAATTAACACTTCACCCAGAATCGGGGGAGAAACAAATATTTTCATTTTCCTAGTGAGTGCTGTCATAAGAATTTTATGGGGAGTTCATGCTAAGTGTCTCCCCCTTAAGATAGCTGATATAGCATCCTGAATTTTGTTGTCGTCTCCGACAGCCAGAATGACTATATCGTCAGCGTACGCTTGTACATAAACATTCATTCAGACAGCCAATTATTGCCTAAAGATCATCAACCAGCTTTGATCTCCTTGAACGCAGCCCATGCCAGCCCCAAAACTGACAATTTCCCCTTTCATGGAAGTGCTGATCACTCTGACATTTAGCATGTTACTTATCTATTCCACAATAATAATTGGTACTTCTTTAGCTCTCTCAGTCCCGCATAGTAAGCTGGGAGCTGCATTAAATAAACCCCCTATGTCCACGAAGGCTGCAGCGTCAGTATTCTTGCAGTCTAGAGATTGAGTGATTCTCCCAACCAGGTTTTTGAGTGCCAGATTAGTTGATTTACCTCTTTGAAAGGCGTATTGATGATCACTTCGAGACTTCAGCTTCTCTCTAGATTAATTCAATATCTTCTCTAGGGTTTCCTAAACGAAGTCCATGAAACGCGGTCTGAAAGCTTTACCCACCATGGGAATGACGCAACCTAACCTAACGTTCCTCCAGCTGGTCGAGACAATATTCTACGCCAAAGTCGACCGGAAGAGCCTAATGAGGTATCAAAATAGGACGTCCTTGCTGTAACAGGCATGATGCCATCCTTTCTTAAACCCTTATATGGCTCAAAAGAGCGAACCGGCCACCTAACTGCTCTGCGCTGGATGATCGTTCTTGGTTTCTTCCAATAGTCCGTTTTTGGTCTTCTGAAAAGACTCTTCAGAGCGACGACGTCACAGTTATCAGTCTGCGAAGTGTGTTCCGGAGATGACCTCGGAATCTGTTGAAAATTTTCATCCAACGAGCCATATTTCAATGAAACGAATACAAATCAATGGGTCAGCAAGATATGATGAATGAGATAACAATTCGTAACACCACCAGCTTGGCCGGCAATGATGGAAGATGTTGTGGTGAAATAAGACTTTCTTCTTGGAAGGATCTGGTTGCTTTGTTTTTAGTTTCTCATTCAATTGGTCTAACAGTTTAGACGCCCTTTGTGCCCCAGAAGACGATGGCCATCGCCTTGCCTGTCGATGGAACCACCTTGGCTATCTTAGGTACACTCCCATCGACCTTCAACCACTGATTGGATTGTTTCTTCGTCTGATTCATGTAGCAATTAATCCATTTTTCATAATTATATAAATGTCGATGAAACTTATCTAGGATTTGTTGAAAGAAACGAAAATTTGCCTAAGAACGCTTCATTTATTCACGTTTTTCGTCAATTGTCAATAATGGCGGCACCCATCTTGCTGAAAGCTTTCTCATGTACAAACGCTGTGTCAAGATGATAAAAACTCATTCTCCCAAGATGTTTATAGTTATCTCTATCTAATGCAACCTCGCATATTTTCTCGATCAGTTCCGGAATTGTTACATATTGTGTTATTAGAATGCGATATTCACCTTTTACCATTCCACTTAAAAAAAAACAACTCATCCGGTTTCATTGGCTGTCGAATCAATGAAAATTTATAAGCTTGTCGGTATGAAATTTCTTGTTTATACTTTCAAGGTATTTTATTCTGCTAATATGCTATAACTTGAGCACACGTTTTACAACTTGATTAATTTTTACCTCACTTTCAATTCGCCCTCGTATCTGAAACCATGGGCGTAAAATGAAGAAGTTGTGTGAGTTTGTGAATATGACATTCATAAAAACGGATAATATATCTAAAGGAGGTTGGTATAAACCGCTGAAATTGAAACGGAATAGGAGTTATGAGTCTAGAGAAGAACAAACATTACAAAACACTCAAATTAAAGATGTTCCTAAGTATGTCAGAAGTAAAAATAAAAGTTAGTGCTCCCTGTCTGAATACCTTCTCAGTGTAGCCATGATGGTTGTGGAATGATGATTTACTCGAATTTCAAGCGCATACACATTACTTGGATGAGTATTTGTTCAGTTTCGAGCATTTTGCAAAGTTTACTTTTGATGAATTTTCATAACCGCTGAACTTACTCGACTCAGTTGAGTTGAAGAGCTATGCTTTTAGCCCCAACAGATTTTCTTCATGAAGGATCCGTTATTATATCTTCGAATGGGAATGTTTCAGTTTGCATCTATTGAAAACAATGAGCTTATGAAGAAGTAAACAGGGGGTCCCAGAATAATGTAGCAATTTCCCGGTATCTGATCTTGATGAAATTTTGTTAATTTCAATTGAAATGAAATTTCGTGAGATAGTAATTTTTGTTTTAAAACAGGTATTAACCACATATTTGGAAAGTGGTGGAAAGTTCTCATTCTCTTGCTTTTTCCTTAAATGATTTTTTAATATTAAGAAACAATGGACTTAGAATGACCTGTTTAGAGATACCTTTCTAATTTCTGTTAAACGGCAATCCATACGTACATGAAAAAAAGTATGTCGATTCGGCATTTTCCTGTTTGGAAATCACTTTTATTTAAGTTTGAAAACACTGATATTGATGACTTATTCATTTTGTGAAAATCCATTTCAAATTATGAAAAGCAAAAAACAAGTTTTTTAGTGTTCCACGTTTATTCGTTAATAAACGACCGGTCTAGATCCTTCAGTCATTTGCAAGTACTGAATACTAACTTAGATACAATAATGATTACAAGATATATTTTTTCCTTAAATGTGGAGTAGGAGGGAATTATTCCTATCAAGATGGCTATTATGGGGGGTTTTTCTGAGTTCATTAATTACCAAACTTTCCAACATGTTCATTGTACTTCCTTTATTGCATTTATGGAGAACTTTGAGATTGTCTAAAACTATTGTGTGATTTGTTAATTTCAATATGCTCAAGTATTGGTGATTTCTTATATGATGATATATGTTCTTTGAACCTGCACTCGAATTTCTTACACTTTGATCTACATAAGCTGGGGGGCATTCATTACATTAGTTTTGGTGATTACAATATGGTTTGAGTTTATCTGTTTTCTGTTTCGCATTAAAAAGAAACTTGCTGAAATCTGCGAGAGAATGACGTATATATTTTGAATTTTCAAAAATAATGCATTATTTTATGAGCAATTAGACGCGAAAAAATATATGTTAGTTTTAATTGTCGTAATATGAATTCATATATTCTTGTACGTATTCGCTTTTTCTATTTCAAGTTTCAACAAAATGGCGATCGACTGAAAATATGTTTCACTTTTCCATTCAAGAAATCTTGAAGAATGAAGATTGAAATTTTCAAATCGCTTATCTTCAAGGATGAATAAAACGAAAATGCAATAAGTTAAGAATTAGTTATCATTGCGATCAGTTTGACAAGATCGTTTTGACGACAACAAGTTCAATATTTTCAATCTATTCTTTATTTTTCTATTAAAAAAATCATAAACCGTTGAGATTCTTATGCTTACGTAAGATTACGAATCATAAGCCATGAGATGGTCCAGTGGTGTCTTTCGGATTCAGTTTCTAGGGTCTTTTTCATTTCCAGAATGTTATACATTCAATTTCGATGGCAAAATCTTTCAATCGATGCGAAAAAGCATTTGGCCCATTACAATGGATATAACTCTCAATAAAAGCAAATTTCTACAGTCAGTTGAAATAGTTTACAATTTACATAGAGAGGATGGTACATGTTTCTTAAATAATTTCTCTAAATCTATTTCACCTATACTTTACATAATATTACGTTTGAAAATATTTATGAATTTACTTTGAAAATAGAATGACTCATACTATCTGCTTTTGCTTGTAATATTTGCTTAATCAACTTATATGGAAACTGTACTGAATGTAGAAAATGAAATCAATTTATTTGTCGTTTTACATACAAAATGTTTTGTTATTTAGACAATTGATAAATAACCGGCTTGGTGGCGTAGAGGATACGATGCTCGTCCCCTGCGCAGAGTTACCTGGGTTCAATCCCCATAAAGTCGGTGTGATTTTTCAGATTCTGGGAATCGCTTGAGCTTCCATCTTTCGGAAGAGATGTAAAGCCATCGGTGCTGTCTAACAGAGATGTGTTGGACAATAAAGATCCCTTCCCCGACACGAGATTGGTTCAGCAAAATTTCCGGGTTAGTGAGGTGACAGAATTCCTAAGCTTGTCATTGGCCGACAGGCGGAAATAGAGCACGTTGAGAGAAAAACAAACAAACAATTGAAAATAAAAACAGGGAAAGTAACTTTTACAGAAAACCTGTTTCCTTTATTTGAAATTGATAAAAAATTCAAGGAAGTGTCTGATAGATTCTTGGCTTGCTGTGAAATTATGTCGAAGAAATTAAGAGGAAGAGTTTTTTTGCTAGAAGTAGCAACAACACATTTTACTAGTTGGTAAAATGAAATTTCATATAACAGACCTCCTAAATGAAGATAAGATACCTCTAGATGAGGTACCGATTACAAAGAATCTGACGAGTTACAATGGCTTATATGAAGACGGTAGTGAATAAAATACGACCAAATTTATATGGAATCACTCGATATTTTGAATATTACCTCAGGGATTTCGAAATTTCGAAGGATTGTTAGAATAAATCCTTTTTGGAGATATTTCAATCGTTCAATCGTTTTTTTACGAAGTAGGTGTTTTTTGCTCGACCTCAGTAGCTTTTATTACTTCCTCTTGGTCTGATACAAGCCTGAATCCGTCTAGGCATGCTTAGGATTAGGTTTTCTACCTCCTCTGGGGTGATATTCTGCCACTGTACTACTTGGGTTCGGATGAGCTGTTGTGGGATTCTTGAATTATGCTGGCGCAATTTAATTTTCTTTTTGAGATTAGCCCATAAATTTTCAATAGGATTTAGGTCTGGAGAGCAAGCTGGCCAGTTCAAAGTAGCGATTCCTCTGTTTCGAGATAATGTCGCGCGAAGTTACTGGTATGCGAAGGAGCAATTATCTTGAATAAAAGTGAAACTCCCACTGTGGGCACCTCGCCAGAGTCTCACTATAGGCTCCTGCACTAGGTCCACGTAATATCTAGCCGGTACACTCGCAGCAAACGAAATCGAATCAGCATAATGCACCCCAAAACATCACATGGTATTTTGGAATTTGTTTTGCTGCTAGGAGTCTAGCTTGTCTTCCACGACCCTTAAAACCCGAATCTGGCGGTCGTCTGATCGAACAGCAATTCTGGTCTCCTCCGAAAAAGAACATTTCGCCCTTTCCCAATATTTCAATTTTGGTGCCCGATACACCAATTAAGTCTGTCAATTTTTTGTTGTCTGGTTAGCTCTGGAACTCTCAAGGGCCTTCAGCTGTATTGACCTGTCTCAGGATTCTTTCATCGATTCCATCTGGACCAGGAGTTGGTTTTCTAGTCGTTCTCTGTGGTATTTCTTCGACTATCTCCGATGTAGCTGGCGTAAGAGAGACACTGTCCACCACGCTAGATAATATTTCATACTTGTCTTGATTAACATATTGAGAGCGTGCCAAGGCAAGCAGAATGATGGTTTAACTTAATAGTCTTGGGTTAGTTATCTTCAAATCACTTTTCTTGTTCAATAGTTGAATGTTCTCTTTTTTTCCCCGATGTTCATTGATGATCTTCCAACATTCTTCATTAACATTATTGGAGAAACTGACCACCTAATCATTTTGGTTTTTGAGAGCAGTTGCAACTCCTTCTTATATCGTTTGAAGGTCATACTTCTCTCTGACTATTCATCTTCTTCTCCATCGTAGACATTTCCCATAACTAGTTATGTAGATGTCTTAGTCGAGAAGAAAACCAGCATTTATGTTTATTACGGTTTTGTATTTGGCCTCTTCATAGTGACGTAAGAGTAGGTTATGAAATTTTTCGAACTTTTCATTGAAATTGTTCCCACTCTATAATGCATTCAAGATTCTTTTGTCAATATATTGGAAAATCGTTTTTCATCTTCTACACAAAATATTCTTCCAATTTTGGTTGCTTCTGCGTGAATCATATCATTTTGAAAACCTCCAATTAGGTATGTGTGATCCGAAAAAATAGGTTTGATTTACTAACAAGTACATATATGGTCAATGCATGTAGCTGCACCATTCAAATCATATTTCGTTGGCTCAAAAATATGCGGTACAATGTTGAATTCGCTCATTAAATTCATTAGACGCTCTCTATTTCGTTATTACTATATCGAATATACAAGTTTCTCTTCTTGTGTGGTGCTACTAAATTTTATTGTTGGCAATAATCCTGAGAAACTTCGTGAGGAAACTCTTAGAATAAACACCTCACCTAAAAGTCTAGGGAACACTTCTGAATATCGATATATCGTATCCAAAACGATCAATATGGATGATTTTTTTGAAGAAATGAACACCTGCATCAATTTCTCACCAAATTATGTAGAGTGCCGCAACAGATTTCAGTTTTTTTTATGAAAAACTAAATATGCAGCAGATGCGACGCTGTTTTATAATCATTTCATGTATTCAGTAATTGAAATCAGTTAGTTGGCACTTTGTTTCTGTTGTAAGTACAAATAAAAGATTCAAGTTGTGTGATTCGACCATGGAAAGACGACATTTGACTAGAGAAGAGACGTTACGAGCCGTTGGCATGCTCCAAGCTGGGAGCTCACAACGGGAAGTATCCAGGGTTCTGGGAAGTAGCCCAAGTGTCGTAAACCGTTTATGGTCGCGTTTCAATGAAACAGGTAGCGTAGAAGAAGGCCATACAGGTCGTTCCAGGATTACTACAGTCGCCCAAGACCGACTTTTGGTTTTACAAGCCAGAAGAGATCGTACTACCACAGCATCTCAATTAGCTCAAGAGCTATCACGAGTTCATAGTGTACAAATTTCCGACCAAACTGTGGGAAATCGACTGCACGAAGGTCAACTCCACTCCAGACGTCCTTTAAGAGTTCCACAACTGACCCATGGAAATCGCGCTGCTCGTTTAGCTTGGTGCCAAGAACACGTAAACTAGGATCAAGACAGGTGGGCCACAGTTCTCTTCAGTGATGAATCTAGATTTAGTTATTATCCCGATTTGGGAAGAATTCGAATATGGAGGGAACCTAGAAAACAAAACCGTCTCCAGCATGCTCGAGAAGTTGTTAGACAGGGAGGCGGATCGATGAGGTTTTGGGGAGGTATACGCCTTGGCGGAAGAACTGACCTCGTTTTCATACAGAACAACCTCACGGGAAATTCTTACGCAAATGAGATAGTTTTACCTGTAGTGGTACCGTATCTCCAAACGATGGGTCAAAATTCAGTCTTCCAACGAGATAATGCCCCTCCTCATCGTGCAAGAGTTGTCTTGAACATTCTTGAAGAGAATGATATCGATCTTCTACCGTGGCCATTCTGCTCCCAAGATCTGAATTCCATCGAGCATGTGTGGGACACCCTAAAAAGAAATCTCCTACGTCAAAACGTCTTCCTTCATGAACAGGAGCTTCGATTAGCAGTTCAGGGGGCTTGGAATGACTTAGGCCAAAATATAATGGACAAATTAATATTGAGCATGCCGCGACGATGCCAAAGTGTCATTAATATTAGAGGTGGACCTTCTGGGTACTGAAAAATATAAGTGCTTCCATATCGTTCCGAAAATATTAGTTCAGGATTTATTTTGTGTCTTACCAAATTTCGTCATTTCCAAATTTCAAATTTTTTTCATAATAGGTGCTTTGGAGAAGTCAAGTATAATTTTGTTTTCTTGAGAATACATTATATACAATACATCCTATAGAAAATCGAAAGATTTCTATAAATTCGAATCATCAAATTCATATTTCAAAGATATTGGTAAGTGTTGTCTAGACTTTTTCGAGGTGTTTATGAATAGTACTCGTTACTGTGCTAATGAAGACTTATTTCATACAATGTGTTCTACTTTGAATCTGATAAAGGAGTACCAAATGTCAAACTGCTTCTACTTTAGCCTGTTTTTCGATATAATAGAAAATTGTTTTATTTTTTATTCAAATAAAGTTGGAATTTACTGGAGTTTGCTGGAGGTGCAAAATAAGTTAAAAGACATTTGAATATTATAATTTCGCAAGACTGTTATTTAGATCAGTTCATTTTCATTGTTCATTTAACTTTGTTGTTTGTATCTGTCGTAGGTCATGAACAACCACTGATCGTTGAAGAGACTGAACAAAACGGACTTTTAAGACATTCTGAGGAGTCTCGGCTCAAATATCGCGTTGACGAGTCTATTACAAAACTAGTTATAATGTTTCTTTCAATAATCATGCCTCTACTTTTCCCTCTACAATGTATACTTTAGCTATATTGAAAAATCCATAGAACGATAAATAAACGAAAAATGAAATGAATGCTGTATCCTTCCTTTTGGTATCTCTCAATGTACAGTAACACTCACTCATAATAAGTCTAAGACCTTCAATGTAATTGAAAGTTATAATTATTATTTCTGTACAAGATGCCAATAGAATGCTATTATTATTATTATCGTGGACTTATGCACTATCTCAGCTGTTAGCTAGATATAATTTCCGTCCTTCATAATGAATTTTTTGTTATTGTTTGTAGCAATCACTTGGTCTTGGATGGCCATAAGGAATCCTTCTGTTTCTGCGAATAATTCTCCTTTCATCAACCATTTGTTGGAGGCTTCTTTGTCGATGTGTGGTTGATTAGTCTCATGGTGATGTCGTCCATGCAATTCCTTTCTTGACCATTGCTCTTGTTTTTCAGAATCTGATAGGAATGGTAGATTCAGAAGGTCATCTCTGGTAGCAAGATTTAGAGGTGTATATCCCTTATCAGCCAACGATACCACTCTATGGAGGTCAGAAGTGAGAAGAATTCTCTGAGATTTTTTATCTGTTCGGTGTGTAAATTGACAATATCTATTAATCGCGTCCTCCTTCTTTCCGCTTCAAAAATGTTCGTATCACAGACGATTTTGGATGATGGTTGTTGTACTTTGTCAGCATCGTTCGTGTCTGCCTTTGAATATCATCATCAGCTGGATATAATTTACCTTTCCCAGATTCAGCAATCAAAGGGAATAGGCTCGATTACAATATACTTGACATAAATTTCCTAACTATCCTACATGTATTAAGAATTACAGCTTTTTGCATTTCTATATAGGTATTCTTATGCAATTCTAATTTCTTAAGACTATCATGCAAAGTTTTGGGTATTAACCCAGTCGAGGATACGATGACAGGAACAATATCTATTTTCTCGAGATGCCACATCTGCTTTATCTCAATAGCAAGGTCAGAGTATTTGGACTTTTTCTCCTGGAACTTATTCAGCACGTTGTTATTATTCGGTATGGCGACATCCACCAGTATTGCTGTTCTGGCTCTCTTATCATACACCACTATGTCCAGCCTATTATTCGTCACCATTCTGTCAGTGTATAATCTGAGCCATTTTCCAATACGGGAGCCGGTTGATACTTGTAATATGGCTGGAAGGTGTTCAGAAGTCCGTACTTGTGTGCAAGTTTCTGGTGGATAATGTTGCACACTTGATTATGCCTGTGAAGATACTCCGTATTGGCCAGTTGTTCGCATCCGGACGTAATATGCTGGATAGTCTCCGATCTTATATGGCATTTTCTGCACTTATCTGTTTGTAATGTTCCGTCCTTCATAATAAATTTTTTGTAATTGTTTGTAGCGATCACTTGGTATTGGATGGCCATAAGGAATCCTTCTGTTTCTGCGAATAATTCTCCTTTCATCAACCATTTGTTGGAGGCTTCTTTGTCGATGTGTGGTTGATTAATCTCATGGTGATGTCGTCCATGCAATTCCTTTCTTGACCATTGCTCTTGTTTTTCAGTATCTGATAGGAATGGTAGATTCAGAAGGTCATCTCTGGTAGCAAGATTAAGAGGTGTATATCCCTTATCAGCCAACGATACCACTCTATGGAGGTCAGAAGTGAGAGCTTTTGCTGAGAAGAATTCTCTGAGATTTTTTATCTGTTCGGTGTGTAAATTGACAATATCTATTAATCCGCGTCCTCCTTCTTTCCGCTTCAAAGTTGTTCGTATCACAGACGATTTTGGATGATGATTGTTGTACTTTGTCAGCATCGTTCGGGTCTGCCTTTGAATATCATCCAGTTCTGTCTTAGTCCATCTGATTATTCCAAATGAATAAAGCAACACTGAAATGGCGTAGGTGTTAATTGCCCATTATTATTATTATTATTATAATTATGGAAGAGTAAGTGATATCAGCTTCTTCAAATCATCAGCAGTGAATTTATTTTTAATATACTTTCAACTAAATTCCACAAAGTATTTGTCTCTAGAAATCGCAAGTTCCATATACTTTTTATAATATAATATTATACATTCACATGTTACTATATTTCTGCCTCTGAATGTTTGTTCAAAAGAGAGTTGCTCGACCAATGTTTACTCTACATATTTCCAGCGGATGGAGATTTCTCTGTCGATGTTTTTTCCCAGTGGAGCGCTGAAACGAAGTCTTTCTATTCAAAATAACAAATTCCATGCAAAGGTTACCGTAAAATTCGCGAGCTCATTTTCAGACCTCACTAACAGAAATTAGAAATATTCTCTAGTGGCTTCATAATAGCGTGTTGTATACCAGTGGAATGTTATTAAACAGTGATGTAATTTGAGCTTCTTTGTGCTTGGAGAGTTGCATTTTACACTTCATCTGGCATCCAGACAAAGGCGCATAATTGCTGGTCTTTGATGGAGCCTTAAAATGCGTAGTAAGGACTTACAAACTGGAAGAAGAAAAGTGAATCAGGAGAAAAGCGACCCGGTCCGTTCAACAAAGAAAAGGTCTGAGAGGGGTTATTACGCGAAGTGACATAAACCTATCACCTATGTTCCTTACTTATAATTGAGTCTGAAACTCACTCTCAAATAGTAATTATATTGTTGTTTCAAGGAAATCATTTCCAATTCAAATTATGTATCTTTGTTTTCATTCTTCCTCTCACACTGATTAATCTGTATACATCTTACATATGTGGCAATGAATGATGCCACGTGCAGCAAAATTAGAACTGCTAAAAACCCGCAATGGAAATTGACAATTTCATGTAGGACTTGCCTTTTTGAATTAATGTCATTAGATGGCGCTCGTGCAAACGAGTTGTTTTACAGGTGTATCACGGTTATTCATTTCGCGCAGTTGTGTGACATCAATTACATTAACAATAGTTTTTTAGTAATTGAAGGTAGTGCATTTTGAAGATATATTTGAATAAGTGAATTTAATAACAATTTTCAAATATTTGTACAACCATTCTATCGAGTTGATGAACTTTTAATCAAATGAGAGACTTCCAAGGTCTGGCTGGTGTTTTAAACCGTGGCTATGACCATCTACATATTGAAAGGCCATTCGTTGGTAATTAACTTGAAGTTCCTTTGCATAGCGCGTTCACTTGTGTATGATAGCCTGAAAAGTTTCCGACATCTACGTGTAGATGGCAGCACTCGTAAATGAAAACTAGTGAATTTCCATTCTACATCGATTGACAGTTACTCACTAACTTTTCAGTAATTGTGGATTCGTAGTTGTTATGGAACAATCGTTCCATCTAGTTGATGTGAGTGTCTACGCAAATCAAAGATCAGTTTAATTCGAAATATGGCGATTCTGTACCATCATTTTGCACAGTATAGTTTTAGGCAGTTTAATTCAAACGTGGCCGTAAAAATGAACATTCGGCACATCCAAAAACCGCAACTACCGATGATAATATCACCAAAGTTCACCAAATTGTTCTAGATGATCGCCGATAGCAGATGATCGCAGATAGCAGAGGTCATGAACATCAAGATTTAGACATGACAAAGCTATATGCTCACGTAAGACTAAAAATAAGTTCGAATGAACCTATTTTTTCTAACGCTCCATAAATCCGAGTTTTGGCACCGATTAATTACTGCAGATGCAAGTTAGATACACCATTTTACGCAATAAACAAAAATACAGTCCAAAAAGTGGACCGCAAAGGGACAACCGGTTCCAAAAAAGCAAACACTGTTTTTTTTGCTGGGAAATTAATCACGACTGTTTGTTTGAGATAGTCATGGAATTATTTTAATCGATTACCCTCAAAAAAGAAAAACCGTGATGTGATATTAGTATGCTACGCATCATTATTTGACCAGCTAAGAACGGAAAAAACGGTCACATTCTCGTAAAAGAAATTCCTGTTTCACCGAGAAGACAACGCACCAAATCTAGCCATAAGCTACTTTTTTCATCTCTTTTTTTCTTTCATTCTATCAAGTTGATGAACTTTTAATCAATGAGAGACTTCCAAGGTCTGGCTGGTTTTAAACCGTGGTTATGACCATCTACATATTGAAAAGCCATTCGTTGGTAATTAACATGAAGTTCCTTTGCATAGCGCGTTCCCTTGTGTATGATGGCCTGAAAAGTTTCCGACATCTACGTGCAGATGGCAGCACTCGTAAATTAAAACTAGTGAATTTCCATTCTACATCGATTGACAGTTACTCACAAACTTTTCAGTCATTGTGGATTCGTAGTTGTTATGGAATAATCGTTCCATCCAGTTGATGTGAGTGTCTATGCAACTCAAAGATTAGTTAAATTCGAAATATGGCAATTCTGCACCATCATTTTGCACAGTGAAGTTTTAGGCGTGGCCGTGAGAATAAACATTCGGCACATCCAAAAACCGCAACTACCGATGATAATATAACCCAAGTTCACCAAATAGTGCTAGATGATCGCCGATAGCAGATGATCGCAGATAGCAGAGGTCACGAGCATGTCTGAAGAGTGTGTTTGTCACATATCAGATCAAGATTTAGACATGACAAAGCTATACTCTCACGTATTACTGAGAATAGGTTCGAATGAACCTATTTTTTCCTAACGCTCAATATATCCGAGTTTTGGCACTGATTGATTACTGCAGATGCAAGTTAGATACACCATTTTACGCCATAAACAAAAATACAGTCCAAAAAGCAAACACTGTTTTTTTGGCCACGATAGTAATCACGACTGTTTTTTTTTTGGGATAGTCATGGAATTATTTTAATCGATTAACTTCAAAAAAGGAAAACCGCGATATTAGTATGCTACGCATCATTATTTGACCAGCTAAAGACAGAAAAACGGTCACATTCTCGTAAAAGAAATTCATGTTTCACCGAGAAGACAACGCAACAAATCTAGCCATAAGCTACTTTTTTCATCTCTTTTCTTCTTTCATTCTATCAAGTTGATAAACTTTTAAGCAAATGAGAGACTTCCAAGGTCTGCCTGGTTTTAAACCGTGGCTATGACCATCTACATATTGAAAAGCCATTCGTTGGTAATTAACTCGAAGTTCCTTTGCATAGCGCGTTCCCTTGTGTATGATGGCCTGAAAAGTTTCCAACATCTACGTGTAGATGGCAGCACTCGTCAATAAAAACTAGTGAATTTACATTCTACATCGATTGACAGTTACTCACAAACTTTTCAGTCATTCTGGATTCGTAGTTGTTATGGAACAATCGTTCCATCCAGTTGATGTGAGTGTCTATGCAAATCAAAGATTAGTTGAATTCAAATTATTGCGATTCTGCACCATCATTTTGCACAGTGAAGTTTTAGGCAGTTCAATTTCAACGCGGCCTTGAGAATGAACATTCGGCACATCCAAAAACCGCAACCGATGATAACATCACCGAAATTCACCAAATGGTGCTAGATGACCACCGAATTGAAGATAGCAGAGGTCATGAACATGCCAGAAGAATGTGTTTCTCGCATATCGAATCAAGATTTAGACATGACAAAGCTAGATGCTCACGCAAGACTAAAAATAGGTTCGAATGAACATTTCCAATGCTCAATAAATCCGAATTTTGGCACCGATTGATTGCTGCAGATACTGCAGTTAGATACACCATTTTACGCCATAAACAAAAATGCAGTCCAAACAGTGGACTGCAAAGGGACAACCGGTTCCAAAAAAGCAAACACTGTTTTGTTGACTGGAAAAGTAATCACGACTGGTTTTTGGGATAGTCATGTAATTATTTTAATCGATTACCGTCAAACAAGAAAAACCACGATAGGAGTATGCTAGGCCTCATTATTTCACCAGTTGAAGACGGAAAAACGGTCACATTCACGTAAAAGAAGTTCCTGTTTCACTGAGAAGACAACGCACCAAATCTAGCCATAAGCTGCTTTTTTCTTCTCTTTTCTTATAGGGAAGAGTTAGGTTAGGACTCACAAGAGGACTATAGATCGGAAACTTTCAGGCTACCCTCGTATAAAACGTGTTAACAAGTCGAAAAGTCATAAGGTTTTGTGCAATTAAAGTTATTGAATCAATTCTTATTATAAATGATGAGTTGAAAAGTGTTTCATAGATGGTGGTGTAAGTTTATTTATAGACATCTGTATTCCACATCTAGTACACTCTCCAATATTCTTTGGATCCCGAAAGTCTTTGGTAAATGGTGGTCCGTATTAGTCAAACAGAACACAGTCGTATTATTTTGGTGTCGAAATAATTCGCGGCATTTTCGGCTTCATGTCTTTGTACAAAGATACAAATACCTGAATTTTCAGTAAATGAGAGAACTTACTGAGATTAACTATATTTTTAAATAATATATTTATATATCTTATAGTACGTCCAATTTCTTTGATTTTGTTACAGACAGTTAGAGTTTAACATATAACGAAAGGACAAATTGAATATTGCAGAATGTCAATTATTTTCAAAATTTCTATCCTGTCCTTAACTCTGGTTTCATTACAAGAGTCATTAACATAATATCGAGAAATATAAATTTGTAATTATATGATAGTATATATACACCATCTCCTTTGCGCCAAAGGTAGTATTCAAATGAAATAGTATTCATCACATCTGGGGTGCTCATACAGTCGATTGCGATCGACTGGTCAATTGCGAATGCTTTTTGAGTAGATCTCGAGAAGGAAAAATTTTCAATAAGTAGATAACTGAACTAAGAAAAATCATTACGTAATAAAATAACACTTTGCTAGCGGCAAAAGGCGGCATACATTCGGGACTTTCGTTCACGCCGATATAAATGTTGCGCCTGCAGGAATTGGAGTCATTCTAAATTTTAATTCGAAGACAATACAACGTCGATACAAAGTTTATTTTTAGATAGTACAAATTGAGTACGGCGACGAAATCTAAAACCTATCATTTTAATAACTATTTGGAGGAAGAATTTTTCTTTTGTATGGTGAAGGATAAGTGCATTTGTCTTATTTGTCGTGCCTAAGTTACAATATCTAAGCGTGGTAACTTAGAGAAGCATCATAAAACGGTTCATAAAAACTATGAAAAGGATTTTCCTCCATAGAGTGAATTAAAGAAACGAGAAAAACTTGATTTGATATCTTGTTTGAAAAAAGAACAAACCATGATCACAAGACCGGCCAAACAATCGAAAGCTGCTACGATCGCATCATTTAAAATATCTCATATATTGAGGAAACACAAGAATTTATTCGAAGATGGATCGGTTGTGAAGGGAGAGGGTGAGACTTTATTTGGAGATTTTAAAAATGGAACAGAAATCATGTATGCTAGAAGAGAACTTCAGTTATCTCCTCCGACTATCACAAGGCGTATTGAAGTCTCGAGCCAGGACATGGCAGACAAACTAAAACATAATATCAGGAAATGTACATACTTTCCTTGACAGTTCGACGAATCCATAGATATGAGAAAAAAACAAAGCATGTTCACAAGACTAGCCAAACAATCAGAAGCTGCTACGATTGCGTCATTTAAAATATCTCATATATTGGCGAAACACAAAAAACCATTCCAAGATGGATCGGTTGTGAAGCTGGTGAGACTCAATTTGAAGATTTTAAAAATAAAACAGGAATCATGTCTGTTATTAGAGAACTTCAGTTATCTTGTCCGACTGTCACAATGCGTACTTGAGTCATGAGTCAGGACATGGCAGATAAACTAAAACATATCATGAAATGTGCATACTTTTCTTCACAGTTCGACGAATCCACCGATATGACAGATACTGCCAAGCTGTCTATTTTTATTCGGATGGTATTCAATGACATGTTGGCTAAGGAAGAATTTTTGACAATCATTCCTCTGAAGGTGAAGACCCGTAGCGAAGATATATATGACGTTATCTTCAATTTTGTAGAAACCTATAAGCTAAAAATATATAAATTTGTGTGCATTACAACCGATGGAGTACCAGCAAAGACTGGTAATAAAAATTAATATGTGGCATTGTGTCGAGCTGATACATTTTTCATTTCATTGCATTATACATCAATATGTTTTGTGTTCAAAGGTTTTAAACACGGATGAAATTATGGGCATTGCAACAAAAAATGCGAATTCCATCCGTGCACGTAGCTTGCAACGGCGGCTCTTTAAAATGCAGTTGGAAGATAGGGAGTCAGCTGAACACACTGATTTGGTTCTTTACTCGGACGTCAGGTGGTTGAGTCGCGGGAAATTCCCAGAAAGGTTTCAAGAATTATTGCCGAAATAACAGCTTTTCTAGACGAACGAGGTAATGTTGAAAAACGAAAAATGGCTGACTGATTTGGCATTTTTGAATGACATCACAATGCACTTAAACACCATTAACTTGGAGCTTCAAGGTGAAGGAAAAACTAATATTGAGATGATTAGCGCAGTAAACACATTCAAGAGTAAATTGCAACTTATGATAGATCAACTGAAAAGAAAGCATCTGAAACATTTTCCGAAGCAAGGATTTCTCAGTTGAATTATGATACGTATGATGCTGAATTATCAAAAAATTTGTGACAGTTCGAAAAGCTTTTTGATGATTGCAGTGAATTGGAAAATATAGCATCATTTATGACATATCTCTTTTCATGTAAAAACATTGAGGAATTAGCTACGGAAATAGAAAGTCAGTTTAATATGGACTCATGTTCTGTTGAAAATGAGTTGGTGCAGATTGTATCAGATATACATCTCAAAGCTACAGCATCTGGTACAAATTTCTGGTTTTTTATATTTGAAGATATATATTCGAATCTAAGGTAAATCGCCCTTCAACTGACGGCAATGTTTGGGTCACCCTACTTGTGCGAGTCTGCAGTTTTGAAATGAAGATATACAATCGACTAACTGAAGATTATGCTTGCGACTAGCACTCAGTGGTTACGACCATCTTATGGAAACTATGCTGAGGACATGCAGTGCCACGCTTCAACATCTAAAGTCACTCCTTAGTTAAGTTTAACTCCATATATAACTCTTTTGTTTTGTAACAACCAATAAACTCGCAATTTTGAATAAATATGAGATTTCTCATTGATATTATAGAGAAGAACCTAACTAAACCGAAGCTAAATCTTGACTAAAATGAAGTATATTGTGCGGAAAGCTAATATCTATATATGCTACGGTACACCCTACCTAAGTAGGAAGGTAGGAAGGGTGTATCGTGTATGTACGACAACCCTGCATCAGACTTACTTGCATCCTCTCAGAGTCGATCGTAGGTAGTATAAAAATATTAAGGTAGATCGCCAGCAAGTTTGAGCACCCCTGGGTTAAATGAATATAAACGGTAAGTGTTAACGTTGATTCTCTACGCCAGTCCATTTGCTCATCCTTACTCTTTTGTATTTACAGAAATACAAGGTAGGAAAGTCAACTTCTCGTCAATATATGTCACCTGGAAACATATTACACACACAATTTTATCTATTTCTAGAATGAAGCCTACTAATGGAAATGGTATTTTAAAAACATAGGTTTCGGAACACACTCCAAACCACCAATTTCCTGATATAAAACAGAGTTAATAATATTATTATTGTTGCGGAAATACCTATTTAACAATTTCGTAATAAACTGTCCATTTTCTATCTACATTTTA
Source organism: Cryptolaemus montrouzieri (assembly GCA_013387265.2). Classification (NCBI taxonomy): domain Eukaryota; kingdom Metazoa; phylum Arthropoda; class Insecta; order Coleoptera; family Coccinellidae; genus Cryptolaemus; species Cryptolaemus montrouzieri. Next base: position 143,956,531 of record JABFTP020000185.1, read on the forward strand.
GTGTCCTTATCGTTAAGTTATGTTTTAATGAACAGAATTACTTGACGCTATGCATTGAATTCAATTTTTTTTTATGGATACGAATGCCGTATAACTATTCCTCAGGTAGAATTCAACAAAGGCGGTTTAATTATGTGCTGGCTAACACATTGGAATTTAGAAACGATCCAGAAATTCGTACCTGTCACAAATTTACGATCAACCGTTTCATCTTCTTGAACGAACGTCGGCTTAAAATAACAAACAACCCAAAGTATCATCATATAATGAAAATGGAATTAGCTAACGTCTACGCTGAATTAAATAAATTGGTCAAAACTGTTTCCAGATATTTTTCGGTATAATTATATGATGTGGTATTCAAATTGTACCTTTATGGGTGAGGTAGAAAATATTGAAGAGTAAAGTAGATTTTCTGAGAAAAAGGACACATGTTCTTAGTGGGCAAATTTTGATATAGTACAGCAGTTATGTGTAATATAGTTGAAAAATGATCCTATCCCTCTCTCGAAATCTTTTTCATGGATCAGGTTTAGTCCTTCGAAAAATTTTTCAAAATTATGTCTGTTTTCGAATTATTCAATGTTTCTAAAATTTCGAATAAATCGTCATTCCCAGTTTTCACTAGATTTACATAAATATAATTATGACATTTTACACCCACTCAGCAGTTATAATTTTAGATACGAGCCATAGGCTACTTTTCTGTTACTTCTGATTGAATAGGTCATTACTTGATGAAAATCGATAAATATATTTTCAATGGAATAGATTTATGGTATTTAGATTTTCACTGTATTAACATTCGAAAATACAACTGTAAAGTCCGTTAAAACTAAGTCCGCGTCTGCAGACTAAGGTCATACAGTCATAGCCTTAAATAAAGCAGATTATTTATAGAAAACCCAGAATTTCATTGAATCAGGTAGTTATGAAATAATTGATAAAGATCCAACTAATAAATTTCAATCCATAATAAAAATCGCCAAGTCTATAATACCTACCAACCAAAAATATAAACTTTTCATTGACAACCCGCAATCACCAAAACTTTACTTCCTCGTCAAACTCCATAAAACTTTCACGCTTTCTCATAGATACCATTCAACAGTACGCTAATTCTAAATCTTAATTCTCAATAAAAAACTCTGCAGTCCTAATAAATAAAATTCAGCACACGATACTACCACCGAACGCTAAACGTATGTTATGGGATGTAATAGATCACTTTTCTAGAGTTCCACCTAGCGATACAGTGAAACTCATCAACAACGCTCTTCAAATTGATAAAGTCAATCCGGTTATTCTTTTTTTTTTCATGCGCACTTCCCAGGAATAGGCGAACCTGTTGCACCACATGAGTAGGCGCCTGGGAAGAATTGAGTTGTCTTCTAATGGAGTAAAATGAATCCTAGAATTCCTCGATTATATGGTCTCATTAAAACACAAAGAAAATAACCCCGTTCGTCCAGTGGTGTCATATACCAAAAATACTTGCTAAGCAACTAAATATAAATTCAAATCAATTTCAGATTTTCATTCACAATATAGTATAGAAAAATTCATTAGAATTATCGAATAAAATAACTAATTTCCTCATGCCACCAACCGCAAAATTAATATCATTAGATGTAGATAATATGTCTTCGAATATACCTGCAACAGAATGTATCCCCTTAATATCAAGTATTCTAGAGGCAAGAAATCTCAACGTGGGCTGTAGAGATGAGTTAATTTCTCTGTTTGATTTATGCTTGACTCAAAATTATTTTCAGTTTAATAATAAGATATATTCACAAAATAATGATTTAGCTATGGGTTCACCCCTCAGTCCCCTTCTATCTGAAATTTTCATGTCTAATTTGGAAAAACACTAAAATTACGACGTCACCTTTGACGAAAAGGCATATTCTATTTTGGTATCGATATGTCGATGACATTTAAGCCTGTTTCATCGAAACGAATAGACAACTAGAATTCTTCCTGAATTTCATTAATAACATTCATCCTAAAATTAAGTTCAAAGTAGAAACAGAAGTCGATAGTAAAATCAATTTCGTAGATCTAACAATTACCCGGGACAATAATAACCGTTTATCAATTAATATTTTCAGAAAACCATCGTACACGAATAATGTCATACTTATAGATTAATTTCACCCATATTCTCAAAAAATAGCAGCCTTCAAATCCATGATTCACAGAGCGATTTCTTTACCTTTGGATCGAAAATCAGAATTTAACACCATTATGTTAATAGCAGAGAACAACTGCTTCGATATAAAAGCAATAGAGAGTTTAATTAATCGAAAAATACACAACAACTTATTCAACATGATATATCCCCAATCCAAGAGAGAAAAGCCCGAAAAATTCATATCTTTAACATATTTTGGGAAGACATCAGAACAGGTTGCTAGAGTTTTGTCAGATAGTAAAAAAGTTCATATGCATTCAAACCAGTTAGCAAATTGTCAGGCCTGCTTTTCAACACCAAAGATAAAACCGATTAATTGGAAAAATCAGGAGTATACCAATTAACATGTTCTGGGTGTAATTCTTTTTATATAGGTCAAACAGGACGCTCTTTCAAGGCTAGATACAAAGAACATTTCCGGTCATTCTTAAATCAGAAATATGATTCAGCTTTAGCTGCACATTGTCTGAATGAATGTCATCCTTTTCCAGAACTTCAACACCTAAAAATTCTTCATTCCTGTAATAAATCCTATAAACTCAATTTCTTTGAATCTATGGGATTTCTCAAGGCATCTAGGGTAGAAAGGGTTAAGCTCCTAAACGACCAGGTAGACTTAATTACCTACCAATCACCATTATTCAAGTTACTGTGACCTCTACTAGCATTTTATTGATGGTAATTCCTATATTGTACATGAGTATTCAGTTTTCATTAGTTTGTTGTTGATAATGGACGTATGTCCGAAACCAGTCCAACCAATGTAAAATTTTGACATTCTTTACATCAATAAATTAGAGATAGTTAAAACACAGTAACTTTGTTTGGTTACTACTTCCATCAATTTTTTTATTTCATTTTTCTTCAATTTTATAGTTTTCATTTTCTTATTAACAATTCAAAATTTTTATTATTATTCAGTATATTTTCTTTTATTTTTCAACCACTTGCACATGTCGCGGCCGGTTCTCAAATCAAACTTTTGGCTCAATTTCATATATTTGTTTAAAAATATCTTTTTTCAAAATTTAGACTTACCTACTTCCTTTCTACCTTCCTTCCTTACACCTTGGCAACACTGCTCAACATCAAGTGAGCAGAGAATCTGCATACAACACAACAGAGAATAAGAAATATACGCACGCAAGAATACGAACCACATTTCCTTAAAATTTTCTTTTCATTACGAAATAAAATTAATATTTCACAATTTAAAACGTATCCGGTGTGTGAGTGAAAGTGCCGAATCGTGGAAAACTTTCAAATCGAAGAGGGCGAAAATTCTTCTTCAAGACAACGAAAAATTGTCATTGCTTTCCTTTTTTTGTTGCTCTCTCATTTCCTGTACACCCAATTGGTAAGTCTTTTCTCTTATTTATCTTATCGTATCATATATTTGCGATCATATTGTTGCGACTATCTTTGCGAAAGAAAGAAGCAGGGTTTCAGCATGAAATAGGTAAAATTGTAACAGCTTCTCCTAATAAAAACAGTCCGCTAAATCGTCAATTTAAACAAACTTGTTTCATTTTATTATTCATTATGAATATCAACAACTAGCGTAGTTTAGGCTTCATCGATCAATAGGAGGTTTTACCCCGACGATTGCCCATATATCTGTTCATGCAATCAAACTGATTTCATAAAAAAATATAAATCCACCACCCGGTAATTAATACCATTGCCAGGCAATGATTATAATCAAAACATAACCTGGAATAATTATATATTAAGATAACGTTAAATGTTATGAGAATATATCAATCTACCAGAATATATACATACTATAGCATCATCAGACAATGATATCAATGTACCAACGAGTAGTGTCAGAGGCTTTCTCCCCGGAAAAATCCAGTGTACGGACCTTAGTCAAGTAACACTGAATGTTACTCATTAATAGTATCATTTGTGTGAAGTGGTGAACGATCGAATAGAATACTGCTCTGAATATAAATATGACAAAATTGTCAGTTAATTATATAACATTTATATAAACAAATGAATAAAATATGAAATGAGATTCTGAGCAGTATAAACTAAAGAGAAAACCTATGACTCTACCTCATTATTTTTTCGGAAAGAAACCTACGAAGAATATTACAAGATTTGATGACTGTTATCTTTTGTAACTGTTCAAACAAATTTTTCTTCAGACCCAAAATCCCAATACTTTTGTGAAGATTTCTAGGAATAACACCTGTTGTGGAAATAATAATCGGTAGAATAAATATTTTCTTCATTTTCCACATTTTTTAATCTCGTCTCCAAGCATCATATATTTAGAAATTTTTTCATTGTATTTATTTTGTATATTATGTGTGTCGGGTATAGCAATATCAATTATATATGTTATTTGATTCTGTTTATCATTAAGAAAGATATCTGGTGTATTGTGTTTTACAGCTCTGTTGCAAAGAATTGTTTTATCAAAATAAAGTTTATATTTGTCATTTTCACAAATAATCTTAGGTTCATATTTGTGAAATTTTTTCTTTGGGAATTAGGTCATGTTTAATTCCTAGATTGAAATGAATAATATAAGCGACGGCATTATGTCTTTCTAAATAATCTGTTGAAGCAAGGACTGAGCAAGATGATAATATATGAAAACTGTTTCTTAAGAACAGAAACATCTACGGCAAGAATCATCTATATTTTGTTTGATGATGTGTTTTCTATAATTCCTCGTGAAAACAACCTGATCCTGGATCGCAATTGCCAAGCCTTCTGTTTCAGCAAACAATTCTCCAGATACTAACCATTTATTCGATGCGATTTCATCAACATAATCATTTTTCAATTCTTTAGGGTGCTTTCCGTGTAATTCCTTCTGCATCCAACTTTCTCTTTTAGAATTATCATCAAATATATCAAAATCTACCTTTTGCATTGTCAAGTTCAGAGGTGTAAGATCATAATTTGAAGCAACAACAATATCATGTAATTTAGACGTTCTCTGTTTATCATGAAAATGGGAACGTAGATGAAAAATCTGTTTACTATGAAGATTATTCAAATCAGTTAATCCATGACCTCCAAGAAATCTAGGTAGTGTAACTCTCTGAACAGCTCTGGGTGGTGCTTATGATATTTACTGAGCATTTTCCTCATTTGACATTGTAATTCATTTAGATCAGTTTTAGACCATTTAATAATTCCAAAAGAAGATGTAAGAACAGGAACTGCATAGGAGTTGATAGCTCTGAAAAGGTTTTTACTAGTTAAATGACTCTTGATGATAATTCTAAGCCTTTTGTAATATGAACTTCTAATATTTTCCTTAGTGCTGCTGTGGTTAATTGTCTTCTCTTGACAAAATCCAATATATTTATATGTATCTCCTTGATGCATTGGCTCGATTTCGATATTGGAAATCTTTATATAATCAGAGGTGATCTTTCCTTTTCAATAGAAAGATTTTTACATTTTGGAAGCCCAAATTTCATATGAATATCATTGGAATAGTTGAAAGTAATCTCAAGTAGACTTTTTAAATGTGATCTGGTTCCGGCATATAATTTAATATCATCTAAATAAATTAAGTGACTTAATTTGAATTCAGTTGATAGACTCTTTATTTTAAAGCCGAAACTAGTAGCATATAATTCATGAGATAACGGATTAAGGCAAAGACAAAACCAAAGAGCACTTAAAGAATCACCTTGAACAATGCCTGTTTTGATTGGAATTACTTCGGATTTTAATGATATATATATATATATATATATATATATATATATATATATATATATATATATATATATATATATATATATATATATATATATATATATATATATTTTTACCCAAAAGATAGTAGTTTAGTTTTTGCACTATAATATATGGATACTGAAGATAAAACAAAAGTTTTGTTTATTTCCTGATATTCTCTTAAAGCAGGATATTTGCACCCGTCAGTTTTATTTATGAATAATTTCTGGCTTTGTGCTTTGTAAATTGTACTTTAGGGACTGAAAAGACGTATGAGTTATAAGATTGATTCAAAATGATTATTCGTCGGAACGATCGTCGAAAAATAGAGAATACCCACCAAGTAATGAAAACTATATTCATCTCTATCGAATATCAGTATTTTTACCAGCAGGAGCCGTCTGAGTCTTGCACATTGGAATTCAATTATTGCCCGCAAACGTACAAAGAAAATGCTTCAGTAAGTCCAGGAATTATTGTTCTATGAAACTCAATAGGTCCCGTGGAGGCCATGAACGCTCACAACACAAAGAGATCTTTTATATTATTGTGTGAATGGAAAAACTTCCAAAGGTGTACGCAAGTGTCCTTTATATTGCGCCAGTGTCGGGAATGCAATAAATTCAACACCGGGCCTTCTGTCCTCAAACAGATGAACATTGACAGCTCTTTTTAATTACGGCGGATTCAATTCTTTCAAATTAGTTTCATCCAGATCGAATGGGATTAACTTTCGGATCGCGTTTTCGACTTTCACATCACGGATTTTCTCATTCCAGTTTGTTGAATTTAGCGCAATTCGTTCGATGCTCTTACAGTGGACCATCTGGGATTCTTGTAACATTATACTATCATTATGTCTACGTAAAACTCGTATCTAAAGGATTTTGAATCTAACCGTGGAGTTCATATGGTTAAATATTCTTCAGGAAAATATTGAATTACGTTTAAAATGGACTGATGAGAAATTAAAAATATGGTCGCATCGAAATAAAAATTCTAACAAAGATAGCATTTTTCCATCTATAATGTCCTTCATAATCTAAATAAAGTTGAATACACAAGAGCACTGAGGGAAATATATTTTTTATTCATCTATTTATTCATTTTATTCATTCATAAATTTAGGAATGCTTACAAGTGAGTTCAAGTTGGCATCCACTACGTAAAAAACATTATTCTGAATTGAATCTAAATAATCCGACAATCAAATCCATCGATAATAATCAAAACTTAATGAAAATTAGAATTGAACCTTTGAAACGACAGTTTCACGTAAAAACTCAACAAATATGTATCTTATGTAAACTAGATGAAAGTAAAAACCTACTTCTGAAATTCTTGTATCCGAAAATTTGGAATAGAACACAAAAATCTTAATCTACTTCAATATCTATTGAGTCTCCTTCAAAATATGCTCCATTTGAAGCGAAACACATGTGCCAACGTTTTTTCTAATCTTCAAAACATTTTTTAAAGGCGCTTTCAGGGATGGCCTTCAACTCCTTCTGCGAATTTCCTTTATACCATCTGTGGGATCAAATCTGGTTCTTCGGTGCAACAATTTCAGTCTGAAGGAAAGAAAGAAGTCACATGGAGCTAGATCAGGCGAATGAGGTTAGGTTGGACTTCGAGTAATTGGTCTTGAAGTCGTTAATAACCATGGGTTGATGAGACGGCTATATCGTAATGCAAAATCCACGAATTGTTCTGCCACAAATCCGTTTACGGCGAACATTTTCACGCAAATATTTCAATACAGTTAAATAAAAGTTCTTATCGATCGTTACGGAACGAATTCATGGAGAACTATATTACGAATATCGAAGAAAACATTGAGCAGCGTCTTGATTTTCGATTGATTTTGGCGAGGTTTTTTCGGTTTTGGCTTATTTTTTCCCACCCATTTCGATGATTATTGGCTCGTTAGTGTGTCTTATTCATAGACCCATGACTCGTCTATGGGCCTATGTCCAGAGTTGGATGACAGATGGCTGAATTAGAGGAAGTAGAGCAGAAAGTGAAAAAGCAAATCAGAGAGAGAACTGACAAAATCGAGCACTGTAAACAAACTAAATGACAGATCGCGTGCAAACTCCGCATCAGTATAGAAACCATTTTCGCCAACCTAACAATAACAAAAATTTCGACAATCGTTTTTACTAGATTTTTTGAATAATCAATTTCATTTTGGCAGAATGTCTTTTCTAAAAGATAAAAGAGAACGAAAATATATAGGTAAAATCTACACGTATACATAACACTGTACTGACATTCAAGAGACATACAGTAAGTTTTGTTTGGACTCCAAGTTATATTACATAGAAAATATGATGAAATATGTACATGACGATTGTATTTGTATAATAATGTTATGGATGTAAACACCTCAAAAAAGTCTAGGGAACACTTCTGAATATCGATATATCGTATCGAGCACGATCAATAGGGATGATTTTTTTTAGGAAATGAACACTTGCTTCAATTTCTCACCAAATTGTGTAGGAGCCGCAACAGATTCCAGTTTTTTTTTATAAAAAACTAAAAACGCAGTAGATGCGACGCTACTTTATAATCATTTCATGTATTCAGTGTTGGAAATCAGTCAGTTGGCACTTTGTTTCTGTTGTAAGCACAAATAAACGTTTCAAGTTTTGTGATTCGACCATGGAAAGACGACATTTGACTAGAGAAGAGATGTGACGAGCCGTTGGCATGCTCCAAGCTGAAAACTCACAACGGGAAGTATCCAATGAAACAGGTAGCGTAGAAGAACGCTATACAGGTCGTTTCAGGATTACTACAGTCGCCCAAGACCGATTTTCGGTTTTACAAGCCAGAAGAGATCGTACTACCACACCATCTCAATTAGCTCAAGAGCTATCACGAGTTCATAATGTACAAATTTCCGACCAAACTGTGCGAAATCGACTGCACGAAGGTCAACTCCACTCCAGACGTCCTTTGAAAGTTCCACAACTGACCCATGGAAATCGCGCTGCTCGGTTAGCTTGGTGCCATTAACACGTAAACTGGAATCAAGAGAGGCGGCCACAGCTCTCTTCAGTGATGAATCTAGATATAGCTATTATCCCGATTCGGGAAGAATTCGAATATGGAGGAACCTGGAAAGCAAAACCGTCTCCAGCATGCTCGAGAAGTTGTTACACAGGAGGCGGATCAGTGATGTTTTGGGGAGGTTTACGCCTTAGTGGAAGAACTCCTCGTTTTCATACAGAACAACCTCACGGTAAATTCTTACGCAAATGAGATAGTTTTACCTGTAGTGGTACCGTATCTCCATACAATGGGTCAAAATCCACTCTTCCAACAAGATAATGCCCCTCCTCATCGTGCAAGAGTTGTCTTGAACGTTCTTGAAGAGAATGATATCGATCTTTTACCGTGGTCATCCTGCTCCCCAGATCTGAATCCCGTCGAGCATGTGTGGGACATCCTAAAAAGAAATCTCCTGCGTCGAAACGTCTTCCATCATGAACAGGAGCTTCGATTAGCAGTTCAGAGGCCTTGGAATGACTTAGGCCGAAATGTAATAGACAATTTAATATTGAGCATGCCGCGACGATGCCAAAGTGTCATTAATAACAGAGGTGGACCTGCTGGGTACTGAAAAATATAAGTGCTTCCATATCGTTTCGAAAATATTAGTTCAGGTTTTTTTGTGTTTTACCAAATTTCGTCATTTTCAAATTTCAAATTTTTTTTTATAATAGGTGCTTTGGAGAAGTCAAATATTATTCTGTTTTCTTGAGAATACATTATATACAATACATCCTAACAAAAACCGAAAGATTTCTATAAATTCGAATAATCAAATTCATATTTTAAAGATATTGGTAAGTGTTCCTAGACTTTTTGATGAGTTTGTATGTATGTACATGATGTTTGTATTGGTATAAAATGTTATGGATGTATATTAATATTGGTATAGCCAGTGAGAGTAAACAGAACAGAAAATTCACCTCTATTGAATCTCTTCGGGGAGAAATATATTTCTTCATTTTATTGGATATACCTGTCATAAATAACCACTTAAGAAGAAGCAACCCTATAAGCTTTTAATTACTCAAGAACATTTATATTTATATTCTCATTCTTAATATCTGTACATTCATTCGTCTGAAGAAGCTTCGGTGTAGTGAAACGCGTGAAATTCCTTAAAATACAGCACTTGTTTTTATTATTGATAATGGAATTTTACCAAGTAAAAGCCTCCCAAATTCAAATGCACTGTTTGAGTTGGGGTGATTCTTGAAGGATTTAAATATGATGTGAGTTTGTCGTATTACTCTTATCTTGCGATATTTTGAATGCGCAGAAATTCGTTTAAATCATCGACCATAACCATGGTACCATTAATATTCATAATCCTTGCGCAGCCTATTCGAAGGGCACACAAAATAACTCCTGTAATATTGTATTGAGTTATTACTATTGTCTATTATATGGATATTATCTTTAGGCAATAATGAAAGAGAAATGGTTATGTTCGCTCGTCTCTATGTCTGGCCTTATAGGTTTTGTTTGATTAATTTTTGTATATTCATAGTTTTCGAAATTGTAACTCTTCTTGGAACACTTTTGGATACGATCTCGAATGAAATTTATAATATCGACGCGAGCTTATGTTTCATCGAAAATGTGACATTTATAGAGTATTATCTCATTAAAATTTCGTGAAAAATTAAATAAAATTAAACGAGGCCACTAGCTGTCGGAAGTTTCACATTCCCAACAGCGAATTTATCGCGAACCGAAATGGAACGTGGCTGGCAGTAGTTTTTGGAGGCGCGCTATTCATTGAGTTAGTGCTTGGCTTATTCATCTTCCAGCAACCCGTTGTTAACAAACCGACACTCATGCCGGACACGTTTGCATTCCCGTCTATTCATTAATTTTAATGGAAGGTTGGGTTGCCGGCCATTTAGCACGTCATAAGTGGACATACAGAATGGACGACTTAGAACTGGTCTGGAAGATTGAGGAACACGTGTTTAGTTAACATGTGAAATTTTGAATTCAAAGAAACTCACCTATTAATACCTACTGACTATTCGAAGGTTTTCCTTATAAATGTTCAAATATGCCAGGCAAAAAACAACGTAATAACAGGTTAAATAATCATGTTGATGATAAGAAATTAAACTACACTGTGACAAAAAGTATTCGAAAATTTAAAATGAAACGCAAAAACCTTAATTCACTTCAATATTCATTGAATCTCCTTCAAATTATACTCAATTGGAAGCGATACACATGTGTCAACGTCTTTACCATTCATCGAAACACTTTTCATAGGCGCTTTCATGGATGGCCTTCAGCGCATTCTGCGAATTTTCTTTCAGGACGTCTATGAAATCAAATTTGATACCCCGGAATGGCAATTTCAGTCTGGAGAAAAGAAAACAGTCACACGGAGCTAGATCAAACAAATAAGGCGGCTGCTCAATGGTTTTTATCCAGTGTTTGGTCGTAAATAACCTTGGCTCAATGAGATGGTGCGTTATTGTCAAGTCTAATCCACGAATTGTTTTGTTACAAATCAGGCCATTTACGACAAATAACTCAAAACGGTTAAATAGAAGTCCTTATTGACCGTTTGACCTTGAGGCATTAATTCATGATGAACCACACTACGAATATCGAAGAAAACAATCATCATCTTGATTTTTGAACAACTTTGGCGAGTTTTTTTAGTTTTGACTCATTTTTTTCCACCCATTCCTATGATTGTTGGCTCGTTAGTGTGTCGTATTCATAGACCCATATCTCGTCAACAGTTGTGATCACTCAACGTGGGATCAGAGTTCGTACGATCCAGCATGTCTGCAACTACCTGAATCCGGTACTGATTTCAAAGAAAATTTAGCTTTATCGGAACCAGTTGAGCAGCGACGCGCCATGCCCAATTGGTTCACCAAAATCAAAAGAGCGGTGGGGATATGATGCTTGTCTCCTGCGCAGAGTTACCTGGGTTCATTCCCCACAAAGTCGGTGCGAGTTTTCGGATTCTGGAATCGCTTGAGTATCCATCTTTCGGAGAAGATGTAAAGCCATCGGTCCTGTCTAACAGAGATACGTTGGACGTTAAAGATCCCTTCCCCGACACGTGAGGGGTTCAGCAAAATTCCCGGGTTAGTGAGGTGGCAGAATTCCCCGGCGTGTCATTGGCCGAAAAGCGGAAAGAGAGCACGTTAAAGGAATAACAAACAAACAAGATAGTTGAGATCACGAGCTATCTCTCTTATACTGGCATGACGATTTTCGAACACCATTTCCCTGAATTTTGAAGAGGTCGAAGGTCTTCCAGAACGAGGCGATGCTTCGTCTCTAAAAGCTTTGAACCACTCTTTCATTTGTGTTTTCAATAAATCAGTCTCCATAACCTTTTCCAGTATTCGCAACGATTCAGCACACGGAGTTTCGTTCAGAACACAAAATTTGGGACAAACTCTTTGTTCAATGTTTTTTCGTACTGTGAAATTCAAATCAAAATCAAAATATATTAATGTTAGCATACGAAGTACATACATTTATCAAGGTTTGTTATTATGCTGGGTCAAAAACAGGAAGAAGCATTACATGAAATAACATAATACTAAAAATAAGAATATGATACTCACATTACAATACAAACAGATATATCATACAGGAATATCAAGCTGAAATTTTATACGCGGCCATAACTAGCGCTTTCCAATTGGAGCGAAATATTTTCGAAGTGATACCATTTCCGGTTATACCGGAAGTGGGTCATCCCTTTGTTATTTCAAATGGCAATCTACCTTTTTTGCTATACATCTAGAACCGACATTTGAGCAGGCATAAAATACCCAAGTTGTTGGCACTTATCCGTCAAAACTTTTGACAGATTTAATCATTTTTGTTATAAACTCGATTTTTGAGGAACATTCAAAAAAGTTGTAGCTGGTAGATCTTTTGCACTTTAGACAAAATTTTTGCTTGGGTGGATAGAAGAAGGATCAAGAAATTTTTTAAGCAATCTACACATGTCAAATAATTATTGCGGTGTTTGGTATGATTTATTCAGTTTAGCCTTTTTCAAACAGTAGTAACTAAGTTTTTTCAAATTGCACGTGCCAATCTTCATATCGCCGTCAGATGAAGCGTGAAATTTCAGATGGAATTGTATCAGCATGTACTATACCCATCTCTTATAGTTCCGAAATAATTTGGGCATATATTGAATTTTGATGATTTTGCAAGAACTAATAGAGAATGCTTTGAAATATTTGAATCAAGTAGCTCAACTGGCTACCCTCACCTGGCAGGTTCCTAAAATTAATGTTCTTGTCACTTCGTTCATTCGAATTTGATATTTCAACAAGAATTGTCGTTATTTCAGATTGAAAATATCCAAAAAATACAACACATTTGGAATAAAACCACTGGTTATTCAAACGAAAATATATTTAATCTTTTTTTAATTCATTCTAGATTGTCAAAAAGTAGTGGGTAGAAATTGCAGGCAATACAATAACCAATTTCCAAATTTACCGTCTATGAGTAAAATAGAATTTCGAAGCATTAGAAGCAATTTTCTACAATTTGGATGAATAAAAATTGTAGGAATTAAGCAAAACCAATCGTCGAAGATAATTACATTAATACGAATAAAAGATAGCAAACATCATAGGAGAAAACTAATTTACGATCTGAATAAATGTTCAGTATGGGCACCATTTTGCTCGATACACTTGGCAGCTGTTATACGAACATGATGAGTTGCCCTCCTATTTTCCTCAGGATCAATATTACGAAAAGCATTATGAATGCGCTCTAGTAACTCTTTTTTAGTTCTTACAGGAATAAGATACACTTCACTCTTGATTTGCCCCATAAATAAAAATCGAGGGGGGTCAGGTCCGGAAAACGCGGAGGCCATAAATTTGGTCCTTGATAACCCAACCATCTATTCTCGAACATTTCTGTTAGCTGCCGATCTACAGCTCGTGTTTTATGTGCTGGTGCACCATCCATTTGGTAATAGCAATCCCTCAGAATGTTAAGGGGTAATCCATCTAAAAAATTAGCTAATGTTCCTCTCAAAATTTCCACGTATCATAGTCCATTAAGATTTTCCTCAGAAATGTGATAAGCCAACAAAGCCTTCATTAAAATTGCAAAAACGTTCACGCTGAATTTATTTTGGAAATCAATAACATCAGTGAAATGTGGATTTTCTGTGGTCCAAAAATGTCGATTATCCTGTTGGTTATTCCACTTTCATTGAACTTGGCTTCATCGGACCATATAATTTTAAGCAGAATTGTCTCATCTTCTTGAAGCCGAATTAATAAATTTTCACAGAAATTTAGCCGCTTGGGAAGGTCAGTTGGTTTCAATTTTTGTAGTCTAATAAAAGAATTCGGGTGCATGTTATGTTTCTTAAGGATCCTTTGAATGGAAGTATAACTCAATCCAATATCCATTGATGCTGACTCAATGGACGCATGTGGATTGGCACGAAAATACGCTAGCGTATTAATTTGATTGTCGTCGTCCTCGAGAATTGGTTTTCTTCTAGTTTCTATGTATTTTGTTCCTCCAAATTGCAGAAAATTGCTTCTAATCCTTCGAAACTGAGTTTTACTCATAGGCGCCAAATTTGGAAATTGGTTATAGAATTGCCTGCAAGTTCTATCCACCACTTTTTGACATTCGCCATGAATTAAAAAGAGATTAAACATATCCTCGTTTGAATAATCAGCCATTTTATTATCAATCTGGTGTTTTTCAAAAATTTTCACTTCAAATTACCAACAATCCTTGTTAAGATATCAAATTCGAATGAACGAAGTGACAAGTACATTAATTTTGGGCACCTGTCAGGTGAGCGTAGCAAGTTCAGCTACTTGATTCAAATATTTCAAAGCATTCTCTATTAGTTCTTGCAAAATCATCAAAATTCAATTTATTCCCAAATTATTTCGGAACTATGAGAGATGGGTATAGTACATGCTGATACAATTCCATCTGAAATTTGACGTTTATAACAAAAATAATTGGATTTGTCAAAAGTTTTGACAGATAAGTGCCAACAACTTGGGTATTTTATGGCTTGCTCAAATGTCGGTTCTAGATGTATAATAAAAAAGGTAGATTGCCATTTGAAATAACAAAGTGATGACCCACTTGGAATGGATTGGAACTGGCTAGTTATGGCCGCGTATAAAATTTCAGCCTGATATTGTAATTGGAACTCAAAAAGTTTTTAACGAACGGTCCCGGTGGATGTCCCTGTATAAATCAGAACTGTCTGTTATTTATATGAGTGATTAACAGGTCTAAAACGTGAATCTGATTATTCTCTTATCTCTCTATTTTGAATTTAATTTTGGGATGAATATTACTGATGTAAGTGAAAAATTGATCTAGTTGTCTAGCTGTTCCCATGAAACATGCTAGTATATCGTCTACATATCTATACCAAAAATTCAATTTTCTAGCATATTTCATTCAACTGGCCGTTCATTTGAAACGAGATATAAAGTGCATCAATCGAATTACATTAACCAGAGAACATACGAATCTACTTGTGCTTTACATTGTTTCTAAAATGGCCACCATTTTCCACCCATAGATCAACTTTAGATGATTTACAGAATACCTAAGGGAATCCTTCGAAATTTTCAAATTGCAACATACCCCCCATAGAGATAATCTTCTGAACGAGCTTTATGGCTCGGCCTAGTCGTCCCTATTTGAAATCTTCAAATAATACCTACTTTTATCATAATGAGTTTATTACCTCATATATGCACCTTTATTAATTTTGTACCTACCTGTTTTTATATGTATGTATTCTCAACTTTGGTTCATTACTTTTTGTCAACTGAAGATGGTAGAGAGACCAAAATTGCAATCCTGAATAAATCTCTTGTGATAGTATAATACAGAGTTTAATTTATTGTTATCATCAACGAAATAGCTGCGTAAGACGAGAAAACTCTACATCGTACATTATATTCTATATATATTTCACTACTGAATATGAATGTTCTTCTATTTATCTGCAATCAATTTTTATGACATCGCATAAAATAGTGATCTCATAGTAACATAAAATATATTATTCTTCTTCGTAGAGTATTAATGGAATCTGTCATAAACGAAATCAAAATAAAACGAAAAGGAATGAGAAAGATTGTCTTCTACCTTAAGTTTTCCTGTAGAATATTTTTCAATAAACGTCTACCTTAGCATCCAAGTTTACTATGTTAGTCTATGAAGTACAGATTTGTTGAATTGAATTAGAATTTAGTCAAAAATTCAATGGTATTTCATCGGTCCGAATATACTTCTTTTCCTTTATTTCTCTTCTATCAATAAATCTTTCAGGCGTCTTTCTTGAAATATTTGAATGCATCTATACATTCAAATAATCCTTTTGGAACGATTGTCAATATTTTTGTTATATTGAGATGGTACAACTCTTTTTTATACTGAAGCGGAGTTTGATCACGTCTGTCATTTAATTTGTTTACAGTGCTCGATTTTTCCAAATCTCTGAGAACTAAGGGGCAAGCTCCTTTTCTATAAAACCTAATGTTATACCAGGTGCTTCAACGAAAACTAAACAGATGCTATATCTACCAAGATATTCATTTCTGATCAAAACGCAAAAACAGGTCAATTTTTGTTTCAATTGGGACATCATTCGGAGTACAAAACTAGCCTGAAATATCAATCCCCTAAGCGGGGGTTGCAATCCTTGAACCTTTTGAATATGAAAGATGGGTCGAGTGATAACTCAAAAGAAAGGCGATATCTTTGTTACATTGCCTTGAACGAATTTCCATTTTTAATTGAAAACTGCAAGAGATCCAGGGTGAGCAACTTAAAGATGGGGAAGACTATTTCCCTGAGACTATGCAAGTTTCAGTGAAGTGAAATGGAACAGATCCACGCTGATCAATGTGACCACCCTTGAAAATTTGGAAGAGGGTAGATGGGTCGAGTGATACCTCGAAAGAAAGGTATTATCTTCGTCTGCATCCCCGTGAATGAATTTTCACTTTTGATTGAAAACTGTAGAAGATACAGAGTGAGCCATTGGAGTATTAGTCCGAAGAACTGGAATAGATTCGTTTTAGATCAAATTCTGTCATCTTCCGAAAACACCCTCATCTCGACTTCCAACCCCTAGAGCAGTGGTAACATTTCGATCCAGTGATACCTTTCAAGTAAAGGATTTCGATTGCCTTCATGACTGTTATCCTCTATTTTTCAGTAACTCACTCTGTATCTTCTACAGTTTTTAATCAAAAATGATAATTCGTTCACGGGGATGCAGACAAAGATAATACCTTTCTTTCGAGATATCACTCGACTCATCGACCCTCTTCCAAATTTTCAAGGGTGGTCACCCCTGCTCTAGGGGTTGAAATTCGAGATGAGGATGGTACTTGATGATGACTGCCATTGATCAGCATGGATCTGTTCCATTTTACTTCACTGATACTTGAATAGTCTCAGGGAAATAGTCTTCTCTATCTTTCAGTTGCTCACCCTATATCTTTTACAGTTTTGAATTAAAAATGGAAATTCGTTCAAGGCGATGTAGACAAAGATACCACCTTCCTTTTGAGTCATCAGTCGACCCATCTTCCCTATTCAAAATTTTCAAGGATTGCAACCCCGCTCAGGTTGATATTTCAGGTAAGTTTTGTACCCCAAAAGATGTCCCCCTTGAAACAAAAATTGACCTATTTTGGCGTTTTGATCAGGAATGAATATCATGGTAGATATAGTCTCTGTTTAGTTCTTATTGAAGCACCCTGTATAACATAATAAACATATAATAATAAAATATCTCTCTTCAAGAAATCGACCGGTTTTTGCTTTTTGTCCATAAATCATAGTTTGACCGTTGTTGAGTCAGTCTTGAGCTTCGTTGCCGTAGTCTGTATAAATTGAAGAAACACATGAAGGAACACTGAAGTTGAAGTGGACAAAACGGAATCAGTTTATTTTTGTCTTCAATTAAAATGAATTGTTTTTTAACAATGCATCTAATCACTGTTATTCCGGAGGTTCGATGCATTAAGAGATTTAATTTTCAGTCACTTATTCACTTTTACCGCCTAAACTAAAAAGTCTCACTTCCCTTTTCATCCAATGCGTTTTCCTTAAGTATATTTGTTGTTTGTTAGACAATGGAAACGCTGCAGTTTAAAAAACTGAAAACTAATGGATCTTTGTAACGTTTATTTAGTGAATGCACATTGTTAGTTTGAAATATTTGAAATTTCAGCCACTCACTTGCAATATAACGAAATTAATCTAAAATAAAGAACTACCATTTGCTCGAGGGAAGAAGCATTATGATGAATCTAACAAAAGATGCAACGAAACGAGAACGGAAATTTAAGCTCTAAATAAACAACAGCGCGGCCAGAAAGCGAAATACAATAAACAAACAACACAATAGCTTCGAAATTTGTTATTGTAGTGACCGTTGAGGTTTTATGGTTGAACTCAACTTTGTTCTTTCCGGATCAGGAATTTGGAGGGATCATCTCCGCCTGTACCGCTTCGCGATCGGACAACAGGTCTGGCCTGGGTCCCTAATTAACTCTTTTTCAAAAAGGGCCATATACACGGTGTCTAATATAAAAAGTGCCAAACTTCAGTAGGTGATAGTACAAGTCATTTGCATTAAAAATGACCCATAACATTTTTTGACAAGTTGATAATTATCGAATAATTTAACACTTCTTGATTTCACTAAATATTCTGCTTCTCTCTATAAAAACAAGAATATCTCTGTTACTCTTATAGGTATATCAAATCTGACCATACCATCGGAAAGATAATTGAATTTGATATTATATAGGTAAGTACTTATGGTAAAAAATTTTGTAAACCGGGTGTTCTAAAAGGCTGAATGAAATAATTGTGAAATGAACAAATTAGTGGTATTTTCCTGTTATTTGTACCAGTGAAAACTGATCGTTAAGTAGCTGTTTTTTTTTGTAAAAACTGCTACATTTAACTGGCTTTCAAATGGTATATCAACTTTTGAGATAAATGTGTTTTACCAGCAATATCATGGCTAACAGTGATAAGAACATAAAATTCGAAAACTCAAATATCTTATAATACACTCGGAGGCAAAATTAGCGGAACACTCGAAAATTTAACCAAATTCGAAGTCCGATATTTTTCCTAATTCTCAACCGATTTCGATGATTTTTTCGGCAAGTTATAGATCAACTCTTCTGCTTTGTAGAAATTATAAGAGAAAACAAAAAAAATCTTAAAAAAATTTATACGGGGGCAAAATTAAAAGTGTTTTTTTTTGTCAAAAATTCGTAAAACCCTGTGGAATTTCGTGGTCCGAGGTGAAACGTACAATATCATGGTCTGTCAAAACACATCTTCTTACAGTAACGCCCTTCTTGTTTTATGCATTTATCTCTATTTTTACAAGAGATATCCAATTTGAAGCGAAAAGTCACGAATTTCACGAATTTATTTTTAATCTTGCGTAGGTGCATAACATCGGAGGTTAGCCAAAAAATAAAATCATAATTAGAGAAGCGGAAATCTAACGAAATTAAAACTTTTGAAATTCACTGGCCAATTTCACGCTCCGGCAAAACTCGAAGTACACTGGAATAATCGTTGTTTTTGCACATTTATTTTTGGATTTTTTTGTGTGACACTCTATAATAATTATCATTCCTGTCCAAAGTTGAGAGCAGGTGTGTATCCTGGCGATACACTCGTGAAATTAAATGAACATGTTGAGAAAAATGTTCATGATGACCCACAAGAAAAAACATTTGATTTTAGTAGCGAGTATAACCCCCCGATCTCTTATTACAGCGCGCATACGATTTCGCATACTCCCAATGATATTGTCTGTCATCTGTTGAGGTATGTTGTCCCACTCGTCCACCAAAGCCAATCAGCTCTTCAAGGTTCGCTTGATTGTACCGTTCCCCTCGATACCTCCATATTCTAAATAAAACTCGTCTCCACTGATTGATTGTCCATACTACATGCTCCCTAGCAAACGCCAATCTTGCTACCCGATGGGCTCTATCGAGTCTTGGTGCTCTTGCTTGCGCGTATGATCTCAGACCAACTTCATTTAATCGTCTTCTGACTATCCTCACACTGACGTTAATGTTATCCACTGCTTGTAAAAGGTTACGTGCCTGAACAGCAGTAAGACGAGGATTTCTTATGGTTTGATTGACGATGAAACGGTCATGTATAGCGCGGGTGGCCTGATTTCTTCCTTGTCCTCGCCTCCTCACGTACAATCCAGTTTCCCTGTAACGTCGGTAAATTCGATGGATAACCGACGTCGAGGCACCCAACATGGTACCCACTGAGCGGTATGTGCGCCCTTCCTCGATCAATGTAGCTGCCCTTGCTACTGAGGTTGGTGGTAAATCTCTCATTTTGAATGAAAAATACCGTTTTGAATCGTAAACAGTAAAAGAATCGCAAAACACCGCAACCGATCGATTTTGTATCAAATCAAAGAATGGAAAACTCCTATTTTTCAAACAAGTGCAAATGTGGTCATATACAAAAAAACGTGTGTTGTATTTCATATTTGATAAAAAAAGGTGTGCACATGTGTAAATGAAAAGTTTTATCAATGGTCCCAGAATTCGGTTGTGTATTTTAATACCTACCGACTGTTATCTCCTATGAATTCCTAATTTTCACTAAATTAACCAAATTGTCATCAATAACTAATGCAATTCGAACATAAAAATCGAGAACGACAATTTCGACACGCCTGAGAGATAATGAGAAAATTCCAAATTGATAGACGAATTTTAATGACAATTTCTTGATTCAATGGAATTTCTCCAAAATGGTGATTTTCCACTTGAAATGAAATATGTTTTGCAAAAATAGAGATAAACGCATGAAACAAGAAGGGCGTTACTGTAGGAAGATGTGTCTTTACAGACCATGATATTGTACGTTTCAACTCGGACCACGAAATTCCACAGGGTGTTACGAATTTTGACAAAAATTCACTTTAAGTTTTGCCCCGTATAAAATTTTGTTCAAATTTTTTGTTTTCTCTTATAATTTCTACAAAGCAGAAGAGTTGATCTATAACTTGTCGAACAATTCATCTAAATCGGTTGAGAATTAGGAAAATATCGAACTTCGAATTTGGTTAAATTTTCGAGTGTTCCGCTAATTTTGCCTCCGAGTGTACTTAATGAAACTTAAACATGAAACGGGTGTTGTAAAAATAGTGGTATTTTCCTGTTATCTGTACCACTGAAAACTGATAATGAATCATACTCTCACGTAAGAGATTAAAAACTATAACAAGTGTTCAAAATGTCTTCCTCTTTCTTGAATGCACCTAACACATTTTTTCTTAAACTATAAACACCTCTTTGAAGTACAATGTGTTTTTGACTCATATCGTTGCAACAGATTCGAATATTTTCAATTAATTCTTCTCGAGTATTAAAGGAAATTCTGTAAACATTAGTCTTCAATGAGCTCCACACATAAGAATCAAGCGGCGAAAGGTCAGAGCTTCTGGGTGGCCATCTCACCGGCCCGAATCGACCTATCCATTTCTGTCCAAATCTCTTACCCATCCAGTTCTGGACCATTCTAGAATTATGAGCCGGGCAGTTGTCCATTTAAAACCAAAGGTGATGTCGAGTAGCTATAGGCATTTATTCCAGAACGTTCTTTAAGAGATTTGAAATTTCGTTTGAATTGAGATGATCAGGAAGTATAACTGGCCCGACAAGCTAAACCCCCCTTAACCCCAATCACGCATTTACTCAAATCTCGTGCTGAAAGTGTGACACAATAGTGCCATGAGGATTTTCTGTATTCTATATATGGTAATTTCTCAAATTTGTGATACCAACTTTGGTAAAAGTTTCCTCATCTGTCTATAGAATTTTATCTGATCTCCAATCCTGTAATTTAATATTCTTACTCTTACTCTTATTCATGATATTGCTGGTAAAAAATAGTAAGCTTGAAAGTTGATATACCGTTTAAAAGCCAGATCAATATAGTAGTTTTTCCAAAACAAAACGGCTAATTATCGATTACTTGGTACAGCTAACAAGAAAATACCATTAATATTGTTAATTTCACAATTTTTCATTTAGCCTTTTACAACACCTGGTATATATTTTTTTACCATTAGTACTCACCTATATTATATCAAATTCAATGCCCTTTCTGATGGTATGGTCATATTTGATGTAGCTGCAAGAGTAACAGAGATATTATTGTTTTTATAAAGAGAAGCAAAAATTTCGTAAAATCAAGAAGTGATTAATAACTAGATAATTATTAACTTTTCGAAAAAATGGTATAGGACATTTTTTGTTGCAAATGACTTGTACTATCACCTACTGAAGTCAGGCACCTTTTTTAGTAGACACCCTATATATAATATATTTATATATATAAAAATCAATGCCACTTGTCGTTGTGATGTTTAAACCTAAGAACAGGCCCACCTATCCAAACGAAATGTTCAAGCTTTGTTTGAACTATTCAGTAGATGGTTTATGTGAAGTTAGCACAAAATCGGTCAAGCGGTTCTTCTTTCATCAAATTTTTTTTAAAGAAATTAATTCAATAAATGGCGGATGTTCATGGGTATTTTTCTGTCGAATTGAAACATTTTTCAGATGGGAATGGTGCTGTCAAATTTCATTTTAGACGTGCTTCGATTAAAGCTTATTGTCAGCGATAATTATTGCTTTGTGTTTATATATGTGAACATATTGTTGAGTGCATTCATGCAAACGGTAAGTCTTGAATTGTTCAAATGTACTATGTATGTGTGTGCGTATACTTTTCTCAGGTTTTTAGTGAGCCGTCGGTGTTTCATATCGTTCACAGGTTTTATTTGAATTAATTCTCAATTGCTTTCACACAAACGGTAAATTTTGAACCGTTGAATTGAATACCATGTATGTAAACATGTTGTGTGCATACGGTGTTATTCGTTTGTAACAGGAAGCACGTCGTTTCAAAAATGAATTATTTAATGACATTGTATTAACCTATGGAGTCATATATATTTCCATACACACATATACGCACATGCAAAAATACTGAAACACGACTATTAATGTAACAATTCGTTTTTGAATTGATTGATTCTTTTTCATATGAAGAAAAATGCCACGAGCTAGACGAGCAGATATAGGTAGGCGAACGCGTAATGCAAATGATGTGGCATTACTAGGACGATCACAGACTGTAGATGAACGCGCACAAGGTAATGCATCGCAACGTGAACGTAATACATGAAATTGATTGGTTGACCCTGTACCTAAACTGAATCTAGCATGGCGATCACGAATATGTCATGCTGTTTTGGCTGAAATGATGCGTGCTGCTTTTATTTACAACAGTCAGATTGGCTACCGTATGTACGGATACATGATGGACGCAATATATCCACATTGTGTTGCGGCTAACTTTCCAGGTGAAATGTCCGGTAAGTGTTGTATTAATGACAAAGTGAGATTGCCAACATTAGAAAATCCACCCTAACCATTGGAATAATTTATTTTTGGGACATTTCAAACGTCGAAGCACTTTTTGAGTCGTATTCAACAATACAATTCGGCATTTCAAATTACTTCGACTACTTACCTCCGGAGCTACCAAAATTATTAGAGATAATTTTATGCCGACGTCTAAGGTAAATACTTCAACAGGATTCTTCCATGTTTATGTCAATCTGAATCACAAAATCGTTATAAGGGCTGATAGAATACTTTGCATGCAAGGCGGTTCAATGCACCGACAATTGATGAGGTGGCAATTGTAATTCTTGGTGATCAGTTTTAATCCCGTGATATTATACTTCATCGCGGAAATGAGCAATTCCAACGTGTCTTGGAACTTCATCGTGGTTACGATGCATTACAATGCCCAATATTGCATTGGAAAGGTGACGACAGCTACCATTGACGTATGCGATAGTTTTAGAAATTCTGATCCAACATATATCTAAAATTGCATACATGTAACAGATGCAGGGCCAGACTTATCATCAAGCTGGTTCGTTATTTCCATACCCCAACGCTGATCATCAATATTTGCAAATTTGTTTTATGGGTGTTGAACATCGTAAATTGGATCAACGTTGTGCAATTTTTTCGAATACAAGAATGCTACTATATTACTTGATTTCACTTGATACTTAGCGAAACACGTACCGGACGGCTAGTATTGAATAAATAAAGAGTACAATCAGTATAATGAAATCCAGTCAGAACATGTCCTGCAATGACCATATATTTGAATAAAATGAGTCATTATGGCGATAAAGCAATCTATCAAAATATACCAAAATTTGAATTGTGGAGGCCGTTACTTGATGTAGATCCATGATATAAATGAGATAAAAACACAAGGTTCAACTTTAATCTACACTTTATTTGAAAAAATTCGACGACGTTTCGCTGACACAGCAGCTTTATCAAGAATGACAAACAGAATGAAGAGTATGGTATTATAAACAAATCGTAGAACAAGTTGGATGAATAACAGGAAAATCCACACCGAGCCATTGTACAGTTAGTATGAAAGGTAATAAAAACTAATTAAACAAGTTAAGTAGGGCTGACTAATTCACATCTACCTGTTCATTCAAAAGCTTGTCCGAATGTTTGTATCTATTTATTTCTAATGCTTCTAGGAGATCTAATTTTGAATTTTTGATTTTATATGTAATATGTCAAAGTTTTTATTGAATGAATGGTTTTCATTTATTAAGTGGTTTGAATAATTTGAATCAGATTTATTTTTATCGAAGCTACGTTTATGTTCAGATGTTCTTATGCCAAAACTCCTATAGGTCCTACCGATATAAATTTTATCACAAGAACCGCAATTGAGTTTATAGATTCCTGATTTACTTGATTTTTCAACAACGAGATTTATTATTTTTAATATGTTTACCTAAGTTATTAGAAGTTTTGAAAGTTATATTAAGATTTTGTTTGACGAGAAAGGATTTAATATTTGTACTTGCAGAACCGCAGAATGTTAAACTGTTGAATATTTTATAGTCTTTAGGAATAGGATATACTTCATTTATTGCTTTCTGATACAGTTTTCACGAATGATTAGATCTATCCTATCCGGATTATATGAATTATAAATGGCTATCTGTTTGATGATGTTTAACTCTTTATTGTAATCTTCTACTGATAAAGGTAAATTGAGTAACCGATGTACCATGCTGTTTAAAGCTGCAACTTTGTATTGAATTGGATGTAATGAGTACTTATGTATAATTGGGTCAGTATGTGTTGGTTTACGAAAGACCGAAAAACATGATTATTATTTTGTTTAGTGATTTTTACGTCCAAAAATTAATGGAATCGTTCTGTTCGATTTCTATCGTGAATTTAATGTTCAAATGGATGGAATTAATGAAATTAAAAAATGAGTCTAATTGACGAGTAGTTCCAATGAAACATACTAAGATGTCGTCAACATATCTATAGCAATAAAGAAATTTGGAAATGAGTGGATGTGTATGAATTTTCTGTTCAATATTATTCATAAAAATCTCTGCTTTCTCAAACGAAATAAGTTTTGCGTTTGATGTTGAGAATTTATACCCAAGTGTTCATCCAGGTGATGTCAAAATATTAATCGAAAACATGTTGAATTCGAATCATGTTAACCACATAATTAAATCAGAAATATTGAATCTGTTGGACGTTTGCATTGAACAAAATTATTTTTCTATCAACAACATCTATTACAGTAGTGAAAATGGTTTGATCATGGGAAATCCTTTGAGTCCACTTTTAGCAGATATTTTTGTGAATAGAACAGAAAATTCATACACATCCACTCATTTCCAAATTTCTTTATTGGTATAGATATGTTGACGACATCTTAGTATGTTTCATTGGAACTACTCGTCAATTAGACTTATTTCTTAATTTCATTAATTCCATCCATTTGAACATTAAATTCACGATAGAAATTGAACAGAACGATTCCATTAATTTTTGGACTTAAAATCACTAAACAAAATAATAATAATCATGTTTTTCGGTCTTTCGTAAACCAACACATACTGATACAATTATACATACCTACTCATTACATCCAATTCAACACAAAGTTGCAGCTTTAAACAGCATGGTACATCGGTTACTCAATTTACCTTCATCATTAGAAGATTATAATAAAGAGTTAAACATCATCAAAAGATAGCCATTAATAATTCATATAATCCGGATATGATAGATCTAATCATTCGTAAAAACTGTATCAGAAAGCAATAAATGGAGTATATCCTATTCATAAAGACTATAAAATATTCAACAGTTTAACATTCTGCGGTTCTGCAAGTACAAATATTAAATCCTTTCTCGTCAAACAAAATCTTAATATAATTTTCAAAACTTCTAATAACTTAGGTGAACATATTGAAAATAATAAATCTCGTGTTGAAAAATCAAGTAAATCAGGAATCTATAAACTCAATTGCGGTTCTTGTGATAAAATTTATATCGGTAGGACCTACAGGAGTTTTGGCATTAGAACATCTGAACATAAACGTAGCTTCGATAAAAATAAATCTGATTCAAATTATTCAAACCACCTAATAAAAGAAAACCATTCATTCAATAAAACTTTGACATATTACATATAAAATCAAAAGTTCAAAATTAGATCTCCTAGAAGCATTAGAAATAAATAGATACAAACATTCGGACAAGCTTTTGAATGAACAGGTAGATGTGAATTACTCACCCTACTTAACTTGTTTAATTAGTTTTATTACCTTTCATACTAACTGTACAATGGCTCGGTGTGAATTTTCCTGTTATTCATCCAACTTGTTCTACGATTTGTTTATAAAACCATACTCTTCATTCTGTTTTTCATTCTTGATAAAGCTGCTGTGTCAGCGAAACGTCGTCGAATTTTTTCAAATAAAGTGTAGATTAAAGTTAAACCTTGTGTTTTTTATCTCATTTATATACCAAAATGAAATTAAACTATTTCAGTATCAAGGATATCAGTAAATTCATTCTGAAGCTGAGTCTCCCTCTTTGGTAAGGCTACTGATCAGATAGAAAATGAATAACAGTGGATTCAATTTCATAATTGTATTTTATGCTAAAAAGTAGATTGAAATTGATAGTACCAAGATCATGGATTATTTCAGAACTATTGTCAAACATTGTCGCTCGAGATTCGATGAATGTGCTAGCTATTTTGAAATGCACTTAGCATATATCAGCAAATTTTCATTTAAAATTGTCCAACGCTCTCTTTCGATTCTTCAAGATCACTTGCAAGTCGCACACGTTTGACGTTTTCGTTTTTTTGAGCCTCAAGGGTCGTCTAGAGCGAGGGGCGCTATCAGCAGATACGCGAATCTCTGAAACCTTCGTGTCAATTTTATTTAGATTTAACGCATCCACTCGTTACCAAATTGAAGACTCGATTTTACATTTCGTCTTCGAGAACTTGCTATTTCACAACAGAGTATTGATGTTTTAAAAATAGTCTTCCGTTTGTGTTGATCTGATAACCACTTGAAAAATGCACCCTTGCTGGAGAGTATTCTGGGGGAATTCCTTGGACTTTTTTTGCAAGTAAGGATGAAGAAGCCCTCGTTGAATTCTAGAAATGACACCTGACCGGAAATATCTCTAAATGAAGCCTTTGAGCAGGAAGAGCATCACCGAATGAATACTGGATCGAACAATACATGCATAATTGTATACTCGTGTATTCCATTCTATTTGTTTTGCAATGATGTTTATAAAGTAGTTGCTGCAGATCTTGAAGAATTGATCTTTTAATGCTTGATGTCTATCAAGTTGATCCTCAATGTCGCCCAAGAATTATACTTTTTTTCGAGAGGTTGCAAAGATCCAATTTCATGATAAATCTGTCCTTCTTTCTACAAAATCAAATGCAGTACTTTTACTTTATAAACTTTTTAGAATCAGCATACATAATACATGGGAATAATTGCAGTATATTATTCTTCTACTGTATTATGTGTTGCTACAAAAATAAATAAATGAATAACTTGAATGTCGGAAAAATTCTCGTTCTTCGATAATCTTTGCCTCAGAAGAGGTAATTTGAAGACAATAATTTGTTAATCTTTGCTAGAAAATGCCGTGATTCGGGTGCTTCGCTATGAAGCAATGAATGAAATGGCTCAGATGGTGGAGTAAATAATAGATAAATTTGCTAGACAATTTTGCATTGCCAGCCGTGCCGTTTCTTGGGCAACTTCCCTTTGCTCTTATGATTAAGAAGTACGACGTTGAACCATACTAACGCCGCGCTCTTCACGTGAAATTTCTCGTTCTTCAGTCCTAAATTCTCTGAGGTTTGCTCGACGATTTCGTATTGCCAGCCGTACCGTTTCATGATTAAGAAGCACGACGTCGAGCCATACTAACGCGGCGCTCTTCACGTGCAATTTCTCGTTCTTCAGTCCTAAATTCTCTGAGGTTTGCTCGACGATTTCGTATTGCCAGCCGTACCGTTTCATGATTAAGAAGCACGACGTCGAGACATACTAACGCTGCGCTCTGTTCAATTTCTTGTTTTCGCTCCTTCCATTCTATATATTATATATATATATATATATATATATATATATATATATATATATATATATATATATATATATATATATATATATATATATTTCATTTATGTGGTCTCTTCGGGGTATTCTTCCGTTTTGAACTTAAGTTCCTTTCGAAATTTTGGTTTTGGTGACGTTTCGATGGTCCATATCTTCAAAGCCTGTTGACGTTTTCGTTAATGCGTCTAGTCCGGTGTGGCACTCCTATATATAACTTCTCGGCTGCGCAAATTAGAGTGGGTGACTTGTGCGTTCAGTGGTGGGGATTTGGTTCATCGAGAATTCGTACTTCGACTCCTCCTTCTGGAATGTTGACCGCTGGTTTTGGGATTTCTTCGATGATTGGTAGTTGCTTAGCGCCACTTTCCAAGTCTGCGACAGGTTCAGGGTGTCATCTCTTTTATTGAGATTGTTTCGTAGTTCTATTGCTATTACCTCTCTGACCAGTCTTTTATTGAATTGTTCGATGTTGGCCAGTTGCTTTGTTTTATCAAAGTAGATTGAATGTTTGTACTCTTTCGTGTGCTGGAACAAAGCTGATGTGGACTGTTTATTTTTTATTGAATTTTTATGTTCTTGTATGCGATATGAAATGCATCTATTTGTCTGTCCTATATACCATTTATCACAGTCCCGGCAAGGAATGCCATAAACACCCTGATTCTCTAAAGGGATCATGTCTTTGGGAGCCGAAGGTATGTTTCGTATTGTAATTAGCGGTCGAAATATAGGCGGTTGGGAGGTTCCGTTGGAGTATTTCGCTTCATTACATCTTTTGAATGCTATATTTACTTGCCATCTATTAAAGAAAGGAACTTAAGTTCAAAACGGACGAATACCCCGAAGAGACCATATAAATATATATCGATTCGTGAAAACATACAAATCTACATATATATATTCAATTAAATGAAATGAATTGAATAATTCGCTGTGAAAATTTTACGTAGAACCCAAGGGTTATTCCGTATAAATTTCGTGTGTTTGATTTGCCTAAAATTAAAGTGCCTATCACTTTTTGAAGCCGTTTTTGTAGTGACTGTGTGATTTTTTCGGCATCCAACATGGGTACCTTTTTATGATAAGGAGATCAGAAAAATTCTAAAATCCTTCCGTAATATACTATTTCAATCTCGTTACAACTTGCATGCTCTCCATTTACGATCAGAATTACCCGTCTAGCCCGTCAAAAAATATACCGGTCCTGTGCCTTCGCCTGATGTTCGTCGAGTCGTGAAAGAGCCTTCAATCCCGAACATTAACCTATAATTCGCTGGATGTTTTATGTTCCTTTGTGATACATTAGTTTCTACTTGCTAGGATTCACGTCTTTGTTCAGAGATTTTATCGAAAAATTCAGCAGCAAATCCAGAAAGAATCCCGGTTGGGACACAGTTGATTAATCCGTCTAATTAAGGGTGTTACGATTTCAGACTGAACAAATGAATTGCCCTCTTTTTATGTAGGCTTTGATGGGTACATATGATACATAATGATCAGAAGCTTGTTCTTTCATTTGCTTTCAAGTCTGTTGTAATGCTACAGATTGCTGTACCACTTTACTCTCGCTTTTAAAATGCGTTCTATATGGATAATAAACAGGTTAATCAATTCCATAATACTTATTCCAGAAGAAAAACTTAGAATCTAGAGATTGGCAACATTGAATCAGTAAAATACTCGTGGAATAAAAGTTTTTCAAATCAGTGAAGTGCACCATATTCATAGTTCATTATCATTGAATATATTTTTATGTGTAAACATACATATCTTCTGTCATTATTCATTATAATGAAATTGTTGAAATTGTTTTTCTTAATTCTTTCTTATATTATATATTCTTTTCGAAAATATACATTCTGTCAAAAAGAACTGTGAATTATTACAATTAAAGACAAAATATTTATTTTCATCTAAATTTGCATCGCCTTCAAAGTATGCTCTTCCGGAGTAATACATTTACCTCAAAGTGATGATTTCAGTTTTGGAAAATGAAAAATGTCTGCCGGAGCCATACCTGGTAAATACGGTGGTTGTTCGATGATATTTCTCAAGTTTTGGTTCAGAAATACATTCACAATAATAGCCTTGTGAGATGGTGTATTGCAGATTTCTCAACAACAAAGATTTTGTTTTTTTTCCAGATTGCATGGCTCTGATAAATGAAATTCGAATTCGTTTGTTTGTTTATCTAGCTGCTTTTCACACTCATGGGTTGCATTGATACCAGTATAATCGTTTATTCAATAGCTGAGAGAGTAGAAATTATTGAAATTTTGTTCAGTAATAATACTTGTGAAAATAAGGCAGCTGCTGTTTTCTATGAACGCCATGACGACAACAATGTAAGTGCAAATTACATTTTGTAGTTGGTCGAAAAATTTAGAGAAACTGGCTCTGTTCAGAATAGGAAAAGAGAGCACCTCCAAAGACCCATACGAAATGAGGAAATGTAAACTGCGTTGCTTGGACAAGTCGTGATTGATCTCACTCTGAGTACTAGAAAGGAGTTGGATGAGTTTTCAAACAATACAAATTTTATCCGTATAAAATGAAGATGGTCCAGAAATTGAAAGAGGATGGCTTCGATCGCAGAGTGCAGTTCTGTGAAATAATAAGTGCTTCTCGAATGAATGTACTTTTTTTTTGAATGGCACTGTAAATCGCCATAACTGCCGATTCTGGTCGGAATCTAATCCCAGAATTTCTCGTGGAGTACATACCCAATGTCCTGAAAATTGAATGTTTGGGTTGGCATCTATGGGAATCGTTTGATTGGGCCATTTTTATCACCAGGAAATCTGACGGGAGAAATATATCTCCAACTACTTGAAGAACTAATTAATCCGGTCATAACTGAAATTTCGGAAAATGATCTTAGCTATTTTGAAGAGGATGTTATGTTTCAGCAGGATGGTGCCCCCCGCATTTTACACTTCCTGTTTAACAATATCTACATCGAGAATTTCCTGAATGATGAATCGGAAGAAGGCCCCCACGTTTTCCCGACTTGTTACCATTGGATTTTTTTATGGAGCCACTTATCAGTCAAATTTATGAAAATGATCCAGCAGATCTGGTGGATTTACGACAACGGATTGTAGTCGACTGTAATTGTATAACCCCTGAAATGTTACGTGATGTCCGGGAACGTTTCGAGCACCATCTGTATTTGTGTTTCGAAGTTGGCGGCGAACACTTTGAACATTTGTTCGATCGATACCGAGTTGATCAATAAACTGTATAAGGTATAATGAATTCAATTGTTTTTTCAATATTTCAATTTTCATTTTTTCCCTAAAAACCAATATGTAGATTATTGTATGAATAAGCTCTATTATTTGAAAACTAACCAAACGTGCTCTGAATCGCCATCCAAAATCAGCAGACCTCGCAAACACTGTATCGCTCTCTATTAATTCACCCTGTATCATCGTCATCCTGCAGATGAAGCAAAAATTTTGTCTACAATATACTAGGAATTCTGAAACCTTTCTAATGAATTATTACTCAAACTAACTGATCAATTCGAAGATTTGAGGGGTTGACCCGCTCATCTGAGGGGGTGTTGTGGAATCACAGGTGCTTAGAGATATTTATTCCGAAAATACAACAGAATTTCGGTGAATGTTGATTCGAAATCGACAGATTTTGCAATCACTGAAAATAACTCGCCTTTTGACGAATCAGCCTGTATCTCCTTCCGAATATGTCAAAACCCGAAAATTATTACACATTGTGTTGAGAATCAAAAGAGCTTTCAATCGAAGAATCACTCGACTTATCTTTCCCATTCAAAAAATTTAGTTTTGTCTACCCCTGCTTGCGGGGGGTTGATGATAAATAAAATCAGCGTGTGTTAAAAGATATATATATATATATATATATATATATATATATATATATATATATATATATATATATGTGATGGGACAAATATCTTCCGCGATAAACTTCGCGAAGAGTATAGATATGTAACTTTGAGACAAGAAGAATTATTCATAAATCCATAGATCAATGAATAATCCTTCCTGACATGATCTAGTTCCCAAATCTGGGTGCCATCCACGCAGCCCCCAAAAGCAGGAGGCCGATAAACGAAGCGGCAGACTGCATGTCTGCCGCTAAATGTTCAATATGGGCCCCATTTTGCTCGATACACTTGACAGCTCGTATACGAACATAATGAGTTGCCCACCTAGTTTCCTCAGGATCAAAATTACGAAAAGCATTATGAATGCGCTCTAGTAACTCTTCCTTACTTCTTACAGGAATGAGATACATTCCACTCTTGATTCTGCCCCATAAATAAAAATCAAGTGGCGTCAGGTCCGGAGAACGCGGAGGCCTTAAATTTGGTCCTTGATTACCCCACCATCCATCCTCGAACATTTCTGTTAGCTGCCGATCTATAGCTCGTGTTTTATGTGCTGGTGCACCATCCATTTGGTAATAGCAATCCCTCAAAATTAAGGGGTAATCCATCTAAAAATTTGCTAATGTTCCTCTCAAAATTTCCAGGTATCTTTGTCCATTAAGATTTTCCTCATAAATGTGATAAGCCAACAAATCATTCATTAAAATTGCAAAGACGTTCAAGCTGAATTTATTTTGGAAATCAATAACCTCAATGAAATGTGGATTTTCAGAGGCCCAAAAATGTCGATTTCTCCTGTTGGTTATTCCTCTTTCATTGAACTTGGCTTCATCAGACCATATATGTTATGTTTCCCAAGGATCCTTTGAATGGAAGTATAACTCAATCCAATATCAATTGATGCTAACTTAATGGACGCATGTGGATTGGCACGAAAATACCCTAGCGTATTAATTTGATTGTCGTCGTCCCCGAAAATTGGTTTTTTTGGTTCTCCAAATTGCAAGTTCTATCCACCACTTTTCGACATTCGCCATGAATTAAAAAGAGAATGAACATATCCTCGTTTGTATAATGAGCCACTTTATTATCAATCTGGTGTTTTTCAAAAATTTTCACTTCAAATTATCAATAGTTCTCGTTGAAATATCAAATTCGAATGAACGAAGTGACAAACACATTAATTTTATGGACCTGTCAGGTGAGCGTAGCCAGTTCAGCTACTTTATTCAAATATTTCAAAGTATTCTCTGTTAGTTCTTGCAAAATCATCAAAATTCAATATATTCCCAAATTATTTCGGAACTATAAGAGATGGGTATAGTACATGCTTATACAATTCCATCTGAAATTTGACGCTTCCTCTGATGGCGATATATAAATTGGCACGTGCAATTTGACAATTTGAGTTATTGCCGTTTGAAAAAGGCGGAATTGAAAAAATAATACAAAACAATGCAATAAACATTTGACATTTGTAAACTGCTTAAAAAATTCCTTGATCCTCATCTATTCACCCAAGCGAAAATTGTGTCTGTAGTGCAAAAGATCTACGAGCTACAATTTTTTGAGATGTTCCTGGAAAATCGAGTTTATAACGAAAATAATTAATTCTGTCAAAAGTATTGACAGATAAGTGCCAACAACTTGGGTATTTTATGCCTTGCTCAAATGTCGGTTGTAGATGTATAATAAAAAAGGTAGATTACCATTTGAAATAACGAAGTGATGACCCACTTCACTCCTATTGGAAATCGCTAGTTATGGCCGCGTATAATATTTCAGCTTGATATTGTAATTGGAACTTAAAAAGTAAAACGGACGGTCCCGGAGGATATCCCTGTATATATATTTCATATATGACTAAAATCAAAGAGAAAGTGCCTTCTGACTATTCTGGAATTTATTGGATTTTGTATTTTCTTGGATATCCACCGACATGGCTTGAATGAAATACATAACGCAGACTATAAAAAAAGAAAATCGGGGGCGTTGGTTGGAAGTAATTTATGTTGCGTAATATAGCGGACAGAAACTCGGTCGATAGAAATAATTTAGCCACATTTTTATCTCTCTATCTAAATTATTTGTTATATCCTTCCTTATCTCGATGAAATATTTCAACCAAGTGCGAGTCCTTTTAGCGGTTCAATCCACTTTAGGGAGATCTTCTATTATCCTGCAGGATATCCCGGTAGACCCGTCCTGGGCAACACAAAAGAGACTTGACAAAATGCTTACTGATAACACATTGCAACTTCCTTCTTCAAGTATATGGACTTTCGCCGTGAGCGGCATTTAAAACGATTGAGTTGCTACTATAAATCGTGGCATTTGAATATTAAATCAACAATTTCAGAAGACAATAAAAGATATAACTGAAAAACCTTCATCGATTATGATATCGTTTCACCCTTGTCTTTGTCTGGAAATCATGGAGTGCAAGAGAGAATGAAGCAGCTAAGCAGATATATATATATATATATATATATATATATATATATATATATATATATATATATATATATATATATATATATATATATATATATATATATATATATATATACCTTCTGAAACAGAAGGCTTGGCAATTGCGATCCAGGACCAGGTTGTTTTCACAAGGAATTATAGAAAACATATATATATATATATATATATATTTTGGAAATTTATAAAATTGATAAGACACTTCGTCATTTTCTTGAATTCGTAATGAAAAATTGGAGAACCAATCTTCATTTAAATATTTCAAAACAATCGTTAAAATCCGAAGTAATTCCAATCAAAAGAGGCATTTTTCAAGGTGATTCTTTAAGTGCTCTTTGGTTTTGTCTTTGCCTCAATCCATTATCTCATGAATTAAATGCTACTAGTTTCGGCTTCAAAATAAAGAGTTTATTAACTGAATTCAAATTAAGTCACTTAATTTATTTAGATGATATTAAATTATATGCCGGAACCAGATCTCATTTAAAAAGTCTACTTGAGATTACTTTCAACTATTCCAATGATATTCATATGAAATTTGGGCTTCCAAAATGTAAAAATCTTTCTATTGAAAAAGGAAAGATCACCTCTGATTATATAAAGATTTCCAATATCGAAATCGAGCCAATGCATCAAGGAGATACATATAAATATCTTGGATTTTGTCAAGAGAAGACAACTAACCATAGCAGCACTAAAGAAATTATTAGAAGTTCATATTACAAAAGACTAAGAATTATCATCAAGAGTTATTTAACTAGTAAAAACCTTTTCAGAGCTATCAATTCCTATGCTGTTCCTATTCTTACATCTTCTTTTGGAATTATTAAATGGTCTAAAACTGATCTAAATGAATTACAATGTCAAACGAGGAAAATGCTCTGTAAATATCATAAGCACCACCCCAAGTCAGCTGTTCAGAGAGTTACACTACCTAGACATCTTGGAGGTCGTGGATTAATTGATTTGAATAATCTTTATAGTAAACAGATTTTTCATCTACGTTCCCATTTTCATGATAAACAGAGAACGTCTAAATTACATGATATTGTTGTTGCTTCAGATTATAATCTTACACCTCTGAACTTGACAATGCAAAAGGTAGATTTCGATATATTTGATGATAATTCTAAAATAGAAAGTTGGATGCAGAAGGAATTACACGGAAAGCACCTAAAGAATTGAAAAATGATTATATTGATGAAATTGCATCGAATAAATGGTTAGTATCTGGAGAATTGTTTGCTGAAACAGAAGGCTTGGCAATTGCGATCCAG
Source organism: Cryptolaemus montrouzieri (assembly GCA_013387265.2). Classification (NCBI taxonomy): domain Eukaryota; kingdom Metazoa; phylum Arthropoda; class Insecta; order Coleoptera; family Coccinellidae; genus Cryptolaemus; species Cryptolaemus montrouzieri. The sequence goes on from JABFTP020000185.1 coordinate 143,992,761, forward strand.
GACCAGGTTGTTTTCACAAGGAATTATAGAAAACATATCATCAAACAAAATATAGATGATTCTTGCCGTAGATGTTTCTGTTCTTCAGAAACAGTTTTTCATATATTATCATCTTGCTCAGTCCTTGCTTCAACAGATTATTTAGAAAGACATAATGCCGTCGCTAATATTATTCACTTCAATCTAGGAATTAAACATGACCTAATTCCCAAAAGAAAAAATTTCAAAAATATGAACCTGAGATTATTTGTGAAAATGACAAATATAAACTTTATTTTGATAAAACAATTCTGTGCAACAGAGCTGTAAAACACAATAGACCAGATATCGTTCTTATTGATAAACAGAATCAAATAACATATATAATTGATATTGCTATACCCGACACACATAATATACAAAATAAATACAATGAAAAAATTTCTAAATATATGATGCTTGGCGACGAGATTAAAAAATGTGGAAAATGAAGAAAATATTTATTCTACCGATTATTATTTCTACAACAGGCGTTATTCCTAGAAATCTTCACAAAAGTATTGAGATTTTGGGTCTGAAGAAAATTTGTTTGAACAGTTACAAAAGATAACAGTCATCAAATCTTGTAATATTCTTCGTAGGTTTCTTTCCGAAAATAATAATGAGGTAGAGTCATAGGTTTTCTCTTTAGTTTATACTGCTCAGAATCTCATTTCATATTTTATTTATTTGTTTATATAAATGTAATATAATTAACTGACAATTTTGTCATATTTATATTCAGAGCAGTATTCTATTCGATCGTTCACCACTTCACACAAAGGAAACTATTAATGAGTAACATTCAGTGTTACTTGACTAAGGTCCGTACACTGGATTCTTCCGGGAGAAAGCCTCTGACACTACTCGTTGGTACATTGATATCATTGTCTGATGATGCTATAGTATATATATATTCTGGTAGATTGATATATTCTCATAACATTTAACGTTATCCTAATATATAATTACTCCAGGATATGTTTTGATTATAATCATTGCCTGGCAATGGTATTAATTACCGGGTGGTGGATTTATATTTTTCATGAAATCAGATTGATTGCATGAACAGATATATGGGCAACTCGTCGGGGTAAAACCCCTATATATATATATATATATATATATATATATATATATATATATATATATATATATATATATATATATATATATATATATATATATATATATATATATATATATATATATATATAAAAATTCATTTATTAGTCCCAAATACTATTTAACGATAATTCGAGATGAGAGTATAGTTCTTGATGTAAATAACCGTGTTTTGTCTGAACATCTGCTTCAAATGCTTTATTCCTTGTTTCGATAGTTTGTTCGAAATTCTTCTCGAGTTTGAAATAAAATTATACGAATACGAATAAAACCAAACACTATGAAAATCGCCATTTTGTCCCACCTGTTACAGACATCTTCATTGAGTACTGGTTACTTTTATATATTCGGTCAAAAAATACCGGAAATTGATTGTTTAAGAAATTTGCTTGAAACGTATGTCAAAAACGTTGTGGTTGCTCAGTTGGCATCATTGCTTTTTATATTGACGCGGAGTTTTATCGCGATCTTAGTTGTAGTTACAAAAGAACCCATTCAATTCGATTTAACTTTCATTGAGGTCATTTTTTCTATCAGTGATATCTGACCAAACACTTTACTAATACCATCGAACAACCACCATGTTTACCATATATGACTCCGGCCGACATTTTTCTTTTTCCAAAACTAATATTACCAATCAATAGATTTTTATTATACTTACAATTCTGGCCAGTAGACGATGACACAATATGAATTTTGATATGCGTAATCGGGTGCGTTATTCACGTTCTTTAGTGATACACTCAATGACCTTGACGTTTTACAAGTGTCTCTAAAAACTCGAACGTATTTTTAATCAACCATAATTTTTCAACTGTCTTCGTTTGAGCTAAACTAATTTAGACATTGCGTAGCTAGGCTAATTATCAAACTTCTTCGTCACCGAGAAGTTTTGATTTGATGAGCGGTTCAATCACAAAAAAGTTTTTAATTTCATTTCTTCAATCACGTACTAAGTTAAATTTGAATTTGGGAGGCTTTTACTTGGTAAAATTTCATTATCAATAATAAACAACAAGTACAGTGTTTCAAGGAATTTAACTTAATAATTGCGATTCGTAACGCGTTTCCCTACACCGTAGCTTCTTCAGACGAATGAATGTACAGAAAATAAAAATGAGAATATAAATATAAATGTTCTTGGGTGATTAAAAGCTTATTGGGTTGCTTCTTCTTAAGTGGTTATTTATGACAGGTATATCCAATAAAATTAAGGAATAAATTGATCCCCGAAGAGATTCAATAGAGCTGAAGGGCTTAAATCGACTTGTTCATTGATGAGTCTAGCTGAGTGTTTGTATTTCTTGATTTCTAAAGTTTTCCAAAGATCTACCTTCCAATATTTATTATCTGTATGCAAAATTTCAAACTGTGGGCCGAAAGAATGAATCGATTCCTTAATTCCTTAATTTTATTGGATATACCTGTCATAAATAACCACTTAAGAAGAAGCAACCCAATAAGCTTTTAATTACTCAAGAACATTTATATTTATATCCTCATTCTTATTTTCTGTACATTCATACGTCTGAAGAAGCTACGGTGTAGCGAAACGCGTTATGAATCGCAATTATTAAGTAAAATTCCTCAAAACACAGTACTTGTTTTTTATTATTTCCAAGTCAAAAATATCACATTTGACCATGTAGGCTTTGGATTTATTTCTGTAGTCTGGCAGACCACAGAAATAATTTCCTATCTAATCTAACCTAACCTGAAGCGTTCTGTAATATTTTCAGTGCTTTTCCATATGAAATTCCATTTGCAATACAAAATATGAGACAAATCCTTTGTTCGAAAATTTATACATTATAAAAATCGCACCCGGTAATTTTTACAGAATTTATCTGTATTGAATATCAGAAACTCAACTGTGACATCAGAGTTTTATGTAAGCTTAATTAGCGAAATGCATTCTAAACAACGAATATTTGTGTCTCTGATTTGTTTATCAAAATTGAATGGAAATGATTAATTTTCGTATCAAGCTAATGGGACTAATATGGTCGTTCCAAAAACAAAATCTGTGCCATAAATTCCGAGCCTTATGAATAAAATCCCATTGTTTGAATTCTGCTTTCAATTATCCCACCAATTGTTGATAAACTATTTAATTATGATATAAAATTATTGTGCAGGCAATTTGACGCCATGCGTTAGCCATAGCTAACAAGTATAATGGACAAATAATGGAACTCTGGGTGGAAAATCATTTTCAATTTTTTCGGCACAATATATTGATGCAGTTATGCATTTATAGAGAGCAAATTGGACATCGCTTTCTATTCTGCATGAAAATGAATAATCCTATTTTCGATAGATTTCATGTAGGTTTCAGAAGGGTCTAAATTTATGTTGCACCAATATTCACGAAAATCCATTTTTAAAACTTGTAGATCTAGTAATCTTTACGAGAAAAATGTCTTTATTTCAAAATATTTTACTAAATTCTTCTCATACCTCATCAATCTTTCACCTTCTAACACTATCAGTATATGTACAAAAATAGCGAAACGCACATTTTTTTATTTTTAGGATGCGCCTGTTATAGTCTTCTTTTAGTACAGTGTAAGCTCCTTATTCACGACGTATATGATCTTTGGATATGCCGTGAATACAAAAATCGTGAATATGCAATTATGGAAGAAACGTTCCTAGGAGACAAAATAAAAAATAAATATACACACCACAAAAATTGTCGCATCACCTGGTATTCTGAATTCCACAATCGATTTAGCAGCTCGATCGCAGTTTCTTTGTCAACATATATTTTTGGACATATGAGGGGAAAAAATCTTATCTATGTAGTAACATTTGTTTCCATATGATCTCAAACACGTCTGAAACAAGAATGAGTTTATTTGACTATCAGTATTCATTCAATTTCTCTTCAGTTTCCACGCTATATACAAGTCTTTTTTCTGTGTTTCTTGTTGATTTTCGAAACTTTGAATTTATTGTAATGGCTGCTGGACGTCCTGGACGCCATTTGAGTGATCATGAAGTGGTAAGAATGTAACACTTCTAAAGGAGGGGCGAAGCCGAAGTTACGTGGCTAACTTGTTGAATGTTAACCAAAGCACTATTTCAAGAGCAATTAATCGGTTCCACAAAACAGGGAAATATGGAAGAAGGTTCGGACAGGGAAGATATCGGATAACTACACCAGTTGAGGATCGTTGGCTTCGTTTAACTGGACTAAGAGTTCGGCGCTGTACGGCTAGAATGCTACAAAATGAACTTGCACTTTCCAAAATTGTGCATATTTCATTTCAAACTGTTAGGAACAGGCTCAGAGAAGACGATATCAGACCTTCTATCGGCCCGCGTCTGACCAGAGAGCATCGAGTTGCAAGACTTCAGTTTGCGAGGGAACATGCAAGTTGGGGTATTTCAGAATGGTCGACTGTTCACTTTTCTGAAGAGTCCCATTTCTGTCTAGTATCAAATGATAGACGCATGACTGTATATAGACGACCTGGAGAACGGTATCAGCAATGCAATATCCGGCAAACCGAAAACTTCGGAGGGGGCTCAGTAATGGTGTGGGGAGGCATTTCTTTCCATGGTCGAACTGAGTTAGTCCTCGTGAATAATGGAAGAATGACAGCGGCCAGATACATCGCAGATATCCTTGAACCCCCATGTTGTACCCTTTGGCATATTCATTGGCGAAAACTTCATTTTTGTGCATGATAAGGCTTTGCCTCATGCAACTAGAGTAGTTACAGAATTTCTTCAAAATGCCAAAATTGATATTTGGAGATGGCCTGCCAGAATTCCCGACTTGAATCCCATAGAACATGCTTGGGACTACATGGGGTGACGAATTCAGCAACGTAGGATGCCTTGTAGAACACTCAAACAACAAGATAATATGCTTCCTGAAATTTGAAACTCAGTGACTCAAGAGTACGTCCAAAATTCGTTTGAGGGGCTTCCGAGACGTATACTGCCAGTAATTAGGGCCCGGGGAGGAAACGCTTGATTTTGAAAATGATTAGTAACCATTCAATGCTAGTTGATTGGTCTCTTCGCGAATGTTTGAAGATGGTAGAATTTTTAAATATTTCAATAACTCCCAAATTGTTGATATTTTCTATCATAAACTCATCTCTTTTGAATGATATCTTTTTATTTTACATTTCTGAAAGTTACCAAGCGACTCTTGAATGACCAACGTAAAAGTTGATATAGTATTGTCGTAAAAGTAGGGTGATGCGACAATTTTTGTGGAGAGTCTATATAAAATAACCAATCTGATTGAAGTTTTTGACCAAATTGATTAATTATTATCTTCAGGCTTAGGCAGAGGTTTAAAGAATTTTGTTAATTTCTTCTTCCTTGGTAGTTCTTAAAAACTCCTTCAAGTCAGGCTGATATTCAGCAATTTGTCTGGTGACCATAAATATTTATTGCTATTAGCTTGGCAAATAGGCAAATGAGCACGATTCATCGATTTAGTTACAAAGTGTTATCCCGAAAAACATCTGTGTTTAATGAATTGAAAAATATAAGTTCCAATGCCAGAATTTTCGTAGTCTTGTCGTTTTGTGACTTGATTTGTTCAATATTATTAATTGTGGAAACAAAAAGTAATACATGTGCTCTTTATTTGTAGTCTCTGAGGATGGTCCAAATTTTTGAGACCGAAACGTTGGACTGAGATTCTAAATTGAACCATTTCATAATAAAATAAAAATAAAGAAGATAACATCGTTTTGTTCATGACCTGTGATGTTCTTGACTTTTTGGAACCTGAAACGTTTAATCATTGATGAATATGGAAGAAAAGGGAGTCTTTCACTTTCTTAATATATTCAATATGTCAAAGAAAAGGCGAAAATAATCAGAATTAGAAATTGGTGCTGATTTGTGCAAAGAATACACGATTTCGCATTTCACAATATCTACGATGTGGAAAAGCTTGAAAGGTATTGTTCTTTTAGTAATGGGAAATATAATATTGACATCGAAGAAGTAATGAAAATAAGGTACACCGTAAGAGAGCAAGACAAAGTAAATTGAAGCAAATAATATAACACAATTTTTTAAATTTACAATTTAATTACAAATAACAGAAACAAGTAATATATTTTGAGGAATTTTACTGAATAATTTTGATTCGTAACGCGTTTCACTACACTGTAGCTTCTTCAAACTACGGTGTAGTGAAACGCGTTACGAATCACAATTATTCGGTAAAATTCCTCGTAAGTGTAAACAAAAAAGTTATAGAGGAAAGAAGAAAATGTTTATAGATATTTTATCACATTTTTGCTTATGACTTCTTTGATTTTAAATTTAGGGCAAAAAGTGATATGAGCATATTTGTAGGCAAAGCGATTTGCTACAAATTTTTGTAGGATGTACAGTTTTCGAGATATCGCGAAAAAGGTGTTTGCACCTCTTTTTCCAAGTTGGCGTCCGGGGGGGGGCAAAGACGGCAATCCCACGAACTTAGCGTTAAGCTTCTAACGACCACCCCCCTACATATACCAAAAATAAAATTGCGTCCTCTAAAAAAATGCAAAGCTCCTGTAACATTTCATTGAATTAACAATGACAACGCCTTTTCCAATTTTGCTATTGCTGGATCACAAACAATTTTCGCTGACAGTAAAGTTGAAGCTACAGATAACCCTATTTTTTCTTCGGATTTTTCATTACAGTCGATTCGCAAACATTGAATGAGCATGATATGGATGAAAACTACTCTCCAAGGCGTACGCGATCAAGCAATTCTATTTTCACTCTAAGCGGTAATACTGATTTTCTTCGTATCGAAGTTTTTCTTCTCAATTTTTTAGACTAAATTATAAATTTGGAAGACAATAGTAAGGAAGTATTACTCGGTCACAAATTCCTTTTTTCTAAGAACTGCGAAGGCATCGAATTGAAATTGATACTGATACAAATATCGGAAATCCCTTCGATATGTGAATAAATTAGTTTTCAATCGCTACTGAATCAAAAGCTGTAAGGTGCCTCGTGTGTAAATCTAACCTTACTTGACCTAGAAACAGGAAAGAAAAGTGTGTAGAATTACAAAGAGACTATGTTGAAAATTGAAATGAAATAATCAGAAAAAAATGTCTTGTGCCTTTGTTAGATCGGAAACTTTGTAGACCACCCTCGTATTACTCTTCATTATCAATCATATATTCTCATATTTATGATTTCTAACGAATTTTTCTTTTCAGGTAAGTCCACAACTGTTCGAAGAAGCCTGAGTTAGTTAGTAATTTTGACTTTGAACTGAAGGTAAGTTATTCATCTTTTTAACGATTGAAAATTATTCTTTTCGTCGACCAGAAGACCGGAAATAATCAGTCGCTATAGATAAAAGTGAAATCTATTCTCAGTTTCTATAATTGATAAAATGCAGTACTACTTACTAAAAACTTATTATCTGATTGAATTTGTTACACCTATCGGTTGTAATAGTTGATGTACATTCTGTCAAGAATGTGTTCATTTCGTACAACTGTTGTCTATACTGACGCGGAGTTTGAACGCGATCTGTCGACAGTGTTTTTTGTTAGTCTTCACAAGTGAGTTTTGCAATTCTTACAATCAATTTTACAATATCGAATTAATAATTTATTTAAAAATTTGTATTTCAAATGAAATGTTGTATTCCGAATCGCTGCAATATCACAGAAGGCTTACGGTCGATCGAATTTATCAAAAACACGTGCATTTTTATGGTATCGCAGCCGAGATGTGGTAAAAGATTTACCTCGTTTGGGTCGGCCATCAATATCTTCAACTGAAGATGACATCGATGAAGTTAAGGAAATGGTAATTGAAAATGGTCATCTAAGTTATAGAGAGAGATAAGCAATTAACTTTTTTTGTCCCACGAATCTATTCAAACTATTTTAAACGATTGTTAGAGCATGAAACGCGTTGCGGTTCGACTCTTTCCAAAAGACCTAAATTTATTCATCTTCAAAAATTGAATCGCGTAAAGGTGAAGACATGCTCGAACGAGTCAATTTCGACCTCATAATCATAAAACGCATTGTAACTGGTGATGAGACATGGGTTCATGACTTTGACATGCAAACTAGTCAGCAAGCTTCGGAATAGCGAAACCGTAAAACCACGTTAAAGTCGATCAAAAGTCAATGTTGACTACTTATTTATTTATTTAATCACATTGGGATAAAAAAAGACGAACCCAAAATTAGTATCCTCGAATTTATATCAATTAATATCAGATATTTCAAATAAATCTGAATAATCATTATTAAACAATCTGAAAGAAAATGAAAATTACAAAGTACAAAATTTCAAATCTCAAATCTACAAAGTTTTAAATTTGAGTAATCGGAAAACCATCGATAGATTATAAATAGAAAAAATACGAAGAAACAATCAGACAATGAGTAAACACAATAACAATCAAAACCCCAAATGTTGCTCAGTGAAGAATTTTCTTATACTCTGAGTTTTAAAGTTTATTTTGTATTTATTCAATGACATAACGAAACCTTCAAAAGGACCTTGTAGTTGCTTTTTAAGGCGGCTTCAATTATAACTGAGGAGATCGAAGAAATGTTCCGCACTACAACTGGATGAAATCGTGAGATCCATAGCTGCGAATGTATTACTATGCATATCGTCTCTTTCTCACCAATTTTCTAGAATTCGGAATTCGCCCATTGAATCTGTTTTCTTGTAGCCCCATGTGACACTGTGTGCGGTGAACTATCTCATTAATATCAGGTATTTGAGCGATAAGATCAGATGTGCTCAAACTTGAACTGCTGGCGATCTATCTCAATATTTTTTGACCACTTACGATCGTCTCTGAGAGGCTGCAAGTATGTGTTAACGTACATACACGATACACCCTACCTAGGTAGGGTGTACCGTAGCATATATAGGTATTAGCTTGTGGAGTAGCTGTGAGATGTATATGTGATATAATCTGCACCAACTCATTTTCAACAGAACATGAGTTCATATTAAACTAACTTGCTATTTCAGTAGCGAATTCCTCAATATTTTACTTGAAAAAGGATTACTCATAAATGATGCTATAGTTGCCAATTTACTGAAATCATACAAACGCATTTCGAATTGTCCCAAAATATTTGATAATTCAGCTTCATACGTATCATAATTCAACTGAGGAATCCTTGCTTTCAAAGACGGAAAATGTTTCAGATCCTTTCTATCATCTATCCTAAGTTGCTATTTACTTTTGAATACATTTACTGCGCTAATCATCTCAATAATAGTATTACCTTCACCTTGAAGCTTCAAGTTAATGGTGTTCAAGTGTATTGTGATGCAGTCAAAAATGCCAAATCAGTCAGCCATTTTTCGTTTTTCAACATCTCAGTGTCATCACCTGTTTCGTCTAGAAAAGCTGTTATTTCGGACAATAATTCTTGAAACCTCTCTAGGATTTTACGCGACTCAACCACCTGATGTCCGTGTGAAGAACTAAATTAGTGTGTTCATCTGACTCCCTATCTTTCAATTGCAACTTGAAGAGCCGCCGTTGCAAGCTGCGTGCACAGCTGGAATTCACAATTTTTGTTGCAATGTTCATAATTTCCTCCGTGTTTAAAACTTTTGAACACAAAATTTATAGATGTATAATGCAATGAAATTAAAACAATGTAGGGAAATCTTCATTAGCTCGACACAATACCACAAGACCGTTTTTGTTTCCAGTCATTGCAGGAGCTCCATCTATTGTAATGCACACTAATTTATTTATTAGTAGCTTGTAGTTCTTTACAAAATTGAAGAAAACGTCATATATATCTTCGTCACGGGTCTTCCTCAGAGGAATGATTGTTAAAAATTCTTCTTTAGTCAACATATCATTGAATACTATCCGAATGAAGAGACTTAGCTGGGCAGTGTCTGTCATATCGGTGGATTCGTCGAACTGTAAAGAAAAGTATGTACATTCCATGATATGTTTATCTGCCATGTCCTGAGTCATGACTCAAGTACGCATTGTGACAGTCGGACGAGATAACTGAAGTTCTCTAATAACAGACATGATTTCTGTTTTATTTTTAAAATCTCCAAATAGAGTCTCACCCGCTTCACAACCGATCCATCTTCGAATGGTTTTTTGTGTTTCGCCAATATATGAGATATTTTAAATGACGCGATCGTAGCAGTTTTCGATTGTTTGGCTAGTCTTGTGAACATGCTTTGTTCTTTATTCAAACAAGATATAAAATCACGTACTTTTCGTTTTCTTAATTCTTCTTCTTCTTAATTAATTTTATGAACCGTTTCTTGGTGCCTCTGTAAGTTACCACGCTTAGGTATTGCAACTGATGCACGACAAATAAGACAAATGCACTAGTCCTTTAGCATACAAGAAAAAAATTCTTCCTCCCAATCGCTTTAAAATGGTAGGTTTTAGATTTCTTTGCTGCACTCTTTTTGTATCATTCAATAATAAACTTTGTATCGACGTAGTATTGCCGTCAAGTTACAATTCAGAATGACTCCAATTCCTGCAGTTGCAACATTCATATCGGCGTGAATGAAAGTCTCGAATGTTCCCGTCAAAAGCGCCGCCCGAAATTTCTAGAAAAGCGGCAAGAATAAAAAACGCGGCTTTTCTCTGACAAATACCGTGAGTTATTTGATAAATCCGCCTTTTGTCACTAGCAGAGTGTTATTTCATTAAGTAATAAATTTTTGTAGTTTAGTTGCCTACTAATTACAAATTTTTGTCTTCTCGAAATCTACTCAAAAAGTACTCGATCGACCGTTTGAGCACATAGCTAAATGTTCGATTTGACAGTTAAACAAGAATATATTGGGCACGAGTGAAAATTTTTCCCTTTCTTATCCAGCTTTTGATAGATTAGGTATTCAAATTCTATCAAAATTTATATTATTTTCCGTAGAAATTGTCATAAGAACAATTTTTCTCGCTTCTGACAAGATATGTGTATCACCATAAGAATTTTCAATACCTTTATAATTTTGAATGAATTCTGATCATGAGCTTCAGAACCTTTCATTACAAACTTTATTCTCGAAAGAATGATGCATTTTTTAGGTTTTATTAATGGAAGCAAAATCCGATATTACAAGGCGAGAAAAAAGTATACCGAATAATAAATACTGTCTGTACGTTATGTACCATGAAATGAATCTGGCCATATAAAACTTTACAGATTTTACGAGCTATGTGCTCGAAGATCCAAATAGAAGCTATAAGCAAAAGTTGTTACGGGAAGTGGTTTTGAAAAATAAAGATTGACGAAACTCGTCAAATACATATTAATATATCATATTAAATGCCTGTTCTGCTTTACTCAAGAATTCGTAAATTTATGGATTCAATAAGCTATTTCGCATAATTATAATTATAATTATAGTATAATTATTTATTAAAATATAAATAATGAACCAAAATCAGATGAATAAATTGTAAGAAGGAAAACATAATTACCAAATACATTACTCGAAATTTTTGTTCATCAATCCTATTATTTTATACACTCTTATATGTCAAGGATCATTGACCAAGCAAGGTGGTATCAGAAAATAATTTCTGATGTAGTTCAAGTCTTCACTTTATCATCGAATCAGAATTTCAGAGGAATAATATAATCATAATAATATAATACTGTTTATTAACTAGCTCAGTAGTGATGAAAAACTTATGTAGCTTTGTATTAGACCTCAAAATGAATATACGAGCAGTTATCTTCGAAATGAAAACTTTCGAAATGAACTATTTGCTTAATGAAAATGTTTTCATTAGTTTTCGGACTACATCACTTACTTCATAGTACTATACATTATCTCAGCCAAGTATGAAAGATATATACCCAACCAAATTCATATGGAATCATTCGGTATATCACATTATTGATTCATGGTATGAATAGGTGTTGAATCAATTGAACGCCAGATTCGGATTTTAAGGGGTCGTGGAAGACATGCTAGACAAATTCCGAAATACATAAGGGGTAGTGTGATGTTTTGGGGTGGCAATATTCTGGCAGTATAACGGCTAAAAATTACGTGGACTTAGTGCTGAAGTCCATAGTGAGACTCTGGCGAGGTTCCCAAGGTGAAAATTTCTTCTCAATGCAAGATAATGCTCCTTCGCATACCAGCAACCTCGCGCGAGATTATCTTGAAACAGAGGGATTCGCTATTTTGGACTGGCCAGCTTGCTCTCCAGACCTAAATCCTATCGAACATTTATGGGATAATCTCAGAAGGAAAATTAGAGCGTGCCAGGATAATCCAAGAACCACACAACATTTCATCCAAGCCGCCACAGAAGAGTGGCAGAATATCACCCCAGAGGAGTACGAAAACCTAATCCGAAGCATTCCTAGACGGTCAGGCTTGCATCAGGGCAAGAGGAGGTAATACAAGCTACTGAGGTCGAGAAAAGATACCTACTCCGTGAGAAAACAATTTTCGAATTTTTAACTGCATGCGGAAAGAGTCTCTCATTTTCTTTTATTTGTTTCTTTCCCTTGCCTTCGTGAAGAAGTCCTGGAAATCATGGAGTGCAAGATGACATTGAGAGAATGAAGCTGCTAAGCAGAAAAATTTTTGGTACTCTTTTTGTACACACGACACTAACACAACATAAACAGACAAGCTAGTGCAAAAGTGATAGGGAAACGAGTTTTTTCCACAGGTTTTTTCACTCGTTTACTGAATCATACGAAAGATAGTATGGTTCCCCTGTTACATTTCCTGTGCTGACACTTTACGGCCAATCGTAGGAGGCATGATGCGAGTTTAGATGCCAGATTAAGGAACAGGCATGGTCTGTTTTTTCCTCTGGTAGTCTATTTATTCGCTTGTTTTTTCTTACTATTGTGTTTTTCTGACACACACCGAAGTTATAGATATAATCATTTATGGTATATACAATTATTCGAATTTTTATATATCGTCTCTTTTCAAAAGAATACATATATATTTGTTTCTTTCTTAAAATAAACCTTAATTTATTTTTGTCAAATTGAAATATCTCAAAGAGGAACAATTCTGACAATCCTACGAAATTTCCAAAATCCCTGAGGTAATATTTCAAATATTGGTGATTCCGTATAAATTTGGTTGTGTGTATATTAATGAATGTAGTGCCTCAAAGTTACCAACATTTTGACTCAAATCATTCAATTTCATTAAAAGTTTGCGTAAAGTATTATTATCATTTTATTGAATTACGTGTCGAGGCCGATGCCTGAAACAACTCACAATGAAACATACTATTGAAATCAAACATTCGTCAACAGGTACAAACGTAATGAATATAACACAGTGAATAAGAATACTAGAAATATGAAGAGGGTAGAGCATAAAAGTGCGATAGAGAAGTTAACTCAAGCTCCACTATTCTTTCAGGAATCGAATCAGTTCTTGAATTTTCTGAATTCTCTATTGGACCAAAAATTCCTTCAACAATTGGTCTTGAACTTTAATTCGAGGAGTTTACAATGGTGACCTCTTGAATTACTAGAAGCAAGTGGATTAAATCACGTCCAAAGAGGTCATGAAGTTCACGTAACAGTCAGGTCGCATCTAGTGCCTCTATCCACAAATGTATCTAATCCCGTTATCTGTAGACGGTCTTAATCACTTGGCTTGTTTCTGCCATAAGGAATGCGTGTCTTGGGGTTGAATACCTTCAGGAAGTTCCGCGTCAGCTCATACATTCATACACTTCCTTCAAATTCGAGGATGGGCGCAGGTACATCGTGTAAATCTTTTCTGCCACAATTGAATCTCAGTAGCTAAATGATCTCGACATCGAATAAATCATTTTTTGGATTCAGAGGTGACTTTCTGAATGTGTCTGCTCCAATTTAGGTCACCAGAGACAGGGTGATCTGGAGCCGGTTGATTGTGTATAGGTTGGGGTTATTTTTCTTTTCATGGAAAACAATGCACCTTTGTATATTTAGAGTTAGCAGTTAGTCATGTCAACACTTTCCAACAGCATCCAAATCCTCCTGATCTTATCTGATCATAATTGCTGAAAGAGTTGTTGAAGATTTTTGTGTCATCAGCGAATTGTCAGCAGTTGGATTTGAGTAACAATGTCATCGGCTGTATTATATAATATAAGAAACATTACAGGGCCGAGGAACGATCCTTGCGGTACGCCACTTGTATCATTTCTATCAGAAGATGTCCATAATTCTAACGCAAAACTTTCTATTACTCTCCAACTTACAAGAGTAAGTTCAAGCTTCACCAGAAGACGAAAGCCTTCGAGACGTCAACGTAAATAATATCGACGGACTTCTCCGCATCCACAAATCTGATCCAAGTTGAAATTCGAAGACTTTCGGGAATAAATCCATAGTGGTTTGGAGGGATTATCTCGTTATCCCGCAAAAATTCGAGCATCTATTCAAAGAAATTTCTTTCGAGGATTTTGAATGGAACTTAATTTGAACTAATGGGACGATGGTTATTCGAAGATTTTTTGTTCCCATTCTCGAAAACTAGTGCGGCAGAGGTCTTCAACCGTGCTGAAGGTAAACAGTGGGACTGAAATTATGTTTCGAAAATCACAGTCTGTCGGGACCTAGCTCGGAGTGAACGTTCAACCGAAAAAGATGCTCCTCCACAAAACCTTTGGTAATAACGGTTAGCGAGAATCTTAGGCACTGGACCTATAGGCTTACCGGTAGAGAAAGCTGAAAAATGATCTGCTAGGACATTGAAGGTTTCTAGAGAATTTTGTGGAACACAATTTGTAGGACCACTGAACAGTGAAGCAGTAACCTTGGAATTCAGAAACGAACTTTTTTTTCTTTCTGGATGCTATCATATTAAACTTATAACGTTTTTCGGATTCATCAAACGAGCTTATAGATATTATGTTAGAGTTGGTTAGTGATGATCACCATGAAGGTTTTCCACATATCATCAACGTTGGATTCTTTCAATTGTTCTTCCCAACAAATTAGAGAAATTTCCCTTGCCGTCTTTCGTAGTATGTAAACTGAACAGTTTTTCACACTATCTTATATTTTAAGAGTGGTGTGTGAAAGTGTATTATAAACTTTTTTTGATATGAACACCAGTTTGAAATTCTACACTTAGAAGATTCTCTGCATCATCTAGATATATTTTTTTCACCATCTATCTTTATTAAGCTTACATTTTGTAACTACATTGAATGAATGGAAGTGGTATATAGTTTTCATTGAAAAACTTCCTGAAGCACATTTCGTAGAAGTACGTACATCCGAACGTTCTAGTTTCTATCAAATACTTGAGATGACTGTAGAAAGTTGTTCGAGTTATTCCAAGTGAAAATGTATAATTTCACCGTCTGTAGCAAAGCGTTCCTGTTAATGCAAAATAATTGGGCAAACTTTCCAGTAACACATAAATAGTAGAAACAATTTGAATTGAATTATGCTCCCATTTGCTCGTTTGTCAACAACCTGTCAAGGAAGACCCTTGGAGAATTCGTTATGTAAAACTTTTCGTGAAACAGCAATTAGTTGAGAAGGAAAGTTCTTTTTAATCGAATAAGACAGCATTTTTTATTGAACAAATGAACACCAATATTTTTGATGATTGCGTTTGCGAAATAATAGAATAGCCTTGACCTAACATATCAGTCTTAATGAAATGGGTTCTCAGTGTATGAACTAGTAGCTTATCTCGACCACTTTGATTCAGAAATTTAATTCCGTTCTCATTGCCTCTGATTTCTCTATTGAAAACTCTTGCAGCGCCAACTATGCCGGATAGATAGAGAAATCGTTTGTATTGTGTTTATATATTTATAAATGTTATGAGAATATATCAATCTACCAGAATATATACAAACTATAGCATCATCATACAATGAAATGACATCAATGTACCAACGAGTAGTGTCAGAGGCTTTCTCCCGGAAAAATATATATATATATATATATATATATATATATATATATATATATATATATATATATATATATATATATATATATATATATATATATATATATATATATATATGTAATAATATAAACTACCAGTATTAGTTTTGATGAAAAATTTTTTATTAGTCATGAACTTCGTCTTCTGTTTCTTATTCTCCAAATAACTTGAAATCGAGAAGCAAGAGATGAAATCTGTTTTCAGTACCCTTATATTTCAGTAGCATACGGGGATTAGAAATTGGTCCACTTTAACATATTCGTGAAACTCTCCTCGATCGATCCTCGTAGGGACGAGAGCGGAAATAGCGCAAGGAAGGAAATTCAACCATATCTGAAATTAAACTTCATCATTCTATTTTCATCGAATGATAACACGAACTCTTAATTTGGTGGAACTTTGAAAGCTGCAAATATTAATCAAGCTTACATCCAAATATAATATGATCCATTCGAGATGAGTTCAAAACTTGGAGTAGCATCTGGTAATTTGCACATCGTTATTTAAATCCGACGAAATGACCCGATATCAAAACAGAAACGAAAGACTCTTGAGGTTTAATTTGGGGAGATAAATTTGAAAAGCTGTCATGTCGAAAGCAAATCCCCTAAGATATTGAATATTTATAAAATGGCTCCTTTCCGTTTTCGATTATTTTGCCACATTAAGGTTTGTAAATCATGGCTATTTTGTTTTGTAGCCATATATATATATATATATATATATATATATATATATATATATATATATATATATATCATATTTATATTCAGAGCGGTATTCTATTCGATTGTTCATCACTTCACACAAAGAAAACTATGAATGAGTAACATTCAGTGTTACTTGACTAAGGTCCATACACTGGATATTTCCGGACAGAAAGCCTCTGACACTACTCGTTGGTACATTGATATCATTGTCTGAAGATGCTTTAGTTTGTATATATTCTGGTAGATTGATATATTCTCATAACTTTTAACGGTATCCTAATATATAATGATTTCAGGATATGTTTTGATTATAATCATTGCCTGGGAATGGTATTAATTACCGGGTGGTGGATTTATATTTTTCCATGAAATCAGTTCGACTGCATGAACAGATATATGGGGTTAAGAGAACGGAAAGTGTTTGAGGTTAAGAACTTATAATTTGCAGAGTGCTTTTACGCGTTTCGGCACAGGGCCATCATCAGAAAACATTCATCTCTGCACAATTATTATCTAAAATAAAAATCATAATTTCAGTAAAACACATAATACAATTCTTACGTTTAAGGCTATTCACCTTACACATTCTCTCTCATTCTCTCTTTACATCATTATCGTCACAGGTAAAACAATTACAAAAAAGCAACAAACAATAACAGGCAATAACAATTAATATTTGAATATAACTGGTTGCAGCAATCCATTGAAGGGTGTATTCGAATTATCAGATTATTGTAGACATTCATAAATCCGTCAGCGTCAGTTCTTGAATTCACTGTCTTAAGTTCTTTTTGGATTTCGATCATTTCTAGAATGTTTTTTTTAAAGTCGTTGCTTTCAGATGCAAGGACTCGTACATCAGCAAAACTAAAATTTAATATTTGTTCAATGCTATGTTTCGCTAGGGCGGTACATTTTTTAATAGAACTAACGAAGTAGTCGTGTTGGTATATTCTTTTATGCAAGTATTTTTCCGTATTAACGATATAGCACGCTCCACAGTCCTGACAATTAACCTTGTATATACAGTGTGTTTTGTTCTCATGTTTCAAGTGAGGCCGATGTATTTAAAATCTATTTTTTTTTCCTTTGTTCTGTATTGTATATTTCATGTATTCTTTTCTTCATGAGTGGTTCAAAAAAACTAGGTGAAAACGCGTTTCTTTTTAGTATTTTGAAAGATTCAAAATTTAGATATCTACCACTCCATGTCGGTTTCTGATACCAATTTGTATATATTTTTCCTGTGTCGTCGTGGGTTAATTGTATGTCGAGGATTGTTTTATCTTTTTCGATTTCATTGGTAAATTGAATTGAAGATTTTGGTTATTTCGTTTATTTTGTCGCGAGGAATACATGCTATACAGCCATCTACATACCATTTGAAAAACTGCACTTTGAATGTGATCTTTGAAAGTATTTGAGATTCAAGGTTTTTCAATACTAAATTTGCAATTGCTGCAGATATGGGTGAAGCCATGGGTGGTCCAAAAATTTGCGTGAATATTTCAGACTCGAAAACAAAATATGTGGATTCCAGACAAAGTTTTGTTGCTTGAGGTAGTTCAGTGAAATTTGTGAGATTTTGCCATTTTTTATTTATGATATCTAAGGCTAATGTACAAGGAACATTTGTGAATAAGAAAATTACGTCTAACGATATTAACGTAAAACCTTTTGGAATAATTAGATTCTTTTTGAAACTATGGAAATGCCAGGAATCTTTTATGTAATATTTTTTCTTAGTGTGTTTGTTATTGTGTTTGAAAGGTATTGTGCTGGGTTATACATGGGTGAATGAATATTACTAACAATGGGTCTCAATGTAATTCAGGTAACCCATAAATGACAAATCACCCATTAGACAAATCAGTTTGTTTTTCAATTCTTCGTTTATATAGTTTTTATTGAACCAGTTGTTATCATTTTGTTCATTTTGAGTTGTATTTTATTTGTGCGATCAATTTTTTCTTTTTTATAGGTTGATGTATCTTTGAGCATTTCTTTCATTTCGAAGTTATAGTCTTCTTTGTTTATAAGTACTGTTCTGTTTGTTTTGTCGGCTATTAAAATGTAGATGTTTGGATTTTGTTTGACGAATTCCTAGTTTTTTCAATGAGTGTATATATTTATGTTTCTTGAAAACTTTTTCATCATTATTTTTGTGTTTACGGTAAGTTAAAATATTACAGATTTTGTTTCTTATTTCGGTTTTATCTCTTCAGCTTTATTAAAATTGCTGCTTCAATGGATGCAATTATATCGTTATCGGTTGTTTTTATATTACCGAAAATTTGTTTCAAGTCCTAATATTGGTTTCACGCTGAAAGGAATTTTTATCTGAGTGAGATGAGTTATCCATTCAGTTGGTATTTTTGTTTGTTTCAGAGCTTCTTTTTCGAGTAAGAATTCAATCTATTTTTGTTATAAATTTTGTTTGTTCACTGTTTCAGAGCATCTTTTTTTGGCTTGACGAGTAAGAATTCAATCTTTTTACGGTGATTTGATTTGACTTTTGTGAAACTTTCGTTATAAATTTTTAAATGTAATGAATGGTTGTACAACAGAAGAACTGGATTTTCCATTGATAGTCTGACATGATGTATAAAATACATTCATCACAAAAATAGTCGCATCTTTGTTTTTGCAGAAATTCTGTAACTACTCTAGCATGATCATGCATATAAATGAAATTTTCGGCATTCAATGGGCCAAATAGTACAACTTGGGGTTCAAGGATATCTGCGATGTATCTGGTCGCTGTCATTCTTCCATTATTCACTAGGACTAACTCAGTTCACTGAAAAAAGTCTTGCAACTTCACTAATATGTTTAGGAAATTGACTGTTAATTTGCTTTTCAGTGCTGGCAATTTGTTTGTCTAGACTAAACTGAATAAAGCTTCGTGGGTTCCTAAGCCGTTTCTAAAACCGAATTGAGTATCGCTTACACCATCTTCAAGTTTTCTATAGATTCTCTTGTGGATGATGGTGAGATAACTTTTCAAGATATGGCTTATTAGACTTATTGTTCGGTGCTCTTCACATTTTCTGGTATGGGCCTTTTTGGGAATCGGTATGAAAATCGATTCCAATTTCCAGTCATATACAGCATTGAATAGGTTGACCAATGCATCAAACTGAGTCTCGTTGAGTAACTTGAGTCTCCGTGAACTTCATCTGGTCATGTAGCCTTGTTGTTTTTAGACTTTCGATTTCCTTTTTCACTTCTGCCCGTGTTATGCTTGGTCCTTCAGTTCCGTCCACTCCGATATCCTCTAGTTTCTCGTCATGAAATAATGCTTCAGCATATTCTCTCCACCTCTCAAGTTGTTTACTCATTTCCGTAAACATGTTTCCATCTCTGTCCATTATCACTCCAGCGCCTATCGACCCTGATCTCCATATACCTGCCGCTTCCTTTATTTTTCGATCTAAGTTAAAAGTGTCATGTTTGCTGCCTAACAACTGGATTTCTCTACATTTACCGGCAAGCCAATTTTCTTTCGCGTCTTTAATTTTCCGGCATATCACTTTATGAACTTCTTCATATCTCTGAGCGTTGTTGTTTCTATATTGTCGGCGCTGTTCCATTAAGTCAATTATTTCCTGAGTCATCCAGTCCTTCTGCCATTACGCATAAGGGCTGAAAATTGCGATTGAGAAGTTGAAAGTCCTACCAAGGGGCAGAAAGTCCCATCAATGTACTTGAAGTGAGAAGAAGTGAGAGAAAACAGACGCTTTACGATTTCCTTCTTTTGTTCTGACTTTCCTAATGTTTCTCGTGGTGTTTTATATAGCATTGTGACCGAGTACTTGAACTACTGAAAATTGTGCTCACGTTGAGTACCGAAAATATTGACGGATCCATACAAAATTAAACATTAGACTCTCTTGAGTCTTGAGTTTGAAGTGATAAAATGAAAACCTGAGAACACTGGATAAAAACGTTATTATTCATAATATTCTAGGAAGCCTCTATGCTCACTGATTTCGTAGCTAAGAGGAAAACAAACAGCAGCAATTTTTCTACTTTCATATAAAAAATAATTCGGGAGTTGTATTACTTTTCGAAATAAGAACCTTTGAACAACTCATTCCTCAATTTCTATTTTAAGTGTAGCATCCAACTCATATCTCAATTCGTTTCGTTATTGAAACATAAAATCGTGAATGTAACAATCCACTATTCTGTACTTCAAAAACAGGACGTGCTTCGAAATCGAAGAACGAGTGTGAAGTTAATTGAAAATTTTCCGCTTATTTCCTGCTGAAATCAACCAGGTGTAGATGTTGCTCAGCAACCACGGGCAAATTCCATTGAATGCAGAGCAAAAACCCAACAGACTGAAAAATCAGAAATAATCTAACTGAAATACCGCCAAATAATAAAACAAATAGAAAAAATCGCGTGGCAGAACGGAAGCTGCCAGCTATTCCGTCCAGTTTGCATTGAATGAGTCCCATGTGGCAACTTCGAATGTGTCCCCGTTCGGCTGTTAAAATTATTCGAAACGATCCGAACACAAAAGGCATTCACAATCATCTTAATTGCTCGTTTGAATGTCTTCGGTATTCAATTCTGGCCAAATGAACATAATTGGACTTGAAGTGTTTGAATGGATCTCCGTCGAGAAGTTATCATTGCCGTGAATATAATCGCGATAAAATTTATATGTAGGCATGAACGCTGGATTCATCATTTCAAGTAATGCCTAACTCTAACAATTATGAAACGAGACTATATCATGTCTTTGGTATTTGCCAAATATTTTCAATTCATTAGCAAATGCATGCTGAAACACGAATCTATATAAATTCGGTAAATGTGGATCTCCGTGACATAGACGTATTTCTTTTTTTTATTAGTTATATACATACACATCTCTCTCTCTCTCTCTATATCTATATATATATATCTCTCTCTCTCTCTCTATCTATATATATATATATATATATATATATATATATATATATATATATATATATATATATATATATATATATTTGTTCACACTCGGAGGCAAAATTAGCGGAACACTCGAAAATTTAACCAAATTCGAAGTCCGATATTTTTCCTAATTCTAACCGATTTAGATGATTTTTCGGCAAATTATAGGTCTACTCTTCTGATTTGTAGAAGTTATAAGAGAAAACAAAAGAAATTTGAAAAAATTTTATACGGGGCAAAACTAAAAGTGTTTTCTTTGTCAAAAATTCGTAACACCCTGTGGAATTTCGTGATCCGAGTTGAAACGTACAATATCATGGTCTGTCAAGACACATCTTCCTACAGTAACGTTCTTCTTGTTTTATGCATTTATCTCTATTTTTACAAGAGATATCCAATTTGAAACGAAAAGTCACAAATTTCAAGAATTTATTTTTAATCTTGCTTAGGTGCATAACATCGGAGGTTAGCCAAAAAATAAAATCAAAATTAGAGAAGCGGAAATCTAACGAAATGAAAATTTTTGAAATTCACTGGCCAATTTCACGCTCCGGGAGAACTCGATGTACACTGGAAAAATCGTTGGTTTTGCACATTTATTTTTGAATTTTTTTTGTGTGACACTCTATAATAATTATCATTCCTGTCCAAAATTGAGAGCAGGTGTGTATCCTAGCGATACACTCGTGAAATGAACTGAACTTGTTGAGAAAAATGTTCATGATGGCCCACAAAAAAACATTTGATTTTAATAGCGAGTATGATCCCCCCGAGCTCTTATTATAGCGCGCATACGATTTCGTATACTCCCAATGATGTTGTCTATCATCTGTTGAGGTATGTTGTCCCACTCTTCCACCAAAGACAATGTCAGCTCTTCAACGTTGCCCGGATTCCGTTGTCGAACCCTTCTTCCAAGAATGTCCCAAACGTGTTCGATCGGGTTTAAATCCGGTGACCGCGACGGCCCGTCCATTCGTGTGATCCCAACTTCATTGAGATATTCTATCTCTGCGCGCAGTATGAAGGCGCGCGTTATCGTGCATAAAAAGAAAATTTTCCCCTGTGTAAGGAGCAAAAGGCACAACATGGGGCTTCAAGATTTCTGTTATATACCGATGGGAATTAAGTGATCCATTGCCAATAATCTCCAGTTCTGTTCGTACTCCCAAGCATATGCCACCCCATATCATAACTGACCCTCCACCGTATTGCTCAGTTCCTGCGAAGTTCGCTTGATTGTAATGTTCCCCTCGATGCCTCCATATTCTATCTCTACCATCCACGAAATTCACACAATATCGGCTCTCATCACTAAATAAAACTCGTCTCCACTGATTGATTGTCCATGCTTCATGCTCCCTAGCAAACGCCAATCTTGCTACCCGATGGGCTCTATCGAGTCTTGGTGCTCTTGCTTGCGCGTATGATCTCAGACCAACTTCATTTAATCGTCTTCTGACTGTCCTTACGTTACGTGCTTGAACAGCAGTAAGACGAGGATTTCTTAAGGTTTGATTGACGATGAAACGATCATGTATAGCGCGGGTTGCCCGATTTCTTCCTTGTCCTCGCCTCCTCACGTACAATACAGTTTCCCTGTAACGTTGGTAGATTCGATGGATAACCGACGTCGAGACACCCAACATGGTACCGACTGAGCGGTAGGTGCGCCCTTCCTCTCTCCCCTCCTCAATTCTCTCATTCTGAATGAACAATACCGTTTCGAATCGTAAACAATAAAAGAATCACAAAACACCGCAACCGATCGAATTTGTATCAAATCAAAGAATGGAAAACTCTCATTCTTTAAACAAGTGCAAATGTGGTCATATACAAAAAAACGTGTACTGTATTTCATATTTGATAAAAAAAGGTGTGCACGTGTGTAAATTAAAAGTTTTATCAATGGTCCCAGAATTCGGTTGTGTATTTTAATACCTACCGACTGTTATCTCCTATGAATTCCTAATTTTCACCAAATTAACCAAATTGTCATCAATAACTAATGCAATTCGAACATAAAAATCGCAAACGACAATTTCGACACGCCTGAGTATTAATAAGAAAATTCCAAATTGATAGACGAATTTTAATCACAATTTCTTGATTCAATGAAATTTCTCCAAAATGGTGATTTTCCACTTGAAATTAAATATATTTTGCAAAAATAGAGATAAACGCATGAAACAAGAAGGGCGTTACTGTAGGAAGATGTGTCTTGACAGACCATGATATTGTACGTTTCAATTCGGACCACGAAATTCCACAGGGTGTTACGAATTTTCGACAAAAAAAACACTTTAAGTTTTGCCCCCGTATAAAATTTTTTTCAAATTTTTTTGTTTTCTCCTATAATTTCTACAAAGCAGAAGAGTTGATCTATAACTTGCCGAACAAATCATCTAAATCGGTTGAGAATTAGGAAAAATATCGAACTTCGAATTTTGTTAAATTTTCGAGTGTTCCGCTAATTTTGCCTCCGAGTGTATATATATATATATATATATATATATATATATATATATATATATATATATATATATATATATATATATATATATAATACATATATACACCAGGCAATTCGTAGTCCTTACGAAAACTTTACCCTTGCGGATCCCGAAAATTCTCCAGAAAACACAACCCAGGAACAGCTTGTTCAGGACTGGCAATCTAAGGCCTTACATGGCCGATATCCTGCACACCTCAAAACCGATGAAGTAAATAAGGTGGAGTCTCTGAATTATCTTAAAGCTGGTTACCTTAAACATATAGCTAACAAGAATTTACCCTCAGACCAATGCCGGAAGTGTAGAAAACACCTGGAAACGGTGCAGCATATCACATCAGTTTGTCCAATACCCGCCTCCAATGTCTACTTACAACGGCATAATAACATGGCGAAATTCTTCCACCAGGAACTGGTACTGAAATATAACCTCGTAGATAAAAGAGTCGAGAACTATAGATACTCACCTGGAAAGTCGTCAGGTTAAACTCTACTGGGACACTACTCTGGTAACTGACAGAGGAGTTGCGCATAATAGGCCAGACAGCCGTCTTCGACTGGCAGAAAAAACGCGCTGTAATTTTGGACGTGACCAATCCCCTAGATGAGAACCTTGAAAAGGCGTACAACGAGAAGGTCTCAAAATGCCAAGACCTGGCAGTTCATCTGAAGGAGATGTAGAGGCTTAGATCGATCATGATTCTGCCGCTTGTCATATCGGTTAACGGGTTGGTTCACGCTCGTTTGGTTGAAAACACTGAGGCCCTCCAACTTGAGCGCAGGATTGTGTCCAGCGCCCAGAATGAAGTGCTATTGGGTACAGCGCGTATAGTCCGAGGCTTTCTACTTGGTCCCGGATGACTTCTTGGCGTATTGTTATGCCCGAGGCTACCTCAATTACCCTTCATGTTGTACAAAAAAAAAATATATATATATATATATATATATATATATAGATGTGGGAACGTTGAAAATTCCAACATTTGGGAGACATCTTTCGCCGTTCCGTGAAACACATCAACGGTAGAAAACGAGCGAAATAATTCCGCTGAAATAGTGCTCTGAGCCTCTGTTTCCGAAATAAAACCTCCCGTCGGTAAATATTTGATGGGACAAATATCTTCCGCGATAAACTTCGCGAGGAGTCTATATATGTAAACGGCATCCTACTTAGTTGCACAATTGTGGCTCTTGGGGTCTGGATGCATGGCAGGCAGATTTGCGAACTAGCTCTTGTCAGGAAGGATTATTCATTGAACTACGGATTTTTGAATAATTCTTCTTGTCCCAAGTTTACATATGTAGACTCCTCGCGAAGTTTATCGCGGAAGATATTTGTCCCATCATATACCTCATTTTGAAGAACTCATCGAGTACTATCTGACCCTAAATTTTCGTTTAAAAATTTTCATCGGCTATGAAGTGGCAGCTAAAAAAGTGAGAGACTACTTACTTTTGTGATTAGTTCATTAAGTGCTGAGAATGGGCACCATTCACTTCCATGCAGTGAAAAACGCTGGTGTATGGCTAGCTTATGTTGAATTTACCTCGAGATATGCAATGTTTTTATTTATTTGTTAATTTTCCGTTCGAAAAAGTAGACAGACCATGTGTTTGATTTATTTAGTCTCTCGTTATTCTAAGCGAATTTGTAGTAGGATTAAAATGGTGTATTCCGTATAAGATAGGGTGGAAATGATGAAATTATTTTTTAGAAATAACAACTCTGCGCGATTAACAGCGGCTTTATTTAACGAACGACATCCTGAAAAAAATGTATCCGCTTCTTACGTTGTGTTACTGGTTGGTAAATCTGACGTTACTGGTTCAGTCGGCAACAAATAGGGGGTGTATGACGGTGACGGAGGGAGGAAAGTGGCTATCTTAGGTCACGTAGCGATGGATCCGACCCTTAGTACTAGGAAATTTTCCAATTTATCTGGTGTTTCACGCACAACAATCATGAGAATTTTAAGAAAACATAAGTTTCATCCTTTCAAGATACTATTAGTTCAGAAACTAAAGAAAGATGATTTTGATCGCCAACTCATGTTGTGTCCATTTGAAAAAAGTATTCATCCTCTCTGGCCGAAGGAGCATGCGATGATGTGACTGCCTATTTTCATAAATTTTCACGGAAAAAAAATATTGTGCCGAAACTACTCACCAAAAAAACCTATTACTTAAAGACATTTTAGCAGAGTTTAGGCCGCCTCTGAATCTTGAAGAAAAAAGTGGTCTTCCAATCTGAAAAGCCACCCAAAATTTTTTATAGAAAATTGGGACACCCTGTTTACTGCAAAATAAATTGCTGAAGTGAATTCTTACCTTCTGAATACAATACCGTTCGAACAAAAATGAAATCTTCAAGAGTGTACGAGCTACAGAGCACCGCGCCACCCAATATATAATGATAGTTAGACATACACTAAATACCCAATCTACTGAAAGCCTAATATGCTGAATGCCTTTCCATATCAATGTACCTGAACGCCTCATTCACGGGAATTAATACTGCTCTTTATGTTATATTGAATCCCCTGATATATTGCCTAACACTATGTTATGGTAAGGAAGACAGCTTCCAGTTATGGGTACTGGCTCATGTTCAATAAGAACAGCTCTAATTATTCTTCGATTATAGGGAAAGATCGTCAGAAAAACATTCTACCAGTTGTCAGCAGTCAAAGTGAAATAAGTAGTACAAGTGATCGAGTAGGATAAGATTAATTCCAAATTCGAGTTCGACGATGTCAAATCAGGAGTTTCAATCTTTTTGATTTCCCTCCGTACTCAACTGTCCTGATTCAAACAAAAACCTTGAATTTATATTTCACACCTGACTCAAAAAACAAAAAAAGGCTAAAACTGTGAGACGAAAGAATTTATTAGAACAAATTACTACGAACCTTCATTACCGACATTCCTGGTAACTGTTTTTAGGAGTTACTAGTTTTATATCTTCGAATTACTCGATAACTGAGACTTCCCGAAAAAATAACTCACCACCATTGAAATTGTTTCCTAAACACTAGTTCCAATACAGATAACTCTGGATTGCCTCTAATCTATATAAGTATATGTTAGTGAGATAGTTTTGTATTATTCATTCGCTCTTGACAAAGATACTGTGTATCGAATAGTGTCCAGTGTTTATTAACATATTTCGGTAGAAATTCTCGTTTACTTGTATTTGAAAATAGTTTTCCATCATGTAAAAGTCCCGTCAATTGAATTTAAAATTGGTTCAGCTAGCACATTATTTCTCACAACTATTGATTCTAGACAAGTGATAATGACGTAACTGCCTAAATCGGTCGCGTGTATCAAAAACAAACATCGTGGAAATCAGACAAAACAGTTTCCTTTTCTCTATATTGAATTTTAATATAATAACCCAAGTCGCAATAACCCCTAGCAACATTCAATTGAATTTCTCTCGACTGTTAAGTGAAAAAAAAATAATAAAATACTTTCACATAAGTCCTGATGAAGCAACAGAAATGTTTCGAAGGCTTGGCTGGAATACTATAATTCCTCAGTTATTCTGACTATAATCATAGCCTAGTAATTGTGATAATCACCGGGTACTGAATTCATATTTTTTCATGGAATCGCTTTGATTACATACAGATTTATATAACACTTTCAGACGAAATCGGAAGTGCACAGAGAAATTATATCGAACGGAATATTTGTTGTTCATAATCGAATTAACTTCAGTCGGATGGGCACAAAATCCAATTTCTGGCGAATTGTGCGTAAAACTGGTTTACACATGAAATGGTGCACCCTATAATAGGACCTGGGACTGCTTTCCCTTGAGATACGAGACTGTCTTATGTATATCTAAAAGTTATTTCAGCCCCTGAAATGGGGGACGAAATCGTTACTCTAGATCTCTGTTTTATCAGAGAGCCAAAGCTGAAGGGATAAAGATGTGGCCGCTTTATAACACCACTTTACGATGATTTTTCCTCAGTGCTCTGCGGAAAAATAAATACGGTCAAGAACGTTCTTGAACTGAAAAGTTTCAACCCTCAATGGAATAATTACTTCCGTCTGACTTCCTTTTGATAGTCTAATCTAAAGCATCTTCAATTTGAATGATGCATCAGTTGAAAATATATTACTGTTTCTCTTTGTTAGGAACTTTGATATGTCGATAGAAATAATTTCATTCGTCCAATTATTTGTTTTGAGAATTGTGAATAACATTAGAATCATCTTCTGTCTATGTTTGAGTGATCAGTACAGTTTTATTCAATTCTTTACGGTGAATCAATACCCAACAGATCAGGAAATATTTCTCTCGCGCATTTTCTGTACTCGAGGATTAATGAATATTATGTTCTGAAAGCTTTTGCATATTTCCTTAATTTCGCAGGGTGCCAATAACCTACGGAATTAATTAATCGAATAACTATATCCGTAAGTTTTCCTAAAACACCTCATTTTTTCCGAGAGATTCGATTTCAGTGTTTTGTGCGGCGTTTTGAAAATTTTGAAATAATTTTTCTATTGTTAGCACTACTAATGAAGTTGGTATTGAAAATGCGTGAAATATGAACAACCATCATTTACTCACCACTATATTGAGTTGCGAATGGACATAGAGGGCATTTATACAGGGTGTTTAATAATATTATGTCACAACTTGAGGGGTAAATCTACGTGCAATTTCAAGAAAGAAAGTTCATATAAACATAGGTCCGCAAAAGTTTCGTTGCGGAGCTACAGTGTAGAAATTTCCTGGAAAAATTTGTTTTTTCTTCAAAGCTCCTGTGGTTCTTAAGATATCCAGCCCAAATTTGGAATGTAAGCTATTTTCTACAACCTCCATCAATACACGCCCTAAATTTTAACTATAATCTACAAGGTGTTTTGTTTTCCGGAGCCATGTCTTCTTTTGCCCTTTCAAATTTTTTCCCAGTACGCCACTGATCAGCGTACAATCAAATTTTGTCATCTTCGTTTCATTTGAAAACTTTTTTGACACCTGTAATTTTTTCGTATCTCTATCCGTTCTCTAGTAAAAAATCATTAAATGATTGTATACATTCCCTGAATTGAAAGCACTTCTAATTGAAAAATGGCTAGTAGGCTTTGATTTTTTTCGTTTATTTATTTATTTTGACAAGTGTTAAAGTTGAAACAGTGTCTGCTCGAATTGTTTATTAAATTACTGCTTTTAAGACTTGAAGTTATTGCTGTAAGAAAACCATTACATGTACGATATGGCTGACGGAACCACAACAGAAGCTAGGCGATTAAATCAGGTGCGCTTTCCGAATCGAGTAACACCAGACAAGCGAATATTTTCAAATATCCACAGAAGGTTAATGGGAAATTGGTACTTCCACTGCAAATAATCATTTAGAAGGTGCAACTCAAACTATGAGAACTCCAGATATTGAGAAAGCAGTTTTGAATTGTATTGATTTGAATCCTCATGTGAGTACACAAAAAATTGGAAATCAGTTGAATATTTCACATGTTCTAGTTTAGTTTGGAGGATTCTCCACGATTTTTTATGGTACCCGTTTCAAATTCAACACGTCCAAACTCTACTGTCTCGAGATTTTCCTTCAAGACTGAATTTCTGCCGATGGTTCTCAGATAAAATTGGAGAAAATGCTCATTTTGATAGTGGAATAATGTTCACAGATGAAGCTAACTTTTCGAGAAATACTGTCATAAATTTCGCAGAAATCATTATTGGGCTGAGGAAAACCCCTATTTGATTGAAGAATCTCATCATCAAGAACAATTCTCACTAAATGTCTGGGTCGGAACAATTGGAAATTATTTGATTGGGCAGTTTTCTTTGCCTAACGGACTAAACGGTCCCGCCTATCGGCAATTTATTGAGGAGGAGTTACCTGTATTGTCCGAGGATGGGCCATTTTTAGTGAGAAACATAATGTGGTTCATACATGACGAGGCACCAGAACATTTTAGTGGAGAAGCTAGGAAATTATCGAATAATACATTCAACAACCGATGGATAGTTCGGGGTGGGCCAGAACCATGGCCTCTTAGGTCCCCAGACTTAAATATTTCGGACTTTTTCTTATGGGGATATCTCAAAAGTTTAGTTTAGACCGCTCCAAAGAATACTGTAGAATAATTGAGATATTGAATAATATTCTCTTGTGTCACGATAAGAAATACTTCAGGAATATTTCAAAGAGTGCGTGATAATATGCGAAGAAGGACAGAGGCCTGTATTCTTGCAGGAAGAGGACACTCAGCAATTTAATTAGTTTCTAATTGTTCTTTCTTTTAGTTTGATATTAAATAAGTATGAGTTGAGTCTCAGTAGACGAGCTATCAAAACAAAAGCAAGTTTGGGGCATACCTATCGAGTATTTCTATTATTTTCCTTTTATTTTGCGATTAACATACAATTCAAATTCAATAATTTTTCACTCGAAAACGGTTGGCGATACGAAAAAAACCTCCCGTCAAAAAAGTTTCTAAATTGAACGAGGATAACGAAAATTCATTTTACGCTGATCAGTGGCGTACTGCAAAAAGTTTGAAAGGGCAGAAGGAGACATGGTCTCGGAAAAGAAAACACTTTGTGAATTTCAGGACGTGTAATGATAGAAGCTGTAAAAGTTAGCTTCCAGATTTGGGATGAATATCTTGAGAACTGCAAGAGTTTTGAAGAAAAAACCAATTTTTTCTGGAAATCTCAACACCCTGTAGCTCCGTAACGAGGCTTTTGCGGACCTTTGTTTATATAAACTTTTTTTTTAATTGCACGCAGATTTACCCCCTCCAGTTGTGACATACTATTATGTAACACCCTGTATATAATGATTATTATAGTAGAGAAGCCCAACAAGGAATTTGGTACTTAATCGAACCCGTTAGTTCAACATGGCTACCGCACAATCCATAGAACTGCATGGTACGCATCGGACGAATCGCATCGAACGAATCCGTTTGTTGGCAGTGCTGACCAATTATAACCACATTTCATAGTGAACGGACGAGAGATTCATCAGTACACAACAACTACATCGGCATTACCGTTAAGCTGATCTGTACATTGCTAATAAATGGAATCAGTTACATTAGTTTCTTTACAGATGATACAAAAATCCGCTGCATCTCATGCGGAGCTAAGGACGCTTTTCTCAAGTTGTCGCAATCACATTAATTGCTTTACAAAGCATACATAAATTCGTTGCCTCTTAATTAAGAACTTTCGGATGAAACATTGATAATGATAAAGTATTCACAGAATATCTGTTGGTCTTCTAAAATCCTCTCTCTGATAATGTACCAGTAGTTTCTGTAGAGATTTCCGGGTGAAATTGACGACGAGGATTTGCAGTACCACGAGAATACCCGTATGAAGATGAACATTGAAAGAACTTATAGTTCTACTTAATTAAAATATTTCTTCTGAATTAATTGACATTTCACATGCAAAATTTCAAACTGTGGGTCGAAAGAGTGATTATTTTCTAAGAGATGATTCGCGTAATTTGAATTTGATTTTTATATGAAAAACTGCGTTTATGTTCTGATATTCTAATATTAAAATTTCTATCTGTTCTACCAATGTAGAAATTATCAGTCATTGCAATTCAATCTATAAACACCTGATTAATTGTTTTTACCTGATTTGGTTTTATTATTCTTTATATATTTGCCTTAACTATTATTGGTTTGGAAAGCTATGTTGAAAATATTGGTACTCAAGAATGATTTCAGTTTCTCACTTGTAATGCCAACGTGTTGAATTTTTGTTTCAATTTATCGACAGCGTGAACTTCATTCAATGTGATTCTACTTTGTTTTTTATTTAAAATATTATTTATTAGTTTGGGATTGTAACCATTATTTTTGGCTATTTGTTTAATCAAATTTAATTCTTTGTTGAAATTTTCTGGTGATAACGGGATATTAATCAATCTATGAATAAAACTATTGAATGCTGACATTTTATGTTGATACGGATGACACGACGAGTTATGTATTATAATATCTGTATGTGACGGCTTATCGTAAATAGCGAAAACATGTTTTCCATTTTCCTTCGAAACTGTTACGTCTAAGAAATTGATCGAATTATTGCTTTCTATTTCGGTTGTGAATCCAACTTTTGGATGTTGTGAATTTATATGATTTTCGAAAATTTTTAACAGTCTATCTGTTCCTATGAATCAAATAATGATATCTTTTACATAGCGATACCAGTATAAACAATATTTACTGAGTGGATGATTATGAATTAATTTCTCTAAATTATTCATGAATATTTCTGCTAACAAAGGACTTAACGGACATAATCAAGCCGTCTTGAATAGTATAATATTTGTTATTGAAATGAAAATAATTTTGATCTAAACAAATTTGTAATAATGAAAGAATATCTGATTTAATGATAGTATTGACATGATTCTTCTCTATAAATTCTTCAACTAAGTAGTAGGTATCTTTCGAAGGAATGTTGGGAAATAGATTCTTAACATCGAAAGAAATGAGTTTTGAATTAGGTGGTATAATGGTATCTTTGATAATGGCAATTAGTTCGTATGAAATTTTGGCCGAAAATTTAGATTTAAAATTGCAATGTTTTATTAGCAAGTCGTTAAGGAATTTTGAAAGTTTGAAAGAAGGTGCCGTTACATAAGAAACAACAGGCCTAATAGGGTAATTAGGTTTATGAAGTTTTATCAACGAATATAATTCGGGGGATTGTGGATGGAGTTAATGAATTTATGTTTTTCGTGGTCTGTAATTAATGATTTTGCTGTCGAAATTATGTTTTCAACCTCTTCCTGAAATTTTGCGGTAGGATCCTCAGTTGATGTTATATAGTTTCCGGCTGTTAAGAATTCTTCAGTTTTTGAAAGATAATCGGTTTTACTAATCGCGATGACGGTGTTACCTTTATCTGCTTTAGTGAATACTAAATCGTTCTTGGTACTATTTTCACGAATTGTTTTTATCATTTTATTATCGGAATTGAAATGAGGTGATAATTTCGAAAAGTCTTCTTTGATGATTTTTGCTGTTTGATGTTTGGCTAAAATATTATCTTTGAGTTTTTGAGAATGATTTCGGAGTCTATGCCTAACTGTTCAAAATTAGTTTTATTATGTTTTGGTTGTAAATTATGTTTGAATCCCTTTTCTAATAGATATTTTTTGTGGTTGTGTAAAATCGGTATCAGTTAAATTAGTGAATCTGTCTGAAAATCAGTTGAAGGTTTGGGTGGAGAAGTTTTGAATTTAAGTGAATTCAACTTTTTCTGTTGTTGCTGAAACTTTTTATGAATTAAAATTTTGACATCGTTTCTGGAATCAGAGTCTAAAATATCAAACTTGAATGAAGAATAAATATTTTGTATTCCCTTTATTAATTTCCAATACATTTACTTTACCGAATGTAAAAACGTTTACTTCCAAGATATGCAGCGAAAACGATAAGAGTCGATTTCCCACAGTTTCCCAATGCAGTTTTTCCAATAAAGTTTTCTTTGTGCCAAAGATTCCAAATTCCTCTCATAGTAAACATAATTCATTGAAAGCTAACCTCATTCTATCACTTGCAAGGTTTCATATTTTCTTGAGTTAATTTGCTAGTAATAGGGTATGATGGGTTATGTATAGTAAGTTTCTGACTCTACGTTAATTGTTTGAATAGCAGACCTGTCGAAGTTTACGATATGAAACTTATTCGTCGAACATAATTAGGCTTCAATGTGAATATTATTGACATAATTCCGAAATAGCTATATAATATCGTATCCATAGCTTTTCAATTTTCCTCAACGAAATGTACACTTTCCCACATTCATCAGGTATAAGCGTCAATATACAAAAGCCAAACGATCAGCCCGGGTTCGAATCAATCACCACAAGTGACTTAACCTAATCAGTTTCGAAGGGTGAAGAATGGGGACATGCCAAATAGTCCCGCTATTTAGTTCAATCGGGAAATTGGTTCCATCCTCAAGCAGTTACCAAACAACGGCTATGAGCAAATCGCTTAAAGTGTTCATTAATCATTCCCCTTTTTTTGCTTTTAGTTCCCGTCTGATAACAGGCAGGGGATTGACAAACAAATCGTTTTTGTACGGAAAATATTTATTGAAATCGTAAACATCTCCCATATTTATCACTCTTCAACTCAGACTAATAAATGATTTTCCATTTCTCATCCAAGAAAAACATTACAGAAAAACTTCCCATTGATATACTATTCCGAGAAAATATATCTCCAGTTCTGGAATGGAAGTAACTGATGATGAGTGTTGAGATTTCTATTCTATATCGCCGGCAAGGACCTGAGCTGAATAAATTTTTCTTTCGATTTCTCGGAGGCAATGAAGGCGACAAATAATATGCTGAATGAGAAATGAAGCGAAATATATTCTCAAAGAGGCAAATACCAATAGTATATATATATTATAAAAAAACCTCCAAAATCTTTATTAAAATGGACATCGAAAGATGTTTTCTGAATAATTAACCTGGATCTTTCAATATTTTTAACAATATTGAAACCTCATAAAAATATCATTGTTAAGGGTTAAGAAATTCTAAATCAGGGAATCACGTCATTGATGCATTTCTGGTAAAAAGTTTGTTTGAGGTGGTTGAATACTCCCTGCTTGATATTGTTAATACTTCACTTGAAACTAGTACTTTGCCTTCTGACTGGAAGTGCAGTACTGTTGTCCCCATTCCAAAGGTGTCTAATCCAACGGTACCTGATGATTTGAGGCCAATTAATTTGCTTCCCATAGTCGACAAAATTGTTGAAATTGTGGTTCGTGAGCAGATAAGTAATTTTCTTAAAGAAAATGGGTTGATATACGTCAATCAGTCTGGATTTAGAGGTGGCCACTCATGTGAGTCAGCGTGCCAACTGGTGTTCAATCAATGGAAAAAAGATATCGATAGCGGAAAAATCATTATTAGTGTTTTTGTGGACATTAAAAGAGCTTTTGAAACAATTGACAGAGTACTGCTCATTAGAAAGTGTGAAAAAATCGGTATTTGAGGAATTGTGTTGAAATGGTTAGCATGTTTTTTGGAGGGTAGGTGTCAGAGGACTCTGATTGATGGTAATTTCTCTCAGCAGAGGGAGGTAAATTATGGAGTGCCCAGGGCAGTGTACTTGGTCCTCTTCTCTTTATTATTTACATGAACGATTTAAATAGGTACTTGGAACACTCTTTTGTGAATTTGTTCGCTGATGACTCATTGATATTGGTCTCTGGGGATGACTTCGAGGAAGTAGTTGGTGTTATTAATGCGGAACTGGAAATCATGAATAACTGGATGATGTTCAATAAACTGAAACTGAATAGTAACAAAACTAAATGTATGGTACTTGGTTCTAAAGCTAATTGTAGTAAATTTAAGAGTGAAGTTTATGTATTGAAAATTCGCGACATGGCTCTCAATTTTGTATCTGAAATTAAATATCTGGGAGTCACTATTGATCCCCAATTGAATCTGTCTCAACATGTGTCTGTCTTAGGCGCACCTCTATAAATTTTATGCTTAAAGAACTGAATTTCCTGAGCATTCGGCAGCTTGTGACTCAATCGTGTCTAGTTCTTATTTACAAAACAGTAAACAAAAAAACACCTTTGTATTTGCAAAAGTTCCTGAAACAAAGATTAGAGTCAGTGTGTTACGGGTTGCGCGGCGCTTAGGATTTTCAAATTGAGAGATATGCCTCAACTGCCATGGAAAGGTCACTTTTATTGAGGGTCTGAAAGCTTAT
Source organism: Cryptolaemus montrouzieri (assembly GCA_013387265.2). NCBI lineage: Eukaryota > Metazoa > Arthropoda > Insecta > Coleoptera > Coccinellidae > Cryptolaemus > Cryptolaemus montrouzieri. The sequence goes on from JABFTP020000185.1 coordinate 144,028,764, forward strand.
AATACGTTGCCACTTTTTGTTAAGTCATCTAGCACTGTAAGGATCTTCAAAGTTAGATTGAAGAAAATGTTTTTTGTTCTTAGAATTATCTTTTCGAAATCTTTGCTGATTTTTTCATGTAATATATGTGATTAAGCAGCAGATTGCTAAATAAATAGATATTATTATTATTATTATTATTATTATATCATCTTATTAATTCTTCGAATAAAGTTGGTTCAGGGTGTTTCCTTCTTCTTGTTCCAAGCCTTACATCGTGATAAAATAGGAGGATGATGTCTGTTAGTTCTTTGAATCTGTTTTTTAATAAGGAATTTTATATTTATTCATTCTTTCTGTGATTAGTTGTGAGCTCGTAAAGTTGCAGAGAAGTTGGTTGGGTGATTTGTTAAGCCTGTTTTGTAGGTGTCAGATTTATGTAATGGTGATGCTTATTCGGTTTTCTCAATATTGCTCGAAATATTTCATGGACAACAAGGCTTATTCAGAATTCATCTCAATTATAAACATAAGATGGAAAAATTAAAACGAATATCGATTTCAAATAACACTTGTGAGCCCATTAAGATTACCTTTCATATTTGAACAGCTAATATATTAAACACCAAATGAACTAAATGCCTAATATACGGAACACATTTTCATATTCAATTCTATCTATATTAAACGCCTCATTATATTAACTGATATTAATACTTAATTCATATTACATACTACACATCAATCATCAAGAACTCAAGTGGTAATTCACAGAATCCCAAATTTTCAGTTCTAAAATATATAATATATACTTCTGAAAAGATAAAGACAGATCTTCAATTCCTAAATTTTAATTCGTACTTAACTGTTCTGATTCAAATGAGATTGAATAAGATTCATGAATTATAATTTTATAAATCGAAATGGGCAACAAATATAAGCTTGAAACAGCAAGATGCAAGAATCACTTCTCAAGTTTATTAAAGAAACAGAAAATAAAAGTTCTTTTCTGATTGACATTTCCTAAGAGTATCCAAAAACAAACGCGGGAAATTAGTAATGAAATAAAGAAACACTACTGAATATATAGAAATTACACCGCATGTGATTCCCTATACATAACTTTTTTGTTTAAATTCAAATTGACGAAAATTCACACAATTTGCTTACCACAAAGAACAAACATCTTCTGAATTGAAGTGTTCTCGTGAAACGTAGAAATGATATTCACCCATCCACAAATTCGTAAATTACGTTATGAACCTTCATGAACAATACAATGGTGTTAACGATATATCGGTCTCCATAGAACTGTTTCTTGTAACTGTTAATTTTCTATAGCTAATTGCTATATGATTCCCAATTTCCTCGTTCAAAAGTGTTTTACTTTTCAAAACTCTCTCTCACTAATATTCCACATATGTGTGCCACGGTGCTTAGTACTTTTATCTAGAAATATAGTCATATCTTTTCCATGACATTTGTCATATTTTTAATCTACTGCCAAATTTTTCTTTAAATTGAACAAGTTTCAGGAAGCAATAATATATGGGCGATGTCAACCCAAATTATTGGATTCATAATGAATATAGAAAATCGGCATCACTTAGAAGACCGAACCTGGCCATCGGGGCTCTCTCGGTCCAACAGAGAGGGAATTGTTTTTGTTGTTTTTGAATATTAAAGGGATTTTGCGATTATACTTTAAAATTGGCAAGCAAGAACAAGGAAGTGATTATGTTTCAGGAGACTCATACTGCGACGGAAGAACATCTCCGCGAAAGAGGAAATATAGCAGGTTATGTACTTTTTGATCATTTCCTTAGTCCTTTTTATGGCCTTGCTTACTATGTAAAATCTTCTCTTAGATTCAAGGAAATTTAGACACATAAGAATCAGGTATGATTGTTGAAATATTTTTCTGCTGTTTTTCTTTCTCCATTGTTACAGATTCCTGTCCCAAACCCCTTCCTTTCACCCTTGTCTTCGTCTGGAAATAATGGAGTGCAAGATGGGAATGATAGAATGAAGCTACTAAGCAGGAAAACCTTTGGTACTCTTTATGTATACATGACACTAACACATCATAAAGGTACAAGCTATTACTAGTGCAACAGGAAACGAGTTTTTACCTCAGGTTTTTTCACTCGTTTATTGAAAACGCAAAATAGTATGGCTCCCCTGTTACATTTCTTGAGCTCACACTTTAGGAGCAATCGTAGATATATATATATATATATATATATATATATATATATATATATATATATATATATGGTCAATTATCTTCCGCGATAAACTGAATTATTCAAAATCCGTAGATCAATGAATAATCGCTCCTGACAAGAGCTAGTTTCCAAATCTGCCCGCCATGCACGCAGCCCCCAAGCGCCACATTAGTGCGACCAAGCAGGATGCCGAGAAACGAAGCGACAGACCGCAGTTTTGATCTTATTAGGAGCTCATCAGTGTCGCATATCGCATCTCAGCATCCTACCAAGCTACATCGGGGTACCCTATCAATTCCAGAAAGGACGCACCTCGTACATACGTACGAGAGTCGCCCTCTATGGACCAACACGGCGAACCCACTACCGGACAGGCAAAGAGTTGTTATATATATATATATATATATATATATATATATAGGGGTTTTACCCCGACGAGTTGCCCATATATCTGTTCATGCAATCAAACTGATTTCATGAAAAATATAAATCAACCACCCGGTAATTAATACCATTGCCAGGCAATGATTATATATATATATATATATATATAATGTGATTATATATATATATATATATATATATATATATATATATATATATATATATATATATATATATATATAACAACTCTTTGCCTTCTATTTTTACGTCTGAGAAATGATGAAAACGTCTAGACTGAGTATCTGTGTGAACATGCCCTCATATTTGAACTTTCTATTCTTCAATTATACCTTCTTCATGCTTAAATGAAAATGAAAGTAAGAAATTGCATGAAAGCATCTTCATATTTCCATACACCGTGATGAACATACATATACATATACAATTATGTAAAATACGTATAGTACAACTACATCAACAAACCATAAATTACCTCTAACAAAATGGTTCAAATAAATACATTTTTCTTCAAGTAGTAGTTAAATTTTCCCTAAATATGATTCACATAAGTAGTTGGTTGGGTGGGTTGTGAAGCCTGTTTTGTGGGTGTCAGATTTGTTTTTCAATATAAAACACCCTAAATATGATGACTGGTTCGATAACACTTGTTATTCCAATTAGAAAAGCTTCTAACACGTAAGTCTTACTTGATTCGTTCATGAAATATCCTAGTTCTCCTTCAAAATTATCGATTTTTTGCGCATTGAAGAAATTCGAGAACGGCGTGAGCTACCAAAATATTGAAAGATGTTTTGCAAACCAGAAACCATGCGGGATATAAATCATATCCGATTCAATCTCAGTAAGTTTACAGTGTACACCTCTTTCCGTCTCACATTTCGAAACGAAGAAACATCGAAAACTAGGTGTTTTCACATTGTAACCCGTATTTTTTTTCAATTGATCAAGTTGCCCATACATAAACCTGTACCGGAGATTTCAAGTTTTCACGTTATGACGAAAAAACGAATTCTACGTACCTTAGATTCCTAGAGCATAGATAGTTCCCAGAGCGTTAAGAAATAACTGTCCTTTTATCATTGGATAATTGATAAATTAAATAAAAATGCTAAACTGCTGTTGTTGTTGAATTCCCAGAGTCAAATATCAAAACGAATTGAACTCTATTTTCCTAAATTTTACAATAATTGTTCAAAGTGATGACCATTCACTTCTGGACATAGTTCTACTCCACGCATAACACCCTGTGATGTGGCTCGCCTCAGTTCATCCACATCCTACTGCATGTGAGCATTTTGCAGTCTTTTATGAAAATCATAGCTTGAAGTCATAGGTTTAGAATGAATTTTATCGTTTAGCTTTCCCCAAAGATAAAATTCCATAGGCGCTAAGTCAGGTGACTTTTGAGGCTACAAATACGAACCATTCGTTCCAAATCATCCATCTTCAAATATTTCAGTTATAATTCGATAGTTTTCTCTTGTGCGATGAGCTGGTGGTCCATCGAGTTGGTACCAACAACGCCTTGATTAAGCTATTGATAAAATGCCAACGAAGTCACTTACTACCGTCCTCAAAACCTCCATATAAAGTTCACTTTTTAAATTTTCATCATACACAAAATACGAAAATCTGTTGTCCTTCAAACGTCGAATACTTTGATACTGAACTAATTTTGAGGATTTCTTACCCTCGTAATATGAGGGTTTTGATTGGCCCAGTGAAAATTTATAAGGGTGCAGTTTATGTTCTTTTAGAATTCTATGAATACGACTCAGAAGTAAATTTAGATCATGCTCTGCTATTGCCAGTGATGCACGTGGACTTACATCAAAATAAGCTAGAACGGCAATTTCATTGTATTCATTATTGACTACAGGCGATCTAAATGATGTTTCATTCTGGACTGTTTCAGTCTAAAGAAAATTTAAAATGTTTATTCTGAATTTGTTTGCTGTCATAGACGGCATATTTGGAAATAATTCGTTAAATCTTCTACAAGTTCTAATCACATTCCGTCTCTCAACTCTATGAATGAAATATATTAATTATAAGCTCATTTCTGTCGCTAGACATTCTCTTCAAATTATTTCAACTGACAGTTGAAACAATGATAGTTTGTTATCTATGCACGTGCTAAATCTAACCTTTGCCAACCTCAGGTAGGTACGTAAAATTGGTTCTTTTGCCATAACTTGAAAGCTTGAAATCTCAGATACAGAGTATGTATGGGCAACTTCATTTAGTTTTTTACGGTGAATCTAATGAATTGAAAAAAATGTGGATTTCAGTTTGAAAAAACATAGTTTTCGATGTTTCTTCGTTTCGAAATGTGAGGCGAAAAAAAGAGCACTATGTATACTGACTAGGATTCAGTTGGATATGAGTTATGTTCTGCATGGTTTCTTGTTTGCAAAACATCTTTCATTATTTTGATTTAGATAAATTACACCATTCTTGATATATATCAATGTTTGCGAAAAATCTATAATTTTAAGCAAAACTAGGATATTTCATGAATGAAACAAGCTAGACTTATAAAAAAAACAAGTACTATGTTTTAAAGAATTTTACCTAATAAGTGCGATTCGTAACGCGTTTCACTACACCGTAGCTTCTTCAGACGAATGAATATTCAGAAAATATAAATGAGAATATAACTATACATGTTCTTGAGTAATTAAAAGCTTATTGGGGTGCTTCTTCTTAAGTGGTTATTTATGACAGGTATATCCAATAAAGTTAAGGAATACATTGCTCCCCGAAAAGATTCAATAGAGGTGAAGGGCTTGAATCGACTTGTTCATTGATGAGTCTACCTGAGTGTTTGTATTTATTGATTTCTAAAGTTTCCCAAAGATCTACCAATATTTATTATCTGTATACAAAATTTCAAACTGTGGGTCGAAAGAGTGATTATTTTCTAAGAGATGATTCGCGTAATTTGAATCTGACTTTTTATTTGAGAAACTGCGCTTATGTTCCAATATTCTAATAAAATGTGTTCTACCAATGTAGAAATTATCACAGTCATTGCAATTCAATCTATAAACACCTGATTCTTTGTTTTTACCTAGTTTGGTTTAATTATTTCTTATATATTTGCCTAAATTATTATTAGTTTGGAAAGCTATGTTGAAATTATTTCTACTTAAGAATGATTTCAGTTTCTCACTTGTAATGCCAACGTAGGTTAAGGTGTTGAATTTTTGCTTCAATTTATCGACAGGGTAAACTTCATTCAATGCGATTCTACGTTGTTTTTATTTAATATATTATTTATTAGTTTGGGATTGTAACCATTATTTTTGGCTATTTGTTTAATCAAATTTAGTTCATTGTTGAAATTTTCTGGTGATAACGGGATGTTAATCAATCTATGAATAAAACTATTGAATGCTGACATTTTATGTTGATATGGATGACACGACGAGTTATGTATAATAATATCTGTATGTGACGGTTTATGGTAAATTGCGAAAACATGTTTTCCATTTTCATTCGGAATTGTTCAAGAAATTTATCGAATTATTGCTTTCTATTTCGGTTGTGAATGCAATTTTTGGATGTGATGAATTTATATGATTTTCGAAAATTTTCAACTGTCTATCTGTTCCTGTGAAGCAAATAATGATATCGTCTACTTCGCGATACCAGTGTAAACAATATTTACTGAGTGGATGATTATGAATTAATTTCTCTGAGTTATTCATGAATATTTCTGCTAACAAAGAACTTAACGGATTGCCTATAATCAATAGGCAAATATATAAGAAATAATAAAACCAAACCAGGTAAAAACAATAAATCAGGTGCTTATAGATTGAATTGCAATGACTGTGATTATTTATACATTGGTAGAACACATAGAATTTTAATATTAGAATATCGGAACGTAAACGGAGTTTTTCAAATAAAAATCAGATTCAAATTACGCGAATCATCTCTTAGAAAACAATCATTCTTTCGACCCACAGTTTGAAATTTTGCATACAGATAATAAAAATTGGAAGGTAGATCTTTGGGAAACTTTAGGAATCAATAAATACAAACACTCAGGTAGACTCATCAATGAACAAGTCGATTTAAGCCCTTCACCTCTATTGAATCTTTTCGGGGAGCAATCTATTCCTTAATTTCATTGGATATACTTGACATAAATAACCACTTAAGAAGAAGCAACCCAATAAGCTTTTAATTACTCAAGAACGTGTATAGTTATATTCTCATTTATATTTTTCTGTATATTTATTCGTCTGAAGAAGCTACGGTGTAGTGAAACGCGTTTCGAATCGCAATTATTAAGTAAAATTCCCTAAAACACAGTACTTGTTTTTTACTATTGATAATTCACAATTCACAAGCTAGACTTATGTGTTTTGTGTTTTTGCGATTGGAATAACAAGTGTTATCGACGCAGTTATCAAAATACGGGGTGTTCTATATTAAATAACAAAGTTGATGTGCACTAGTATAACCGTGAGTGTCATTGAGATGGAAATATTTTAGAAATAGAGTTTTGGACCAGCTACATCAATTACCAAAATTTCAGAGCGATAGCGTTATTAGTTCTCCATGAACGTCTAATAGGCCACTCAACTTGGGATACCCTGTCTATGGAGTTTACATCAAATGGATGAAAACATTTCAAAGAACGAATGTACTTCCGGATCAAAAACAGTAAATGAAATGATACAAATAAATTTTCGAATGAATTATAAGTAAATACAAGAATAGAAACTTAAAAATCGGAAATAAGTTCTCTGGTATATCTTCAGAAAGGATTATGGGAATGTGGCATCTAAAGCAGAAGTATGACCTTGTTCGTTGTTCGTTCGTTTAGAGTTGATTTTGCAAATTAATTCAATATGAGTATAATTAAATTGTTTTTGATCTTTTGAATGAGTAAATCTTTCTGGTTCACCTGAATTAAAATATCCGATTATAATTTTGTACAGCCTTCTGAAAGCAACATTTGAAAGGCGAGTAATAAGCCGATTAGAATTGCTCCATAGTATCGCAATGCAAGGTAATCGTATTTACCTGATTTTGCTATTTATACTGCTCACGTAGATTGAATTCACGCTCCAGGTTAATGTGACTCTACTAATGTAAACTTCGGATACCAATCTTTATGTGTTCCATATTAGAATTACGTGCGGTTTCGTTATGAATCTGTTTGCGTGCTTCCTTTTTTTATGCACTTTGTGAAAGTATGAATTTCGCAGAATAGAACTGAAAGAAAATATCCATTTGAAGTTTGGAAATTTGATATTTACACAAATCTCGGTAAAATGTAGTTTTTTTCCATTTGTATGCTTTTTCGATAGCAGTAGTCGTAAACAGAAAGTAGAAATCTTTTTTTTCATAATTGTATATCACTCATTTATATAAAACTTCCCAAGAAAACTAATGGATAATGTCACAGAAAGTAATAGATCAGTCAAGCGATCCGACTGACAACCGGCGCTACCTTGATTCCGGGTCGAGTAGTGTGAAATGGGCGACCGGCCAGACAGGAGTAGGGAACCAGGCTTCGTCTGAAAATTCAGCTACTAGAACAGCTTTACAACTGAGGAAAGAACTTCATGTTGGCACATGGAACATTAGAGGTCTTAAGAACCAGACCGGAAAATTAGCGCTGATAGAGGGAGAAATGAAGAAACACCAAATAGACATCCTGGGTCTCGCAGAGACGCATTGGATTGGTCAGGGATTTTTCCATACGAGTAACAACAACTTTATCCACTTTGCATCGGACGATAGACAAAATTTTGCCGGAGTAGCGGTATTAGTGACACCCAGAATACAAAGCTTCCTAACAGACATCCCGACAATCAACGACCGTATAATAAACATAAGACTAAACACAAAACAAAGGGCACTGAATATATTACAAGTGTATGCTCCCACAGCTAATGCAAGTGAGAACGATATAGAAGATTTTTATAACAAACTTTCATTGACGCTTTGCAAGATTCCCAACAGAGAGGTCACAATGGTTATGGGAGATCTTAACGCTAAAGTAGGAAACACTAATACAGATGACCATATCCGAAACATTGTCGGTAAATACGGAATCGGTGAGAGGAATGAAAGAGGGGACAGATTAATACAATTTGCTATTGACAATGAGTTCACAATCATGAACACTACTTTCACGAATCATATTAGAAAACTGTATACATGGAAAAGTCCAGGCGATAAGTTCCGAAACCAAATTGACTATATCATGATGAGAACTAGATGGAGATCTTCGGTAACAAACTGCAAGACCTATCCGGGAGCTTAATGCGGTACAGACCATCAACTCTTAACAGCTGAAATACAGTTGAAACTCAAAACACCCGTGACGAGAAAGCCTGAAAAAAGATTGGTCGTAGGGCCTGGAAACAGCTTCCAAGACACTTTGAGGACAACTAAGCCAACTCTGATAGAAGAAACAACTCCGGAAGAAGAATGGACAGAAATAAAAACTGCATAAGAAACGCCGCAGAGACAGAACGTTCAAAACCTCCTCTCAAACGAAAACATTGGATCTCTGACTATACATTGAAACTGGTCGAAGAAAGAAGAAAAATTTCAAATAAAGGAAAGGTTGATACTAACAACAAGAAAGCCTTCAAAGAGATAAGCGATGAAATTAAGAGGTCATGTAAAAGAGATAAAAACGAGTATTTTTCCAACATATGCAAAGAAATAGAAGTTCATAGCCATTCTAACCAACCACGAGATCTTTTTCGAAAAATTAAATACTTGACCCGAGAATTCAAACCAAAAACATGGCCTATAGAAGATGAAAATGGTAAACTTGTTACAGACAGAGAAGAAATAGCAGAGACTTGGAGGATCTATTGCGAGAAACTCTACGCCGAAAACGAGGAAATTAATGAACACGAAATAAAAGAATACGAAGAAGAACCTTTCATACTGCAGAGCGAAATTACGTCAGCTATCCATAAACTTAAAAATAACAAATCTCCAGGCAACGATAAAATAACATACGAAACACTAAAAGGAATAGGAAAAGAGGGCACCTGAAGCCTACACCACTTGTGTAATAAAATATGGAAAACAACACAATGGCCAAGAGATTGGACACAAGGCACAATTATCACAATTCACAAAAAGGAGTAACAGAAAATGCGAAAACTACAGAACGATAACACTTATTTCACATACGAGCAAAATAATGCTGACAATAATCAACGAAAGACTGAAGAACTTTTACAACACCAAATCCCGGAAGAGCAAGCAGGATTTGTTAAAGGAAGAGGACTAGAGAGCATTTGATAAATTTAAGGCAAATAATAGAAAAAGCCAGAGAGTTCAATATACCCCTATACATATGTTTCATTGATTATAAAAAGCTTTCGATAGAGTGAAATGGAATAAGTTGTGGATCGTTCTAGGAATATGGCTGTACCGGATCACTTGTGTGCCTTAATCATCAGCCTATATAATGAAACCAGGGATACTGTGAAAATCAATGAAATACTGTCATCAGAATTCAAACCAAAGAAGGAGTGAGGCAGGGTGTATTCTTTCTCCTCAGTTATTCAACATATACACTGAATACATAATGAGAAAGGCATTAGACGGATGGAAGGGCGGCATACCAATTAACGGAAGATGCGTAAATAATCTGAGATTCGCGGATGATACGGTCCTCCTGGCAACAAGTGAGGAAGAACTGACTGAGCTTGTTAGCAGAGTGGAGAGAGAGAGTACGGAACTTGGCTTGGAACTGAATGTTTCTAAAACAAAAATCATGATCGTGGACAGGATGAACAACAATCAACCAGAAAAAAGCAAATTGATAGGTTTGATGTAGTGCAAGAATATCTTTATCTGGGATCCTTGATAACAAACGTAGGAAACGTAGAACGAGAGGTTAAACGTAGATGCGAACCTCCAAGGTAGCTACGAAAAAAATGAATAAAATTTGGGCCGATCGAAATATCGCTATTTACACTAAAACCAGGCTTATGAAGTGCCTCATCTTTCCAATTCTCACATACGGCTGCGAATCTTGGTCCCTTCGAATGAGCGAAAGAAGAAAAATCGACGCGACAGAAATGATGTGTTGGAGAAAGATGCTTAACATCCCATGGACACAACGCCGAACGAATACATCGATTCTAAAGCAACTCCGCATAAAACAAAGACTTTAGAGTGCAATTCAACTCAAAATATTGAGATACTTCGGACACATCATGAGACGAGGACCAGAGAATTTGGAAAAAATCATTATTCAGGGGAAAGTAGATGGAAAAAGAGGAAGAGGAAGGTCCCCAACACGATGGATGGATCAAATTACAGAAACAACAGGCCGACCCATGCATTCTCTAGTTGTAATGGCACAGGATAGAAAGGAATGGAAAACTTTCATTGATGACATTTCATTAGTCGCTACATCCTCAGGAGAGGATAAAGAATGAAGAGAGAGATATCACTCATGTACTAAAATGATTTTAAAAATTACTGGATGAACTGGATCGAAGTCTATAAAGGTAAAGATGAAAGGTCTCGAGTCCACTTTCACGAGCCTTGTAGCAAACACTTTTTGATAGCCATAACATCCAAAATGCCCAACAAAAACACGTGAGTTATGTGTTTCCCACCAATTTTTGAGGAAAAAACCTTCCTTCCTCCCAATCGAGTCTGAAAAATGCTTCAGTTAATGATTTCAAGATAGTCTTTATAAATATACAGAGTGTCCCAAGTTGAGTGGCCTATTAGACGTTTATGGAGATATAATAATGCTCTCGTTCTGAAATTTCGTTGATTCAGCTAGTCTGAAATTCTCTTTCTAAAATATTTCTTCAATAGCACTTTGTTATTCAATATAGAACACCATGTATGATCGGTATCCCGTTATTCCCTTTAATATTTTGACTTCTTAATTTTCACTTAATTTAAATACATATTTTTCAAAAAGGTATATAAATTTTCCTTGAATATTTTGCGTTCAGCTCAATATTTATACTTCATATCAGTACAATTCCACCTTACTATTATTACAATATTTCAAATCGGAACGTACTGTATATTGCAATAGCTCAGACGATTTTCTGAATACTCCCCTCCAAGTCTCTGTCCAATCCAAACTTTTCCCTCCAAAACCCTCCAACTCTACAAGCGATCCGTGATCACATGCCCAACGGGAACCAATAATACACTCGGAATTGGTCGTTGTGCGAAAGAAAGAAGAAGAGGATTGAAAGCTGACTACAATCGTTCAACTAAAGAGGTGTCTTGTGCGAAAAATAATTGAAGTGAAATTTATATTATTTAATTACGAATCTCAAATAAACTCATTATTTATTCATTGTGATAAACTATTACATATAATGCTGCGCTGCTATTACTATTATTATTGTGCTACTATAGACAATCCGAAAGGGACCTTCTCATACCTAACTGGACATTTCCACGCGGATGAAGAGTTTCCTTTGGTAAGTCCCAGTTTTTCCCCTCGTTTATATTGCAATACAGTCCTCTTTCTCTCACCATAGCTCAGGCACACTGTATATTGATGACAGGTTCGATAACCCTTATTTTTCCAATTACAAAAATACCTAACACATAAGTCTGGCTTGTTTTGTTCATGAAATATCCTAGTTTTACTCGAAAATGATCGATTTCTTGCTTTTTGAAAAAATTCATATTGTCGAGAACGGCGTGAGCTACCAAAATAGTGGAAGGTGTTCGGCAAACAAGAAACCATGCGAGACAACTCATATCCGATTGAATCTCAGTCAGATACAGAGAGTTCCTCCTCCCGTCTGTTATTTCGAATCGAAGAAACATCGAAATCTTGGTTTTTTCAAAATGTAACCCATATTTATAAATTTCGCCGTAAAAAAAATGGAGTTCCCCATACATACCCTGTAAATGAGATTTCAAGTTCTCAAGTTATGGGGACAAAAAGAATTTTACGTACCTACCTGAAGTTGGCAAAGGAGGCTTAGATATCTGCACGTTCATAGACATATCCTAGAGCATAGATAAGCTCCCGAGCATAGATAACAAACTATTATTGTTTTAACTGTCAGTCGAATTAATTCGAACAGAATGGCTAGCTACACAAATGAGCAAATACTTATATCTTAATATGATATCTATTACAGCTTACAAAATTCAGGAGATAAGTTACCAATTTTCTTTGGACTGGAACGGTCCAGAATAAGACATAATTTTTATTGCCTGTGGTCACATTGAAGACAATGAAATTGCTGATCTAGCTTATTTTGATGTTAATAATGTGTTATAAATTTCCATTATACCAAACTCTACAAGCAGGCGATCCACAGCTTGGAATAGAACTGATGAGACCCTTCTTCTAAGAACACAAGAGGATCCCGATTTTCTCAAAGGTATTATCTGGACGGATGGAGCCGTTCTAATGAGGGAGAGCCAACCAAAATTTTTAAATTACGAGGGAAACAAATCCTCAAAAAAAATTTGTTTAAATGTGTTCGCACTTTTGAAGGCCAACAGATCTTCATATTTTGTGTAAGATGAAAACTTAAATGGTGAACTTTATATGGAGATTTTGAGGACGGTAGTGTTTTCCTTGACACTTTATCTGAAGCTAAAGCATCGCGTTGTGGTACCAACTCGATAGAGCGCCAGCTCATCGCACAAATGAAAATTATCGAATTTTTACTGATATGTTGGTACATAGATGAATTTAAACGAACGGTACGTCTTTGTGGCCTCCAAGATCACCTGACCTAACGCCTGTGGATTTTTAACTTTGGGGAACGCTGAAAGATGAAATGTATTCTGAACAAGTGACTTCAAGATATGATTTTCATAATACACTGCAAAATCCTCATTACAGAGTATTATGCGTCGATTAGAACTATGTCTAGAAGTGAATGGTCATCACTTTGAACAATTCTTATGAAATTTACGAAAATTGAGGTTGATATATTTTGATATTCTTTAATTTGACTTTGGGAATTAGAAAACAACTGCATTTTTGCATTTTTTTTCTCTCAATTTATCCATTATCCATTGACGAAAGCCCAGTTATTATTTAGTGCTCTGGGAACTGTCTATTCTCTTGCAGGAAACTAAGCCACGTTTGCCAATTTTAGGTAGGTACGTAAATCCGTTTTTTCCCCATAACTTGAAAACTTGCAATCTGCGGTACAGAGTACGTATGGGCACCTTCATTTAGCTCTTCACGGCAAATGTAATGAATTGAAAAAAAAATGGGTTACGATTTGAAGAAACGTAGTTTTCGATGTTTTTTCGTTTCGAAGTGTGCGGCAGAAAGAGGAGCACTCTATATACTGACTGAGATTCAGTCGGATATGATTATGTCCCGTATGGTTTCTTGGTTGCAAAACACCTTTTATTATTTTGGTAGCTCACTCTGTTCTTGAGATATATCAATTTTTTCAAAGAGCAAAAAATCGATAATTTTCAATTAAAATCTGGATATTACATGAACGAAACAAGGTAGCCTCATTTGTTAGGTGATTTTTTAATTGGAATAACAAGTGTTATCGAACCTGTCATCAATATACAGGGTGGTCCATATTAATTAACAAAGTTGGTAGGCGTTTCCGATATAACCGGAAGTGCCATTGATGAGAAAATAATTTGGAAATAGATTTTCGGACCAGTTGATTCTACTACTAAAATTTTAGAACGGTAGCATTATTAGTTCTCCATAAATGACTAATAGACCGCTAAACTTGGGATACCCTGTATATCTGCTGTATTTATACAAACAAAACGGAACCTTTGGTAACAAATTTTGCAAAACAAGATAATAAAAAGATGGTTAGGCATTTGAATACAAGATTTGAAAATGTTCCACTTCAACCTATAATTAATGCGTAATTGTGTTGGCAAAGTTCTGAACGGAAATGAAATAACGTCTGTATTTATATTCCGTTACCAGTTAGGAGAGGTTACAGGAAATTGAAGAGACTCAGACATGGATGGAACTGGATGTACATAACACTTCTACCTCGAATTCTAAAGTTGAAGATGATGGGTAAGTAATCAGAACATATTTGCATGCAAGAGAAAACACTGTTCTAATTTATAGAAGAAGAGTATTTTTCCTTATTAACTCTGCAGTGGCCGCTCTATGTTTTGTTACAACAGAGGTCGCGCGTGGAGTGAAAATCCGCACCGCGATTTTCTATTTTGTTATCCATTTAAAGGTTTTGTATGGAAGGATAAAATATTTGAAGCATGAATTTTATTTGAGTAAAAAAAACAAGATGAAAAGTCACTGGAACATCGGAAAATATAAAAAAACTTTAACTTCATTTTCATAAAAACTGAAGAAAGTGATTAAATTAACTAACTCAATCGGCATCCTCTTGATTGTTTTAGAAGCATGGCATGCTCAAGGCACAAGAATATTTTACAACTCTTGCAAATATATCTCGTGGGTTCTTCATCCTATCGCACAACCCACACCGTCCTCGTTGGTTTTCTGTCGGCTCTGGTCGTTGCTGCTTCGCCAAGTGCTCTTCAGTTGGATTCTTCTTTTTGAGGATTTCATTCATTCTTGTAGTAAGACTTCTTGGTAGGCTCTTTGACAACCTTCGAACCTCCACATAGGGTTTTATGAACTCAAATGCAAGATCACTCAAAAATTCCCTACGCTTAGTTTTTTAATTTTGTAGGTAAAACATAACTGGTCGACAGTATCAACTCCTCCCTTTGTTGTGTTATACATCGTAATCATCCCTGGTTTTCCAGTAGTATCATCAATTTGGTCGTCATGGTGCATACTAAAGAGGAGTAATATGTTTTCCTTTTTTTTTGGTATATAAGAAACGAGTGTCACATTTTTGTGAAAAGCGAACATTGAACTTTTTATTGGTCTTTGCACAGGACAAGAATAATCAAGTGGCAACTCTCGCTTATTTTTTCTGATAGTTCCGACCACAGTGAGCTTGAAATCCTTCTTGAATATTTCCAGAAGATCAAAACTTTTGAACCAGTTATCCACAGTTACGTTTCTTCCAGTTCATCTTATTGGTTGGCACATTCTTTCCATTTGAATTGGTGGAGAATTGCTGACTTCATAAGGCCCTGGAGGCTGTTTTCCAAGATAAACTTCCAAATTTACCATGTAATATAGTCTTGAATCACCTAGCGCGAATATTTTGATGCCGTATTTGTTAGGCTTATTGGGTATGTACTGGCGAAATGCAGATCGTCCACAAAAGGCCTCTAGCTTTTCATCCATAATTACATAAAGAAGAGGAGTAAAACCGTTTTTGCACTGATCAAAAAAATCTCAAAAACATCTCTGATTGGGGCAAGTTTGTTGGTTACTCGTCTCAACTTTCTAGTTTCTAAATCATCGAAACGGATGTGTCCCAAAAGAAATTTGTCAGTTTTTCACAAATTGTTGGTATTCAGGTGGTTATTCCCCAGTACTCCGGTCAAGAACAACAATCCAAAGAGTGCTTTTATTTCCGAAATGTCGGTGAATTTCGAATTCCTTTCACGGGAGTATTTCATGGAATTTTGTTGAATATGTATGTATTGTCGATTATTATATTCAGTATTCGGTCCGGAAGAATATAATTCTATATATCGTACATCGTTTTCAGACATTCAGTCGTACTTCGGGTACCAGGGAATTGTGTTACAAGATTTTCCGATCGTCGTGTGTCGGTTTATGTTTGAGCCTCATTGTCTTGCCATCTTTGCCTACAAACTTTGGACCTTCATTTACTTCGGTTTCTTCAATTTCGAGTTCATTTTCTGAAATATCTTGCGCGCTATCTCTGTTAGCCGCATCACATTCTATTTCATCGGGCTCCTCTTCATCTTCAGAATCATCATATGTTTCACCCTCATCGTCATCGGATGAAAAAGACTCATCTAACAAACGCTGCCATCTTTCCTGTTCCTTTTCGTCAGAATAATTGATTGCAGGATCAAACACGAATAGCCGGAAAATATAAAAACGAACACTCTTATCTTGATGATATTTGTAACACTCGTAGTCGCGCGCAGACTCTCACTCCGCAAAAATTTCTGTAGCCGGCACGACTTAACTTATAAAACTCAAACTCAGGACAAGGATAATACACGCGATTTTAGGAAGATAAATAAATCGGGATGACTTCAAGTGGTGGGGGTGCAAAGAAATCCAAGAATTTGCATCGGTGCGGAGCGAGGGTTCGCGCGCGACTAATTCAATAAATCGTTTATGTGTAACTATATTGATTATTGAAATGAAATGTATCGCAAAATAGGTATTCGACTTGAAGAGGAATAATCTTTGAAAAATACATAAGTATTACTCATAAATATATGAGGCTAGCACAAAAATATCATTTTTGTCCTCATGAAACTAGATATACCATCATCACTAATTCATTTCCACACATTCCAGTACAAAACAATAATATTTAGTGAATAAGGCCGCCATTTTAGAATTTTTGTCTGATGAAAACTGCAATACTACACTACGCTTGTAGAAACTATTATTAACGCTCTTCGCTCGTTCCAGCAGGGTTCTAATAGGTTGCTTTCTTAGTTATTCTAAAGGAGAAACGTTAATACACGTCACCAAAAGCGCCATTTTGTTTCTATCTGAACTACAGTTAAACATTTATGAAGACTAACTCAGAATCATTCATTCAAGAATTTTTGAGACTTCAATGATGCAAAAAGAAAGTTTTCTGGTGCAAAACACATAATTTCGCCGTCCTGGATTTTATAGCTACCAAGAAATTTTTGCCATATGACTTATTAGAAAACTATAGACTTTTCACTTAAGCCTTTCCAGACAATTTTATAGCAGTGTCAGGTGGTTTAGACACCCATATTGGATCTGGCCCATAGATTCACTACTTATGCCACTTGGCATTAGAAATAATACGCCAAAACCTTTCTTATGGCTACAAAACTTCGATGGATAAATTCAATTTTGGGCAAGAGCGGTAATTCATTTTAAAAAAATGCCCTATATTTTTATTCTTGTCAATCATAAAAACGTACTACCTAAGTATTTCTGTATTGGTACGATCTCTGATCACAGTTCTAACATCAAAAACTAAATAATTTGAATACGAAAAATCTGAAAGACGAGGATTTAATCGATCAGTGAAATGAAGGGTATACATGATACTAAAAGTGTGTTACTTACTACATCGATTACATGATGCAAATGCTATATCACACAGAGACTGTCACACTGATAATTTTCTAGAAATCTATATTTGAGAAAAATAGTGTAGCTCCAAGAATAAAAGAAGCAGAGATCTTTATGCATGATCGAAATCTAATATAGCTGAGACTGCTCAATGAACTAATATCAGCCAGTAAATGGGAACTCTGTATAATTCATCGGCTATACAGTACAACAAATTGAGAACGAAATTATTTTCTTCCAATCAATGAGTTAATTTATTTTCAAGGGATCAAAGCACAAAGTCACGGACTAATATTGATCTACTGATTAATTGAACCAACGAATTTAGAACAGAGATTGAAAATATTTAGCTTCCCAGAAGGTTTGTGTTTGCGTCGATAACTTCCATTAACTAATCGATAATAACAGGTCATACACAATACGAAACACCTTTCATTCGGTTATACGTGGGATATTCTTCGTTACATTTTACCGACAGAGCAATAAAATACTGATATTATATCGAACTTTTCTTTGATAGAAAACTTGCTTGTTACTAATGAAAAATGAAAATACCTAATAATATGAATTATCGCATTAGAAGTTCAACTGAAATCGAATGAAATAGCTGAAACTTCTGAGAGCTCATCTAAATGTCTACAAAAGCTTCAGGTTCGGTCATTGTTATGAACAGCAAAGAAGTGTTCATCCTTTCATCATATTCTCCTGATTCAGTTAGCATATTTACCCCTATAAAATGGTGAAAACTTTCATACTATGTTGTTTCGTTCATCGAGGATATTCTGATGAATTCACGATCTGAAAAGGTAACAATTCTATTTTCATGTTTTTCTATTTCGTAACCGAATTATATAACTATGGTGAAAGGGTAAACATCTATTTGTTTGGTAATAACTGAAAATATCTATTATCTTACCTCTAGCGGTTTCTCGTACGTGGTGTGATATACTACCCTTAGGGTAGTTGGGTGTAGTTGATGTTTAGTAAAAGTCCGGAGTAATTTTCATACTCTATTAACTGAAAACTTATAACACTACATGTTTCCCGAAGGAAGTCTAAAATTATTCTTCATATCTATAGAATCCCAATATGTTCGATAATGCAAAATGAGCTTCTATCTAAGTCGTCCATTAAATTTAATTCTATTTCTAAAAACTAACTTTTGTTCTATTTACCTATCGATGAAAAGTGCTGGCCAAACACTTCATTAAGTAGGAAGGTGCATTGGACTTTCGTATTAACTTGAGCTCACTATTTGGAAACTTAATTGAAATATTATAATTTAATGGAATGTTGAATTTTGATGCATCCATGACTGTTTATACAGGTGTCTTCCATTTGATGGACATACATGATGACGTTTATTATTATTATTATTGAGTCGAAGTGGGTTATGTTACTGTCGGAATGAATTCATTTATATTTTTTGATTTAATCAATGCGTTTCCATGAAAACCAACAACAAAGCAAACATGTTATGTCATGCTGATATGTTAGTTTTGATTTGACAGCCAATCAAAGGCTGTAGAAGAAGAAGAATCTCATATTGAAGTTTCAATGATCTTGCATGAGCATTCGGACATGAGGGAGATATCAGCAAGAACGTTTGTTGGCAATTGACCAGAATCGTGAAGAAGTGAAACTTTCTCAGGCTAACTATAGAATCTCTGAACGAAACGCAGATGAGATTATGCATCGTTTTGGTACGATATATGATATATCGATTTATTTCTGCCTTCCTTAGAATGGTAGTGTACCAAACAGTGCCACTGAGAGTGCATCCTAAAAAGCCAAAATTGTTTTCATCAACTAGCCAGGTGATGGTCACCGTCCTCTCGGTAGATCAGAGCATTATTTTCTGATTTTCTGTAAAGTAGAATGCAGAGTACTGAGCATCCGTGCTAGACGAGTTAATTGTAAAAAAAGTAATAGACAATACCCTGCCCATGCTTTCGTCATTAAAATAGCCAGACTTGTGGTATTACGATATGAATTGCAACTTCATACCCCATATTCTTCAATCCTGGCTCCCAGTGATTTCTATTTGTTCCCAACATCAAAATGTGACTACGAGGAAGGAGTCATCTCCGAAACAAACGTATTTCGAGGACCTTGGGATTAGACTATTACAAAACCTCCAGTATCGACTAAGCACATGTAGAGCGCTGGATTGCGATTATGTTAAAATATATGTGACATCCAGTAGAGCTAAGAGAATTGATGTTTTTTATTTGACATCACATCAATTTACTTCTATTCGTTCGCTGTTGGGAATTTATATCAATCTATCACACTATAAGATAATGTGCCAATAATACTGATATACCAACTAATAGCATAGCGAGCTATCTACATAAAGAAGTTATGTTGGAAAACGAAAACACTTCATGGAGTATCAATTATCGCTCTCGATGTCCACAGCTGAAACCGAGTGAAATAGCTGAAACTACTGAAATCTCAGCTGAAGATGCCCACAGAAGCTACAGCTTCGTTCATTACCATGAACAGCAAAAAAATTGTCATCCTATTTTCAAGATTTTTCTTTTTTAAAGAGCTGAATTGTTTAACCAAATTGAGTATACAGGGTGACACAGGATCATGGTACACCCCTCTCATTTCTAAATTTCTGCAGGTAGCTCTTTGAAATTTTGTGATTCGATCAAGCTTATAACAGGCCACCTTTGGACATTTGTAACAATTTTCTCCACCTGTGCCCCTGGAAATGACCTTGAATGAAGATTTCTAAATAGAACACCCCGTATATTTCCCAAATTCAACCATACCTCACAAATGATATTTTGGGCTTCAAAATTATTTTTGGGTTGGTTTTTATATTTCAATCTTGGGTGCCATGAATATAGCCAATTTACCATAACTGATCAAAGCCACACTTAAAAAAAGTAACTGACGTCAAAATTTCAGATTTGCTCTGTCCAGGCAAGAATAATATTCTCCAAAATCATTTTTCGATTAAAACTCCAATTTTTCAAATGGCACCATATCGGTACCGAGGTACCATTGGAAGCACGATACTATGGTAAACAAATTCTGTAAACACTTTTGTAAAAATGCAAACAAATTATGATTATGTAAAAATTTTCATTTATTTTATTTCAATTCGTGTAAGTAAATCCAGAAGGCTATGGAAAGTAAAATTGAAAGCAAGCAATCCTGATAATTGAAGAATTATTAAGAATTAATCTCATTTACTTGTATTAAGTCGAATCTAGGGTACATTAAGCTTCATACCATAAGAAAACTCAATTTCCTTCCCTAACAATCCAAAACATAAATAATGAATCCTCACAACAAGAAATATAATCTGATCCATAAGAATAAATCATGAGCAGACGAAAACACAAATTTATAATCATAAAAAAAATCATGAGAATTGTTCGAAATGTTGAACATTATGGTCTACGCCCATTTGAATCCGCTCTTGCAAAATTCTAGTTACACAAATCAATTGTTTAGGTGTTGTACTGCCGATGGCTCGTCTGACTCTATTCTCTACATCTGCACGCGTAGTAGGCGCTGTTGCGTAAACACAATTCCCTAAATAACCCCCAACGAAAAAGTCTATCGGAGCTAAATCAGGTCACCTTACGGGCCATCTTATTGGACCATTCGTTGCAATCCAATTTTCTCAGAATCTCTCGCGCAGGTACTCTGAGACAATTCTTGCGTTGTGGGGTGTGCACCATCCTGTTGATGAAACATTACCCTCTCAATCGCCAAACGGTAGATTTTCAAAATATTCCTCAATCTCATGCTGAATAAATTGTAAGTCAACGGCCCATCAAAAATCACGGAATCACTTATTCTGGTACCAATCACACCTAACCAAACATTAAAACCGAATTGTTCCTGAAAATTACCCTGGTTGAATAAGTGTTGATTCTCCAGAGACCAATGTCTATTGTTTTGTCTGTTGAATAACCCTAAATTAGTAAACCTTGATTCATCTATAAACAAGATTATTTTGAGGAAATGATTGTGTGGTTGCACATTATTTTGCATCAACCAATTGCAGTATTCCATCCTCCTTGCATAATCACCTTCATACAAATGCTAATGCAATTGATATTTGTATGATTTATAATTATACTTCTTTTTGGAAACGTCAAAGTTGTTTGTTTGCATAGCATTCTTTGTTCGAAAAATAAAAATCCCCCCAAAAATAATTCTGATTCCCGAATTATCGATTGTAAGGTATGGTTGAATTTGGAAAATTATTTACAATCCGCAGCTAAAATATGTAGGGTGTTTGAAGATCTCCATTGGTCTACTGGAATTACTTACACGAATTGAAATAAAATTAATGAAAAATCATCATAATTTGTTAGCATTTAAAGAAAAAGTGTTTACTACAGAATTTGTTTACGCATAGTATCGAGCTTGTTATGGTACCTCGGTACCAATATGGTGCCATTTGAAAAAATTAATTTTTAATTCAAAAATGATTTTGGAGAACATTAATCTGGCCTGGACAGAACAAATCTGAAATTTTGACGTCAGTTGCTTTTTTCAAGGGTTTCTTTGATGGATTAAGGTAAATGGACAATATTTAGGCATCCTAGATTGAAAAATAAAAACCGAACCAAAAATAAATTTGACGCCTGAAATTTCAATTGTGAGGTATGATTGAATTTGGAAAATTATTTGCATGCCAACTATGCAAAAATATACAATTCCATTTAAAAATCTTCATTGAAGGTCATTTTCGGCGACAGCGGAAGTGGAAAAAAATTGTTTCAGAAGTCAAAAGGTGGCCTGTGATAAGTTTGATCGAATCACAAATTTTCAATAAATTATCTGCAGAAATATAGAAATGAGAGGGGTGTACCATGATCCTGTGTCACCTGGTATACGGTGAAACACCATTGAAGTCAGATTCAAAAATGTTTTATCGGCTGGGAAAGTGGTGGCGATAGTCATGAAGTTATTTCAATTCATTGTCGTGACTCGACAAGCTAGTAGCAGATCTTGCGGAAAAACTGCCACATTCACAGACAAAAGAAATCCCGTTTCAACAAGACAACACACCTCAGCGAAAACCCACGAATTACAGTTTGAACTGCTGAGTAAGACCCTCCTTTTACTCAGATATATATCCAAGCGACCTCTTCTTGTTTCCTCATCGGAAGATTGCGGTCAGAGAACAGGCTTTCATCAAAAGAAGAGGCTATTACCTTTGTGATCCACTATTTTGCAGAGAAAATGGCGAATATTCAGACGGGTTACAGAGATGGGGAAAATCGCTCAGAAAAAGTGTGTAGAGATATAAGGAGACTATGTTGAAAAATAAAAAAAAATCATAAAAAATGTCTGGTATCTTTGTTAGGTCGGAAATTTTCCAAACCACCCTCGTATGTATTTCTCATATTTCGATAGCTGTTATGGTTACCTCTTTTGACTGGAGTGATGTCGGAAGTTGAAGTTTAATTATGATTACTTAGACACAGATTGGCTCTCTAGTCATTGATAATGAATGTGAGTAAATGATTCATAAATTTCTAACATTTCATGAATCAATGAATCAGATTAAATATCAAAAGTTTTCTGATAATAAAATTTGCATCAGTTTTTCCTTTCATATTAGCTTTATTCAAACCATTAGAATCAATAACAAGTTGTTCGTTAGAAGCAATATGTATATCGTTTTAGTTCCGAAAGAAAGCTATATTTTGGTGAATGCGTAATGATTTTTCAAGTGATACATGCAATAAGTATGTTGACGTTTTTAATCTTCGTTTTCAGATTTCTTAGTTGAAAAAGAGAAGAAGCTGTGGTATCTTCGATTATGATTGAAATATTGTTTGCTACTTTTACATGAATACAGGTGAATGGTCTCAATGTATGCTGAAACACTCTACTTGATGTCTGAAGTTATTGAGAAAAGAAAATTCGTTCCTAGAAGTTCAATCATCTGAATAAAGTTCAGTGGTGTATTTGACAATATCTTATTCTAACGGTATGCTATTCACTAAACAAGCAATTGTTGAATAACTGCTTTCAGATGCCACATTGAGTCCACTCAAATACCCTTCTCGTAAATTTCTGACACTCTCTCAACTGAACTCCTTTAATTAAGAGCTAGTTCAGCAGTTTGGACTTTTCCGCAATTTCCTTCTCTATGTGACCCTAAAGTTTAAGTGTCAATATTGTCGTTGCGGCAGCTTACCCAGAATTTGAATTCGGAAATAAACTCCCTTTAGATTTTTGTTCGCTCCGCGTGGGACTTGAAAAACGTTATATTTTTAGATATTGATGTTTTCTGTCGTGTTTCTAACAACTGCAGTGTATGGCGTAGAAGATTTCGATTTATTGCCGGAAGTAAAATCTATATTAAAACGTTTCCCTTTCAATAAGGGGTTGAAGGAGCTATTTCATGTATGAATCAGAATTTTACAATCTCCGAGGTTATGTTTGATACTACAATCTTTAAAAATCGATTTTTCCATGTTTCCATCAATTTCACGTTTTATGAGGTATTTCAGATTCGTGAAAATAATTCATAAATATAACAATATTATCATATTTATCAAAACATAATATAACCAAGGTTGTTTTTCATTCGCCAGTAAAATATTTTTATTTCGAATATAACCCTCTTAGGTCATCGTAATAATGACCAATTCTCTCGAAATATATTTTTGTTGGCGTTATAACTGAATATCTTTATCAAATTTATGTCTTTTGTACTTCACTAATTTAGATACTTACATGCTTTCTATCTATAACTTTTATAACATAATTCTGTTTCACATTATGTCTTCAAGTCAAATATGCAATCTTAACTACTCTTTACTATCTATACTGGATGATTCACCAGTGGCGCGGTGCTCTGTATCTCGTACACTCTTGAAGATTTCATTTTTGTTTCGACGGTATTGTATGTAGTAAGTAAAAATCTACTTCTGCAATTTATTTTGAAGTAACAGTGCACCCCCAATTTTCGATAAAAAAATCTTGGGAGGTTTTTTTCCAGATTGGAAGACCAATTTTTTGTTGAGGGTTCAAAAGCGTCCTAAATTCTGCTATAATGTCTTTAACTAATCAGTGTTTTTTGTTTATAGTTTCGTCAAAATATTCTTTTTCCGTAAAAATTCATGAAAATAGGCTCTCACATCATCGCATACTCCTTCGGCCAGAGACGATGAATACTTTTTTCCTATCGTTCTCTTATTGCCCTAGGATAGCTTTATCGATGAATTGAAATAGACTATCCTCATTTCGTACAAGAGTGACTCAAAAAAATT
The DNA here is from genome assembly GCA_013387265.2 of Cryptolaemus montrouzieri. NCBI lineage: Eukaryota > Metazoa > Arthropoda > Insecta > Coleoptera > Coccinellidae > Cryptolaemus > Cryptolaemus montrouzieri. The sequence goes on from JABFTP020000185.1 coordinate 144,053,792, forward strand.
ATTGAATATTGTAATTAGAAAAATCTTCAAGAGTGTAAGAGCTACAGAGCACCGCGCCACTGGTGAATCACCCAGTATACTTAAAAAATAAGTCATGTTAGTTACACTCTTTGTAACTCAAGAACGGCTGAAATGATTTGGCTGAAAATTGGTGGGAAGGTAGTATAGAACCAGGAGACGGACAGACAGACTTTTTATCTCGTTGTAGTAGGATGTCGAATAAACCGAGATACAAAAACACGCAACTGACACAGAATAACGGAACGACGCAACTGATATGGAGTAACAAAATGTAACTGACAGCTAAATGAAATGTTGTCTATAGTTAAGTATGGTTGAAAATTTGACAATTTCAATTCTAAATTTGACTGGCTGATGTGTAAGTTTCGAGTTTATATTAGCTTATATTATACGATATTATTATTGATGATGCCATGCCGGAACTAAAACGATCAAATCTTTCCGCACAAAGCCGTAATACATTTAGGATTTGAAACATCGCGAATGAACGGACTGAAGAAGAACATGAAATCGCACGGGAAGAGCGCCGCGTCTTCGTGTTTCTCAATCATAAGAGCAATAGGGAGACAGCCCGTGAAACGGCTCAGCTTGCGATGCGAAATCGTCAGATATGAATAACTAAGTAATCTACGAAGCACAAGAAGAAATCTATCAGGTGCTGTTTGAATCGAGCAGTGTTTCGATACGATTGCAGCTCTGATTAATACTTGCATACTAGCGTTCACTTAAGATCAATGGACGTCGTTTGCGAGTATTTTAATGCATTGATATTTTCCGGAAAAGCGCCACAAATATGCTGCCTTAGTGGGAAAGTGAAATTGCCATTATTGACTCCGCCACATGAACCATTGAATTTATTGCTCCATGGTAATACTGATTTTGTGGATTCAGGGACAGATTCACCATCGCATTGGACCATTGCGATCCCAGACAATGCACAGCATAAATTTTTATAAATATACTTCATATCATACAAAGATATATGAAAAATAACTGGCTGGCTATATCTCCTGATTTAAATCCACCATCAGCGAATGAGGGACGTAGCGCAGCTAATCATGAAATTATGAGAAAAACCACTAATCATGTAATTAAACGGACAACTAGATGCATAGATTGAGGAGGTGGACATTTCGAAAATCAACTACTTTGTGTGAACACTGTCAAGGTCTTAGAGTTATTATCTGTTTATAATAATCGTTTTTTTCGGTTTCGAGGTTCCTTTTTCACTAAATATAATTAGAAAAAAGAAAATAGCGCTCCGTTTCATGATAGCGACAACCATTATAATTAGATATTTTCATCTACCATGTTTCAGTTCAAGCAATTGAATGTTGTCAAATTGGTTTTTGAATATCTTTCGATGACTTTTTTTCTTGTTCTTGGAATCATTGAAAGCGGCTAACGATATTACGTTTACGTGGATGACAACTTTCAGGATCAATAGACACAACGATCCCAAATTTCTGGATTCCTGAAATCGTGGCAATACGATATCACGATCTGGTTTTGTTAACCTTACTCGAAGTTTCAATGAAGCATATTTAAATTCGGAATATCGATATACAGGATGAACTTATGAATAGAAGTCTGAAAAACTCAATTGTTTCTAGTATACTCAAGCTATTTCTTTGGCCGTCAAAGTTTCTATAAGATTGACCCATTTGATAATCCTACAAAATTTTAACGAAATCGTATTAATTGTTCAGGAGGTATTGTTCACTGAAATTTCTTTCAAATCCCACAATACAGTCTGTATATCGTAAAGGAAGGTGCAAATTCAGAATAAATAGCACGTTTCGAGTTCGCCACTTAATTATCTATCACTAGCTAGAAAGGTTCTGTTTCCTGACAAAACACCCTGTATAATTCCAAAGAATATCTTGAAAGCGCGACTCTTCAAAGCTTTTGTTCTATGTTCCAAACATTCCTTCCTTTATTGACTCCCGCTATCGTTACAAACATTGATTGGGCCCATTGTGTTCAAAAAGAAATTAGAGCCACCAGTGGAATGCCGACAGCCTAATGAGGGTATATTTGCAAGAAATATCTTCCAAAAGATGTTGTAGTCTTTTATCTCAATCCTTTCCAGACATTTCGAAAGCGGCTTAAATCGAAATGATTCTTCAAACGGCAGTATATTAAGAAGCATTAAGTTCATCAAGAATTATTCAAGAACTTTGAAAAGTGTTTTAATATTGATAAAAATTATATAAATTTAATAGAAGCTATTTATTAATATTTTGACTGATCATATACAGGGTGCTTCAACAAAAACAGAGGCTATATCTACCAAGATATTAATTTCTCATCCAAACGCAAAAATAGGTCAATTTTTGTTTCAAAGGGGACAAACAACTTTTGGGGTACAATACTTGCCGGAAATATCAACCCCCTAAGCGGGGGTTGCAATCCTTGAACATTTTGAATGAGAAAGTAGGTCGTGTGATGACTCAAAAGAAAGGTGGTTAGGTTAGGTTAGATCTTTGTCTACATTGCCTTGAAGGAATTTCCGTTTTTAATAGAAAACTGTAAAAAATACAGGGTGAGCAACTGAAAGATAGGGAACACTATTTCCTTGAGACTATTCAAGTTTCGGTGAGGTAAAATGGAACAGATCCATGCTGATCAATGGCAGTTATCATCAAGTACTATCCGCATCTCGAATTTCAACCCTTAGAGCAGGGGTGACAACCCTTGAAAATTTTGAAGAGGGTAGATGTTTCGAGTGATCACTCGAAACAAAAGTATCATCTTTGTCTGCATTCCTGTGAAAGAATTTTTATTTTTGATTGAGAACTTTAGAAGATACACAGTGAGCCACTGAAAAATAGAGAAGACTATCGCCCCAAGACTATTGGAGTATTAGTGCGAAAAAACTGGAATGGATTCTCTTAGATCAAAGATGACAGCCTTTGATCTGGAATGAATCTGTTCCATTTTTTTTCACTAATACTTGAATAGCTCAGGGCGATAGATAGTCTCCTCTATTTTTCAGTAGCTGTATCTTCTACAGTTCTTAATCAAAAATGGAAATTCGTTCACGGGGATGCAGACAAAGATAATACCATTCTTTCGAGGTATCACTCGACCTATCTACCCTCTTCCAAATTTTGAATGGTGGTCACCCCTGCTCTAGAGGTTGAAATTCGAGATGAGGATGGTGCTTGATGATGATTGCCATTGATCAGCATGGATCTGTTCCATTTTACTTCACTGAAACTTGAATAGTCTCAGGGAAATAGTTTTCCCTAACCTTCAGTTGCACACCCTGTATCTTTTACAGTTTTCAATAAAAAATGGAAATTCGTTCGAGGCGCTGTAGACAAAGATACCACTTTTCTTCTGAGTCATCACTCGACCCATCTTCCCTATTCCAAATGTTCGAGGATTGCTACCCCCGCTTAGGATGTTGATATTTTAGGCAAGTTTTGTACCCAACAAGATGTCCCCTTTGAAACAAAAGTTGACCTGTTTTTGCGTTTTGATTAGAAATGAATGTCTTGGTAGATACAGCCTTTGTTTAGTTTTCGTTGAAGCACCCTGTATGTCAACAATGAGATGAACGTTTCCATATTGTTCTCCATAAAGGAAATAAAACTAATACAGGATTTCTTGTTCCGATCATAAAGTTTATTCCTTTTCGATGCTTACGATTTTTTTAAATCCATATGGACTGAAAAGCTTAGTTCGGTCGAAGTAAATCAGGAAAGGAAAGGAAAATAAAAATTTGAATTCTCGAATCTGAAGAAAAACAGCAACTCCTGCATATAACAATGTTGCATGCATCAGCCACGTTGATCCGAATATCCGATTTCCAATAAAATCACTAGAGGTAGCAGGTTTCAGGATGGTTAGTATGTGCTACACGTCTCTAATATTCCATTTCTCTTGGAGAAGATTACCTCAGTGATATCATATTCTCGTGCAATGAACTATGCACGGAAGAAGGAAATGTCTTAGGAATAAAACTTTCAAATTTATTCCAGATACTTCGGATTCAGACATCTCTGCAAAATTGACCTGGGGAGACATACGTTTTCACGGGAGACATTTTATAGGTCAATTTTAATTTTCTTTCTTTCAACTTTCGAGACTTCATGAAATTTATTATTTTCTGGGCGAAAATACATTTCCAGTTCGTGTTTTCGAACATTGTTTGAATTGGTTTCTGGAAGGACATAATTTATTTCGTGAAATAATACTATTTAATTGAGATAGATGCAGTTCTCTTCCCTAACTTTCAATTACTTTAGAACATTAGGATATTTACCCAAAATTTTTCAATCAAATATGATATAACGATCATTGTCAAGGTATGCGATAGTTCCTCGGAAACAAAGTGAGTTATAAATATAGCCAATTTGAAAGCAAAATGTTCAACAATACATTCTTTCACATTTAGCAGTGAGTTTTAATGAAAGGCTGTTATCATTCTTATTAAAGTTCCGTGTTTTGTTGTTGTTTTTCACCGTTTTTTGTTAGGTAAGATAGACTGGGGTGCCATTTCACATTTAATCGATCATAGTTTCGTATTTGAGTCAACTAAGTGAATGAAAGAAATTTTTGTATAATGTCTGCTCAACCCTACGTATTAATAATTGAAATAGTTTGCTCAATCGTTTTGAGCAGATTTTTCAATCAATCAATTCCCCATATTTTTTTGAAGGAATATCCAGCGAAATCTTTCGCATTCATTCACTTATACCTTGTAAATTGTAATTAATTCATTCATTATTATTCTTTAATTTAATGTACTGTTGAAGTTTCTACTTCAACGGAGGGGGCGGGGGAGAGCACTTTGTAATGGTTTTGTTTCAAGAACATCTAAAATTGGAAAAGTATTTCAATTCTACTTAAAATAAAAATTCTAAATAATGAAGTTGAATGACATTAAATTATAGCAAGTCTAGTTGAAATGAAATTACAATTGAAACTACCTATAAATTACCTATGCCTAGCTAGATCAGAGTCCCTCTATATCGGTGTGTGAGATCTTCGTCTAGAACCTACGTCCTAGATATAGCCTTAGGAATAATACTCATCACTTCATTCAACTAGCTTCATTACAGAATAATTATCGAAATCACAGTAACTGACTAATAAATTACTAACTATAATCAAGGTAACTGATGCAAAAAAAAACTTAACTACAAAGTTTAACCAATTACAGTAAAGGAGTCTCAGACGAGATAAATTCAAACTACATAAGTACTAATTTTCAATTTAGAACAATCTGAGCTTTTCAACAAAATGAAACTCAATGATAGAGCTCAGTCAACGATTAATGAAGATAGAGGAGAAGAAATGGATCATAAAGAAGAACACTTAGCTTTTACGACTGAGGTTTATTCCCACGATGGTTCGATAGTGTTTCATTTCGATTTTCTGGTATGCCTGTATCTTACAGCTTACAAGTTATTCGATTGGCGTAATATGGTTCACAAGGTGACTGCCCAAGGTGGCAAGACTAGTTTCCTAAAGACGTGGTTACCCTAGTCGTGAAATATCAAGGTTTGGCATAAAGATGAAAACTCGTGACATAAAAATATATTGTTTGTGAAAAAAATCTATAACAACACCATATCTCAGGAATATATATATTTTTAAAATGAACAGAATGAATTTGATTTACCCTTGGAATAGCAGATATCGATCTGGGTTTATCTAACGAAAGAATATTTGAAATCTCTCCACTCACTTATTGAATTCGTTGCGAGGAAATCCGGCAAAATTACCGACTACTTATAACGCCTCAGACGAATGGAATTTATCCAGAATATCAAGAGAATACTTTTCTGGAAATTATTCACTCCAATCGCTACAACACAGGTCCAATAAAATCACAAACGATTCCGAAGATTTCTAAATGGAAAGAGAGGGAATCTAATGAATTCCGAACTTAAATAGACTCGGTTCTATGAAAAACTATTGATTTAAAAAAAACTAATGAAAAAGCGAAATAATTCCCTTCACAACAATAAAGTGGAAATGAAACATAGAATGAGTACTGCTTTCCGTTCTCCCACAAAAACGAGAAAACGAGTTTCTTTCAAGTACTGACTTGTACCGGTGAACAACCCAGAACAATACCAGCGACACCTTACGGATATAACTATAATTTTCATTGAGTATCATTACCTGTAGATTCTTGATTCGAATTTCAAATTGTTTGAATATTTAACTTGATGAAATAAGATTGAATTATTAATGAAATTATGAAAACTGAGTTTAAATAGTATGAGTGATTAATTTGAGAAATGGGACTGTTACAACTTGTCAACTTCGATAAGGTGCAACAAGAGGCCCAACAACCTTGCTAACAAACCAACGCAGCAGGAAAGTTGAAGCCAGCTCTAGTCATGTGCTTGGAGAGAATGCTGATGGCATTCAACTTCACCAAAGCTACAATGGAACAAAAAGTGGCCATCTTGGAGGAGCAAAGTAGGATCGTCGAACTTTTCCGAAGAAAGTAAATAGATAGTACAACTTTCAACAGAAGGAACCTGAGAATAGCGTTTTGGAATGCAAACTCGCCAACAAAAAAGAAACAAGAGCTGATTATATTCCTGGGAAACCTTCAAATAGGTTTAACGCGCATAAATGAAATGCACCTGAAGACTACAAAGGAATTCAAAATGAGAAATAATTCAATCTATCGATATATCTATATATATATATATATATATATATATATATATATATATATATATATATATATATATATATATATATATATATATATATATATATATATATATATATAGAGAGAGAGGAAGGAAGATGTCGTCAAGGAACAGCAATACTGGTAAAGAAAGGCCTACAACACGGCGAACTGCCAGAAACATAAACAAAGAATATAGAAAAAAGAAGAATAAAGATGAAAACCAAAGGAGGTGAACCAAAAGTATACTCAGTATATAATTCAAGAAAAAACATCAATAGTAGAAGGAGACTCAAAACATGAAGATTGGAAGCGTCGAACAGCTAATAAAAATGGAAAAAAGGTGAGGCAGATAGCAGAGAAGCATAACATAATGATAGTTGCTTCAGAAGAGCCAACTCATATATGCACAGGAACAGTCAACGTATTGGATATAGCAATGCTTAAAAATATGCCCTGGTAGACAGAAATAAGAGCAGTCATGGACTTAAACTCGGACCACTCGCCAGTGGTATACATATAAGCAGAAAATACAGAAAAAGAAAAAACTGGAAAATGTTCAAAAATACCATAAAAATGAAAAAGATTACCATAAGAGACGCAGATTAACTTGAAAAGGCAATCCAAGATGTGGAAAACAGAATTAAAGAGGCGGAAAGAAAGTCCACAAAACGCTGGCAGCAGGTTGAAAGAGACCACTTCCGACAAATGAAGATGCCCTAATCGAACAGAAGGAGCAAAAATGAAATACGCGAGAACGAATCATCCTGAAAATAAGAGGACCCTGAATAACTAAACCAACAAAGTAAAAGAAGAAATAAGACAAATGTTCAACAAAGAGCGGAACGAGAAAAAAGAAGCTCTAATAACAGAGTACAAATGTATCTGGAAAATGGCAGGACCACTGACAAGAAGAAAGAAGGGAATCAGCATTCCCTACTCAAAATGGAATGAAAACGTGTAAACAACAAATAGAGAAAAGGTGGACGCATACGCAAATCCTCTGAAAGAAGAATTCATGACCAACAGTCCGAACGAAGACGTGACTTTCAAAAGAAACATGAAAAGCGTAGGAAGAAGAAGATAAGAGATAAATGAAAACGAAGAAGTAATGGAAATAATAAAAGATGAAATAGAAGAAATTATTGCACAGATACCAAGTATAAAAGCCCCTGGCATCGATGAAATAAAAAACCAAGTCTTGAAAAACCTAATGGAAGAAGCGATAGAAGAACTAACAGAAATAGCAAAAGGAGTTATGAAAACAGTTTACTACCCAAGCTTATGGAAAACGGCAAAAGCAATAATGATACCAAAAACTGGAAAACAGAAGAACGATCCTAGCAGCTTCAGACCAATTAGCTTGCTATCATCAATGAGTAAATCATAGAAAAACTTATACAAACAGGAATGAGAAGCTTTGCAGAGTAAAAGAACATTATACCGAGCCACTTCTTTGGATTCAGAAGTTGACCCGCAACGACACATCAGCTGGCAAGGCTAACGGAAGGTATAAAATGAGAGAGAACATGAACATATCGAAACCAACAGCAGAACGTTCCATTACATAGAGAAGGTCATTTACAAAGCACTTATACACAAGATGAAAAGTACTGAGTTTCAAAATAAACTAGTGAACATAACGGCATCGAACTCTAAATAAAACAGGAATATCATAGTACGAACAGAAAATGCCAGATCTGAAAAAATATCAATAGTGGCCGGTGTCTCTCAAGGATCAATACTGGAACCACCCATGTTCAATATATACATCTCGGCATACCTGAAATAAAACACTCGAATATAGCACAGCTTGCTGACGACACAGCAATATATACATCTCAGAGAAACAAGAAATCTATAGCAAAGAGATTACTAGAAGATACCGATAAACTGGTAGAACATTTCGATAAATAAAATGAGAGTAGCTGTATACTTTGACTAAAAGACACAGAAAAATTGGAAGAAATAAGAATAGCCAATCAGAAAGAAGAATGGAAAAAACGAAGCAATAGACAAAAACCTAAAATTCCACAGCCAAATGGAAGAAACCGCAAATAAAGCGAGGTAGCTACAAGGATATTTATATCCCCTAATCTAATCTAGCCTAAATTATTGAATATTGTAATTTTGAAAATATGATATCTTGATTTTTTCAAATGGAATATCCTGTATTTTATTATACATGTCCACGCATAAAATATTGTGCCATATTTTTGCTGAAGTAACCTTATCTTTATCTTCGACCATTTTCGAAATAGAAAAAAAACTGAAATGTTCCTAGTACATATCATTAAACTTGATCAGAGAAATGGAGATATTTTAAAGTAGTCGTGTATGAAATACGTAATAGATTGGTTTTGGTGAGATGATCAACAAGGTGTTGAACTATTTCAATAAGTGTTCGAATTGTTGCCAGTTTGTTTGTAGACAACTCAATCCTTCTGAGGAAAGACCGTTGAACGCTCGACAACATTTGCGGATTGACTGACTAAAAGGCGTCGACTGTTTTCTGTCTCATATCCAACTGTGCTGTAGAAAGAATCTGGTAAACCCACAAGAAAGAACCACCACGTCCTATCCATTAGTTTTAAAATACATCATTCAAATGCTCCCTAACCTGATGTGAGTGATGTGCCGGTGCTCCATCCTCTTGAAAACACAAATCTTGTCCTATATGCTCTGGTAAATCGGCAAGTAACATTGGCAGATGATTTTGCAGAAAATTTACATACATTTCACTATTGAGGTGCCCGTCGAAAAAGTGCTGCCCAATTAGATATCCATCTACTATAGCGGCCCATACATTCAAGGACCAACGATGCTGGTGATCTATTTGTCTCATGAGGTGTGGAGTTTTCGTGGCGTAATATAGAAAGTTGTTCCTGTTAACAAGCCCATTCTTGTGGAAAAATGCCTCCTCCAGGAAAAGAACTCTGCTAAACATATTTGGATTTTTCCGGTACTTTGTCACTTGCCAGTTGCATAAATTGATTCGATTTTCATAGTCTTGATAGTTCCGTTCTTGGTGCAGCTGTACATGATATGCATGTTATATAATCTCAAGATTCTCTGGACGAAAGTTTGACTTATATATGTTATCTGAGAAATCTCTCTTTGGCTTTTATATGGGTCCTCTGTCACTGCCAACAAAACTTGGTTGTCTTCAGCTGTAGCAGATTTTGGTTTTCCTGTTTTTTGTTAGCGATATTATCCGTTTCGATAAATTTAATTAGAAGGTTTTCAAAGCATCCTGCATCAAGATGCCTCCTTATCAGAAACCTTTGTGCATAATCTCTACTTGCCAACAAAGAATTTCTATCACACTCACCCAGAATAAAAATCATCCATTTCTTATTTGGAGAACTTCATGGCAGTCAATTGGTAAAATTGGGTTCAAAGCTCACTTTAACAATGTTTAATTACGAAAAACTGATAAGTTCATCATGTAAAATGCAGAATATGATATGTCCGGATACCTGACAGAAGGCCCAATCAAAAAAATATCAACACATACCTCGTTTTACGTTTTAATCATCTTTATTTTATCATTCGTTAAAATAATTATCTTGTTTAGGTTTAATTTTTTACTACTTGAATCAATACAGAAAAAAAACTTCTGTGCGAATAATGATTCATGTTGATGAGTTTGATACGGTTTGTAGAATTTTCATCAAAAATGTTTACAAATAATCAAATATTTCGAAAACGATCGAAGATAAAGATGGGGTTCCTTATGCAAAAATTTAGCACAATATTTTTGCGTTGACATGAATAATAAAATATAGGGTGTTCCATTTGAAAAATCGATATATAATATTTTTGAATTACAATATTCAATAATTGTTTTGAGGCACTCCTGTATAAAGTGAGGATAATCTATCTCAATTCATGAATAAAGCTATCCTTGGGCAATAAGAAAACGAAAGGAAAAAAGTATTCATCCTTTCTGGCCGAAGGAGCATGCGATGTTGTGGGAGCCTATTTTCATGAATTTTTACAGAAAGAAAAATATTGTGACGCAACTACTAACCAAAAAAAACTTATTATTTAAAGACATTATAGCAGAGTTTAGGCCGCTCTTGAATCGTGAACAAAAAAGTGGTCTTCCAATCTGAAAAAACCACCCAAGATTTTTTTATAGAAAATTGGGACACCCTGTTTACTGCAAAATAAATTGCTGAATACAATACCGTTCGAACAAAAATGAAATCTTCAAGAGTGTACGAGCTACAGAGCACCTCTGGTGAATCACCCAGTATATTCTTCTGAAAAAGAGAGTATTTAGAGAAATTCGAATAATTGTATTTACAATAAATGCATATATTTATAATTTTGGTGTGTGTCAGAAAAACACAAGTGTGAGCTCAGGAAATGTAACAGGGGAACCATACAATATTATACAACTAGTGAAAAAACTGTATAAAAAACTCGTTTTCCTGTCGCTATTGCACTAACATTAGCTTGTCTGTTTATGTTGTGTTAGTGTCGTGTGTACATAAAGAGTACCAAAGATTTTTCTGCTTAGTAGCTTGATTCTCTCATTCTCATCTTGCAATCCATGATTTCAAGACGAAGACAAGGGTGAAAAGAAGGAGGTTTGGGACAGGAATCTGTAGCAATGTAAGAAGAAAACCAGCAGAAAAATATTTCAGCAATCATACCTGACTCTTATATGTCTAAACTCACTTGAATCTAAGAAAAGGTTTTTCCTAGCAAGCAAGGCCATAACAAGGACTAACGAGATAATCAAAAAGTGCATAACCTGCGATATTTCCTCTTTGGCGGAGACGTTCTTCCGACGTAGTGTGAGTTTCCTGAAACATAATCACGTCCTTGTTCCTGCTGGCCAATTTTGAAGTATAATCGCAAAATCCCTTCAATATTCAAACCCAACAAAACAATATCCTCTCTATTTCACCAAGACAGCCCCGATGGACAGGTTCGGTGATGGCGGTTATGATCTATAGATGTTCTAGAATCATTATGATCCCAATAATTTGGATTGACATCTCCCATATATTATTTCTTCATGGATCGTGTTTAATTTGAGGAAAAATTTGCGAAAAAATGTTGACAGTCGTTTTGGAAGTAAATCTATAAGCAGCACTGTTTTTTGTTCCATCCTTGACGAGTTCTGATGAATTCAAAACTGAATTCCATTTAATACTCTTTTGACACAGTTGCATCGAATAATCAGGCTAACCGTGCAGAAGACATTAGTTCTCGAATCGAAAGAGAAAGTCATCGATTATATAAGTTGTTTCAGAATCAAACAAAACTCGACCAGAGATGATTTTAAATCGCGAGATCTAACGAAGCGTGTTTTCTTAGTTATTCGGAAATTCCATGGAACGTGTTATTATTTACGCACAAGTAGCTATCTTTCACAATAGAAACAGGCCATAACCCAAAAACGCCTGTAGAATAACAATTCCGCAGATGATATAACGCACAATTAAGCACGGCACAACTTGGGAATATTTCACGGTATAATTTTTTATGCGTACATATTTAGGCGAACAGAAAATATAAAGGAAAGTGATTTTGTATTTCGCCCTATCGTTTCAGTGCGAAATCGGTTGGTAGGGTGGCCTTGTTTGTAGATGGTGCTTTGAAGGATACTTCACGGTGTTTGCGATTGTTAGGGAACATTGCACTTTTATGGTTGTATAAACAAATCACACTTCCTTAGATATGCCATGTGCAGATGCTATTTTCATGAAGAATTTCTGTTCTGTGTGTAAAATTTCTGGACATAAATTGGATTGTGGAATTGTCTAATTCCACAATCAATAGTATAATGTGTTGTTTCGGAGTGTATACTTCCACCTGGAGAAAGCGGTATTAGTCACTCTATAAGGACTACAGAAGAGAGGTACACAAAATGTTCAATTACTCAGGTAAGGATTCTCTATATCTATGAGGACTACAGAAGAGAGGTACTCAAAGTGTTCAATTACTCAGGTTGGGATTCTCTATCTCTGAAAGAGTTAGCTTCTAGATCAAGGCCTGTCAACTCGAACTCATCATATGGAACTACCAAATTTTTCTTTATATTAAACAAGCTCCACGAAGAAATAATATATGGTCGATGTCAACCCAGATTATTGGGTCCATAATGATTCTAAAACATCTATAGATCATAATCGGCATCACTTGGAGGACTGAACTGGCCATCGGGTCTCTCTCGGTCAAACAGAGATGGAATTAGAGGAAGTATCGCAGGTTATGTATAATCTTCTTAGTCCCTTTCATGAATTTGCTTGCTATGTAAAATCTTTTATTAGATTTGTTGAGACATATAAGAAGTTTAATTGTTGAAATATTTTTCTGCTGGTTTTCTTTTTCCGTTGTTACAGATTCCGGTCCCAAACCCCCTTCCTTTCACCCTTGTCTCCATTTGGAAATCATGAAATGCAAAAGAGAATGAAGCAGCTAAGCAGAAAAATCTTTGGTACTCTTTATGTATACACGACACTAACACAACATAAACAGACAAGCTATTGCTGGTGCAATAGCGACAGGGAAACGAGTTTTTTCCTCAGGTTTTTTCATTCGTTTATTGAATCACATACAGGATAGTATGGTTCCCCTGTTACATTTCCTGAGCTCACACTTGTGTTTTTTCTGACACACACCAAAATTATAGATATTGGCAGGGAGCGGAGTATATAGTGGGGACAGCTGAATCGATCACAGCGCTCGATGTGGTCAAATTATCGTTAAATCATGCTTTTATCATAAATAAACACGTTAACATTAAATAAAAAATGATCCATAATAGTTGTTGTGTTGTTGATTGCAAAAATACAGCTAGAAAAAGTAAATGTAAATTTTACACATTTCCAGTGGCCAAGTGGAAATAAATGGATGGAAGAAATAAATGGATAAATGATGTTGAAAGAAAAAACAAAGTAGTGTGTAACATTATTCAGTAACAATGCAACTAGGGTAATTACGATTCGCAATTACATTGCCATTAATTTTTCATTTTATTTCTGAAAATCATATTAACAATCAACACTTTTTGTAATTTTCATTATTGCAGTTGTCATGTATTAAATTTGTTTACATTTCACAGGTTAACCCCATGGGATTCTAAAACTCCTTTTAGTTATTTATAAACATATTTACAAGCTTTTATTTAACTTGCAATGTATGTATGTTTGTATGTTCGGGTGAAATCTTACAACTCAATTTTAAGGCACTTGATCTCAACCAACTGAGCTGAAATTTTGTATACACGTTGAGTTTGGATGATAATGCATGATTAACTATGTGACGTCATTCTAAATCCAACAAGGCGGTGGACCAATTATTCTTAATGCAAAACGAAATGGCGGATAATTTTCTTTTATTCGTTCCTACAGTATGGGTACCAAATGAAAGATTGCCAAGAATAACTAAAAATGAAATTAAGTTTAAAAAATTCTTTAAAAACAACCTTTTATTTAAATGCGCTAAATAGAAAAAAATTAACTTTCACACTAAATCTTTTACTGTTAACTTATAACGTCATTTCAAATTTAACACATTTGACACAATTTATATGTTATGCCTACCTGTTAATATTTCAAACTGATAACGTAAATACGAGTACTTATATCTCGCGACAAGCTTTTATATTATAACATATAAATTGTGTCAAATGTGTTAAATTTGAAATGACGTTATGAATTAACAACGGTAAAAGTTTTAGTGCAAAAGTTTATTTTTTTTTTTAGCGCATTTAAATAAAAGCTTGTTTTCAAAGAATTTTTTTTCCTTAATTTTTTTATACACACTTTTTCCATCGTAATGAGTTTTTTCAATTTAAAAAACACGATCACAGATTTTTATAACACATATTTATTTTTAAATTCATTTTTTGAAACAATTCACTGTTATTTATACGGATCTTTCACATGTCATACCATTGCCGAGCATGATTTTACGCTACCATCAGATGTCGCTTTCGTCGTGCTCCCTGCGAATAAGCACTTATTGTAAATACAATTATTCAAATGTTTGTGAATCCTCTCTTTTCAAAAGAATGTATGTAAATCAAATTTATTCAAGCTAATATTTACTCGACATCCACAATTCAACTAGCAAAATTTAGTACTATAAATAATGAATTAGATAAAAAACTCAAGAAAGGTTAATTTTAAAATTGACTGAATTTGACGTGAAGCGAAATATCAAATATAAAGTGACGGTTGACAATTAGGCACCTACATACACAAAATTGACTAATCTAACTATCTACGATCAAGGGACAAAAATGAATAAATAAATTAAAATAAAATAATAAGTGAAATATGTTCTTCAAATAGGTAAAACAATTGAAACTCTATCATATTTATAGCTAAGATTGCTCTCTAGACTTAACTCTCTTTCCATACAACATTAAAATTCTTTACTACACTTTTGAGAAAAAAAACTAGCTTATTTCTGAAATTCTAAGGAACAATTAATTCTCTGATGGTTAGCAAATTACTTCTGAGTAGAATAGAATTGAAACACAGCTGAAAATGGAAACAATTGAAATGACCAAGGTACAAATCTTGACATGATTGTCTTCAGGTAAAGATGGTCCCCAACGTATGTCACAAAGTTGACGTAGAGATTGTTAGAACTCTAGGCAAGATCGGTAGGTTATAAGTGGATCGGTTCTATTGCTTAAACTATTGCTGCTGAGGTGAAAAAAAAAACGGTCTCAAAGTTCTATGTGGTCGGTTTCTCCAGTTACAGAGTTTACAAGAGCTCCAGAGGTGGACAAACTCAAGAGGTGCTCAGAAAATAATTGACTCCAAGATCTATTAAATTGAATGAGAAAAAAAATACTAATTTAGAAAAGTTACAATTGAAAAGGTTTTGGCTCCAGTCTTACCCCTAGTATGAGTTACTTCAACCGCGTGTTCCAAAATTCACAAATCTCTATACTCTGTAGTATAGGCTATCCTGACGAGCAGATTTAAACTAACGTCGCCTTACAGCCTGAATTGTTCGTTAAACCAAAGAGATATTTCACAGGTATCGAACTTTTTATTCGAGCTTCATCTACTAGGTACTTAACGGAACAAGAGTTAAGAGCTTTACAAGATGGTTGAAATGAAAATAGTGCGTTTTCTCATTTCCCAGGAATATATAGATTTGAACGTTCATAAAAACCATATTCGAATTCGACCGTATGCACGAATGACGAACTTTCAATCTCAATCAAAAGTCAAAAGCAAACAGCTCAACGGACTCAACCGAAAGAATTAAATGGGCATATACTGAAATTAATGAAGCCAAATGTATGAAAGTGGTGCCAAAACAAATTGTTAAGGAGTTAGTTTTGAATTTAGAGAATACTTGAAAATTGTTTGTGGGTATTTAGCGAAACTGAATTGAAATAATTCTTGAACTAAGGTGGAAAATTATTTATGTGACTACTGAAACCTTCGGCACGTTACTTCGTAGTTCCTTTGTCAGTTAGTTGAAGAGAACTGAGAAAGACAACCTAGAACTACCGCTATCAAGGTGAACGAATTGTCACCACAAAGAACTCAAATAATCTTACTTTATTATTCTGAATATTTTTCAATGCCGATTCAACAGACATTCCGAAAAACGGTCTGGAAGACTTTAATTTTTGAATAGAATGAAGTGAAAGAAATGTAAGGATTATCACGAAAGGTTTTGCTATCGATTAGTAACTTGACTTTATTTGTTTTAGGTGCAGTGAATGAGAAAATCAATTTTGAAGGAGCTATGGACCAGAATGACTATGTTGTGCATTGACGTTACTTTGAAATGATCAGTTGAATGAAATTTTCGAAAAAGATTAGTGGATATGTATACCAATTTTGTACTGTATTATACCTGAATAAATGGTTGAGACTTTAGAAAACTGAAAAATTACTTCTGAAACATGGGCTATATTTTTGCTCAAATCAAAAGGACTTTGACTGTGAAAAATTCCATAGTACTAATATTTTCAATCCCCTACACAAGGCCTTTTTTATAATTTCCTGTGAATGACTTTTCCTGTAATGATCATAGCCCGTCAAAATAGACATTTAAGGTTACACTAATTCGCAGAAAGCTGAAAATTGGCATGAATATTGGGAACACTGTTAGAAAACAATTCGTTAAAAATTCCCATTGATCCGACGCGTGCAAAAAAATTTGTTGAAGGTCAAAAATTGCAAAAATAAGAATTACTCGTTATGTAATTATCTATAAAAACTGTCTCCATACTTTTTTTCCTAAGAATCGCCATTTCGGAGATATCGCGATGCAAAAAGTTGAAAATGTTGTGTTCTTCATAATATGTACAGGGTGGGCAAGTTTCGATGTATTTGTACGGCAGCTTTGTGTAATATTGCTGATAGAGAAAAATGAACCCCCCTCTCTCGATCTCATTTTCAGGGACTAGTTTGAAGGTGCCAAAATTTTGCTGATATCTCTGTCCGTTCTGGACTTATTCAAAATTTCTCGAATTTTGGTAAAATTGTCCTTCGTGGATATCTCGATGACCATCAAACTAACATAAAAATGAGTTTGACATTCTATAGGAACTTTTTTGAGTAAAATACAGTGCTGTGTAGAAAATTCTTTTTAGCTCAGCTGTTTTCGAGTTATAATGCGAACATGCTTTTTCTAAATACGAACCATGAGAAATTCTACCTATATTGGATGCAGTAATTTTTTTCCTTCTCAAAAATGTATAACACTTGTAGTCAATTATTGCATTCAATACCTTTCTTCAGGGAAAAACCTGAAATTGTCACAATTCTATTCATTAGCGCATGCCCATCAACGGTTCATATTGTTCTATGAATGAAAACCACAGATTTGATAGATCCTAACTATGATCATGGTTAATTCTATGGTTTGATTTGATTTAGATAATAGTAATTAACTGTAATCTCAGAGTTTGACAGTTTCAGTATAGGTATTAATGTTTATTGAATATCGAAATAGCTGCCTGTTAGTTGTACGAGGATGGATTGAAAAGTTTCCGGCCTCACCAAGAAAAAAAACGTTTTTAAAAATTTATTTTTATTTCTCAACATAATCTGCTTTGAGGCTGATACATTTCTCATAGCGGTGTTCTAGTCTAGTAATGCCATCTCTATAGGCGTCAAGTTCCTCATAATACCCATTTACAGCTTCGATAACTTCTTCATTGCCGCAAATCTCTTACCGCCAAGCCAGGTTTTGAGGTTAGGAAACCGGTAATAGTCACTCTGGGCTAGGTCTGGGGAGTAGAGAGGGTGCGGCATCAATTCGAACTTCAGATAATAGATTTTAGCCATAGCAACGTGCGGAGAATGCGCTGGTGTGTTATCGTGATGAAATAAAATTTTTTTTCTTCGCCAAATGAGGTCGTTTAATTTGCACCTCGGGGCTGAAACGTTGCGATAAGTCTGCGTAGTATTGACCAATTATAGTTCTTCACTTAACAAGGTAATCAATGTATATAATACCTCTTGCTTCCAAAAAAAACAGAGCCATGACCTTGTTTGCCGATAAAATTGTTTTTGTCTTCTTTTAACTTGGTTCCCCTGCTCCAATCCACTCTTTAGACTGTTGTTTGGTTTCAGGAGTGTAGGGGTAGACCCAAGTTTTGTCAGCAGTAACGATTCGTTATGCTTATACAGCACCAAATTGGCGGTAGAAATGGTTTTTCGAATCTATTTCTAGTGAACGCAGCACCCATATGCACAATATTTTGCACACGTTCATGTGACATCTTACAGGTCCCAGCTATCTCACGCACTTTTGATCTGTGGTCTTTCAGCACTATTTCATGAAGTTTTTCGGTCATATCTGTAGCTGTGCTCTCAACAGGGCGTCCTGAGCGTGGACATCAGAGGTGCTCACACGACCCAATTTAAACTCGGAAACCCACTGTTTAACCTTAAAATATGATGGGGAGGATGTCCCTAGTGCTGAATCAATCACTTCTTTGATTTCCTTCGGCGTTAACCCCTTCAAATAAAAGTATTTGATGATAGCACGCTTTTCCAATTTTTCCATTCTCACAAACAACACAGGGGCGTCTTGTTCAGCGTGCTCTCAAACGTAAAATAACATGGCAATCAAGCTAAAACTTCACCTACGGATAGTACTGTAGAAAGCCACCTCCGAAATAGGCCTAGTGGCTCCATCTCTTGGTCAGGCCGGAGACTTATCAATCCAGGCTCGTATGTTCCAACTATTACATTCAAGAATTTGTTCACATGAGACTGGTTGTTTCAAGATGAAAAAAAAATCATAACTATGAAAATTAGGAAAAATTCGATATGATGGTATGTTATATTCTTAGTGTGTATGATTCAGCAGCAACGGCCGCAACATATTTCAATCGGTATCCTGAAAGGCACCAGCCAAATAAGTCTATTTTTTGAAGATTGAAAAAGAAACTAATCAATATTGGCTCATTCAGAAAATCAAGAAATGAAAAATATCATGTAAGTGATGGGGAGGAAGCAAAGATTGAAGTGATAGGTGTTGTAACGGCCAAACCTTCAATTTCGAGTAGACAAAAAGAAGCAGAAACATGAATTCAGTCAGGTGCTCGGCATTCTGAAGGAGAACCAGTTTAAACCCTACAAGATGCGAGTCCGCCAATTTTTACAGCCAGGTTATCCCCCTCGCCGACAGGTGAGAGAGACCTTTGCATCTTATCAGAATTCTACTAGAACCAAACTGCAGAGGTTAGGGTATATTGAATGACTTCTGAAACAATATCAATCAAAAAAGGAGTCCGTCAGGGCTGTATTATATAACCTCTATTATTCAATATATACTCGAAGGTAATATTCTGAGAAGATGTAGATGGTGAAATCGGTGGTTTGAAAATCAATGTATACAATATTAGCATAATATAACGCAAATGACACCGTCGTAATTACCAGTACCGTTGACGAATTGCAACACATGATAAAACGCATTACTGAAAATAGCGAATCTTTTGGTCTGTCTCTGAATGTCTCAAAAATTAAACTAATGGTATTTTAAAAAAGAGGGAGAAACGAAGTCCTACGTATTGGGGGAAGCAATATCGGACAGGTGTCGTCCTTCAAGTATCTTGGCACAAGCATAAACAATCGGTGCAACCGAAAAAATGAAATCAAATCACAAATCGAACAGGCCAGAAAAAGTTTCATAAACGTGAAGAATTTCTTCAACACAACAAATATCAACCTGGAACTCAAAATATTGATGATAAGATGTTATGTGTTCTCGGTTCTTTTATAGGGATGCTAGTCCTGGACTCTTGATCCATGTATGATGCTTTTGATATATACCTTTTGAGAAGAATACTCGAATCACCATGGAGACACAGAGTAACGAATATCGAGGTCCTTAGAAGAGTTAACAAAGAAAAGTAACTTTCACACATTCTGAAGTAAACGGAAAATATTGTACCTGGGTCACTTTATGAGAGGCGGGAAATATGAAAGATTAAGACTTATTATAGAAGGAAAATTCCAGGGAGAGACATCGATTGGGAGGCGTCAGAGTTCCTGGCTGAATGACCTTCGTGGATGGGTTTGTTGTACATCAACAGACATTTCTGCTTAACAGTCTCTAGAATTCAGTTAGCCATCAAGATCTCAACCTTCGTTAGAAGGAGTCGGATCTTTTTCCAACATTTTTTCTTTGGAATTTGACATACAAAGCGCTTCACCACCTATGGGCTATGCTACAGTCATCCAAGCTTTGGATTGATTTTTATAAGAAAGTGTATTTGTAAATATATTTGGGCTTCTTGATTTATGTCCCAAAAAAAGAGGTATCATCTACCTTCCTGTAGTTTAGATAGTGAAGCATTGTAACACAGTCTTTACTAAATGTATCTCCCAGAGCGTTGTTCTCCCTTCTGAATGCTAAAGTAATTTCAAGCAGATCATTCTTAACAACACTCGTTTCGTCGTCATTTCAAGAAAACTCAAAATCATAGAAATCGGCTACAACTTTGAAGTTTTCAATGAAATGTTTTACATATTCAGACTGCTGATAATATGTTGCCATTGAAATTTAATTGCCGAAAGCCGTCCCTGAATTTTAAAATTAATACAAATTAAAAGTACCTGCTTTCAAATAAAAATTAACGGTGAAAATGTTGTTACGTCTATGGTAGGTTCTTGGTGCGAAGGGCAATGGTGGGATCAATATTTCGCAAATCGAAGTGCCTTTACATTTTTTTTCCAAAATTCCGTAAGCGCCTCGGAAAATCAGTGATGCTCATATCGGAGTTCGTCTAATTGGAATTCTGGTTTATAACATAGAATGTTTTCAATAAAAATTTTGTTGATTTTAAGGAACATTCAATTCCTGTGGAACGAGGGCAGATTATTCTGCTGTCGAAGAATTTCTAATTCGAGAATATTCAATAAACAATTTAATTGCATGGTTTCAATCGATATCGATCGTCCACAATTTTATTGCACAATTTCGATATCTAACACGAATAAATTCTTTGCCTATATCAAATGAAAGAACTCGAAAATTCAATCACGTTTGCCTGAATTTTTCTCTTTCAATATTAGAGGGCAGTGATAATAGTAGTTCCCCATAACAAATGTATAGAAATTACCTTCTTGAAATTTCTAGAATTTCCTCAGAATGCGTTGAATGGAACAAGGTTTTTCATTCAAGATTTTTCATTTTTCTTCGACTTTAGGGATAAACGTTAGATAGAGATCTGCCATTGTGACACCTGTGACTCGTTATACAAAGTACCTGAATTAACACAAACTTTTATCTGCCAACTAGCTGACCCGGCGAACTTCGTACCGATTTACAGTCTTTTTTTATATTGTTTAGTTTTTTTAATACTTAATAAGTCAATAATTACATTATGTTAAGAAATAAAAATTATAAAGCTTCTAAAAGTTCTTTTAATAGTAAAAGATTACAATTTCAGATTTTTTATTATGATACCTAATTACTATATTCGATTTTATTTTCGCTTACTGTAAATTAAGTTTTATTATTATTGTAGTACCTTATGGAACATAATATTTTTTGTATGATCAGCTGGCTGGTAAACCAACAGAGTAGATGGTTTTTCCAATTCGGAAAGCATACAATTTACCATGTGAGAAACATGGGTTTTCTGAATTAATACCACTAACACTTAACGACTGCCCCTGGTATTTGTTTGTGGTTATAGCGAAAACAAGCCGTACTGGAAACTGCAGTCGTTTTAACTTGAATAGTACGTCAGTCGGAACCATTGGGATGCGCGGTATCCAAACGTCTTCTGTTACGTTGTTCAGTAATTTTTTTATCGCTATTCTTGTGCCTTTACAGAGACGTGGTTGGTTAGTATTTCGCAACATTATAACTTCAGATAAAAACCTAATTGAAGATTGTCAGGCGGCAATTGTGGCAAATCCAGTGAGTTTACAAATTCCGATGGATAGTTCACGACAACCAACTTCGTTAGTTGGCGTAGATAGATAGATATTATTATTTGAGTGAGGGCTGCCTAGCAGCCCGGCCTCTGTGACCCTGTGGTCTATTGTGGCACACTCTATCCTAAACTTCATCCACGAGCTCCATCCTTCTCGTAAAGGATATGAGTTTCGTTGTTCCATTGATTCTATATATTCTTCACAGAGTCTAGATGAAGGATCCTCAATCGATCATAATTTATTTAGGTGTTTCCATGTGGTGACAGTGCCCCGTTAGTATGGCAGTTAAAACTCTCTGTTCCTACCTAGAGAAACAGTGCAGTGAAAGGTCCACTGATTGTACGTCGAGCGTGTCTGAGATCTGGAAGGCTCATCCAATGCTCACGTACCCTCAAGTCCAGCTATCGGATGTTTTCCATCCTTGCAGTTTTCAGGGGAATTCCGAGCTTAGGCTCCGGTCCTATGATCTCCAGGTTAGTTCGTCTAGCGGCCAATGAGTCCGCCTTCTCATTTCCCTCAATGCCCGAGTGACCAGGAATCCATATTAGACGGAGCCTGCTCCGCTCTCTTAGTTTGGCAAGGGTAGAACGACATTCCTGCACCATAATGACGTACAGGTATCGGATGACATTGCTTTCAGTGGCTATCGGTGAGGATTTTAATTGACATATTTGTTCATCCCCCCGCAAGCAAGAGGTTAGCACAGTGGTCAATGGCGAATATTTCTGCTTGGAAGACAGTCGCATGCCCACCAAGATAGATCGCATGTTTCTTGGCGGCACATCGACCGTAGGCACCAGCTCCAACACCTTTTTCAGTGTTTGAGCCATCCGTGTACCAACAGGGACCCTCAAGTAGACGCTGCTTGAAGCTGATCCGTTCTTGTCTATCGGAAATGAAATCTGAAATGGCCTCTCCATGTTGGTTTTAGGTGTTGCTATGTCCGACCTCATACTCAGCACTTCATTGTCCTCGATTTCAGACTGTGAGGCGCCAGGCACAAAGCCGAAATTACCCACTTCATTACAGGAAAGATGATGAAATCTGTAGACAGCCATTCTAGCCACTCCTCTTATCACCAGATGAAGAAAGGCAAGGCCCAATATCAGTTCCATGGCCGCTGTGGATGTAGAGCGAAAGGCTCCAGTAATTCTCATGCAGACTGTTCTCTGTAGTTCAAAGAGCTTGAGTTGGCTTCTTAAGACTGCACTCTCACCAAGCAATGCAGCCGTACCTAATACGTGGTCTAATCGCCATTACATATAGCCACTGAAGTTGTTTTTGAGCAAGACCCCACTTTTTTCCACAGGACGTTTGACATGCCCATACGGAATGTCTAGCCTTGTGTATTGTGTTTTTCAGGTGCGAATTCCACGGAGTTTGCTATCCAGGGTAATACCAGGATATTTTGCTTCTTCCGCAACACCCCGCCCAGCGTCGAGGGGGAAACAAATATCCTCCTCTTCCTTGTAAATGGTACCATAAGAGTTTTGAGTTACAGACATAGCCTCCTGAAGTCTGTCGGAAACATCGCTATCATCTCCGACAGCCAGAATGACTATACAATCAGCGTATGCTTGTACATAAACATCCAGTGCGCCAATTATTGCCTGAAAGTGATCAACTAGCAGGGACCACAACAGTGGGGATAGAACTCCTGCATTTGGGTAGCCCCTGCCAGCCACAAAAGTGACTACTCCCCCTTTCAGTGAAGTGCTGATCACTCTGGCATTTAGCATGTTACTAATCCATTCCGCAATAACAGTTGTTACTCCTCTGGCTCTCACAGCCCCACACAGCGAGCCAGTGGGGGCCGCATTAAACGCAGCTTCAATGTCAATGAAGGCTGATCCTCCCGACTAAGTTGGCGTATCAACTGATTCAAATGATTCTGCCAAGAATATCATCTTGAAATTATTCAATTTACATCAGTTGGCTGCCATTATAGCTCGTTCGTTCAACCAATCATGGAATAAGTAATTTTGAGCAATATTTGGAAACACGTTTTGAATTACTTCAGCTTTTGATTGAGTAAACTGACAAAAACGCCCAGGAAATGCGATGCAGTCAGCCAGCACGTATATAGGAAATTTTCCATTACCAATATCAATGAGCTATTTAAAGAATTTGTTTCCAGATTGATCAGTTTGCAACATGACACGCATATTCTTTATTGAATGTAATACCTTAACATGTTTCCTCAAATTAGAGGACTTCAAACATGCATTCAGTTCATCAACTGGTGTTGAACGTGAAATCACTGTCGGTGTTTGCCAGAAATCTCAAAATCATTGCGCTACCACTTTGATTTCGGTCGTTTCGTAGATCTTTTGAGGTTCTAAAGGCCCTTAAAGCCTAATTTTGCTCTTATCCCGCACTATAAGTTAGCATTGCTGCAGAACCTATGGCATTGTAAAATTCTTGGAAATGCATATTTATTTGCAATTTCAGAGCTGAGTGTTTATTCGACCGCTTTTAAGCAAAGTTGCTTAATATCTTCTTCGTGAATCAGTTGAGTTTTGCGACGTTAAAGTGTCTTATTTGGAGAACACGCTTAAGAAGATCACTGATTATATGAAGCTAACGGATATGCTGAAGAATGAAAATCAAAAGCTGAAATCAGAGATGTTCGCAATGAATAAAAAAATGAGATCAACTGAACCGATCGAGATAGTAGGAGTCCCCGAACTCCCAAGCGAAAATCTTTTGGAAGTGGTCGAGAAAATAGGAATCTCTGTCGACTCTAAAATAAATAACGATATGGTTGACTCTGTTCATCGGGTACCCACTCTCAATGATTTAGATCGACCGAAGATGCGAAGAAGAAGGTTCGCTCTCTACCAAAGAAGTCATTAATTTTTCCGGGTTCTCATACACCAATTTACTTGAACGAACTCCTTACCACAAAAAATTAAGGTCTGTTCAGAGACTGTAGATTATTTGCCAAAGAAAAAAATTATAAATTCGTCTGGGTTCAAAATGGAAGTATATTTCTGAGGAAGGATGACAGGTCCAATATTATTAACGTCAATTATGCCAACGTTTTGAGTAATATCTCCTAGCCTAAAATTTATTGTGAAACAATCTTTTGAAATTTCGATTTACTTTTCATATGTTCTAATCTGAGTCAGATAATGCTCAGTGTAATTTAAGTGTTAGATAATGCTGCCAAAAACTGTTATATGTTATATTTTCTACGTTCCATTATACAAAAGTAAAATAACAAAGTGAAAGGCTTAGTATTGTCGTTATACCTTACCCTTCTTAACAGAGTATCAGAATAATCATTTCTCAAACTATATATCACATTTCAAATAACGTATTCCCGAATTAATGTTTTGAAAAAGTTCCATCAGCAATGAGCAGCAATTTATTCCTCCCTGAATAGTTTTACTGGTATTTTAAAGAGAATGAAATGGATGAACATCCTGCCAGTCGAAATAGGTAGTATTAATTTTGACATTTTGTTCTGAATTATAGCTGAAAAATTCAAATACAGAGTTCATATTTCATCCTACACATCACTTTAATGCAGTTCCGCTTATAATCGCTATCCGAATTTGCCTCTGTGCCTGGACGTAATGCTGAGGAATTAAAAGATTAATTTTATCTCTTGGGAACTTTCGCACAGCAAGAGGTCTGGAAGTTCTATTGAATAAATTTGCAGTTCTAATTTTATATTTCTATTGCACCATCATGCTCCGTTTTTATATTATGTATATTTTGAATAAAGTCGCAATAAGGTAAAGAAACGTCAGAGTACATCTTAGGATTATTAGTTGATTCTGTTATGAGATTTTGCTGGGTTCGCTGCATTTTTATTTTTAAAAAATTTGAAATAAAAGTGGAATTATTGAAGTATATTCTAGTTAAAATATCTAGAGTAAGTTGATTCTAAATGCGATATCATTTTCATGAAAAATAGGTAAATGATACACTTCGTTTTATCAAATCTATTGTTTCGGTACATGACTACAGTCCGCGAGCTCTAAGATGATCCGTCAAGGTCATCTGAGGTGCAAATTTGAAATTCGGAATACTGCCAGCTAATAGTTATCACTAGGTTAGCGTATCATTTTCATTGTCAACCTAGAAATCGTCAAATTATTTAGTTGTGAAAGATCTATTGTGAAAATGGTGTTTGGTACTGATGTAAAAAAATCAATTTTGATTCAATAACATTCATGGAAAATGAAGCGTGTAATCGTTCGAGCTATCCATTGTAACAAAATTAACTTTTTACTCTGGTTAACCCCAGAGTAAAATGAGCAAGGAGATTCTAATTCAATATTCGTCACTGAAATCTTGGAAGAAAGTTCAAGAAAGTTTCGCTTAGATATTTAATTAATTACATGAATTATGATAATGATACATAGTGTCGCAAATACTTCTTTATATGTTATATACAATAAGACTTATCTTGGTGGTTCTTGGTCTTACTGCTGCCTTTGGGGGAAAACCTCTATTTCAGCTTCTGGATTTCTGGACTCCAAACAGTAGTTATTATATTTCAACCGTTTAGCTCCACGTACAAGTATCTACCTAGGAATTTCAGTCTAGGACTCTGCACCTACGAATTGCTGTCTAGGGCTTCCCACCTAGGACATTCTATCTATGGCTCCTCACCTAGGACTGAATTTCACAAATTAGACATGTATCACCAAGATATTCTATTCTCTAACGTAACAGCCAGCTACACCAGGGAATTTTAAGTAACGTGGATCTAATATTATTTGAAGACAAAAATTAATACGAAAAGTTACAGAGATTCTGAAAAAGTAAACTCGTGCTAGCTGTTCAGGTAGGTCATAGAATTGAAGGATAAGTTCTATAAAAAGCGAGGAAGCATAAAAAAAAAACACTTTTTACAATTAAAAGAGAAGCTACATAAAAAGCGAGGAAGCATCTATAAAAACTATTTACAAATATTACAAATGTTTGGCAACCATTTTGAAAATTTGAGAGAACTTCATGATTTGCATGATAATTTCACGAAAATTACTTGAAAATGAAGGAAATATAGTAGTTTGAGTTACATTTCTACGTAGAAATTAAAGGAATACGATTATGACATCTATCGTGAGAAAAAGACAAATTCTGTAGAGCAGAGTTTGAATTTTTAATAGCTACTATAAGGCATTCAAGCAGTTGATAAAAAAATGCTGTAAGGAAAAATAATAAATCAGATTTTCAAGGTTAAGTGCGGCATTTTGCTGAATGAACTTTCAACTTATCCTATATTTTGATATAGGTCACTACACAGCATACAAGGTAAAGATATGAATTTTAATATAATTCAATTATTATATCTACAAGTTAAGAGAATTTTCAAGTTAAACTCATTAGCTTGAAGGTCTGCAAAAAAAAGAACGCCTAAACTAAAGAGTTTGAAGAATGCTCGTAGCATTGCCGGATTATGCGCATCAGATTGTTAACCAATTGCGTGACACAGATAGTGGGTTGACTGGAATCAGGTGTTGCAAATCAAATTGTTGTGACGTGATTTTAGTACGTTACACCATTAAACCAAGTTATAAATTGTTTGTGTGAATGAATATACCCACAACCAAATTTATATGGAATCACCCGATATTTTGAATATTGCCGCAGGGATTTTGGAAACTTCGAGGGATTGTTTGAATTGATCCTTTTTCAGATTTTTCTTTTGAAAAAAATAAATTAAGGTTTTTCTTAGAAAGAAACAGATAAAAAAAAGGGGACTCTTTCCATTTGTAAAATAATTAAAAATTGTTTTCTCACGTAGTAGGTGTTTTTATCTCGACCTCAGTAGCTTGTATTACCTTCTCTTGCTCTGATATAAGCCTGATTCCGTCTAGGCATGCTTTGGATTAGGTTCTTGGATTATCCTGGCGATATGTAATTTTCCTTTTGGGATTATCCCATTAACGTTCAATAGGATTTAGGTCTTGAAGGAAAGCTAGCCAGTCCGAAATAGCAATTCCCCCTGTTTCAAGATAATGTCGCGCGAGGTTGCTGGTATGCGGGGGACCATTATCTTCCATGAAAGTGAAATTCTCATCGTGGGCAACTCGCCAGAGTCTCACTATGGGCTTCAGCGCTAGGTCCACGTAATTGCTAGCCGTTACACTTGCACTTGTAAGTGCACTTGTAGTGACCGACGCTTTAAAGACCATTTCATAAAAGGATATTGAGAAGCCTTTTAACAACCTGCAGGCGCGTCTAACTTGGAGTATCAATGAAGAAAACGAATACATTGATTAATTGAAGATTTCTATCAAAATTAACATTGGTTGTTTCTATTTCCGAAGAGTTCGGTTACTTTTGAAATAGATGGTGTAGTAATTGTGTAGGAGTGTAGGGTGTAGATACTCTCAGAATCCATTGATCAGAAAAATACTAAACATAGATAAACTAAGCTTGACGCATCTCAAAATACATATACCTTTTCACGTTCTGAAAAATATAAAAATACTTTCCCCGTAGTAATAATTGTGTGGAGCACTCTATACCGGGTGTCACTAAAATTAGGGTCACTCCTGTAACTTTTTTTTCTATCTGAAATATTTTGATGAAATTTGTGAACTATACAGAATACAACATTTTAAATTTGATAGCATTAATATGTTTGACATTTCGTTTTCCGTTGTGTCGGAAACGATACCAACTTTCAATTTCAAGTGGGACACCCTGTATTTTTTGCACATTCTAATTATTCATCCCATCTTAAGACTTGTTGACCTATTTTTGAAAGAGAAACAAAACACAATCTTTTTTTGCCATTTTCATTTTTCGTTCTAGAAAGCCATCAACAGCGACAATTGGCTTAGCTCAACATCTCCTATCACGAAAATACAAGGTTATATCTAAAAACTTGATTGTTAATTTTTTACGAGGTGTCAAAGTTAATAACAAAAGAGCGAACAGAGAAAACGAAATAATTATTATAAATGTTCGAAAATACCACCATTCTCACGAACACAAAATCGCACACGATTCACAACATTATTTAACTCTTATCTGTCTCAAACGGTTCTCCAATTCTTGTTGGGTTCTAACAGATGGTCAACGGCATTCTTCAAATGGCCCCACAGGAAGAAATCTAGTGGACTCTCATCTGGCGATCTAGCTGGCCATCTTGTGGGAACAATTCTAAGTATCCGAGAAAAAAATTTCGCCGAGAGCGGTGCTTATGTTTTTTCAAAATTCTCTATGCGCTTTGGTGGCTAATTTCAAGCTCCTCGGCAATTTTCTTTGTTGGTGTGGTTTGATTGATATCAACAAATGTCAATACGTCTATTTCGGCATCTTCGAAATCCTCCTCTTCAGCAGGTAACACTTCACGTCACTCTATTCTCAGCGGTTTCGGAGTTCTAGTGGAAAATACCTAGGCAGCAGGTTGCACCTCACGAAATTTGCGTTCAACTTTAGAGAAATAGGTTCTTTTCGGATGAAGTATTTTCAGATAGCGCTCTTCGTATTATTGTTCAGCTTGAACGCTATTTTGCCTGCACTCTCCATAAAAAAGGAACATATCGACTTTTTCAGTTTGGGTGTATTGACTCATAGTACACACTGAATTCAATAATTCGCAATGTCGATATTTAACAACAATGGAACTTTGAAATGTCACAATGATATTTTTATGATCACAGAATAATAAAAGTATGAACACAAATTTTGCATGGCCAACGTAGTATTTGTTATTAGGGAATGAGAAAACTGCAACAATTGCGTAGGTAGTTTCCACCAGAACTCCGAAACCGTTAAGAATAGAATGATGTGAATGGTATAAAAAAAAGATCAAAATATGATGATTTTCTAATAATGGGTGGTTGTCTTAGAGGAAAACCAACTTGTTGAAGAAAATCTGAAATTTAAAACTTTGACACACGTAAAAAATGATGAATTAAAGTCTTAGATACAGACTTTTGTTTTCGTGATAGCAGATGTTGAGCTAAGCAAATTGCCACTGATTATGGCCTTGTTGTGTAACATACGAAATCTAACCAAAATGCTGTCGGACAACGGAACGCGAGCGGGTATGAATTCCTAGCGAATCTGATCGTTGCTCATTTGCTCAATAACCTCTGTTTGAAACTGCTTGGATTCAAACATCTCACGTAATTCGCGATTCGCGCCTACAAAGTTCGTTCCGTTGTCCGACAGCATCTTGGTTACTTTAACCCGCCGAGACATGAACCTTTTGAGAGCGTTCAAAAAAGATGAAGTCGTACAATCGCAAACTAATTCTAGATGAACTGCTTTTGTGGCAAAACATACAAAGGCCGCGATATAACACTTAATTCTTTTTGTTGTTCTACCATGACCGTTTTTAATTAACATATGCCCATCGTAGTTAATGGCTGTGTGACTTAAAGGTCGCGAAATTGTAACTCTTTCTCGCGTTAAATATCTAAAATAGAAATGTTCGAGGATAGATGGTGGGATAATCAAGGACCAAATTTATGGCCTCCGCGTTCTCCGGACCTGACGCCCCTTAATTTTTATTTATGGGGCAAAATCAAGAGTGAAGTGTATCTTATTCCTGTAAGGATTAAAGAAGATTTACTAGAGCGCATTCATAATACTTTTTGTAATATTGATCCTGGGGAAACTAGGAGGGCACCTCATCATGTTCGTATACAAGCTGTCAAGTGTATCGAGCAAAATGGGGTCCATATTGAACATTCATTCGGATCGTAATTTAGTTTTCTCCTATGATGTTTGCTATCATTTATTCATATTAATGTAATTATCTTTAATGATTGGTTTTCGATTAGTTCCTACAATTTTTATTCATCCAAATTATAGAAACTTGCTTCTAATGCTTCGAAATTTTATTTTACTCATAGACGGTAAATTTGGAAATTGGTTATTGAAGTGCCTGCAATTTCTACCCACAACTTTTTGACATTCTAAAATGAATTAAAAACAAAAGATTAAATATATTTTCGTTTGAATAACCAGTGGTTTTATTCTAAATGTGTTGTACTTTTTGGATATTTTCAATCTGAAATAACGACAAGTCTTGTTGAAATATCAAATTCGAATGAACGTAGTGACAAGTACATTAATTTTAGGCACCTGTCAGGTTGCCATTTCAGCTACTTGATTCAAATATTTCAAAGCATTCTGTGTTAGTTCGTGGAAAATCATCAAAATTCAATATATTCCCAAATTATTTCGGAACTATAAGAGATGGGTATAGTACATGCTTATACAATTCCATCTGAAATTTGCAGCTTCATCGGATAGCGATATAAAAATTGGCAAGTGCAATTTGAAAAAATTGGGTTATTGCTGTTTGAAAAAGGCCAAATTGAAAAAATCATACAAAACAACACAATGAACATTTGGCATGTGTAGATTACTTAAAAAATTTCATGATCCTTCTTCTATCCATTCAAGGAAAAATTGTGTCTGTAGTGCAAAAGATCTACGAGCTACAATTTTTTTAAATGTTCCTCAGAAATCGAGTTAATAACAAAAATAATTAAATCTGTCAAAAGTGTTGACAGATAAGTGCCAACAACTTGGGTATTTTATGCCTTGCTCAAATGTCGGTTCTAGATGTATAATAAAAAAGTTAGATTGCCATTTGAAATAACAAAGTGATGACTCACTTCCGGTATAACCGGAAATAGAATCACTTCTTAAATATTTCACTCCAATTGGAAATCGCTAGTTATGGCCGCGTATAAAATTTCAGCTAGATATTGTAATTGGAACTTAAAAAGTTTTTAACGGACGGTCCCGGTGGATATCCCTGTATATACAAAAGTCTATAGTTGTTGACTGTAATGATGATAGTTGGTGAAAGAATGATGAATTCTCTAGTTATCTCGGACCACAGTACCGTCCGAGATGGAGTGGGTACCTGCCACCCTCATGAGTCACCGGATTGGTTATCCCTCGAGTGGAGATACCCAACAGGCCTTTAAGAACAAAAGATGAAAATTGTAAAAAAAAGATTGAGTTTTATTTTTTTTCAATAATTTGTCAGAAGGTCGTAGGATGAGATGAATTGAAATAAGCAAAAAAATACAGGGTGTTCCATTCGAAAATAGAAAGGTGGTATCGTTTCCGGCATATCCGGAAATGAAATGTCAAACATATTAATGTTCAAAATATTGTCTTTTATCCGATTTTAAATTTCCTCAAAATACTCCAAATAGAATAAAAGTTACAGGGGTGGCCCTAGTTTCAGTTACATGTGGTTTACAATACTATATATTAAAATAGTCATCAATCAATGGCTTTGAACCATTCTTTTGGTGAACCAGTACATCATCATTTCAAAAGTTGGGGATATGACACTAACATGAATGTCTCAGTATGATCATGTAAACGTTCCAATGGGAATGTGAAAAGCTAACAGTTTTCAATTCGTTCAAAAACTTTCAGAAAAAGTTAATAGGGAAAGAGGTTGATAAGTCAGTTGGGAATGATAGAAATATCAAAGCTATCAAGAACCTATAATCAAGTGCAATTAAACAAGTTGAAAGTTCGTTCTCTGAGTAGGTTTTAGCGTAGGGAGATAATTAAGTTGATGTCAGCTGCGAGACCCGTTCAATAAGTATCCAGAAGTTAGGAGAGAGGGAATCAATCTGATTCCGATCTGGACTAGGGAACACATACAAGGCGCCAGTTCATTCCCGGGTTTCTCGTCCGGGAATTTACCGACTGCCGCTGCTAACTAGACCACAACACTGCCCACCGACGAAAACTTTTTGACTTCACTCGATTTTATCGCAAGAATCAATCCCGAAGGAGTGTTAAGATATAACTTTTTTCACGAAACTTTATTGCATTACTTGTAATAGATTTTGAGAACTTGATATTTTTATAGTCATCATAAAGTTCGGGTTCTAGTTATACGAGGATATTCTACTTTTTTCTCCTTCTTTTCCCCAGCGTTCAGCGTTTATATCATCAATACTACCAAATGTGCTTTGTCGGTTGAGGAGCGAAATTGTATATTTTCGAAACGAGATCGAAAACAGTTTTGCAATTATCGCTGACATGAATGTCGATAACTTAAGGCTTAAACATTCCAAGACGAAATTGACTTTCATTATTTAGTGAATCACTGAATTTGTCCGACGTTCGCAATTAACGAAATTTTTTTCGTTCCTTTGACAGAGTGCATTTCATTTATTATATTATATATAGGGGGTTTTACCCCGACGAGTTGCCCATATATCTGTTCATGCAATCAAATTGATTTCATGAAAAAATATAAATCCACCACCCGGTAATTAATACCATTGCCAGGCAATGATATAATCAAAACATATCCTTGAATAATTATATATTAGGATAACGTTAAATGTTATGAGAATATATCAATCTACCAGAATATATACATACTATAGCATCATCAGACAATGATATGAATGTACCAACGAGTAGTGTCAGAGGCTTTCTCCCGGAAAAATCCACTGTACGGACCTTAGTCAAGTAACACTGAATGTTACTCATTAATATTTTCCTTTGTGTGAAGTGGTGAACGATCGAATAGAATACTGCTCTGAATATAAATATGACAAAATTGTCAGTTAATTATATTACATTTATATAAACGAATAAATAAAATATGAAATGAGATTCTGAGCAGTATAAACTAAAGAGAAAACCTATGACTCTACCTTATTATTCTTTTCGGAAAAAAACCTACGAAGAATATTGCAAGATTTGATGACTGTTATCTTTTGTAACTGTTCAAACAAATTTTTCTTCAGACCCAAAATCTCAATACTTTTGTGAAGATTTCTAGGAATAACACCTGTTGTGGAAATAATAATCGGTAGAATAAATATTTTCATCATTTTCCACATTTTTTAATCTCGTCGCCAAGCATCATATATTTAGAAATTTTTTCATTGTATTTATTTTGTATATTATGTGTGTCGGGTATAGCAATATCAATTATATATGTTATTTGATTCTGTTTATCATTAAGAATGTTATCTGGTCTATTGTGTTTTACAGCTCTGTTGCAAAGAATTGTTTTATCAAAATAAAGTTTATATTTGTCATTTTCACAAATAATCTCAGGTTCATATTTGTGAAATTTTTTTCTTTTGGGAATTAGGTTATGTTTAATTCATAGATTAAAATGAATAATATTAGCGACGGCATTATGTCTTTCTAAATAATCTGTTGAAGCAAGGACTGAGCAAGATGATAATATATGAAAAACTGTTTCTGAAGAACAGAAACATCTACGGCAAGAATCATCTATATTTTGTTTAATGATGTGTTACCTATAATTCCTCGTGAAAACAACCTGATCCTGGATCGCAATTGCCAAGTCTTCTGTTTCGGCAAACAATTCTCCAGATACTAACCCATTATTCGATGCAATTTCATCAATATAATCATTTTTCAATTCTTTAGGGTGCTTTCCGTATAATTCCTTCTGCATCCAACTTTCTCTCTTGGAATTATCATCAAATATATCAAAATCTACCTTATGCATTGTCAAGTTCAGAGGTGTAAGATTATAATCTGAAGCAACAACAATATCATGTAATTTAGACGTTCTCTGTTTATCATGAAAATGGAAACGAAGATAAAAAATCTGTTTACTATGAAGATTATTCAAATCAGTTAATCCACGACCTCCAAGATGTCTAGGTAGTGTAACTCTCTGAACAGCTGACTTTGGGTGGTGCTTATGATATTTACAGAGCATTTTCCTCGTTTGACATTGTAATTCATTTAGATCAGGTTTAGATCATTTAATAATTCCAAAAGAAGATGTAAGAATAGGAACTGCATAGGAGTTGATAGCTCTGAAAAGGTTTTTGTAATATGAACTAATTAATTCTTTAGTGCTGCTACGGTTAATTGTCTTCTATTGACGAAATCCAAGATATTTATATGTATCTCCTTGATGCATTGGCTCGATTTCGATATTGAAAATCTTTGTATAATCAGAGGTGATCTTTATTTTTTCAATAGAAAGATTTTTACATTTTGGAAGCCCAAATTTCATATGAATATCATTGGAATAGTTGAAAGTAATCTCAAGTAGACTTTTTAAATGTGATTTGGTTCCGGCATATAATTTAATATCATCTAAATAAATTAAGTGACTTAATTTGAATTCAGTTGATAGACTCTTTATTTTGAAGCCGAAACTAGTAGCATTTAATTCATGAGATAATGGATTAAGGCAAAGACAAAACCAAAGAGCACTTAAAGGATCACCTTGAGAAATGCCTCTTTTGATTGGAATTACTTCGGATTTCAACGATTGTTTTGAAATATTTAAATGAAGATTGGTTCTCCAATTTTTCATTACAAATTCAAGAAAAAGACGAAGTGTCTCATCAATTTTATAAATTTCCAAAATTTCTTGAAGCCATGAATGGGGAGAACTATCAAAAGCCTTTTGGTAATCAATGAAGGCTGTATGAATATTTCTCTTCTTAGTTTGAGCTTGATTCAAAGCAACATAATCAATTACAAGTTGCTCTTTAGTACCAAGGTGTTTTTTTCTACATGCTTTTTGTTGTTCGGAAAGAATATTATAATTCTCCAAATGTGCATAAATTTTTTGGGTAATACATGCAGTTAGAATTTTATATATTGTTGAAAGGCAAGTAATTGGTCTATATTGAGACGGATCAATAGTATTATATATATATATATATATATATATATATATATAGGGGTTTCACCCCGACGAGTTGCCCATATATCTGTTCATGCAATCAAACTGATTTCATGAAAAATATAAATCCACCACCCGGTAATTAATACCATTGCCAGGCAATGATTATAATTAAAACATATCCTGGAGTAATTATATATTAGGATAACGTTAAATGTTATGAGAATATATCAATCTACCAGAATATATACATACTATAGCATCATCAGACAATGATATCAATGTACCAACGAGTAGTGTCAGAGGCTTTCTCCCCGGAAAAATCCAGTGTACGGACCTTAGTCAAGTAACACTGAATGTTATATATATATATATATATATATATATATATATATATATATATATATATATATATATATATATATATATATATATATATATAATATTATTATATATATACGTACTAGTGATCGCAGTGCAAGATTCAGTACAGGTACAGGAACAACAGATATATTTCGTGCATTACGTTCACGCTGCAATGCATTAGCTTGTGCGCGTTTATCTGCAGTTTGTGATCGTCTTAGTGATGCCACATCATTTGCATTACGCGTTCGCTGAGCTATATTGGTTCGGCTGGCTCGTGGCATTTTTCCTTCATATAGAAAAGAATAAATCATTTAAAAAAAAAAGTGCTACATTAATAGTGGTGTATCAGTATTTATTTATGTGCGTATATGTGTTTATGGAAATGTATATGACTGCATACGTCAATGTTTATGAAAATGTCATTAAATAATTCATTTTTGAATCGACTTGCTTCCATTCGTTACAAAATAACAAAACACCCGTATGCGCACAATATGTTTACATACATTCAATTGAACAGTCGAGAACTTACCGTTCGTGTAAATGCGTTTGATATTTTGATACAAGCCTGTAAACCACACGAAACACCGACGGTTCGCTAAGAAACTAAGAAAGGTACACGCACACATATACATAGTACATTTGAACAATTCAAGAATCACCGTTTCTATCAATGCTCTCAACACAATGTTTCCAAATATAAACACAAACCTTTAATTATCGCTGACAATTTGCTTTAATCGGAGCACGTCCAAATTGAAATGACATAACAAGATGATTGTACTGTCAACACTGAAAAAGTTTCAATTTGACAGCACAATCCCCATCTGGATAACGATAACGTTTCAATTTGACAACTCCCAATTGAATTCATTTCTTACAAAGATTGTGATGAATGAAGAACCGCTCGACTGATTTTGTGCAAAGTTATACACACAATCGAATTTATATGGAATCACTCGATATTTTGAAAATTACCCCAGGGATTTTGGAAATTTCGAAGGATTGTTAAAATTGATCCTTTTCGAGATATTTTAATAATATAAAAATAAAAGAAAATAAGAGACTCTTTCCGCATCTAGTAAATGAATTGAAAATTGTTTTCTCGCGGAGTAGGTGTTTTTTCTGGACCTCAGTATCTTGTATAACCTCCTGTTGCCCTGATACAAGCCTGGATCTAGGCATGCTTTGGATTAGGTTTTCGACTTCCTCTGGGGTGATATTCTGCCACTCTTTTGTGGCGGCTTGGATGAGCTGTTGTGGGGTTCTTGGATTATCCTGGCGCGATATAATTTTCCTTTTGAGATTATCCCATAAATGTTCAATAGCATTAAGGTATTGAGAGCAAGCTGGCCAGTCCAAAATAGATATTTCTTCTGTTTCAAGATAATGTCGCGCGAGGTTGCTAGTATGCGGAGGAGCATTATCTTGCATAGGAGTGAAATTCTCACCGTGGGCACCTCGCCATAGTCTCACTATGAGTTTCAGCATTGGGTCCATGTAATTTCTAGCAGTAACACTTGCAGGAAACGAAATCAAATCTGTTTTGCGTCCCAGTACAAGACCGCCCCAAAACTAGCCTTTGTCTTGCTGATCTGAGTCTAGCTTGTTTTCCACGACCCCTTAGACTAATCGCCAAATCAAAATATACCAATTTTGGTGCTCGATACACCAATTAAGTCTGTTAATTTTTTGTTGTCTGGTTGGCTCTGGAACTCTTGAGACCCTTCTGCTGTATAAACCCCTTCAAGTCTTTGACGTATTGTTTCGACTGATACAC
This sequence comes from Cryptolaemus montrouzieri, assembly GCA_013387265.2. Lineage (NCBI taxonomy): Eukaryota > Metazoa > Arthropoda > Insecta > Coleoptera > Coccinellidae > Cryptolaemus > Cryptolaemus montrouzieri. The sequence continues at coordinate 144,091,630 of JABFTP020000185.1, forward strand.
TGATGCCTGTTGCTTCCAGAAATTGCCTTTGGAGTATTGGGTGCGATGCACTAGGGTCTCTTCTTGCAATTTGGCACAAAAAGTGGTCTTGTTCTTCACAAGTGATCTTCCTACGACTTCTTCTAGGCCTATTTGCAAATATTGTAGCTCCACGTATCGGGCGTAGGTTTTTGAAATCACCCTGTTCGATACCCCCATTGTGGCCGCTATATCCTCCTGTGTCACCCTTTCTTCAACGAGAGCAATTATTCGACCCTCTGCACATCTGACAATCAAACGTAGGGCATTTTCAATTATGATAACCTAACCTAACCTACGTTTTCTTCTAGGCCTATTTTGCAGAGATTGTAGGTCCACGGATCAGCCGTAGGTTTTGAAATCACCCCTGAGATCCTCCATTGTGGCCGCACATCGAACAAACCATCGTAAGGCATTTTCAATTTTGATTATAGGCTATATATATATATATATATATATATATATATATATATATATATATATATATATATATATATATATATATATATATATATATATATATATATATATATAGTGTGTTTCTATGTTTCGATGACTTCACTGATTTTCCTTCTCTGTAGTCGTTTTGAATTGATGTAGTCGATTTTGTAGCCGATTTAGTTTGAATGCTGGAAGATTTCTGATTCTTGTCGTTTTTCTAAATTTTTATGTTCTTGGATCCTTCCATATGTCTGTTTATTATCCCGATTTTCCAGAAAATCAAAACCTGTACATGATAATTTGTTGACGCCTTAATTTTCTAAAGGTATTTGGTCTTTTAGTGTTCTCAAGTTGTTGTTGGTAGTATTGTGCGTTTTGTGGATCGGTTTGATGTTGTGGTTTTGAAGGATTCTTCCTATCTTGTCGGTTCCGTCTTTGTTGTATGGTAGAATGGCAAGACTTATCGGTTTCTTTTTTGTTGTGTATTTCTTCCGTTGGTTTTTTCTGTTGTGAATGACCTATAGTATTGTTTGCTTATTGTGTCCACATTTCTGGAGAAAATTGGTGGGTCGTTTAAGATCATCCTGGATGTTGTTAGGTAAGCAGAGACTTTTTGAACGATGCACAGTGTCTTGACAACCGAGTTCAGTTGTTCGGGATTGTGCTGTGATCGATTGGTGTGCGTCTGTTTTTTTATATACGTCGAAACACAGATTGCCACTGCAGATAATTTCTTCAGTGGAGAAGTTCTAGGATGTTATTATAAAAGTGGAGCCTTTGGCTAATATAGATGTTGTGTATTCATCGCGAATTGAAGTTTCTGATCTGTCGGCGCATAAGATTGTCGAACTCTTGCTTTAATTTTTCAGATATCAATTTGCTATCGATTCCTTTGTAGGATGTTTCGAACAAGTGTGGATTATATGGTTGAGTTAAAAGTGGAATTGTCGTAGATTTTCTTCGATTTTGCAGAGGTCCTTACGGGCATTTAATCGTACTTTCCAAAAGGAAAGAGAAGAGGAAGAAGAAGAGAAGGATAGGAGTGTTCCATTTCAATTTTTCGAGATGGGATGCGAGAGGGGGCGTTGGAACACATTCAATTTCGAGTCATATAAGCTTTCACAAAAAACTAGAGTTCACCTGTTTTTGCAATGTTTTCAAGATATTTCATTGAACTTCATGAATACTCACTGTGTAAGTAACCTTCGAACTAAGACGACTAAGATATAAAAATGATAAAAGGAAGACAACTTCCGCCAGGTCCGCTAGTTGAATGATGAATATATATTATTGGGAAAATATTCTAACCTATCAGAGATAACACAAATTCAAACTATAACAAGTATACGATATCAACCTACCAAGTTGTAGTCCAAGATTCCCTAAAAAGTCCTGGATCCAAACCATGCTGTATTAACTCTAAATGATTTGGAAACTTTGTCATGATTGTTTTTTAATATAAAGTACTAGAATATCGTATCCAATATGTTGAAGCTTTCGGATTAGAAAAGAAAGAAGTTTAACCATCATGATAATTAACAGGTAATGATAATTGAAGGCTGTGGATCCACCTTTCGACGTTTTAAGAAGGTATGATGACATTCTATATGAAATCATTAAAAAACCGCCGCATCTTATCACTCTAGATTATGTGAAATTGAATTGTTTCATCACTCTATTGAATTATTATGTAGTTTTTTATTGTTAAAATTATTGATTCAGTCTCTGAATCGAATATTCAAGAGTTTAAGGAATTCACAGTCCTCTTGATATCGAACAATAGGAATACCGTCAACTTGGATCTTTTCCAGATCAAAAGGCGTCTAATCGTTGTTCAAAGGAAAAACCTGCTCGTCTTACACTGATATTGAAGTTTTAAATCCTAGCGAAAAGGCATAAGACTTTGTCAGCCGTATGGCTTAATATTATCTTCAAAGGAGTTGTATTTGGTTCTACTAGATCCCACGAATTCAATTACAAATTCCTTATGGGTACTTTTCTTGCCAAATACTGAATTCGTATTTCAACTCGTCGCGTTAACTTCAGTTAGGAAAATAGTACAAAATGGAATTCAGTCGAAGGACATGTTTGAAACCAATATCTTTGAAGGAAGCCCTTGCGTTCAATTCAATGCGAACGAGAGATGAAATTTCAGTAATATTTTTTCTCCTGAGTTCTCGAAAACTTGTTTTTGGTAGTCAGTTTAACAGAGAAGTTGATCAAACTTCGTTGAATAATCTATGCCATAAAAGAGGCAATTCTCGCAACACTCCTTTCACCACAAAAAATAATAAGGTGTCATATAGAACCAAGTCGGTTATTTTAATAAGCATCAACGAAAGCTCCTATTCAATAACTTCGTCATAGATTATATATTATAATTATTGGTTATTACATAACGAAAATAAAAACATACGAATTTCTGTTGTGAGTCAGGTTACTCAGTTCTTAAAAATTCAGCATTTCCAAGACTGAATTACGTTTTCATGCGATTGTCAAGTAATTTAATTCAATATAGAAATAAAGATATATAATACGAATAATGAAAGGTCGTTGGTAACTATGTAGATAAAATATGTGTAGCGCCAAAAGATGTAATCTGAAAACAGCTGTTATATTTCTGAATGTTGGTCAAGAAGTGTTTAGAATCATTTCCAATCCCAGAAAGTCAAGGGCGTAGAGGAGCTGGTGTTGGGACGAATTTTGGCAATATTACTTTGCCAGTAGATTCACCATTTACTCCTTCTTCTTGTTGCACGGCATCTTTATGGGCAGCACTCAGACCGTTTGGCCAGTTGTACTTACCGTGTTGTATTATTTTGTTTTGTGTCTTGGAAAAACTTTTTGATGAAGCTGGCCCCCTGGATCATCCGTGTGCTAGGTGTTTCAGTACCCAAGGTGTTCAGTATGGTCACCTTATGAGCGAGATATTCGAAGAGTATGTGCTCCGTTGTTTCGTAATTTTCTAGGCAACCACAGCATTGTGTGCTTTCCGATAGTCTCATGACGTGTAGGTGTTTGTTGAGTTGATGTCCCGTCAATAGGCCAACTACCATCCCAACAGACTTTTATCGAGTTACAATAGTTCACATACTTGGGTTGCGGCCCCTTTATGAGCCTTAAAACATTTACAAATTACTATCATTCCCCTAATTGTCAACGATTTGTCCGCACAATAATCTATTGCCGGATCATCGTGGAATGCAGCTCGTATCAGAATCATATGAGCACTGCGTCTACGGAATTGCTCAATTTCATTATGACCTGGTCGCTGTTGTTGTGCTTGATGTGCACGAACCCGTTGCATTCTAAGCCTATCTACTTCATTGTCACTCACCGAAGTAAAGAAAGTTCTCGCGCACGTAGCGGTAATCGTCACTCACAAAGATAGAAGTATGCAATTTCTGTTGGAGATATCGATCAACATAGAGGATGGATCGATATATTAGTTGCTTCAAATTCAATTTGTGTCAAAATATCAAAACAAATGACTTGAGATTCATCAATTTTATCAACTGTAGCTAGCTAAAATTTTCTATTTTTTACCTCTTGAGAATAAATATGTAGTTAGAAAAATATAAAAATTCTTATTAGTTAGTCATTTTAAATTATTCTTTCAATTTGATTTCGTAACGAAGGGAATACATCAAAGGAAGAACAAAATAATCGTTTTTACTTAATTCTGATCATTCTCATATTTGTTCATCTTTCAAACCTTCTCTGGGCTTCCACAAATAATTCATGACCAAAATTAGCCAAATCGTTCCAGCTGTTCTCGAATGTTAGCGAGACTAAGGAACAGCAATCAATTTTATATATATTTATATATATATATATATATATATATATATATATATATATATATATATATATATATATATATATATATTATTATAATATTCTTATATATTATATTATATTATTATAATATTCTTTCCGAACAAATAAAAGGATGTAGAAAAAAAACACCTCGGTACTAAAGAGCAACTTTAATTTATTATGTTGCTTTGAATCAAGCTCAAACTAAGAAGAGAAATATTCATACAGCCTTCATTGATTGCCAAAAGGCTTTCGATAGTTCTCCTCATTCATGGCTTCAAGAAATTTTTGAAATTTATAAAATTGATAAGACACTTCGTATTTCTCCTGAATTTGTAATGAAAAATTGGAGAACCAATCTTCATGTAAATATTTCAAAACAATCGTTAACATCCGAAGTAATTCCAATCAAAAGAGGCATTTTTCAAGGTGATTCTTTAAGTGCTCTTTGGTTTTGTCTTTGCCTTAATCCATTATCTCATTAATTGGACGCTTCTAGTTTCGGCTTCAAAATAAAGAGTCTATCAACTGAATTCAAATTAAGTCACTTAATTTATTTAGATGGAATTAATTTATATGCCCGAACTAGATCTTATTTGAAAACTCTACTTGAGATAGCTTTAAACTATTCCAATGACATTCACATGAAATTTGGGCTTCAAAACGTAAAAATCTTTCTATTAAAAGAGAAAGATCACCTCTGATGTCATGAAGATTTCCAATATCGAAATCGAGTCAATGCATCAAAGAGACATATAAATATCTTGAATTTGTTCAAGAGAAGACAATTAACCATAGCAGTACTAAAGAAAATATATATAATATATATATATATATATATATATATATATATATATATATATATATATATATATATATATATATATATATATATATATATATATATATATATATATATATATATATATAAACATATATAAGTTCATATTACAACAGACTTAGAATTATCATCAAGAGTCATTTAACTAGTGAAAACTTTTTCAGAGCTATCAACTCCTATGCAGTTCCTATTCTTGCATCTCCTTTTGAAATTACTGAATGGTCTTAAACTGATCTGAATGAATTACAATGTCAAACGAAGAAAATGCTTTGTAAATATCATGAACACCACCCAAAGTAAGCTAATCAAAGAGTTACAGTACCTAGACATTTTGGAGGTCGAGGATTAACTGATTTGAACAATCTTCATAGAGAACAGATTTTTCATCTACGTTCCCATTTTCATGATAAACAGAAAACGTCTAAATTACATGATATTGTTGTTGCTTCAGATTATAGTCTTACACCTCTGAACTTGACAATGCAAAAGGTAGATTTTGATATATTTGATAATAATTCTAAAAGAGAAAGTTGAATGCAGAAGAAATTACACAGAAAGCACCCTAAATCATCATCATTCTTATGGATAAACAGAATCGAAATATATAATTAATATTGCTATACCCGACACACATAATATACAAAATAAATATGGATAAATGAAAAGATATTTATACTACCGATTATTATTTCTACAAGAGGTGTCATTCCTAGGAATCTTCAAAATATTGAGATTATAGGTCTGAAGAAAAATTTATTAGAAAAGTCACCAAATCTGGTAATATTCTTCGTTAATTTCTTTCCGAAAAAAAGGTAGAGTCATAGGTTTTTTCTTTAGTTTATACTTCTCAGAATCTCATTTCATATTTTATTCATTGGTATATATAAATGTAATATAATTAGCTGACAATTTTACCATCTTTATATTCAAAGCAGTATTATATTGGATCGTTCATCACCTCACACCAAGAAAACTATTAATGACTAAGGTCCGTACACTGGATTTTTCCGGGGACACTACTCGTTGGTACATTAATGTCACTATCTGATGATGCTATAGTTTGTATATATTCTGGTAGAGTGATATATTCTCATAACATTTAACGTTATTCTAATATATAATTATTCCAGGATATGTTTTGATTCTAATCATTGTCTGGCAATGGTATTAATTACCGGGTGGTGGATTTATAATTTTTCATGAAATCAGTTTGATTAAGCCCTTTTTATGTATATATATATATATATATATATATATATATATATATATATATATATATATATATATATATATATATATATATATATATATATATATATATATATATACACTTACGATATGAGTTTGAAATTTCTTACATATATCTTAAATAGTTTCCGAAATATTCGACATTTTCTGAAAATTGAGGACTTTTAGAAGAAAACAATTGAGTAAATGTTGTTGCTCTGCTTGAACATATGACATATTTTATTGATCTATGTAACGCAGGGTGTTCGAAAACGATTTTAAAAGTTGGGGCTCAGTACACTCTTTGTATCAAATTGCATACCCTCTAACTGAAATAAATTTTTTTGAAAGTCTTCAAATTTCAGAAAATGTCAAATATTTCGGAAATTATTTGAGATACGTATGAAGGATTTCGTATAAACTTACCTCAGAACAATAAGTATTTGAGAGAGCAATCGTTTTTATGAGAGTTTTTGAACAGTTAACTAGAAGCTTCATAGAGCTCTGAAAAGAGCAATCACAAGAAGGAAGTTGCCGTTTGAAAATAAAAAGTCATGGGGGCTGGGGGTTAGGAGTTGAAAGAGAACCCCTCATCCCAAACCATTTTTTTCGTATAGACGATGTGAGAATTTCATTCAATGAATTAAATAATCAGTTTAGACGAGCAGAGCGTCACTATCGATTGAAATAAATCTAAAATAAAACTGCTACTAAATAATCCATTATTCTAGTCTAAAAGAAACGTCAAATAACTTTCCTCAGCTATGATGGAATACCGAAGGAGGTACATTTCTCGAACAAAAAAGAAAGCCATTAAAGAACAAAATCAATAACGGAAACAAAAACAACTTTATTACATTTATGTCTGAAAGCAGTTCCAAGTGAATTTTCCTCGTCCACTACCGCACTAGATATTAAATAACTCGATTCCTCGAATGACTGAACTCCATTCTGACCGGAAGAGCCGACATATTCACTTACTTCATAAAATAAACTTACCCCTGAATTATCATCAGTGCCACGCTGAAGACGAACAAAGAATAATGGCGAATTGAATAATATCCAGAATAATGGATTTTTTTGATTCTTCAATTCATTTTATGAATCAGTTTGGTTAACCTAATTGAGTTTGAAGATTTGTTGACGGAATTAATTTTGTACGCGAAAGTTGTGAGGTAGATTTTGGAACACCTTTTTGCGATTTGAAAATCGTTTGGAATCAGGTATTCTTGTCGGTTCGTCGATTAGACGTGTTAGATTATGGCTGATTGCGACAGTTTCAGCCTGTTCTTCCGCTTCATTGGAGTGGCGAACCCAGTTGGTGTTGTGAACGTTGAAGTCTCCCAGTACAATGATCTTAGCTACCGGATGATGTGTCTGAACCCAATCCATCTTATCACCTAGATACTGAAACATTCTAGGGAAATGCATATCATATGGTGAGCGATATAGACAGCATAAGAACATATTTTAAACCTAGCAAGGTCGAAAGCGTCGTCCTCTTTCTGGCATTCAACATCCGATCTGGCGAAAACGCAGAGGCCCCTTTTAAACCTAAATCTCGTATGTAACTCATAACCATTGAAACGTAAATACGTTTGACTTATTTGGGTTTCGTTTAGAGCCAGCACATGGGGTTGTGCGTTTTGCAGATGATGGTGAACTGCATCGACATTCACGTTGTTGTACCCCAGTCCTCTGATATTGCAGAACTCTATCAAGAGTTCGCTTTCTTTTCTGGAATGTGAATGAATTAGTCAACTCGCCGGAGGAATGCTTGACTCACCCGCATCATGAACCACTTCGAGGTATTCCTCCCGGAGATCCGAATGAGAGACTATTTTAACTCCGAATGATTTTGTCCCAGAAGAGCTCATCATGCTTCGTTGTCAACCCTTTCCACCCTGGAAACCGGACCATCTGCCAGATCTCGAAACTTAGACACACAAGTGATCAATTCATGGAACCTATAGCTGGATGTGGGGTATCACACCGGGCTACAGGGGTGAGACCGCCTGCCACCAATCCTGAAAAGGATTGTGACTGGGGACGAGACTTGGTGTTTTCAGTATGACACCGAAACAAAGCGGCAAAGCGCTGAATGGAGAGCGTTGGATGAAGAAAACCCCAAATAAGGTCGCTCGTAGAAGTCGAAAGTGTAGGTTATGCTAATTTGTTTTTACTATTTCGAAAGAGTCATTCACGAAGAATTTGTTCCACGCTACCAGACAGTCACAAGAGTCTTTTATATGGGTGCCATGAAGCGATTGCTTGCAAAAATTCGTTGTTTTAGGCTAGAATATCCAGAACACGACAGTTGGACTCATTTGCACGGTAACGCTCCTTTACATCGTTCAAGAGTTGTAACTGAATTTTTGATCAAAAATCACCTTATTACCGTGCAAAATTCACCCTATTCACCTGATCTGTTATTCAAGCTGCATTTGACGATGAAAGCAGAACAACACGATTCGATTGCGGCCATTGAAAGTGTGATTGAAGCGCTAACGACCATTCCGAAAATGGATATTGAGAGGTCGTTTGACAAACCGTTGGCGCGTGCAAGTTTGTGTATCAATGCAGAAGGCGGATACATTACATAAAAGAAAATTTGTATCAAAATAACTACTGATGGTTTCTATTTTCAAAGAGTTTGATTACTTTGGAATGAAAGATGTGTATGTATAATTCAGATAGACGTGCACATCAGTGGAATTAGTATCCTTTGCGTTATATGGTTTTATTTGAGAATTCCTTGGTTAACCCAGCGTTTGTGTGGTGGGGTTGAAATCACCCAGAGTGTTATTCATTTGCGCATCACAAAAACACGAAGACTGTCAGCGCCCCCTCCTCTTCAGTACCTTCAAATATTGAATTGAATATTTCTGTACCAGTTGCCTCTCAGCTCTAAGTTAATTAATAGATTTGTATTTGAGTGCGAAGTTCGACTTGGTTAATTTCACCCCACAACACCACTGACATTATCGATTGTAGACATTTTTGGTGATAATCACCCCACCACACTATTATTTTTTCTTCAAGTCATACAGGTATGTTTTATAATATGGGGTTAGTTTTTAGGTGATATTAATTTTTTTGTTGGCTATTTAGAGAAGTGAGTTCCGAAGAACAAAGGAAGTTCCTCGCCTTATATCATGGTCTGGAAAATGATGAAGACTTTGGCGATTCAAGCGATTCTGAAAATGAAGATATAGTTCGAGAAAGTGCACATGATTCTGAATCAGAACAGGAAGATGATTCGGAACAAGGTGATGAAGACGGAGACGTTCAATCAGAAGATTAACAAGATGATAATCAAACAATATCATCTAATACAACGTCAAATTGTTTCATCGGAAGAGATAAGAAAACCATGTGGTCAGAAATTTGTCCCAACCGAGTAGCACGAACCAGATTTTTTTTTGATGAGGTAATTATTACTAGTATTATAAGATATACTAATCAGCGCCTGGCTGCTATTCGGGATCTTTATGATGATCAGCACAAATATGTGGTCAAACAAGTGAATGCTGCCGAACTTCGTGCTTTTTTGGGTCTCCTTTTCTTATCTGAGGTGTACAAAACGAATCGTTTGAATCTAGAGGACTTATGGAGAATGGTTTGGGTATTGATATATTCAGAAGAGTTATGTCTCTGCAAAAATTTTAATAACTATCCAGATGCTTGCGATTTGATAAATCTGAAAACAGACAAATTAGGCTACAAACCGATAAATTCACCCACATTAGAGCATTGTTCACTAAGTTTGTTGAAAACTGTCAAGGGCACATTCTCCTAGCGAGTACGTCACCATAGATGAATAGCTGCTTGCATTTAGTGGTCGATGTCCTTTTCGAGTAAATATGCCAAATGAACTTTCAAAGTACGGATTGAAAATATTCGCTTAAGTTGATGCAAAATCATATTACGTGGTTAATATGGAACCATATGCGGGTCAACAACAAGATGGCCCATTCAAAGCATCCTATTCACCGTTCGATGTTGTTGACAGATTAGTGGCACCCATCAGTCAAACTAAACCGAAATGTGACTTTCGACAACTGGTTTATCAGATCTCCGCTGACGACCTATCTGTTGAAAAATCACACAAACTTACTTCCGTTGGCACCATGAGAAAAAATAAAACTGAGCTTCCACCTGCGTTGGTAGATACTAGAAATCGGAAAGTCTTTTCTACTAAATTTGGTTTTCAAAAGGACATTACCATATTATCATATATACCGAAGAAAAAAAGTAGTACTGGTTGCCTCCACGTTTCACCACGACGATAAAATAGCTGAAAGAACTGGAGAAGCGAACTAACCGGAGATAATAAATTTTTATAATTTCACCAAATGCGGAGTAGATGTGGTCGACGAACTATGCGGAAATTATGACGTATCACGTAACAGTAGAAGATGGCCACAAACCATTCTTTTTTCAATGATGAACGTCGGGGCTATCAATTCTAGAATGATATATCAAAGCAACACTAAGAGAAGAAAATTTCTTATAGATTTGGGCTTGCAGCTTGTGCAAAAGCATCTTCTGTCTAGTAAAGATAATGGAAGGTTCCCTAAGCAATTGAAAAATTCAATCAAATCTTCATTGAATGGGAACGAATTAGAACCGAATGAAACAGAGCCAAAACGCCAGAAAACTATTGGAAGATGTGGAATGTGCCCCAGCGGTAAAGATAGGAACTGCCAAAAGAAGTGTGCCAAATGTGAAGTTTGTTTGACTCTGGAGCATGGTCTTATTCCATGTCAAAATTGCTATCAATGGAGCACACTGTAAAATTTTCTTGTTTCAATATTTCCAGTTCAAATTTTTCTCTTTGATTGAATCATATATTTTTGTTCATTTATTTGATATTCAGATTCTACTGAATGAATACGTTTTTTTTATATTCTGAACCGAAGAAATTTATGTTTTTTTATCATTGAAATTATATCTTAAAAATTTTTTTTTCTATTATATTCTGTAAGTGGGTGAATCAAATGCACTTCTTCTTCTGAAAGAATATGGTGTCTGTTAACGCAGTCAATTATCAAATTCCCGAAACTAATTGTGAAAATATTTTTTTCACGCGAAAAACCAAATGGGTGAATCTCACCCCACAACGCCAAACATGTAACATAAGTTTACCACACCAACGCCGGGTTAACATGAATTATATTTAAAGATTTATTGAGTATTTAATTTGACTTATATGCGATTTTTTAACTATGAAAGTAGTGAAAACGTTAAATACGCAGTTTTAAATCAATCCTTAACGAATTGTGAGAACAGAAATGATGTGATTTTATGTTTGAGAATTGATTTTCAGAAAATAACTTACTTGAAAGAAGCGAGAACAAACTATTCATATTCCTACAGAAACCCAGGCGATTTTCAATGTCTAAATTCACTGGTTCCTATATAACGATTCATTTTGAGGTATAGTGAGGTAGCTTCTTTCCAAATTCTCTGTGATAGATTGACTTTACTCAAGAAAGCTCGAAAATTATTGAAGGCAAATATTTCCTGATGAAAATACCCGAGCAACCGTTTGCCCTAATGTATGCATCAACTTGAAATCTTGATGCTATCAAGATTCCATCCTATGATCTATGGATGGAACGTGCTTCCTTTGTCGGTAATCAGATATTGTAACATAAACCCTGATGAACCTGATGGATGAAGTATCATAACATTGAACGTGCCCTATGCTCTGAATTGCTCTGTATCCGAGAAATGCCACCGATTGTTATATATTCTTATAAATTCTGTCAAAAAGTACCCTAAACTGGTCAATGAAACAAAATATTTATTATTCATCCAAATTAATTTTATCGTCCTCAAAGTCGGTAATGGGAGTCACTTAAGCAAGAAACTATATGAAACACAAAATATTTGTATAAACTTTATGAAAATCAACACTTACGATAGCATTATCATAAAACTATCCGTCTCAATTAGTTTCATTACCTTTAGAATGATGAATTACTAGCAATTAAACTTTTTTAAAAGTTCCGCACATGAGGATAATTATAGTCACTATGCGGACAATGGTATTCAGACCACCCCCTAAGAATTATCACACACATATTGACGTGGTGAATCCCACCCAGTGCAGTCTTGGTGTGCCGACAATCCGCAACAGGTGCACCTGTACCATGGTTCGTTATTGCAATCAAATTCACCGCATACGAAGCATTTATTTAAATCATCGTCTTCGTCTTCATCGCAAATTTTGGTAGGACTGATGTCTGATTGCGAAAAGCTGTTCGACTCCTGCAGCGCGCGCCTTTTGGCCTTATTTGCCACTTGTTTTTTCTGTTTTCCTTTAACTTTCCGTGCTGCGTTTTTGCCTTTTGATGGTTTAGAAGTTTTTACAGTTTTTGCTGCTTTTGTTGCTTTCTTATTCTCTTTTTTTATGAGACTATCTTTAACGGGCGTTGATGTTAAAATCTTCGCGTGTTGCTTTATTTGTCCTTTTTTTACGGGTCTTTCACGAGTTGTTTAGGTCGGAAATGGAAGCGGATTTGCGATGTTTGATTGTATAGTTCCGGACGAGGTGGATGGCGTTACATTCATTACTGTGGGTGATCTAAGCAGCCTTGTATCTATTGTAGCAGATGATGTTAATGGCCCTGGAATGATTGCATCAGATGATGTAGCTGTTACTGGATTAACTGAAGTAGATGCAGGTGTAACCATGGAGGAATCTCCAACTATAACAGCAGGTTGAGCTAACACTTCAGCTGCGGTAAAATCTTCTTCAGTGAACTGGTCGGGGTTATATGAGACAATTCCTGCCCCTCGGAATCCTGATTCCCCTCTGTTGATAGAAGCCATAGTTGAATATGCTCTGTTTAATATTGCAACTACGTCATATGGAGTTATTTTTTCTGCTAGACGATTCTTCAAAAACAAATCACATTCTTTTTTGTAGGTAGCTTTAAGCAGCCCAAAAAATGTGAGATCCAAGGACTGCATCCTGAATGTGATTTTGTTTGCAGAAATCATAAGCCATTAAAGACGTGTGACTGGTTTAATTATCAAGAATCAATAAAATTGGCACCTGTGAGAATGGTTTGGCATGATTAGCGAAGTGTTGCAGCCACTAAAAGAATAGATTCTCGTTAATTCATCCATTACCTGAGCATTTGTATATAGCTCCTGCTGGACCATCTTTTTCGAGATGCGGAGTCATCCCCTTTCTAGGGAAGATGAACATAGGAGGAACAAAACCGCAAGCAGCATTCATGGCATATAATTGTGTGATATTTTTTCCTCTTTCCCAACTTGTTATGGAACTGATCCTTTTCATGCCATTGGGAGCTAATATCTTTCCAGGATTTTAATCTGTAGAAATACCTGTTTAGTCGCAGTTATAGATATTTTTTGGGGTGAACTTATGTTTGTCCATTAGATCTCCCAATAGTTTATAGAAAAGTTCGACTTTTTCCTCACTAAAGGCAGTTATTCTGTTGATACTTGTGCCTTCTGGTTTACGGATAGATATGTTATTTCTTTTCAGGAATCCTTCTAGCCAATCACGTCCAGCCATTTGGGTACTCTGGTCAAATGTGTGTTGGATTTGAAGATCTTCTGCATATCGGTAGTAAAAAAAAAGAAAACGGCAATGTGAACTCCGATGTATATGGAAAACCAACACACACCAACCGATACCTAAATGGAAACTCACATCACCATCCAGCTTAACTTGATTCAGTTATAAAGACACTCGTTCACCGATCAAAAGGTATATGCTCACCGAACAACATTATCAAAGAACTGACGAAGCTCGAGGATATCCTCCTAAAAAATGGACACAAGAGAAGAGCACAAAGCCATCGAGTACGAGAAACCTCTCCACAAAGAAACAGAAGAGGATACAAAACCGAGAGAATTAGCCTTCCTGCCATTCATGGTGGAACTGATGTTTGGTAGGATCGTCCGAAACACATCATAAAATCGATTTACAAACCTCACAACACGGTACGTAAAAATATTAGAACACCAAAGGACCGGATACCACTTGAAAACCAAGGAGTCTACAAAATTCCATGTAGAGACTGTGGGCTCGTCCATATTGGGGAAACAAACAGAAGAATGAAGGTTCGGAGTCAAGAATCTGCTATTTTCCAACACTCTCTAAAAACGGGCCATAAACTCGACTACGATCACACGACACAACTAGACAACATAGAACAACTCCGAAAGATAAAAATCAGAGAAGCCATCGAGAAAGAGAAACATAAGACAATGAACAAAAAAATGAGGCTCTGAGATTACCTACTATAGTGGAAAACTATAGTGAAGCCCATAACAGCACACACGAGACAACTAAGCGCAAACAGAGAAACAACTAGGATGGAATCAAATACGCCCACTGGTCAGGTCACCGACCAATAGTAACGCAGCGCCGCCACTAGGCTACTATATATATATATATATATATATATATATATATATATATATATATATATATATATATATATATATATATATATATATATATATATATATATATATATATATATATATATATATATATAAATAATAATAATAATAATAATAAATAAATATATATATATATATATATATATATATATATATATATATATATATATATATATATATATATATATATATATATATATATATATATATATATATAATATATAAAAAAATGAATAATAATAATAATAATAAATATATATATATATATATATATATATATATATATATATATATATATATATATATATATATATATATATATATATATATATATATATACATATACACTTTGGAGAAGATTCACACTTTGATTTACTGTGGAGCAGTAGCGGTTCTTCGACTTCACAAACAACAAATCTCAACAACTCTGATTCAAGCTGAGCCAAAAAGCGTCAGAAAACCACCATGGCAAAAACGACTGGAGAAGGATGTTGATAATATTAGAGCAGAAATCGGTCGCCTCACAGAATTCCTGAGAAAAAGAAAACACTCAAGGCGCTTGAAATCACATATACGCAAAATTTATAGGAAAATTGGTACGAACACAAAACACCCTGATCACAAACAACACATCGACGTTTATATGGACACTTTGAAACAGAAACTCCAAGCAAAAGCAAAGAGGCTTTCAAGATACGTCAAGTGTACTGAAAGGAAACACCAAAACCAAAGGTTTCTCCAAAACTGCGACCAACAATAACAGAGAGTACCCGACGCACAGTGCTTGACCGACTATTGGTCATCACTATGGTCGCACCCCAAAGAACACAATAGAGATGCGGAATGGATCACGAATGAAAAAGAACGCCTCGATATCAGACATATGGACTTCGATGGAATAACGGAGGAAGAAATCACAATAGTAGTTCGAGCGACCAACAACTGGAAGGCCACAGGTATAGATAATATCCACAACTACTGGTACAAGAAGTTTAATAAGCTCCATGGAGCCCTAGCGAAACAGCTCACGTATGTTCTTCAACATCCCAAGAAAACACCCACTTTCCTAACGCAAGGCTCAACATATATGCTACCTAAGAGCGATAGAACACAGGATCCGTCCCAATATAGGCAAATCACTTGCCTGCCAACACTTTACAAAATACTCACCTCATGCATATCTAATCGAATATACCAACACCTTGACGACAACAATATATTAGCAGAGGAGCAGAAAGGATGCAGAAGGAAACACCACGGGTGCAAGGAACAACTCATCATCGATTCTGTGATAATGAAACAGGCACACGTAGGGCATCGGAATGTTCATTCGGCTTTTCTCGATTATCTGAAGGCATTCGATAGTACCGCCCATTCTTGGCTTGTTGAAGTATTGCAGATATACAAAATTCACCCAGCCCTGGTAGAGTTTTTGAAGACAACAATGACACACTGGCGCACGTCTCTGCAGGTCAACATGAACAATACATCAATTAAAAACGACGAGATACCCATACGTCGTGGAAATTTTCAAGGAGACTCTTTGAGTCCACTATGGTTCTGTTTCGCTATGAACCCATTGTCCTCAATGCTCAATAGAACAGGATACGGATGTAGGATAAGAGCAGAAAGGAATTATCATACAATCTCCCACCTGCTGTATATGGATGATGTCAAATTATATGCTTCGAAGAAGGAGCAATTGGATGATTTGCTGAAAACTGTCAGTGAGTTCTCGGCAGATGTTTATAAGAAATTCGGGATTGAAAATGTAAGACCCTGAACATTCAAAGAGGAAAGTCATAGATGGTGAAACACAACTTCCAAACGGTGATATAATACAGTGCATGAGAGATGGCGAAACATACAAATATCTGGGATATCAACAAGCCAGATTGCTAGACCAAAAACAATCTAAGGAGAATATTCGTTCAGAATACAGTCAGCGTTTGAAGTCTGTGCTGAAATCGACGTTGAACTCGGGGAATCTAGTCAGATGGACTAAGACGGAACTGGATGATATTCAAAGGCAGACCCGAACGGTGCTGACAAAGTACAACAATCATCATCCAAAATCGTCTGTGATACGAACAACTTTGAAGCGGAAAGAAGGAGGACGCGGAATCTACCGTTCCTATCAGATACTGAAAAACAAGAGCAATGGTCAAGAAAGGAATTACATGGACGACATCACCCTGAGATTTATCAACCACACATCGATAAAGAAGCCTCCAACAAATGGTTGATGAAAGGAGAATTATTCGCAGAAACAGAGGGGTTCCTTATGGCCATTCAAGACCAAGTGATCGCTACAAACAATTACAAAAAATTTATAATGAAGGACGGAACATTACAAACAGATAAGTGCAGAAAATGCCATATAAGATCGGAGACTATACAGCATATTACGTCCGGATGCGAACAACTGGCCAATTTGGAGTATCTTCACAGGCATAATCAAGTGTGCAACATTATCCACCAGAAACTTGCACACAAGTACGAACTTCTGAACACCTTCCAGCCATATTACAAGTATTAGCCGGCGCCCGTATTAGAAAATGACTCTATCAGATTATACTACGATAGGCCTGTTATCACTGACAGAATTGTGACGAATAATAGGCCGGACATAGTGGTGTATGATAAGAGAACCAGAACAGCAATGCTGGTGGATGTCGCCATACCGAATAATAACAACGTGCTGAATAAGTTCCAGGAGAAAAAGTTCAAATACACTGACATTGCCATTGAGATCAAGCAGATGTGGCACCTCGAGAAAATAGATATTGTTCCTGTCATCGTATCCTCGACTGGGTTAATACCCAAAACTTTGCATGATAGTCTTAAGAAATTAGAATTGCATAAGAATACCTATATAGAAATGCAAAAAGCTGTAATTCTTAATACATGTAGGATAGTTAGGAAATTTATGTCAAGTATATTGTAATCGAGCCTATTCCCTTTGATTGCTAAATCTTGCTTGCTTCATTGGAAAGCCAAAGGACTAAGTTTTTCAGAATATGTATCAAAATTTCACGTCTGGGAAATCCAATATGGCTGACTCATTCGAAGTTGAGCAATATTCCGAGATCGCTGGAAGCTTTTTTTCCACTAAAATATTCAAATGGAGCATTCAGTCGATAAATCAGTATTTCCTGGACAATTTGACATATTGATCTTGAAAATATTTCAAGAATTGGTGAAAAATTAGCTTGAAGAATTTTTTTCATTCTGAATTTCAGCTGAAATCGAAATATAGTTTTCATCCCATGGCGTTGGCACTTCTGAAGTTGTTGTGTTCTTCATGGATGTTCTTGGAAGACAAAGATCCATTTTTTACTAAAACCGACATAAAATTTGATTTCCGTTCGAATTCAAAATGGCCGACTTCCTCAAATATCAACAATTTTCCCCGTGCATTGAAAAAGTTTTCGCGGTTGTAATGAATCACCTACGTAATTCAATTACTAGATTGAACCTTTCCCATCATTTATATAATCTCCAAAATATTCTGTTGTCAATATGTAAAGATCCGTTGAACTATCGGAAATATATTTTGGACTTCTTGTATAAATATTCGCGCTCAATTTTCCCCAAAATCAAACATCTTTTCTTGTGAACTTTGATCGCGATACGTACATGGCTGTGAAAAAGTTAAATTGAAAAATATATAAAACAAGTACATAGAAGGCTGCTGTAGCGAGCGTGCTGTGTTTACAAATGGCGGACCCGAAGACATAAGAGCATTAACGGAGGCGTCAGAATGCTTACACTCCCCGTCATCCGTCTTCTGGCTACGTTATTCTCCCAAAACATCCCTAACTCCATCCCCTTGATGCTCGACAATTTGTGACTGATAGGGGCAAATTTGTATTGTGTACCAATGCCAGTTTTCAGTTTTACTGTTCGGAAGATTGTACAAAAAGTGACAGATATGAATTCTAGAACGACAACTCAGCAACTTTTATTTCTCTAATTTTAATTCCTTTTTCTTAGCCGCCAGAGTACTAATGAATTTAGTTTCGGGTTAGATTCGAGTATTCAATTCATCTCAATCTATTATATTGACAGGATTTTTCTTCTCTCACTTTCTTCAACTCTTTCAGAATAATATCGAAATTAGTGCAACTTTTTCTATTAATTTCAATTATAAATAACAATCATTAACTAACAAACTTCAAAACAATAATTTTAATTATTATCATGTTGTTCTATTCATGCAAATCAATCTTTTCTTCAAATCGCTCTAAATGTATATGTCAGAATTTTTGATTTTGGCAATTTCAATCATTTCGAGAGAAATATGTCAAAATGTCGTAGGATGAGATGAACAACAAAAATAAGCAAATAAATACAGTATGTCCCATTTGAAAATCGAAAGGTGGTATCGTTTATGACATAACCGGAAACGAAATTTCAATTATATTAATGTTATCTTGTTGTCTTCCATCTGATTCCTAAATTTCATCAAAATATTTCAAATAGAAAAAAAGTTACAGGGCCCTAGTTTCAGTTACACCAGGTATATGTAAACACATCGGCCTGGTATTGTGAATGTATGTGCTGAACTGATGATATCGAACAAAAACTGCAGTCTATTGCTCATATTCGTTACAACCAAGCAGATTATACTACTGTGTGGCCCGATATTTATGGAGAGTGTGACAGGGGATATTCAACATTTTACGGAAGGTTGAATATTGTTTCCTGAATGAAAGTGTTCATAAGTATGCATGTTATCATTGTTTAGATATGCCTAACTATATTTTATCACCTCAGGATTTTCCTCCTTTCCTGCTTAATCATTACCAACTTTCAAGAATACCGTCAAAAATAAGGTTGAAATTCATCATTAAACCGAATGGGAAATGCGCATATCGATATGGCTTGTTAACATACACATCAATTAGGTTAAGTAAAGTTCAGTACTGAATATAAATCATAAATGCCTTCATTGCTCCGCCTGGGTTGTCAACAATGGGTGGATTGAGTAGCCCAAAGTCGACTTCACTGCCGGTCCCAAGCCCGGATAAAGGAGGAGGGTTGAAGGGCAAGGTTAGCACCCTACCATTCTATAAAAAAAAAACTAAAATTGCTCCAAGAACTGTTACAACAGCCTCGGATGACGGACGGATTAACGATAACAACATGGCAAGAAAACGGTATCAAAAAGAGAAAAACGTCATGCGACTAGCATGCTGGAACTACATCGTGGAACACAAAAGTCCAGGAAGTAATATTGGAAATAGAGAAACACAAAATAGACGTATGTACAATTGCAGAGACAAAGAAAAAGGGCAAAGGCAGCATGAGATACCGAAATTACACACTATTCTTCAGTGGAGTAGACAAGGACCTAAGAGCTCAAGCGAGTGTTGGTATACTAATGCATAGGAAATTTGAAAACGCAGTCAAAGAGGTAAACTACATCAATCAAAATGTACTCCACCTATCCATGAAGCTAGCGGAAAAAAGAACCCATGTTATCAGCATTTACACGCCAGATATGAGTAAACCAAATAATGAAAGGGAAGAATTTTTCGAAACACTTCAAGACACACGAGACAGAATACCACAAACAGAAAACATATTTATAATGGGAGATTTTAACTCGAGAATAGGGAATACTCCCCTCCCGGAAATTATGCAGAAGTTTAATGCAGCGGCGACAAACGAAAATGGAGACATACTTCTCGAGATATGTGCACATAATGAACTCCGAATAAAAAACACGTACTTTGACCACAAAGAACAACACAAATACACATTCACCAACACAAGAGGACAAAACTCTATGATTGACTTTGTGATTACCAATAGGGAAATTCACCCACGAGAAATACTTGACGTGCGGACAATGACATCAGCGAATGTTGGAACACAGCATGGAATGGTTATCTGCAAGTACCGCCTGTCATATAGAATAGAGAAAAAAAACCGCCTAACTACATCACTAAATTCAACATTCAATCTCTACAAAACGAAAGTACTAAGAATCTATACCAAACACGACTCGAGGAAAAGATCAACCTTAACCCTATAATAGAGACAGACAACATAAACGCCGCATGGAATAAAGTGAAAAACAACATAATTAACATCGCAAAAGAAGCCATTGGGGAACGAAGAATCAATATAAACAGTCATAGAAAAGATAAACCATGGTTCACACAGGAAATCAAAGATTTAGCAAAAGAAAAGAAGAACGCATATATCAGATATGTCAATCACAGAACACCAGAAGAGTACCAAAGGTATAAAACAGGAAGAAATAGAAATACGAACAAAATTGAAGATTTAAAAAACACATATTGGAAAAGATTTACAAATGACATGGAAAACGACTTACGAGGAGCACAGGAAAAGGTATGGAACATGCTGAGAAACAGGAAAAAACCAATCACCGAAGAACTGCAGATCAATGTAATAAAACCAGAAGAGTGGGTGAAATATTTCCAGAACTTATACCTGGGAGATAACGATAACGGTAACAATGAGGAACGAGAAATCGAACAACAAAATACACTCTACGAAGAAACATAAAATGACATTATCAGCCTAGAAAAGGTACAACAAGTAATCCGTAAATTAAAAAATAGAAAATCACCCGGTTCGGACAACATAAATAACGAACTAATTAAATATGGGGGAGCAGAAATAACAAAAGAAAAATCAAAACTATTCCAAAAAATTGAAAACAACAAGGAGATACCAGAAGAATGGAGAGAGAGCATAACAATACCCATATACAAAAAAGACGTAAAGACAAACCCAGCAAATTATAGAGGCATCACACTCCTTAACTCTGCATCGAAACTACTCACTAAAATTCTATCGCAAAAGATTTATGACAAAGTAGGTGTGTCTGAAGAACAACAGGGATTCCGACCAAATAGATCAACAACGGACGCAATTTTTATATTGCGGCAACTGGTGGAGAAGTCCATAGAGTTTGACAAACCGATGTTTATATGTTTTATAGATTTGGAAAAGGTATTTGACAGAATTCGAATGAACGATGTGATCACTATCCTTAGAAATAAAAACTTAAGCAATAAATACATAAACATAATCAAAGAACTGAATAACTTTAATAAGACGAAAGTAAAAACTACACAGGGACTTACAAGCGAGATCAAAATTAACGCAGTCATTAGACAAGGTGACAGCCTCAGCCCATGTCTATTTAATTCAATCATGGATGAAATAACAGCTGGTGTTAACCAAATGAACCAAGGCTATAGGATCGGTAACAAAACTATGAGAATACTGTGCTACTCAGATGA
The DNA here is from genome assembly GCA_013387265.2 of Cryptolaemus montrouzieri. Classification (NCBI taxonomy): domain Eukaryota; kingdom Metazoa; phylum Arthropoda; class Insecta; order Coleoptera; family Coccinellidae; genus Cryptolaemus; species Cryptolaemus montrouzieri. The sequence goes on from JABFTP020000185.1 coordinate 144,113,713, forward strand.
TGCTTTACTAATAGCCGAGAATGAGGATGACTTACAACGCCTACTACAAAAGTTCAAAGTAACAGCAAAAAAATGTAACATGGTAATACCAACACAGAAAACCCAATCGATGATAATAGCGAAAGATCCAATTAGATGCAAACTAGTAGTGAACGACCATATAATAGAGCAAGTTTCACACTTTAAATACCTAGAAGTAGAAGTATCGAGCGAAAGGCAACTATTACAAGAAGCAAAACAGCAGACAATGAAAGCATCGAGAATATCTGGCTTCCTGAGAGATGTAATCTGGCGGAATTAGTACATAAGCACAGAAAGCAAAGTCCGAATCTATAAAACCTGTGTGAGACCCGTGATGACATATACGGTTCAGACAAGAGCTGAGACAACAAAAACAAAACAACTAAGCAGGACAACAGAGATGAGAACACTAAGAGCTATAAGAGGTATTACACGCAGAGATAGAATAAGGAATGAGGATACGATAAGGGAGCTAAGTGTCCAGGATGTGGTGAGGTGGACAAGAGCACGTCGACGCCTATGGAGAGATCACGTAGACAGAATGGGCCAAGTGGGCAAAAACACAAAAACCCAACACTAGAAGACTAGAAGAAGGAAGGCCGAAAAAGCGATGGCATGAGTGCTGGAGCTCCGGTTCGCAGCAGGGGCTGTAACAGAAAAACAGGACATCGTCCTATTTAAAGAAGAAGAAGAAGAACAAGAAGAAATGCCTTCATCATATTTTTCTAACTATTGAGTTGATATATTTTTGATTTTTAACGAATGCCGAAGAAATTGACGCGAGGCAGAGCCATCACATCGAAAACCATACCATTTGTTCACAAATTAGAATGGACGACCTTGAAAAATGAAACATGTACATCATCTGGAAGAAATCAGAAAGTAGAATATGAAAAGTAGGTCACTGGCGTATGTTGGTTTTCCCTTCATATTTCAGTGTTCATTGAATAATCAATTCACACAAATATCATCCCTTCAGTCAACGCCTTGAGTCTCAATGTACATTATGCTTTGTACAACTCATGAATTATCGGGTTCCATTTGTTTCATAATAACTTAATTTTCGAATGATGCTCTTTTTATATCACCGGATTATATAGGGCGTCCATTCAGTGTGTAATCGTGTCCAGAACTGTCCTGAAATTGTTTTCTAATACACAGGGCGGTTCCTTAAAAAGATTGATATCAAAGTTATGTTTTCTGAAAGAGACGTCCTATGTTTCTATTCAATTATGAACGTGTAAACCCGAAATAAGGTGAGTTCTTGCAGATCAGTATAGGCCTCAACTGAAACGTTTTCAAATTAATCGATATTTTGTGAGAATATAAGGCGTACGTGTTTTTGATAAAGTCGATTAACTGTAAACCTTCTGTATCATCTTCAGCGATTTGGTATACCCAATTCCTTCTGATAAACAAAATTTGGGACCAATTCTTTGTTCGATATTTTTATTCATTATTGAGATTACAGAACATACTCGTGACCACTGACAAAACCGAGCCCTGTAAACTAACTGAATGACAAAACGCGTTCCTATTCGCGTCCGTATAGAAAACAGTTGTATCAACTTATCAACAACAAAAATTTTGACAATCGTTCTAAGCATATTTTTTGAATAATCCATTTCCAGTACTCACGAGGACGAGTATATATAAATATATAATATATATATATATATATATATATATATATATATATATATATATATATATATATATATATATATATATATATATATATATATATATATATATATATATATATATATATATATATATATATATATATATATATATATATATATATATATATATATATATATATATAGGTGCTTCAACGAAAACTAAACAGAGGCTATATCTACAAAGATATTCATTTCTGATCGAAACGCAAAAACAGGTCAATTTTTGTTTCAAGGGGACATCTTTTGGGTTACAACTAAGCAGGGGTTGCAATCCTTCAACATTTTGAATAGGAAGATGGGTCGAGTGATGACTCAAAAGAAAGGTGGTATATTTGTCTACATTGCCTCGAACGAATTTTTTAATTGAAAAGTGTAAAAGATACGCAGTGAGCAACTGAAAGAGAGGGAAGACTGTTTCCCTGAGACTATTCAAGTTTCAGTAAGGTACAATGAAACAGATCCATGCTGATCAATGGCAGCCATCATCAAGTACCATCCTCATCTCGAATTTCAACCCCTGCAGTAGGGGTGACAACCCTTGAACATTGGAAGAGAGGTGATGGGTCGAGTAATAACTCGAAAGAAAGGTATTATCTTTGTCTGTATTTCCGTAAAAGAATTTTCATTTTTGATAGAAAACTGTAGAAGATACAGAGTGAGCCACTGAAACTAGAGAAGACCATCGCCCCAAGTCTATTGGAGTATTAGTGCGAAAAACTGGAATAGACTCATTTAGATCAAAGTTGAGAGCTTCTGATCTAGAATGAATACCCAATTAAAACACAATCGTGAAAAACAACAGTGTGAGTACAGTTCAATGAATGAGTGAAAAACCTGTGGAAAAAACTCATTTCTCTCATTCTCATTTTTACTCCATGATTTCCAGGACTTTTCACGAAGAAAAGAGTGAAACGGAAGGAGTTTGGGACAGGAAAAATATGTAACAATGGAGAAAGAAAACCAACAGAAAAATTTATTAACAGAAAAATATTTCATCAAACATACCTAACTCTTATATGTCTAAACTCACTTGAATCTAAGAACTTAACTAATTCTCCTCTGTTTTTCAACAAAGAACATCTCATACACCTTTTGGGAATGAAGCCCTACGGGGGTGTAGCCTTTGCCTCATCAACATACACTGTGGAAATGAAATCCTAAGGGGGAGCAATCCTAGCCTAATCTGAGAACTTAACTAATGCTCCGCTGTATTTCAACCGAGAACATCTTATACACCATTCGGGGAAGTAGCCCATAATAAGCCCAAGATTCAAAACTAATCTTTTATATATACTTGAAGTTCTCTACCCAGTTAATGAAATTATCTGAAATGGAATGAATTTCTTGAAATTCACCCGTAAAATGGTAAATAGGACAATCGAGGACTAAATATCTTAGTTTCTTCACATGCCGGTCTTTCTACAGTATTCCATTCGAACAACATACTATTACTACGACCATGTCCTGTCCTGACACCAATTTTGCCTACTTATATCGAAATCTGCAACCCTTTTGGAAGGATCCTCGAGGACGAGTGTGTATATCTTCGAATTATGTTGTAGTATTCTTCCTTGTATGTGGATATCATTTCAAAGGAGCTATGTTCTCTGGTGTATCTATATTTCGAAAATGAATTTGCATCATATTTTTCTTGGAATAAAATTGTATATTTTTCTTTATCAAAAGTGAATGGAATTGCCTGGAACAATGAATGGGATTGCAATTAGAGGGTGTGATAGATTTAAGTTTATTATTCCTACAGGTGTTTCATCAATTGCTTATATATTTAAAAAATGTTAAATGATTCTAGGCAGAAAATAAGAAATGTTTTCATTCATTTCAATGTCCCAAAATAGTCGACGGAAAATCAGTATTTCATTTCTACTTCACTTTATTTTATACATGGTTCATTTCAGAACGAATATCTCAGCATAGAACTGGCCGTTACTTGATTTATAACTAATAGGGTGCAGTATAATCTCTGCCTTAATCTGTTTAATCCAAGCGATGTAACAAACCTCAAATTTCAACGAAGCCTCCGTTATGGAAAAGAAAAGGGACGATTTGATATTAATTAAACTGGAACAAAAAATTCCACCGGAAAAATTCCGGTCCATTGGAATGCAACGAATTAAAATTCCATCGAAAAACTGTTTTCGTTCTGAAATGCCCATTTTATAGGTCCATATACTACCGAATGTCTGGTAAGACGCACACCACGAAGGGAAAAGCTTCAAAGTTGGAATTTCTAATTTAGGGAATCAGTCGTTGTTAGATTCCCATTATTACGAAAGAGATTCATTTGAAATATTCGATTTTAACAGAAATCTATGTGTGTATGTAGGAAGCAAGAAACAAATTCAAGCATAGGCTTGTCCTTGGAGATTTCACCTAAATATCTTGAGTACAATATTGTAGTTTCAGGTGAAGCACAACCTAGGGATTTTATATCAGTATTCAGAGTTAATTGAAACTTTATAGAATTATCACACTTTCGTTCAGACAAAGTAGGCCGGGGCTGGTTGAATAATTTTTCACTTTAGCGGATATAGCTCCCCAATAATAAGTTTCAAGGAGTTGTTTTTCGGCTTGATGAATTAGTAATTTATCCCTTAATAAAAGTGTCTATAGTAATTTTTCTGTAGCAAGTCGAATTTAGGAGTTACAGCTGTTTAAATGCAGAAAGTCAAGTACGCTCAATGTGTCTCATAGGTGAGGTAGGTTGAGCAAGAGTATGGGGCAAGTTGAGCACTAAGAATGTTTAACTAAACCGTGGGTTCAATGTTGACTAGAGAAGTAAAATATTTGTTTGACAATTACCCCTTTATTTATAGTCTTTTAGTGACAGAACAGCAAAACTTCAAGTAATTTCTTTGGATGATTAACTGAAAATAGAGTAAACAAAACACTCTTTGTAAACGTAAATTTAAAATGAAATAAAAACACGTGGTTCGTTGGTAAACAACGGCGGTTTGGCAATATGGTCGGTGGCGTGGGTACGGAAAGCCGGCTCGTGGCAACGCGTGCTGCACCCGCTTTTCTAAGACAGTGTGAATTCGAAGAGGTCGTTGAAGATAAAGAGCCGGGAGTCTCCAAAATGCACGGATATTTGAACCCTCGGTCCATGTAGGCCCAGAGTACGCTCTGTGCCTAGCCTGGTCGAAGGGCCTACTAGGCGACCTGTCATTAAGGAAGCGTGGTTAACACGGTAACACGCTTATTCGGAGGGGCCTAGAGCGATCTATGGTGAGATACCGTAATGGACACGGTAACACGGCCTCCCCTCTGAAGATCGCGGTTAGGCGCCTCCGGGTAATAAAACCATGTTGTATCTTTATTAAAGACATGTGCATACGTGTACATCATACCATTGAAAATAAAAAAAAGGGTATTATCAAATTATCCTACTTAAATCTAATACGACCCTGTGCGCAGTGCGTGTGTGGCCGTCTTACTATCTTACGCGCCACTTGGCATCAACGTAATGATGACAAGGGAAACCACAGAAAACCTTGTCTCACATAAGCAAGTCGTATGGTCTAGCTACTTACATTATGAGAGCGTGGTGCAAAGCTCTATTTAAATTATTCAAATTTAAGATATGTACAATAACAAATCTGAGGGGGGTGGGGATAAAACGCATCTACTTAGTATCATTATTTGTCAATCACACATAAAACTTAGATATTAAAAGTCCTGAAAAAGAGAAAAACAGTACTGAAAAAAAATAATAGACCAGCACCTGGAACACATTTTGTCTGTGCTCATTCCTTGCAAGCTTGGCACTGGATCCAATTTTCTCCTGGTAAACCTTCAGCATAACATTCGCAACAAATCAGGAATAATCATTTTCATAACTTTCTTCACTTGTGCTCATTGTGCCCATTGAAAATTTCGTCACATGTAATGCGAACTTAATGTCTCCATATAACGCGTCGATAAAATTGTGGTTATTCTTTTTTCTGTTTTCTGATGGTACCAATGACTGAAATTCGGTCGTCGTTGGTTATCACCAGGCTGGAGGAATTGCTATTTTCTCCTTCTGTAGGGACTGAATTTATGCTTCTTGAGAATTCTGAGAACCTTTGATTTCGAAATGCCAGTTCCAATCGCTATTTGATTGCTTAAAATTTCAGGTGAGTCTGCAACTGCTCTTAAAACAAAACATCTTCTCTATCTTCAATTCCATATGTTTTGCTTCGTTGTTCTTTGAAAGAACAGCAATTATATTGCATTACAATGAATAAATACAAATTAAGTTTGTCGTATATTACTGAATTGAAGAGAGATATGTATTGAGCGAACAAGGCGGTAAAAACGAGCAGGTGGATGTTGTTGAAGAAGTTGATATTGGCCCAGTGACGAGTGGGTTAAAAGATGAGAATGTTGTTCTTTGGATTAGCTGATTCCATTTTGTTCAATGACAGTAAACTTGCCTCCCAGTTGAAATTAATCCGTACATACAGCCCGATATCCATCGTCAAGTGTGCAATCTATTAGCAGTCATTTTTGGGGATGGCATTTGTGAATCAATTCCGCATACATACCATCTTGGCTTTCTAAGTCAGCTCATCTTTGAAGAACGCCATAGCAACACCATTGACTAGCAGAATTGAATTTCCTTATGTTTAGGGACTAATCGAGATTTGTTCCGAGCAGCAATTTTTAATTTATTTTTTATCTCTGGACTATATTAATATAGTTTTGCAAGATTAGGATCAATTCCTATGCGATTTTCCACTATAAATTCCATCAAATATGCTAGAGGCATTCATAGAGATTTCCTGGACCATCAACCATAACCACTATCATGAAAATCATAGTTGTTCTTATTCGCTGTAGATAGGATAGAATTAATTTTGCTATTGAATTTAAATTTCACACTGTGAAATTATATATATATATATATATATATATATATATATATATATATATATATATATATATATATATATATATATATATATATATATATATATATATATATATATATATATATATATATATATATATATATATATATATATATATATATATATATATATATATATATATATATATATATATATATATATATATATATATATATATATATATATATATATATATATATATATATATATATATATATATATATATATATATATATTCGTCCGTTTTGAACTTAAGTTCCTTTCGAAACTTTGGTTTTGGCGACGTTTCGATGCAATCTCATGCACCATATTCGAAGCCTGTTGACGTTTTCCTTAATGCGTCTAGTCTTGGATCCTTGAATTTTGGTGAGGGTCGAATTTCTATCCTTTCTCGTCTTGATCTCGCTTCTTTTACATCTTCTTGGTTTGTCCTGAGTTCTACTGGTTGGTTATCCTCCTTCTTTTAAGTTGTGGAGCATCTATGCTGGCCTGTTGTTTTCTCTTCCATTGTACTAGGGATGTCCTCTTTCCTGTTGCCCTCGGTTGTAGTTCCATTATTTGGTTGATCTCCTTGTTTTTGTTATTTTCCATCTGGTCGGTTGTCTTCGTCGTTAGTTGTGTGATGATTTCTTCCAGCGTGTTGATGTCCATTTCCTTCCTGAGTTGCTCGTTGCTTATGTACCATGGGGCGTTTGTCGCTGTCCTGATGATCTTGTTGAGTGCTGCTTGAAGTTTCCTCTTCTCGAATCTGTCATCTAGATGCCAAATTTGTCCTGCGTATAATATTCCTGGAATGATTATTGCCTTGATTATCTTGATCTTGTTTTCCAATGTGAGTTTGCTTTTTCCGTTGAGTAGTGGGTATAATTTTCCGTGAATTGCTCTTGTTTTCCTTGTAGTTTCCTCGATGTGCCTCTTGTAGTTCAGTTGGTCGTCCAAGATTACGCCGAGATATTTTGCTTCCTTCTTCCATTCGATTTGTTGTCCTTCTATGGTGATTTCTTTCAGTGTTTTCGGATGTCTTCTCTTCCTGTAGTCGATGTACATTGCTACCGTCTTCTTTGGGTTGACCTTGATCCTCCATCTGCGTCTAGTCCGGTGTGGCACTCCTATATATAACTTCTCGGCTGCGCAAATTGTAGTGGGTGACTTGTGCGTTAAATGGTGGGGGAACTGGTTCATCGAGAATTCGTACTTCGACTCCTCTTTCTGGAATGTTGACCGCTGGTGTTTGGGATTTCTTCGATGATTGGTAGTTGCTTAGCGCCACTTTCCAAGACTGCGACAGGTTCAGGGTGTCATCTCTTTCATTGAGATTGTTTCGTAGTTCTATTTCTATTGCCTCTCTAACCAGTCTTTTATTAAATTGTTCGATGTTGGCCAGTTGCTTTGTTTTATTAAAGTCGATTGAATGTTTGTAGTCTTTCGTGTGCTGGAATAAAGCTGATGTGGACTGTTTATTTTTTATTGAATTTTTATGTTCTTGTATGCGAGATGAAATGCGTCTATTTGTCTGTCCTATATACCATTTAACACAGTCCCGGAAAGGAATGCCATAAACACCCTGACTCTCTAAAGAGATCATGTCTTTGGGAGCCGAAACATGAATCCGAAACGTCAACAGGCTTTGAAAAGAGAGAATTTACAAAAATTTGAATAATTTTGATGTGTGTCAGAAAAAGCACAAGTGTGAGGTCAGGAAATGTAACAGGGGAACCATACTATCTTGTATATGATTCAATCAACGAGTGAAAAAACCTGAGGCAAAAACTCGTTTCCCTGTCGCTATTGCACTAGCAATAGCTTGTCTGTTTATGTTGTGTTAGTGTCGTGTGCACAAAAAGAGTACCAAAGATTTTTCTGCTTAGCCGCTTCATTCTCTCTTGCATTCCATGATTTCCAAACGAAGACAAGGGTGGAAGAAAAGGGGTTTGGGACAGGAATCTGTAACAATGGAAAAGGAAAACCAGCAGAAAAATATTTCATCAATAATACTTCTTATATGTCTAAACAAATCTGAGAAAAGATTTTACATAGCAATCAAGGTCATGAAAAGGACTAAGGAGATAATAAAAAAAAATACATAACCTGCGATATTTCCTCAAATTCCATCTCTGTTTGACCGAGAGGGCCTCGATGGCCAGGTTCAGTCTTCCAAGTGATGCCGATTATGATCTATAGATGTTTTAGAATCATTATGGACCCAATAATCTGGGTTGACATCGCCAATATATTATTTCTTCGTGGAGCTTGTTCAATTTCAAGACAAATTTGTGAAAAAATTTTGACAGTCATTCGAAAAATATGACATTTGTCATATTTAGAATAACATTGCTAAATGATACCGTGACATATAAGAAACGGCCCATAAAGAAGTACTTTCTCTTTCTGCATGAAATATTCTAGTATCGCTAAATATTTGAACCCTATGTTAGATTGTTTTTACATTTTGGATAAAGTGTGGATATTTTCCGGTTATAAATGAGGGGTGTTGAAGGAAGCCTTATACCTTTAATAACTTTACACATAACTTATGTTACCATACTTTATAATAACGAAATAGATACAAACATTGAAAAAAACGAACAGAAAATTATTGACTATAGAGTTGAAAATTTCACATACTCTTAGACGAAAACCAATAAAAATCCATAATTTTGAAAACTTCAATGGTTATACATTTGCAAATATTCTTCAGCGAAGAAAAGCTGATTGTATATACAAATCATCCTCGATATGGATAAACTGAAACATTTTTATCTGATTTTCACGATGTTTAGTTTTCGTATACACGACCGTTTTCGACAGTCTCGAACTAACACTGTATCAAAATTGAGCATTATGGAAATCAGATAAAAGTGTTTCATCTCATTTATGTTGAAATGAATTTTCATAAAATGAAGCCATCAACATTATCATTATTTCAAATCATCTTTCGGATTATAACTAAACAAATTTGAAAGATTTTATTCCTTCTCTATATTCCAGTTTTCTCAATATTTGTTATTCTTATAGTCCCTAAACAAGTTGAACTATATATTACAATTGAAAATTTTAAGCTTAATGTGCTAGCGAACATAATTATTTTCATTCATATATACTTGCAGGTATTAATAAATTGAATACTTTCGAGAATTTTATCTTACCATTTGGCGCGGAAAAGTTATTCACACATTTTTTGAAATAGGAGACATGATAATCTGAATATCTACGAGACTTTCAATATCAAAAAGTTCAAAGAGGAAAATGTGCGATCCTTTCATAAGTCGAAAGGATTTGTCTAAGGGAAAAAATGATGTGAAAAGATGATCCCGTTGGGGTCACGTATATATTTATACTCTAGAGCGTATAATCAGGATCATTTCAATAACATTTCCCACAGGGCCCTTCTTATCCCCTTCATATGTCAGACTCGAACGCTCTCATGTAAAAAAAATGTATAGTATATTTCGGGAAAGTTTCAACACTGACGTGATGCGATGGCGAAAGAGTATTTGAAATAATCTCTTTTCATGAAATGACTCCGGGAATATTGTATTTTGTAAAGTTCATCTCAGGCTGAAGCAAGTGACGAATTGTGGGATTATATGACTAAGGCGAACTTAGTGGGGTTTGAATAAATACTCGGCATTTTCAAATGAAAATCTCGGTACTCAATCTATATTTTGATTGTAACAAAACAACGTATTTTTTTTCTAGACAAGTTTAAATGCTTCACTTAAACATTTAAAATTGATCATAAATCTTATCGCAATTTCAATATTAAATGAAGGAAAACAGTTTTAAAAAACATGAAAACGAAAATATCAATCTTTCAATACTCATTAGTGGTATCACCAAATAAATCACTGTTATTACAATCCTTTTCAGTCTTTGAAGACAAATAGTTTCTGTCTTCTATAAATAGAAATGTTGATCGATAGCCTTTGCTCTACTAAGTGTTTAGGTTTTGAATTCTGAATACTCAACATGAAAACCCTTTACCGATTGAGTACTAAAGTGTACGTTTTTTAAACAACAATGGTGGTGTATTCATGATTGAAAGTATAGTTGATTGATTCATTTTCTCTATACGTTTCTTAAATAGTTACAACACATTGAAGAATTTTATTCAAGGAACAATATTCAACCTTTCGTAGAATATTAAGTATCCTTTCTTGAAGGAGATGGTTTTCTGATTCACCCTTCATAATCATCGTTAACCAGGGCCACCCAGCCGTGGTACAACTAGTTCGGCCCCCTACTAGTCTCAATCCGTAGGAGCTTAACAAAACAATACAATAATAAGGATGGTTAGTCTTTCGACAGATCGCTGTCTTGCAGGCACAGTGTGTAGCGTTGCGGTAAATAGTCGAACTAGTGGGACTTGTTGAGGTTTTCTGTTTGATGTCTACCCTTCGTTTCCATGGTGGATGTCGGTGGCGATAGTGAGTGGCCCCTGTGTCACTTCAACGGATTGAGATGAGTAGGTGGCAGTCTGGCTTAGTGTTGTGAATGGGTATGTTGTACTGACGAAGTTGAATGAGACTAAAACTGTAGTCTATTACTCCTATTCATGACATCTGAGTGAGCTGTACCACTGCTGGGTGGATCTGGTTGTTGATTATCATGAAGGATAGATCAGATAACCAGCTCCTTCGAGAAAGGATACTTAACATTCTACTGAAGGTTGAATATTGTTCATTGAATAAAATGTGTCTATACATAAAGCGATAATTTTACATTATTGAGATATGATCTTGAATAGTTTCCAAAAGTTTGACATTTTCTGCTATTTGTGTTCTTCCAAAACAAAATCTCCCTTTTCCATATTGATTTCAAAGCTACAGATGTACAACTATTGTGAAAGTAATTGTTGTTGCTTAAATGTATGACATATGGGGCTCATTCACATCTAATTTCACTGTTTTTTAACTAGTATACCCTATATCTAAAGTGTTGGATAAGTGGCATATTTTATTATCTTTTGAATGGTAACTAGATTCCTATAAATATTTTTAACGATTTCGAAAATTTTCGAAAGGTTAGCCAATTTTATCAGATTTCAAGAAATAATAATAAATACTTATAGGTTAGAAATTATCGAAGCAGATAAAGAAAACTCATAAACTTATGACATAAGTATTTGTTTTCCCAGAATAAATGCATTGATTGAATATTTCAAATTGTGAATTGTTTCAAACACCGAATTGAATGAATCCACATCAGCAAGATTGAATATTTTTTTCGTATGCGCGCTTCTCAAGAATAGACGAGCCACCTGTTACACCACATGAGTGGGCGCCTGGAAAGAATTGAGGTGTCTGTTGACTCGCTTCTTGAAGAGGGCCAAATTGTTGGATGTTGGGAAGATTTCCACAGCTCACGGGCGCTGTAAACGAAGGAATTCTTATAGCGGAAGGTTCGAAGGGCCGCTGAATGCGCCTCCATATGATGAGAACTCCTTGCCAGCCTAGTGTTGCGGCAAAACATAAGTTTTCCCGGAACAAGGTCTTTCAGCTCATTCGAGCATCTTCCGCGGAAGTATCTGTGGAACAGAGAAAGATCAGCAATTAGTCTACTGAGAGCCAGCGGTTGGAGATCGCGGGTGATCTCCGGGTGGTCGATGAGGTGCACAGCCCGTTTTTGCACACTATCCAACATCCGCAACGAATGTTTGGGCGCAGATTCCCATACAAGAGAACAATATTACAAAGTAGGTCAAATTTGCGCCTTATATAGAAGCAACAGCTGAGATAACGTGAAGTATCGCTTGGCTCTGAAAAGAAAACTAAGTTTAGCTAATTCAGACTCACCTATTGCTGATACCTGTTCATACCAGCAAAACCCGTAGTTGACCGTTATTCCGAGAAGGTGCATGGAACCTTTGGATGTAATTTGTTGGCCTTGCATCGTTAGAGGAGGTTCTCCAGCCGGGACCTTTCGTAGGACGTAGTTGCTTGTGTCTTGCTCGCATTGAAGCTCACCAGGTTCAACTTACCCCACTCCGATATCCTCTGTAGGTCAGAGATTAAGCTATTAATTTTTTGAAATCTCTAACGCTGAGAATCCGCAGCTGTAATTGGCCGCAGACAACTTAACGACGAAACGAGGGTACAATCGTCTGCAAAACCGAAGATCTTGTTCTCTGTAGATGACAGAAGATCGTCTATCTGCAACAGAAACAAGGTTGGCGATAGAATGGATTCCTGAGGTACTCCTGCTTGCAACAAGAAACAATCAGATATTATACCGTCGACCACAACTTGTATTGATCTATTTGAAAGAAAGCTACTTATCCAACCCCGCAATTTTTCGGGAAGCCCATATGCAGCAAGTTTCTTCAACATGGCTGCATGCCAAACCCTATCGAACGCTTAAGAAATGTCGAAGGCTATTGCTCTAGATTACCTATGCTTTTCTCTCGTTGATGTACAAACGTGCTCTCTCTCTCTTTCTCTCTCCTGAATAAGAATATTAGAAGGAATATAATATCCATGTGTGCCAACACCATTTCATTTAGTCTTACATTCGAACGAATAATTACTCTGAACGAAACTTAAAATAATATTTCAAAGAAAACGAATGTAGTTTGATATTTATTATGTCTATTTTATATATACTTTGTCTCGTTTCAAAATTTATATATATATATATATATATATATATATATATATATATATATATATATATATATATATATATATATATATATATATATATATATATATATATATATATATATATATATATATATATATATATATATATATATATATATATATATATATATATATATATATATATATATATATATATATATATATATATATATATATATATATAATAAATAATTCCAATCAAAAGAGGCATTTTCAAGGTGATTTTTAAGTGCTCTTTGGTTTTGTCTTTGCCTTAATCCATTATCTCATAAATTAAATGCTACTAGTTTCGGCTTCAAAATAAAGAGTCTATCAACTGAATTCAAATTAAGTCACTTAATTTATTTAGATGATATTAAATTATATGCCGGAACCAGATCACATTTAAAAGTCTACTTGAGATTACTTTCAACTATTCCAATGATATTCATATGAAATTTGGGCTTCCAAATTGTAAAAATCTTTCTATTGAAAAGGAAAGATCACCTCTGATTATACAAAGATTTCCAATATAGAAATCGAGCCAATGCATCAAGGAGATACATATAAATATCTTGGATTTTGTCAAGCGAAGACAATTAACCATAGCAGCACTAAAGAAAATATTAGAAGTTCATATTACAATATTAGAATTATCATCAAGAGTCATTTAACTAGTAAAAACCTTTTCAGAGCTATCAACTCCTATGCAGTTCCTATTCTTACATCTTCTTTTGGAATTATTAAATGGTCTAAAACTGATCTAAATGACTGACAATGTCAAACGAGGAAAATGCTCTGCAAATATCATAAGCACCACCCAAAGTCAGCTGTTCAGAGAGTTACACTACCTAGACATCTTGGAGGTCGTGGATTAACTGATTTGAATAATCTTCATAGTAAACAGATTTTTCATCTACGTTCCCATTCTCATGATAAACAGAGAACGTCTAAATTATATGATATTGTTGTTGCTTCAGATTATAATCTTACACCTCTGAACTTGACAATGCAAAAGGTAGATTTTGATATATTTGATGATAATTCTAAAAGAGAAAGTTGGATGCAGAAGGAATTACACGGAAAGCACCCTAAAGAATTGAAAAATGATTATATTGATGAAATCGCATCGAATAAATGGTTAGTATCTGGAGAATTACAGAAGGCTTGGCAATTGCGATCCAGGATCAGGTTGTTTTCACGAGGAATTATAGAAAACGCATCATCAAACAAAATATAGATGATTCTTGCCGTAAATGTTTCTGTTCTTCAGAAACAGTTTTTCATATATTATCATCTTGCTCAGTCCTTGCTTCAACAGATTATTTAGAAAGACATAATGCCGTCGCTAATATTATTCATTTTAATCTAGGAATTAAACATGACCTAATTCCCAAAAGAAAAAAATTTCACAAATATGAACTTGAGATTATTTGTGAAAATGACAAATATAAACTTTATTTTGATAAAACAATTCTTTGCAACAGAGCTGTAAAACACAATAGACCAGATATCATTCTTAATGATAAACAAAATCAAATAACATATATAATTGATATTGCTATACCCGACACACATAATATACAAAATAAATACATGAGATAAAAACACAAGGTTTAACTTTGATCTACACTTTATTTGAAAAAATTCGACGACGTTTCGCTGACACAGCAGCTTTATCAAGAATGAAAAATAGAATATTCTTTTTCAAATAAAGTGTAGATCAAAGTTAAACCTTGTGTTTTTATCTCATTTATATCATGGATCTACATCAAGTAACGGCCTCCACAATTCAAATGTTCAAAATAAATACAATCAAAAATTTCTAAATATATGATGCTTGGCGACGAGATTAAAAAATGTGGAAAATGAAGAAAATATTTATTCTACCGATTATTATTTCCACAACAGGTGTTATTCCTAGAAATCTTCACAAAAGTATTGAGATTTTGGGTGTGAAGAAAATTTGTTTGAACAGTTACAAAAGATAGCAGTTATCAAATCTTGTAATATTCTTCGTAGGTTTCTTTCCGAAAATAAAAATGAGGTAGAGTCATAGGTTTTCTCTTTAGTTTATACTGCTCAGAATCTCATTTCATATTTTATTTATTTGTTTATATAAATGTAATATAATTAACTGACAATTTTGTCATATTTATGTTCAGATCAGTATTCTATTCGATCGTTCACCTCTTGACACAAAGTAAACTATTTATGAGTAACATTCAGTGTTAATTGACTAAGGTCCGTACACTGGATTTTCCGGGAGAAAGCCTCTGACACTACTCGTTTGTACATTGATATCATTGTCTGATGATGCTATAGTATGTATATATTCTGGTAGATTGATATATTCTCATAACATTTAACGTTATCCTAATATAAAATCATTCCAGGATATGTTTTGATTATTATCATTGCCTGGCAATGGTAGTAATTACCGGGTGGTGGATTTATATTTTTCATGAACAGATATATGGGCAACTCGTCGGGTAAAACCCCCATATATATATATATATATATATATATATATATATATATATATATATATATATATATATATATATATATATATATATATATATATATATATATATGATATTCGGAGGTTATTCTAACCTAAATAATACGATTTACGATTCAAACGGAATGTTGAACTTATAATAGTGATAAAGATTTCTTGAACTGAAATCAAGAGATTGTAAAGATGTCAGTTCTGTACTTGCTTAGATTTTCACTTAAAACGGATCCAACTTCTGGACTTTCAAACGTATGAAACAAGACTGTATATGTGTGAATCATTTGTTGTAACGAGAAAGGAAAACCTGGTCAAATGTAATGAATACTTCAGAATGGAGGAAATTTTCGAAGCAATGTCAAGATAGAGCTGGTGTCCTCCGAGATTTCGAGTGTTATTCTACGTATCTTATTTCAAATTGAACTCAGTTGCCGTCAATTCAAATGTTAGTACGAGTTTTCATATTGCATTTATGCTCTTTCGAATAAAAGGATAGTATGAAGATAACGAATAAGAATTCATGTTTTGCGTTACAGTATTGGTATCTTTGAAATTATTGTGGTCCGTCTTCGAATAAATAGTAGAAGCTTATATGAAAATTTGGAATTAGCGTTATTCCTCAAGTATTAATTGTGAATCAGAGTTATGTGTGATGACTAGAAATTAATCTAGTATTTGATTGACAAAGTTTTACTATGTGACTGATGATCACGTAATAGGATCCCACCAAGACAAATCATTATACATTATTCTTGAAAACTGTACTTCGAATAGCAATTGACCAATAAGTTGCCCAATGATTTTCATTTCGAAAACATACAATTCTCAAATTGATTTCTATCAACATAACAGTTGATGTGTACATTGCAACTATCCATTGTATTTACGAATTTCATTATTACCAACAATAAAATGGTTCAGTTTTTTATGGCAGTGCTACTTATATCGATTTGTGAAATCTGTTTAAGTGATTGTGGCTACAAATTTTTGCATTTGAATTTGGGAGGCTTTTACTTGGTAAAATTCCATTATCAATAATAAAAAACGAATACTGTGTTTTCAGGAATTTTACTTAATAATTGCGATTCGTAACGCGTTTCACTACACCGTAGCTTCTTCAGACAAATGAATATACAGAAAAATATAAATGAGAATATAACTATAAATGTTCTTGAGTAATTAAAAGCTTATTGGGTTGCTTCTTCTTAAGTGGTTATTTATGACAGGTATATCCAATAAAATCAAGGAATAGATTGCTCCCCGAAAAGATTCAATAGAAATGAAGGGCTTAAATCGACTTGTTCATTGATGAGTCTACCTGATTGTTTGTATTTATTGATTTCTAAAGTTTCCCAAAGATCTACCTTCCAATATTTATTATCTGTATGCAAAATTTCAAACTGTGGGTCGAAAGAATGATTATTTTCTAAGAGATGATTCGCGTAATTTGAATCTGATTTTTTATTTGAAAAACTGCGTTTATGTTCCGAAATTCTAATATTAAAATTTCTATGTGTTCTACCAATGTAGAAATTATCACAGTCATTGCAATTCAATCCATAAACACCTGATTTATTGTTTTTACCTGGTTTGGTTTTATTATTTTTATATATTTGCCTAAATTATTATTAGTTTGGAAAGCTATGTTGAAATTATTGCTACTTAAGAAGCTTTTAATTACTCAAGAACATTTATAGTTATATTCTCATTTATATTTTTCTGTATATTCATTTGTCTGAAGAAGCTACGGTGTAGTGAAACGCGTTACGAATCGCAATTATTGAGTAAAATTCCTTAAAACACAGTACTTGTTTTTTATTATTGATAATGGAATTTTACCAAGTAAAAGCCTCCCAAATTCAAATGTTAAAGAAAGCTGATACCGGCTTTTTGGCTTTGTGGTATTTCAAAATACTACTAAGATGTGCAGTTCACACTCAGAATATATGGTTCTACTCAATGTGCTTGAAAAACAGGTTGACTCCCAATTACATACGGTTGAAGACACATAACAACAGTGGACCAGCAAGAAGAGCAATCGAGAAAGGCCAACGCATATGGCTCAAAGAGGATATGAAGATCCAGTACAACAGGAGGGACGTTGCAAACATATATTTGAAGGTAATCCATACGGAATTATTGTTTAGATTGCACCCTGTTGAGTTTGATATTTCAGACTCTGAATCCAGATACGATGAAAAAATTTCAATTCATAAAAAGTTTCAACAACAACAGAAAAAGTTGAATTCACTTAAATTCAAAAATTCTCCACCCAATCCTTCAACTGATGAATTTTCAGACCATAAATTTTTGACAGATTTACTAATTTAACTGATACCGATTTTACACAACCACAAAAAGATCTATTAGAAAAAGGATTCAAACATAATTTACATCGAAAACATAATAAAACTAATTTTGAACAGTTAGGCATAGATTCCGAAATTATTCTCAAAAACTCCAGAGATTATATTTAAGCCAAACATCAAACAGCAAAAATCACCAAAGAAGACTTTTCGAAATTATCACCTCATTGCAATTCCGATTATAAGATAATAAAAACAATTCGTGAAAATAGTACCAAGAACTATTCAGTATTCACTAAAGCAGATAAAGGTAACACCATCATCGCGATTAGTAACAGCGATTATATTTCTAAAACTGAAGAATTCTTAACAGCCGGAAACTATAAAACATCAACTAAGGATCCTACCGCAAAATTCCAGAAAGTGGTTAAAAACATAATTTCGACAGCAAAATCATTAATTACAGACCACGAAAAATATAAATTCATTAACTCCAATCCACAATCGCCCGAATTATATTCGTTGATAAAACTTTATAAACCTAATTACCCTATTAGACCTGTTGTTTCTTATGTAACGGCACCTTCGTTCAAACTTTCAAATTCCTCAACGACTTGCTAATAGAACATTGCAATTTTAAATCTTAATTTTGGTCAAAAATTCATACGAACTTATTGCCAATATCAAAGATACCACTATACCACCTAATTCCAAACTCATTTCTTTCGATGTTAAGAATCTATTTCCCAACATTCCTCCGAAAGATACGTATTACTTAGTTGAAGAATTATTAGAAATAAATCATGTCAATACTATCATTAAATCAGATATTCTTTCATTATTACAAATTTGTTTAGATCAAAATTAGTTCCATTTCAATAACAAATATTATACTATTGAAGACGGCTTGATTATGGGCAATCCGTTAAGTCCTTTGTTAGCAGAAATATTCATGAATAACTTAGAGAAATTATTTCATAATCATCCACTCAGTAAATATTGTTTATACTGGTATCGCTATGTAGACGATATCATTATTTGCTTCACAGGAACAGATAGACAGTTGAAAATTTTCGAAAATCATATAAATTCATTACATTCAAAAATTGCATTCACAACCGAATTAGAAAGCAATAATTCGATAAATTTCTTAGACGTAACAATTTCGAATGAAAATGGAAAACATGTTTCCGCAATTTACCATAAGCCGTCACATACAGATATTATAATACATAACTCGTCGTGTCATCCATATCAACATAAAATGTCAGCATTCAATAGTTTTAGTCATAGATTGATTAACATCCCGTTATCACCAGAAAATTTCAACAAAGAACGGAATTTGATTAAACGAATAGCCAAAAATAATGGTTACAATCCCAAACTAATAAATAATATTTTAAATAAAAACAAATTAGAATCGCATTGAATAAAGTTTACCCTGCCGATAAATTGAAACAAAAATTCACCTTAACCTACGTTGGCATTACAAATGAGAAACTGAAATCATTCTTAAGTAGCAATAATTTCAACATAGCTTTCCAAACTAATAATAATTTAGGCAAATATATAAAAATAATAAAACCAAATCAGGTAAAAACAATAAATCAGGTGTTTATAGATTGAATTGCAATGACTGTGATAATTTCTACATTGGTAGAACACATAGAAATTTTAATATTAGAATATCGGAACATTGACGCATTTTTCCCAAAAAAAATCAGATTCAAATTACGCGAATCATCTCTTAGAAAATAATCAGTTTAGACCCACAGTTTGAAATTTTGCATACAGATAATAAATATTGGAAGGTAGATCTTTGGGAAACTTTAGAAATCAATAAATACAAACAATCAGGTAGACTCATCAATGAACAAGTCGATTTAAGCCCTTCATTTCTATT
Organism: Cryptolaemus montrouzieri; assembly: GCA_013387265.2. NCBI lineage: Eukaryota > Metazoa > Arthropoda > Insecta > Coleoptera > Coccinellidae > Cryptolaemus > Cryptolaemus montrouzieri. The sequence continues at coordinate 144,133,679 of JABFTP020000185.1, forward strand.
GAATCTTTTCGGGGAGCAATCTATTCCTTAATTTTATTGGATATACCTGTCATAAATAACCACTTAAGAAGAAGCAACCCAATAAGCTTTTAATTACTCAAGAACATTTATAGTTATATTCTCATTTATATTTTTCTGTATATTCATTCGTCTGAAGAAGCTACGGTGTAGTGAAACGCGTTACGAATCGCAATTATTAAGTAAAATTCCTCAAAACACAGTACTTGTTTTTCATTTCAAATTTTTACCTCTTACTAATTTATTTTGGATACCATCTACTGCATATTCTTCAGCTACTGTTGTTGCCGTCCATCCCCTAGTTTTTCACTGCTGTTATATCACTTTAGCTGCCAACTCTTATATCCATATTATGTACACCTTGTGATTTTCCTAACCGTCTTGATTGCTAGATATTATAAGACAGTAACCCGAATGTCTGGAACATATTTTAGTCACGGATGAAGTTTTCTGAGAGATTCCATCATTAGTAACCACAGCAACTACAAATTAACGGATGAAAATCCTTATGGTTTCATTGGAACTCATCAGCAGGAACAATTTTTTTTGAATGTGCGGATTGGAATGATTGAATTTCATCTAATTGGTCCGCATTTTCTTGCACCTAAGTTGAATAGAGATTCTTACACTCAGTTCCTAAACGAAGAGCTGGCATCCTACGGCTTTAGGTTACAGGGCGGAAATGTGTAGTATAAGAGCATGTCAATATTTGAATGAAATATATCCAGATTGTCGGCTAGTCCGAGGTGGATGCTAATGTTGGGCAGCTCTTTCACCTAATATGAATCCATTAAACTTTTTTACTTAGGGGCATTTGCAAACACTGGTTTACAGGACTTCAATATAGGGTGTTACATAATAGTATGCCACAACTTGAGGGGGGTAAATCTATGTGCAATTTTAAGAGTTCATATAAACACAGGTCCACAAAAGCTTCGTTACGAAGCTACAGGGTGTTGAAATTTCCGGAAAAAATTGTTTTTTTCATCGAAACTCCTGCAGTGTTTGAGATATCCAGCTCCAATTTGGAATGCAAGCTATTTTTCACAGCCATCATCATTACACGTCCTATATTTCAACTAGAATCCACAAAGTGTTTATTCCGGAACCATGTGTTCTTTTGCCTACAATCAATTTTCTTCTATTTCGTTCAATTCAGAAACTTTTTTGACACCTGTATTTGTTTCCTATCTCCAACCGTTCTCGAGCAAAAAATTATTGAATGATTGTATGCATTCGCCGAATTGAAAGCACTACTAATTGAAAAAATGACCAGTAGGCTGTGATTTTTTCATTCATTCATTTATTTTGACGTGCTAAAGATGAACCAGTGTTTGATCGAATTGTTTATTAAATTAACGGTTAGTTCTGAGACTTTTGAAGTTATTGCTTTAAAACAAATGGCTAATTTTTCTAACTCCAAAATAGCTGATATCTATTACTTGTACGGTCTAGCTGAAGGAAACATAACAGAAGCTAGGCGATTATATCAACGTTTTCGAATATCCACAGAAGGTTGAGGTAAACTGGTACTATTACTACAAATAATCATTTAAAGGTGCAACTCAAACTATGAGAACTCTGAATATTGAAGAACAACTTTTGAATTGTATGAATTTGAATCTCCATGTCAGTACAAGAAGAATTGGAAATCAGTTGAATATTTCACATATTCTAGTTCGGAGGGTTCTCCACGACTTTTTATTGTACCCGTTTCATATTCAACGCGTCCAAACTCTACTTCCTCGAGCTTTTCCTTGAAGACTGAATTTCTGCCGATGGTTCTTAAATAGAATTAGAGAAAATGCTCATTTTGATAGTGAAATAATGTTCACAGATGAAGCTAACTTTTCGAGAACCACACCAATTTTCACAATAACCATTCTTGGGCTGAGTAAAATCCCATTTGATTGAGGAATCTCATTATCATGAACAATTCTCACTAAATATCTGGGTCAGAATGATTGGAAATTATTTGATTGGGCCATTTTTTTGGCCTAACAGACTGAACGGTCCTGCTCATCGGCAATTTCTTGAGGAGGAGTTACCTTTATTGCTCGATGATGTGCCATTTTTGGCGAGGAACATAAAGTGGTTCGTGCATGACGGAGCATTAGCACTTTAAAGTGGAGAAGCTAGGGCATTATTGAATAATATATTCAACAACCGAATGTTAGGCCGGGTTGGAGGCCTCCTAGGTCCCCAGACTTAAATAATTTAGACTTATGTCTTATGAGGATATCTCAAAAGATTAGTTTATACCACTCCAGTGAACACTGTAGAAGAAATCGTAGAATAACCTCTTGTGACACGATAAGAAATACCCAGGAATATTTCAAAGAGTGCGTGATAATATGCGAAGAAGGTCAGAGGCCTGTATTCTTACAGGTGAAGGACACTTCCAGCAATTTATTCAGTTTCTGATTGTTCTTTCTCTTAGTTTAATATTGAATAAGTATTAGTTGAGTCTCAGAAGACGAGCTATCAAAATAAAAATTTTGGGCATACCTATCGAGTATTTCTTTATTTTTTTTATTTGCGAATAACATACAATTCAAATAATACAAATTCAATTATTTTTCACTCCAAAACGGCTGGAGAAACGAAAAAATTTTAAGTCTCAAAAAAGTTTCTAAATTGAACGAAGATGACGAAAGTTTATTGTACGCTGATTAGTGGCGTACTGCAGGAAAGTTTGAAAGGGCAAAAGGAGACATGGCCTCGGAAAAGAAAGCACCTTTTAAATTTCAGTGAAAATCTCAGACGTGTAATGATGGAGGCTGTAAAAAATAGCTTGCATTCCGAATTTGGGCTGAATATCTCGAAAACTGTAAGGGTTTGAAGAAAAAACCAATTTTTTCCAGAAATTTCAACACACTGTAGCTTCGTCACGAAGCTTTTGCAGACCTATATTTATAAAATTTTTTTTCTTAAAATTGCACGTAGATTTACTTGAATCCCTCAAGTAGTGACATACTATTATGTAACACCCTGTATATTCGAAAAATTCTTCGTTAAAAGAATACATCTTTGGAAAGAAAAAATTATATTTATTTATTGTTAACAAACGACTGTGTATGTTTATATAAACTTTTTCTCTTGAAATTGCACGTAGATTCACCCCCTCAAGTTGTGACATACTATTATGTGACACACTGTATAAGACGTAGAAGACTTGAAAACCGCATTATCATTTCTTGTAGAGTCATTCAAGAAACTGTGATACGAAGATCTACGTGCTGACCTCAAGACTCCTGGGTAATACCTGAAGGAGGCAATTAATAGCACTTGCTATGATCGCTTTCTTTACATTGTTTCCATTGAGCACATAAAACTGATCAATATCTTACACAAAAAGTGTAGCAGATACGGAAAAATAGTAATAAGCAAGATTGTTTTTATCAATCGAGAATATACAAAAAAAATTCTAAATTGAATGTGGGATTAGAAAGGAATGTGTCCTTTTCAGTGTTAACATTAACACTGGAAATGTACCACCACTGTAGATTTTCATAATTGTTTCTGTAATATGATTTTGTAGATTTAGGAAAGGCACCAATTATGCGAATTTGAACTGAATATCTGAAAAATTGTAGTGATAGTGATAAAAAAACTAAAAAGATATGAAGATTTCAACACCTTGTACTTGGAACGAAGCGTTTGTTGAACGTTTCGTCCTAAATGGCTTGAGAAATCACCTCGCCAAATCTTTCACACCTATTCATTTACACCCTGTATATAACGATATGCTTATGGTTATCACTGACTAACCATATTTCACGATTTGTAAAGAAACTTAAACGAGCATATGCCTATTGACCTAAGGATTCCTTCAGTAGAAAATATATCATATTACATGCGACATTTGCATCGCAACGGACTGAACACCAGTCATGGGATTCTTTTACAAAGAGGTCTCTAACGCTCTATCGAGCATTTCATTATACTGAGATAACAATGGGATGGACTATATTGTTATTTTCTAAATGTCAAGAAATCGAGCAAATTGTGGGACTTTGAAGTGACTTTTGATGAACACAATACGTCTTTTTAAAGGAATGAATGAACACATTCATGAAACGTGGCCTCTCTATTCTAGCCGGAAAGGACTAAATTTTTCAAAGAGTGGAACAACGTCGAGTCGAAAGTTTTTCAACTCATTTATTCGACGGTTTATTTCGGTGAATTCTGCATCCTCTCAACATTCTTACACTATGATTGAAGTAACTGCGGACCATGGTAGATGATTATGTTGAGTGTAAACTTCGCGTCAGTCCTCTGAATCTATTTGAAAAAGGAGGATGATTGAATCATAAGATAAAAGAGAAAGGTATAAGAGAATATTCATCGGACGTTATTTGATTATTTGATATTCCGGGTTCTTTTTTCGGAAAAAAATTTTAATTTTGAATGGAATTTGTTTAACTAGAATATTTTGATTGAGTAGGTCGTTACTTGATGAAAGTCGATATACATATTTTCATTTGAATTGTGGAGGCCGTTACTTGATGTAGATCCATGATATAAATGAGATAAAAAACACAAGGTTTACCTCTATTTGAAAAAATTCCACGACGTTTCGCTGACACAGCAGCTTTATCAAGAATGAAAAACAGAATGAAGAGTATGGTATTATAAACAAATCGTAGAACAAGTTGGATGAATAACAGGAAAATCCACACCGAGCCATTGTACAGTTAGTATGAAAGGTAATAAAAACTAATTAAACAAGTTAAGTAGGGGTGAGTAATTCACATCTACCTGTTCATTCAAAAGCTTGTCCGAATGTTTGTATCTATTTATTTCTAATGCTTCTAGGAGATCTAATTTTGAACTTTTGATTTTTATGTAAATAATTAATTTTTGGACTTGGAAATCACTAAACAAAATAATAATCATGTTTTTCGGTCTTTCGTAAACCAACACATACTGATACAATTATACATAACTACTCATTACCTCCTATTCAACACAAAGTTGCAGCTTTAAACAGCATGGTACATCGGTTACTCAATTTACCTTTATCAGTAGAAGATTATAATAAAGAGTTAAACATCATCAAACAGATAGCCATTAATAATTCATATGATCCGGATATGATAGATCTAATCATTCGTAAAAACTGTATCAGAAAGCAATAAATGAAGTATATCCTATTCATAAAGACTATAAAATATTCAACAGTTTAACATTCTGCGGTTCTGCAAGTACAAATATTAAATCCTTTCTCGTCAAACAAAATCTGAATATAACTTTCGAAACTTCTAATAACTTAGGTAAACATATTAAAAATAATAAATCTCGTGTTGAAAAATCAAGTAAATCAGGAATCTATAAACTCAATTGCAGTTCTTGTGATAAAATTTATATCGGTAGGACCTATAGGAGTTTTGGCATAAGAACATCTGAACATAAACGTAGCTTCGATAAAAATAAATCTGATTCAAATTATGCAAACCACCTAATAAAAGAAAACCATTCATTCAATAAAAACTTTGACATATTACATATAAAATCAAAAAGTTCAAAATTAGATCTCCTAGAAGCATTAGAAATAAATAGATACAAACATTCGGACAAGCTTTTGAATGAACAGGTAGATGTGAATTACTCACCCCTACTTAACTTGTTTAATTAGTTTTTATTACCTTTTATACTAACTGTACAATGGCTCGGTGTGGATTTTCCTGTTATTCATCCAACTTGTTCTATGATTTGCTTATAATACCATACTCTTCATTCTGTTTTTCATTCTTGATAAAGCTGCTGTGTCAGCGAAACGTCGTCGAATTTTTTCAAATAAAGTGTAGATTAAAGTTAAACCTTGTGTTTTTTCATCTCATTTATACATATTTTCAATGAAATGAAACTATGGTGTCTAGATTATCACGATATTCACAAAACTATGACCGGTTTCACCACACGGTGGCTTCATCAGATAGATACAAACTAATGAACAGAGTTATTCCTTAAATAATATTCTTACTTCCTACTTATTATTACATTAGGTACAAGTACAAAGGGTATGGTAGAAAACCCATCGGAGTTGCTTACTTTATGAATTGAAAAGATTGAGTAATCGAGAAGGATTTAGATCTAATAGAAAATTAAGTAAACTAACTGAGTTCTTTTCTTTGTTAAACTCTAAAATTTCCCATATATTGAGTTCTTATCTATTATTTTCATTGGGAAATATTTTGAAATTATCATTTAATTATGGTTTTCTTCTAGTGTTTAGTATAATGGGAATCTGATTTATGATAAATAGTACTACGTTTGTGTTCGGATAATCTAACTCTGAAATTTTAGAAGTTTTACCAATATAAATTTCATTACAATTCCCGCAAGACAGAGTATAAACACCGGCTTTATTACCTTTATCAATTTTAGATTTGCAGTTTTTGATATGTCGGCCTAAAGAATAATCAGTTCGGAATGCTATATTAAAATTATAATGCGAGAGGAATGATTAAAATTTCTGACTAGGATTACCAATATAAGTTGAGCTGTTGTATTTTGTGTTAGAACTTTTATACTTGGAAATACTTCCTGGATTACTTTTTGAAATTTTTGCGTGAAATCATGTTCTCAATCATACTAGGACAGTAACCATTATTGACTGCTATTTATGTAATTATATTTTATGACATTGGGATATAAATCTATGTACCATACTATTGTAAGCAGCTAATTGATGTGGGTCAGGATGTGTAGATGAGCTATGAATAGTAATATCTGTATGAAAATAGAAAAATCATGTTTGCCGATAATTGTAGTAATAGTTCAATCCAGAAAGTTAATGGAGTTTTCTTTTTCTATCTCTGACGAATTTAATATTATCGTGAATTTTGTCAATGAATGTTTTGAATACCTCTAATAGTCTGGTTTTGCTAGTGAAACAACAAATAATATCGTCGACATATCTAAACCAATAAATGAAGTATTTGAATAACGGATGTTCTTGGATAGTTTTTCAATATTGTCCATGAAAATTTAATTTTAATTTTGTTCTAAACGAATTTCTAAAAGGTGTAAGATTTCTGATTACCAGAATGACCTTATTAATTTGAAGAGCGTTGTTGATGAGTTTCACTGTATCACTAGGTGGAAGTGTCGTGTGCTGAATTTTATTTATTAGGACTGAAGAGTTTTTTATTGAGAATTTAGGTTCAAAATTAGCATACTGTTGAATGATGTCTATGAGAAAGCGTGAAAGTTTTGCAGATGGACGGAAATCAATTCCAAATTTTCGGAACACCAATTTTATGATAAGTTCAGTTATCTTTCACATACAAATTTTTCGAAAATAAAGTTTCACCTCTAAAAAAGGGTTGTAAGTGCAATTCAGAGTCAGATAACACTCGTCTCCATTTCGATCTGCTAGGAATTGAAACCGAAATAGACCTAAATTATTCATCGCAAGCCGAACACCTAAAACACTCTTCAGTGTTACTACTTCAAAAAGAGTTCAATAGTTTTCAACCTGAGAAATTCGAAAATACAACTTTAAATCTATGTCGGCATCTGAATATATCATATTCACCAAAGCATACAAAAGTCATACAGTCATAGCCTTGAATAAAGCAGATTATTTATTGAAAACCTGAAATTTCATTGAATCATTATGAAAAATTGATGAAGATCCAACTAATAAATTTCAATCCATAGTAAAAAACGTTTCAGAGTATGCCAAGTCTATAATACCTATCAACCAAAATATAAACTTTTTTCAACAATTGATAATATTGAAAAACTATCCTAAAACATTCGTTATTCAAATATTTCATCTATTGGTTTAGATATGTGGACTATATCATTTGCTGTTTCACTGGCACAAATAGACAGCTAGAGTCATTCAAAATATTCATTAACAGAATTCACGATAATATTGAATTCACGTTAGAGACAGAAACAGAAAATTCTATTAACTTTCTGGATTTAACTTCAACTAAAATTAACGGCGAACATGATTTTTCTATTTTTATAAGCCATCGCATACAGATATTATTATTCATAGCTCATCTACACATCCTTATCCACATAAATTAGTTGCTTACAATAGTATGGTACATAGACTCATTAATATCCCAATGATACATACTAATTTTATAAAAGAGCAAAATGTATTTAAACAAATAGCAGTCAATAACGGTTACAGTCCTAGTATGATTGAGAACATGATTTCAATAATTTGATTGAGGAGGTCGTTACTTGATGAAAATCGATACATATTTTCAATGAAATAAAACTATGCTATTTATATTTCCACTATATTAACAAAACTATGACCGGTTTCACCACACTGTGGCTTCAACAGATTGATACAAACTAATGAACACTTAGTTTGTATCTATCTGATGAAACCACAGTGTGGTGAAACTGGTCATAGTTTTGTTAATATATTGAAAATCTAAATACATTAGTTTTATTTCATTGAAAACATGATTTCACGCAAAAATTTCAAAAGAAATCCAGGAAGTATTTCCAAGTATAAAAAGTCTTAACACAAAATACAACCGCTTAACTTATATTGGTAATCTTAGTCTGAAATTAAAATCATCCTCTTGCATTATAATTTCAATATTGAATTCCGATCTGATAATTCTTTTGGCCGACTTATCAAAAACTGCAAATCTAAAATTGATGAAGTGTGTTTATGAACTGTCTTGCAGGAATTGTCCTGAAATTTATATTGATAGAACTTTCAGAGATTTCAAAGTTAGATTATACGAGCACAAACGTAGTATTAAATATCATAAATCAAATTTCCATTATTCTAATCACTTACTAGAAGAAAACCATAACTTTAATGATAATTTTAAAATTTTACACAATGAAAATAATAGACAAAAACTAAATCTATGGGAAATTTTAGAGATAAAAAAGAAAGAATTCAGGTAGGTTACCTAATATTCATTTAGATTTCTCGATTTTTTATTCATAAAATAAGCAACTCCGATGGGTTTTCTACCATACCATTTGTAAGAAGTAAGAATCTTATTCAAGGAATAACTCTGTTCATTAGTTTGTATATATCTGATGAAGCCACAGTGTGGTGAAACCGATCATAGTTTTGTTAATATAGTGAAAATCTAAATACGATAGTTTTATTTCATTGAAAATATAACTACAATATGTTTGAATGAAAATTTAGAACAGTATAAGCTCTATATTCGCGAGGTACCCCCGGTTAACTGAAACTAGGGCCACCCCTCTAACTTTTTTCTACAGGGTGCTTCAACGAAAACTAAACAGAGGCTATATATACCAAGATATTAATTTCTGATCAAAACGCAAAAACAGGTCAATTTTTGTTTCAAGGGGAAATCTTTTGGGGTGCAAAACTCTTGAAATATCAACTCCCTAAGACGGGGTTGCAATCCTTGTACATTTTGAATAGGGAAGATGGATCGAGTGATGACTCAAGAGAAAGGTGACATCTTTGTCAACATCACCTTGATCGAATTTTCATTTTTAATTGAGAACTCTAAAAGATACAGGGTGAGCAATTGAAAGATAGAAAAGACTATTTCCTTGAGAATATTCAAGTTTCAGTGAAGTAAAATGTTACTGATCCATGCTGATCAATGACAGTCTTCATCAATTACCATCCTCATCTCCAATTTCAACCGCTAGATCAGGGGTGACCACCCTTGAAAAAAGAGGGTAGATGCGTCGAGTGGTAACTCGAAAGAAAGGTATTAACTTTGTCTGCATCCCCGTGAACGAATTTTCATTTTTGATTGAAAACTGTAGAAGATACAGAGCGAGCGAAGTATTAGTGCGGAAAAATGGAACAGATTTATTCCGGATCGCAGACTGTTACTTCCGAAATACCATTCACAACTCAAATTTCAACCCCTAGAGCAGGGGTGACCACCCTGTGATTTGAAGCAGAAGATAGGACCAGTTATAACATTCTGAGAAAGGATTTTCGTTTGTCTCCACAATGGTGCGCAAGTTTTCGTTCTCCATCAAAATTACTGGGTGAGCAGCTGAAACATTGAAATGATTATGAAGGATTATGAATCTTGAAAGGAAACGATAAAACCTATCTACCTTTTCCAAATTTACAAGGGTGGTCACCCCTGCTCTATGGGTTGAAATTCGAGATGAGCATGGTACTTGATGATGACTGCCATCGATCAGCATGAATTTGTTCCACTTTACTTCACTGAAACTTGAATAGTCTCAGAGAAATAGTCTTCCCCTCTTTCAGTTGGTCACCCTGTATCTCTTACAGTTTTCAATTAAAATGGAAATTCGTTCAAGGCGATGTAGACAAAGATACCACCTTCCTTTTGAGTCATCACTCGATTCATCTTCCCAATTCAAAATGTTCAAGGATTGCAACCCCCGCTTAGGGGGTTGATATTTTAGACAAGTTTTGTACCCCAACAGATGTCTTCGTTGAAACAAAAATTGGCCTGCGTTTGCGTTTTGATCAGAAATTAATATCTTGGTAAATATAGCCTCTGTTTAGTTTTCGTTGAAGCACCCTGCATATGGAATATTTTGATGAAATCTGGGAATCGGTTAGCAGACTACATTTTAAATTCGATAACATCAATTTTTTGACATTTCGTTCCCGGTTATGCCAGAAACGATACCACCTTTCGATTTTCAAGTGGAAAGCCCTGTATTTTCGTACTTATTTTAATTGTTCATTTCATTCTACGAACTTTTGGCATATTTTTAAATGAAAATTACATTTTTTTTGCAATTTTATTTTTGGTTCTAGAGGGCCATGATCAGTGACAATAGGGTTTTCTCAATATTTCCTATCACGAAAATACAAGGTTGTATTTAAAAATTTAATTGCTCATTCTTTTACGGGGTGTCAAAGTTTCAAATTTCAGTTTTTCCTCAAAAATTAGGTTTTCTCTTGAAACAACCATATCGGGCCACCCGGTATTACAGAAGCAGTATTTTCTTTTATACTTCTCAAGTGACTCTACTCCTAATAGTTTCGGAGTTCTAGTGGAAAATACCTACGCAATTTTTGCAGAGTTTCCCCATTAGCTAATAACAATAACTACGTTACCGATGCGAAATTTTTGTTCCTACTTTTAATATTCTGATTCTTCTACTTTTAAGTTTACTTCAATTATATTAGTAACTTCGAGATCAGTTTTTTTAAAACCGAATCGTCACCATTCCGGACAACATCGACACTTTAATTAGGCAAATAAATTATTATGGAAATCTTCATGTAAATACATTAATTAATCATGAAACAAAAGGCGAGACAAACTGAAAGACTGACATATTTGACGAGTCGGACGAGCTTCTTTTTGCTTGCCTCGGAAACGTCTACAATTTTAAGCCGTTTGGCATTTACATAGGGTGAATTTCCTTAGAGCATTATAAATGAGCTACATCCCGTTAATGTACTTCATTCTGTCCGGGGTATTTAGTAAAGAAATTAAGAGAAGGATTTTCAAAGCTTTGATACAAGTTTGAAATCTTCAGAATTATTCTAGAGCAATTATCAGATTCGAATTGAAGGCGATGTCTGGCTGTGCAAGAATTTGCACTTTCATTAACCAAGTTGAAAAAGAGGATTTGGATGACTTGTTAACATGACATTTTCGACTATTTGTGAAAAACTTAACGACAGCTCTCTTCTGGAAGTCACAGTCGAAATAAATTAAATTATTCCTCTTTATTTTCCCTATTAACTAAAATTCATTAAGATTTTTCTACTCCTTATAGGGTAGAAAAGGGTGATAGGAGTCACTTGAGCAAGTTTTCAGATAAAAGTTTATTTCAAAATTAAATATTTATTGCTAATGTTTTGGAACAAACAACACTTATTTGTCTAATAATTGAGATTAGTTTTGATCATCTTGTACATCGCCTTTGGGAAAAAATTAAGTTTAAAAAAAAAAGGAGGTTTGACTCCCATTACACTCACTTAACTAACACATATCGCAGACATACCCTTATCCCATCCAGTACATTCTGCGTGTGCCCACAATCCACATGTGGTACAGCGGTACCACATCTCGTTGTTTCATCCAAATTCACTGCATGTTAAACATCCATTTCCTGCGTCTTCTGCATCATCATTCTCATCATCCTGGCATAAGTCGTTAGTATTAGTGTTTGAGACTCATGTATCGTTTGAATCCTGAAGAACCTGTCTCTTTTCCCCTTTGGGACCATCACCGTTCTGCACCTTAGTCTTCTTCCCCTGACCCTTACCTTTCCATTTCTTTCTTCTTTCTCTTGCTTTTTCTGTACTTTTTTTAACTTTTTATTTTCCTTTTCTATCAAATCTTTCTCCAGTGGAGTTGAGGTTAATACAGTAGCATGCTGCTTCTTTCGGCGCTGTTTCTCTTTAGCCACAGGCGTTTTCTTTGGTAATTTTATAAAATCGGATAGTTGAACATTTCACGGAGGATCAGACAAATCTTTGGCCTCTGATGTCGGGGATGAGATAACTATTTGCTCTGATTTACTTACAGCTGATTAATCTAATTGTTTTGATGTGCTGGTAATGACATTTGAATCTTGTTCTATGTCACAAGTAGAAATGGTAATAGATTCATTGCAAACGACTATAGAGTCAGATTGGAGAATCTCAGTAGCCATAAAATCTTCTTCAGAAAACACTTGGGGATTTATTGGAAAAATACCTGTTGCCCTTAATCCCGATTCCGCTTTGTTAATAGACGCAACGGTAATATATGCTTTCCTCACCAATGATGCTACATTATAAGGAGTTATGTTTTCCAGGCGATTACTTTCCATATATAAATCACATTCCTTTTTGTATGCGGTTTTAAGAGGTCCAAAGAGTGTCACGTCCAAAGGCTGCATTCTGTGGGATGTGTGTGGTGGCAAGGGTAACATATGAATATAGTTGCTTATGCAAAATTCGTAGATATGTAGGGAAGAATGACTAGCATGATTGTCTAAAATCAAGAGAACGGGTTCGTCCATAGAAGGTTTAGCATGTTTTTTAAAATGTGCGAGCCACTCAAGAAAGAGACTTTCATTTATCCAACCATTGTCGGAGCATTTATAAAATGCTCCTGATGGACCATCCTTCTCAAGTAGAGGAGTCATTCTCTTGCGAGGATAAATAAACATATGTGGGAAGAAGCCACCTGCAGAGCTCATTGCAAACATCAAAGTTATATTTTTGCCTCTTTCCCAACTGGTGATAGATCCCACTCTCTTCTGTCCTTTTGTTGCTAGTATTTTCCCTGGATTCTGAACAGTTGTCATTCTGGTTTCGTCGCAATTGTATATATTTTTGGGGAGAAATTTGTGTTTCTCCATAATTTCCTCCAACAGCTTAAAAAATAACTGCACCTTCTCTTTATTGAACGCTGTTATTCGATTTATGCTGGTTGCCTCTGGTTTCCTCACAGATATAATATTTATAGCCATAAAAGCTTTCAACCAATCTCGACCAGCCATTTTTGTAACTTTATTGAAGTTATGATTTAAATTCATACTTTCCGCATAATCAAATGCCACTTTCCTTATTTGAGTTGCGGTACAACCATAAAATATATTAGCTATCTTTTTTTATCACATCAGTTAATTTTTCTTCTACTTCAGGCGTAAATACTGTACATCTTCCAAGACGTGGTTCTTGGATAGTCTTCTTTTTGAATCTTTTTTGTAAGCTCGAAAAGGAATACCAGTAGACTTACTAGCTTTTCTTATAGAATAACCGTCTTGTTCAATAAGAAGTATGGCTTTTTGGGGAGACTCGGATGACCAATTGGCTTTTTCGGTTGTCCTTTTTGGCATCTAGAAGCAAAAATATTAATATTATTCTTTTGTGGGTAATGGTAATCACCTGAGGACAATGAGGGTCACTTGACTCTCATTAGCCGCTACTATACTGCCAAAGAAATAATAGTGAAACAAAAAAAAATCTAAGTTTGAACTACACTCGGAGGCAAAATTAGCGGAACACTCGAAAATTCAACTCTTCTGCTTTGTAGAAATTATAAGAGAAAGCAAAAAAAAATTGAAAAAAATTGTATACGGGGACAAAACTAAAAGTGTTTTTTTTTGTCAAAAACTCGTAACACCCTGTGGAATTTCGTGGTCCGAGTTGAAACGTACAATATCATGGTCTGTCAAGACATATCTTCCTACAGTAACGCGCTTCTTGTTCTATGCATTTATCTCTATTTTTACAAGAGATATCCAATTTGAAGCGAAAACTCAAAAATTTCAAGAATTAATTTTTAATCTTGCGTAGGTGTATAACATCGGAGGTTAGCCAAAAATTAAATCAAAATTAGAAGCAGAAATCTAACGAAATGAAAATTTTTGAAATTTACTGGACAATTTCACGCTCCGGGAGAATTCGAAGTACACTGGGAAAATCGTTGATTTTGCACATTTATTTCTGAATTTTTTTGTGTGACACTCTATAATAATTATCATTCCTGTCCAAAATTGATAGCAGGTGTGTATCCTGGCGATACACTCGTAAAATGAAATGAACATGTTGAGAAAAATGTTCATGATGACCCACAAAAAAAAAACATTTGATTTTAGTAGCGAGTATGACCCTCCCGAGCTCTTATTACAGCGCGCATACGATTTCGCATACTCCCAATGATGTTGCCTATCATCTGTTGAGGTATGTTGTCCCACTCTTCCACCAAAGCCAATGTCAGCTCTTCAACCTAACCCAACCCTTCTTCCAAGAATGACCCAAACGTGTTCAATCGGGTGTAAATCCGGTGACCGTCCATTCGTGTGATCCCAACTTCATTGCGATATTCTATCACTATGCGCGCAGTATAAGGGCGCGCGTTATCGTGCCTAAAAAGGAAAGTTTCCCCTATATAAGGAGCAAAAAGCACAACATGGGGCTCCAAGATTTCTGTTATATATACCGATGGGCATTAAGTGATCCATAGCCAATAATCTCTAGTTCTGTTCGTACTCCCAAGCATATGCCACCTCATATCATAACTGACCCTCCACCGGATTGCTCAGTTCCTGCGAAGTTCGCTTGATTGTACCGTACCCCTCGATGCTACCATATTCTATCTCTACCATCCACGAAATTCACAAAATATCGGCTCTCATCACTAAATAAAACTCGTCTCCACTGATTGATTGTCCATGCTACATGCTCCCTAGCAAACGCCAATCTTGCTACCCAATGGGCTCTATCGAGTCTTGGTGCTCTTGCTTGCGCGTATGATCTAGACCAACTTCATTTAATCGTCTTCTGACTGTCCTCACACTGACGTTAATGTTATTTACTGCTTGTAAAAGGTTACGTGCCTGAACAGCAGTAAGACGAGGATTTCTTATGGTTTGATTGACGATGAAACGGTCATGTATAGCGCGGGTTGCCCGATTTCTTCCTTGTCCTCGCCTCCTCACGTTCAATCCAGTTTCCCTGTAACGTCGGTAGATTCGATGGATAACCGACGTCGAGACACCCAACATGGTACCGACTGAGCGGTAGGTGCGCCCTTCCTCGATCAATGTAACTGCACTTGCTACTGATGTTGGTGGTAAATCTCTCATTCTGAATGAAAAATACTGTTTCGAATCGTAAACAGTAAAAGAATCACAAAACACCGCAACCGATCGAATTTGTATCAAATCAAAGAATGGAAAACTCTCATTCTTTAAACAAGTGCAAATGTGGTCATATACAAAAAACCATGTGTTGTATTTCATATCTGATAAAAAAAGGTGTGCACATGTGTAAATGAAAAGTTTTATCAATGGTCCTAGAATTCGGTTGTGTATTTTAATACCTACCGACTGTTATCTCCTATGAATTAACCAAATTGTCATCAATAACTAATGCAATTCGAACATAAAAATCGCAAACGACAATTTCGACATGCCTGAGTTATAATAAGAAAATTCCAAATTGATAGACGAATTTTAATGACAATTTCTTGATTCAATAGAATTTCTCCAAAATGGTGATTTTCCACTTGAAATTAAATATATTTTGCAAAAATAGAGATAAACGTATGAAACAAAAAAGGCGTTACTGTAGGAAGATGTATCTTGACAGACCATGATATTGTACGTTTCAACTCGGACCACGAAATTCCACAGGGTATTACGAATTTTTGACAAAAAAAACACTTTTAGTTTTGCACCCGTATAAAATTTTTTTCAAATTTTTTTTGTTTTCTCTTATAATTTCTACAAAGCAGAAGAGTTGATCTATAACTTGCCGAAACAATCATCTAAATCAGTTGAGAATTAGGAAAAATGGAAAAATATCGGACTTCGAATTTGGTTAAATTTTCGAGTGTTCCGCTAATTTTGCCTCCGAGTGTAGTTCAAACTTGGATTTTTTTTTGTTTCACTATTATTTTGGCAGTATAGTAGCGGCTTATGAGAGTCAAGTGACCCTCATCGTCCTCAGGTGATTACCATTACCCTCAAAAGAATAATATTAATATTTTTGCTTCTAGATGCCAAAAAGGACTTTTTTCCCTTCGTTTTCTTATTGGCTCAAGGAGCCAAGGATAGCTTTATTGAATATTATAATTTTAAAAATATCGTACCTAGATTTTTCTAATGGAACATCCTGTACTTTATTATTTAACGCATAAAATATTGTGCTATATTTTTGCAGAAGTAACCTATATCTTTATCTTCGACCGTTTTTGAAATATTCGATTATTTGTAAAAATTTTTGATGAAAATTCTACAAACAATATCAAACTCATCAACATGCACCATTATTCGCACACAAGTTTTTTTTCAGTAATTATTCAAGTACTAAAAATAGAAACCTAAACAAGATAATTCTTTTAACGAATGATAAAATCAAGATGATTAAAAAGTAAATCGAGGTATTTGTTGACATTTTTTTTCATTTGTGCCTTCTATCAGGTGTCCGGACATATCCTATTCTGCATTTTACATGGTGAACTTATCAGTGTTTCGTTATTAAACATAGCTGAAGTGAGGTTTGAACCCAATTTTCTCAAAGAAGAAATGGCTAATATGATTCTTATTCTGGGTGAGAGTGATAAAAATTCTTTGTTGGCAAGTAGAGTTTATGCACAAAGGTTTCCTGATAAGAGGCATCCTGATGCAAGATGCGTTGAAAAACTTCTAATCAGATTTACTTAAACGGGTAATATAGCTTACAAAAAACATGAAACACCAAAAACTGCTACAGCTGCAGTAAACCAGTTATCACATTGGCTGACAGTGACAGAGGACCCATATAAAAGCCAAAGAGAGATTTCTCAGTTAACAGATATAAGTCAAACTTCTGTCCAGAGAATCTTGAAAGTGGATAAATTTCATTCATATCATGTACAGCTGCACCAGGAACTGAACAATCAAAACCATAAAATCGAATAAATTATTGCAATTGGACAAGTGACAAAGTAGCGGAAAATCCAAATATGTTTAGCAGAGTTCTTTTCTCGGACGAAGCAACTTTCCACAAGAATGGGCTTGTTAACAGACACAACCTTCGTTATTACGCCACGGAAAATCCACACCTCATGAGACAAATAGATCACCCGCATCGTTGGTCCTTGAATATATGGGCCGCTATAGTAGATAGATATATAATTGGGCAGCACTTTTTCGACAGGCACCTCAATAGTGAAATTTATTTAGATTTTCTGCAAAATAATCTACCAATGGTACTTGCCGATGTACCAGAGCAAATAAGACGAAATTTGTGGTTTCAACAGGATGGAACACCGGCACATTACTCACATCAGGTTAGGGAGCATTTGAATCATGTATTTCCAAACAAACGGATAGGACGTGGTGGTCCTGTTAGATGGCGAGCTAGGTCTCCAGACCTTACAAGTCTAGATTTTGTCTTGTGGGGTTATATTAAGGGCATCGTTTAGCAGATTCCATCTTCAACACAGTTGGATATGAGGCAGAGAATAGTCGACGCCTTTCAGTCAGTTAATCCGCAAATGTTGTTGAGAGTTCAACGGTCTTTCCTCAGAAGGATTGAGTTGTGTCTACAAAGAAACGGGCAACATTTCGAACACTTATTGAAATAGTTCAACACATTGTAGATCATCTCACTAAAAACCAATTTATTACGTATTTCATACACGACTACCTTAAAATATCTCCATTTCTCTGATCAAGTATAATGATATGTACTAAAGAACTTTTCTTTCGCACCTCTGATTTTATTATTTTAGTTTTTTTTGTTTCGAAGATAAAGATAAGGTTACTTCTGCAAAAATATGGCACAATAATTTATGCGTTGACATGAATAATAAAATAGAGAATGTTCCATTTGAAAAAATCCAGATATGATATTTTAAAATTACAATATTCAATAATTTTTTTGTGTCACTCCTGTATAAAATAAGGATAATCTATTTCAATTCATCAATAAAGCTATCCTTGGGCAATAAGAAAACGAAAGGAAAAAAATATTCCTCCTCTCTGGCCGAAGGAGCATGCGATGATGTGAGAGCCTATTTTCATGAAATTTTACGGAAAAAAAATAGTGTGACGGAACTACTCACCAAAAGAACTTGGAGAAATTATAACAGAGTTTAGGACGCTTTTGAATATTCAACGAAAAAGTGGTCTTCGAATCTGAAAAAACCTCCCAAGATTTTTGTATAGAAAATTGGGACACCCTGTTTATTTCAAAATGAATGGCTGAGGTAGATTTTTACTTTCTGAATACAATACAGCTCGAACACAAAAATCACCCAGTATAAATCCCAAACTTTAAAATGAGTTATGTACTGATTAATGATTCACTAATCTTGTTTGTTTGTTTTTCCTTTAACGTGCTCTACTTCTGCCTTTTGACTAATGAAACGCCGGGGAATTCTGTCACCTCACTAACCTGGGATTCTTGGCGAACCCCTCTCGTGTCGAGGGAATGGATCTTTAATGTCCAACATATCTCTATTAGACATGACCAACAGCTTTACATCTCCTCCGAAAGATGGACACTCAAGCGATTTCCAGAATCCGAAAAATCGCACCGACTTTGTGGGGATTGAACCCAGGTAACTCTGCGTAAGAGACGAGCATCATATCCCATACGCCACCGAGCCGGCTATTCACTAATCTGCAAGTAAAGATCACTGTTTTGTGTCAAAAGAAATTCCTGAATATCCTATCGATAAGTTCCTATCCGTGCTTGTTTGTTTTTACTTCTTAAGCCGTGCTACGAATACTCTATACTGAAGGTTTGATATTATTAGTTCATAGTGTTACTAGACAGATATTATTCACATGAATATAGAGATTCTGCAAACGATGCATGTGAAACAGTTGAAACTTACACCACAACATTTAAACGTCAGATTCCTTGTTTATTATTGGATTTATTTCATTATTACCTAAAATATTCATTTATTTTTGCTTCATTTAGTTAATTTTCCTACTTATATCATATTCAGTTGAATGAATCATTGTATTTTTCGTGATATAAACATAGGAGAACGTTAATATAGATTCCAATAGCAGAAGCGTCTTAGCATCTAATATTGAATTTCCACAGTTCAATTCATTTTGAACTTTTATGAGATTATTATCATCAGAATTCGAGCAATACTATAAGTCAGATTATTACATCGATCAAATCTATCGATAAAGGACTTCAGGTACATGAATTATCTGAAGAACGTAATTTAGAATTTAATGCAAAATCTGAGAGCTCGCGAGATCGAATATTTGGAATATATATGGGCAGATTTATGACGAGAATTACGGCCTTATCGGGAACGTCTTCCTGACATTTCAGAACTCTGTTTTTTTCCAAGAAATGATGATAGCAATCCAAGTTAACTACTGGCTCCATTTGTCTCAGCTCTGAATTACAATATTGGGCAAGAGACTCAATCGGAAGAGACGAATAAATTTGAAAGTCTATTTTCGGTCTATATTACCGAACATTAATAATCTCGACAAGCAATAAATTTGAAAATATGTATTTCAGCATATTCTCATTCAATTTTGTAATTCATGAATGTTGGAAAGGGAAGCGTTCGAAATATTTCTTTGAAAAATGTATAGTTCATGAAGAGTCAGCAAGAGCATACTTGGAAGAAGTAGTGATCTTGAAATTCTCCTTGAAAAGAAAGTTTGTATTGGAAATCAAGGAAAATGTCTACCGAATAGAGGCAAAAGGTTTCATGAGTTCGTTGAATATACTTTTTCCATAACTTGGGAGTCTTATATCTAATGATCTTGATTAACTAACCCGTGAAGTGGCTCTTCATAGAATAGTATATTTGCCACTGGACATCTCGATTTTTCAGTTTCAAAATGATATAATAATTAATGCCGGCTCGGTGGCGTATGGGATATGATGCTCATCTCCTACACAGTGTTACCTGGGTTCAATCCCCACAAAGTCGGTGCGATTTTTCGGATTCTGGGAATCGCTTGAGTGTCCATCTTTCGGAGGAGATGTAAAGCTGTCGGTCCTGTCTAACAGAGATGTGTTGGACATTAATGATCCCTTCCCTCGACACGAGAGGGTTCGGCAAAATTCCCGGGTTAGTGAGGTGACAGAATTCCCCGGCGTGTCATTAGCCAAAAGGCAGAAATAGAGCACGTTAAAGGAAAAACAAACAAAATAATAATTAAAACCGGAAACTCGAGATGTTAAGTATTAGTTGGACCACCCTTTATGTATGTTATATATGGTATGTTATGTTATGTTATATATTAGAAATCTTTTTGTTTTTGTTAGGATGTGTTGTATATAATGTATTCTCAAGAAAACAAAATAATATTTGACTTCTCCAAAGCACCTATTATAAAAAAAAATTGAATTTTGAAAATGACAAAATTTGGTAAAGCACGAAAAAAAATCCTGAACTAATATTTTCGAAACGATATGGAAGCACTTATATTTTTCAGTACCCAGAAGGTCCACCGCTGTTATTAATGATACTTTGGCATCGTCGCGGCATGCCCAATATTAAATTGTCTATTACATTCTGACCAAAGTCATTCCAAGCCCTCTCGATGGGATTCAGATCTGGGAAGCAGGATGGCCACGGAAGAAGATCGATATCATTCTCTTCAAGAACGTTCAAGAAAACTCTTGCCCGATGAGGAGGGGCATTATCTTGTTGGAAGAGTGGATTTTGACCCTTTATTTAGAGATACGGTACCACTACAGGTAAAACTGTCTCATTTGCGTAAGAATTTCCCGTGAGGTTGTTCTGTATGAAAACGAGGTAAGTTCTTCCACCAAGGCCTATACCTTCCCAAAACATCACTGATCCGCCTCCCTGTCTAACAACTTCTCGAGCATACTGGAGACGGTTTTGCTTTCGAGGTTCCCTCCATATTCGAATTCTTCCCGAATCAGGATAACAAATAAATCTAGATTCATCATTGAAGAGAACTGTGGCCCACCTCTCTTGATCCCAGTTTACGTGTTCTTGGCACGAAGCGAGTAGCGCGATTTCCATGGGCCAGTTGTGGAACTCTTAAAGGACGTCTGGAGTGGAGTTGAACTTCGTGCAGTCGATTTCTCGCAGTTTGGTCGGAAATTTGTACATTATGAACTCGTGATAGCTCTTGAGCTAATTGAGATGCTGTGGTAGTATGATCTCTTCTGGCTTGTAAAACCTAAAATCGGTCTTGGGCGACTGTAGTAATCCTGAAACGACCTGTATGGCGTTCTTCTACGCTACCTGTTTCATTGAAACGCGACCATAAACGGTTCATGACACTTGGGCTACTTCCCAGAACCCTGGATACTTTCCGTTGTGAGCTGCCAGCTTGGAGCATGCCGACGGCTCGTAACATCTCTTCTCTAGTCAAATGTCGTCTTTCCATGGTCGAATCACAAAACTTGAATCTTTTATTTGTGCTTACAACAGAAACAAAGTGCCAACTAACTGATTTCAAACACTGAATAGATGAAATGATTATAAAGCAGCGTCGCATCTGCTGCATCTTTAGTTTTTTATAGAAAAAAACTGAAATCTGTTGTGGCACTCTACATAATTTGGTGAGAAATTGATGCAGGTGCTCATTTCTTAAACAAAATTATCCATATTAATCGTTCTGGATACGATATATCCATATTCAGAAGTGTTCCCTAGACTTTTTTGAGGTGTTTATATATAAAATGTGACATGATCGGTCTGAAAACGTTCGTTAGAATACACACAACCAAATTTATATGGAATCACTCGGTATTTCACATTATTGATTTTATATAACCATAGATATTTGACTACTTGTGACGAATGAGCTTTTTTGTTTTGAAAAAACTGGAAAGTATGATAAGAAATGTTGAATTATCACCACATGTTCGGGATATTGGGAATATCTCACGCTGGATTGTCCCATATGCAAAGGGGTCGAATATTTGCTCTCGTTGGAAAAAGGGTGAGACAGCTACGATGATGGTAACACAGGGGGTGATTTCAAAAACCTACGGCCGATACGTGGAGCTATAATCTCTGAAAAATAGGCCTAGAAGAAGTCATAGGGAGATCATTTCTGAAGAACAAGACTGTTTGTTGTGATAAATTGCAAGAAAAGATACTTGTGCGTCGCACCCCATACTCCAGAAGCAATTTCTGGAAGCAACAGACATGAGTGTTTCAGTCGAAACGATATGTCAAAGACTTCGTTCAAGAGGCTTATACAGCAGAAGGCCCTTAAGAGTTTCAGAGCTAACCAGACAACAAAAAATTAACAGACTTAATTGTTGTATCGAGCACCAAAATTGGAATATGAAGAATTGGCGAAATGTCCTTTTTTCGGATGAGACCTGAATTGGTGTTTGATCAGAGGACCGCCGAATTGGGTTTTTGAGGGGTCGCGGAAGACAAGCTAGACTCCGTGAAGCAAGACAAATTCCGAAATACCAAAGGGGTAGTGTGTTGTTTATACTTCGCAACCCACTAGTGTATCCAGATAAATAATAAGCTACCCGACTGGTGAACGCTAGCTATACGTTTTATACTTGTAATGTTCGTATGTTTCACTATTAGATAATATAATGAACAAAGCAATTATGGAGGAATGGAAAGCGTATCTATAAAAATCGAGTATTAAGTTACATCAAGTAAGCATCAAAAATTCAATGTGATCTCAAATTGGAAAAATTGAAAAGTTTGAACTTGAATCTGTTAATTGCGATCAAGGAAATGTGAACATAATATCTCATAGTAAAAAAGGAGATTCTTGAAGGAAGCAAAAGCAACTGGAATAATACTAGAGCAAAATATGAAAATAAATGAAAAGTATCCATCTACATCGTACGGTACCCTATTTCAATTTGCAATTCAATATTCGAACTTCTGAACACGCTTTATACATTACCGGGAATTGGCCAATGAAACACAAGTTTAGTTTTCATACGAATTCATTGTATCGCCTTCAAAGTAGGTCCATTCCGAAATAATCCATTCACGCCAACGCATAATCAAACCATCAAAACATTTTTTTCGGAATCGACTTCAGTTCTCACTGCGAATTCATTCATGTCTTCTATCGATTCAATACTTTGAACACGTTGAAGTGGTAATTTGTTCTGTAAAAAGAAAAAAGTTGGGCGGAGCCATATCAGGTGAATACGCTGGTTGTTCGTTGATATTTGTTGAGTTTTTGGTACTAAATCCATGTTTTCTTTCCACAAATCCAGCCTTTCCGACGAATTTGCTCTCTCGAACGCTGCATAACCTCATGTAATATCCATTACTTACCGTTTGATCTTCTAGCCTGAAGTGCACATCACCGCTATAATCAAAGAAAACAGTCAATATTACCTTGACTACTGAACGTCTTCGACGTGGTTTTTTCGGTTCAATTGGAAGGCACTATTCCGAAGCTTGTTCACTGATTTGCATTTCAAATTCAAAAATCCATGTCTCCTCACCAGCTACAATGCATTTTATGAATGTTGGGTCTGAATTTCTTTTAGTGACCTTAACGCTGAAGGCAAAGTTTTTGAAGAAAATTCAGTTCTTTCGGAACTAGGCAAGCGGCAACGCTTTCAATTCCCAAACGATCGCTTAGAATTGATTCCAAATACACAGAAAGTTCACTCTCTATGTCTCTTAAACTTATATGACGATTTTCAATAAACATTTCTTTCGCTTTATCGGTGTTAACTTCAGTTGAAGATTTTGCAGGCCACATCTTCCACCATATCTCGTACGTTGTTGAATGCACTGTACCACTCATTTACACGTGATTTTGATTATGTTGATTTACCGTAAGAATTCTGTCACATTTTCAGCGATTCGGCATACGAAATTCCATTTGAAATACAAGTTTGAGACAAATTCTTTGTTCGATAATTTTATGCAGTGTAAAAATCATAAAACACACGAAAACTGACAAAATCGAGCACTGTGAACAAAGTAATTGACAGATCGCGTTCCAACTCCGTGACAGTATGGAAATGTTAACAATCGTTTTAGGCAAAATTTCTAAATAATCTCATCCTGGTACTTTTTGACAGATGGTATGTACTAACGAAATTACGTAATTTGAAAAATATTTTCGGATCAATAGAATACAGATCAAATCAAGCAAGAGGAATGGTCTAGCAAGCAATGCACCATTCTTATGTACATATGCAACAATATGAATGTTTTCGTGATAGTAATCAAACAAAACCGGGGCTGTGGATAAGCATAATTAAGTGAAACTTTACAACGTTACTCATTCAAGCCAGTTATTTCACGTCGCCAACACAATGGTTTCATCAGATATTATTTGTAATCACAAACTACATTTTTATATAATACCTTTAAGTTTCGGAGAAATTTATCAAGATATATTTCAATATAATCCTGCACAACTGTTAGAGATTTATGACTTTATCAAATAAGCTCCCAGTATTAACTATTAATAATCAATTGATAAATTAGATTGTGGCATTTACTCTATTTTAGAATACAAGTAAGCGATGATTTCTACTAAACTATATTTTCGTTTCTATTCAAATTATCTTTGTCAAGAGAGAATGATTATTACAAAATATCTTACTGAGAAATACTAAAGAGGCAACCTTCCCAGAGTTATATGTATTTGAATTTGTGTTTGGAAAACAAGTTCAATAAGGGTGAGTTATTTATCTCTAACTATTCATTATAAATCTCTGTTGAATACCTGAATCTACTATTAAATAAAAGTACCTACAGTTTCTTCCTAAAGATTTATTATGGTTACTAGTTTCGCTCTCTATACCTCTGAGCATCTTAAGACCAGTGACTACAAGAAAAACAAATATTAAACTTATAACGTAACAAATTCTGCTTTTTGAAAAACTTACCCAATCCTTTCTCAGCAAGTAAAGTCAATTATAGTAAAATTAAAAACAATCAATAGGACTGATATTTCACAACGAATTGAAATGGTATTTGATCAATATAATATCCCTTTAAAATTATGAATTAAAACTTAAAACAATTCAAGCTAAAAATGATTTCTATGACAAGACAGTAACTAATAAAATTCAAACGGAAAGTGTGGTTATGTCAACTTAACCACAGAACAAAGTATCACAGATCTTATAATAGTAAAAGTCATCTTCTTTTTCAAAAATAGCAGACATGGTTATAACATTAATCAATTAAAGAATCCATAATTTGTATGTCTCTGAAAATCACTTAACTATTTATCAATGTCATATTACAATTTTATTTTTAACAATTTCGAATTCTTCCAGAACATCTATTAGTCCAATATTATGACATGTATGCAATGACTCAAAATAATTTGAATGGTTCTAATTACGGTTGAATTCTAGTAGGTGATTACCGAAATTAGCTTCTTGACATTCTTTGTTCAGTCTTTGAGGTTTCAGATGTTCACTCACTCTTTTTTGAAAATTGTTTGATCTATATAAACTGCTCTACAAGTTTCACATGGTAACTTATGTACATCCTTTCTACCCAGTAAAGGTGTAGTATCCCTATTGTTTAGTAACAATCCACCTAAAGATCTATTTGACTTGAATGCTAGTTTGATGTTTTCTTTCTTTTCTAATATTTTACTAATTTTAACTGAAACTGGACCTCTATATGGTAATGAAACATACTTATAATTTGTTTCCTCACAAACTGGAAAATTTTCATTCATTAATTTTTGTTGTAGTTTCTTAGACAACATTCTGCCAATCAGGTCTATATCATGATTATTATTTTTCGCAATTTGTTGATTATATTGAGTTCAGTTCATATTCAGTTTTGTTCATCGGCATATTTATTAGTCTATGAATAATGCTTTGAAAAACTGCTCTTTCATGGGACCAGTGGTGTTGTGAAGTTACATCTATTATATTTTTTGTGTGTGAAGGTCTTTTATATATCTTGAAAGAATGTGATCCATTTATTACCTCTATTGTTAAGTCTAAGAAATTGACTGAGTTATCATCATCTGACTCTAGTTTGAATTTTATTTTACTGTATTCAAATA
Organism: Cryptolaemus montrouzieri; assembly: GCA_013387265.2. Lineage (NCBI taxonomy): Eukaryota > Metazoa > Arthropoda > Insecta > Coleoptera > Coccinellidae > Cryptolaemus > Cryptolaemus montrouzieri. The sequence continues at coordinate 144,160,082 of JABFTP020000185.1, forward strand.
TTCTATAAATCTCTTAAATTTTTCATCTGTATCGTTCCACATTATGAGAACATCATAAACATATCTATGATAATAGACAATGTACTCACGATAAATATTCCTGTTGTTAAAAATGAAATTTACTTCAAACCAGTCATGTACCTATCATCAAAAAGTGATTAAGTTGGAGAATCCTACTACTAGTAACCATAATAAATCTTTTAGAAGAAACTATAGGTACTTTTATTTATTTACATAATTTTCCTACTGAAAGGTTGAATATTTATAATGAAAAATAAGTTCTGTGTTTTAAGGAATTTGACTTAATAATTGCGATTCGTAACGCGTTTCACTACACCGTAGCTTCTTCAGACGAATGAATGTACACAAAATAAGAATGAGAATATAAATATAATTGTTCTGCAGTAATTAAAAGCTTATTGTGTTGCTTTTTCTTAGGTGGTTATTTATGACAGGTATATCCAATAGAATTAAGGAATAGATCGCTCCCCGAAGAGATTCAATAGAGGTGAAGGGCTTCAATCGACTTGTTCATGGATGAGTTACCTGAGTGTTTGTATTTATTATCGCAATTATTAAGTAAAATTCCTTAAAACACAGTACTTGTTTTTCATCATTGATAATGGAATTGGGTTTTAAATTCTAAATTGAAAGAATGACTATTTTCCCTAGGATGATCTGAATAATTCGATTTTTTCCATTGATGAAACCTATATAAAAACAATTGCAATCTGCATATTTCAATCTTTAAACACCTGATTTATTGCCTTGATTAATTGGAGAGTTATAATTTTTGATAAGTGAACCTAAATTTGTTGATGTTTTGAACGCTATATTCAACTTCGAATTTTCAAGAAGGATTTCGCATTATTGCTAATATTGTGTATATATGTTTAACTATTGAATTGTTTGTCTTGATGTTCACCGATTGGATATATATGTTGTAAAGCTAATTTTGTTTTTTCTTATATCATACGCTGCTAAATAAATTTGCATCATAACCATTATTTATTATTTATTGCGATCTGTTTTATCAACTTTCAATTCATATAATAATATATATATATATATATATATATATATATATATATATATATATATATATATATATATATATATATATATATATATATATATATACTTTTCACTAGATATCGGTGTGCTTAACAGTCTATGTAAAAGGCTATTGATTGCTGCAACTTTATTGGTAAAGATGTGCCGATGTATAATGAATTTTGATGTCTGTATGAGAAGGTTTATGATAAATTGAAAACTGATGTTTAATATTTGACTTTGCTAGTCTAGGAATTGATCGAATTGTTCTGTTATTTTTCAGAAGTGAATGATGATGACATTATTGTGAAACACACAATAATGTCATCGACATATCTATACCACTTTAGGAAATGTTTACTAAATGGGTGTTCATGAATAGTTTTTCTATATTATCCATGAAGATTTCTACTAGAAGAGTGCTTAAGCGGTTTCCCGAAGCACTTTTATAAAAAGAAAAGTCAACCTTCTTTAAGTACATGCGATTAATAGATTTTGGTATTCACCAGAGATTCTTAATGATCAGTTAGACATAAATAACTCACCCTTATTGAACTTGTATCCTAAACACTAGTTCAAATACATATAACTCTGAGTGGATTGCCTCGCTTTTGATTCGCATTTGACAAAGATACTGTGTATAGAGACGTGTCGAGCATTTATCAATATATTTTAGTAGAAATCATCGTTTACTTGTATTTGAAAATGGACTTCTTTCATGTAAAAGCCTCGTCAATTGAATTACTCTATTTTAACTCAATATTTTCGATTTATTTCAATGAACTATTTATTAACTGAATATGCTATGAACTAGAATAAGGAAAAGTATTCTCAGACATATCTACGTTGAACTTGGACATTCGGGATAGTAACAAAATAAGAGTAAGGTTTGAAAAGCCAGATTGTGTCAATGCAGCATGCTCCTTATTCAGCGATGCCATCTCTAGCTAAACAATTAATCAAAAACCCATCTCCGAAATGTTTACTATTTTTATCACTATCGAACAGACAAATTAGTACGAAACGGGATTGGCTATATATCAATTCTACAAGCTTCCTAATTAAATAAAATTCATGATTCATCACGTTTTGCAGACCTTGATATATTACCCTGTTCAGAGTAGATTACTCCGATGAAGCATACTTTTTCTTCTCGTGACAAAATAACTGAATCGATTCTAGGTACTGTCGAAAATTTGATGTTTGATAGCAGACCTTGTTAGTTTTGTTGAACAATGGGTATTTCTTTAAAACTGTCATGATATAATAAACACCTCAATTAAGTCTAGGAACACTTACCAATATCTTTAAAATATGAATTTGATGATTCGAATTTATAGAAATCTTTCGGTTTTTGTTAGGATGTATTGTATATAATGTATTCTCAAGAAAACAAAATGATTTTTGACTTCTCCAAAGCACCTATTTTAAAAAAAAATTTGAAATTTGAAAATGACGAAATTTGGTAAAATACAAAAAACAATTCTGAACTAATATTTTCGAAACGATATGGAAGCACTTATATTTTTCAGTACCCAGAAGGTCCACCTCTGTTATTAATGACACTTTGGCATCGTCGCGGCATGCTCAATATTAAATTGTCTATTACATTCTGACCTAAGTCATTCCAAGCCCCCTGAACTGCTAATCGAAGCTCCTGTTCATGGTGAAAGATGTTTTGACACAGGAGATTTCTTTTTAGGGTGTCCCACACATACTCGATGGGATTCAGATCTGGGGAGCAGGATGGCCACGGTAGAAGATCGATTTCATTCTCTTCAAGAACGTTCAAGACAACTCTTGCACGATGAGAGGGGGCATTATCTTGTTGGAAGAGTGGATTTTGACCCATTGTTTAGGAGATACGGTACCACTACAGGTAAAACTATCTCATTTGCGTAAGAATTTCCCGTGAGGTTGTTCTGTATGAAAAAGAGGTCAGTTCTTCCACCAAGGCGTATACCTCCCCAAAAGATCTCTGATCCGCCTCTCTGTCTAACAACTTTTCGAGGATGCTGGAGTCGGTTTTGCTTTCCAGGTTCCCTACATATTCGAATTCTTCCTGAATTGGTATAATAACTAAATCTAGATTCATCACTGAAGAGAACTGTGGCCCACCTCTCTTGATCCCAGTTTGCGTGTTTTTGGCACCAAGCTAAACGAGCAGCGCGATTTCCATTGGTCAGTTGTGGAACCCTTAAAGGACGTTTAGAGTGGAGTTGTCCTTCGTGCAGTCATTTCTCACAGGTTGGTCGGAAAGTTGTACATTATGAAGTCGTGATAGCTCTTGAGCTAATTGAGATGCAGTGGTAGTACGATCTCTTCTGGCTTGTAAAACCAAAAATCGGTCTTGGGCGAATGTAGTAATCCTGAAACGACCTGTATGGCGTTCTTCTACGCAACCTGTTTCATTGAAACGCGACCATAAACGACTTATGACACTTGGGCTACTTTCCAGAACCCTGGATACTTTCCGTTGTGAGCTCCCAGCTTGGAGCATGCCAATGGCTCGTAACATCTCTTCTCTAGTCAAATGTCGTCTTTCCATGGTCGAATCATAAAACTTGAATCTTTTATTTGTGCTTACAACAGGAACAAAGTGCCAACTAACTGATTTCAAACACTGAATACATGAATCGATTATAAAGCAGTGTTGTGTAACATACGATGATTCTAAAGAGTTGCCTTTAGACACTTTCTTGGTTGTTGAAAATGATGTAGAAGTGAAAATCAATTTATATACATAAACACTGTTTTATTTACATAAATATACAAACGTCTATTGTTATTGACTGTAATGATGATAGTTGGTGAATGAATGATGAATTCTATAGTTATCTCAGACCACAGTACCGGTGGGTTGAGTACCTGCCACCCTCATGGGTGACCTGGAAGTTATCCCTCGAGTGGAGATACCCAACAGCAGCGTCGCATCTGCTGCATTTTCAGTTTTTTATAAAAAAAAAACTGAAATCTGGTGCGGCACTCTACATAATCTGCTGAGAAAATTGATGCAGGTGTTCATTTAAAAAAAATCATCAATATTGATCGTTCTGGATACGATACATCGATATTCAGAAGTGTTCCCTAGACTCTTTTGAGGTGTTTAATGAAACAAATGTGATTTCCTCAGTATATTAGTGAACACCAAAAGTTGATAATTTTCCAAATCTCCTTTTACTTTCACACCACTCTAGAAATTATCTTACATTATTTTGCATTTACGTGATAAGTTATACTTCCTATATCCTGGTATCGATTCAAGAAAATATCATTTTGTGGCGATGTGGAAATTAACAAATTTTTTCTTTCTTTCAGGTGAGTTACAACACAAAAGAGCCCCTATTGGCCAGCCTGTGTCCCTCCTGCCTTGTAAGTTGAATATGTTTCAGTGAATCATTTAATAGTAGCCTAAAGATTTTACGAAACTTAAATGTTATGAGCTTCAACTACGAACTCTGTATTCTTTAAATATATACTCTCCGCAAATGTAACAAAAATAATTCGGATCATTCACACAAAACTCTTCTTGACCATGTCATATATGATTATAGCAAGTTGAATGAATATTATTTGAATTAATAGCAAACAATTACGGTGATTAAGTGTTTTTTATAAAGCAATAACTCTTAAACAAGAGCTGTTGGAAAACAAATGACGGTTTATTCAGGATCAGCGATGTCAAATTAGAAAACATTAAATATCATCAGACGAAAAGTGCAATTTTATTATCCAGTCTTATTTGTTTATTTCGTCTGAAGAAGCTACGGTGTAGTGAAACGCGTTACGAATCGCAATTACTGAGTAAAATTCCTTAAAACACAGTACTTCTTTTTTATTATTAATCCAGTCGTATACTGGGTGTAACTGGAAAAAGGCTCGCCCCTAAAAACTTTTTTCCTATCCAATAGTTTTCAATGAAATCTTCTTGAAATTGATTAAAAATTTACTTCAAGTTGAATGGCACTGACAGTTTATCTGAAACGCTTCCGGTTTCACCGGAAATGAGCCAAAGTTTCAATTTTCAAATGGCTCACCCTGTATATTTTTTGGGAAATCGAATGGAACTCTCTTTGTCTATACATTCAGCATATATATATATATATATATATATATATATATATATATATATATATATATATATATATATATATATATATATATATATATAAAGATGTATTTGCCGAATTTTTAAATCATTCTTGATAAATTTTTCCTCAAGTCTAGGTGGCTATGACGACTCAGCTGGTTCTAAAATTGTAATGCACACAAAGCATAAACGCAAAACCTTAGCTTTATTTTGGCATGGCGCACATACTCCTCATCGTACATTCCAGATGAATAAAAATTTAACAAAACACATAAATAACGCAAAATACACAAATGGACCATGGATGGAATGTCATCAAAACAATTGAGCATAACTTCACAACAGATTTTCGAAGAGACCCCCATTCTGTGCCTGACACAGCCTATCGTGACGAATGGTAGCCCGCACTACATTATCCATTTGATTTGGAAAAATTTCATTTATTGCTCCCCGAACTCTATTCTCCATCTCCTCTCGATTTTTTGAAGCAGTTCTATAAACATGATTTTTCACATGTGCCCACAAAAAAAATCGAATGGGGTCAACTCGGGCGATCGAGCTGGCCATCTTGTCGGGCCGTAGGTGCCTATCCACCTTTCATTTAAATTATTATTTAGGTATTGAACAACTTCCCTGCAGTTGTGCGCTGGTGCTCCATCTTGTTGGAAAATCAAGTTATTAGCAACAGCCAGTGGTAAACCATCAATCAGATCGCTTATCTCGTTCTGTAAAAATCCTAAATATCTTTCCCCTGTTAATGGTCCATCAAAAATGATTGGACCTATGAGATGTCGCCCTACCATTGCTATCCATACATTAAACCCAAATCGCTCCTGGAAATTACCCTCACGTACTATAAATGCTCGTTTTCGTGGGCCCAATAGCGCGTATTGTTTCTATTGAACATTCCGTTGTTAGTAAATCGGGATTCATCTGAATATAAAATTTTATAAGGATACCTTGAATCCATTCCATCTTTTGAAGAAACTGGTTGCAATATTCTAATCTTCGGCCATTATCATTTTCATAAAAGTGTTGATGAAGATTGTATTTGAACGAGCGAAATTTATGCTTCTTAAGAATTCTCCAAACACTGATGACTTATCCCTATTTCTTGTGCGATTTCTCTGAAAGATGCCGTACAATTCAAATCAATGTACGCTCATACATCAATTTCAGAATTTTCGCTTACTATGAAATTTTGATTATCTGCAACAACCGGTTGCTGACGAAACTTCACTTCCAGTTTTGGAAAATAGTGCCTTGAAGGATGGTTACCGTTCTGGATAGCGTTCAGCGTATAAAATTGCTGATGCTGTAGAGTTTTTTCGGTATTCACCATCAATTAGTAGCATATCTACTTTTTCATTCTGTGTGTACAGCATATCATCTGTTTTTCTGCCGTGAAAATTCAAAAACTATGAACAATTCATATCAACTCACCGATTCAGATGCAACACAATCTTATCTTATGAGATTTAAAATTGAATACAAAAAATTCTATGATCTGTGATCTATCTGTGATAGGATTTCAATGCATTTCCAAAGCACTTCAGAAAAGGAGTTGAAAAACGAGTATAATACTATGTCCAGGATTACGAATGAAAATTTTCAACGAAAAATTATCAATTTGGTATCAAAATACTCATAAAATTTTTATAGTTCTAATGAGCCTCTATTATACCTTGCGGAAATAAGATTCTTTTTAAAGAAACAATGTTTGGAATGTTACGCCAATAACAATAAGCCAATAAGCTAATTACAGAAGGAATTCTTCAGTTTCAGTGATGAATCCAAATGTACTCGATTTCGGTCGATAAATCACGCAGTTTTTATGTCGTCATAGCCACCTTGACTTGAAAACAAAATTATCAAAAAAAAATTAAAAATTCGGCAAATTCGTCTTGAAATATGCTGAATGTATAGACAAATAGAGTTGATCCGATTTCTCAAAAAATATACAGGGTGAACCATTTGAAAATCGAAACTTTGGGTAATTTCCTTTGAAACCGGAAACGTTTCAGATAAACTGTCAGTGCCATTCAAATTGAAATAAATTTCTAATTAAGTTAAGAGAATTACATTGAAAAATATTGTACAGGAAAAAAATTATAGGGGCGAGCCTGTTTCCAATTACACCCGGTATATAAAGATTATTGAAATTCATGATTATTGTTTGATCATATTTGACTATGAGTTGAAAACTATTTTAATCCAATGATAGACGGAGTTTTCCCATTCAATATCATATTCTATCCTGCATTATGCCATAACACGACTCACAAATAATGTTTAGATTCCTGGACTGCATTAATTAGCAACATACTGAGCCCTCTAGCAGCTATCTATGAACGTAGTGAACATCTGGGACCACGTCAATGCCCCCTTAAATTTGATTAGGATGCAAAGCCATTTCGGTATTTTCTTGCCATTTTTATATATATTGTAACTTCGTTATGGGTATTGCTACAAACCTGATTTTTCAGGTTATTATCATTACCTATTATTTAGCCTATAACGGATGGAAAAATAGAAACATATCGCATTTCTGTCAGTTTCTCTAATGTGGAATTTTATTTTGTTGGTGAATTCAGCTCTCTGCAAGTCTATGGTTGATACAGAGAAGTGATTTTGAAGTATTCAATTCATCTGAAGGAATGTTGTTAATATATACAGATCGTCTGTGCTAAAAAGCCTTTCAAAAGTATCTAGGGGACAGGCTTATCGATCAATTTCAAATTTTGTCATTAGATTAAATAGATGATTCTAAAATTCAAAATTGTTTTCAAAGCGTTACCACCTCCGGTTTCACCAGTCATGAACTACAACTTTGCTATTCTAAAGGGAATTTTTTGGTGTGATTTGTCCTATCTGAAGTAAATCGCTATTGAATTATGATTTTTTCGTCAACATATTTTGGTATTATAGAGTCATCTTCGTTGCTCAATAGAATGAACTCAGATTTGGGTAAGACTATAATTTTTTTAGGTTTAACGAGAAAAATGTTATTTCTGAGGTTGGCGTACTTTCCGATGCTATTCCATATATAGGGTGCTCAAAAATTACTTGTCACCTCAATGAAGCTTAGTTGTCAAAGAAACATTCTTTTCTCGATTAACAATACTTATTTCTTTCTACTACATTTGAATGCCATTTTAAATGTGTATTAACTCATTGATGTGCATCTATTTTCAAGCATCTTCTGTTGGGATTTGTTCTATCTGAAGTTAACCACTTCTGACCGATGTATAATTTTTTTTATTCAAAACTTTGGAATTATAGTGTCATCTTATACCCCTAAAAGAATGAGTTCAGAGTCGAGAGAGGACATAATTTTTTTAGTTTAACGGGAAAAGTATTGCTTTTAAGGTTGACGTAGTTTCCGATGCTACTTCGTATACAGGGTGCTCTAAAATCACTTGTATACTTAAAAATTGAATTGTTAATAAAAGTGTTTTCAGAAGAGAGTACCTCTTTTGTTTTTACTTTATCTTACCATATTTTGAATTAGTATTGATTGTTATCAGGTTTTTCTATAACTAAAACGATTCGTATTCATTTTGTTTGCAATTTTATCAGAAACCTACAATTCCTTCGAAATCTAAATCATTGGGCTGTGGAACATAGAATTTGTACCTGAGTTTGAGGTTATATATATATATATATATATATATATATATATATATATATATATATATATATATATATATATATATATATATATATATATATATATATATATATATATATATATATATATATATATATATATATATATATATATATGTTAAATTACTAATATATTCGCAAACGAAGATTGTTATGAATTTATTCATCATACATGTACAATGCTATCGAATCTTAGTCCAACTTGCAGAACATTCAAAGATAAGTATTCGAATTCACGATCAGTTTGCAATTACTCAGAGAAATACTCAGAGAGGTGTGTACTGGCCAAAAAGCAATTCCAGAATAGTGGTCAGTGAAAGGGAAAGAAGACGAGAAGAAGAGAAGAAGAAGCAAATAACCACAGAACATTCATTTAACCCTACTTAGACAGCTGCATGTGGAGTGGAAAGAAAATTTCTTGCAATGATTTTTGAATATATAATTGTTCATCTAAATCGTGAGAACTTTTATTAGGGTATTCTGGAAAGTTAAATGAATAAACCTCAAATTTTATGTATGTTTGATTGAATTTGTTACACTTGTTTGTATTTTAATTTGTTCTGTTTCATTCATTGTAGAACCCTGATGAAGGATGTGAAAAAACATTCGAAAGCTTTGTAAATAAAGGAAGAGTGCCACATAAGAGACTCCAGTTGTCAGTCTAGAGTCCTGAATAGAATCCCTAAGGTATATATACTGGGTGATTCACTAGTGTCGCGGTGCTCTGTCGCTTGTACACCCTTGAAGATTTCACTTTTGTTCGAACGGTATCGTATTTTGAAAGTAAAAATCTACTTCAGCAATTTATTTTGAAGTGAACAGGGTGTCCCAATTTTCTATAAAAGAATCTTGGGAGGTTTTTTCAGATTGGAAGACCACTTTTTTGTTGAAGATTCAAGAGCGTCCTGAACTCTACTATAATGTCTTTAAGTAATAAGTTTTTTTGGTGAGTGGTTTCGTCACAATATTTTATTTCCGTAAAAATGCATGAAAATAGGCTCTCACATCATTTTTTCTTTTCGTTTTCTTATTGCCCAAGGATACCTTTACTGATGAATCGAAATAGATTATCCTCATTTCATAAAGGAGTAACTCAAATAAATTATTGAATATTGTAATTTAAAAATATCCTATCTTGATTTTTCAAATGGAACATCCTGTATTTTATTATTCATTACAACGCATAGAAATATTGAGCCATATTTTTGCAGAAGTAATTTTATCTTTATCTTTGGCCATTTTCGAAATGAAGAAAATGAACTTGAAACATAAAATCAGAGGTTTCGAAAGAAGAGTACATATCATTCTACTTGATCAGAGAAATGGAGATATTTTAAGGTAGTCGTGTATGAAATACGTAATAGATTGGTTTTTGGTGAGATGATCTACAAGGTGTTGAGCTATTTTAATAAGTGTTCGAAATGTTGCCCGTTTCTTTGTAGACACAATTCAATCCTTCTGAGGAAAGACCGTTGAACTCTCGACAACATTTGCGGATTAAATGACTGTCTCATATCCAACTGTGTTGTAGAAGGAATCTGGTGAACGATGCCTTTACTATAACCCCACAAGAGAAGATCTAGACTTATAAGGTCCGGAGACCTAGCTGGCCATCTAACAGAACCACCACGTCCTATCCATTTGTTTGGAAATACCTGATCCAAATGCTCCCTAAACTGATGTGAGTAATGTGCCGGTGGTCCATCCTGCTGAAACCACAAATCTTATAGGATCTGGTAAATCGGCAAGTAACATTGGTAGATGATTTTGCAGAAAATCTGAATACATTTCAGTATAGAGGTGCCCGTCGAAAAAGTGCGGCCCAATTAGATATCTATATCTACTATAGCGGCCCATACATTCAAGGACCAATGATGCTGATGATCTATTTGCCTCATGAGGTGTGGATTTTTCGTGGCGTAACAATAAAAGTTGTGCCTGTTGATAAGCTCATTCTTGTGGAAAGTTGCCTCGTCCTTGAAAAGAACTCTGCTAAACATATTTGTTAACTGAGAAATCTCTCTTTGGCTTTAATATGGGTCCTCTGTCACTGTCAACAAAACTAATATTTGGTTGTCTTCAGCTGTAGCAGTTTTTGGTTTTTTCATGTTATTTGTAAGCGATATTACCCGTTTCGATAAATATAATTAGAAGTTTTTCTAAGCATCTTGCATCAGGATGCCTCTTATCAGGAAACCTTCGTGCATAAGCTCTACTTGCCAACAAAGAATTTCTATCACACTCACCCAGACTAAAAATCATATAAACCACTTCTTCTTTGGAGAACTTCATGGCAGTCAATTGATAAAATAGGGTCCAAACCTCAGTTTAAAACTGTTGAATAACGAAACACTGATAAGTTCACCATGTTAAATGCAGAATATGATATGTCCGAACACCTGACAGAAAGCAGAAATAAAAAAAAATGTCTACACATACCTCGACTTACGTTTTAATCATCTAGATTTTATCATTCGTTAAAAGAATTATCTTGTTTAGGTTTCATTTTTCACTACTTGAATCATTACAGAAAAGAAAAACTTCCATTCGAATCATGATGCATGTTGAGGAGTTTGATGCGGTTCGTAGAATACTTCGAAAATGATCGAAGATGAAGATAAGGCTACTTCTGCAAAAATATAACACAATATTTATATATATATATATATATATATATATATATATATATATATATATATATATATATATATATATATATATATATATATATATATATATATATATATATATATATATATATATATATATATATATATATATATATATATATATATATATATATATATATATATATATATATATATATATATATATATATATATATATATATATATATATATATATATATATATCCAATCAAAAGAGGCATTTTTCAAGGTGATTCTTTAAGTGCTCTTTGGTTTTGTCTTTGCCTTAATCCATTATCTCATGAATTAAATGCTACTAGTTTCGGCTTCAAAATAAAGAGTCTATCAACTGAGTTCAAATTAAGTCACTTAATTTATTTAGATGATATTAAATTATATGCCGGAACCAGATCTCATTTAAAAGTCTACTTGAGATTACTTTCAACTATTCCAATGACATTCATATGAAATTTGGGCTTCCAAAATGTAAAAATCTTTCTATTGAAAAGGAAAGATCACCTCTGATTATATAAAGATTTCCAATATTGAAATCGAGCCAATGCATCAAGGAGATACATATAAATATCTTGGATTTTGTCAAGAGAAGACAATTAACCATAGCAGCATTAAAGAAAATATTAGAAGTTCATATAACAAGAGACTTAGAATTATCATCAAGAGTCATTTAACTAGTAAAACCTTTTCAGAGCTATCAACTCCTATGCAGTTCCTATTCCTTCATCTTCTTTTGGAATTATTAAATGGTCTAAAACTGATCTAAATGAATTACAATGTCAAACGAGGAAAATGCTCTGTAAATATTATAAGCACCACCCAAAGTCAGCTGTTCAGAGAGTTACACTACCTAGACATCTTGGAGGTCGTGGATTAACTGATTTGAATAATCCTCATAGTAAACAGATTTTTCATCTACGTTCCCATTTTCATGATAAACAGAGAACGTCTAAATTACATGATATTGTTGTTGCTTCAGATTATAATCTTACACCTCTGAACTTGACAATGCAAAAGGTATATTTTGATATATTTGATGATAATTCTAAAAGAGAAAGTTGGATGCAGAAGGAGTTACATGGAAAGCACCATAAAGAATTGAAAAATGATTATATTGATGAAATCGCATCGAATAAATGGTTAGTATCTGGAGAATTGTTTGCTGAAACAGAAGGCTTGGCAATTGCGATCCAGGATCAGGTTGTTTTCACGAGGAATTATAGAAAACACATCATCAAACGAAATATAGATGATTCTTGCCGTAGATGTTTCTGTTCTTCAGAAACAGTTTTTCATATATTATCATCTTGCTCAGTCCTTGCAGCAGATTATTTAGAAAGGCATAATGCCGTCGCTAATATTATTCATTTTAATCTAGGAATTAAACATATATATATATATATATATATATATATATATATATATATATATATATATATATATATATATATATATATATATATATATATATATATATATATCTACTGTGTATCTAGTCGTACGTATCTACGTTCTACTCAAACTGAAAACGGTTTTATTGTGACTTATTCTCTATCCTGTATCCTACCCCACTAAAAACAAATCCACCAAAATCACTACATAAACAGCTTGAGTCAGTTACTGTACTGTAACGCCAAAAAACTGTCAAATCTCATCTTGAAGCTACTATTCAACAAATTTGTCTCACAAAATATGTGCACTTATCCGGTGAGGTTTCACAAACTGTGCACGCCCCGTACTTCTGCTACCGCACGTCAGAAATAACATTTAATCCTTTTGACTGAATATATTTTACTTCCGAAACTCTTTGAAGTCACGTTTCAGAACTGAGAAATATTTCGAATGAACTGTAATAATATTTTAATGAAGTTCATGCTTCATATCACAACAAATGATGGGTTAACGGCGCTTCATTTAGTTGCCTACTGTTAACTGTGATTTATTATGGTAACAAATAAGAGTATCGACCACTGTGGAATTCTAGAATCATTGATTGATCCATAAATCGTAATTCCTCGAATGCTTTCCACCCCTAACCTCTACTCTAATCACACATTTGTATTCTTCGCACGACCGTTTTAATTATCAGACCGCACATGCTTCGCTTTAATCAGAAAACCTATTAATTAAAACTTGTCAATTGCCCCAAGCTCAATCAGTTCCGATGTTTTTAATTATTCCTTGGGTGCCATCGCCCCTGATCCTGGAGTTTTTTCCTTATAATTATGGTTACTAATCGAATTCTTATGGAGAAGCGGAGCGAAGGCGAAATTATCTCAACACTTTATCCGTTGGGGATGTTTGCTTTCTGATAAAGCGAAAACTTGTACAGTAGAGAAAAATGCAGAATTTTAGATTTCATTCAATCAGAGATATTTAATGATTTGATTCTAATTTTGTTTGTTGATCATATATAATTAGTTAATATTACCTTAAAGAAACTATTCATAGTCCAATAACAAAATGTACATTTATTATATATTTACATATACAGGGTGCTTCAACGAAAACTGAACAGAGGCTATATCTACCAAGATATTCATTTCTGATCAAAACGCAAAAACAGGTCAATTTTTGTTTCAAGGGGGACATCTTTTGGGGTAGAAAACTTGCCTGAAATATCAACCCCCTAAGTGGGGGTTGCAAAGCTTGAACATTTTGAATAGGGAAGATGGGTCGAGTGATGACACAAAAAAAGGTGGTAGCTTTGTCTACATCGCCTTGAACGAATTTCCGGATAAGGAAGACTATTTCCCCGAGACTATTCAAGTTTCAGTGAATTAAAAACGAACAGATCCATTCTGATCAATGGCAATCATCATCAAGTACCATCCTTATCTCGAATTTCATCCCCTAGAGCAGGGGTGTTCACCCTTAAAAATTTGAAAGAGGGTAAATGGATCAATTGATACCTCAAAAGAAAGGATTTATCTTTGTCTGCATCCCCGTGAACGAATTTTCATTTTTGATTGAAAACTGTAGAAGATACAGAGTGAGTGAGAGAAGGCAATCGAAATCCTTTACTTGAAAGGTATCACTGGATCGATATATTACCCCTGCTCTAGGGGTTCAAATTCGAGATGAGGGTGATTTCGGAAGATGACGGCTTTTGATCTTAAATGAATCTATTCCAGTTTTTAGCACTAATACTCCAATAGTCTTGGGACGATAGTATTATCTATTTTTCAGTGGCTCACTCTGTATTTTCTATAGTTTTCAATCAAAAATGAAAATTCTTTCACGGGAATCTAAATTGAATTGAAATTCGATATGAAGAAAGTACTTGATGATGACAGCCATTGATCAGCATGGATCTGTTCCATTTTACCTCACTGAAACTTGAATAGTCTCAGGGAAATAGTCTTCCCTATCTTTCAGTTGCTCACCCTGTATCTTTTACAGTCTTCAATTGAAAATGAAAATTCGTTCAAGGCAATGTAGACAAAGGTACCACCTTTCTTTTGAGTCATCACTTGTTTCATCTTCCCTATTCAAAATATTCAAGGATTGCAACCCCCCTTTAGGGGTTAATATTTCAGTCAAGTATTGTACCCCAAAAGATGTCCCCCTTGAAACAAAAATTGACCTGTTTTTGCGTCTTGATCAGAAATGAATATCTCGGTAGATATAGCCTTTGTTTAGTTTTCGTTGAAGCACCCTGTATACGTGGGACATTCAAGTGTTTAACAAACAACTTTTTTCATTCTCAACTCTTGGGAGGAAGAGATAGAAGTCTTGCCACGGCTGTGGTCGCCCAAGATGATTTAATATTTGTATTCACTCGCTACTACTTGAATGGGGACGAATTGTGAGTTATGGGAGTATGTTCGATGGTAGCGAGTTCCACAGCACATCAGCCTTGTAAACATAAGAATTTGTATTGAAAGAGCTACCTGGCTGTGCTAGTTGGGCCATACGCTGATGAAAGTTCTTATTCACTATGGAAGTATCTGTGTGGAAGCGAAAGATCAGCAGGCTTTGGGCGAGACGTTGGAGGTCAGGCATAAACTCGGGGTGGTTTGTAAACTGCTCTCTTCTGTCTCATCTATTAGATAGTCTAATAGATGTAATCATACACATGGGAATAGTATTCCAGACCAGATCGCACCTGTGCCTTCAATAAAAGCTTCAGTTGTGATGGCATGGAGTACTGCTTAGCCCCGAGAGGAAAACTTAGTTGAGCAGTAGCAGATTGGGCAATGGTTGACACATGACCAGAACATCAAACTTTGGTGTTAAGTGTGACACGGAGTAGATGCATGCTTTTAAGAGAAAATTCGATATCCAACAATGATTAGAGGAAGTTGTCCAGCAGTGACCTTTCTGGAGAACATTGGTGATTACGTCGTGTTCGCTTAGAGATTAAAAATTTAACCGCCTCAAAAAAAAAGTAGATCCTAAGATTCTTTAAACAAAAAGTATCAACACTTTCTGAGATACATTGATTTAAAAAGTTGTAATGACATGATGATCTCAAAAATATTTCGATAGTTGGTAAAAAAGTGGCGTAAAGCATTCCTTTCATTCTGATTTTCAGCTGAAATCGAAATATACTTTTCACCTCATTACGTTGGCACTCCTGAAGTTGTTGTGTTTTTTATGAATGTTCTAAGAAGGCAGAGAACCGTGTTTCACTAAAACTAACCTAAAATTTGATTTCTGTTCGAATTCAAAATGGACGACTTCCTCAAATACACACACCAAAAAAATTGTCGCATCACATGGTATTCTGAATTCCACAATCTATGGAGCAGCTCGATCGCAGTTTCTTTGTCAACATATGTTTTTGGATATATGATGAGAAAAATCTTATCTATGTAGTAACTTTTGTTTCCATATGATCTCAAACACGTCTGGAACAAGAATGAGTTTATTTGACTATCAGTATTCATTCAATTTCTCTTCAGTTTTCACGCTAAATTAATGCAAGGTTTCTGTGTTTCTTGTTGATTTTCGAATTTTTGAATTTATTGTAATGGCTGCTGAATGTCCTGGACGCTATTTGAGTGATCATGAAGTGGTAAGAATTGTAACACTTCTAGAGGAGGGACGGAGCCAACGTTAAGTGGCTAACTTATTGAATGTTAACCAAAGCACTATTTCGAGAGCAATTAATCGGTACCACAAAACAGCGGAATATGGAAGAAGGGCCGGACAGGAAAGAAATCGGATAACAACACCAGTTGATGATCGTTGGCTTTGTTTAACTGCACCAAGAGTTCGGCATTGTACGGCTAGAATGCTACAAAATTAACTTGATTTTTCCAGAATTATGCATATTTTATTGCAAACTGTTAGGAACAGGCTCAGAGAAGACGAAATCAGACCAAGGATGGCTTCTACCGGCCTTTGTCTCACCAGAGAGCATCGAGTTGAAAGACTTCAGTTTGCGAGGAAATATGCAAATTGGGGTATTCCAGAATGGTCGAATGTTCTATTTTCCGATGAGTCCACTTCCTGTCTAGTATCGAATGATAGACGCATGCCTGTATACAGACGACCTGGGGAACGGTATCAGCAATGCAATATCCGGCAAACCGAAAACTTCGGAGGGGGCTCCGTGTAGGGAGGCATTTCTTTCCAATGGTCGAACTGAGTTAGTCCTAGTGAATAATAGAAGAATAACAGCGGCCAGATACATCGCAGATATCCTTGAACCCCATGCTGTACCCTTCGGTCCATTGATTGAACCATTGAGATGAACTGGCACAATTCTGAATCAATAATTAAGTTGGACCCCTCAAAATGACGGAAAAGGTTCAATCTCGTGATCGAATTACGCAGTTGATTCATTTCGACCGCGAAAAATGCGCGAGGAAATTGTTAATATTTGAAGAAGTCGACAATTTTGAATTCGAACGGAACTCAAATTTTAGGTTGGTTTTAGTAAAATATGGTTCCTTGTCTTCTTAGAATATTCATGAGAAACAGAACAACTTCAGGAATGCCAACGCCATAAGGTAAAAAATATATTTCTATAGGCTACTATTTTACCAATTATTGGAACATTTTTAGGATCAATATGTCAAATTTTTCAGAAAAGACTGAGTTGTCGACTGAAGGCCCAATTCGAAGTTTTCATTAAAAAACGTTTCAGCCATCTTGAAATATTGCTCATTTTCGAAAGTGTCAGTTATATAGGATTTCACCGAAAGTGAAATTTCGAAACAATTTCTGAAAACCTAGTCCTTTGGCTTTTCAACGAAGCAAGATCGAATGATCTAGCTGTAAAATTGCGAAATTTATAACGGAAAAAAAAGTTCGGTTTTCTCTTGCGCACACCTAATCTATGAAGCTGTAGCACATGGTAAACGATTTGTCTATGTTTCATTGTTACACTTGAATATAAAATGTACATAAAATATACATAAATATAACAAAACCAAACAGACCTGTGGAATAGGTCTAATAGGGAAAAACGCGCCAGAGGTGTCGTGGAAATGAGTGCGTATTATGACGATTACAACTTTCTGAATAGTTGTGTAATAATAAAAAACAAGTACTGTGTTTTAAGGAATTTTACTTAATAATTGCGACTCGTAACGCGCTTCACTACACCGTAGTTCCTTCAGACGAATAAATGTACAGAAAATAAGAATGAGAATATAAATACAAATGTTCCTAAGTAATAAAAAGATTATTCGGTTGCTCCTTCTTAAGTGGTTATTGATGACAGGTATATCCAATAAAATTAAGGAATAGATTGCTCCCTGAAGAGATTGAGATCATTGATGAGTCTACCTGAGTGTTTGTGTTTGTTGATTTCTAAAGTTTCCCAAAGATCCACCTTCGAATATTTATTATCTGTATGCAAAATTTCTAACAGTGGGTCGAAAAAAAGACTATTTTCTAGGAGATGATTCGCGTAATTTGAATCTGATTTTTATTTGAAAACTGCGTTTTTAATCCGATATTCTAATATTAAAATTTATATGTGTTCTACCAATGTAGAAATTATCACAGTCATTGCAATTCAATCTATAAACACCTGATTTATTGTTTTTGTCTGATTTGGTTTTATTATTTTTATATATTTGCCTAAACTATTATTAGTTTGGAGAGCTATGTTGAAATTATTGTTACTCAATGTGTTGAATTTTTGTTTCAATTTATCGACAGGGTGAACTTCATTGAATGCGATTCCACTTTGTTTTTTATTTAAAATATTATTTATTAGTTTAGGATTGTAACCATTAATTTTGGCAATTTATTTAATCAAATTTAATTCTTTGTTGAAATTTTCTGGTGATAACGGGATGTTAATCAATCTATGAATAAAACTGTTGAATGCTGACATTTTATGTTGATACGGATGACACGACGAGTTATGTATTATAATATCTGTATGTGACGGCTTATGGTAAATCGCGAAAACATGTTTTCATCGGACATTGTTACGTCTAAGAAATTTATTGAATTATTGCTTTCTATTTCTATTTATGTAATGAATTTATATGATTTTTGAAAATTTTCAACTGTCTATCTGTTCCTGTAGAGCAAATAATGATATCGTCCACATAGCGATACCATTATAAACAATATTTACTAAGTGGATGATTATGAATTTATTTTTCTAAACTATTCATGAATATTTCTGCTAACAAAGGACTTAACGGATTGCCCATAATCAAACCGTCTTCACTAGTATAATATTTGTTATTGAAATGAAAATAATTTTGATCTAAACAAATTTGTAATAATGAAAGAATATCTGATTTAATGATCGTATTGACATGAATCTGTTCTAATAATTCTTCAACTGAGTAGTACGTGTCTTTCGGGAAATGTTGGGATTCTTAACATCGAAAGAAATGAGGTTGGAATTAGGTGGTATAATGGTATCTTTGATATTGGCAATTAGTCCGTATGAATTTTTGACCGAAAATTTAGATTTGAAATTGCAATGTTTTATTAGCAAGTCGTTTAGGAATTTTGAAAGTGTGGAAGAAGGTGCTGTTACATACAAAACAACAGGTCTAATAGGGTAAAATTAGTTTTATGAAGTATCATCAAAAAATATAATTCGGGGAATTGTGGATTGGAGTTAATGAATTCATATTTTTCGTGGTCTGTAATTAGTGATTGTGCTGTGGAAATAAGGTTTTTAACCTCTTTCTGAAATTTAGCGGTAGGATCCTTCGTTGATATTATATAGTTTCCGGCTGTTAAGAATTCTTCAGTTTTTGAAATATAATTGGTTTTACTAATCGCGATGACGGTGAACAGAAAGAAAAAAGAAAAGCCTCCCAAATTCAAATGAATAGTTGTAACTGTCTGGTGGCTCTTACGAAACAAAGTATTGATACTGTTTTTATAGAGAATTTTATGATCCACAATTTTCGTCTGATATAATTTTATGATGAAACTTACCGTTTTGGAAATCGCGAAAAACCCAATTCTATGACTCTTCATCTCAAATAGAAATTTCTCGAAGAACTGGAACGATTCGGAATTTTTGCATGTTGTTTTTTATCACGTTTCGAACTACTTCGAGGATGGTAATTTATGTATCTTTGAATGTCCAGATTGACCGGATTATTATATTCTTTTTCTTTATTTGATTTTTTTTCCTTTTTTGTTTTATTCTACTTTTCTTTCACTCCCCGTCGTGTCATTAGCCAAAAGGCAAATAAGGAGCACGTTAAAGAAAAAACAGACAAACAAGCAACCTTATTTAATAATGAGATCGCTTTCTCTGTTCAACCAACAAAGAACATTGAATCAAATACTGATGACTGACACTGTGTTTTAAATCTTTTGATTCCAAGAGTAAGTTCGTTTTTATTCTGCACAGATTATCTGAATAGGAATTGAATAGAAGTTAATTGAATATACATGAGATCACCCAACTAGAGACTGAATAAAATGTATATAGAGGGAATAATTTGTACTCGTGCAAATAATTCATTTTGTTTTTCGGTAACAAAGTTTACTTTTCAAGTACATGATTAACGGAACGAACTGAAAAAGCTGAATGTTCAGCACGAATGAATTGACGAATGCTCCTGGCTCGCTCCTTTGAAAGCGTTCTGAATTACTTCCTAACCCGACATCAGGTAACCAGGTTCGAAGTTGCTTTCTTTACATATCAGCTCCCAAAGGCACTTGCTTCGCTCTAGAGAAAATTTAATATTGCAAAACGTGTAATAGAAAGCGTTGCATTATGAGACTGTTGCTTTGTATCTCTAACTCTATTTCTTTCCATGAAATCGATGAAGCATCAGCTTGTCATTGTGGATTCGATTGAAATCTTGTTCAATTTCAGGAATCGCTTGGACAGCGGAAGCTGATGCCCGCATATGAGCATCTATAATGCAGAACTTGAAAAGAACCGATGCAGTCCTGTATACTGAACAATCGATTCCATATATTAGGTTAAATCTATCGTATTTCCAATGAAATAAAACTATATTAAGAAAACTATGACCGGTTTCACCACACTGTGGCTTCATCAGATAGATACAAACAAATGAGCAGAGTTATTCCTTATATATTATTCTCATTTCCTACTTAATATTATAATTGGTACAAGTCCAAGGGGTATATTGGGGATTATCGTGAATTCTGTTAATGAATATTTTGAATGAGTCTAATTGTCTGTTTGTGCCAGAGAAACAAAAAATGGAACAAACAGACAATAAGAGTCATTCAGAACATTCATTAACAAAGCTCGCGATAATATTAAATTCGCGTTAAAGATAGAAACAAAAAACTCCATTAACTTTCTGAATTTAACTGTAACTAAAATTAACGGCAAACATGATTGTTCTATTTTTCATAAGTCATCGCATAAAGATATTACTATTCATAGCTCATCTACACATCCTTATCCACATAAATTAGTTGCTTACAATAGTATGGTACATAGACTCATTAATATCCCAATGTCTCAAAAAATTTCATAAAAGAGCAAAATATAATTAAAAAATAGCAGTCAATAACAGTTATAGTCCTTGTATGATTAAGAACATGATTTCACTCAGAAAATTTCAAAAAGTAATCCAGGAAGTATTCCAAGTATAAAAGTTCTAACAGAAAATACAACAATAATAAAAACAAGTACTGTGTTTTAAGGAATTTTACTTAATAACTGCGATTCGTAACGCGTTTCACTACACCGTAGCTTCTTCAGACGAATGAATGTACAGAAAATAAGAATCAGAATATAAATATAAATGTTCTTGAGTAATTAAAAGCTTATTGGGTTGCTTCTTCTCAAGTGATTATTTATGAAAGGTATATCCAATAAAATTAAGGAATAGATTGCTCCCGAAGAGATTCAATAGAGGTGAAGAGCTTAAATCGACTTGTTCATTGATGAGTCTACCTGAGTTTTTGTATTTATTGATTTCTAAAGTTTCCCAAAGATCTACCTTCGAATATTTATTATCTGTATGCAAAATTTCAAACTGTGGGTCGAAAAAGTGATTATTTTCTAAGAGGTGATTCGCGTAATTTGAATCTGATTTTTATTTGAAAAACTGCGTTTATGTTCCGATATTCTAATATGAAAATTTCTATGAGTTCTACCAAAGTAGAAATTATTACAGTCATTGCAATTCAATCTATAAACACCTGATTTATTGTTTTTACCTGGTTTGATTTTATTATTTTATATATATTTGCCTAAATTATTATTAGTTTGGAAAGCTATGTTGAAATTATTGCTACTCAAGAATGATTTCAGTTTCTCACTTGTGATGCCAACGTAGGTGAAGGTGTTGAATTTTGTTTCAATTTATCGACAGGGTAAACTTCATTCAATGCGATTCTACTTTGTTTTTATTTAAAATATTATTTATTAATTTGGGACTGTAACCATTATTTTCGGCTATTTCTTTAATCAAATTTAATTCTTTGTTGAAATTTTCTGGTGATAACGAGATGTTAATTAATCTATGAATAAAACTATTGAATGCTGACATTTTATGTTGATATGGATGACATGACGAGTTATGTATTATAATATCTGTATGTGACGGCTTATGGTAAATTGCGAAAATATGTTTTCCATTTTCATTCGAAATTGTTACGTCTAAGAAATTTATCGAATTATTGCTTTCTATTTCGGTTGTGAATCCAATTTTTGGATTTTCGAAAATTTTTACTGTCTATCTGTTCCTGTAAAGCAGATAATGATATCGTCTACATAGCGATACCAGTATAAACAATATTTTCTGAGTGGATGATTATGAATTAATTTCTCTAAGTTAGAGAAATAATGGAATTTTACCAAGTTAAAGCCTCCCAAATTCAAACAAAATACAACAGCTTAACTTACATCGGTAATCTTAGTCTAAAACTAAAATCATTCCTCTCGCATTTTAATTTCAATATAGCATTCCAAACTGATAATTCTTAATGTCGACAAATCAAATACTGCATATCTGAAATTGATAAAGGTAATAAATCCGGTGCTTATGAACTGTCTTGCGTGGTTTGACATAAAATTTATATTTTTAATTATCAAAATCAGATTCCCATTATTCTAATCACTTACTCGAAGAAAACCATAATTAAATGATAATTTCAAAATTCTTCCAAATGAAAATAATAGACAAGAACTCAATCTATGGAAATTTTAGAGTTTAACAAAGATAAGAATTCAGGTAGTTTACTCAATAGTCTTTTGAATTTGGGAGGCTTTTACTTGGTAAAATTCTATTATCAATAATATAAAACAAGTACTGTGTATTAAGGAACTTTACTTAATGATTGAAATTCCGATTATAAGATAATAAAACAATTCGTGAAAATAGTACTAAAATGATTTAGTATTCACTAAAGCAGATAAAGGTAACACCGTCATCGCGATTAGTAAAACCGATTATATTTCTAAAACTGAAGAATTCTTAACAGCCGGAAACTATATAACATCAACTAAGGATCCTACCGCAAAATTGTTAAGTGTAATAAACCTAATTACCCTATTAGACCTGTTGTTTCTTATGTAACGCCACCTTCTTTCAAACTTTCAAAATTCCTCAACGACTTGCTAATAAAAATTGCTATTTTAAATCTAAATTTTCGGTCAAAATTCATACGAACTAATTGCCAATATCAAAGATACCATTATACCACCTAAGTCCAAACTCATTTATGTGTCATTTAGATGTTAAGAATCTATTTCCCAATATTCCTCCGAAAGATACGTATTACTTAGTTGAAGAATTTTAGAAAAGAATCATGTAAATACTATCATTAAATCAGATATTCTTTCATTATTGCAAATTTGTTTGGATCAAAATTATTTCCATTTTAATAACAAATATTATACTATTGAAGACGGCTTGATTATGGGCAATCCGTTAAGTTCTTTGTTAGCAGAAATATTCATGTATAACTTAGAGAAATTAATTCATGATCATCCACTCAATAAATATTGTTTATACTGGAATCGCTATGTAGATGATATCATTATTTGCTTCACAGGAACAGATAGACAGTTAAAAATTTTCGAAAATCATATAAATTTATTACATCCAAAAATTTGACTCACAACCGTAATAGAAAGCAATAATTCGATAAATTTCTTAGACGTAACAATTTCGAATGAAAATGGAAAACATGTTTTCGCAATTTACCATAAGCCGTCAGATACAGATATTATAATACATAACTCGTCGTGTCATCCGTATCAACATAAAATGTAAGCATTCAATAGTTTTATTTATAGATTGAGTAACATCCCGTTATCACCAGAAAATTTCAACAAAGAATTGAATTTAATTAAACAAATAGCCAAAAAAATGGTTACAATCCCGAACTAATAAATAATATTTTAAATAAGAAACAAAGTAGAATCTCATTGAATGAAGTTTACCCCGTCGATAAATTGAAACAAAATTCAACACCTTAACCTACGTTGGCATTACAAGTGAAAAACTGAAATCATTCTTGAGTAGCAATAATTTCAACATAGTTTTCCAAAATAATAATAATTTAGGCAAATATATAAAAATAATGAAACCAAATCAGGTAAAACAATAAATCAGGTGTTTTTAGATTGAATTGCAATGACTGTGATAATTTCTACATTGGTAGAACACATAGAAATTATGATATTAGAATATCGGAACATAAACGCAGTTTTTCAAATAAAAATCAGATTCAAATTACGCGAATCATCTCTTAGAAAATAATCACTCTTTCTACCCACAGTTTGAAATTTTGCATACAGATAATGAATATTGGAAGGTAGATCTTTGGGAATCTTTAGAAATCAGTAAATACAAACACTCAGGTAAACTCATTAATGAACAAGTCGATTTAAGCCCTTCACCTCTATTGAATCTCTTCGGGGAGCAATCTATTCCTTAATTTTATTGGATTTACCTGTCATAAATAACCACTTGAGAAGAAGCAACCCAATAAGCTTTTAATAACTCAAGAACATTTATATTTATATTCTGATTCTTATTTTCTGTACATTCATTCGTCTGAAGAAGCGTTACGAATCGCAATTATTAAGTAAAATTCCTTAAAACACAGTACTTGTTTTTATTACTTAATAGTCAATTAGATTTAAATCCTTCACTTTTACTCAATCTTTTCAATTCATAAAGTAAGCAACTCCGATGAGTTTTCCAACATACCCTTGTACTTGTACCTATTGTAATAGTATATAGGAAATAACTGTTCATTAGTTTGTGTCTATCTGATGAAGCTACAGTGTGGTGAAACCGGTCATAGTTCTGCTAATATAGTGAAAATCTAAATACCATAATTTTATTTGATTCAAACTATGTATATCAATTTTCATCAAGTAACAACCCCCAATCAAATTATCAAAAACTTGATATTAATTTTCATTGAATTCCTCAAAATCAATATCCATCCAAACTTTCAAGCAAATTATTGAATAAACGAATATATTTTGACAATAATTTTCCTTTACTGTATTTGTTTCCGGCAAAGTAATTCAAATCATAGTTCTGTGGATTGGCCTAAGGTAGTTTTACTCTTTTGATCAGATTGTGTAGATCATATATGAATTGTTGTATCTCAGTTTTTACTTGGTTTCATCTGATGAAGTCGTAGTGTCGTCGAAACGCGTTTCAAATGAAGTAAATCAATTTTTTACATAATCATTGAACGCAATACGAGTAAACGATAATTTGAACAGTGGAATGTATCAATAATGACTGAGGTATGCGATTCCCCTTGCAAAATATATTTTCAACTTTTTTATAGAGGAAGAGTGTTTTATCACTTTGAAATCAGATGAATCCGTCACTTTCCGAGTTTACTTGCCAAGGTGTTGTGGTTTAAAATTTTTAAAGATTTATTAGTTTAAGTCAACCAACAGAATACGCAAATTTGTGTATGTTCTACTCAAAGTTGAGTAATTTGAAGATAACAACTTGTTTCCCCCATTTCGGGCAGAAGTACTTAAATGCAGAGTTAGAAGAATATGTAGCAATAGTAAAACTAAAAATTTCGGAGGATGTGAGTTTGAAACTCTGACTACTCGAGGACGAACATTTAATGCTAAAATTCTGTCGTTTCCGAGGTCACCATAGAATTCTCTCCCATAGCCCTGTCGATCAGTTTTGGTCACACTGTATAACTTGTATTTCAGAACTTTCATTTTACATAACCACTATAATATGAATCTAGGTAATGTGAAAATTGTTTCCTCCTTTGGCCAGAACACACTGATATAGTGATGTCAGATCAACTATAAACTATCTATCTATTCATTATCATTAAAATCCTTCGAAATTCTCTTCGAAAGTATTGTTTTAGGAATAATAAGTGTATATGGAATGAAATTCGAAATTTGGTATTGAATTCAGGCGGCGTTGTTCTGTTCGTACATTTTGGTTATGTATGACTATGAAAATGAACTTTCATAATTTTAATTTCTCAAAAAGAACCGTTCAATATTACTATTAAACCAAATCAATTCTTAAGAACCAACTGCCAAGTGTTTGTTCATCATAAATTCTTAATATAGTTTTCGAATTTCTGTTTTAATGCTAAAATATCTTTGAGAAATACTTTCTTCATTTCGAAAAAGAAACTGAAAGCTATTCATGCTATTTTGAACCCTGATTTTCAATTAAAATCAGTTGGTTGGCTCATAAATAATCAAAATTATGTTTTTCATGGTAATATACGAGAAGGTTAAGGTTTTACTATTGAAAAAACAAAATAATGCTTAAAGCGTATTCTTATTTTAAATATTTGGGACTATTGTTAGATAAGAAAATTAAAAAATGACAGGATATATGGATCGTTCCATTCAAAAAGATGAAAATCTGAAAGTTGAATAATCTAAGAATTCTTCCATACGATTATTCGAAGAATATATGTCTTCATTCCAACAACCGGTTCAAATTCGGCTTCTCTTTGGTTATACAGTTCAGTAGCACGTCATTAAAATTATAAATTAACAGAAGTCTTTGTGTGTGTCAGCTTGGTTATCCAGAAGTTCTTTCAATTAAATTAATTAGGTGAAATATTTCACATTTCGAGGCGCATATTTCTCGTAAGCCCTACTGTAAATGTATCAAGTTTAATACTCATGTCGATTTGTTGAACACGATGTTGAATGTACATAACTATGAATTTATGATGATATTCATATCTCCAGAGAGAGAACCAGACCATAGTTGAGTTTACGAATTCTCTAAATTAAATATTCAAACGCTCCGAAATTATTCACATGGTTTCTAGTTTTTCTCTTCACTTATTCGAACAAGATATTGAAGCTGAAGCAAATTTCTGAATTCGTCCAGAGCAAGCAGATCAAAAATGTTTTATATCTCCTTCAACGGTTTCGTGGTCTATCTAAGACTGGCCTTTCTTCAAGAATTGGTTCATGTTAACTTTGAAGCCATTCATACTTCATGTTTCGAACTAAAAATTATACATACTCTTTATTTAAAATTTTCTTTTTTTTTACTTAGCACTTTCCTAGACTATTTCCTATGGCTTGTACCATGTTTGCTAATTCTTCAGTAGTATATGTTATAGCCTCTGTAGTTGAGTCTGATAATTTGCCAACCATATGTCAAATTCATATTTTGGTTGCATAAAACGCTTAAAAATAAGTTAACATAAATCTTCTAGCAATGCCCCTAATCTAATGTTAACGAAGCATTTGGTTAGCAATGAACTTAATTAACTGTTAACTTTTGTTATGTCTATTTCAACTGTTTGTCAACTAACTGGAAAATACCCTTTGATTAACTGATTTTTAACTAACATTTCAATATTCCTGAAGCCTAATTAGCATGAAATATAAATGTAAATTACATATTATTCATATTTATTGAAATGAACAACCAATTACAAATAATTTAATTGAATACTTTGGAATCAGAATATCTTCACATGTATGAGGTAATTTATATCGTATATAGGTACTTTTTGAACTGTGTGATCATAATAACAATTTGATTCTCAGAAAATGTCAATTTCTAGCTAGCCATCTTTGAGTAATGATAATGATCCGGAAGCATTACTCAACCCTGTTGACCATGCAAGATACTACTAAGCCAACAGATCCACTTATGATGAGCATAATTTCATATTAAGATATCGAGTGAGCAGAAATATTATCATTGACATTTTGGACTTCATTTCTCATCATTTGGAACCTCAAACAAACAAACTTTAAAACCACAAAACAATTCGTGAGTTATCTAAAGTATTGGGTGCTGTCGATTGTACCCATGTATAAATATCTCCTGGTGGTGCAAAGCACTTTTGAAATAGAAAAGGTCATTTTTCTACCAACGTGATCTGCGAAACCGATCTATAAATTCCAACTAGAAGAGAAAGATCAAACAACGTAGCACATGGATCTACGAGGAATGCAATTGAACGTTGTATTGGTGTTTTGAAGAGACGATTTCTTTTTTTTTCTGAATGGCTAGTCATAAAGCCTCTCTTTACGTTATAGTTGGCTGCTCAGTAATGCATAACATTTGCATCCAACAAAACGGTGAATCTCATGATGACGATAAAAATGAGGTACTCGAGGAAGAACCAAAATTGTATGATTAAGGCAACGAAAATATAGCAGTTCCCACAGCCATATTGAATTCAAGGAGGGCAAGCTGCCATGAATCTTCTTCGTACTGAAATGTTATTTGAATTTGGGAGGCTTTTACTTGATGAAATTCCATTATCGATAACAAAAACAAGTGATGTGTTTGTTGGAATTTTACTTGATAATTATGATTCGTAACGCGTTTCACTACACCGTAGCTTCTTCAGACGAATGAAATTACAGAAAATAAGAATGAGAATATAAATATGAATGTTTTTAAGTATTTAAAAGTATACTGGGTTGATTCTTCTTAAGTGGTTATTTATGACAGGTATATCCAATAAAATTAAGGAACAGATTCAATAGAGGTGAAGGGCGTAAATCCACTTGTTCATAGATGAGTCTACCTGAGTGTTTGTGTTTGTTGATTGCTACAGTTTCCCAAAGATCTACCTTCCAGTATTTATTATCTGTATGCAAAATTTCAAACTGTGCGTCGAAAGAGTGATTATTTTCTAAGAGATGATTCGCGTAATTTGAATCTGATGTTTTATTTGAAAAACTGCGTTTATGTTCCGATATTCTAATATTGAAATTTCTATGTGTTCTACCAATGTAAAAATTATCACAGTCATTGCAATTCAATCTATAAACACCTGATTCATTGTTTTTACCTGATTTGGTTTTATTATTTTTATATATTTGCCTAAATTATTATTAGTTGGAAAGCTATGTTGGAATAATTGCTACTCAAGAATGATTTCAGTTTCTCACTTGTAATGCCAACGTAGATTAAGGTGTTGAATTTTGTTTCAATTTATCGACAGGGTAAACTTCATTCAATGCGATTCTACTTTGTTTCTTATTTAAAATATTATTTATTATTTCGGGATTGTAACCATTATTTTTGGCTATTTGTTTAATCAAATTCAATTCTTTGTTGAAATTTTCTGGTGATAACGGGATGTTAATCAATCTATAAATAAAACTATTGAATGCTGACATTTTATGTTGATGACACGACGAGTTATGTATTATAAAATCTGTATGTGACGGCTTATGGCAAATTGCGAAAACATGTTTTCCATTTTCATTGGAAATTGTTACGTCTAAGAAATTTATTGAATTATTGCTTTCTATTTCGGTTGTGAATCCAATTTTTGGAAGTAATGAATTTTTATGATTTTCGAAAATTTTAACTGTCTATCTGTTCCTGTAAAGCAAATAATGATATCGTCTACATAGCGATACCAGTATAAACAATATTTACTAAATGGATGACTATGAATTAATTTCTCTAAATTCTTCATGATTTCACGCAAAAAATTTCAAAAAGCAATCCAGGAAGTATTTCCAAGTATGAAAAGGTCTAACACAAAACACAACAGCTTATTTTATATTGGTAATACTACTCTGAATTTAAAATCATTCCTCTCGCATTATAATTCCAATATAGCATTCCGAACTGATAATTCTTTAGGCCGACATATCAAAAACTGCAAATCTAAAATTGATAAAAGTAATAAATCCGGTTTTTATGAACTGTCTTGCGGCGATTGTAATAAAATTTATATTGGTAGAACTTTCAGAAATTTCAAAGTTAGATTTTATCCGAGCATAAACGCAGTTTTAATTATCATAAATCAGATTCCTATTATTTCAGTCACTGACTCGAAAAAACCATAACTCTAATGATAAATTCGAAATTTTACACAATCAAAATAACAGACAAAAACTCAATCTATTGGAAATTTTAGAGATCAACAAAGAAAAGAATTCAGGTAGGTTACTTAATAGTCAATTAGATCCAAATCTTTCTCCTTTACTCAATCTTTTCAATTCATAAAGTAAGCAACTCCGATGGGTTTTCCAACATACCCCTTGTACTTGTACGTATTGAAATATTAAGTAGGAAATAAGACTAATATATAAGGAATAACTCTGTTCATTAGTTTGTATCTATCTGATGAAGCCACAGTGTGGTGAAACCGGTCATAGTTTTGTTAATATAGTGAAAATCTAAATTCTTTAGTTTTATTTCATTGAAAAAATTAAAAACTAAATAAATTGCTGGAAGTGTTCTCCACCTGCTATAATACAGGAATCTTTGCATATTATCAGGCACTCTTTGAAATATCCCTGGGGTATTTCTCATCGTGTCACAAGACACGATTTCGATTTCTCATTTCTTCTACAGTGATCACTGGAGTGGTATTATTCAACAATTCCCTAGCTTCTTCACTAAAATGTTCTGATGCTCTGTCATGCATGAACCACATTATGTTCCTCACCAAAGTGGCACATCCTCGAGCCATACAGGTAACTCCTCCTCAAGAAATTGCCAATAAGCGGAACGTTTTAGTCTGTGAGGCAAAAAAAATTACACAATCAAATAATTTCCAATTATTCCGACCCAGACATTAAGTGAGAATGGTTCTTGATGATGAGATTCTTCAATCGAATGGGGTTTTTCCACAGCCTAATAATGATTATTGTAAAAATTTGTGATAGCAGTTCTCGAAAAGTAGGCTTCGTCTGTGAACATTATTTCACTATTAAAATGAGCATTTTTTCTTATTTTATCTAAGAACCATCGGCAGAAATTCAGTCTTGAAGGAAAATCTCGAGGAAGTAGAGTTTGGACGTGTTGAATATGAAACGGGTACATTGAAAAGTCGTGTAGAATCCTCCAAACTTAAACATGTGAAATATTCAACTGATTTCCAATTTTTATTGTACTCACATGAGCTTTCGAATCCGTACAATTCAAAACTGCTTCCTCGATATCTGGATTTCGCATAGTTTGGGTTACACTTTTTAAATGAGTATTTGCAGTAAAAGTACCAGTTTCCCTCAACCTTCGGTGGAAATTTATTTATTTATTTTTTTATTTATAATACTTTAATATATCATAATTGACATAATATGTGTATAAAGTTGAAACCCCCAATTCATCCTAATGTCGAATAAAAAAATACATAAAAATAATTTCAAATATTGAATAAAACATAACTTTGCATAAAACAGCATCAGAAATTTTCAATCACAATAGATAAGACGCGAAATGAAAACAACGAAAACATGAATGTCACCGCTACAAAAGGAGTTCCAATCGCCTTTTCAATGAACGCAGCGAAACGGCAAAGAGATCAAACTGAGTGTGTATTTTGTTCGCAATAGCAAGCGAGTGATCTGTGAAGAAGTTCTTTGAGTAATTCGTTTGGCAAATTCTTTCCCTAAACAATGGTGTAAACCTAGTTATTCTTATTGGAATATTGAAGTTGAATAATGTTAATAGTTCAGGACAATCTAACAGACCATCAAGAATGTTATATAAGAGACACACATCAGAAATGCTTCTTCTACATTTGAGTGATTTCAAGTTATATCTTTCACTCATCACAATTATTGAGCGCTCACAGATGGTTAGTCCAGATTGAAACGCCAAGTATCGAAGACATCTTTGCTGCACCTTTTCTAGGCAATCTATGGAAACTGAGGTATGTGGGGACCAAACCATGCAACCATATTCCACCACCGAACGTACCAAGGAACAGTTTAGCAGCTTCAGAACATCAGTAGAGAAATCGTCAGAGTTACGCAGCACAAAACCGAGCATTTCTAACGCCTTCTTCGTAACATTTGATATGTGTTCATTAAAATTCAGAGCTTCATCGAGTGTGATCCCCAGATCCCTCACTGAGCTGACGAGGGCCAAAATCTGCCCTCCAACATCATACCGATATTCAATTCTCTCTTCGCATTGTGTATATGTGATAACAGAGCACTCGCTGAGGGTGAGATAGAGATGGTTCTGTTCCGTTCACTCATAAAGCCTGTTCAACTGATTTTGCAGATACTCAGCATCAGAAACACTTTTAATAATCGAATACACCTTCATATCATCGTAAAGAGAAGGAAATTAGTTGACAGAATTCGTCCAACTTCGTTAACAAAGATGTTAAATAGAAAATGCCCAATGTGAGATCCCTGGGGAACACCGGAACTCACATAAACCTCTTTTGAATAAAAGTTTTCGTACCGCATCTGCATCCGGCAGTATAAAAAACCACGAATACATTCCAGTAATGACCCCCTTATTCCGAGTGCAGAGAGTTTACCAATAAGCAGATTATGGTTCACTTTATTAAACGCCTTGGAAAAGTCGGTATATATGTCGTATATGGTATCCCCCATCGAAGCATTTCACGACATCACTGGTGAGAGAAGTAAAAAAATTTGAAAATGTTCGCCTGTATGGTGTTACTCGATTTGCAAAGCGCACCTGATATAATCGCCTAGCTTCTGTTGTGTTTCCGTCAGCCAGACCGTACATGTACTGGATATCAGCCATTTAGGCTTTAGTAAAATAAGCCTTTTTTTTCTTACAGCAATAACTTCAAAAGTATTAAAACTAATCGTTAATTCAATAAACAATTCGAGCAGACACTGGTTCAACTTTAGCAACTGTCAAAATAAATAAATAAAAGAAAAAAGCCTACTAGTCATTTTTTCAATTAGAAATGCGTTCAATTCAGCGAATGCATACAATCGTTTATAATTATTTACTCGAGAACGGTCGAAGATACGAAAAACTTACAAGTGTCAAAAAAGTTTTTAAATTGAACTAAGATGACATAAATTGATTGTACGCTTATCAGTGGCGTACTGCAAAAAAGTTTGAAATGGCAAAATACGATATGGCTCCAGAAAAGACAACACTTTGTAGATTATAGTTAGAATCTAGGACGTGTAATGACGGAAGCTGTAAAAAATAGCTTGTATTCCGAAATTGGGCTGAATATCTCACCACCTGCAGGAGTTATGAAGAAAAAACCAATTTTTTTCCGGAAATTTCAACACCCTGTAGCTCCGTAACGAAGCTTTTGCGGACCTATATTTATATGAACTTTTGTTCTTGAAATTGCACGTAGATTTCCTCTCTCAAGTTGTGATATACCATTATGTAACACCCTGTATACATAGTTTAATTTCTTTTTATCGACTTTGATATTCTGTTATCAAATACCAACCTCACGTTGGTGAACGAAAAGTCTCTGAAGTTCTATGTCAAGTGTTTGATAACTTTTTGTTAGCTGACAAGAAGGTGACAAAGCTTTTTATAACCTATTTGAAATTGATTCAATGTTGACTTATTGCTAGAGATGATGAGAAAAAAGTTATAGTGGTAGGAAGGACACGTGATATCTGAAAAAGTACCACAATGTATATTTTCATAATTGTTTCTCTGATCTGATTATGTAGATTTCAAAAAGACACCTGTGTGCCGAATTTGAACTACGTATCTGAAAAACTGTTCTGATCAAAAGAAAAAGAAAACTGAAAGAATCTGAAGATTTCAACACACCGTATCTCGGTAACGAAGCGTTTGTGGGTATAAGTTCCTGGCAACTTTTCGTACTTTTTCTTTCACACCCTGTATTAATCACCTATTCGAACATTAATCCGAAAAAATTAAGTGGAGTGAATTATGATTTCTATTTCACACTCGCACTGTATATTTAAACATTTTACGTCATTTACAACCTGTACATTAGATTATGTGCAGAATTCCCAAATTTTAACATATTCGATGTCCAGATGGCTCGGTTATATTACCGATGGAAATGGAAGAGATGCGGAGAATTCAATAAGCCATGAATACACATGAATGTGTTTTTTAATACTGTTCATTTCCTTCAGTGACATCTAATGTAGTTTCAGCTATGCCGTCTCGGTCTGGGCGAAGCCTAATGAAAGTACAGCAAATTTTCAACACGAACAAAAAATTGTCTCATTCGGAAATCCAATTAAGTCCGCGAGGGCTCTCTTTCGTTGGTTCGGTCGGAAAAAACTAGCTTGTAGCGTCCAGCTCAGTCGACTTATTTCTCACAATTTATACGGTGTTCACAGTTTTATTCGGCAGCTAGCATCTGCGGATAATGGCTCCGACATCTGTTATTGTCCGACGTAGGTTTCAGCGTAGAAATTATTGCATGGAGTGGAAGGAAAAATCCAGGAATATTAGAATAATTTCAGGATCTGCACGGTCAAACTTATGCATCAAATAAAATTATAGCGTACTGAATTGCACGAAGTGTAGAGCATAAGTGTGGATAAAATTCAGTGTGTTAATAAGGTCGGTCATGGAGAACTGGGTGATAAATGCTTTTAGCCCGTAGAAAAATATTTGAAATTTGTCTTATTATTTCTCTCTATCTATACGTATTTCTCACTTTCATTAGAAAAGCATCCACTCATGTTGTTTTCCTCAAAATATAATACTGTTCCTAATATATTTTACGTATGATATCCATAATCTGTAAGGGTCCGCGAGCTCTAAAATGAACCATGTCAATCATCCTTAAGGTTCAATATCGATTATCAGTATTCAACCACTAGAAATGTAGAAAGAAAAATTCCAAGATTGCTTTCCAGCAATCCTTGAATTTCGGGTGTGTTATCATTTGTAAGCGAAAGAAAACAGTTCAAAAATGGAAAATATATATAAGATAACCATTTAAGAACTGAACTGGTCTATCGTACCCCAAACTGCCAGGTAGAAAGGGAGATACCAGAGACGTGATAGTTTGCCCGTAAATAACTCCGGGTAAGTAATTTCATTAAATTAAAAAAGAAATGCAATTGAACGATCTGGTATACTGAAGGGGTCAGAATATTACCCACAGATCAAGTCCTAGGTGAGACTTACTAGGCTAGACCTACCTATAACGGCTGGAAATATTAACGAACCCAATAACCAGTTTAGTAACCGGAAGGAGGATTCAAGACAAAGACGTTACCTTTGTTTCACATCTAGAATTCATGTGATAAGTTATTCTGTTGGTGTAAATTCGAAGCAACTTTTAGTTATAACCATTTGAAATGTAATGGCCATTTACTTCTAAATATTTTTAATTTCCAAAGATATATCTTGACATACATCTCATATTGATAAATGAGGACTTATCATTTCTTTGGTGATAATAGCATATTTTTTTACGTCCCTGCTGACATCTTGTCACGTCCGCCGTGTCCAATTTCCACTTCAGCTGCATCAATCACATCATTTAGATTATTAACCTGAAGATGGTATTTAATATCCCCTTCAATTCTTGCTATAAGTTTTTCTATTTTCCCTTTTTTTCGCACATCAATCGTTTCATTCGTCTTGGTTGTAACAGTATCCTTTTTTCCGATATTTTAGCTTTTTCCAGTTGTTTAACCAATTTGGAATATTTATCTGATGACACAACATTATATTGAGAGGGCTTTTTGATTTCATTTTCTGAAATTTTTGTTCAAAAGATGCCACCTTGTCTCTAAACAAATTGTCTACGAGATGTTCATAGCTCATCCATAATGTGAGAAAACAAAACTGTATAGTGTTTCGAAAATACACACACCATAAAAATTGTCACATCACTTGGTATTCCACAATCGATTAAGCAGCTCGATCGCAGTTTCTTTGTCAACATATGTTCTGGACATATGCGGGGAAAATAATCTTAACTATGTAGTAACATTTGTTTCCATATGATCTCAAACACGTCTAAAACAAGAATGAGTTTATTTGACTATCAATATTCATTCAATTTTTCTTCAGTTTTCTTCTTTCAGGTTTTCTGTGTTTCTTGTTGATTTTCGAATATTTGAATTCATTTTAATGGCTACTAAACGTCCTAGACGTTATTAGAGTGATCATGAAGTGGTAAAAAGTGTAATACTTCTAGAGGAGTGGCGAAGCCAACGTTAATTGGCTAGCTTGTTTAATGTTAACCAAAGCACTATTTCAAGAGCAATTAATCGGTACCACGAAACAGAGGAATATGGAAGAAGGGCCGGACAGGGAAGAAATCGGATGACAACACCAGTTGATGATTGTTGGCTTCGTTTAACTGCACTAATAGTTCAGCACTGTACGGCTGGAATAATACAAAATGAACTTGCACTTTCCATAAATGTGCATATTTCATTGCAGACTGTTAGGAACAGGCTCAGAGAAAACCAAGAGTGGCTTCTACCGGCCTGCGTCTCACCAGAGAGCATGAAGTTGCAAGCCTTCAGTTTGGGTGGAAACATGCAAATTGGGGTATTCCAGAATGGTCGAATGTTTTCTTTTCCGACGAGTCCAGGTTCTGTCTAGTATCAAATGATAGACGCATGCCTGTATACAAACGAACTGGGGAACGGTATCAGCAATGCAATATCCAGCAAACCGAAAATTTCGGAATGGGTCCAGTAATGGTGTGGGGAGGCATTTATTTCCATAGTCGAACTGAGTTAGTCCAAGTGAATAATGAAACAATCACAGCGGCCAGAAACATCGGAGATATCCTTGACCCCAGGTTGTACCCTTAGGCCTACTGATTGACGAAAACTTCATTTATATGCATGATAATGCTCTGCCTCATGCAGCTAGAGTAGTTACAGAATTTCTGCAAAATTCTGAAATTGATATCTTGAGATGGCCAGCCAGAAATCCCGACTTGAATCCCATAGAACATGTTTGGGACAACATGGGGTAGCAAATTCAGCAACGTAGTATGCCTTGTAGAACACTCAACAAGAAAATCTGCTTCCTGAAACTGAAACTCAGTGACACAGGAGTACATCCAAAATTTGTTTGAAGGGCTTCCTAGACGTATACTGGCAATAATTAGGGCCCGGGGAGGAAACACTCGATTTCGAAAATGATTAGTAACCATTCGATGCTAGTTGATTGGTCTCTTCTTGGTCTCTGTTTGAAGATGGTAGAATTTTTTAATTTTTGATTAACTCGAAAATTGTTGATATTTTCCATCATAAACTCATCTCATTTGAATGTTTTCTTCTCATTTTCTCTTCTGAAAGTTACCAAGCGACTCTTGAATGACCAACCTGAAAGTTTATATAGTATTGTCGTAAAAGTAGGGTGATGCGAGAGTTTTTGTGGGGAGTGTATTATACTTTCAACTCGTCATCAATTCAAATCCGAATAAGAGTGTGAAATTAACTAGCGTGATTGAGTGTTGATAATAGGGGACCCGCCAGACGTGAGAAATACGATGGGGTCATTTCTGCATGAACATGTCCACAATACGCTTAAACCTCGATGATCAGATAGATCTAATAGTATGTCAAATAAACGAAGGGCTAAAATTTCTCAAAATTGAATATATATGATATTATATATCAATAAAATGTCATAGCTAACTATGACCCACAAACAAACACAAAATTGAACCGTATATAGAAACAGAATAAAATCGATATCATCAATGCAAATGAGAAAATCCTCATTCTATTATGTTACATAATAAATTGTCCTGAATTTTATGAAGGTCAAACTGGTCGTTCCATCAATAGTAGAGTAAATGAGCATATTAAATCAATATTTCGTATCAAAGTTACATTTTTCGGAGATTGTATAAATAAAAATCAGTTTTACAATTGACAAAAACTCGAATTTTATATTCAGATAATAAGAGCAAACGAAAAGATTCATTAAAATTCGAAGAAGCTTCATCAGTTCACAAATAAACTCCCCACAAAAACTGTCACATCACACTTTTACGACAATACCATATAAACTTTTAGGTTGGTCATTCAAGAATCGGTTGGTAACTTTCAGGAATGTAAAATAAGAAGATATCATTCAAAAGAGATGAGTTTATAATGGAAAATATCGACAATTTCCGAGTTAATGAAATATTTAAAAATTCTACTTCAAACATTCGCGAAGAGCATCGAATGCTTACTAATCATTTTCAAAATCGAGTGTTTCCTCTCTGGGCCCTAATTACTGCCAGTATACGTCTCGGAAGCCCCTCAAACAATTTTTGGATGTACTCTCGAGTCACTGAATTTCAAATATCAGGAAGCAGATTTTCTAGTTGTCGGAGTGTTCTACAAGGCATCCTACGTTCCCGAATTTGTCACCCCATGTAGTCCTAAACATGTGAATGGGATTCTAGTCGGGACGTCTGGCTGGCCATCTTAAAATATCAATTTTGGCATTTTGCAGAAATCCTGTAACTACTCTACCTGCATGAGGCCGAGCATGATCATGCCTATAAATAAAGTTTTCGCCAATCAATGGGCTAAAGGGTACAACATGGGGTTTTTTCATTCACTAGGACTTACTCAGTTCGATCATGGAAATGAAAGCCTCCCCACAGCATTACTGAGACCCCTCCGAAGTTTTCGGTTTGCCGGATATTGCAATGCTGTTGCCGTTCTATATTTGGATACTAGACAGGACCTGAACTCGTCGAAAAAGAGAACATTCGACCATTCTGGAATACCCCAATTTGCATGTTCCCTCCCAAACTGAAGTCTTGCAACTCGATACTCTCTGGTGAGACGCGGGCCGGTAGAAGCCACCCTTGGTCTAATATCGTCTTCTCTGAGCCTGTTCCTAACAGTTTTCAATGAAATATGAACAAGTTCATTTTGTAGCATTCTAGCCGTACAGCGCCGAACTCTTAGTGCAGTTGAACGAACTCAACGGTAATCAACTGGTGTTGTTATCCGATTTCTTCCTTGTCCGGCCTTCTTCCATATTCCCCTGTTTCGTGGTACCGATTAATTGCTCTTGAAATAGTGCTTTGGTTAATATTCAACAAGTTAGTCAGGTAACGTTGGTTTCACCCCTCCTCTAGAAGTTTTACAATTCTTACATGATCACTCAAATAGCGTCCAGGACATTCAGCAGCCATTACAATAAATTCAAAAATTCGAAAATCAACAAGAAACACAGAAACCTTGCATTAATTCAGCGTGAAAACTGAAGAGAAATTGAATGAATACTGATAGTCAAATAAACTCATTCTTGTTCCAGACATGTTTGAGATCATATGGAAACAAATTTTACTACATAGATAACATCATTTTCCCCGCATATGTCCAAAACATATGTTGACAAAGAATTTGCAATCGAGCTGCTTAATCGATTGTGGAATTTGGAACATCAGGTGATGCGAAAATTTTTGTGGTGTGTGTGTATCTACCAATAACTAACAACCATTTGTTTGTCAGGTATGAATGACATTGTAATATTTCCGTTCCTTAAATTTTGAAATTGGGATATAATCTGTAACATACATGAAACATGCTCTTTTTTATTTTTGTGAAACTTGAGCTTATTTTTTTTCAGTTATTTGGAATTCAAAAATTTCAAATTGAAATTTTTTCACCAAGTTATAAGCGATACATCTACATCTTTCAACATTGCATAATTTACTTTACCTTGTATTTTTCCCTTTTCAGTTTTGTGATGTGATTTATAATGCCAACTCTGATCAACCGAATTATTTGTCTCTTTATCATTTCTGTCCGTACTCAGTTTACAAATTTCTGCTTTAGGTGCAAATATACTTCGCAGTTACAGTAAATTCTCGTTTGGGGAGAAATTACTATAATTTTAATTTCATGTTGATGAATAATTACTTCAAGACGAGATTATTTATGAAAAATGGTTTCTCTATTGATTTTCTTGTGGAATTGTTTCAATAGAAAATTCAAAATCCTGCCGTATTATCTAAATCAGTAGAATAAAATAACAATATATTATACTGCAAAATCAAACTTATGATCAAATTATGAATTAGTCCAGTTTCTGGAATATCCAACCTGGTTATCATAATTCATTTGATAAAGCGCGCTTTGTATATATTGTGTTTTTCGAAAGAAATAAAGATTTCAGCTGATATCGTTGGTTCAAACCCATTTAATCCTGACAGAATACCTATTAAGATCGCCGTGACAAGCGGAAATTGGCCACATTTATTCGGATAACATGTAGACTGTAGGTACCATAGCTTCCAATTTAGTTCTAAGAATCTAATCAAACGGTCCACGCCGAATCAATGCAGAAGTAAATTGGATGTTGCGAAATTTGTTATTCTACATCTGGCGTAATTTCCTCACTTGTGAATGAAACCTCAAAAATAATATTGTGAAGAGATGAAAATTATAATAAATTGGTTTTCAGATCTTCAGCTTCAAGAGTATCAATTTACTATAGATATATATATATATATATATATATATATATATATATATATATATATATATATATATACTATAGTGATAGGAAAAGCATCCTCTGGTACAGAAGGCTTTGAAGAAGCAAACAAAATGGCGTGGCTGTTCGTGGGAAGAGTCGATCCTTCAACTGTTGAGATTTTGCCTAATGAAGCAATTCCCGAATAAATTTTCACAGAAATACAGAAACGCGTAAAAAAGACCAACCGAAACAAGGCATATAAAATCGGTTTCGATTTCAATATTCTTCAAGATGTCCTGAATCCTGAAATGTAGCCAGAAAACATAATAGTCAAGAAGTTTCACTTATTTCGAAGCAGATGAGAAGAAGAAACCCAACAAAAATGAAAATGATACCAAACTCGCCACGTCGATGACGAATGAATCACCTCAAGGAAGAAAAAGTGCCTTAATATTCCATCAAAATATACAATCATTAAAACACAAAACATTCGAAATAGAAATTACTCTAAAAGCTCTAAATGAAGTACCGAAAATCCTCTGCTTCACAGAAGACTGCTGAACTCTATATGAAAGAACATTTGTGAAAATAGAGGGATATAAACAAATCCCTTCTTGTTCGCGTACAGCCAGATCGCACGGTGAGTGTAGCATTTTGTTCAGGTAAATATGGACATGGTCGAATATCAGGAACTTAAGCAATATTGTGAAGATGTAAATGTGGAATATGCTTGTGTGGTAAGAATTCTAAATTAAATAAATACACATTTTGTGTATCTAGCGATCGCCCCTGGGTGATCTTGATATATTTAATGAAATCTTCAGTCAAATATTAATAAAAATTTATGAAAATTTAAAAAATTCTGAAATAGTCTTGTGCGGAGATTTCAACATATGCTTGTTAAATAGGTCTCGTGATTCCACAAATTTCCTAAGCATAATTCACGAAGATAATCTGGTCCAAACAATCTTTACGCCAACAGGTGTAACGAAATATTCACAAACCTTAATAGACAATATATTCGTAAATGAAACAGATCAACCTAAAGGTGAAGTAATTGTAACCGCTCTTTCAGATCATCACGGACAGCTTTTGGAGATGGATCTGGGGGCTGAGTCATCGGAGTTTGTTCACTTTTACAGCAAGTGTTATTCAGAAAACAAAATAATTCATCTCCCACAGCACCTTGCTTCTGAAAGTTGGGAAAATGTTTATAATCAGAATGATCCTGATGCTGCCTATGACTATTTTATACAAAAGATCAAGGATTTGGATAAGATGATTTTCATCCCCAAATTGTGCAATAAACGCCCTAGTGAAAAAACATGGATCACTTCTGGAATTCGAAAATCTTGTGAAACAAAGCGACAACTCTTTAGAGACTTCCACAGAGGGAATATATCAAGATCACAGTACCATATTTATTGCTGGTTTCTAAAAAAAGTTGTACAACAGGCTAAAAGAATGGCGGATGCGTATTTCATAAGAAATCCACGAAAAATCAGTGTGTTCTCGAAGAGAAATGGTACTGACAGTGCATGTGAGGTGTTGAATAAAGTTAATCAGCATTTCATTGACATATGCTAACGTTTGTTTGTTTGTTTCTCCTTTAACGTGCTCTATTTCCGCCTTTCGGCCAATGACACGCCGGGGAATTCTGTCACCTCACTAACCTAGGAATTTTGCCGAACCCCTCTCGTGTCGAATGATGGGATCTTTAATGTCCAACACATCTCTGTTAGACAGGACCGACGGCTTTACATCTCCGAAAGATGGATGCTCAATTGATTCCCAGAATCCGTAAAATCGCACCGACTTTGTAGGGATTGAACCCAGGTAACTCTGCGCAGGAGACGAGCATCTTATCCCATACGCCATCGAGCCGGCTATATGCCAACGTATTACCAATGGGACACCCTTCAAACCGTCAGACAAAAACATGCATGGTGCTGCAATATACCTTAATCCTGCAACGCCTTCAGAGATTTATAACACCATAAAATCTTTAAAGAATTCAGCTTCATTGGGCTTCGATGAAATCCCAGTGAGACTAATCAAACACATTGCCCACATCGGACCCTCTATGCCATATTGTAAATCTAAGCATTCAGAACGGAATATTTCCAAAAATACTAGTATGTGCCAGAATAGTTCCAATTTACAAGACCGGAGACAATACTAATATCAAGAACTATAGACTAGTTGCAATCCTAAATAACTTTAGTGAAATAATAGAAAAAATAATTTATAATAGATTGCTTCATTTTTTGGAGGAAAAAATGATTCTCTCAGAGTCGCAAAACGGCTTTAGGAAAGGGAAAAAACCTTTCAGATAGGGTTCAATATGTTGCAATGACAGATAATGATGGAAACATGCAAAAATCCGAAATGTTGAGAACAAGAATGGGAGTTCCTCAAGGTTCGATTCTTGGACTCCTACTTTATATTTTCTATACCACTGATCTGTCTGGCATCGTCGATGACTTGCTGGTGCAATTGACAGATGATACAAATAACTTAATGAGTAGTAGTTATCAAGAACAGCTAAAACACAGAGTTTCGAATGATTTAATAGCCTTGAAAAAATACTTCAACATGAAAAACCTGAAATTAAATACTAAGAAAACACAGCTCTTACATTTTACGTTCAACAAATATTGTGAAAAAATCTCCGTAGCCCACAACGGAGGAGTTACTGAGTCTGTTGGGGAGATGCGATTCCTGGGTGTGACCATTGATTCTGGGCTTGATTGATCCAGCCATGTACTACGCCTGGCAGATGCATTGGCGGGCTATCCTTATGCCCTGAGAATGATCACATCATGTTAATCTCCGAACTGCCATCATGTCTCATCGAGCTAATGTGGAGTCTCGGATCCGATACGGAATTGTCCTCTGAGGCAATTCTAGAGAGGCGTCTCGTCTCTTCAAACACCTAGAGGGATGCTTAAGATCGATGTTGAAATGAACACGGTTATG
The DNA here is from genome assembly GCA_013387265.2 of Cryptolaemus montrouzieri. Lineage (NCBI taxonomy): Eukaryota > Metazoa > Arthropoda > Insecta > Coleoptera > Coccinellidae > Cryptolaemus > Cryptolaemus montrouzieri. Next base: position 144,203,527 of record JABFTP020000185.1, read on the forward strand.
TGACCTGTTATAAGGAGAACTTTATATCTATGTCTATATCTATATCTTGCCCACAGAAAAATGCAAATCATATGATAATAAAAATAATGAATAAATTACCACTTAAAATACCCAATGAGCAGCCTGCAATTCTGAAAAAACATGTACATAAACTTCTAGTAGAAACAGCTCCGTACAGCTTACTTACAAGATTTCCTGAATAACAAACTTGACTAAAATTAAAACTCATACATACAATATTTAAATCGCTGTCCACGTTATTCTTGTTTATAGTCTTACCTTTGTACATCTATTCATTTTGTACCTGTAAATTGAGATTTTTCTGTTGATTGTAAGTAACTATTCATACAGTGATTGTACTTTTTATTTGATATGTTCTACATCTTTGGCATAATTTGTTCATTTTATATTTACAAGTTTGAATGATTAAACTATCTATCCATTTATCTATCTATATATATATATATATATATATATATATATATATATATATATATATATATATATATATATATATATATATATATATATATATATATATATATATATATATATATATATATATATATATATATATATATACCCTACACTACAGTGCAGAATAAGCTCTTCTATCCTCGCGCGGGAGAGAGCCCACACGATTGCAAGAAATTCATCTAATCGGAAACTTAATACATACACTATTTATCACGTTTGCCTTTCTTCTTTTTGAAATATTTGCGAATTTCAGCAATATACGTTTTGAATCTTTATTACGCATAATACTGAATATTTTGAAATTAACAGATTTTTCAATAGGCTCACTCAGGTTTTAAACAAAATATTGCCACAGTACAATTCTAGGGGAATTGAGGTTTTTGAAATTGAGTGTATATTGCTTTTGCAAGAGCAATTCATGAAAATATCATCAATAATTATTATAGTGCCTTCCTATGAAATTATTTTCAGTTATATAAATATTTCCGAATAATATTTCAAGCTCGATTGTTCCATTATTCATTAAATAGAATAATGATATATTTTCATTCAAGAAAGTCTTGTTAATCCGGTGGATTTTATTTAAATCTGACAATCCTTTGAAATTGATGGATGTTGCAGTATTTTGTGATATTCAATGAGAAGAAATTTGATCAAGTTAATTTATACAGGTACCCACTTAGTGCGTAATTGATCCATAACTTTGTTCCTATTGAATATATTGAGGAAGTGATTATAGCAGAAAGTTCGAATGCTAATTTCCTGTATTTTCTTCATGCGCGCTTTCCAGGAATAGACGAAACTGTTACACCATGAGTGGGCGCCTAGGAAGAATTGAGGTGTACATCGAATCTCTAGATGCAATTTGTTGGCCTTGCATAGTTAGAGGATGTTCTCCAGTGGAGATCTTTCTAGAAAACGTAGTTCCTTGCGTTTTGCTCGCCTTGAAGCTCACCAGGTTCAACTGACCCCACTCCGATATCTTTTGTAAGTCAGAGTTTAAGTTATTAATTTGTTGACATCTCTGATGCTGAGATTTTGCAGATGTAATCCGCCGAAGACTACTGAGAGACAAAACCAGGATACAATCGTCTGCAAAACCGAAGATCTTGTTCTCTGTAGACGACAGAAGATCATTCATCAGCAATAGAAACAACCTAACCTGCAATTTTTTGGGAGGCCCATATGCAGCAAGTTTATTCAACAAGGTTGCATGCCAAACCCCATCGAAGACTTCAGAGATGTCGAGGGCTATAACTATACTGACGGTCGTTAATAATTCCCTACACCTCAAGATATTTTATGAGTTCATCGCTCATGACTCCCTCCACCACTTTGGAAATAATGAGAAGAAGTCTAACAGGGCGGTAGTTTTGGGGTGAAGACTTCTTTCCATTCTTTGGGATCGGTTGAATTCTCGCTATATTTCAGCTGCTCGGAAAAGTCTGGCTTTCATGAGAAATTTGAAACAGAGGGTTAAGAATGGGCGCCAGTTCGAGAGAATACTTGCAGTTCAGCAGGTTGAGAGGCAGTCTCACAGTGCGAACACTGAACTTGATATCTGCCATAGAAGAATTTGTGTGGAATGTTAGGTGGCAGTGCGTTAGATGAATCCAGAACAGAATTCTTTGAGATGAAGAGAGCGAAGAGAGAGGCTTTCTTTTTCGGAGATGATGCTATACCGTCTCCTCTACTAAGAGGCGGAAACGCCAATTCGCAGAAATTGGCACAGCCTTCGCCATAGACCAGAACTGTCTAGTCCCGCTTGCTCTAATATCATTCTCAAATATACAGGAGTCCCATTACAGATTTTGATATCAAAGTTATGAATTTTTGAGAACAATGACATATGTTTCTAAGCAATTTGGAACGTATTCACTCGAAATACGAAATACGACTCATTCTTTTGATGATCTCCTGAATCTACTGCAATTTACACCTGATGAAATGTTTCTCAGAGGAATCCCTTGCTTTGTGAACTTTTAGATTGCCATAGAGTTTTGGTTTTTTATTTCCCTTGACTGTTCTATCTATTGCACTTATTCTGCACTGTAGTGTAGGGTTTATATATATATATATATATATATATATATATATATATATATATATATATATATATATATATATATATATATATATATATATATATATATATATATATATGGGGTTATATATGCAATCTTGTTGAATACACTTGCTGCATAAGGGCTTCCCGAAAAATTGCAGGCTTGGATTAGTAGCTTTTTTCAAATAAATCAATACAAGTCGTGGTCGACGGTATAACATCTGATTGTTCCCAGTTGCAAGCAGAAGTACCTCAGGTATCCATTCTTTCGCCTACCTTGTTTCTATTGCTGATGAATGATCTTCTGTCATCTACAGAGAACAAGATCTTCGGTTTTGCAGACGATTATACCCTGGTTTTGTCTCTCAGTAGTCTTCGGCTTTCGCAATGCTTCGCAATGTGTGGAGATCCAACGCCATTACCAACGCAACAAAATTGCGCATCTTCAACTCGAATATCAAGTCGGTACTCTTATATGGGTGCGAGACCTGGAAGCAGACAAGAACAATCGAGCAGAGCCTCCAGGTCTGTGTGAACAAATGCCTCCGTAAAATCTTATACATCTACTGGCGTGAATGGATAACCAGTGAAGAGCTTTACAACATCACCCATCAGAGCAAAACTAGCCAAGAGATAAAACTGCGAAAATGGAAATGGATCGGCCATGTCTTGCGAAGGGAAACCACGAACACCACCCGGCAAGTGCTGGAATGGAACCCGCAGGGAGCAAGACAACGAGGAAGGCCCCAAAACACATGGAGGAGAACAATTCTCGACGAAATATTACCAACTGGCAAGACCTGGAATCAAGTGAAAGGAATTGCCAGAAATAGATCCAGATGGAAGACCTTTCTAGAGGCCCTATGCTTCTTATAGGAGTTCAAAGGACTATATATATATATAGTCTTCGGCGGATTACATCTGCGAAATCTCAGCGTCAGAGATGTCAACAAATTAATAACTTAAACTCTGACTTACAAAAGATATCGGAGTGGGGTAAGTTGAACCTGGTGACCTTCAACGCGAGCAAGACGCAAGGAACTACGTTTTCTAGAAAGATCTCAACTGGAGAATCTCCTCCAACTATGCAAGGCCAACAATTTGCATCTAGAGATTCGATGTACACCTCAATTCTTCCTTCTTCTTCCTTCTTTCTGCTATAATCACTCCCTCAATATATTCAATAGGAACAAAGTTATGGATCAATTTCTCACTAAGTGGGCACCTGTATAAATTAACTGGATCAAATTTCTTCTCATGGAATATCACAAGATTACTGCAACATGCATCAATTTCAAAGGATTGTCAGATTTAAATAAAATCCACCGGATTAACAAGACTTTCTTGAATGAAAATATATCATTATTCTATATAATGAATAATGGAACAATCGAGTTTTGCATTTCCGGAATGAAATATTATTCGGCAATATTTATATAACTGAAAATAATTTCATAGGAAGGCACAATAATAATTAATGATGATATTTTCATGAATTGCTCTTGCAAAAGCAATATACACTCAATTTGAAAAACCTCAATTCCCCTAGAATGGTACTGTGGCAATATTTTGTTTAATAAATGAGTGAGCCTATTGAAAAATCTGTTAATTTCAAAATATTCAGTATTATGGGTAATAGAGATTCAAGACGTATATTGCTGAAATTCGCAAATATTTCAAAAAGAAGAAAGGCAAACGTGATAAATAGTGTATGTATTAAGTTTCCGATTAGCTGAATTTCTTGCAAATCGTGTGGGCTCTCTTCCGCGCGAGGATAGAAGAGCTTCATTTTTCTAAAGAGATGATAGTAGCACGGTGATCGGTCAGACGAACGCAGTGAGGGTATGAACTTTTCATAACGCATTAACGGAATGGTCGAATCATTATCTTCACTTTTAACTTCTTCAAATATTATTTTCTGCAGGATTTTATTCTTGTAGTGCCTTACTCTCGGCACTGTACAATCATGATTCATCGGAAGACATAATGTTAAGAATGATGTATTTGTCCTCATTACTGTTGAATTCTGTGTAATTTTTGGTTTATACTCACTTGCGCATAACAATTCGTGCGCAGATATTTCTTTCGGATATGTCCAATTCCGTTTCCAATTATTTCAATGTAATTTCAGCTGATTCTTTCTAAAATAACACAGACTTTTGTTAGAATCATCCGCGCTTACGGACTTCAATTACATCGCACATCAGCAACTCCGACGATTGAGTTATGGTGCATGATATTGGCCTATTTCTCAATGGCGATTTCAAATCCGTGATTAAAACTTCTGTATCCGCTCTCGTCTAGAAAATATGTAACATAACTTTTTTAAAATTGATCTTATTTTTATGAATTCCTAAATTGTAGAAAACTTTCTCTTTTGTTAGATTTTCTGGTAGTAATGTAGACAGTGTACTGTTCTGAATAGTCCAAAAATAGTCAGCCGACACTTGTGCATTCTAATAGACTTGATAGCGTTCCTCCTTGTGGAATCACTCGCCCTGTTTTTCATTTAGCTCCCCAAGACTAGCACGAAAATAGTCTAGGTGCTTGTGAAGAAAGTGTAACTTTATGGCTATGTTACATTCAATCATTTGAAAGTGACTCATCAGTTGTTCATCGTGTTGAGAATAGTCAGAACTTTTCTTTTTTCCGCTAAAATTCAGAACGAGCCCAATAAACTCATGCCATGCATTTTTCTCATTATCTGCCATGGTTTCCGTAAAAGTTGTGTCTTCTTTAATGACCTAATTTGCAGTCCACCAAAAAAGTCCTTTTTTCTTTTCAGCACTCAGTTTCGGGAACTTTTGGGACAAGAGTAAGAAACAATCTCCATTTCTGTTAGGAGCTTAAACAAATTGTTCCACGAGCCACTTATTACGTTTTGTTGGATTGTAATCAGTGGTTCTCAAGTAGGCTAATCCTTTTTCTACAGTGTGTATGTTTTGCTCTACTATCCCACAAGCAAAGAAAACAGGATACTTTGTGTAACCACTTTGTTGACAATTTTTAAATCAACACATATGAGCCAGTTGTTTTCTGTATACTTAATTTATTTTATCCAAAACAAGAGCAATGGATGTATATTCTCCTTTTACGCTAGTAGAATGTGCAGATGGCAACGATCCTAATTTATTCTCGTTGTGCAAGACTCCGTTTGATTAAAGAATCTCATCATCAAGAACAATTCTCACTAAATGTCTGGCTCGGAATAATTGGAAATTATTTGAATGGGCCATTTTTCTTGCCTAACAGGCTAAATGGTCCCGCTTATCGGCAATTTCTTGAGGAGGAGTCACCTTTACTGCTCGAAGATGTGCCACTTTTGGTAAGAAACATAAAGTGGTTCATGCATGACGGGGCAACAGCACATTTCAATGGAGAAGCTAGGGAATTCTTGAATAATACATTCAATAACCGATGGATTGGTCGCGGTGGGCCAAAACCATGGCCTCCTATGTCCCCAAACTTAAATAGTTTAGACTTTTTCTTATGGGGATATTTCAAAATTTTAGTTTATACCAATCCAATGAACACTGTAGAAGAATTGAGAAATCGAATAATAACCTCTTGTGACACGAAAAGAAATACCCCAGGAATATGCGTGATGATATTAAAAGAAGGACAGAGGCCTGTATTCTTGCAGGTGGAGGACACTTTCAGCAATTCATTTAGTTTTTGATCGTTCTTTCTTTTCAGTTTGATATTGAATAACTATAAGTTGAGTCTCAGAAAGCGAGCTATCAAAACAAAAGCAAATTTTGGACGTACCTATCGGGTATTTCTATTATTTTTTTATTGAGCGAATAACAAAGAATTCAAATAATTTAAAAAATTTTTCACTCAAAAACGACTGAAGATACGAAAAAATTACAAGTGCCGAAAAAATTTCTAAATTGAACCGAGATGACGAAAATTGATTGTACGCAGTGGCATACTGAAAAAAGGTTTGAAAGGGCAAAAGGAGGCATGGCTTCGGAAAAGAAAACGCCTTGTGAATTTCAGTTAAAATCTGTAATGATGGAGGCTGTAAAAAATAGCTTGCATTCCAAATTGGGGCTGAATATCTCGAAAACTGCTGGAGTTTTGAAGAAAAAAACAATTTTTCCGGAAATTTCAACACTCTGTAGCTCCGTTACGAAGCTTTTGCGGACCTATGTTCATAAAAACTTTTTTTTTATAATTGCACGTAGATTTACCCCCTCAAGTTGTGACATATTATTATGTAGCACCTTGTATTCAAAAAGGAAAAAACATCACAGGAGAATACTACGCTTTACTACTTGATAAGCAGGATGCAGACTTGCGAAAATGGCCTCATGTACAGAAAATTAAAATCTTGTTCCATCAAGGAAACTCGTCCCAACACCTCTCTAGCAATTGCATTCCGAGGACAGGGATTTTTGTCAAATGAAGGCAATCACCTTCGTGAACTACCATTTTGCAGGGAAAAACCTATTATGACGAATTACAGAGATGGGAACATAGCTGGACAAGTGTGTAGAATTACAAGGGACTTTGTTGAAAATAGGAAAAAATATTCACAACAAATATCTTGTATCTTTCTCAGGTCGGAAACTTTTAAGATAACCCTCGTAAAAAGATGGTCTTTTAAAAATACCATATAAGGTTGTTTGCTGTAGTAAAACTATTGCACTAATCGAGAATATATTGTCCAACAAGCAGGAATCAGTTTCATCACACAGATAATTAGGCGTTTTCGCAATCTGAATAAATATCTGCTATACGGATCTCCCTAATAATCGAATTCGAATTCAAATTCTGATATTCCTTTATCTTTTCGTTAGGCTCACTTCAAAACCATTAAACATGTTTTGACCGAGTATTCGAAAATTTTGAAAAAGTTTTATGTGTCTATGTCCTAATCCTTCGAAAACTGAGATATCTTATTTTCATCAGAATATTCATCGAAAGATTAAACAATGTCAGAGAACGACGACAGTGATTTCAATGCTTTTTGCATGTTTTTTTTTTGAATAACAAGTGGATCCTCCTCGAACTAATACATATATGTATTAGTATTCAAAAAGTGGTTTAACACTTAATTTACGATATTAGCGAAGAATCAATGAAGCGCAGATTTTATTTCAATTTATCTCATTGGGCTAGCTTGGCAGGTTTTCACGGTAAACACATTTTTTCTTCACGATCTTTTTTATGTTTGTAAACACATCGGAGATCGATTGAGAGGTTGAAATGGCCCTTCTAGTGTATGAGGCGTGACATGAATTTCCAACTGTACTTAAAATGAATGGTTTCTCAACTTCGAAGATTTCAGCACGATATTCTACAGAAATTAATGATGGACATATGGTGTTTGTATAAAAAGATGAAAATATATAGTTATATTGACTAGTCACGACTTCAAATGATTTATGAGATCCTCAAAGTTCATCGGTGTGCAGCATTATTATTGGAGTTCATTCTACTCGTATAAAGAATCATATTCGCGCTGTTTTTCGTTTTTCCCTGCAGCTCTGTAGAAGTCCTAAATGGCGATATTTTTATGGGTATACGACAGACAGATCTTGTGGAGTTTAGGTGAAATTTCGTAAGAATATCGACTGCAGTCCAGCGCTTTACTTGGCCCTTTGACACTCAGCTTGATTGTATTCTTATTGTTGCCCAGTTTGATGGTATGCCTGATGGGCGAATACCAAAACTAGCTCTTAAAGGAAAGTTATTCAGTAATCTATGAACCTACAAGATATGACAAATAAGTTTGCGAAAAAGTGCTCGGACGTTATACCTTATATTACTTCACAATAGTCTCCCTCGAATTCGATGCACTGGCGCCACCGTTGAATCATTGTTGAAAGCACACCCTGAATTCCTCCTCGAAAACAGCAAATTCAAAACAGACAAAGAAATAACCGGAGTGCAAGCAGAGCTGGACATCCAAAAACATGGAGATATCATCACCATCCCAACCATCCATAAACACTTCGCTTCTTCAGACGAATTCGTCTGAAGAAGCTATGGTATAATGAAACGCGTTACGAATCACCATTATTAAGTAAAATTTCAGAAAACACTTTACTTGCTTTTACTATTGATAATGAAATTTTATCAAGTGAAAGCCTCCCAAATTAAAAAAAAAAACAATCTGATACATGGTCTTTCGGTTCGGCTTATAATTGAAACTGCGAACGGCATATGACGAGATCCTTTAGCCCATGATGTTAATAAAGTGTCACACTGTGCACAGAAAACACTAGGAGTACAGGTTTTGTCCAAATTTTGCGCCGTAAAACCAAAATAATTATAATAACAGTTTTTTACTAATAGAGTCAAACTTCGACGTTGACTTTTCACAGTAAGTTGACCGCAAATATAACAGAAGTTATCAGTATGGTTTACACACACTCGATATCTTAGTATGATGTATAAAACTATTTGAAAAAAAAATGTTTCAATTTCAATATTCTTTTCGATAATTTATTCGGAAACACACGTCGGTAAACAAAATTCGCGTAATCGAGTGAGTCGATGTTTTATGAAAACTGAAGGTGATTGAAGAAAACTAAGTATGAGGTTTGGGTAGGTAGTATTTGTAGAAGTATTTGAAAATATGACTTGATTTCGTTTAATGAATTTACTGTTTATCAGTGAAATTTATTAGTTTTTATTTACGACTGCTGCCATCTTCACGTAGAACTTGGAAATTATCGAAGCTACGTTTATGTTCAGATGTTCTTATGCCAAAACTCCTATAGGTCCTACCGCTATAAATTTTATCACAAGAACCGCAATTGAGTTTATAGATTCCTGATTCACTTGATTTTTCAACACGAGATTTATTATTTTAATATGTTTACCTAAGTTATTAGAAGTTTTGAAAGTTATATTAAGATTTTGTTTGACGAGAAAGGATTTAATATTTGTACTTGCAGAACCGCAGAATACAAACTCTTGAAAATATTTAATAGTCTTTATGAATAGGATATGCTCCATTTATTGCTTTCTGATACAGTTTTTACGAATGATTAGATCTATCATATCCGGATTATATTAGCCATTATTAATTCATATAATTCGGTGTTGAAAATCGAGTAAATCAGAATCTATAAACTCAATTGCGGTTGTTGAGATAAAATTTATATCGGTAGGACCTATAGGAGTTTTGGCATAAGAACATCTGAACATAAACGTAGCTTCGATAAAAATAAATTTGAGTCAAATTATTCAAACCACTTAATAAAAGACAACCATTCATTCAATGAAAACTTTGACATATTACATATAAAATCAAAAGTTTAAAATTAGATCTCCTAGAAGCATTAGAAATAAATAGATACAAACATTCGGACAAGCTTTTGAATGAGCAGGTAGATGTGAATTATTCACCCCTACTTAACTTGTTTAATTAGTTTTATTACCTTTCATACTAACTGTACAATGGCTCATCATCATCTAAGACGAATGCACAATGACGCATAAACGTGCATTAGAAGCACTCAACCGAACATTGAAAGATTTACGCAATGACTTTAGATGTTTTGGAGGAGCAATGATTTTACTGTTTGGCGATTTCCGCCAAACACTGCCGGTAATTCCAAGATCTACGGCTGACGACGAATTGAACGCTTGCCTCAAATCGTCGAATCTATGGCGCTATGTGAAGAAACTGCAGCTGACAACAAACATGAGAGTTACTTTGCTCAATGATACATGAATGAATCTGCTGAAGATTTCTCGGAGGAATTGCTGACTATCGGTAATGGTCAAGTACTTGTCGATGAATCGAGCGGATTGATATCATTTCCAAATAATTCTTGTAATTTCGTCCCATCAAAAGACGAACTTATCAACAATGTATTTCCAAATATTATATCTAACTACAAAATTAATGAATTGTTGAGTGAGCGAGCAATCTTAGCGGCTAAGAATAAAGATGTGGATGACCTGAACTACATCATTCAAAGTAAGAGCATTGGAACAATGCATTCATTCAAATCTATCGACTGCGTCACAAATGAAGATAAAGCCATCAACTATCAAATTGAGTTTTTGAACTCCTTGAATGTGCCTGGCTTACCACCGCACAATTTACGCCTAAAGGTTGGCTCCGTAATGCTTCGAAAAATAAACCAACCTAAACTGTGCAACAGTACTCGTTGTGGTGGTTAGAAAATTGATGAACAATGTAATTTACGCGACGATACTGAAGGAAAATTCAAAGGTGAGGAAGTTCTCATTCTGATCCGTCTTGCATTGCCATGACCATCAACAAATCACAAGGCCAGTCCTTAAAAGTTTTTGGTTTGAACGTACTACATCCTTGTTCTACCCATGGTCAAGACCATCTACGTTGTTTGTTTTTGCGCCTGATAATAAAACAGAAAATGTCGTGTATCACAAGGTACTTAAGTGAAGAGTAACCTATGTACTGAAATACAGAAATAATAATGAAAGAATAATGTAGGTACTTAATTTTTTTGTATTTTTCTGATAAAAAAATTTAATAAATTCCAAAATCTGCTTATTTATTGCCTTTAAAGGGCAACAGAGTTTGCCGGATCATCAAGTAATATACTAAAAAACTGATGTGATTCCTATAAAACTTGTTATAAAAGTTATTAATTGATAGTTCCCTGAACAGTCTACTATAATAGTCTATCAATATAAAATTCAAATACTGCATAGGTATGTTTATCTTAACTACCTGAAGGCAGAGTAATCCTGTTCCTGTCATGTAAGTAGAGTAATAATTACTTGTCCATTTTACCTTGTCAGATTTTATGAAGCAGGTGTTTATTGTTCGCAACGATGTATTTAAGTTACTATTATCCCAGGGTAAGTAGCTCTTATAGCTGCTTAAAATTCTCCGTAAACAGGAGTGAGACCGGTTTTGAATGAGAAAGTAAAAGATATTCTGGTTATATGGTATATTTAACGTCAGTCGAATTTAGCTTTATACGGATGGGATTCAATCGACTTCTGATTCTTAAATATTAATGATATGATGCTTCAATGAATCAAGTTAACCAGGAAAGGTTAATTATGACAAGACAGTTTTTATTCATAATTGCCATTTTCTGAAAGTCTGTCATAATAGTGGTGAAAAGATTTCCGATTTATAATGTGGAAATGATACGTATCCCCTTTTACACACAACCAGATTTATATGGAATCACCCGATATTTTGAATATTACCTCAGGGATTTTGAAAATTTCGAAGGATTGTTAAAATTGATCCTTTTTTAAAATATTCCAATTGAGAAAAGAAATGAATTGAGGTTTATTTTAAGAAACAAATAAGGGAAAATGAGGGCATCTTTCTGCATGTAGCAAAAATCTAAAATAAGTTAGTAGTAGCAGGTCTTTTTTCTTCGATCTCAGTAGCTTGTATTACCTCCCCTTGCCCAGATATAAGCCTGAATTCGTCTAGGCATGCTTTGGATTAGGTTTTTGACCTCTTCTGAGGTGATATTCTGCCACTCTTCTGTGAAGCTTGGATAGGCTGTTGTGGGGTTCTTGGTTTATCCTGGCGCGATCTAATTTTCCTTTTGAGATTATCCTATAAATGTTCAATAGGATTTAGTTCTGGAGAGCAAGCCTGCCAGTCCAAATTAGCGATTTCCTCTATTTCAGGATGAAGTCGCGCGAGGTTGCTGGTATGCGCAGTGAAGTTCTCACCGTAGGCACCTCGCCAGAGTCTCACTTTGAGCTCCAGCACTACGTCCACGTAATTTCTAGCCGTTACACTCGCAGGAAACGAAATCAAATCTGTTTTGCCTCCCAGCATAATGCACCCCAAAACATCACAGTGCCTCCTTGGTATTTCGGAATTTGCCTTGCTGATCGGAGTCTATCTTGTCTTCCCCGACTCCTTCAAACCCGAATCAGGCAGTCATCCAATCGAACACATTCTGGTCTCATCCGAAAAAAGAACATTGCGCCAATTCTCAATATTTTGGTTCTCGATATACCCATTAAGTATGTTAATTTTTTGTTGTCTAGTTAGCACTGAAACTCTTAAGGGCCTGCTGTATAAACCCCTTGAGCGAAGTATTTGACATATCGTTTTGACGGATACACTGCTTCCGAAAATAGCCTTTGGAGTATGGAGTGCGATGCACTAGGGACTCTTTTTGCTATTTGGCACTGAAAGCGGTCTCGTTCTTCAGAAGTGATAGTCCTTCAACTTCTTCTAGGACTATTTTGCAGAGATTGTAGCTCCACGTATCGGGCGTAGGTTTTTGCAATCACCAATTGTGGCCGCTATATCCCTCTGTGTCATCTTTTTCAACGAGAGCAATTATTTGACCCTTTGCAAATCGGGCAATCCAAGATAGGGCATATTTAATCATGACTATAGGCTTTTTGAAATTGTGAAATTCACAGTTTCAAATCTCAGTAATGAGTACAATATCCCGAACTTGTTGTGATAATTCAACACTTCTTATCATATTATCCAGTTTTTAAACACTTCATTCTTCACATGGTTAAAAACAATCGATGATGTGAAATACCCAGTGATTCCATATGAATTATATATATATATATATATATATATATATATATATATATATATATATATATATATATATATATATATATATATACAACTATTCCAATGATATTCATATGAAATTTGGGCTTCCAAAATGTAAAAATCTTTCTATTGAAAAGGAAAGATCACCTCTGATTATATAAAGATTTCCAATATCGAAATCGAGCCAATGCATCAAGGAGATACATATAAATATCTTGGATTTTGTCAAGAGAAGACAATTAACCATAGCAGCACTAAAGAAAATATTAGAAGTTCATATTACAAAAGACTTAGAATTATCATCAAGAGTTATTTAACTAGTGAAAACCTTTTCAGAGCTATCAACTCCTATGCTGTTCCTATTCTTACATCTTCTTTTGGAATTATTAAATGGTCTAAAACTGATCTAAATGAATTACAATGTCAAACGAGGAAAATGCTCTGTAAATATCATAAGCACCACCCAAAGTCAGCTGTTCAGAGAGTTACACTACCTAGACATCTTGGAGGTCGTGGATTAATTGATTTGAATAATCTTCATAGTAAACAGATTCTTCATCTACGTTCCCATTTTCATGATAAACAGAGAACGTCTAAATTACATGATATTGTTGTTGCTTCAGATTATAATCTTACACCTCTGAACTTGACAATGCAAAAGGTAGATTTTGATATATTTGATGATAATTCTAAAAGAAAGTTGGATGCAGAAGGAATTACACGGAAAGCACCCTAAAGAATTGAAAAATGATTAAATTGATGAAATTGCATCGAATAAATGGTTAGTATCTGGAGAATTGTTTGCTGAAACAGAAGGCTTGGCAATTGCGATCCAGGATCAGGTTGTTTTCACGAGGAATTATAGAAAACACATCATCAAACAAAATATAGATGATTCTTGCCGTAGATGTTTCTGTTCTTCAGAAACAGTTTTTCATATATTATCATCTTGCTCAGTCCTTGCTTCAACAGATTATTTAGAAAGACATAATGCCGTCGCTAATATCATTCACTTTAATCTAGGAATTAAACATGACCTAATTCCCAAAGAAAAAATTTCACAAATATGAACCTGAGATTATTTGTGAAAATGACAAATATAAACTTTATTTTGATAAAACAATTCTTTGCAACAGAGCTGTAAAACACAATAGACCAGATATCGTTCTTAATGATAAACAGAATCAAATAACATATATAATTGATATTGCTATACCCGACACACATAATATACAAAATAAATACAATGAAAAAATTTCTAAATATATGATGCTTGGCGACGAGATTAAAAAATGTGGAAAATGAAGAAAATATTTATTCTACCGATTATTATTTCTATAACAGGCGTTATTCCTAGAAATCTTCACAAAAGTATTGAGATTTTGGGTCTGAAGAAAAATTTGTTTGAACAGTTACAAAAGATAACAGTCATCAAATCTTGTAATATTCTTCGTAGGTTTCTTTCCGTAAATAATAATGAGGTAGAGTCATAGGTTTTCTCTCTAGTTTATACTGCTCAGAATCTCATTTCATATTTTATTTATTTGTTTATATAAATGTAATATAATTAACTGACAATTTCGTCATATTTATATTCAGAGCAGTATTCTATTCGATCGTTCACCACTTCACACAAAGGAAACTATTAATGAGTAACATTCAGTGTTACTTGACTAAGGTCCGTACACTAGATTTTTCCGGGGAGAAAGCCTCTGACACTACTCGTTGGTACATTGATATCATTGTCTGATGATGCTATAGTATGTATATATTCTGGTAGATTGATATATTCTCATAATATTTAACGTTATCCTAATATATAATTACTCCAGGATATGTTTTGATTATAATCATTGCCTGGCAATGGTATTAATTACCGGGTGGTGGATTTATATTTTTTCATGAAATCAGTTTGATTGCATGAACAGATATATGGGCAACTCGTCGGGGTAAAACCCCCTATAAATAGAAGTTTGGGCAAATATATAAAAAACAATAAAACCAAATCAGATAAAAGTAATAAATCAGGTGTTTATAGATTGAATTGCAGTGACTGTAATAATTTCTATATTGGTAGAACATATAGAAATTTCAATGTTAGAATAGCGGAGCATAAACGCAGTTTTTCAATTAAAAATCAGATTCAAATTACGCGAATCATCTCCTAGAAAATAGTCACTCTTTCGACCCACAGTTTAGAATTTTGCATACAGATAATAAGTATTCGAAGGTAGATCTTTGGGAAACTTTAGAAATCAACAAACATAAACACACACTCAGGTAGATTCATCAATGAACAAGTCGATTTAAGCCCTTCACCTCTATTGAATCTCTTCAGGAAGCAATCTATTCTATTATTTTATTGGATATACCTGTCATCAATAACCACTAAAAGAAGAAAGTTATTAAGTACTCAATTACTTAAGAACATTTGTATTTATATTCTCATTTTTATGTATGTATAGTTGTCATAATTTCTGTACATCATTCGTCTGAAGGAGCTTTTGTGTAGCGAAACGCGTTACGAATCGCAAGCAAATATTCATTAAAATTCCTCAAAAAACATTACTCATTTCATCATTGAATTTGCCAGCCTAGTTGATGTTGGATGATACAAACCTGAGAAAGTATTCAAGCAGATGAAACCACTGTTATGGAAGAGAATGCAAAACAAAACATTCATTCCCAAAAGTGAAAAGTGTTCCCCTGGATTTAAGACAGCAAAGGATTTTTTTATACTGGTACCATGTTCTAATGCATCGAGAGATTGTGTCATAACACCATGCAGATCTTTAAATACTCGTGATTCAAAAAATCAACTCAAGAACGACCTGCCAGTATTTTGGCGTGCTAATAAAGAAGCGTGGGTTACAAGCGCTTCTTTACGTGTCTGGTTCCGGAATTGTTTCGTTTCAGTTGAAACTCATTTAAGAAAATAGAATTTGGACTTCAAAGCTGTTCCAGTTCAGGACAATGCACCAGGTCATCCTCGCGAACTTGAAACTATGCATCCAGATATAGAATTGTTATTTTCTTTTCGAGTGATCCTGATATAAATGTTTTGAAATACTTGAAGAAATTCGACACAGCACAATGTACCTTAAACATGAAAGAAGAGAAAATTTTGAATTCACATTCTATTCAAGAGGAAGCTTCAACAAGTACTCGCATCGTGACATTTATTATTATTTATTATTATTATTAACATCTTAGTAAAGGTTTAGGAATGGCCAATTAGCTTTGTGATTTTTTTATAAAAATTGATCGGTTTATGGAACAAAATCTTATTTTTAAGAGCCAAATTGCCACTGTCACTCCTGAATATCAGTCTGTTGCAAACAATTGCCAAACAATTTCAAAATTCTTCAAGACATAGATAGTAATTAATCAGTATGGTTGAAACCAATTCAATTAATTTTTTCATGTATTTATTTTTTATTTCGAGATGGGTTCGAACAGATAGAATAAAGTGACATTAAGGAGTTGCTTGAATTGTAAGATGAATACGAAGCTTCAGCAAACACTGGAAACGTGACATTTAATTTGAAAAATCTTAGTAAAGGTGTAAGAAGGGTAAATGAGCTTCGCGATTTCTTCATGAAAACTGGTCGGTCTTTCTAAGAGGCAAATTGCAAATGCTACTGCTGACTATCAGTCACAATTGCAAGAGCTTTAAGAAAATGTCAAGTGAAAAATTACAAAATTTGAACGATTGTCTATGCCTGAAGATGAAATTTAATCAATATGATCAGAAACTTTAACTGAATTGATTTTTTTATATATTTATTTCTTATCTCGTCATTTAGGATCGTATCCTCTATAATTATAATTATTCCATATTTATGGTTTTCGTATTCGCGGCATATTCGCGGAATATATTACCCGCGAATAAGGAGCTTATACTGTATAAATAACAGACTAAATGTTGTCAAAGTCAAAGGTATCTCATAACTTCGACAATGGGTCAAAGGTAAAGTCAACGTTCAGGTAACTAGGAGAGTGATTCACCTAATATTTCTTTTGTTTGTATGGATGTTTCGTACACTCCCTCTGCGTCTTCAATAGAAATACAATGCTGTCGGATCTTGTGTTCTTGGGGCCAGTCGTATGGTCACGAACGGTATCTATCATCAAACGTTTCTATTATTTCGGCAGTTATATAATGCGATCAATGAGTTGGTGCTCCGTGAAATTGCAACCAACAGTTTCTTGAGTGACAGACTCCCAAAATAGTCATTGACGATAGTCCGAAGAACTACGATGAATCTATCGAATTCAATGTATATATATATATATATATATATATATATATATATATATATATATATATATATATATATATATATATATATATATATATATATATATATATATATATATATATATATATATATATATATATATATATATATAGGGGTTTTACCTGACGAGTTGCCCATATATCTGTTCATGCAATCAAACTGATTTGATGAAAAATATAAATCCACCACCCGGTAATTAATACCATTGCCAGGCAATGATTATAATCAAAACATATCCTGGAGTAATTATATATTAGAATTACGTTAAATGTTATGAGAATATATCAATCTACCAGAATATATACACACTATAGCATCATCAGACAATGATATCAATGTACCAACGAGTAGTGTCAGAGGCTTTGTCCCCGGAAAAATCCAGTGTACGGACCTTAGTCAAGTAACACTGAATGTTACTCATTAATAGATTCCTTTGTGTGAAGTGGTGAACGATCGAATAGAATACTGCTCTGAATATAAATATGACAAAATTAACAGTTAATTATATTACATTTATATAAACAAATAAATAAAATATGAAATGAGATTCTGAGCAGTATAAACTAAAGAGAAAACCTATGACTCTACCTCATTATTATTTTCGGAAAGAAACCTACGAAGAATATTACAAGATTTGATGACTGTTATCTTTTGTAACTGTTCAAACAAATTTTCTTCAGACCCAAAATCTCAATACTTTTGTGAAGATTTCTAGGAATAACGCCTGTTGTACAAATAATAATCGGTAGAATAAATATTTTCTTCATTTTCCACAATTTTTAATCTCGTCGCCAAGCATCATATATTTAGATATTTTTCATTGTATTTATTTTGTATATTATGTGTGTCGGGTATAGCAATATCAATTATATATGTTATTTGATTCTGTTTATCATTAAAAATGATATCTGGTCTATTGTGTTTTACAGCTCTGTTGCAAAGAATTGTTTTATCGAAATAAAGTTTATATTTGTCATTTTCACAAATAATCTCAGGTTCATATTTGTGAAATTTTTTCTTTTGGGAATTAGGTCATGTTTAATTCCTAGATTGAAGTGAATAATATTAGCGACGGCATTATGTCTTTCTAAATAATCTGTTGAAGCAAGGACTGAGCAAGATGATAATATATGAAAAACTGTTTCTGAAGAACAGAAACATCTACGGCAAGAATCATCTACATTTTGTTTGATGATATGTTTTCTATAATTCCTCGTGAAAACAACCTGATCCTGGATCGCAATTGCCAAGCCTTCTGTTTCAGCAAACAATTCTCCAGATACTAACCATTTATTCGATGCAATTTCATCAATATAATCATTTTCAATTCTTTAGGTGCTTTCCGTGTAATTCCTTCTGCATCCAACTTTCTCTTTTAGAATTATCATCAAATATATCAAAATCTACCTTTTGCATTGTATATATATATATATATATATATATATATATATATATATATATATATATATATATATATATATATATATATATATATATTTTTTGAATAGAGAGGATTCACAAGAATTTGAATAATTGTATTTACAATAAATGCTTATATCTAAAATTTTGATGTGTGTCACAAAAAACACAAGTGTGAGCTCAGGAAATGTAACAGGGGAACCATACTATCTTGTATATGATTCAATAAGCGAGTGAAAAAACCTGAGGAAAAAACTCGTTTTCCTGTCGCTATTGCACTAGCAATAGCTTGTCTGTTTATGTTGTGTTAGTGTCGTGTGTACATAAAGAGTACCAAAGATTTTTCTGCTTAGCCGCTTCATTCTCTCTTGCATTCCATGATTTCTAAACGAAGGCAAGTGTGAAAGAAAGGGGGTTTGGGACAGGAACGTGTAACAATGGCAAAAGAAAACCAGCAGAAAAATATTTCAACAATCATACTTCTTATATGTCTAAACAAATCTAAGAAAAGATCTTACATAGGAAGCAAGGTCATGAAAAGACTAAGGAGATAATGAAAAATACATAACCTGCGATATTTCCTCAAATTCCATCTCTGTTTGACCGAGAGAGCCCCGATGGCCAGGTTCAGTCTTCCAAGTGATGCCAATTATGATCTATAGATGTTTTAGAATCATTTTGGACCCAATAATTTGGGTTGACATGGACCATATATTATTTCTTCGTGGAACTTGTTCAATTTAAAGAAGAGTTTGCGAAAAAATTTTGACAGTCGTTCGAAAAATATGACATTGGTCATATAAAATAAAAAAATTATAGATATGGAATACCAGTTCTTCTCAATCAATCCAAAGAGTTTGAAACTGAAATTTTAATGATGTAAATTGGTTTTTGTTATTTTAGTATCGAAAATAGCATTTCTTCTTTCTGTTAATACCTTCTCTCGAAAATTTCGATTCGTCAACCCAAATAACATTTGAGAGATTTGGTTGGTCTATTTGGATTAGGATTAGAAGGTTCTCATAAAATCCTACTCTCCTAACGCGGTCATAATGCTTCAGTGCTTGAATTTTGGTATATTGGAAAGGATAAATTCTTGGTAGAGATACGTTTCTACTACAAACTGGAAATTTGCGAGGAAGCGTTGACTACTTTTTTTTCTGTCCAGGTAACCACCTTCAATAAATGTCGAGTGTTTCTAAGTTTGGTAATTTTTCGTAATTTCGTTATTTTTAATTTTTTGTTTGTTTCTGTAAGTTTGATATCACAGAAGAATTGGTAAGCACAATGCTTTGTTTGTTGGGTAATTTCATATTGGTTAATAGACTATGACAAGAAAGTTTCCGGATATTCCCATTTAAATTGCCTCTGTTGAGCATTTTGAAGTATTTAAGTTTCTGTATGTTGTTAGGACTGTCCTCAATTACTACGCCAAATATGAGCGCGATCTGTCATCTAGTTTGTTTACTACAGCAGTTAAAACCAGTCGACCTCAGTGGTACTTTTTCACAATATCGCACAAAGAGCTTGTCTCAAATTTTGTGTATTAAACGAAATTCCGTATCTGAATCATTGTGAATGCTGCAAAAGGCTTACGGAGACTGTTTCATCGAAAACCCAAGTGTACGAGTGGTACAAAGCCTTCGTAGACGGTCGGGAGATCGTCGAAGCTTTCCTCGTTCCGGACGACTTTCGAGCTTTTCAACCGACGATAACGTCCAAAAATCAAAGAAATGGTGCTCGAAAATCGTCATGCCAGTGTTAGAGAGATAGCTCGTGATCTCAACATATCTCGTGAAACCGCTCGATAAATTTAGGTGAACCAATTGAGCATGTGACGCGTCGCCGCTCGTCTCGTTCTGATGGAGCTGAATTTTCTTCAAAAACAGTACCGGAGGTAGCTGCAGACATGCTACATAGTGCGAATTCTGATCCCACGTTCATGGGATGGATCACCACTTGTGACGAGTTATAGGATACACTAACGACCCAACAATTATCCGAATGGGTGGGAAAAATGAGCTAAAACTGAATAAAACCTAGCCAAACTCGTTCGAAAATCAAAACGATGTTGATTGTTCTCTTCGATATTGTGATGTGGTTCATCATAAATTTGTTCCCCAAGATCAAACAGTCATTGAGGACTTATATTAAACCCTTTTGAGAAGTTTGCATGAAAATATTCTCCGTAAACGGCCGGATTTGTGGCAAAACAATTCGATTTTAAAACCAAACACTCGATAAATACACCATCGAGCAGCTGCCTTACTCGCCTGATCTAGCTCCGCGTGACTATTTTCTTTTCTCCAGTCTCAATTGCCGCTCTGGGGAACCAGATTTAATATTATAGACGTAATAAAAGAAAATTTGCAGAAGGAGGTGAGGGCCATCCCTAACAGCGACTGAAAATAATGTTTCGATAATTGCAAAAAGAGTTGGCACGAGTGTATCGCTTCAAATGGAGCATATTTTGAAGGAGATTCAATGAATATTGAAGTAGATTAAGATTTTTGCGTTTCATTACAAATTTCCGATTACATTTTTGTCACACAGTATAACACATGTAAAATTAATTTACATGTTTTCATTGTAATAATAGCTGTAATATTTTACTTTAATTGTGATAATTCTTTGGTATAAATAATTACCTATTTATTGAATCAAGGTGCAAAATCAACGAGGTGAATGTGAAACAATGTATACTTTTCAATTCAGATAAATTGATTCCATCTTTTCAAGATATAAGGGTCTCATTGCCTCAAAGCCATTCCAAAATTTGCCTGCTTAAGATCTGGAACAAATTATTACATTTGCGCTGTAATAACCGAACCTTCTAACAAATTTTGTCTATTGATGTTCAGATTGAGCGGTAAATTATGCTTCCGATCATCACAAATTACAGTCACAACGTGTTATGACATGAACTCGTCTTGAACTTCTCTAATCAAAGCTGTTATCTAGATGGAGGTATAAAGTGGTCTGATCATCGTAATTGGCCTGTGAAGTTTCTGAATACACCTAATTAACTAACTATTTCAACATTGTCAACATCAAGAACGACGTTTTACTTCGTCGTACTGTTTTATATCAAGGATACTTCCATTATACGAAGGACATTCAATAATTACAGAGTTATATAATTAGTCGGGACAGAAACACTTCGTCAAATTGAGTACTTTGACGACACGAGTTGAAGTCAGTCCTTATCATCTGAAATCAGCATTGTTTCTTTTTTGTATTTCCTATATAATGTTGAATTGTTGAAGGGACAAGTGTTAAAAAACTAATTCATCATTACTTGGGTTCACAATAGCTCCACTTTACTGTTACTGTTAGTCCTGTACTTGTCATCTTCGTAAAACCCTGAACGCTGAATGGCAAGTCTTCGGACTTACCATTCAGCTTGACCAATATCGTTTGTCTCAAAATCACTCTTGCTCTCAACAAAACCCTCTGGCTCTTCTTCTTCCTCATTCAATTCATTTCAAAGTTGCAAAAGTCTAAGAAAAAAACACAAATCCATATATCTAACCTTCCGTTAACTAGAAAATGTAGAAAAAACTAGGTAAACAGTCAGATGGGGTTCGCTTGACCTCAGATTATTATTAAAAATGATGTGCAGTGTCCAAAATTATGGCTCTCACATCATTGCATGCTCCTTCGGCCAGAGAGGATGAATACTTTTTTCCTTTCGTTTTCTCATTGCCCTAGGATAGCTTTATTGATGAAATAATTATACCCATTTCATACAGGAGTGACTCAAGAAAATTATTGAATATTGTGATTTTAAAAATATTATATCTTGATTTTTTCAAATGGATTATCCTGTATTTTATTACTCATGTCAACGCAAAAATATTGTGCCATATTTTTGCAGGAGTAACCTTATCTTTATCTTCGACCATTTTCGAAATAAAGAAAAATAAATCAAAATAATAAAATCAGAGGTTGTGAAAGTAGAGATTATTAGTACATATTATAATACTTGATCAGAGAAATGGAGATATTTTTAGGTATGAAATACGTAATAAATTGATTTTCAGTGAGATGATCTACAAGATGTTGAACTATTTCAATGAGTGTTCGAAATGTTGCCCGTTTCTTTGTAGAGAAAACTAGATACTTCTGAGGAAAGACCGTTAAACTCTCGACAACATTTGCGGATTAACTGACTGAGAGCCGTCGACTACTCTCTGTCTCATATCCTACTGTGTTGTGAAAAAAATCTGGTGAACGATGCCCTTAATATAACCCCACAAGAAGAAATCTAGACTTGTAAGGCCCGGAGACCTAGCAGGCCATCTAACAGGACCACCACGTCCTATCCATTTGTTTGGAAATACATAATTCAAATGCTCCCTAACCTGATGTGAGTAATGTGCTGGTGCTCCATCCTATTGAAACCACATATCTTGTCCTATTTGCTCTGATACATCGGCAGGTAACACTGATAGATGATTTTGCAGAAAATCTAAATAAATTTCACTATTGAGATGCCTGTCGAAAAAATGCGACCCAATTAGATATCCATCTACTATAGCGGCCCATACATTTAAGGACCAACTATGCTGGTGATCTATTTGTCTCATGGGGTGTGGATTTTCCGAGGCGTAAAAATGAAAGTTGTGCCTGTTAACAAGCCCATTCTTATGGAAAGTTGCCTCGTCCGAGAAAAGAACTCTGCTAAACATATTTAGATTTTCCGCTACTTTGTCACTTTCCCAATTGCAGAAATTGATTCGAATTTCATAGTCTTGATTGTTCAGTTCCTGGTGCAGCTGTACATGATATGCATGAAATTTATTCACTTTCAAGATTCTCTGGACGGAAGTTTGACTTTATATGGTTCCTATGTCACTGTCAACAAAACTAATAACTGGTTGTCTTCAGCTGTAGCAGTTTTTGGTATTTCATGTTTTTTGTGAGCGATATTACCCGTTTAGTTAAAACTTATTAGATGTTTTTCAAAGCATCTTGCATCAGGATGCCTTTCATCAGGAAACCTTTGTGCATAAACTCTACTTGCCAACAAAGAATATCTGTCATACTCACCTAGAATAAAAATCATATCAACCATTTCTTCTTTGGAGAACTTCATGGCAGTCAATTGAGAAAATTGGGTTCAAACCTCACTTTAACAAATCTATAATTGTTCATCTAAATCCTGAGAACTTTTATTGGCGTATTCTGGAAAGTTAAATGAATAAACCTCAAATTTTATGTATGTTTGATTGAATTTGTTACACTTGTTTGTATTTTAACTTGTTCTGTTTCATTCATTGTAGAACCCTGATGAAGGATGTGAAAAAACATTCAAAAGCTTGGTAAATAAAGATAGAGTGCCACATAAGAGACTCCAATTATCAGTCTAGAGCCCTGAATAAAATCCCTAAGGTATATATACTGGGTGATTCACTAGTGTCGCGGTGCTCTGTCGCTTGTACACTCTTGAAGATTTCATTTTTGTTCGAAAAGTATTGTATTTTGAAAGTAAACATGTACTACAGCAATTCATTTTGAAGTGAACAGGTGTACCAATTTTCTATAAAAGAATCTTGGGAGGTTTTTTCAGATTGGAAAACCACTTTTTGTTGGAGATTCAAGAGCGTCCCGAACTCTACTATAATGTCTTTAAGTAATAAGTTCTTTTGGTGAGTGATTTCGTCACAATATTTCATTTCCGAAAGAATGCATGAAAATAGGCTCTCACATCATTTTTTCCTTTTGTTTTCTTATTGCCCAAGGATACCTTTACTGATGAATTGAAATAGATTTTTCATGTTTTTGTAAGCGATATTACCCGTTTCGTTAAATCTTATTAGAAGTTTTTCAAAGCATCTTGCATCAGGATGCCTTTTATCAGGAAACATTTGTGCATAAACTCTACTTGCCAACAAAGAATTTCTATCACACTCACCCAGAATAAAAATCATATCAACCATTTCTTCTTTGGAGAACTTCATGGCAGTCAATTGAGAAAATTGGTTTCAAACCTCACTTTAACAATGTTAAATAACGGAACACTGATAATTTCACCATGTAAAATGCAGAATATCATAAGTGCGGACACCTGACAGAAGGCACAAATAAAAAGAAATGTCAACACATACCTCGATTTACGTTTTAATCATCTTGATTTTATCATTCGTTCAAACAATCATCTTGTTTAGGTTGAATTTTTTACTAATTGATTCACTACAGAAAAAAAACTTCTGTGCGAATAATGATGTATGTTGATGAGTTTGATACGGTTTGTAGAATTTTCATCAAAAATTTTTACAAATAATCGAATATTTCGAAAATGATCGAAGATGAAGATGAGGTTACTTCCGCAAAAAATATAGCACAATATTTTATGCGTTGACTTGAATAATAAAATACAGGGTGTTCTATTTGAAAAAAGGTGTGATATGTTTAAAATTACAATATTCAATATTTTTTTTGAGTCACTCCTGTATAATATGAGGACAATCTATTTTAATTCATCAATGAAGCTATCCTTGGGCATTAAGAAAACAAAAGGAGAAAAGTATTCGTCCTCTCTGGCCGAAGGAGCACGCGATGATGTGAAAGCCTATTTTCATGAATTTTTACGGAAAAAAAATATTGTGCCGAAACTACTCACCAAAAAACATGTTACTTAAAGACATTATAGCAGAGTTTAAGCCGCTCCTGAATCTTGAACAAAAACAGGGCTTCCAATCTGAAGAAACCACCCAAGATTTTTTTAAAGAAAATTTAGACACCCTGTTTACTGCAAAATGAATTTCTGAAGTAGATTCTTACTTTCTAAATACAATACCGTTCGAACAAATATGAAATCTTCAAGAGTATACGAGCTACAGAACACTGCGCTACTGGTGACTCACCCAGTATAGTATTAGCTTTTATGTATGAGTTATACTTTTCCAAGTTCAAAAAAGTTTATGGTGTTTATTCTACATGCCTCAGACTAATTTTTCCCCTTCATCACCTGTGTATGAAGATTTACCAATTTCCAGTAAGATAAAACCAAATTAAAGTTTAAGATCGTACAGATCTAGCTTACGAAGTGTTTAAGCCCCTAACTATTCACCTTGCGGCACACTTACAGGTTTAATGTTTTTTCTCGACACCCAAACTATCTAGTCGAAATAGGGTGAAAATTGTAAATAAATAGGCACAAAAATTGAAACATCCACTATGTGAAGCTGCTCAGTTTTTTGATATTTTTAATTGGATAGAATTAGACCCTACATAGTTACTCACTCTTTTAACTCTGCATAGTGTTTCGAGCGATATTCGCTTCTAATAAAATGCAGCCAAAGTTGAAAATCTGTCTTGATATAAATAACATGTTATGAAGGAATTGAGCTTCTGAACTTAAAGTTAGATGCATATTCTCAGCCGAGATCCGAAAGGCTACCATTCATCTTACGTAAATCTTGTTGTTGTCTCAAAACGGTTTTTGAACTGGTTTTAGGATTTTTAGCTGCTGTCCTAGGGTCAACATGAAGTCGTTCTCCTTTCGACTTCATGATGTCCATTGAGGCCTCGTCTAAGCACACTATTAATTGGGTGGAGGACGGATTTTCGCTCATACCGTAGGTTTTGTTTCGAAATAATGGATATCTCTCCTTACTAGGAGTGGCCTCCATCATTCTTCCAAGAGACTTTTCTATGTCTCGGGCTTACTCCTCTGTGAGGGCCCTGTCAGGAAACATTACCGGAACAAGTACCACCCTGATGGTCCCCTCGCAGCTCCTCTGTGAGAGAAGTTGGCTTTCTTGGCCAGTCTCTCAGTTGAGGGAGTTATTGAGAGGTTGGAAGGGGTACGGGTTTCCCTTGCCCTCTTCCTTCTCCTCTTTCCTGCGCCAGACTTGTTTTTAGGTCTGTCTCAAGTATTTCTGGGCCTATCGTGTTCGAAGCCCGGAAGTACCCCTTCAGTAGGAGCTTCCTTCCGGTCCTCAGCCACGAAAGTCCCGGTTAGACCTGATTTCCCAGGGTTTGCTTGTGAAGACGCCAGCGTATCCCCCAGCGTTATTTCCTTTTCGGGCTTTGTTTTGTTTCTTTCTCATGATGTTCCCACAAGTATTGAGGAAAAAAGTTCTGTTTGTTTCTGTTACAGATAAGCCAGCTTTTGCCATCTTCAGAGAACAAGATCTTCGGTTTTGCAGATGATTGTACCCTGTTCCGTCTTTCAGTAGTCTGTGGCCAACTACAGCTACGAAATCTCAGCGTCAGAGATGTCAACAAATTACTAACTTAAACTCTGACTTAGAGAGAATATCTGAGTGGAGTCAGTTGAACCTGATGATTCGATCCACCTTCTCGGAAGAACGGTCAACTCCGGGTTTTGCTGGCATGAACGTCTATCAGCAATAGCTAAGTTGGCATCAGCTATACTTAGTTTTCTTCTCAGAGTCAAGCGATACATCACGTCATCTCTGCTATTGCTTCTATATAAGGCGAAAATTCAACCTGCTTCGGAATATTGTTCCCATGTATGGCGATCTGCGCCCAAACACTCGTTGCGGATGTTGGGTAGTGTTCAAAAACGGGCTGTGCGCCTCATCGACCACCCGAAGATCACCCGCCATCTCCAACCGCGGGTTCTCAGAAGACAAGTTGCTAACCTTTCTTTGTTTGACAGATACTTCCACGGAAGATGCTCCAAGTGCAGAAAGACCTTGTTCCGGGAAAACTCATGCTTTGCCGCAACACTACGCTGGCAAGGAGTTTTCATCATATGGCGGTACATTCAACGACCCATCGAACTTCTCTCTATAAGAACTCCTTTGTTTACAGGACCGGAGAGCTGTGGAACTCGCTTCCGTTCAACATCTTCCCAACGATCTAATTTGGCCCTCTTGAAGAAGCGAGTAGGGCAGGCACCTCAATTCTTCCTAGGCGCCTACTCATGTGATGTAACAGATTCGCCTATTCCCCTGAAGCGCGCATAAAGAAAAGAAATCAGTGTTCCAGATGTTCCCCCGCTGAGCCTCTTGCTAGGGAGAAAGCCATTTCTACCTGCAGGTTTGGCCTTGTGCCCACAGGGAATCCATGGTGTCTCCCACCATGGCTTGGGGCTCCTCTCCATTAACTTCTGTGAACCGCCACTTGCCCACCAAGGTGAGCTCAACAACTTCACACTGAATTTTCAGGATACACCACGTAGAGGTGGGGATAGGAATAGCGGTCAAGACCTAGATCAAGACCCCGTGTATCCCTAGAAAGATGAATAGGATATTCTTGCTATTTTGAAGTTTATCAAATAGGCATTTTACTGTTTTCAGTTTGCTAAACTGTGTTTGCTATAGATCTCTAGACAGAATTACATAACGACAATAACTATTTTGCTTTGATTGATTTAACAGTAGTATACTCCTTTCATCTTGTTGCATTTGCGTAATAATGTTCGAGGCTGTCGTTGATTCTGTGTTGTGCTGTGGTGTTACTTCTATACACGAATTACACAGATCTGGCCAACTGTACGTGTTCTTCTGTTCTCCCCACTACAGTAGTATTCGTAGGATCTCGACAACTTCTAAATGAATTATTCATAGAGCACGCAGAACGTTCGTTCCGTCTACACATGCAGTATTTGAATCTGGAATTACCTACTTCATTCTGTAGTGCTGTTACCTCTAAACACGCTACAGTGGTATCTGTAGGATCTTGGATACTCGAACTTCCTCATAAATACCTAAACCGATCATTTCGTGATTTTCGGGGCTTTCGTAGATTGTGTGCTGTGCTTCAACACTCAGTACACGTATCTGGAAGTACCTACCACGCCCTGTAGTGCTGTTGCTGCTGCACGATACAGTGGTATTCGTAGTGTCTCTTTTTAATCTCCGTTTTATTCTCCGCCGAAAACTATTTTGTATTAATTGATTTAATAGTAGTATTTAATTTTATTCCTGTTGTATTTGCTTAGCTATTTCTGAGGCTTCCGTTGATTATGTGCTGTGCTGTTACCTCTGCACATGCAGTACACATATCTGGAAGTGTCACCGAAGTGCCCTGTAGTGTTGTTATAACTGAAATCTAATCTATTCTAATTAAACCTACCGCGCTCTGTACTGTTGTTTCCCCTACACACGCTGCAGTGGAATTGGTAAGGTCTCATTTGATTTTCCCATTCAAACATAAAACGGGTTATAGACTTCCTGTTTTACTAGTTGAATAATTAAGCCGAATGAAATAGCCAGTGATAGCAGCACGCAATTAGTTAAACTGATATAGTTTTGTTTTATAAACCACAATATATATTCTTTCAAAAAAGTACCAGAATTGGTCAACGAAACATAAAATATTTATTTTTCATCCAACTTTCCTGCATCAGTTTCAAAGTTGGCTCCTTCCGAAATAATAATTTGTAAAGTTTTGATGATTGGATTATGAGTAAATAAGGTTTGAGTTCTACAGAATCAGAGATAGTGTATTGTGCTTGGAAATTCGAGAGGAATAGAAATTTTTGATTCTAGAAGTTTGCTAGTTCACATATATAATTTATATATAATATACATATATAAACACACCATAAGGTACTCTTGCAAAATTCTTGAATTAAAAATTTCTAGACCTCTCGAATTTTCAAGCACAATACACAAATTCTCCAATTCTGTAGATCTCATACATAAACTTTCAAATCTCACAATCTCCCAAGATATTAAGTTAGTCTCTTTCGATGCCAAAAATATGTACCCGAACATTCCAACGAATGAGTGTCTTCCCCTTGTTACAGATATCTTATCCGAGTCCAACACAACGCCATATATTACAAATGAATTTAGGAATTTTCTTCAAATATGCCTACCTCAAAGTTACTTTCAATTTCTATCTAAATTCTCTGAACAAAATTCAGGTCTTCCAATGGGCTTACCTTTCAGCCCTCTACTAGATGACATTTTCATGAATAATTTAGAGAAAAACTCAATATTAAACACAGATTTCGATAAAAACACATTATTTCCTAGTAAAAATATGTAGATGACATTTTAGTTGGTTTTCGTGGTTCAAACAGACAAATTCATCTATCTTTAAATATCCTGAATAAAATACATTGCCGCATCAGCTTCACTTTTGAATTAGAAAGTAATAACTCAATTAATTTCCTCGACTTAACCATTACAAATTCAAAAAATCAACTCACTTATAAAATTTACAGAAAGGAAACATTCACAGACGCATCAATTCCAATGGACTCGTTCAGTCATTTAAGCCACAAACTAGCTGCATATAACTAAAAAATTTTCAAACTGAACTGAATATCATCAGAAAAATTGCCTTGAATAACATTATACCACAACATTTTCTAAATACAATCATTAAACGCAAAGAACAAAGTATTACCTCTCAATTACTATATAGCATCGTAGAAACCCCGGAAAAAGAATACACTAGTCTCAGATATACCGACGAGCTCTCTAACAAAGTCAGTAACTGCTTTTCCAAATTGAACATAATTACTTCATTCTCAAGCGGCCCCAACTTAAGCAGAGATTTTATTCAATGCCAAACAAAAGAACAATAAATTCAAGCAATCAGGAATTTATCAAATCCAATGCAATGAATGTCAGGTAGCCTATGTCCGACAAACACGGAAGAAGTTTTGAAGCTAGATTCAAGGAAAATATTTTCTCAGATAAAAATTCGCCAATATTTGAACACATAAAATCAACTAACCACTGAATATTATTGAACAATCTTAAATTCCTTCATAAATGTAACAAAAGGAAAAAGATGAATTTGTTGAAAGTTTGGAGATTAACAAACTATGTAAAACCCACAATTTAGTACCCCCAACAGCCAAGTAGAGCATAATGGATCCCCACTACTCAATATTTAGGATAAATTTCATTCTGTACTTGTACCTTATTCAGGATTTCGAGAATATTTAGCGTCAGGTACATCTCTTTTGTGTGTCCAGCAGTAGTCAGCTAACATCTTCGGACTATACTTGCCTTGGTACTTTTTTCCATGTTGTTTATGTCCTGATGGAACCGCTCACCGTGAAAAGTATTCAAATGCGAGTGTAAAAAGTAAATCTTGAGCGATATATTGCATGCCATGTCCTTGTAAGCCGCTAAGAGGTTGTTGACTAACTCTCCACAGTTTTCGACCTTGTGGTTTCCAAGAGAATTACGAAAAAAATATTTCGAAAACATGTCCATGCGGATTTTTCGATGGGATTAAATTTTTGTTCAAACTCACACACACTCATCAGCGTGTAGGTCTCTTATTTGTGGCCCTACATATATTCCATCCCTTATTTTGGCAACCCTCATATTTGGGAATTTTTGGGGAAGTAACAAAAACCATCTCCATTTTTATCCGTAGCTTTGTCAAACTTTTTCATTAGTCCGAGTTTGAAACGCCATGGAGGTAGCAATACATCTTCAGGATCTTTTTAAGGAGTGTGAAGAACATTTCGTTGACCTGGTATAAGAACGTCATGCTTAGGCGACTTCTTTTTGACATAATGAGTTTTTTTGTCTCGACTATCCCACTTACAAGGAAAACAACAAAACGTTGTATATCCAAGCTGTAGACTTAGCATAATAGCAATAATTTTCAAATCTCCACCTCCACATATTTTCCAGGAATATTGGTTATATTTAATATGTTCTAGCAGTGATTTCAAATTTCCGTATGATTCTTTCATTTCAGTAGTATAAGCGACCGGTACGGAAGGGTATTTATTACCATTATGTAATAGTACAGTTTTAAACTAACCTTTGAGGAATCTATAAACAACCGCTAGTCAGAGGTTTTATATTCAAACGTCAATTCCGTCATCACTGAGGGAATGTCACTGCAAAACACTATATTGCCATCTTGAATCAAAGTGACAAAAAAGTCTCATCATATATATATATATATATATATATATATATATATATATATATATATATATATATATATATATATATATATATATATATATATATATATATATATATATATATATATATATATATATATATATATATATATATATATATATATATATATATATATATATATATATATATATATATAAACAGATTTTCATCTACGTTCCCATTTTCATGATAAACAGAGATATTGTTGTTGCTTCAGATTATAATCTTACACCTCTGAACTTGACAGTGCAAAAAGTAGATTTTGATATATTTGATGATAATTTTAAAAGAGAAAGTTGAATGCAGAAGGAATTACACGGAAAGCACCCTAAAGAATTGAAAAATGATTATATTGATGAAATTGCATCGAATAAATGGTTAGTATCTGGAGAATTGTTTGCTGAAACAGAAGGCTTGGCAAATGCGATCCAGGATCAGGTTGTTTTCACGAGGAATTATAGAAAACACATCATCAAACAAAATATAGATGATTCTTGCCGTAGATGTTTCTGTTCTTCAGAAACAGTTTTTCATATATTATCATCTTGCTCAGTCCTTGCTTCAACAGATTATTTAGAAAGACATAATGCCGTCGCTAATATTATTCACTTTAATCTAGGAATTAAACATGACCTAATTCCCAAAAGAAAAAATTTCACAAATATGAACCTGAGATTATTTGTGAAAATGACAAATATAAACTTTATTTTGATAAAACAATTCTTTGCAACAGAGCTGTAAAACACAATAGACCAGATATCGTTCTTAATGATAAACAGAATCAAATAACATATATAATTGATATTGCTATACCCGACACACATAATATACAAAATAAATACAATGAAAAATTTCTAAATATATGATGCTTGGCGACGAGATTAAAAAATGTGGAAAATGAAGAAAATATTTATTCTTCCGATTATTATTTCTACAACAGGCGTTATTCCTAGAAATCTTCACAAAAGTATTGAGATTTTGGGTCTGAAGAAAAATTTGTTTGAACAGTTACATAAGATAACAGTCATCAAATCTTGTAATATTCTTCGTAGGTTTCTTTCCGAAAATAATAATGAGGTAGAGTCATAGGTTTTCTCTTTAGTTTATACTGCTCAGAATCTCATTTCATATTTTATTTATTTGTTTATATAAATGTAATATAATTAACTGACAATTTTGTCATATTTATATTCAGAGCAGTATTCTATTCGATCGTTCACCACTTCACACAAAGGAAACTATTAATGAGTAACATTCAGTGTTACTTGACTAAGGTCCGTACACTGGATTTTTCCGGGAGAAAGCCTCTGACACTACTCGTTGGTACATTGATATCATTGTCTGATGATGCTATAGTATGTATATATTCTGGTAGATTGATATATTCTCATAACATTTAACGTTATCCTAATATATAATTACTCCAGGATATGTTTTGATTATAGTCATTGCCTGGCAATGCTATTAATAACCGGGTGGTGGATTTATATTTTTCATGAAATCAGTTTGATTGCATGAACAGATATATAGGCAACTCGTAGGTATATATATATATATATATATATATATATATATATATATATATATATATATATATATATATATATATATATATATATATATATTTACCATATTCATAATCATATATATATATATATATATACTGACAAAATCGAGCACTGTAAACAAACGGAATAACAGATCACGTTCAAACTCTGCGTTATTACAGAAAACAGTTGTTCCAAGTTAGCTACAACAAAAACTTTGGCGATAGTTGTGAGCAGATTTTCTAAATGATCAATTTTCTGTTGTTTTTGATAGAAGGACTTCCGCTTTGAAAGAAGTTTGTGAAATACAAAATTTGTAGATAAAATCGACAAAACTCAATTTAAAGTGACAATAATTTATGGAGAGTGAAAATAGCTGACAATAATTTATGGAAAGTGAAAAAAGTTGACAATAATTTATGGAAAATGATAATAGTTTATAAAGACATTTATATCCCAACCGGGTATTGAAAAATCAAGACTCCTTTCTCTGGGAGCCCGGTTGAAGTAACAAGAGCCTGTCCACATAGCCGAGTAGCTGGGACCTTTAACGAGAGAAAGAAACAAACACAAACACGTTTATTCACATACAACCGTATTATTTGCACACAGACCAGTTTCATGTTCGTGGTTAGAACTGTATAGTAATCGACTAGTGATCATCGCTTCGCTCACCTCCTACAACTCTCACGTTGTGGCTTACGCACATAGTTTAAGGTTGACCTGCAGGATTTCAAATAATGCTTTGTGCCTTATATCCAAGTGTCTTTATTATTGTTGAAATTGACTTTTCACTTTCGACTTATAAACTGACATTCTTGGTTATCGCTATCGCCTCACCAGGTCCAGATCTGAAAGGAAGGTGTAACAGATGCCTTTCTCCGAGAAGACAAACAAAAATTGGCGCCGGAGCTATTGCTGACGGAGAAACATCTTTATAATATTTGTACTTGTAACATATTCCAACAGCACAATAGAATCTAATCCCCTCTGATACGGATAATTCGATTTGTTGCCAAAGTATAATACATAATTTTCATATATATTGATTTATGATCTGCTGAAGGACTTATATTTAACCTCACTTTAGCCTTCATTTCTAAAGCTCATTGATATTCATTGGGCACAAATAGTAATCTATAAGCTTTTCACAATAAGCACAACGACCTTAATTATTTGTGTCGAATTTATGCATGTAACGTATGTTGGCGGACATAATAATGACTTCGTCAAACCAGCTCTGGTCGGATAGAAATACTCATTAATTAGCTTGCTCTATCTCGTCGATATCGATCAATCCTGATAAACCCGTTATTAATTGTCAGTTCCAATCAGCCAGTTTTGAAAAATAATATCCGATTTTTGCTAACCCCGTAATTTGAAATAAATAACAAGTTTGCCCAACGGTGGCTAACGATGTACCCTTCGCTAAATCCGTTCAAACTGTGCCATTATATTTAAGCGGCAAAGATATATGTTCAATATAATTATATTTGCTTTAACTCTACCACAACCTGACTCATATAATTTATTATAAATTGTGTTAAGTCCCTTGAATAACATTTTTTTTAATACTTCAAAAACTTGAAGTTTACATACTTTGAAGATTATTAGAATAACATTAATTGGGATTCAGTTTTGCACAGAGATTCTTTTGATGATTGTATTGATTAATTCCATTTGATAGTTCGAGAGTATATTGGTTCCTAGGGGACTCTTTAGGACATCTCAGCATCTCGCATGGTTTTCTTCTGATGTAAAGGCGCTATTTATGAGAATTACTTGGTGCATTGAAAGTTATACTTCATTTTCGAATCTCAGATAGCAATACAAGCAGTTAACTGATAAATGTTATCGTGATTATAGTGCGGAAACTGAAATGTCTATCAAATCTGATCCCAAACACTTTCGGAGTTCTGTTAATAGGAGAAATAGTGTTGGCTCATTTCCAAGTTGCATGTCTCTCAATGGTCGATTGGGGCATGGAGAGTGTTAAATTGTCAATCTCTTTGCAGATCATTTCTCTTCTTCTTTCAACTCTCACATACCAACTCAACTTCCGTGCCCTGTTTAATATGGCATCTGCTTGGATTTGAATGGTTGTCTGATCGGGACTCATGACGACGAAAATTCAGCAGTGGACCGGATGGTATTCCTCCGATATTTATCAAAAATTATGCACAACCGCTTACTTTATCATTCAAAAGATTTTTGCTTGAAGGATATTCTCCAACATTTTGGAAGTAGAGTTTTGTAATCCCCATACACAAGTCGGGGAGTAAGGTGGATGTACGCAATTATAGGCCGATCAGCATTTTGAGTACAGTTCCAAAAATCTTAAAGAGTATCATCTTTGATAAAATTTCTTCTTTAGACGTATAAGGCAAAGAAAATGTCAATCAGATCCACACTATACGTGTTGATGACTTGCTTTGTTCAATCTTCAACGCCAAGAGAAGGTGGCCGTCGACGATTAACATCCTTGTTATCAAACGAGATTAAAACGGACAAAAAAATATATTCAATTACTGGTCCTGATATAGCCATCTGACACCAACCTTATGAATTAGAAATGTTTCAATAAGGAAAATATATTGAAGTGCGAACTCATTGAAATTTATTTTATTTTGCATTTGAATTTTCAGGATAGGGGGAGCCAGTCTAAAAATACGAGGAGCAAATATTTTGTATTTCAGGTGCCTGTCACGAAGAGATAAAAATTTTATTATTTCCTCTAGACGTCAATATGTCGAGCAAAATGTATGATACACAACAAGAAATAGACATTTGTGCATACCGTGATTTTTAAATGCTAGAAATTGTCCCGAAATATTTGATAATTAAGCCTCATACGTATCATAATTCAACTGAGGAATCCTCGATTTCAAAGACGGAAAATGTTTCAGATCCTTTCTTTTCAGTTGATCAGTCATAAGTTGCAATTTACTTTTGAATGCGTTTAATGCGCTAATGATTTCAATTATAGTGTTTCCTTTACCTTGAAGCTCCAAGTTAATGGTGTTTAAGTGCATTGTGATGTCAGTCGAAAAGGCCAAATCAGTCAGCCATTTTTCGGTTCTCAACATCTGAGTGTCATAAACTCTTTTGTCTAGAGAAGCTGTTATTTCGGGCAATAATTCTTGAAACCTTTCTAGGAATTTTTTGCGACTCAACCACCTGACGTCCGTGTGAAGAACTAAATCAGTTTGTTCAGCTGACTCCCTATCTTTCATTTGCCGTTGCAAGCTACGTGCACGGATGGTATTCACAATTTATGTTGTACTGTCCATAAATTTCTTAATGGAAGGAAAATAATGAAGGGAAATCTTCGATATCTCGACCAATGCCACAAAATTGTTTTTGTTTCCAGTCCTTGCTGATGCTCCATGTGTTTCAAAAATAGGTAAAAAGATCATAGGACGAGATGAACTATTAAAATAACCAACAAAATACAGGGTGTCCCCTTTGAACATCGAAAGTTGGTATCGTTTCCGGCATAACAGGGAACTGAATGTCAATCATAATAATGTTTTCAAATTCAAAATAGTTGTTCTATCTGATTCCCGAATTTCATCAAAATATTCCAAATAGAAATAGAGTTACAGGGGTGGCCCTAGTTTCAGTTACACTCGGTATAATGGACTTAATTTTTCACTCTTGATCTTATTCAAACAATAACTTTTTCGATGATAATGATTTCAACGTTGACATTTACATCTGACACTGACGCTGTTTTGAAACAAACGATGATGTTTGGTTCAATTACGGAATATTCGTTCCGTTTCCAGTTACTGAATCAAAATACGTAAAAAACACATGAGAGTCAACCGTTCAAGAATACATGATCAAACTTAAGAGTGGGAATGTTCAAATTCTATAAATAATGTATATAGTTAAGCTTAAATTTCAGTATTAGAAGAGAATCAAATGTTTTTAATCTAATTTTATATTTCTATAGGAAAGATTGAATGAACTTTCCGTTAAATTCCTCAATTTCATCTCTCCCAATTTGAAATTCTTTTTCAATAAAGCATTTATTGTTTTCAAAATAATTTATAGCTCCATTTCATTTAACTTATCCTTTTATCACTTGATCTCACGAATTTTCTTTGTCTAGGAAATCATTTTCTGTGCGTTATTTTCATTGTATGTAAATTCAAGAAGCTGCTGCACTAGAATTGTTGAAACAGCTTCCAGAGTCGCTGTCAAGTCTCATATTAGAAATCCGGAAGATATGAGGATTTAACAAATTTTGTTATTGTGTCGAGAACTTCAACGTAAGTAAATATTTGTGACGACTGAAGCAAGACATTTTGAATTTAATAAAACTTCCCTAAAGTTTTCAAACATTTAAACTCCATT
Organism: Cryptolaemus montrouzieri; assembly: GCA_013387265.2. Lineage (NCBI taxonomy): Eukaryota > Metazoa > Arthropoda > Insecta > Coleoptera > Coccinellidae > Cryptolaemus > Cryptolaemus montrouzieri. The sequence continues at coordinate 144,241,083 of JABFTP020000185.1, forward strand.
AACATTTCAACGCAGAAACTCCCGAATGGTGTAAACTTTTCAGAGGATCATGAAGAGTGACAATTGAAATATAATCTTTCATCACAAAATTGATATCAAGTCAGTCTGTTGATAGAATTAAATAAAGATTGAGACCGTATATTTTTGCATATTCGCATTTGAAATTTTTTGCGACTACTTTCAGTTTTCAATTTTTCTGAATTCTCAAAGGAAGATAAGAGTCACCACTTCGTTGTCCGTCTGTCTGTCAGCACTTTTCTCTGAATAATACGTAGCAATAATTAATGCTAAATACTCGGATCCTAGTCGCTTAAAGATTGGAGTAATTTGAACTAATAGATTTATGCATTCAGTGGGTATATTTCCGTATATCAAAACCTAGACGGTGCTTTCTGTCAACCTATACTCATGGGCATATATACAATGTATTCCAAGGAAAACGAACCCTAAACAACTCAGTTTTTGGGGGATTTTTCTTATTATACATTTATTCATTAATAATAAAAAGAACTTATGTCTTTTTGTGGAAATTCACTGAATAATTGTGGTTCGGAACTACACCGTAGCTTCTTCAGACGAATGAATGTACAGAAATTATGACAACTATATATAGATAAGAATGAGAATATAAATACAAATGTTCTTAAGTAATTAAAAGCTTATTGCGTTTCTTCTTCTCAAGTGATTATCGATGACAGGTATTTCCTATAAAATTGAGGAATAGATTGCTCCCTGAAGAGATTCAAAAGAGGTGAAAGGCTTAAATCGACTTGTTCTCTAATGAGTCTACCTCAGTGTTTGTGTTTGTTGATTTCTGAAATTTCACAAAAATCTTTTTATTATCTGTATGCAAAATTTCAAACTATGGGGCTAAAGAGTGATTATTTTCTAGGAGATGATTAGCGTAATTTGAATCTGATTTTTATTCAAAAACTGCGTTTATGTTCCGATATACTAATATTGAAATTTCTATGTGTTCTACCAATGTAGACATTATTAAAGTCATTGTAATCAAGTCTGTAAACACCTGATTTATTATTTTTATCTAATTTGATTTCATAGTTTTTTATATATTTGCCTAAGCTATTATCAGTTTGGAAAGCTATGTTGAAATTATCGTTACTCAAGAATGAATTCAGTTTCTCACTTGTAATGCCAACGTAGGTTAAGATGTTGAATTTTTGTTTCAATTTATCCAAATTTCATTCAATGCGATTCTACTTCATTTTTATTCAAAATATTATTTATCGTTTTGGCATTATAACCATTATTTTCAGCTATTTGATTAATTAAATTTAATTAATTCCTAACATTCTTCCAAAAGATACGTACTACATAGTTAAAGAATTATTAGGAAATAATCGTGTCAATACGATCATTAAATCAGATATTCTTTCATTTTTACTAATTTGTTTAGATAAAAATTATTTCCACTTCAATAACAAATTTTACTAGTGAAGACGGCTTGATTATGGGCAATCCGTTAAGTCCTTTGTAAGTAGAAATATTCATGAATAATTTTGAGAAATTACTTCATAATCATCCACTTAGTAAATATTGCTTAGAGAAACAGATAGACGGTTGAAAATTTTCGAAAATCATATAAATTCATTACATCCAAAAATTGGATTCACAACCGAAATAGAAAGCAATAATTCAATGAATTTCTTAGACATTACAATTTCGAATGAAAATGGAAAACATGTTTTCGCAATCTACCATAAGCCGTCACATACAGATATTATAATACAAAACTCGTCGTGTCATCCGTATAAACATAAAATGTCAGCATTCAACTGTTTCATTCATGGATTGATTAATATCATTCTGTTATCACCAGAAAATTTCAACAAAGAATTAAATTTAATTAAACAAATAGCTAAGAATAATGGTTGTAATCCCAGAATAATAAATGATATTTTGAAGGAAAAAGGAAGTAGAATCGCATTGATTTCTTCTAACCTTCAAAAAAGGCTTCAATTTCGGTGATTAGCTGTTCATTGTTCCTTCTTGGAACCTACAAACTTCTTTCTGATTCACAGAATGTTTTCAGAAGAGAAAGGTCAACAACTAGTGCCCTTTATCAAGCGGTGGATAGGATAATAGCTGCAATTAACAAAGGAAAGAATTCTGTATTGCTTTGCATTGGCCTGTCCAAGGCATTTGACAGCGTTAATCATAGTATCCTCCTGCAGAAGCTGCACATATTGGGTATCAGGGGAACATCGCTTAAACTCATGAAATCGTATCTAACGGGAAAAACACAAACTGTTATAGAACACAAATCAGCTACTGGTAAAATGGTCCAATCTTCTGAGAGAGAAGTTACGAAAGGGGATCCTCAAGGATCAATATTTGTCCTACTGCTTTATATTGTTTTTACAAATGACCTTCCTGAAGATGTGCCAGAAGATATGGTGATGTTTGCTGATGATACATCGTTGCTTCTCTCTGCTGACTCCGAAAGTATAGAAGATAGGATATTTGGAACCCTTGATAAGCTGGACCTGTGGTTCACTGAGAATGTGCTTCTTATGAACTCTAGAAAGACTCTGATAGATGAATTCAACTACAGCGTGAATGTGAAGAGAACAGTTTACAACCAGAGGAAGGAAACAGCAACCTTAGAGTCGTCTGAGAGTGTATGCTTTCTGAGAGTGCATTTAGACCATAGGTTGAACTGCAAAAATCACATAGATGTTTGTGTGGACACATGGCCTCTCTCTTAATTTTTTCCAGCGAGCATTCTTTTCAAATCTGAAAACCGAAAAAAGTCGCCGGGGGCAGGATCTGGTGAATAAGGTGGATGGGGTAGTATTTCCAAGCATAATACGAACAATTCTGCCATTGTTTCGATTTATTCGTGGCAAGATGCATTGTCTTGATGAAGCAGCACACTCTTTTTCTTTCAAATGAGACCGTTTCTTTGTATTTGATGCATAAGTTCATCGTATAACTCAATGTAGTAGTCGCTGTTTACCGTCTGACCCTTTTAAATTAATTGATTATAATACCCTGCGCATTCCAGAAAACAGATGACACAACCTTACCAGCGTTTTTGCACGTTTTCGATGCAGTTAACCTCCCTCAGACCATTCTGTTTACTGTCGATTTCTTCCTGGAATATAGAAATGAATCCATGCTTCATTTATTTTGATATATCGACGAAAAAACTGGACTTTATTAGAGTAAATTATCTTTAAACAGTGCTCAGAATCATCGACTCGTTGCTGTTTTTGATCAAGAGTCAATAAGCGCGACCCAATTTCGCACACAGCTTTCGCAGGTCCAAACATTCTTTCAAAATAAAACCCAGACATTCCTTAGATACCTTCAAAAATTCAGCTATCTCGATCGATTTCATTTTTTGATTATTCAAAACAATTTTATGTACTTTTCAAGTATTTTCATCGACGACAGCCTCTCTGGGATGTCCACTTCGTTCATCCTCTTGAAGGCTCATCTCATCTTGTTTGAACTTTGAAACCACTTTTCCACCACTGATTTTCCTGGCACAGACTCCGAATAATGTTCATCGGTTCATGCTTCGGCTTCAATTGTTTTTTTTTCTTCAGAAGCAATTTTTAATCGACACACGGAACTATCCATTTTTTATTCGTTTTTAATTATATATTTATTTTTACAAAACGTAGGAACCCCTGCAGGATAGACCCAATTACCGGGGTTCACGAAAAATGATAACAGAAAAATGAACAGAAGTGAAACTGTCATACGAAATGAAAATTATAACTTTCATAAAATTTAGGAGAGAAAAAAGACTTACTCTAGATTAGAGAATCAAGCAAAATATCATGAAAACTAAAACTACTACAATGAGGATGTTTCAGATCTAATGAGATATGCACTAATATTATTTTTGAAAGAAGAAAGAGGTTCATGAAAAATATTTATACTGGTAATATACCAATTGTACAAACGCATAATTTCGCATTTGCATTTCGACGACTAGGATACACGGAAACATTGAAAGTGAGATAATTAACAAGCGGAAAACTAAAAGAATGATTTAAAATTCGATAAAAAAATACATTGTCTAAAACGACTCTCCCCTGCTCCAGGCGTGATGACGCAAACTCAATTGATAATCATGGTTAGGACTGGAAAGTCTAAAGTTGAAACTTTTGACAAACTTTCGCTGGACTTGTTCAATTCTGTCAACATACTTGTAATAATGAGGGGACCAAACAGGTACACCATATTCCAAATTACTCCTCACCAACGAGAAATATAGCATTTTTAAAGACCTCAGATCTTTGAAACTTTTAGTAATTCTAAGAACGAAACCCAACATTTTGAAAGCCTTAGAAACTATATGATCAATATTATACTCAAAGGACAACTTAGAATCAAGACATACACCAAGATCCTTAGTTTGGTTCATCCTCCCAATTACAAGCCCATCAACAGGAAAAATTGCATCGAAGACATTGACATTTTTTGTGAACCTTATACGTTTACACTTATCAATATTTAATCGAAAATACCTACTCTAACGAAAAGAGAAAAATTTGTCAAGATCACTCTGAAACCGCCAAATATCATCATAGGACCGAATAGCACTGTACACTAAGATCGTCGGCATATAAATCATGATTTGTATGAAGAAAACATTCCGAAATATCATTAATATAAATTGAAAATGAAAGGGGACCCAGATGTGACCCTTGAGGAACACCAGAGGAGACGCGAACGCAAACGGAATGGATGCCATTGAGTGCAACATACTGCAGTCTATCCGACAGATACGATTTTATCCATTTTAGTGAGGACCCCACCTCACCAAATTCCTCTAAAACCCTCAACAAAGTTGCATGATGTACCTTATCAAAGGCCTTAGCCATGTTTATGTAGACGGCATCAACTTGAATAGCGTCATTAAAACAACTATTTATGAAATGAAGGTAAGGAGTTAAATTAGTAAATATTTTTCCAATAATAACGAAATTTGATTCACTTTCAAAGTTTTATCTCTCAAACAAACGAACGGATAGCTGAAAACATTTATTCATGTCTAGTTCAGATTAGTACTAAGTGAAACTCATGTGGATTCGACTTTAGTAAGGTGTATATCAGCCTAAAAACTTTTCAGCCCACCTAATATGATGTGGCTGTTTTCATGTCTTTGAGCTAAACAAAGTATAATAATTTTGTGTTTTCACTTTGTTCCCTTGTGCTTTCTTTTTTCGATTTTACGTTTTGTTCAGAATGATTTTAATTAACCTTTTTGTAGTTGATAAAATGCCTAGCAAAGTTTTCATTGATAGGTAACTGTTGTTAATACAGTTTTGTATTTTTATTTTATACCAGGTTTTTGTAAACGTTCAGAAGTTTATACAGCAGTTTCGTCAACATCACTTCAAATGCTTACTTTTTGAGTATATCATAGTCATAAGATACAATGATTAGTAAAGGGTTCCGAACAGTAGACAAAGAAAAGGGTTTCAACTACCAGTTCGTGTCAAGATTTTTCAGTTAAAATATTCCACTTCGACAAATTGCAGATGTTGAAAGGCTTTATTCATTGCCGTGAATTCATTCCCTGTCTAGCTGCACTTGCAGCATCGTACTACAAAATAATGACTCACAACCCTCACTACAAGATTAAAAGAAATCACGAGTATTCTTTATTATGTTCTGAAGAGACACGGGTCTTTCACTCGAATTCAACACAGCATAAACAATAGTCTTAACAACTCCATACCGTAATCAAAAAATTTTCACATGAGCAACTGTAATTCCATCACAGCTGAAATTACCAATTTACACGATTGCTTCCTCTGGAAAGTTTTTATTTGCCTTTATCATTATTGATTACACTGGTCTACAATGGTTTTGTTGCCCTTGATATGAAAATGATTTTGGGTCTATTTATGCACACAATTCGTGAAACTATCAATGATTTTGTAGAATTTGCTCTGATTTCTTTTTAAATCTTTATTTTCATTTTACATAACAAAAATCGTAAAACAAGAAACAAAATAACAGATATATTTATAATGTCAGTTATGTTTTGAGAAATTCGGATACATCGAAGTAAATAAAGAGGAAAATGTCGAAAATGTATTTCATATTTCCATAAAACGCCTTTTATGAGCTTTTCTTCTATAATTTTTCAGGGGACAATCTCTTTTCAAAGACCAGCAGTAATCTGCCATCATGTGACAATCCCATCGACCTTGATACCTTTCTTCCATCACTTTTAGATCTTGATGAAACTGCTCTCCCTGTTCCTCACAATAATTTCCTAAATCATCCGGAAATTTATCTAGATGATTGCGGAGATAGTGTAACTTAATACTCATATTTGCTCCTAAAGTCTGAAAGTTTGTCAGTATATTTTGCACAATTTCTTCATAATTTGCTGCGTTATGGTTACCTAGGAAATTTTCGACAACCAACACAAAACTTTTCCAAGCTTCACTTTCCGGAACAGTCATAACTTTGATAAAATCTGAGTCTTTCATCAATTGCCGTATTTGAGGACCATCAAATATTCCACCTTTCAATTTTTCCATACTAAGCTTCGGAAATTTTCTGCAAATGTAATTAAAACAATTTCCGTCTTTGTTCAACGCTTTTACAAATTGCTTAATCATACCTAACTAAATATGTAAAGGTGGAAGTATGATTTTGTCTCTGCTCACCAGCGGCTCCCTTATTACGTTGGCTTTACCGACAGTTAAAGAATTTCTTACAGGCCAAACATCTTGTTCCCAATGAAGTTGCTTTGCTTTACTATCCCACATACAAATAAAGCAAGGGTATTTTGTATATCCACTTTGTTGGCCAAGTAAAAAATTAACCATTTTTAAATCCACACAGATCGGTCATTGATGCTCAGAGTATTTAATTTTCTTTAAAACTAATTTTACATTTTCATATTCTTCTTTGAGTTTCGTTGAATGGGCAATTGGAATTGATGCAAATTTATTCCCATTGTGCAATAAGACGCATTTTAAACTTCTTTTGCAACTATCAATAAAAAGGCGCCATTCAGTAGATTTGTACTCTTTTAAACCCATGTCTATAAGCAGCTTCGCAATATCATTACAATACACTAATCCTTCATTTTCACTAAAAAATTGTAATAACTCTTTTTCTCGCGTTCTGTATGTTGTAACTGTTACTGTTGGTGCCAATAAATTTTTTTCTTTCAATCTTGAGGCTAACAGTTCTGATCCTTGTTTTGATAAATTGAGATCACGTATTAAATCACTGAGTCCATTTTGAGAAATTAACTTTGGCGTAGATGTTTCACCTCCCCATTCACTTCCACTAGTAGATGGTCCCATTTCTGTGAATTTGGTAACATCATTGTTTCTGAGGGCATGCGAATTACTTTTGAAATGTATATGGGCCGAGGGAGATTTTCACTGTGTAGAACCGGACATTTCGTAGACTGTAAGTCTGGGTATCTCCAGGTTTGATTTCGATTAAAACTTTTAACATCTACTACGCAAAAGTAACAATCATCTAAATGATTCGTAGGCTCCATCCAGATCATAGGAATACCAAAGTCTAATCCAGAACGTTCCCTTTTTTCCACAACCGTAAAGACTCAACACAGGACTTACAAACTTTATTAGGAACCCATGGTTTACCTAATTTGTCCATTTTGAAACCAAAATATTCAACATAAGTCTCCTTGACAAAGTCTGTGATACTTTTTTTTTTGTTTTTTTGGTATATAAACAACGCAAATATAACAAAATAAATCACTACAATATTTACACTTTCTTCGTGACGAACTCATATTTTAGACTAGAAGACAAATATATAAGAATGGACATTCAGTAATTGAAACAAAATATTAATCCATGACACTTTATCCAGATTTACGTGTATATGTACTTCAATATTGTCGAATAACTGAGATCTCAGCTGTTCTGTGGAGCAAGGGGTCTGAGAGTGGGGATCAGGTGATATTTGTATGCGCGAAAAAGTTGCGCAGAAGCCTAATCATGACTGGAAAATTAAATTTTATTTCTAACAAGCTTATAATTGTTCAAAATATAAGAAATGAAAAAATCATAAAAATACGAGCACATTGAGAACTTTCATGAATATATTCGTAATCTGGGCACTTGAAAACATAAAAATTAGCGATGATATCCAGGGCAACAATAAAAAAAATTTTTTTTGTAGAGCTGTGTTATCAAGTTGAATCTCGAATATATTATCGAAATTGAGGTTCAAGCACTACAGGTCTTCCTGTTTTTTTCGTTCCTCCTAAAGATACTTAAATTGCCTGTTGATCTAGAATTGCTACTTTTCCATCAATTCACATAATAGTTTCATCATATTATGGTATAGACCCTTCTGAAAAATTACTACTTTATCAATTTTTCAACCAAACTCAGAGTTGGCTATGAATATAAAATATGTTTTGCCTATTTGCTCACCAATATGGAACAGTATGGAAACGACATTGAGTTATCAAGTTGTTTCTATATCTGATAAAGGATTTTGTGCGTAACTTTTTCTCGGCCGTATATGTCTTCATTAATTTGCATTCGATCATATATAGAGTTTCATCAAGTGAAGCAGCTTGGTATGTTTGATTTAGTTAATTCGTTTCGCAATGCTACAGGTAGATACAGAAACTCCGCGAGGAAATTTGGTTGATTTAAAGGAAAATGAGTAATCAACCAGAAATGTAACGAATTTCATTATTCAACAACACTCAACGAAATATTGATGTCGACTACAACCAACAATAGATTTCTATATAATACAGAATTAATTAGAATGAAATGATTCTTTCAGAGATATTTCGTATCATTCCTCAAAAAACTCAATATTTCTTCCGGTAATATATAGAAAATTGAGAGAAAGTTACGAAATGTCCCATAGCGGTCAGAAGTTGAATTAGAATGATCAATCGATCAAAGTTACTACGTTTAGCGATATTTTTCAAAAGTCTTTAAGAGAATTAGTGAATCACTGAGAATCGATATTGAATGGAGATCAGTGGCAACCCAAACTTAAAAAAATATAAAAGTATATAATAAAATTATCTTGTTTCAGTGAACTATCAACTATCTTATGTGGGAATGTAGTTTCGCTTATTTCTGTTCTTTCTGACCCAAGTTTCAATGTAGTATTTCTTTTATTTTCGCAAGTTCAATTTGATTAATTTAATCTTCAGAGAAGTTTATGAAAATTGATATATGTTGTTTTTGTGACACTACCGCTGTGTTTTATTTGAAAATATACATTTCACTTTTTTCTTGTTCTTGTTTTCTATTTGTATTTCCTTCAACAACTTTATGAATTCTCCTCAAATTCTTGTATTGGATTTGAATATTTCCTGATCAGATAATCAGTATTATTTGAACATTTATTCTACCTCCTATTGAATATAAGGGTATTTTCAATGAAATAAAACTACTGTATTTATATTTTCACTATAATAACGAAACTATCACAGGTTTCATCACACTGTGGCTTCATCAGATAGATACAAACTAATGAACAGAGTTATTCCTTATAAATTATTCTTATTTCCTACTTACATTAGGTACAAGTACAAAGGGTATGGTGGAAAACCCATCGGATTTGCTTACTTTATGAAGATTGAGTAATGGAGAAGGATTTAGATCTAATTGACTATTAAGTAACCTACCTGAATTCTTTTATGTGTTAATCTCTAAAATTTCCCATAGATTGAGTTTTTGCCTATTATTTTCATTGTGTCAAATTTTAAAATTATCATTAAAGTTATGATTTTCTTCTAGTAAGTGATTAAAATAATGGGAATCTGATTTATGATCATTAAAACTACAGTTGTGCTCGGATAATCTAATTTTGAAATTTCTGAAAGTTCTACAAATAAAAATTTTATTACAATCCCCACAAGACAGTTTATAAACACCGGATTTATTACCTTCATCAATTTTAGATTTGCAGTTTTTGATATGTTGGCTTAAAGAAGTATCAGTTCGAAATGCTATGTTGAAATGATAATGCGAGAGGAATGATTTTAATTTCAGACTTGGAGTACCAATATAAATTTAGCCGTTGTATTTTGTAATAGAACTTTTTATACTTGGAAATACTTCCTGGATTGCTTTTTGAAATTTTTTGCGTGAAATCATGTTCTCAATCATACTATGACTGTAACCGTTATTGACTGCTATTTGTTTAATTATTTTTGCTCTTTTATAAAACTATTTTGTGACATTGGGATATTAATGAGTCTATGTACCATACTATTGTAAGCAGCTAATTTATGTGGATAAGGAGGTGTAGATGAGCTGTGAATAGTAATATCTGTATGTGATGGCTTATGAAAAACTGAGAAATCATGTTTACCGTCAATTTTAGTAATAGTTTAATCCAGAAAGTTAATGTAGTTATCTGTTTCTATCCCTAACGTGAATGTAATATTATCGTGAATTTTGTTACTGAATGTTTTGAATGACTCTAATTGTCTGTTTGTGCCAGTGAAACAACAAACGATGTCGTCGACAGATCTGAACCAATAAATGAAGTATTTGAATAACGGATGTTCTTGAATAGTTTTTTAAATATTTTCTATGAAAATTTCAGCGATTATAGGGCTCTGACGATTACCCATGATTAAACCTTTTGTACTATTATATATTACTACAGTGAAGTTAAAATAAGTTTGTTCTAAACAAATCTCTAAAAGGTGTAAGATTTCTGATTGAATTAGAGGATTGACTTTATTAATTTGAAGAGCGTTGTTGATGAGCTTTACTGAATCACTAGGTGGGACACTAGGAAAAAGATTCACTACATTCCATGACATTAAATAAGCGTTCAGTGGTAGTGTCGTGCGCTGAATTTTATTTATTAGGACAAGAGTTTTTTATTGAGAATTTGGGTTTAAAACTAGGATACTGTTGAATGATGTCTATGTTTGTTTTTGTCTGTTTTATGGTCTGTTTAGGTGATTGCGGGTTGTCAATGAAAAGTTTATATTTTTGGTTGCTAGGTATTATAAACTTGCCATACTCTAAAGTGTTTTTACTATGGATTGAAATTTTTAAGTTGGATCTTCATCAATTTTTTTCGTAACTACCTGATTCAATGAAATTTTGGGTTCTCAATAAGAGATTTGCTTTATTTATGGCTATGACTGTATGACCTTTGTCTGATTTGGTGAATATGATATCTTTAGATGCGGACTTAGATTTAATGGATTCTAATAAAGTTCTATTTTCGAATTTCTTAGGTTGAAATCTATTGAACTCTTTTTGAAGTAGCAACGCTGAAGTGTGTTTTAGGTGTTTGGCTTGCGAAGAAAACTTTAGGACTATTTCGGTTTCAATTCCTAGCAGATCGAAATGGAGACGAGCATTATTGGACTCTAAATTGTGTTTAAAACCCTTTTTCTAGAATGAAACTTCATCTTCGAAAAAATTAGCATCTGAAAGATTACTGAACCTATCATAAAATTGGTGATCTGAAAATTTGGACTTGATTTGAAATTTCAGGTTTATTAGTCAATAATTCATTTAATTTCCGCAACTGAATATTAAACTTTTTGTGAATTAATAAATGAACTTACAATCTTGTTACGGAATCTGAAATATCAAATTCTACTGAATGCAATCTATGAAGCAACTCCGAATGGATTACCTTTTAAAATATGTTGTAGTTGTCTTGTTGGCTGTAGTGAAACTTGATGTCTAACTTCAACCATTTCTTCTTGCCTTGTAGTACTCCATTTCGGGCTGCGGCTGATATTATGTGTCTTCAGTTTTATATATTTTGGAAACAGTTCGTTCTTCAAACAACTGGATAGGAACAGATATTTTGTGTGTTGGTCGCACGTCTTAGAATTACCTTGAAATACCAAAAGTCCAAAAAGCTTGTCTCAGCTTCTTTCAATAATTTGATTGATATAAGAGGTTCAATCTTTTATTGCATTTGTAATGATTCAAGCTTCAAGCTTTCAAGCTTGACTCTGATTTGAATTCTGAAAACAAAAGCATAGCTTGATTTAACTTGATTTCGAGACAAGTCGCGTCAAGCCGATTGATTTTAGAAACAAGTCGTGAATCCCTTATCATACAAAAATGACTCTTAGTTTCATATGTATAATATTTATTCGTGAGTTTCAATGGAAGGGAGAGTTAAATAAAAGAGGAACATTACCTAGGATAGGAAAACATGATAAAAACCATGTCTCGGTCGGCACTGATACATCATTAACAGCTAGACAGAGGATGTGTCATAAACGAAAAATCAGTATTGTGTTCACATTTCATTCTTGTTTCTAATCAGATCTTCCATTGAAAGTGGAATGACAGTGATCTGAAAAAGAAAAGAGAAAAACAGCAGGAAAACATGATGCAAAGAATACTAATGAACCCCAGAGTTTCAACCTAAACAAGAAAGATATCTGATGCCATATGAATAGACAGGACAAAAAAACTCAGCTGTACAAAGGTCAGAGTAATAAGAACAGTTGGAAGAGTGTGAACTCAGCGGCCTAAGTGTCCATTGAAGATTCCCCTCGATTATCTATCCTTCTGGTGAATATTCATATGAAAACATGACACTTCAGGTTTCTGAATATTTGCCATAGACCACTCTACCTAAAGAATTTCAGAATTCATGGATGAAAGAATATCTTCGACATATTTCTGCTTACTGGAGGAAATTGCGATATCAGTCATATATAAATTGAATCGTATGGTGAATCCTTCTCAAATTCTCAGCTTACTGTTTGATGGAGAGTGTGGAGGTTTAGCAACCCATTCACGTACCGTACTTTCCAAACAATACATGAACAGATAGATGTATTGGCAATTCGTTTGAGTGAAACTATTTTATACAGGGTAATCCAGTTTTCTAACACTAGAGAATCGGATATTGATATGAGTTGGCTATTATACATATGCAGGGTGTTACATAATATTATGTCACAACTTGAGTTGGTAAATCTACGTTCAATTAATTGAAAATAGGTTGTATAAACATAGGTCCGCGAAACCTTCGTTACAGAGCTACAGGGTGTTGAAATTTCCGGAAAAAATTGGTTTTGTTTTCAAAACTACTGCAGTTTTTGAGATATTCAGCCCAATTTTGGAATGCAAGCTATTTTTACAGCCTTCATCATTATACATCCTATTTACATCTAGAATTTACAAGGTGTTTTCTTTTCCGAGGCCATGTCTTCTCTTGCAATTTCAACCGTTTTTCAGTACGCCACTAATCAGCGTAGGCATAGTATTTGAATTTGGGAGGCTTTTACTTAATGGTAAATTTCATTATCAATAATAAAAAACAAGTACTGTGTTTTAAGAATTTTACTTAATAATTGCGATTCGTAACGCGTTTCACTACACCGTAGCTTCTTCAGACGAATGATTATGCAGAAAATTGTAAATGAGAATATAACTATAAATGTTCTTGAGTAATTAAAGCTTATTGGTCGCCTCCTCCTAAGTGGTTATTTATGACAAGTATATCCAATAAAATTAAGGAATAGATTGCTCCCCGAAAAGATTCAATAGAGGTGAAGGGCTTAAATCGACTTGTTCATTGATGAGTCTACCTGTGTGTTTGTATTTATTTATTTCTAGAGTTTCCCAAAGATCTACCTTCCAATATTTATTATCTGTATGCAAAATTTCAAACTGTGGGTCGAAAGAATGATTATTTTCTAAGAGATGATTCGCGTAATTTGAATCTGATTTTTATTTGAAAAACTGCGTTTATGTTCCGATATTCTAATATTAAAATTTCAATGTGTTCTACCAATGTAGAAATTATCACAGTCATTGCAATTCAATCTATAAACACCCGATTTATTGTTTTTACCTGGTTTGGTTTTATTATTTTTATATATTTGCCTAAATTATTATTAGTTTGGAAAGCTATGTTGAAATTATTGCTACTTAAGAATGATTTCAGTTTCTCACTTGTAATGCCAACGTAGGTTAAGGTGTTGAATTTTTGTTTCAATTTATCGACAGGGTAAACTTCATTCAATGCGATTCTACTTTGTTTTTATTTAAAATATTATTTATTAGTTTGGGATTGTAACCATTATTTTTGGCTATTTGTTTAATCAAATTTAGTTCTTTGTGGAAATTTTCTGGTGATAGCGGATGTTAATCAATCTATGAATAAAACAATTGAATGCTGACATTTTATGTTGATATGGATGACACGACGAGTTATGTATTATAATATCTGTATGTGACGGCTTATGGTAAATTGCGAAAATAATCATTCTTTCGACCCACAGTTTGAAATTTTGCATACAGATAATAAATATTGGAAGGTACATCTTTGGGAAACTTTAGAAATAAATAAATACAAACACTCAAGTAGACTCATCAATGAACAAGTCGATTTAAGCCCTTCACCTCTATTGAATCTTTTCGGGAGCAATCTCTTCCTTAATTTTATTGATATACCTGCTATAAATAACCACTTAGGAGGAGCCGACCAATAAGCTTTTAATTACTCAAGAACATTTATAGTTATATTCTCATTTACATTTTTCTGCATAATCATTCGTCTGAAGAAGCTACGGTGTAGTGAAACGCGTTACGAATCGCAATTATTAAGTAAAATTCCTTAAAACACAGTACTTGTAATTAAATTAATGACCAGTAGGCTATGATTTTTTCATCTATTTATTTATTTTGACAGTTGCTGAAGTTGAAACAGTGGCTGCTCGACCCTTTGTTGACTTGACGATTAGTTTTAATACTTTTGAAGTTATTGCTGTAAGAAAAAATGACTAATTTCACTAACGCCGAATTGGCTTATATCCATTACATGTACGGTCTGGCTGACGGAAACAGAAGCTAGGCGATTATATCAGGTGCGCTTTCCAAATCTAGTGTCACCGAACATTTTCAAATATCCACAGAAGGTTGAGGGAAACTGTTAGTTTCACTGCGATAATCATTTAAAAAGTGCAACTCAAACTATGAGAACTCTAGATATTGAGGAAGCAGTTTTGAATTGTATTGATTTTAATCCTCATGTGAGTACAAGAAAAATGGAAATCAGTTGAATATTTAACATGTTCTAGTTTGTAGGATTTTCCACCACTGTTTATTGTACCCGTTTTATAATCAACGCGTCCAAACTCTACTTCCTCAAGATTTTCCTTCAAGACTGAATTTCAGCCGATGGTTCTTAGATGAAATATGGGATAATGCTCATTTTGATAGTGAAATAATGTTTACAGACGAATCTAATAATATAATAATATCTAATAATTGGGGATTTTTTGATTGGGCCATTTTTTTTGTCTAACAGACTAAACGGTCCCACTTATCGGCAATTTCTTGAGGAGTAGTTGCCTTTATCGCTCGAGGATGTGCCACTTTTGGTGAGAAAAATAATGTGATTCATGCATGACGGGACACCAGCATGTTTTAGTGGTGAAGCTAGGGATTTCTTGAATTATACAATCAACAACCGATGGACCGGTCGAGGTGGGCCAGAACTATAGCCTCCTAGGTTCCCAGACTTAAACAGTTTAGACTTTTCTTATAGGGATATCTCAAAAGTTTATTTTATACCAGTCCAGTGAACACTGAACAAGAATTGAAAAATCGAATAATAACCTCTTGTGACAGAGAAGAAGGACAGAGGCCTGTATTCTTGCAGATGGAGGACGCTTAGCAATTTATTTAGTTTTTAATGGTTCTTTTTTTCAGTTTAATATTGAATAAGTATAGTTGAGGCTCAGAAGACGAGTTATCAAAATAAAAGCAAATTTTGGTCATACCTATCTAGTATTTCTATTATCTAGCGAATAACATATAATTCAAATAATTCAAATTCGATAATTTTTCACTCGAAAACGGTTAGAGATACGAAAAAATTACAACTGTCGAAAAAGTTTTTCAATTGAACGAAGATGACGAAAATTGATTGTACGCTGATCAGTGGCGTAATGAAAAGTTTGAAAGGGCAAAAGGAGACATGGCCTCGGAAAAGAAAACACCTTGTGAATTTCAGTTGAAATCTAGGACGTGTAATGATGGAGGATGTAACAAATAGCTTGCATTCCACATTTACGCTGAATATACCAAAAACTGCAGGAGGTTGAAGAAAACAAACCTATTTTTTTCCGGAAATTTCAACACCCTGTAGCTCCGTAACGAAGCTTTTGCGGACCTATGTTTATAATTTTTTTCTTATAATTGCACGTAGATTTACTTGACCCCTTCAGGTAGTGACATACTATTATGTAACACCCTGTATATTCGAAAAATGCTTCGTTAAAGGAATACATGTTTGAAAAGAATAAATTATATTTATTTATTGTTAACAAACGACTGCGGATATCAGAATGACTCCTTTAACGGCGTTAACTAGGGAGTAGGCTTTTCGATGAAAATATTAATTTTAATTTCACCAGTGGTGTTCGTACTAACACCTAACTTGAAATAAAAAATAGTACGCCACTGTTTCTTTCTCATAAAATGAAAATCAATTTCGGATTTTCCATTCAATCAGGAAGAAAAATGTACTCTTTTTATGTAGGACTCAACATTTGCGAGTAGGAGATTGAAATTACAATTGAAAGAATTTTTATGTTCATTTTTAGCTTTTCGATCGCATTTCTCGAAGATTTTTATGTTCCCAAACATGGATATTATGGCAATTCTTTATTTTAGGTCTAATGAAAGAAGATTCATCTGTCCAAATAATTTTGTTCAAACAATTACAATTTTCATCCATTCAGTTTATTGAAAGAAATCTCATTCTCTTTTCAGCATCCTCAGTGTGTAAATCGTTAATTAATTCTTCGTTCTACTATTTGGATAGCGTCGATATTCACGAACTTCCGCATTCACATCAGAAAATCCATGACGAAAATGAATATCTGGATATTTGTTTTTACTAAAGCGAATGAAGTGAGAAATTGAAATAGTGAACAATTGAACAAATTTATTTGTCAAAATTGACAGAGATAAATACTGGAGGGAAATCAGTTAGATCTCTTGAAATTGATTTGTTTTCATTGTTATTATTGTTATTATCAATTACTGCTATTGTCGTCGTTACTTTTAGTGTTCTAAGAATTATTCTTAAAATGCATTCTAGTAATTTGTTATGGTATTTCTGATGGAAATGCGGAAGCAGCAGTTCGTGAATATCTAAGTCGCTTTTCAACTAGAAGAATTCCAGATGCTCGTGTCTCCGTTAGAACACATAAGAACTTTGGTCTGTGTACTACAAATGACAAAGCAGAAACGGTAGAAATTACAATCGCAATAGCGTATTCGTATCTTCGATAATAATCCGAGGCTCCGCTACCAAAGGCGGCTTATATTTGGAGACATATAAAAGAAAAATCTACGCTACTTCAGAACCTACAAGATACGACTGAGCTTTTAGGATTCAGCAAGTCTGCAGTGATATGTGTCAAAATCCGAATGAAATATCTGCTGCAATAAATTTATTGATTAGACGCTATCGCAAGGCTATCGAGACGAGACACTTCATTTCGAGCAATCTTTTTAAATTTTATTCATCAATTTTGTTGTTGCGCGCTAACAACAATTAACAGGTTGTCCTTGTTGTAGTTCATTAATATAAAAATTCTTCCAATTCTAATTTTAATCTTTTACTCACAAATGCTGAATCGTACTGAAAAGAAGGAGTGCTTTTTCCTTCCAAATTGAATGAAGCACCTAAAACTGATTTTAATTTTTGAAAACAGTGGCGTATCAATTTTTTCCTGAAAAATATCCAGGTACGTGTTAGTACGGTCAACAATGGGAAATTGATAATGAGTTTTCATGTAAACATTCTCCCTGGACGGCAGTTAACGCCCACAAAGTTTCATTCGGATATCGGCAGTGGTTTGGCAACAGTCAATAATTTTAATTGCTAAATATGATTTTATTAACAAATTGTACACCCTGTATTTCTTCAACGAATCTTCCTTCGAAGATAGTTAATATAGCTAACTCATATTATTATCCGTTTCTTTATTGGTCTCTAAATTTTCCGCTCTAGAAATTGGATCACTTTGTATAGAGGGATATCCACCGGGACCGTCCGTTAAAAACTTTTTGAGTTTCAATTGCAATTTCAAGCTGAAATTTCATTCGCGGCCATAACTAGCGATTTCCAATTGAAGTGAAATTTTTTCGAAGTGATACCATTTCCGGTTATACCGGAAGTGGGTCTTCACTTTGTTATTTCAAATGGCAATCTATCTTTTTTATTATACATCTAGAACCGACATTTGAGCAAGGCATAAAATACTCAAGTTGTTGGCACTTATCTGTCAAAACTTTTGACAGATTTAATTATTTTTATTATAAACTCGATTTTCCAAGAACATTTAAAAAAATTGTAGCTCGTAGATCTTCTGTACTACAGACACAATTTTTTCTTGGGTGGATAGAAGAAGGATCAAGAAATTTTTTAATAAGTCTACACATCTCAAATGTTCATTGCGTTGTTTTGCATGATTTTTTCAATTTGGCCTTTTTCAAACAGCAATAATTCAGTTTTTTCAAATGGCACGTGCTAATTTTTATATCGCCATCAGATGAAGCGTCAAATTTCCGTTGGAATTGTATCAGCTTGTACTATGCCCATGTCTTATAGTTCCGAAATAATTTGGGAATGTATAGAATTTTAGTGATTTTGCAAGAACTAACAAAGAATGCTTTGAAATATTTGAATCATGTAGCTGAACTGGCTACGCTCACCTGACGGGTGCCTAAAATTAGTGTACTTCTCACTTCGTTCATTCGAATTCGATAATTCAACAAGAATTGTCGTTATTTCAGATTTACTATATCCAAAAAATGCAACACCTTTGGAATAAAAGCACTGGTTATTCAAACGAAAATATATTTAATAATTTAATGGCTGATTATTCAAACGAGGATATATTTAATCTCTTTTTAATTCATGGCGAATGTCAAAAAGTGGTGGATAGAACTTGCAGGCAATTCAATAACCAATTTCCAAATTTGGCGCCTATGAGTGAAACAAAATTTCGAAGGATTGGAAGCAATTTTCTGCAATTTGGAGGAACAAAATACATAAAACTAATAAAACTAATACGTTAGCGTATTTTCGTGCCATTCCACATGCGTCCATTTAGTCAGCATCGATGGAATGTTGGATTGAGTTATACTTCCATCCAAAGGATCCTTGAGAAACATAACATGCACCCGTATTCTTTTATCAGACTACAAAAATTGAAACCAACAGACCTTCTCAAGCGGTTAAATTTCTGTGAAAATTTATTAATTCGGCTTCAAGAAGATGAGACAATTCTGCAAAAAATTATATGGTCTGATGGAGCCAAGTTCAATGAAAGTGGAATAACCAATAGGAGAAATCGACATTTTTGGGCCACAAAAAATCCACATTTCATTGGGGTTATTGATTTCCAGAATAAATTCAGCGTGAACGTTTTTGCAATTATGATGAATGATTTGTTGGCTTATCACATTCATGAGGAAAATCTTAATGGACAAAGATACCTGGAAATTTTTTAGATGGATTACCCCTTAACATTCTGAGGGATTGCTATTACAAAATGAATGGTGCACCAGCACATAAGACACGAGCTGTAGATCGGCAGCTAACAGAAATGTTCGAGGATAGATGGTGGGGTAATCAAGGTCCAAATTTATGGACTCCGCTTTCTCCGGATCTGACGCCCCTTGATTTTTATTTATGGGGCAAAATCAAGAGTGAAGTATATCTTATTCCTCTAAGAAGTAAAGAAGAGTTACTAGAACCCATTCATAATGCTTTTCGTAATATTGATCCTGAGGAAACTAGGAGGGCAACTCATCATGTTCGTATTCAAGCTGTCAAGTGTATCGAGCGAAATGGGGCCCATATTGAACATTTATTCAGATCGTAAATTAGTTTTTTCCTATGATGTTTGCTATCATTTATTCGCATTAATGTAATTATCTTCCATGATTGCTTTTCGCTTAGTTCCTACAATTTTCATTTATCCGAATTGTAGAAAATTGCCTCTAATACTTCGAAATTTTATTTTACTCATAGACGGTAAATTTGGAAATTCGTTATAGAATTGCCTGTAATTTCTGCCCACTACTTTTGACATTCTCAAATGAATTAAAAAAATTAAATATATTTTCGTTTGAATAACCAGTGGTTTCATTCCAAATGTGCTGTATATTTTGGATATTTTCAATCTGAAATAACGAAAATTCTTGTTGAAATATCAAAATCGAATGAACGAAGTGACAAGAACATTAATTTTGGGCACCTGTCAGGTGATCGTAGCCAGTTCAGCTACTTGATTCAAATATTTCAAAGCATTCTCTGTTAGTTCTTGCAAAATCATCAAAATTCAATATATTCCCAAATTATTTCGGAACTATAAGAGATGGGTATAGTACATACTTATACAATTCCATCTGAAATTTGACGCATCATCTGATGGCGATATAAAAATTGGCCTGTGCCATTTGAAAACATTGAGTTATTGCTGTTTGAAAAAGGCCAAATTGAAAAAATCATACAAAACAACGCAATGAACAAATGACATGTATAGACTGCTTGAAAAATTCCTTGATCCTTCTTCTATCCACCCAAGCAAAAATTGTGTCTGTAGTGAAAAATATCTACGAACTACAATTTTTTTGAAAGTTCCTCAAAAATCGAGTTTATAACAAAAATAATTAAATCTGTCAAAAGTTTTGACAGATAAGTGCCTACAACTTGGGTATTTTATGCCTTGCTCAAATGTTGATTCTAGAGCTATAATAAAAAGGTAGATTGCCATTTGAAATAACAAAATGATGATCCACTTCCGGTATAACTGGAAATAATATTACTTCGAAAAAATTTCACTTAAATTGGAAATCGCTAGTTATGGCCGCGTATAAAATTTCAGCTCTATATTGTAATTGGAACTTAAAAAGTTTTTAACGGACGGTCCCGGTGGATATCCCTGTATATAAAGAATATTCGTTCAAACATAATATATATTGGCTGGAACAAAGAGAACTATTGCACTATTCGTGTAAAAGATTAAACGCTTAGGAACATTTTCCGAGTAGCTCAAAAAGTTACTTCATAAGAATGTTAGAACAAACAGAAAGATTAAATTTCTGCACTTTATCCCTAGAAAGTGACAGCAAAAACTATTAGTTCACTTTATAGCACCCCCGAAAGGATAATATAGACACAAATGTGTTTAATCTTGCCCGGAAATTCTGATTCTCCGCCGTTTCACTGCTGGATTCTCGGCACACGTTCCAGCTCACAAAGAAACTTGACGTGCATTTTAAATTGGCCACCGTGCATCTATTCCTTATTGCCATCCCGAAAGTTCAGATTGGCAAATCTGTGCAATAACGTTGCTCGATAAAAGGGTGACAGATGAATAACTTTATTCAATACGGAATATGGAATATTGCTGAGAAAATGCAGAACTGGTAGATTTATGAAGTTTATCACTACAAGCAGGAGGGCATTCACTGTTGGCCCATTTTTTGGTCTACGGGATGAAAGGAAGAAGGAATTCCCAAATCAATCTTAAATCAAGATCAAAATCTTAGGCCCTAAGTGTAATGTATTGAATGAGATAAAAAACACAAGGTTTAACTTTGATCTACACTTTATTTGAAAAAAATTCGACGACGTTTCGCTGACACAGCAGCTTTGTCAAGAATGACAAACAGATTGAAGAGTATGGTATTATAAGCAAATCGTAGAACAAGTTGAATGAATAACAGGAAAATCCACACCGAGCCATTGTACAGTTAGTATGAAAGGTAATAAAAACTAATTTAGTAGGGGTGAATAATTCACATCTACCTGCTCATTGAAAAGCTTGTCCGAATGTTTGTATCTATTTATTTCTAATGCTTCTAGGAGATCTCGTTTGGAACTTGTCGATTTTATATGTAATATGTCAAAGTTTTCATTGAATGAATGGTTTTCTTTTATTATGTGGTTTGAATAATTTGAATCAGATTTATTTTTATCGAAGCTACGTTTATGTTCAGATGTTCTTATGCCAAAACTGCTATAGGTCCAACCGATATAAATTTTATCACAAGAACCGCAATTGAGTTTATAGATTCCTGATTTATATATTTATTTTTATTACATCTATGAACATCATAATGTAACAATTTCAAGATTGCTTGAACTTTTTTTTCCACTAAAAAATTCGAATTGGGCTTTCAGTCATTAATTCAAACTATTCTGAAAAATTTGACATATTGGTCTTAAAAATATTCCAAGTAATGGTAAGTAGCGTGAAGAATTTTTTCATTCTGATTTTTCGCTAAAATCGAAATATATTTTTCACCTCATGGCTGAAGTTGTGTTTTTCAAGGATGTTTTAAGGAGACAAAGTACCAAGTTTTACTAAAACCAACCTACAATTTGATTTCCGTTTGAATTCAAAATGGCCGATTTTCGTAATGAATCAACTGCATAGTTCAATCACTAGATTGAACCTTTCCTATCATTTTGAGGGGTCGAACTCGAATATGCAGCTTTGTCAAGAATGACCAACAGATTGAAGAGTATGGTATTATAAGCAAATCGTAGAACAAGTTGGATAACAGGAAAATCCACACCGAGCCATTGTACAGTTAGTATGAAAGGTAATAAAAACTAATTGAACAAGTGAAGTAGGGGTGAATAATTCACATCTACCTGCTCATTCAAAAGCTTGTCCGAATGTTTGTATCTATTTATTTCTGATGCTTCTAGGAGATCTAATTTTGAACTTTTTGATTTTATATGTAATATGTCAAAGTTTTCATTGAATGAATGGTTTTCTTTCATTAAGTGGTTTGAATAATTTGAATCAGATTTATTTTTATCGAAGCTACGTTTATGTTCAGATGTTCTTATGCCAAAACTCCTATAGGTCCTACCGATATAAATTTTATCACAAGAACCGCAATTGAGTTTATAG
This sequence comes from Cryptolaemus montrouzieri, assembly GCA_013387265.2. Classification (NCBI taxonomy): domain Eukaryota; kingdom Metazoa; phylum Arthropoda; class Insecta; order Coleoptera; family Coccinellidae; genus Cryptolaemus; species Cryptolaemus montrouzieri. The sequence continues at coordinate 144,264,004 of JABFTP020000185.1, forward strand.
ATTCCTGATTTATATATTTATTTTTATGACATCTATGAACATCATAATGTAACAATTTCAAGATTGCTTGAACTTTTTTTTCCACTTAAAAATTCGAATTGGGCTTTCAGTCATTAATTCAAATTATTCTGAAAAATTTGACATATTGGTCTTGAAAATATTCCAAGTAATGGTAAGTAGCGTGAAGAATTTTTTCATTCTGATTTTCGCTAAAATCGAAATATATTTTTCACCTCATGGCTGAAGTTGTGTTTTTCAAGGATGTTTTAAGGAGACAAAGTACCAAGTTTTACTAAAACCAACCTACAATTTGATTTCCGTTTGAATTCAAAATGGCCGATTTTCGTAATGAATCAACTGCATAGTTCAATCACTAAATTGAACCTTTCCTATCATTTTGAGGGGTCGAACTTGAATATGCAGCTTTGTCAAGAATGACAAACAGATTGAAGAGTATAGTATTATAAGCAAATCGTAGAACAAGTTGAATGAATAACAGGAAAATCCACACCGAGCCATTGTACAGTTAGTATGAAAGGTAATAAAAACTAATTTAACAAGTAAGGGGGGTGAATAATTCACATCTACCTGCTCATTCAAAAGCTTGTCCGAATGTTTGTATCTATTTAATTCTAATGCTTCTAGGAGATCTCGTTTTGAACTTTTTGATTTTATATGTAATATGTCAAAGTTTTCATTGAATGAATGGTTTTCTTTTATTAGGTGGTTTGAATAATTTGAATCAGATTTATTTTTATCGATTTTATGTTCAGATGTTCTTATGCCAAAACTGCTATAGGTCCTACCGATATAAATTTTATCACAAGAACCGCAATTGAGTTTATAGATTCCTGATTTATATATTTATTTTCATTATTATTATTTTATTGAGTATTTATATTTTATATCGGTAGGACCTATAGGAGTTTTGGCATAAGAACATCTGAACATAAACGTAGCTTCGATAGAAATAAATCTGATTCAAATTATTCAAACCACCTAATGTTTGTCACTCTTGATATTGCTGCTGTGTCAGCGAAACGTCGTCGAATTTTTTTCAAATGAAGTGTAGATTAAAGTTAAACCTTGTGTTTTTTATCTCATTTATATCATGGATCTACATCAAGTAACGCCCTCCACAATTCAAATCTAATGTATTGGGTAGAAAATATTTTTTCGAAAACAATATTACAAGAACCTATATAGGAATAATATGAACTGTCAAGCTATTTGAGTAGAACAATAAGCGAGTCTCCTTTTCTTTGCACTCTGTACTTCACGCTTCAGCTATGAACGAATCAATACATTATTTCCGACAATGACATTTTAGCTTAGACCAAATTCCGTAGCAAAAAACGAGTAAACCAACAACTGTTTCACGTAGTGCATTGTGATCATAAATATTAATCAAACTTGCTGATTGATGTCCCAACACAAGAGCGACTGAACTGCAGCTAGAACTAATTAATCTCCACTTTAGACCGCGTACAGAATAATAAGGATATTGAATTCGGATATTAATTTATGAACATTGTTTGTGGAGGCAAATTATTGATAAGATTGGATAATTAATCTCTGTCCGTGTGGAAATATCAGCGAGAAGACAAGACGAGTGGGTAGATACCCTGAACAAAAAATGCGATCGATAAATGGAAACGTAATAAGACAACCGACTCCATCAACATTTCAATGCTATTTTCGCAAGAGGAGTTCTGTTGCGTTTCGAAATCGTCAATTAGTTTTAATTTATATATATATATATATATATATATATATATATATATATATATATATATATATATATATATATATATATATATATATATATATATATATATATATATATATATATATATATAGGGGTTTCACCCCGACGAGTTGCCTATATATCTGTTCATGCAATCAAACTGATTTCATGAAAAATATAAATCCACCACCCGGTAATTAATATCATTGCCAGGCAATGATTATAATCAAAACATATACTGGAATAAATATATATTAGGATAACGTTAAATGTTATGAGAATATATCAATAAACCAGAATATATACATACTATAGCATCATCAGACAATGATATCAATGTCCAACGAGTAGTGACAGAGGCTTTCTCCCCGGAAAAATCAAGTGTACGGACCTTAGTCAAGTAACACTGAATGTTACTCATTAATAGTTGTCTTTGTGTGAAGTGGTGAACGGTCGAATATAATACTGCTCTGAATATAAATATGATAAAATTGTCAGTTAATTATATTACATTTATATAAACAAATAAATAAAATATGAAATGAGATTCTGAGCAGTATGAACTAAAGAGAAAACCTATGACTCTACCTCATTATTTTTTTTTTCGGAAAGAAACCTACGAAGAATATTACAAGATTTGATGACTGTTATCTTTTGTAACTGTTGAAACAAATTTTTCTTCAGACCCAAAATCTCAATACTTTTGTGAAGATTTGTAGGAATAACACCTGTTGTGGATATAATAATCGGTAGAATAAATATTTTCTTCATTTTCCACATTTTTTAATCTCGTCGCGAAGCATCATAAATTTAGAAATTTTTTCATTGTATTTATTTTGTATATTATGTGTGTCGGGTATAGCAATATCAATTATATATGTTATTTGATTCTGTTTATCATAAAGAATGATATCTGGTCTATTGTGTTTTACAGCTCTGTTGCAAAGAATTGTTTTATCAAAATAAAGTTTATATTTGTCATTTTCACAAATAATCTCAGGTTCATATTTGTGAATTTTTTTTCTTTTGGGAATTAGGTCATGTTTAATTCCTAGATTAAAATGAATAATATTAGCGACGACATTATGTCTTTCTGAATAATCTGTTGAAGCAAGGACTGAGCAAGATGATAATATATGAAAAACTGTTTCTGAAGAACAGAAACATCTACGGCAAGAATCATCTATATTTTGTTTGATGATGTATATTCTATAATTCCTCGTATAAAAATATATGATCCTGGATCAGGTATATATATATATATATATATATATATATATATATATATATATATATATATATATATATATATATATATATATATATATATATATATATATATATATATATAGGGTGCTTCAACGAAAACTAAACAGTGGCTATATGTACCAAGATATTCATTTCTGATCAAAACGCAAAAACATGTAAATTTTTGTTTCAAGGGGGACATCTTTTGGGGGTACAATACTTGCCTAAAATATCAACCCACTGAGCGGGGGTTGCAATCCTTGAACATTTTGAATAGGGAAGATCGATCGAGTGATGACTCAAAAGAAAGGTGGTATCTTTGTCTACATTGCCTTGAACGAATTTCCATTTTTAATTGGAAATTGTAAAAGATACAGTGTGAGCAACTGAAAGATAGGGAAGACTATTTCCCTGAGACTATTCAAGTTTCAGTGAAGTAAAATGGAACAGATCCATGCTGATCAATGGCAGTCATCATCAATTACCATCCTCATCTAGAATTTCAACCCCTGGATCAGGGGTGACAACCCTTGAAAATTTGGAAGTGGGTAGATAGGTCGAGTGATAACTCGAAAGAAAGGCATTATATTAGTCTGCATTCCCATGAAAGAATTTTCATTTTTGATTAAAAACTGTAGAAGATACAGAGTGAGGCACTGAAAAATAGAGAAGACTATCGCCCCAAGACTATTAGAGCATTAGTGCGGAAAACTGGATTATATTCATTTCAGATCAAAAGCTGTCATTTTCCGAAATCACCCTCATCTCTAATTTCAACCCCTAGAGCAGGGGTAATATTTCGATCCAGTGATACCTTTCAAGTAAAGGATTTCGATTGCCTTCATGACTGCTCGCAATAATTCTGTTCTGATTGAGTTCCATAGAAGTTACTGGATGTAAAACGGAAAAGTGACTGAAGATGCAATGCATGGTATACCATCTATCTTCGACCAGTATCAAACAGTGGTTGATTTTTCACTGAATAAACACACTTTGAAAGACAGTTACTCGTTTGAGACATCCGGTTTCAAATGTAATAGATAAAAAACCAATACAATGGCTAAACATAAAGAGGAGAATAAACGAAAGGAGAAAATTAACGAGTACAAGTTGTACTTCATTACCCGATAAAATGAACGGAACTGAAATCACTTAAACTCAACTTAAATGTTCGAATTGTTGGCCACCAACCTCCATGCACATAAACAAATTTTGAGTGAAACGTTCTCGGACATTCTGTAAAATTTCAGGTGTGATTTGGTAACATTCATTGACGATGCGCCATGTCAGGTCGTTCAAATCATCAGGTTAAGTTTTATAGATTATTCTTTTGAGGTGGCCCCATAGGAAAAAGTCTAATGGACTGAGATCCAGAGATCGTGGGGGCCATTCCGTTGGGCCCCTCCTTCCAATCCAACGACCAGGAAAATGATCATCCAAAAATACTCGAACTTGTTGTGCAAAATTCGGGGGCGCTCCATCCTGCTGAAATACAACCTCGTTCTCCGAATAGCGGGGGTCATTCTCAATGATCACCGTTATTGCTGGGTCGATAAATTCTTCCAATAGTTTATAATACAACTCTCCGGTACGATTTCCAGGAATGAAAAACTGTCCAATGAGGTGATCGCCATAAATACCAACCCAAACATTTAGTTTTTGAGGCTGCTGAGTGTGAATTTCGTGGAATATTTGCGGCATAGAATCTACCCAATAACAGCAATTATGGCGGTTTACGGTTCCATTGAGAAACAATTTACATTCGTCCGAAAACCACAAGTGAAATAAATAATGAAGATTGTTCATGACTCTCTCATCTGGCAATTTCCGCAGGCTTAGGGTAGAATCAACCACCGCTTGACCAAGCACCGCCACTTCCACAGCTTCATTTCTTACTGGCCGCTCAATTACGCTCTTCTTATTTTGCACCGATCCAGTTTCACGAAATTTGGCAAACTAATTCTAGTACATACTTCGAAGTCACTTTAGCACCTTCGTGACGTTGTTTGAAGATATTGGTTGTTCTGTTCGCACAACTATCAGAACTGAAAAATAGTTCAATCATTTCAACCCTCTCAGCTATCGAGTAAACCATGACGATTTTGTGAAAACTAAATATTGAATAGAAGAGAAACTATTGTATTGAATGCAACAGAATTTTCACAACTAATGTGGAATAAAATTGGGACGATTAAATTGAATACAAAAGTACGAAAACATTGAGAATCAAGTTGTTTGTTGAAGAAATCTGATTATTATAACATCTGCGTTCCTGATTCGTATCTTCAAATAAGAATCATTTCACATGAGGACGATGATCATACACTTTTTCACCTGTGAAAACAAAAAAGTTTCCTTTCAGTCAACTGATAAAAATGCATGTAGATGTGAACCCAACTCTAGATGCATTGCTCGCATATCGTACAACGAATGTTCAAAGATCAATGGAGTTACTATGACTGACCGTTTTCTTTCAAGATTCATAATCATTCCAATGTTTCAGGTGCTCACCCAGTGATTTTGATGGAGAACGAAAACTTGCACACCATTGTGGAGACGAACAAAATTCCTTTCTCAGAAGGTCATTACTGGACCTATCTTCTGCTTTACAAATAACAGGGTGGTCACTCCTGCTCTAGGGGTTGAAATTTGAGATGTGAATGGTGTTTCGGAAGATGACAGCCTTTGATCTGGAATGAATCTGTTCCATTTTGTTGCACTAATACTTGAATAGCTCAGGGCGATAGATAGTCTCCTCTATTTTTCAGTAGCTCACTTCTTCACATCTTCTACAGTTTTCAATCAAAAGTGGAAATTCGTTCACGCGCATGCAGATTAAGATAATACCTTTCCTTCGAGGTATCACTCGACCCATCTACCTCCTTCCAAATTTTCAAGGGTGGTCACTCCTGCTCTAGAGGTTGAAATTCGAGATGAGGATGGTAATTGATGATTACTGCCATTGATCAGCATGGATCTGTTCCATTTTACTTCACTGAAACTTGAATAGTCTCAGGGAAATAGTCTTCCTATCTTTCAGTTGCTCACCCTGTATCTTTTACAGTTTTCAATTGAGAATAGAAATTCGTTCAAGAGGATGTAGACAAAGCTACCACCTTTCTTTTGAGTCATCACTGACCCATCTCCCTATTCAACATGGTCAAGGATTGCAACCCCGCTTAGGGATTAATATGTCAGGCAAGTTTTGTACAACAAAAGATGTCACTCTTGAAACAAAAATTGACCTGATTTTGCATTTTGATTAGAAATGAATATGTAGATATAGCCTCTGTTTAGTATATATATATATATATATATATATATATATATATATATATATATATATATATATATATATATATATATATATATATATATATATATATATATATATATATAAAGCGAAAGTTAGAAAGTCATAACGGAAAAAAAATGGTCCGGTTTTCTACCAGAGAACGTTATAACTCGCAATTTTAGAGTTACATCATTCGTTCTTGCTTCATTGGGAAGCCAAATTTATCAGGAATTGTATCGAAAATTCCGTTGAAATCCAATATGGCTGACTCATTCGAAAATGGGCAATATTTCTGTTTAACTGTGATGGTTAATTCACTTATTGGGAAGTAAACCACAGTGTTGATCTGACTTGATATAATTTAAGACTGGGCGAGAAGGAAAGGAAGAGCTCTTATCAAATGACAAATGATAATCGATAATTAGTGACATCTATGAACATCATAATGTAACAATTTCAAGATTACTCGAACGTTTTTTTTTTCACTAAAAAATTCGAATTGGGCTTTTAGTCATTAATTCAAACTTTTCTGAAAAATTTGACATATTGGTCTCAAAAATATTCCAAGTAATGGGTTAGTAGCGTGAAGAATTTATTCATTCTGATTTTTCGCTGAAATCGAAATATATTTTTCACCTCATGGCGTTGGCACTCCTGAAGTTGTGTTTTTCATGGATGTTTTAAGGAGACAAAGTACCAAGTTTTACTAAAACCAACCTAAAATTTGATTTCCGTTTGAATTCAAAATGGCCGATTTCCTCAAATATTGACAATTTTTCCCACTAATTAAAAAATTTTTCACGGTCGTAATAAATCAACTGCATAGTTCAATAACTAGATTGAACCTTTCCTATTATTTTGAGGGGTCGAACTCGAATATGGATTAAGAATTGTGCCAATTGTCGCCAATAATGTTTTCACCATAATATGCAAGTCCCGTTGTGAAAACTCTGAACATAGTCTGCATGCATTTATTCTATGATAAACAAAAAATAATGAAATGACATCGAGTTTTAGGCGATATTGGTTTGAACTCGAATTTCATCTTGGTGTTGCTTGTTTTTGAAGTTTGAAGTCATAATTGTATGGTTGAGTTGACAGTTTTGTCTTCAGTGGATTAATTCCGTGGTGAAACGATGGAATCTTTTTAGCTTTTTAGCAGAAACGAACACGCATCTACTAAGTAACTCAGTAAACACCGAAGTTTGTTGGCATGACCGTGTGTCAGCTGTTGTCAAATTTTCTTCTGCTGAACTGTTCTTTTTTAGGCTAAGCAGTACTTTACGCCATCACAACTGATGCTTTCAAAAGAGGCACAGGTGGGATACTAGGCTTGCAGAAAACTCCGATCAGTGGCGGTATAACTTGCTCAGCCTTGTATCTTTTTGTATAAAATTTATTTCATTTTCAGGGCTGTTAAATTCGCTTCCATTAAACATCTTATCGACAACTTACAATTTGACCCTATTCAAGAAGCGATTAAGCACACATCAAATTATATTGGTCAGCCTAAGAGATTGATTAATTTATTTACAACCTTCTACAGAACCGTTGAAGCGGATTTTCCTAGTGAACAGTCTACTCTTTATCTTCTATCAGATAATTTAGCTCTTCGATCTCTGTTGGCCGCTCTGTTTTATTCATAAGACACAAGACTAGAAAAAAGGAATGCATATAATCTATGGTTTCTTTTCGTTATTATAAATGCTCGATTACAAAATAACAAAACATTTCAACATTTGTGGAACTATTATTTATAATTATTTGATTTGGTTTCGTTTAAAATGTATGATTAATACTAAAAGATGGTTTATTGCTATTTCAAAGTTAAACAGGTTATGGTCATAAAGATTAATTGAATTTTCTTCCATCACTATATTGAATATTTATCTTTGTGAATAGAGATTGATAATACCCATTATTTTCAGCGACTTCTGTCTACAAAATCGAGGCAGTGCAAGGCGGAGTAGCAAAACTACCATGTAACATTACACCGACAGTGCCTGGAGATAAGATGGGTATAGTGATCTGGTTCAAGCATGAAGATGATGGAAAACCAATTGCAATATACTCGTAAGTACATAAAAAATTATACTAGTATTTTCTCCATAGGACGCTTCTTTTTCAGTGTACTATACTTTATGATAAATATTTTCAATTTATCTTCTTCTATAACCGTTCTATTTTATATTCTACCACCATCTCAACTCCCCTCAATCAATAAAATACAATTTCGCTCAATTTATATAGAAGGTGAAGTAGTATGCCTTGGTAGATTCCGGTTCTAGTAGGATGATATTCACATAATATTCTCAAATCAAAATACACTCTCCACAAAATTGTCGCATCACCCTACTTTTACGAAAATACTATATAAACTTTTAGGTTGGTCATTCAAGAGTCGCTTGGTAACTTTCAGAAGTGTAAAATAAGAAGATATCATTCAAAAGAGATGAGTTTATGATGGAAAATATCAACGATTTTCGAGTTAATGAAAACTTAAAGAATTCTACCATCTTCAAACATAAATGAAGAGACCTATCATATACCTATCTATAGAACGGTTACTAATCATTTTCTACATCGAGTGTTTCCTCCTCGGGCCCTAATTACTGCCAGTATACGTCTCGGAAGCCCTCAAACAAATTTTGGATGTACTCTTGAGTCACTGAGTTCCAAATTTCAGGAAGCAGATTTTCTAGTTGTTGGAGTGTTCTACAAGGCATCCTACGATGCTGAATTTGCCACCCCATGTTGTGCCAAACATGTTCTATGGGATTCAACTCAGGACTTCTGGCTGGCTATCTTACAATATCAATTTCGGCATTTTCAAGAAATTCTGTAACTATTCTAGCTGCATGAGGCCGAGCATTATCATGGATATAAATGAAGTTTTCGCCAATCAATGGGCCAAAGGATATCTGCAATGTATCTGGTCGCTGTCATTCTTCCATTATTCACTAGGACTAACTCAGTTCGACCATGGAAAGAAATGCCTCCCCACACCAGTACTGAGCCCCCTCCGAAGTTTTCGGTTTTGCCGGATATTGCACAGCTAATACCGTTCCCCATATCGTCTGTATACATGTATGTGTCTATCGTTCGATACTAGACAGAACCTGGACTCGTCGGAAAATAGAACATTCGACCATTCTGGAATACCCCAATTTGCATGTTCCCTCGCAAACTGAAGTCTTGCAACTCGATGCTCTCTGGTGAGACGCACCACGCAGACCCTTGGTCTGATATCGACTTCTCTGGGCCTGTTCCTAACAGTTTGCAATGAAATATGAACATTTCTGGAAAGTGCAAGTTCATTTTGTAGCATTCCAGCCGTACAGTGCCGAAATCTTAGTGCAGTTAAACGAAGCCAACGTTCATCAACTGGTGTTGTTATCCGATTTCTTCCCTGTCCAACCCATCTTCCATATTCGTCTGTTTCGTGGTACCGATTAATTGCTCTTGAAATTGTTCTTTGGCTAGCATTCAACAAATAAGCCACGTAACGTTGGTTTCGCCCCTTCTCTAGAAGTGTTACAATTTTTACCACTTTATGATCACTCAAATAGCGTCCAGGACGTTCAGCAGCCATTACAATTAATTAAAAGATTCGAAGATCAACAATAAACACAGAAAACTTGCATTAATTCAGCGTGAAAACTGAAGAGAAATTGAATGAATACTGATAGTCAAATAAACTCATTCTTGTTTCAGACGTATTTGAGATCATATGGAAACAAATGTTACTATATAGATAAGATTTTGTTTCTCTCATATGTCCAAAAACATATGTTGACGAAGAAACTGCGGTCGAGCTATTTAATCGATTGTGAAATTCAGAATACCAGGTGATGCGAAAATTCTTGTGGTGTGTACTTGCTTTAAATGCGCTGCAAAATAATGAAATGTTGTAATTAATTTGCGTGCTCTACATTGATTGCCCTAATATCAGAAATATATCAGGATGTAGATAATTTCAAGATCCTTGAACATAGCGATCCGATGACTTATTTATACGTAAAGATAAAGCCTATTGAAAACTGGTTAGAGTTGCTTGCTTTGCTAGAGCAAGGGGTGGACGTCCTTCCTCCATGCTTCATTATGCATTTCCGGTCGAGTCTGGCCTGGAATGATGTCTTGTGTTGTATACATCTCTACGGTGAATAAATCGAACTCACAACCTAAATCGTTCATAACGAAGAAATCTAGTGGACTCAAAACAACTGGCCATCTTATGGGACCATTTGTACCTAACCATTTTCCGGGAAAATTTTTGTCGGGATACTGTAAGACCTTCCTTGTGCTGTGAGGAGTTTCACCATCTTGTTGAAAATATATTTCATTCACAACAGCTAATGGTAACTCGTCCAATTAATCTTGTATTTGGGTCCTCAAAAATTCCTAATATCTCTCCCGTGTCAATGAATCTTCAAGAATTATAGGCCCTATTGAATATCTTTGAAGTTTCCATCCTGATATCTGTGTTCATTTTGTGACCAGTACTTGGTGTTTTGCTTATTGAACGAATTGTTCGTGAAATGTGAGTCTTCACTGAATAAAATCTTTCTGTGGTATTGTGGATCACTCTTCATTCTCCTAAGGTACTCTTCACAATACTAACACTATCGTTAACATACAGGTTGTGGTGTAGTTGATATTTGATTGAACGGTATATATGTTTTCTCAATATTCTCCATGCTCTTTGGTGGATAATTTCAAGCTCCTGGACAAAGTTCCTTGTTGATGTGGTTAGATTAATATCAGCAAATGTCAATACGTTTAATTCGGTATCTTCGTCGATAACGAAATCCTCCTCTTCAGCAGGTTGCACCTCATGAAATTTCCTTCAACTTTGGAGAAATAGGTTCCATTAGTAAGAAGTCTTTCCGGATAGCGCTCTTTGTATAATTGTTCAGCTTGAACGCTACTTTCTAACCTACTCTCCATAAATCAGGAGCATAACGACTTTTTCACTTTGGGTGTATTCTACTTAAAACTTAATTCAATAATTCCCAATGTCGATGATTAACAACAATGGAAATTTAAGATGTCACACTGATATTTTTATGATCACAGAATATTATAAGTAGGAACAAAAATTTTGCATCGCCAGTTATGGTTATTAGCGAATGAAGAAACTCTGCAAAAATTGCCTAGGTATTTTCCACTAGAACTCCGGAACCGTTAAGAATAGAGTGACGTGGGTGGTATAACAAATGATAAAAAATGCTGGTCCTGTAATACCGGGTGGATCGATATGGTTGTCTCAGAAGAAAACCTAGTATCTGAGGAAAACTGAAATTCAAAACTTCGACACCCTGTATAAAATGAGCAATCAATTTTTTAGATACAATCTTATATTTTCGTGATAGGAGATGTTGAGCTGAGCCAATTGTCACTCTCCATTCTAGAACCCAAGACGAAAATTGAAAAAAATTATTGTGTTTTGTTCTTCTTTCAAAACCATGTTAAAAGGTCGTCGTAGGATGAGATGATCAATTAAAATAAGCAGAAAAATACTGGGCGTCTCATTTGAAAATCGAAACTTGGTATGGTTTCGGGCATAACCAGAAACAGAAGGTCAAACATAATGTTTTCAAATTGAAAATGTTGTCTTTAATCCGATTCCCAAATTTCATCAAAATATTACCCCGAGACAACTACCATAGTTAGTTGTCACTTGTTAGTAAGAATAATTCCCCAGCTAGTTCAAGCGGTGTTGGTTTAATTCTCTACCATATGTATTCAGGGGTTGGGGCTATGATATCAAAAAAAAATTGCTATGGAGGTATAGATGAATGCAGGAAATGTATAGTTATAAACAGTCAAATTATAGGTAATAGCGTAAAGCACTCAATTAATTTCACAAATACCTTAATAGTAGCAACAAAAATGCCTCAACAGGCCTTATACCCCTAAAACGTGATCACGAGTTAAGTCACACCAGTTATAAAACAGAACTAAGTATATAAGTAAATGTATTGCTTTTCGGAACATTAGTTGTTGAATTTGACTTTGACCTACAACAGGGAAGTTAAATGATTATGTTAAAGCAGCAACTTTATGGACCGAGCTGTGGAAAAAAAACTAAAAAAAGGATAATAATGGAAATCAATAAGCAATTACTTGATAACGATTTGAAGTCAAGTGCTCAAATGTTAACGAACGACTAATATTGAACATGTAGGCAAAGAATTAACAGAAAGAAAAATAATGGAGTGATAGGGTTTTTGCTTATCTGTGTCAAATTGATGTTCTGCGGCGTGACGCGTGACGTTGAAGGTTGTATTCCAAAAAGGATGATGCAGGATGCACAGGCACTGGTTTTGGTTCCACAAAAACGTAGGTGCTGGTTTCATAAAGGCGCAGAGGGTGACTTGATGAATTCCAGATCCAAGTCTGAACTGTTACAGGCTCCAGAGGACGAGATGAATGTGTACGCCCTCGACAATTCCGACGTGTACTTTCAGTCCTCAATGTACTTGAGAAATACAAAGATGAAAGAGAGAATGAAGGAAGATGCCCTGTGCGGAAATAGAGACCCATTAATGTTATGTTCAGGGTATAAGATGGCGAAAAACGACTTACTCGAGATGGAAGATGGCCTCGTGGTATTTCCTTGAAAATTCCTTGTATTTTTATCCCCTTGCGGGAAATTAACTCCACCCAAAGTACAACGACGAAAACGACAAGTAGGAATTATTTGAACACTGAAAATTTATCCCAAAAAACGTTCAAACCCAGAAACTTGCCTTTTTCAAAAGTGCTCCCTTTGAAATTCAAAATGGAAAAGAGAGCCGTTTTCTTCTGACAGAAATTCCAAAAAAACGACTTCGTTTCCACATCCCCACTAGGTGAGATTCGGTCTGTCAACAAGTTGTCAAATACTCTATGGTTGTCTCAAAAGCGTTTTTCGGCGAACACACTTCGAATAGTTCTCCAAACTACACTATAAAATTGTTCTTTCATACCCTGAACATTGCAAAGCTTTTCTCAAAGTCACTCCAACCCTTTCGAAGTCGACAACGAACACAAAACGTTCGTAATTCGCAACCATACTTCTAACCAAGTCAGTACCGTATGAACCTGTGTCTATGCTCCCACAATTGAATAGCCGAGAAGAAGTAAACAGATAACCTATATTTTGTTGACTACATTTACAATGGTATTTCTATACAGAATTGGGTTAGAAATGAATATTTAATGGATAGAAATTTTATGAAGAGAGAATGCAGAGGATTGCCTAGCAACAAGGGTATTTCAGTATTACTATCCCGTTATTATTTATGAATGAATTGCTGGAGTCTTGAAGTACTGATTTCGAATGGATGTCACAAGTTATTATCGAATATAGCGCAGAATAAGATGACATTCAATGAATAGTTGAGGAAAATCATTACTCGAAGGTAAATTATTGAATATTCAGACCACTTATTCGATATTTCTGACTCAATGTCCTTGTACCCAAAACCAACGGTTATAATATTTCAAATCAAACAAAAGTTACAGGGGTGGACCTAGTTTCAGTTACACCCGGTATATCAATGAACCGTGTAATATAAATTGATCATGTTCATATTTACATGATACAGATAATATACAGTGTGTTCCAACGAAAATTTGACCCCCCCTCTAACTCCGAAATGAGTAACATTAGCGAAAAACACCAAGACACGTCGATTTTTGTTTCGAGGGGGAGCATTTTTCGAAATAATTCGAAACTTCTCAGATCAACCCCCTACCCCCAGCAACCCTAACTTTGAAATTCATCATAGGGAATAAGGGTCGAGTGGCACCTTACTGAAAAGGTCTGTCAATTCTCCACCTTGATTTGTCATTTTTAGAATTTTAAATTAACATACAGGGTGTCCCAACCAAGGGTGAAGTTGAATTCCTGGAAATCCCAAATACTAAATGAAATAGATTTATTTTGGCATAATGCAAGCGTAGGTTTATGCTCGGTCTAGAAAAACGACCTACACTTGTGAATTTGCAGTTGGTGCAATCAACCCCCTATTTCCAGCATCCCCAACTCAAAAATCATTCGATCGATAATAGGTCAAGTGGCACCTCGTTGGAAAGGTACTGCAATTTTCTCTTCGAATTTGGTATTTTCGAAATTCAGAATCATCATACAGGGTGTCCCGAAGCAGGAACATTGAAAATCCAAATAACTTTTGGTTCATTTCGGTATACGAGAACATGTTTGATCCGAGAATAGGACTTTCTTGTGTGGTTATAGAATTTTTGCAATCAACCCTTCCATTCAGCATCCCCAACTTGAAAATCATACAAATAATTCAAGTGGCATATCTTCAGAAAGGTTTTTTGAATTCCAGAATAATTAAAGCATTTCATTCAGTTCGGCTCTCCATACAGGATGTCGCTTTCGAAAAATTCAATATCGTCATTTGAAATTATCAACTAAAATTAATTCGAAACTGTTAAAAGTATTGGGGTACGATGTGTTGAGCATCAATTACGAAGAAATAAAGCTGATTTCTGCATTGAAAATGTTCACATTTTTTTCATTTCCATCTGGCGTGCAGTCATCTGTTCTTTCTCATTTTTGCAATGAAATATTATTATTATTCAGATCAGTTCCTCATTATTGTTGTTGTTCGTCAGTTGAAATTAATCTGAAAATGGTTTATTCCACTGAGGAAAGGGTCGAAATTGTATCGACGTATTTTCGAAATAACAGTTGTGCCAAAGAAACGGTAAGGATATTCGATAGGAACCATCCTGAAAGAGAAAGGGGAGTCAGTCACCAGTACGTTAAATATTTGGTTGACAAATTCCTAGCTACGGGTTCGGTGGCAAACAAAAACATGAAGTGGCATGTCCTGTCAGAAATGAGGCAACGGAAGTGGCAGTAGTGGGTCATCTACAAATGGAGAATACTACTTCGATCAGAAAACTATATCGTCTGACTGGTGTATCAGCTACAACTGTCCATAGAATCGTGAAACATCACAAATTTCACCCTACAAGGTAAAATTAGTGCATGAAATAAACGAAGATGATCCAGATCGTCGTTTACAGTTTTGTGAAAATCTAAGTGAAAACCTAAACGCTAATCCAAATTTTCTGAATAACATCTGTTTTTCTGATGAAAGCACCTTTATGCTCAGTGGTGAAGTGAATAGACATAATTGTCGATATTGGGACACACAGAATCCTCATTGGTTTAGAGAGGCCCACACGCAAAGGCCTCAGAAGTTGAACGTTTGGGCAGGAATTTTTGGCAATCATCTAGTTGGGCCTTTTTTATTGAGGGTAATCTAAATGGAAATGGCTACCTACAGTTGTTAGAGGAACACATACATCCTAGATTGACAGAAATTTTACAGAACGATCCAACTCTTTCTGAGGACGAAATGCGTTTTCAACAAGACGGTGCTCCTCCGCATTATGATGCTCGGGTGCGCCAATATTTAGACGAAAATTTCCCAGGAAGGTGGATTGGTAGAAGAGGACCTGTTGAGTGGCCAGCCAGGTCACCAGATTTAAATCTCCTAGATTTTTTTTTGTGGGGCCATCTAAAATCTGAAGTTTATGCCACAAGACCAGAAAACCTGGAGGAGCTGCGGATGAGGATTATCACAGAATGCCGACTTTTGACTCCTGAAGTTTTCGCTAATGTGAGAAGAGAGTTCGAAAATCGTCTGTATAACTGTATGGAGGTGGGCGGAGGTCATTTTGAACAATTGTTGTAATAATCAAGTTAGTTTTTTGTTTTCAATTGAATACAAGTTCAATAAATCTCGTTTTCCTGTTTAGATGAGCATCCAATCAGTTTCTCCATCATCCCTCATCCTGATCCTCACGCCAGAAAACCTCGATTGCCAAACTGAAACCAATGCCTCAGTGATTCAGAAAATAGAAAAATCTTTCTGGAACTTTACCACTCAACCTGTAATCACTTGTATGATTTTTTGAGTTGGGGATGCTGAATGGAAGAGATTGATTGCAAAAATTCCATATTCACGCAAGAGAGTCTTATTCTCGAATCAAACATAAACATGTTCTCGTATTATACCGAAATGAACCAGTTTCAAAAAGTTATTTGGGTTTTCAGTGTTCCTGCTCCGGGACACCCTGTATGCTGATTCTGAATTTCGAAAATACCAAATTCGAAGAGAAAATTGAAATATCTTTCCAACGAGGTGCCACTTGACCTATTTTCGATCGAATGATTTTTGAGTTGGGGATGCTGGAAATAGGGGGTTGATTGCACCTACTCCAAATTCACAAGTGTAGGTCGTTTTTCTAGACCGAGCATAAACCTGCGCTTGCATTATGCCAAAATAAATCGATTTCATTTAGTATTTGGGATTTGCAGGAATTCAACTTTATCCTCGGTTGGGACACCCTGTACGTTAATTTAAAATTCTAAAAATGACAAATCAGAATGGATAATTGACAGACCTTTACAGTAAGGTGCCACTCGACCCTTATTCCCTATGATGAATTTCGAAATTAGGGTTGCTGGGGGTAGGGGGTTGATCTGAGAAGTTTCGAATTATTTCGAAAAATGCTCCCCCTCGAAACAAAAATCGACGTGTCTTGGTGTTTTTCGCTCATGTTACTCATTTCGGAGTTATAGGGGGGGTCAAATTTTCGTTGGAACACACTGTATGATGGAATATAGAGTCTCATAAAACCCAAGAAATTATTGTATGTATGTCAGTACATAATCTCAATTTAAATTCCATATAACATTTTCCGAATTCGGCGATTTGAACAAGTGAGCGCATGTTATCGCTTTCGCTCCTTAGCATGTTCGTTCGATCTTTATAAGCTTCGCGGATTTTGGCATCATTCCTTTCCGCTGGCATTATGCCGAGACAGCTCGTGGAGTGGTCCTTCCATGGTTCCTTTCAATTTATGATCTCAGTCGGGGTCAAACGATGTATTGCCGCTTTTGGGTCACTCCTGGCCAGCCTTTCTGTTCTTAGCGCCTCATTACGTCCGACTCGCTCCGGGCGTAATTTCCAGCATCAGGACTATGCGACGCTTAGAGATGTTTTAACTCGAATAAGGGGACTTTTTATAAATAATTGAAACAAATTCCACTTGTTTATCGGTATTTTAAAGCATTAAAAGTCCCATTTAAAAACAATGGGTCTGAATTATTGGCCTTGCCGTCACGTTTAACTTTACAAATGTTTCAAGTTTTCGCAGAGGGTTGCTGTATACATCACGTTATTACTTCAAGCATTAAAAATAACATACTTCTTGAAAGTACTGAATTTTTTCAAAGTGCAAGACAAAATGTTTACAGCGACAAAATGGCAAGTGATTAAGTATTATTTAATAATTTGATTGAGGAGGTCGTTACTTGATGAACGATATACATATTTTCAATGAAATAAAACTATAGGTATTTAGATTTTCACTATATTAACTAAACTATAACCAAAATTTCCTGTGGCTTCATCAGATAGATACAAACTAATGAACAGAGTTATTCCTTATACATATATTAATCTTATGTCCTACTTAATATTACAATAGGTACAAGTACAAGAGGTATGTTGATTTTCACTAAAACCCATGGATCAGTTACAAACTTGACTTCATGAATTGAAAATACAAGATTGAAAACCTATCAGTAATGAACTGAAAAGATTGAGAAGAAAGATTTAGATCTAATTGACTTCTATGTAACCTACCTGAATTCTTTTCTTTGTTGATCTCTAAAATTTCCAATAGATTGAGTTTTTGTCTATTATTTTCATTGTGTAAAATTTTGAAATTATCATTAAAGTTATGGTTTTCTTCGAGTAAGATTAGAATAATGGGAATCTGATTTATGATGATTAAAACTACGTTTGTGCTCGGATAATCTAACTTTGAAATTTCTAAAAGTTCTACCAATATAAATTTTATTACAATCCCCGCAAGACAGTTTATAAACACCGGATTTATTACCTTCATCAATTTTAGATTTGCAAATTTTCGGCCTGTAGAATTATCAGTTTTATATTGATATAATGCGAGGGAATGATTTTAATTTTCTAGTTCGAAATAATTAAGCTGTTGTATTTTGTGTTAGAACTTTTAATGCGAGAGGATTGCTTTTGAAATTTTTACGTGAAATCAGGTTTTCAATCATAGTTGGACAGTAACCGTTATTGAATGCTATTTGTTTGATTATATTTAGCTTTTTATGAAATTATTTTGTGACATTGGAATATTAATGAGTCTATGTACCATACTATTGTAAGCTGCTAATTTATGTGGATAAGGATGTGTAGATGAGCTGTGAATAGTAATATCTGTATGTAGCTCATCTACATATCCTTATCCACATAAATTCGCAGCTTACAATAGTATGGACTCATCAATATTCCAATGTCACAAAATAATTTCATAAAAGAGCTAAATATAATCAAACAAATAGCAGTCAATAACGGTTATAGTCCAACTATGATTGAGAACATGATTTCATACAAAAATTCCAAAAAGCAATCCAGAAAGTATTTTCAAGTATGTAAAGTTCTATCACAAAATACAACAGCTTAACTTATATTGGTAATCCTAGTCTGAAATTAAAATCATTCCTCTTGCATTATAATTTCAATATAGCATTTTGAACTGATAATTCTTTAGGCCGACATATCAAAAACTGCAAATCTAAAATTAATATAGGTAATAAATCCGGTATTTATAACCTGTCTTGCGGTGATTGTAATAAAATTTATATTGGTAGAACTTTCACAAATTTCAAAGTCAGATTATCCGAATTCAAACGTAGTTTTAATTATCATAAATCAGATTCCCATTATTCTTATCACTTACTCGAAGAAAACCATAACATTATTGATAATTTCAAAATTTTACACAAGAAAATGAGACAAAATTCAATCTATTGGAAATTTTAGATATCAACAAAGAAAAGAATTCAGGTAGGTTACTTAACAGTCAATTAGATCTAAATCCTTCTATTTTACTCAATCATTTCAATTCATAAAGTAAGCAATTCGATGGGTTTTCCAACATACCGATGTATATTGTAATATTGGTAATAACTCTGTTCGTTAATTTGTATCTATCTGATGAAGCCATAGTGTGGTGAAACCGGTTATAGTTTTATTAATATAGTGAAAATCTAAATACCTTAGTTTTATTTCATTGAAAATAAGTATTGTTCAAGTTGATTCCATGATAGCTTGTGTATTTATTTATATGGAATGTTATTTCTATCGATAAATTGGGAGAGTAAATGAGATTATATTTTCAAGATTTATATTTATTCCAGATAAAATAACATTAAGCGAAATATTTCCCGAATTTAAGAAAGTTTTCAATCTAGACAAACAGCAGACATGCTCAAAACTAATCTTCCAAAATAACTTGAGCGAAAGCGTTAATTAGCTTTCAATAAACCATACTTTTGAAAAATTTTGGTTATGGCGTATGCACTCTGTTTCAATGAAAATTTGCCATCCCTCAAGATGAACTGATTTTGGCGTAAAAAGCTGAGACATGTCTACCTCTGAGTTGGTTTCGAGCATGTAAAATTAACTCTCTACCAACAGCAGCTCATAAGTCAGAATTCAATAATGGGAAAGAGATATTTCTATTAGGTCCAATTATTAGCTGAAATTTTATACGCGGCTATAACTAGCGATTTCCAATTGGAAAGAAAATATTTTCGAAGTGATACCATTTCGGGTTATACCGGAAATGGCACTTCGTTATTTCAAATGGCAATCTACCTTTTTTATTACACATCTAGAACCGATATTCGAGCAAGGCATAAAATACCCAAGTTGTTGGCACTTATCTGTCCAAACTTTTGACAGATTTGATTATTTTTGTTATGAACTCGATTTTTGGGGAACATTTAAAAAAATTGTAGCTCGTAGATCTTTTGCACTACAGACACAATTTTTGCTTGGGTGGATAGAAGAAGGATGAAGGAACTTTTTAATCAATCTACACAAGTCAAATGTTTATTGCGTTGTTTTGTATGATTTTTTCAACTTGGCCTTTTTCAAACAGCAATAACTCAATTTTTTCAAATAGCACGTGCCAATTTTTATATCGCCATCAGATGAAGCGTGAAATTTCAGATGGAATTGTATAAGCATGTACTATACCCATCTCTAATAGTTCCCAAATAATTTGGGAATGTATTGAATTTTGATGATTTTGCAAGAACTAACAGAGAATGCTTTGAAATATTTGAATCAAGTGGCTGAACTGGCTACGCTCATCTGACAGGTGCCTTAAATTAATGTACTTGTCACTTCGTTCATTCGAATTTGATATTCCAACAAGAAATGTCGTTATTTCAGATTTACAATATCCAAAAAATGCAACACCTTTGGAATAAAAGCACTGTTTATTCAAACGAAAATATATTTAATCTTTTTTTAATGCATTTTAGAATAACAAAAAGTAGTGGGTAGAAATTGCAGGCAATTCACAATCTCCAAATTTATCATCTACGAGTAAAATAAAATTTCGAAGCATTAAAAGCAATTTACTACAATTCGGATGAATAAAAATTGTAGGAACTGAGCGAAATCCAATGATCGAAGATAATTACATTAATACGAATAAATGATAGCAAACATCATGGGAGAAAACGAATTTACGATCTGAATAAATGTTCAGTATGGGCCCCATTTTGCTCGATACACTTGACAGCTCGTATACGAACATGATGAGTTGCCCTCCTAGTTTCCTCAGGATCAATATTACGAAAAGCATTATGAATGCGCTCTAGTAACTCTTCTTTACTTCTTACAGGAACAAGATACACTTCACTATTGATTTTGCTCTATAAATAAAAATCAAGGGACGTCAGGTTCGAAGAACACGGAGGCCATACATTTGGTCCTTGATTACACCATCCTCTAACATTTCTGTTAGCTGCAGATCTACAGCTCGTGTTTTATGTGCTGGTGTACCATCCATTTGGCAATAGCAATCCCTCAGAATGTTAAGGGGTATTCCATTTAAAAAAATTGCTAGTGTTCCTCTAAAAATTTCCAGGTATCTTTGTCCATTAAGATTCTCCTCATAAATGTGATAAGCCAACATATCATTCATTAAAATTACAAAAACGGTCACACTGAATTTATTTTGTTGGTTTCAATTTTTGTAGTCTGATAAAAGAATACGTGTGCATGTTATGTTTCTTAAGGATCCTTTGAATGGAAGTGTAACTCAATCCAATATACATTGATGCTGTCTTAATGGACGTATGTGGATTTGCACGAAAATGCGCAAGCGTATTAATTTGATTGTCGTCGTCCTCGAGAGTTGGTTTTCTTCTAGTTCCTATGTATTTTGCTCCTCCAAATTGCAGAAAATTGCTTCTAATCCTTCGAAATTTTGTTTTACTCGTAGGCGCCAAATTTGGAAATTGGTTATTGAATTTCCTGCAAGTTCTATCCTTCAATTTTTGATATTCGCCATGAATTAAAAAAAGATTGAACATATCCTCGTTTGAATAATCAGCCATTTTATCATCAATCTGGTGTTTTTCCAAAATTTTTACTTTAAATTACCAACAATTCTTGTTGAAATATCAAATTCGAATGAACCAAGTGACAAGTACATTAATTTTAGGCACCTGTCAGGAGAGCGTAGCCAGTTCAGCTACTTGATTCAAATATTTCAAAGCATTCTCTGTTAGTTCTTGCAAAATCATCAAAATTCAATATATTCCCAAATTATTTCGGAACTATAATAGATGGATATAGTATATGCAGATACAATTCCACCTGAAATTAGATGCTTCATCTGATGGCGATATAAAAATTGGCATATGCCATTTGAAAAAATTGAGTAATTGCTGTTTGAAAAAGGCCAAATTGAAAAAATCCTACAAAACAACGCGATAAACATTTGACATGTGTGGACTGCTAAAAGAAATTCCTTGATCCTTCTTCTATCCACCCTAACAAAAATTGTGTCCGTAGTGCAAAAGATCTACGAGCTACAATTCTTTTAAATGTTCCTAAACAATCGAGTTTATAACAAAAATAATTAAATCTGTCAAAAGTTTTGACAGATAAGTGCCAACAACTTGGGTATTTTATGCCTTGCTCAAATGTCGGTTCTAGATGTATAATAAAAAAGGTAGATTGCCATTTGAAATAACAAAGTGATGACCCACTTCCGGTATAACCGGAAATGGTATCACTTCGAAAATATTTCACTTCAATTGGAAATTGCTAGTTATGGCAGCGTATAAAATTTCAGCTTGATATTGTAATTGGAACTCAAAAAGTGTTTAACGGACGGTCCCCGTGAATATCCCTGTATATATATATATATATATATATATATATATATATATATATATATATATATATATATATATATATATATATATATATATATATATATATACGTATATATATACATGACAGGTTTCTTACAAAACGTCAATTTCTTCCGATTGAAGAAAATTATTCAGAAGTAGGAAATCACATCAGGCAGATTTAAATTGGCTCTTTATTTCGAGTTTCTGAAGATTCAGTTTGTAGAAAAACATTTTCCATGGTAAATCTCCAGAGAAACTTATTCCATATTCAGCAAATTATTTATGATGCTCGCTTTCTCTCATTGCTGCATGAAACCAAAATGAAGAAATAATCCAATTTAATTAGTGGAAAAATAAATGACTCCTTGCCTTTGTATAGAATCTACCTTCAGATAAAATATTTCTAGAAAATCTTTTGATATTTATGAAATATCTGATACAACAACTCTTGCTCCATGAAATAAATTAAGGTTGCTCTCAATTTATAGCATGAAATTATAATGAGAATCTATGGCTAATTTTACTTGAATAACGCATTTCTTCGCTGAAAAATATTACCGTTAACATGAAGCTATTAACGTTACCTCCTAAAAGCACCCTGTCAAGAGTCTAATGAAAATATATTTGAACCTGAAAATATTTCATTCTTAATTTTAACAACACTGTATGAGTAATAGTACAATCCAGAAATCTATTAATCACATTATGGAATTGAAATTATATGCTGATACCGAGCGGCACAATGAAATTAACCTTTGCCTTAAACTAATATAGTTTCACACATATTAATAGCTCACTATCGCTTTTTACACGAAAAATCGAAAATTAATATCGTGTTCGCGTCAACTTCAATGACTGACATCTATATGAGGAATACATATTCAACGCATTATGGCTCCATATATCATTCGATATCGTGGGAAATAAATATAAATCCTTTAACCAGTAATTAGTACCATTGCCAGGTTATTATTATAATCACAATACATTCCGAAAAGATCCTGATTAGCACAAACTGAAGCACTATCAGCCAATGACGTCGATGAACCAACGAGTGGTGTTAATTCGTGTTACTGCCGTCTATAGAGGCATTAGAGAGACAAATATTGCGGCGTCTGTATTTTTTAGAGTGTTTCAAACAATAAGCCTATTTTCAAAATTTCTTCACCTATAGAAATCAAGTAAATAACTCTGGAATAGTTAGAGATAGAGAAATAAAACTCGAAAAGGTATGCTACAGTAGATTTAACATTTGTTCATATTTGTCGATTCTTGAATTAGTAATAAAACACCGTGTATATTATTTCAGTTCCTGATGAAGCTTTTCAGTACGAGTAAAAATATCACATTCGACATGTAATTGAAGAAAGGAACAATCTAATCATATCTATGCTACTCACCATTCCTTGAAATTTATTGTAGGAGTACAATAGTTATCAAAATACGATAGTGAGTAGTGTTTGACTTTAATCGTAAAATGGTCGGAGTAAGTGAAAGAGAAAGAATAGAAACATCTATCATGATTAGGTAGGGAGGCAGAAAAAATGCGCATCAAGGAGTTTGCTTTGTTTTTAACGATGTTAATCTGAATCGTCAGTATTATGTCGGTCGAGACAAAAACTTTGCAAAAGTATGAAACAGGTGAGGAAGTTAGCAATTTACCAGAAGGTGGAAACTAAAGGATTCATATAGTTGATGGCCTCATTTTATAGAAAATCATTTAAATATTACTAAAATAATACATTTTTGTCTGATATCCACAATTTTTACTTTTGATTCGGATCTCCGGGTGGAGGGTACTCGAGGGGGGTCTGTATCGAATAGTTTTAACCAGGTTCGGTTTTCTGAAAATTCTAGGAACGAAATACTGAGAGTAGAGTTCTGTAACATACGAGTAATCAACAGTAACATCAATGCCGTACAGGAGTGTACCAAACTTGACATTTTAGCTCTAACAGAAACACAGGTCGACCCCACGAGTAATCACATCCATCTTTTATACCCAGGCTATGAATTACACACAAAGTTCAAAGTCTTTTTGTAAAGAACAATATTTCCTGTCACAGGGAGGAAACTCTTGAAACCAATGATCTGGATGTTATGTGGTTCAAAACCACCAATAAAACACGAAGTTTATCTGTTGTTTATACCTTTCGGGAAACGATCCATCCTATTCCCGCCTATTCGATTTTCTCTCTGCTAAAATCGATTATTTACAGCAAAACTACCCCTCAGCAGAGATTGTAGTACTAGGAGACTGTCCACAATACCACATGGCTCAAACAGTCAAACAAAACTGATGTTGCTGGTCGCTAGGCAGAGTCTTTTGCTATTACGTATGGTGTTGAGCAAATGGTTATGGAATCCACCCATATTCCAGACTTAGAAGGTCAATTCGCTAACACTCTCGATCTCTTCCTTACTAACAATCCTGACCCTTAAACGCTCCTCTAGGCAAATCTGACCATAATCTTCTAACGGCTCATTACTATTTTACAGCAACTCCACCTATCACCCTACCACCCCGTTTAGTTTCGCACCACGATTCTTCCGACTGGGACGGGTTGTGAACTTTCTTTTCAGGTTTTGCTTGAGGAGAATATTGTTTTGTGCCTGACGATGCGTCGAAATGCTCTGAGAAGTTATAAGCAGGGGCTTGGAATCATTCATTCCACATACCACTATAAAGTCAATCACTGGTAAGCCTTGGTTTAACAGCAAGTGGGCACGAGCGTTAAAGGTCAAGAAGTAAGCATATCGCCAGTTGTGTTGTTACCCTAAGAACAGAAGGGCATTTATTTCAGCTCGCAGTTCCTGCAATCTTGAAGTGAATGATGCGAAAGCTGTTTATATGAACAAAGTAAGATCTAAGCTCGTTAACCATCCAAACTGTTCTAGGTCATTTTGGTCAATGGCCAAATCTGTCGGTAGAAACTTCACTTCTAGCTCCCTTCCACCCCTAACTATGGAAGACGGCTCGTTAGCCATTACACCTATAGACAAAGCCAATCTTCTTGCTAACCTTTTTGCATCCAATTCTACACTGGATGCTGGAGATAAAGATCCTCCTATTATTCCTGATATCGGATCTCATATGCCTTATATTGTTTTCAGGCAGAAGACAGTCAGGAAAATACTGCTTAAGCTTGACACTGATTAGACAGCTGGGCCTGACGGTATAACTTTTATCGTGCTGAATTTTGTGGTTGTGAATTGACACCTATTCTCTGTAGACTTTTCACTATCTCCTATAATAAACGCATTTGCATTTCAAACTGAAAAAACCTCCAGAATCCAACCAATTCCTAAAAAGGGGAAAAAAACCATCCGTACCAACTATATATACTAATATCCCTTTTACCTTTTATTTCCAAAAAGATGTAAAAAGCCATCACTATCGAGCTTATCAAATATTCAGAATCTGATTGTATCATTAATGATCGTCAAAACGGTCTCAGGCACCAGAGGTCGACAGGAGATCTACTTGCCCATGTCACTCATATATGGAAGAGATCTATAGAGAAATTTGGGGAGTCTTTGGCTGTGGCTCCTGATATTTCGAAAGCTTTCTACCGAGATTGGCATGGGAGTCTGCTAGGCAGAATGTCCTCATATGGCTTATCCCAACACCTATGGATTTCAAGCTTTCTTTGAGATAACTCTCTTAGTGTGGTCTTGAATGGAGTTACATCTGACACACTTGCCATTAATGCTGGTATCCCTCAGGGCTCGATTCTAGCACCAACGCTGTTTCTACTTCATATAAACGACTTCCTTACTGTTACAGGTTTTAAGATCCACAGTTTTGCGGACGAAAGCACTCCACGCGTCGTTCTGGTCGAGAAAACCTCAAACATCCTAAGTTACAGACGAAATACGTCTGCAAAAGTGTGCTAAAATCAATAGTGACTTGAAGGAAATTCTCGATTGGGGCTCTACGAACCTGGTGGAATTTAATGCTAGCAAAACTCTGGCTTCTTTGTTTTTTAGGAAGGTTAACAGTTCTGTACCAGATATAGTAATGAACAACGAGACTATCTCACTCACTTCCTCAATAAAAATGCTTGGGGTAACCATCGGAGACAGTTTGTCATGGCACGAACATGTTGTGAACATTGCTGAGTCAGCATCTCGTTTTCTGTATCGTGCCAGAAAATACTTCACTCTGACTCAACTCCTAACTCCCTATAAGTCTCAAATTCGTTCTCTTTTAGAGTATGGTTCCGACTTGTGGGGTTCTGCCCCCAAACACACCTTGAAACTCCTGGATTCCATACAGAACCGGGCGATTCGGTTGATCGGTGATTATGCTTTTACAGATTCCATCCCTATACTGGAACATCGCAGGAAAGTGAGTGAGCTCTCTCATTTTCACAGTCATTTTCATGAAAGATGCGCTGAAGAGATTTCTACGCTTGTTTCTTGGCTCGTTTCTGTTTCAAGGCCAACTCGCCAAATTTTCGCCAACCATCTTTACGTTGTTGGAATTAAAACACCTAGAATGTCTCAATACCAGAAGGCCATTCTCCACAGAACAGCACAACTTTGGAACTCTCTTCCACGTAACGTATTTCCCCATGACTACAATTTGCTAGCTTAGCGAAATATTAACCGTCTCTCCTTTTCAGGTACTCGCGGTGTCGTCGAAACATACTAGGATTCAGTTTCCTTACGCGAGTATCTCTAATATAAAAAAAAATCTATCGTATTCATAAGACAATTAAAATATGGAATACACTTTCACAGCATATGCAGATATGCATTTAAGGGGTAACATCACCGTAATAGTCAAAAAAATGCGATTCTTTGTCATTTTTCATTTTTCTTATTTTCTTCCCCATATTGATTACACCTGAGACCGACTGAAATCGGTTAAATGAAAAGCCATGTGATCGTCTAGTACCTGAACTTGCCTTGGAGTTTTTTTTATGAAAAAGGACTTTGTGTTGTCTTGTGTATTCGCAGTAACATATTAAAATTCTTTTATGTGATGCTTGATATGATACGACCAGTCCTTCGTCGCTGGTACCATAAGTAAGGAAATTTGGAAATCAAAAACATATTTGGCAACAATGTCTATTTGACTTTCGCAACATAAATATTCAATTCTTTTCTTTGTATTCTTGGGCTTCTTTGAATAAACTTAATGCAGTGTCAGATCATTTAGATAGGCCCAATTTGCCTCCACCCATATTTCGAGTGGAAGTTGGTACATTAGATTATTATAAACATACCTAATTGGTCTTCACCAATATTACAAGTGGAAGTTGGATTATTTAATTATTAAAAACAGGCTCAATCGGCCTCACACCCATATTCTGAATGGAATTCGGAAATAAGATTATTTATAGATAGGCCTAATCGGCCTCCGCCCATTTTATGAGTGGTAATTGACTTTACTAAGGGTTAAGGTAATATGATATCATGTTTTATGAATAGGTCGTTGTTCTGATACTCCGAACTCTGGAATATTGGATTTTTAGAATTCGAAGGAACACGTCCACAGCCGACAACTTGCTAGCATTAATTCGCTCGCGTATTTTCGATCAAATTCTGTAATTCGTATAGTATTCATAACATTATATATGGAACTAGACGTAAGCCCGTAAAGCCATACTTGATTCATTTGCTCAACTGAGCGCCAACGGGCAACATTAATTATATTATGTTACTGACAGCGGATCATACTTTATTCCCATATCACGGATTTGCCAACCAAGAAGTCATTTCGTCTGATCATACACCTGTATGTACCGCAAACATCACATACATTCCACCAACTCAGACATTCGTCAAAGCTTTCATAACGACTGAACATACAAGCCTCAATGTCTGTGGGTCCATACATATGTATCGTCCCTAAAGCAATTTCTTTATACTAATGAAATAAGTTATAATTCGAAGGCTATTATTAGACCCAAATACGGGGAAAGTTCCTCATTGAGCTTTAGAGTATCGGACTTCAAATCAATAATATGTGAGATCTTCCACATTGTTGGATAAAATAAAAATACAAAAATCTTCGTTACAGTTCAAGTACGTTATACTAAATTATGAAATGAGATAACTATAAATACTGAATAGATGGATTATGTTATTTCAAATAGATAATTGTCCCATTTATAGAAGCAAAGATAAGAATCAATATGAAATGTTCTCACATTCAAATGTATAATTCATCAAATCATAAAACAAAAACTTGGATAAATATAAATAGTTTCGTAACACTCAATCTAATCAATTTTCTGAGTTATAAAAGTAGAGTTTCAAATCAACACTAAACTTCATAACATTTCAAATTCGAATAGTTACCAAGTTATTTGAATCAGTGTACAATGGTATCATTGCGTTTCAATAATGTTGCAAGTTAGATAAACAAATAATGAAATCAATTTCGAAGTATTTGAGTATACTTCAAATGAATTGATAAGTTAGCAGAACAACTGTGAAAGTCAATATAAAATCAATACAATTCAATTCAATTCAGTTTATTTCCAGAATTTGGATATTACATAAGTAATCCTAGAGAGGTATCTAACACCTGCACGTAGGTCTGGTTTTCTTACACTAAACTTATAAAAAACAACTCAATATAAATGAGAAAAAAACACAAGGTTCAACTTTAATCTACACTTTATTTGAAAAAATTCGACGACGTTTCGCTGACACAGCAGCTTTATCAAGAATGACAAACAGAATGAAGAGTATGGTATTATAAACAAAACGTAGAACAAGTAGGATGAATAACAGGAAAATCCACACCGAGCCATTGTACAGTTAGTATGAAAGGTAACAAAAACTAATTAAACAAGTTGAGTAGGGGTGAATATTTCACATCTACCTGCTCATTCAAAAGCTTGTCCTAATGTTTGTATGTATTTATTTCTAATGCTTCTAGGAGATCTAATTTCAAACTTTTTGATTTTATATGTAATATGTCAAAGTTTTTATTGAATGAATGGTTTTCTTTTATTAAGTGGTTTGAATAATTTGAATCAGATTTATTTTTATCGAAGCTACGTTTATGTTCAGATGTTCTTATGCCAAAACTCCTATAGGTCCTACCGATATAAATTTTATCACAAGAACCGCAATTGAGTTTATAGATTCCTGATTTACTTGATTTTTCAACACGAGATTTATTATTTTTAATATGTTTACCTATGTTATTAGAAGTTTTGAAAGTTATATTAAGATTTTGTTTGACGAGAAAGGATTTAATATTTGTACTTGCAGAACCGCAGAATGTTAAACTGTTGAATATTTTATAGTCTTTATGAATAGGATATACTTTATTTATTGCTTTCTGATACAGTTTTTTACGAATGATTAGATCTATCATATCCGGATTATATGAATTATTAATGGCTATCTGTTTGATGATGTTCAACTCTATTATAATCTTCTACTGATAAAGGTAAATTGAGTAACCGATGTACCATGCTGTTTAAAGCTGTAACTTTGTTAGCATTAGAAATAAATAGATACAAACATTCGGACAAGCTTTTGAATGAGCAGGTAGATGTGAATTATTCACCCCTACTTAACTTGTTTAATTAGTTTTTATTACCTTTCATACTAACTGTACAATGGCTCGGTGTGGATTTTCCTGTTATTCATCCAACTTGTTCTACGACTTATTTATAATACCATACTCTTCATTCTGTTTGTCATTCTTGATAAAGCTGCTGTGTCAGTGAAACGTCGTCGAATTTTTTCAAATAAAGTGTAGATTAAAGTTAAACCTTGTGTTTTTTTTTCATTTATATCATGGATCTACATCAAGTAACGGCCTCCACATCTCAAATAACTCAATACTTTGTAACATACTGTTTGTAGGATGATTAAGTGTGTTTATCACAATAATCAATGCCTCAGTTGGTCCATTACTTTTCGAGATATGTCGGAAAAACTGCCTATTCACCATATCAATGCTTTGCCGCAGCTTATGTTTCATATGATTCTTTCGCCCCATGGATTCTTCCAATTTGAAAACACAATCATTTATGTCCTCTGAAGATCTTCAGTGGTCAAACGCAACACCTTTCCGATAGGAAGGGGCTTAAAGGACTAGGTTAACTACAAAAGCAGAAACGTTATGTAAAAACAGATGTACACTGAAAATTCACGAAAAATTCAGGATGAAATTTCGGACATTCAAAATTTCCAATTTTTTTGAATAAATCATTTGCCAAGAAAAACGGGTAAAAATATGTGAAAATAATTTGGAATTTGAGAGGTGATAAATTCAACTCACCCTCAATACATTAAGAAATTGAATAGTGAACAGCAATTTTGAAGAAAAATTCAGACCTGTGGGACACAACGGGAATTGTAATTTTTCTTCCCCTATTGGGCTTATCGGAGAGGAACAGTCTGCGTCTTTCATCTTTCGGAACTCACGTTACGTATGATTAAATAACTTAATTTCAATTGTGATTCATGCGAATGAGTAAATTGAGTGATCTTTGAAAATGAATAACGGGATAATATGAGTAACTGCACATCTGAAGAAAAAAATAACTCAATAATAATCCCCTGACGTCGCGATCGCGGCCCTTAGATATGCGTGGCCCCAAAGCCCTTATAACCGTACCTCCCTCTGTCCTTGGTACTCAGGTACCTGTTACATAGACATTTAGAAACGCGTTTCTCCGTCGCGACGTGCGAATTGCTGTTTGAGAAAATACCAGATGTTGTCTGTGATCGACGCATTCTTCGTCTCGATTTTAAGCTTATGGGGAGATTTTAAGCTGCTTTAAAAATAAGTAATATTTCACTACACTGCAAATTTAAAACGAAATTATTGAATCACTCTGGCAAATGACCGTCTTTTCACTGTAATTTCGAATTCAGATGAACTATATGAAATGGTATGCAGGTAGATCCACACAATACATTATTCACAAGTTATAATAAAATTCGTTTGGTGAAATCAAGAAATATATGGATAGTTTCAGGTAATGAACAAAAAACCTAAACTCCGGTTCTGGGTCGACTCGAAAATAAAGGTAATATAACTATAATATTGGAAGAAATTATATTCCTAACGCGCTCTGCGGCACGCAGCTGCAAATTTGGATCTAGAAAACGAACACTTATTGTACATGCTTATAGCTAGGAAAACACGTAGGGGATTTTGAAAATATAGATTTTTGTGTGATTGGCGAGCAGTTGAATTAAATAGTCAAATTTTCTATCGAAAAAATCATTTGTTAATAAATAATGATAGAATTAACTTATCGAAAATCCCCTACGTACTTCTCTTCAGAATCTTAATTTAAAGAGGTTATAACAAATTCGAATGAAAAGAATGAAAATTGTTGGAGTTATGGTGGTTTTGAAGAATCCTGTTTCGAGAAAATCGCATCGGAAGTTTTTAAATGCATTATAGACGTGAAAAAATTAAAAATGCGACAGTTCAAATTTTTTTACCATTAATCTTTTATCCAAAACCATACAGCTACCCTCCTATATTTAAAGTGTCTTCCACATTCTCTTTCCTCGATGATTTTATATTAGAGCGTGCTTCTTCTGCCGCATCTGCCAAAGACTGCTCTAACTTAACCCGTTTAGCATCGGCTGCAATAAAAAGAATATATGATTGGACGCTAACATCTTTCCCCAAAACTTTCATGATTTGTAAAATATTACTCAGACCATCGTTGAAATCACACACAGCAATATCAGTCGCAATATTTAAGACTTTTTTGCCGCTTGAGTAAGATTTCGCAGCAAAATTCAAACATTAGCATTAAAACTTTCATTGCTATTTTGCGTGTAGCCTCCTAAGCAACGGTTTAGCAACTCGTTCCGGCTGAGCTCTTCATAAATCGGTTTGATGGCTTCACAAACTTCCTCAGGAAGCGGCGGCTCATGATGGAAGGTGTCCAGGGAATTCTCTGCTAGCACCTTCTTCCAGTTACACCAAGACTCTGAACACTTCTCGTGCTGCTGATTTTCGTCGGTTGACCACTTATGAAATACGGTTGTCCAGATTTCATTTTTCATATTTTCTCCAAAGAATCCGGATTTCGACGTATAACCAGGCCATGACAAGTTGTTAATTAATTAATATAATAATCTATCTATAATTATCCCCAAGGGGATAACGGTAGTTCGAACCGGGCGGAGATGAAGCGACGCGGTGAAAAATCGGGGGTCAAAGGTTAGTATCTTTCCTCCAGAGGAGAAGCCTCAAAGGAAGGACCGTGCCAAATTTGGAGCCACTAGCTTGAACGACGTAGCCATGAGGATTCTTTTTTTCGCCGAAACGTTGCCGAGAGCGAACGGAAGGTCGAAACTGGGAGATTTCTTCAGTATCGGAAACTTCGGTCTTTCGGAAGGCGATCGGAACGATCGATCGAGCGAAATTCATAGAGAAAGCCTCGAAAAAGCGAAAACAATAAAGGGCTTCGATTTTTCGCAATTGGAGGGCATAATTTCGTCGGACTTTTATGTCTATATGAATTTTTTCATGGCGTTCGATCGTTTCAAAACCTGGACAGAGAGCAAGCCTCGAGTTTCGCATGTTGCGCCGCAATAGTTTCATCCCCGTTAATCGACTTTTCCAAAATTTCGCTCCATTTTCCTCATTCCGAATAACTCTGACGGCAAGAAATTAACGAACGTCGAGCTCTCAAAATAAATGGTTTTCTTTCATCCGTCTTACTTATACGGTGTTACCGGGAAAATGTATTCGGGTGTCGAACGTTTCCTACATGTTTCGAGATCGGATCTGCGAAGAGAAATCGTTTCTCTACGACTTAATTCTTGAATTTGAGACTATTTTTGGGACCTTAAATTTCCAGAAAAAGACCGGAAACAAGGGGCGGAGCCAGTCACTATCCTATATATATATATATATATATATATATATATATATATATATATATATATATATATATATATATATATATATATATATATATATATATATATATATATTGTTTCACACAATTATTTAAGTTAGAATAACCACAAAATGTTAAATTTATGAATTTTGAAAGTTTGTCACTTCTTTCCTTAAACAAAATATACATCAAAATGGATAAATTAACATCAAACCTTACCTCTAAAAGTTCTCTTCAAGTTTCGTCAAACTTTTCATTCAAATTAAATTCGAATTTCTCATTTTGACAGATCAAATATAAGACTACTTGAAATAAGGTTAAATTCGATTAGATGTGATGGAGCGCACTATTTTAGATGTTGGTGGTACCCAAATTATGTTGGTGAAAGTGAAAGTTACTAATAATTTATGTATATATATATATAAATAAACATATATACAGGGATACCCACCGAGACCGTCCATTAAAAACTTTTTGAGTTCCAATTACAATATCCAGCTGAAATTTTATACGCGGCCATAACTAGTGATTTTCAACTGAAGTGAAATATTTTCGAAGTGATACCATTTCCGGTTATACCGGAATTGGCTCATAACTTCGTTATTTCAAATGGCAATCTACCTGTTTTATTATACATCTAGAACCGACATTTGAGCAAGGCATAAAATACTGAAGTTGTTGGCACTAATCTGTCAACACTTTTGACAGATTTAATTATTTTTGTTATAAACGCGATTTTTGAGGAACATTTAAGAAAATTGTAGCTCGTAGACCTTTTGCACTACAGACCCAAGTTTTTTTGGGCGGATAGAAGAAGGATCAAGGAATTTTTTAAGCAGTCTACACATGTCAAATGTTTATTGCGTTGTTTTGTATGATTTTTTCAATTTGGCCTTCTTCAAATAGCAATAACTCAATTCTTTCAAATAGCACGTGCCACTTTTTATATCGCCATCAGATGAAGCGTCAAATTTCAGATGGAATTGTATCAGCATGTACTATACCCATCTCCTATAGTTCCGAAATAATTTCGGAATATATTGAATTTTGATAATTTTGCAAGAACTAACAGAGAATGCTTTGAAATATTTGAATCCACTAGCTGAACTCGCTACGCTCACCTGACAGGTGCCTAAAGTTAATGTACTTGTCAGTTTGTTCATTCGAATTTGATATTTCAACAAGAATTGTTGGTAATTTGAAGTGAAAATTTTCGAAAAACACCAGATTGATAATTAAATGGCTGATTATTCAAACGAGGATATGTTTAATCTCTTTTTAATTCATTATCGAATGTCAAAAAGTGGTGGATAGAATTACCAATTTCCAAATTTGGCGCCTATGAGTAAAACAGAATTTTGAAGGATAAGAAGCAATTTTCCGCAATTTGGAGGAACAAAATACATAGAAACTAGAAGAAAACCAATTCTCGAGGACGACGACAATCAAATTAATACGCTTGCGTATTTTCGTGCCAATCCACATACATCCATTAAGTCGGCATCAATGGATATTGGATTGAGTTATACTTCCATTCAAAGGATCCTTAAGAAACATAACATTCATCCGTATACTTTTATCAGACTATAAAAATTGAAACCAATTGACCTTCCCAAACAGCTGAATTTCTGTGAAAATTTATTAATTCGGCTTCAAGAAGATGAGACAATTCTGCAAAAAATTATATGGTCTGATGAAGCCAAGTTCAATGAAAGTGGAATCACGAACAGGAGAAATCGACATTTATATATATATATATATATATATATATATATATATATATATATATATATATATATATATATTTCTGAATCACTCTGCTGTCCGCTATTAATTTGTATATTTGTGTTATAGGAATAGTTGCGGAAACAAACAATAATAATATTCAATATTATTTTCCACTTTTCCGAAGAAGCTAGCGCTGTAAAATGTCGAGTTCAGTGAAAGAAAAACAAGTTAGATATTTGAAGTTTTCAACTTTCAAATTAAATACAAAATACCCGCCAGAAAACAAGAAGCCTGATGAGAACAATGCAAACAGATCATTTTGCTCCCTTCCAAGATGCCTCATTTTCCGTAACCAAAATAAAGAGAGGAGCATTGCCGGAAGTTAAATTGGCGCCTTTATCGCTAATTAAACTGAGAAGTGGTAGAGCTGTCGTTGTTGTTAAACGTCGTGTTGAGTAACAGTTCTATACAAGGCAAAGTTCTAGTAACTCGCTCCACTCGTAATAAACTTGTAACTGTGATTCTGGGATTTCTCTTGATGCTAGCAAATTGCTTATGTCCACAAGAAACTTGTTATGGAGGTAAACGAAAAGTTGATGTCATGCTCGCCTTTGGTTAATATCGATGTAAATTGCTTCTGAATACAGCCATATTGCACACAACATTTCTGGAATATACCCCAAGGAACCTTCCGTTAATTTCAGTGGAAGTTGAGTGAATGTGATAAACCTCATGCGGGTTTGGTTGATTCAACATTCATCAAAATTCTTACTGTAGTTCATTCGTCAAGGATTGACTAATAAAAACTCATTGAATATACAAATCCTTCGACATTATACAATCTACAAATCCAAGAGGTTTTGTACTTGTGCTTTGAGGCAGCTTCAATTTTAGTCTCGGCTGACTAAGAAAAAAATCTTAACTTGATGATGAAATCTGCCTTTGCCTTTGTTTCCGATTTCAGATAGTTCGCCGTTACAACGTGATAGCTAATCATGATGAAAGAAGAAATTAAACTACGTATTATACTATCACAAGAGATTTAATGAATTTTAAAGTTGCAATTTTCATGTCTCGACCATCTTCGGCTGATAACAAGTACTGAACTAAAGTTTAAAATTCATACAAAAACAGGTAAATACAAAATTGGTAAGGGTGCAACAAGAGGAGATAAACGAATTACGACCAAAGGAAGTACTATACATATAGAGATATCAAATATAGACGAATAATCTGGACCACAATGGTCGTTCAGAATGTTATCTCTATGAATAAGTTGTTGGAGTATGAAAATTTCGATGGATTCTAAGAAATCTAACATTCGTCCTTCAGGTATTCTGTGAATAATTTGAAATGATCTATGAAAGGAAAATGATGGCCATTGTCCATACAATGTGGAACGAAAGTAGATTTGTCGGTTCTCTGATAATTGTAATCTGATTGATGCTCTTTGTATCGAGTTTTGAATGAACGACCAGTCTGACTTATATGGACACAATCTTGTATTCTTCACTATTGTCAGACTTATCATTTCATCTTTAGTATTGAATAAATCTTGGGAGAGTTTCATATGGGTTTTGAGAGCTATTTTTTATGCCGTTTTGAAATGATACTAGTGATTTTTTCGCTGATAGGGGCAAAATATAATAATGAAATGTATTTATCTGTATGAGTTGATTCTATACGTGTGTACTTATTATGATATTCTATTTGTGTCAGTTTCTTTCGGATCATTCAGTTTATTAGATTTAAGGATAACCATTGTTCTTAGCTATTTCTTTAATAGTAGACCCCATATCCCTAGATATATTGTTTTCGGATAATGGCAGAACAGAAAGAAACAAACACAAATAGCATATCATAATATTTACCCACGTTTAAAATCAACTGATATAAGTAAATACATTTCATTAATATATGTCCACCCTATTACAAAAAAAATTGCAATATAATTTCAAAACAACATAAGATATTACTTTCAGAACTCACATGAAACTAATAGATTTGGCAGAAGTTTACAAGTTGACCTGTATCAATTTTTGAAGACAGATCGGTCACTCATTCAAAACTAGATACAAAGAGCTTCAATCAGATTACAATAACCAGAGAAGTAGCGAATCTACTTTCGCTTCACATTATATCGAAAATTGTCATCATAGACTTCAAATCATTCACAGAATACCTAAAGGACGAAAGTTAGATGTCTTAAAATCCATTGAAATTCTCAAACTTCAACAAATTCCATATAGAGATAATCCTCTGAACTACCAGTGTGGCCCGACTTTTTTGTACATATTTGATATCTTCAAATAATACCTGCTTTTACAATAAATAGTTTATTACTACTTGTTTGCACCCTTATTAATTTTATATCTACCTGTTTATGTATGTATGTATTTTCACCTCTAGTCTGGTACTTGTCAGCTTAAAATGTTTGAGAGACCGAAATTGAAATCCTGATTTTCACTGAATCTCTTATGATAGTACAATACATAGTTTAATTTCTTTTATCATTTCGATTTCAGATAATACTGTTTATTGACAATTCTGCCTGACCCGTCAGAATTATTGTTGCTGATACAAATACGTATTCCTGAAGATATCAAAGAACACGCTCTTTTCCAAACTTAAAAAGTAGAAGAAGCAATTTACAAATTTTACGGCTTTTGAAGTTTGAAACGAAGAAGAAAACAATTTTAATTCAATTGTAAATCAGTCAACAAATGATAAATTCAAATCAAAAGTTGAAGAGAAAATGTAACAATCTCATAATCTAAAAATATTAATTCTCTGATGCTATAAGTCTACAACTATATTCACCAAAATATGATCACAATATCGAAATGATGATCTTATTTCCACTGTCTCTTTCATTCTTTCATGCTCATGTCTATACATTTATTCAAATTTTCATATGTATCATGCCTTATTGTATTATTAGAGCTTAAAACCCTGTGAATTTGAATTATTATTATTCATTGTTATTTCGTAACTCACTTATGCTCATATAGCATAGAACTCCCATAACTAATTCTATTGGGGTTTCAATTCGCAGTGCAAATATGGAATTCACGGGGATAGCCTTTCGGTATCGCATAGAAAGTGTTTCAATCGTTTGCTTTTCGTCCGATTGTAGCTGTAAAACCTTGTACTTTGTCAAATATTGCTGCATAAGGTGAATAAACTTCGACGTAGAAGTACTTGTTGATTAGTATTTTTAAGCAGATTTTTATCATTTTATTGATTCTATGTAGCTTGATCATATAATTTGGGTGATTGAGGGTTCATCGGTGAGAGTCGTCGTTTTTCCCATTCTCTAAGTGCTAGATGGTCTGCAGGTTCCATAGCTTCTTTGACGAAACCATCTAGCCCATACAGAATAGGAAAAAATGAAGACTCTTACCAATGAACCCTCAGTCACCCAAAAATATAGACAGATCAAGCTTCATAATGACATTAACGCAAGTTCAGGTAACTTAGCCCAATTTTGAACCTTTCCGACTTAATTATAACCTACAAAAACAGTATCGTAATTCATATCATCCAGAGGAAAGAATCGTTCACAGACGCAACGTTCCCTATGGATTTATTCTATCATTTAAATTATAAACTCGCCGCCTACTCTTCAATAGACGAAAGTGCTTTTACCATCCCCCCTCCCAATTTAATATTTAAAAACAGAAATAAACACCATGAGAATAAAAGCCTCAAAAAGCAATATACCAACTAAAAAATTATTAGACTCAAAGAACTAAATCGAATATCACAATTATTTTATTGCATTCAAGAAAAATTATTGTTCATAATTCAAAATAACCACTCATTGCTCAAGTGGCCCACTTCTTAGCAAATCACTTTTTAATGCAAAATAGGAAATATAAACTGAAACAATCTGGTATACACAAAATTATATGAAACGAATGTTTTTTAGCTTATGTAGGTCTAACAGGTAGAAATTTCGAGTTTGGATTCAGAGAACATATATTATCAGACAAGAAATCCACAATATCTTAGCACATTCAATCAAAAAACCACACAATATTTTAAGATAATCTCGAAGTCCTCGACGAATGCATTAACGGAAAAAGAATGAATCTGTTTGAAAGTTTAAAATTCAATAAACTCAGGAAAACCTTAGATTCAAGGAAAAATATTTTCTTGTACTCATCTTTGTACCTCAGTTAGCATTCAGCACTTGAAAAGAATGAAAGTTGAAATCACCGAGTATACCCATACAAGCGATCTGTCATCGATTGATTTATCTCTGTATATTTTCAAATTCTATTATAACAACAGGACAATAGAGTGTCATTATTACAGATCCCATCCCTTATGAATTAATGAACAAGGATCCCAATAATACTAGGGGAGCCCGGGATGCTAAACCTGCAGTTACTCAAGCGTCCTGGGGATCTATTGGATAGTCAAAATTAGGTCCTAAAAAGAAAAAAGTTTATGTAAAGTTTTTCATTTTAGTTGAGAAGAGAGGGTGTACAAGTTTTCAGAAATGCAAAAAGTCATATATAAATACTCGAGCGTGTCAGACATTCATAGTGTATACACGCAATGTCTTTCTGATATTAAAAAAATATTAATCTGACGATTAATTAGGGGTAGAAGCCGTAAAAATCAGTCAAAAAAAAAGTTTTTCGAGCGTGTCAGATATTTAGAAGGAATGTTGAATAAACTCAAAATAGCGTCATAATCATGTACTGACGATTTGGACACGGCCGAAAGTTTTCAGATTTTTATACAGACGGTTCAGGATGATGTCCTAATTCATTAATTATTCACATAATTAAATGTAATAAAGATAATTATGTCAATCTACGTCACTGGATTCTTCTTCTATGTTAGTATCCACTTGGTTAATTTTCTCGTCATCTTGTGTGTCTGTAGGTAGGAATGGTTATGATACTTTAAATCTTTCATTTATTTTTTGATATTATACAGGGTGTTACATAACAGTATGTCACCACTTGAAGGGATAAATCTACGTGCAATTTGAAGAAAAAAAGTTCATATAACTTTAGGTTCGCAAAAGCTTCGTTACGGAGTTACAGGGTGTTGAAATATCTGGAAAAAATTATTTTTTTTCTTCAAAACTACTGCAGTTTTTGAGATTTTCAGCGCAAATTTGGAATGCAAGCTATTTTTACAGCCCCGATCATTACGTCCTAGATTTTAACTGACATTCACAAGATGTTTTCTTTTCCGAGGCCATGTCTTCTTTTGCTCTTTCAAACTTTTTTGCAGAACGCCACTGATCAGCGTACAATCAATTTTCGTCATCTTCGTTCAATTTATAAACTTTTTCGACACCTGTAATTTTTTCGTATCTCCAATCGTTTTCGAGTGAAAAATTATTGAGTTTGAATTATTTGAATTGTATGTTATTCGCTAAATAAAAACAAATTATGGAAATACTCGATATTAATGTCCAAAATTTGCTTTTATTTTGATAGCTCGTCTTTGAAACTCAACTTATACTTATTCAATATCCAACTGAGAAAGAGAACAATTAAATACGGAATAAATTGTTGGAAGTGTCCTCCACCTGCAATAATACAGGTCTCTGTCCTTCTTCGCATATTATTACGTACTCTTCGAAATATTTCTGGGGTATTTCTAATTGTGTCACAAGAGGTTATTATTCGATTTTTCAATTCGTCGACAGTTTTCACTGGAGTGATATCCACTAACCTTTTGAGATATCCCCATAAGAAAAAGTCTGAACTATCTATATCTGCAGACTTAGGAGGCCAGAGTTCTGGCCCACCCCGACCTATCCATTGTTTGTTGAATGTATTATTCGAGGATTCCCCAGCTTATCCAATGAAATGTGCTGGTGCCCCGTCATGCGTGAACCTCATTATGTTTCTCATCAAAAGTGGCACATCCTCGAGCAATGAAGGTAACTCATCCGCAAGAAATTGCCGATAAGCGGGACCGTTTAGTCTGTTAGGCAACGAAAATGGCCCAATCAAATAATTTCCAATTATTTCGACCCTGACATTTACTGCGAATTGTTCTTAAAGATGAGATTCTTCAATCAAATGGGGCTTTTCCTCAGCCCAATAATGATTATTGTGAAAATTTGTGATAACAGTTCTTGAAAAGTTTGCTTCGTCTGTGAACATTATTTCACTATCAAAATGAGCATTTTCTCTAATAACTAGCTGCAGAAATTCAGTGGTCAAGGAAAATCAAGTAGAGTTTGGACGCGTTGAATATGGAACGGGTACAATAAGAAGTAGAATCCTCCAAACTAGAACTTGTGAAATATTCAACTGATTTCCAATTTTTCTTGTACTCACATAAGGATTCAAATCAATACAATTCCAAACTGCTCAATATCTGGAGTTCTCATAGTTTGAGTTAAATGATTATTTTCAGTAAAAGTACCAGTTTGCCTCAACCTTCTGTGGATATTTGAAAATGTTTGCATGTCTGGTGATACTCGATTTGGAAAGCGCACCTGACATAATCGCCTAGCTTCTGTTGCGTTTCCGTCAGCCAGACCGTAGATGTAATGGATATCAGCCAATTCGGCGTTAGTATAATTAGCCATTTTTTCTTACAGCAATAACTTCAAAAGTCTTAAAACTAATTGTTAGTGCTTTCAATTCAGCGAATGCATACAATCGCTTAATATTTTTTTGCTCGAGAACGGTCGGAGATAGGAAGTGTCAAAAAAGTTTCTAAATTGAACGAAGACGACGAAAATTGATTGTACGCTGATCAGTTGCGTACTGCAAAAAATTTTGAAGGGGCAAAGAAGACATGGCTCCGGAAAAGATAACACTTTATGGATTCCAATTGAAATTTAGGACGTGTAATGATGGAGGCTGTAAAAAATAACTTGCATTCCAAATTTGGGTTGAATATCTCAAAAACTGCAGGAGTTCTGAAGAAAAAAACCATTTTTCCGGAAATTTCAACACCCTGCAGTTCCGTAATGAAGCTTTTGCGGACTAATGTTTATATGAACTTCTTTTCTTAAAATTACACGTTGATTCACGCCCTCAAGTTGTGACATACTATTATGTAACACCCTGTAGTATAAAAGAGAAAACGTACTATATCTACAGTATTTCTAAGAATATCAGGTATCTGGTGCATCATGACCTTCCTGTACACTTTCCAGTGCAATGTCATTTTTCCTTAGAAAATCTAGCAGTATTTTTATAGCAGTAAAAAGTTTATAGCATTGGCGTGATATCCATTGTTTGAGAAGTTTAATTACAAACTTCTACTGTAGAAAAAACGTTGCTAGATTTCGTTGAAACTGGCTTTACTTTGCGATACTCCAAAATAACCATACATTTCTTCAATGTTTCTCGAGTAATATTTTTAATTTTTTTACAAATTTCTTTTCCACAAAACACACATTTCAAATCAAGATCACTCATTATTGTAATGTATATGAAACTTATTGCATTAAACTCACTAAATTCTTTCAAAACACAACAAACAAACCAAAGCGCTATGACAAACACGTTGTGATCAGCAGAGTTGGCGTCATACCATCATGGCAGCAAACGGTAGTGTGGAAACGGTGCAAGAGAGTGAGATAGAGAAAGAGTGAGAAGGAAAAATAGGCACGTATTAGGAAATATACAGTTTTCAGCAGCTGTACGCTCTACACCTTTTGATAGGTTCAGCTATATCACTCCGTTAAAAACGTCAGATTATATATTTTCTGAAATGCATGAAGAATTTCCTTCAAAATAAAAAAAAATTCAATGGCGCTCGAGTATTTCGAAGTAACGTTTTTTCTTACAACTTTGCTAGTCGCCAATTTCCTTATGCTACGCTCAAATCGACAGATTATTGGAATGTACACTTTTTTACCTTCTCTTAATCTGATGCGCTCGAGTATTTCTGAGGATCGATTATTTTTACTAATCTGATGGAATGCCTTTAGCGCACAATCCTATATTAAGGGTTTATATGTTGTAGGGGTACATTTTATTATTAATATTCAATTATAGGTGACTTCAATGCTAAAATAGGAAAAGGAAAATTCGAGGAGATAATTGGATTTTATGGTCTAGGAGAAAGAAACGAGAGAGGTGATCGACTGTTACAATTTTGGCAAGAAGAAAACATAAAAATAACGAACCCATGGTTTGAACTTCACCCCCGCTGCCTATACACATGGAAATCCCCAGCGGACCGAACAGACAATGTAGTTCGGAACCAAATAGATTTCATCCTCATTAACCAAAGATTCAGTTCAACCATCAAGAGAGCTTGTACATATCCTGGAGCGGATGTTCCCTCTGATCACGTATTATTAAAGGCCGTCATGAAAATTGCTTTGTCGAGTCAGAAAAAGTCAACCATATAACGACAGATAGCGTTAGAGAAAATGAAGAACCCAATAATAAAATCTGAGTTGAGCAATGAGATAAACTCACAAATCCAAATAATAACTTCGGATATTGGAAACACGCCAACACAAACTTGGACAAGGATAATGGACACTGTAACAAACTCAATGCAAAACATACTAGGGTATAAAACAAAGAACGAAAAGCAGAAATGGATGACAGATGAGATCTTGATTCTAATGGACAAACGACGAGAGCACAAAAACAAAAAAGATAGTAAGTAAAAAGACATTCAAAGACTTATAAGGTTAAAGATTAGAATAGCAAAAAACGAATGGCTTAAACGTGAATGCTAAGAAATCGAACAACTACAAAACTAACATGATGACTTTAACATGCACAAAAAACTAAAGGAAACTGCTGGTATATATAGAAAAATGAGATCAACTGTAACAGTCAATAATAACAACCAGATAGTCGTCGACAGCAAAGAGAAAAACAATGTTTGGGAAAAGTATATAAAAGAACTATTTGACGATGACAGACCTCCAGCTGATGTCAATATTTTACTAACCGGTCCACCCATAACTAAAGACGAAATTGAAAAAGCTATACGCGACGCAAAAAATAATAAAGCAGTTGGCCCAGACGAAACTCCTTCAGAAATACTTAAACTCCTAGATGAAAAAGGCATCACAGCTCTACATAAAGTGTTTAACACTATATATGAGACAGGACACCGTCCCAAGCAATGGTTGTGCTCAATTTTTATCCCCCTGCCTAAGAAGACCAATGCAAGAAAATGTGAAGACCACAGACTCATTAGCCTGATGAGCCATACCTTAAAAATATTTCTTAAAATCATACACCAGAGAATTTACAAAAAATGTGAAAGAGACATAAGTGACTCGCAGTTTGGGTTTAGACAAGGGTTAGGTACAAGAGAA
Source organism: Cryptolaemus montrouzieri (assembly GCA_013387265.2). NCBI lineage: Eukaryota > Metazoa > Arthropoda > Insecta > Coleoptera > Coccinellidae > Cryptolaemus > Cryptolaemus montrouzieri. The sequence goes on from JABFTP020000185.1 coordinate 144,308,449, forward strand.
GCAATAGTCGCCATACAAGTGCTTGTCCAGAATTGCCATGATCAGAGAAAGGGTGTCTGTCTTTGTTTCATAGACTACGAGAAAGCATTCGATCGTGTACAGCACCACAAATTAATGCAGCTTCTAAAAAGGCTTGATAAAGACCAAAAAGACATACGATGCATTGAGAATTTAAACTGGAACCAAAGAGCACAAATGAAAGTAGACAATAATATGTATAATGACATCCAAATTAGAAGAGGAGTACGACAGGGCTGTGTGCTTTCTCCACTCCTATTCAATTTGTATTCAGAGACGATTTTCCAAGAGGCACTAGAAGACATGGAAATGGGAATCAAAGTCAATGGAGTGTGGATAAACAATATCCGACATGCTGACGATACGGTCTTAATAGCTGACAACATGACCGACCTGCAACAACTGGTCAATAGGGTAGGTGAACAAAGCCAATCAATGGACCTAAATATAAATGTAAAAAAACAAAATTTATGATTATCTCCAGAAACCAGCAAATGTTCCAAAACTCTACGCTAATATTTAACGCAAGGCTCATAGAAAGAATAGAAAAGTTTAAATACTTGGGAATCTGGCTGTTTCAAGACTGGTCATCAGAACAAGAGATAAAATATCGCATAGAGCAAGCACGACAGGCATTCCTAAAGTTTCGAAAAGTGTTCACCTGCTCCGACTTTGACCTTAACCTAAGGCTAAGATTCACTAAGTGCTACATTTGGTCGGTGCTTCTTTATGGTATGGAAGTTGGTTGGACATTAAAAGCGAATGAAATAAACAAATTAGTGGCTATACCGCAGAATCCTTAAAGTACCCTGGACGGCTAGATTGACAAATGAGGAAATTCTTAGACCAGTTAACAAACAACGTGAACTGTTTGCAGTGATCAAAAAGGGGAAAACAGCATATCTGGGTCATATAATGCGAAACACGAAATATCAATTCCTGCATTTGTTAATGGAAGGCAAGATCGAAGGCCGGAGAGGGATCGGACGGAAGAAAATGTCTTGGCTGCGAAATATCAGGCAGTGGACAGGACTACACGATATACAGTCATCGATACACACCGCAAGAGATGGAGACGCAATGGAAAATGTTATCGCAAACATCCATTAATGGATATGCATTAAAAGAAGAAAAAGGGGTACATTACAGTGTGCAATTGTTCTCCCTATATGCTATTCTGACGCTCTCGAATAATGCATAAAATCCGCGCTTGGGCTCTCTTCCTATACTATGATGTACGATGATTGATGTAATTGACATTTTTGTGATGAAAATTTCTAAGAACTCGACAAGATGAACGATTCGGATCTAATGATTTTTCTCAGCAAATCAATTTAATGTTAACTAAATCGTCATTGGTGATTGTAGTTTATTAGTATGCGTTCTGAATGCAATTTTAGTAGTTAGTTAAGGTTCGAGAAATCTTCATTTGCATCAAATTCATCTTTGTATTTATTTATTTCCAGTTAATGTTTATCTATAATCGCACAGAGACTCGAAATTGTTATACATGTAACTCTTTGGCTTCTTGGTTCCGATCGTCCCTATAGATAGTCCAGTTGGAAGTAGAAACAGATTCACGAGATTTGTTCATATGTCGAGGTGGGTATTCTTCACTACAGCATGATTTCGATGTTAACACGATGCAGAAATAAACATGTCGATGTCCTGATTATATCTAAGAATTGGTTGTTTCAGCTTCTCATCTTGAAACATCGAGGTAATACTTATTTACAATTTCCAGTTCATTTACCTTCTCTAGAAGTTCTTCTAAATTGATCGTTTGAGTGGGATAAAATATTTCATCTACTGTCTAATTTATAATTGCAACACTAATTGAAGATGGTCATATTTGAAACGCATTTAAGGATTTTTCGTATTCATCTCATAGTCAAACTTCATTAAAGGGAAACTGGGTCGAGTGACATATCTTTGCAAGTCTTCTGATTCGCTATTCAGAAATCGTGTTTCCGTGAACATTTAGTATCACACTGAAAGTTTTTCTTGGAGTAAGGATCAAAAGAAGAATAGAACTTATTGTAATTGAGATAAAAAATACAAGGTTTAACTTTAATCTACACTTTATTTGAAAAAATTCGACGACGTTTCGCTGACACAGCTGCTTTATCAAGAATGACAAACAGAATGAAAGTATGGTATTATAAACAAATCGTAGAACAAGTTGAATGAATAACAGGAAAATCCACACCGAGCCATTGTACAGTTAGTATGAAAGGTAATAAAACTAATTAAACATGTTAAGTAGGGGTGAAAAAGCTTGTCCGATTTCTTCTAAATCTAATTTAAACTTTTGATTTTATATGTAATATGTCTTTTTATTGAATGAATGGTTTTCTTTTATTCAACATAAATACCATTCATTCAATGAAAACTTTGACATATTATATATAAAATCGAAAAGTTTAAAATTATATCTCCTAGAAGCATTAGAAATAAATAGATACAAACATTCGGACAAGCTTTTGAATGAGCAGGTAGATGTGAATTATTCACCCCTACTTAACTTGTTCAATTAGTTTTATTACCTTTCATACTAACTGTACAATGGCTCGGTGTGATTTTCCTGTTATTCATCCAACTTGTTCTACGATTTGTTTATAATACCATACTTTCATTCTGTTTATCATTCTTGATAAAGCTGCTGTGTCAGCGAAACGTCGTCGAATTTTTTCAAATAAAGTGTAGATTAAAGTTAGACCTTGTATTTTTTATCTCAATTATATCATGGATCTACATCAAGTAACGGCCTCCACAATTCAAAAAGAACTTATTGTTGTGAATCAGCCGACGTGCGACACCTTTATTGGATCTGCTTCAGGGCAACTATAATGAAAAAACAACATGGTTCAAATATAAACCTTCTAAGTGGTATTCTCAACAGCAACAACAAAAAATGTATATATAAAATAAATTACATGGTTAAGAAGAACATGAGATCTAAAACAGTTGAAATGAATATTGATTAAAATCACTTACATTTAATACAAGTTCCAGTCTGAAAACTAATAAACACCGACAAAACATTACGTAAATGAAAAATCCATAATTTGAAATCGAAACAAAAAAACACACTCTGAAATTCGCAACGAATTAATGAAATTAATGAACCTGAAAATCATATGTCAGCCGTATGCATGAAAGCAATATGGTAGAACGCGTTACGTAGTTACCAAAAAAGATTAGCTTGAATATCATTTCGTTTCTAATTTTTCAATAATGTTAAAATACGAACGGCTGAGAAGATCGATGTCAGATCGTCTGTTTACGGCCTTACCCACATTCTTTCTTATCTTGAGCATTTCTTTAACCGTAGAAATTCTTTTTTCCAAGATTTTTACATATCCAAAATCGAAATTGTGCCCATGATGTATTTTATGTTCAACCAAAGCAGTGTAGTATGGTCTATTCTGAAAATTTTCACAGTCTGCTATGTGCTTTTTCAATCTTTTCTGTGAATATCTACCAGTTTGACCTATGTAGCAAGCCACACAGGACAAACAGGGAATTTCATATACAGGGTGCTACAACTAAAACTAAACAGAGGCTATATCTACTAAGATATTCATTTCTGATCAAAACGCAAAAAGAGGTCAATTTTTGTTTCAAGGGGGACATCTTTTGGGGTACAATACTTGCCTGAAATATCAATAACCTAAGCGGGGGTTGCAATCCTTGAACATTTTGAATAGGGAAGATGGGTCGAATGAAAATTCAAAAGGAAGGGGGTGTCTTTGTCTACATTGCCTTGAACGAATTTTCATTTTTAATTGAAAACTGTAAAAGATACAGGGTGAGCAACTGAAAGATAGGAAATACTATTTCCCTGGGACTATTCAAGTTTCACTGAAGTAAAATGGAGCAGATCCATGCTGATCAATGGCAGTCAATATCAAGTATCATCTTCAACCCCTAGAGCAGGGGTGACCACCCTTGAAAATTTGGAAGAGGGTAGAAGGGTCGAGTGATACCTCGAAGGAATGGTATTATCTTTGTCTGCATCCCCCAATTAAAAATGAAAAGAATTTTAATTTTTGATTGAAAACTGTAAAAGATACAGAGTGAGCTACTGAAAATAGAGGAGACTATCTATCGCCCTGAGCTATTCAAGTATTAGTGCAAAGAAATGGAACAGATTCATTCTAGATCAAAGGCTGTCATCTTTGATCTAAATGAATCTATTCCAGTTTTTCGCACTAATACTCCAATAGTCTTGGGGCGATAATATTCTCTATTTTTCAGTGGCTCACTCTGTATCTTCTACAGTTTTCAATCAAAATGAAAATTCTTTTCATTTTTAATTAGGGGATGCAGACAAAGATAATACCATTCTTTCGAGGTATCACTCGACCCTTCTACCCTCTTCCAAATATTCAAGGGTGGTCACCCCTGCTCTAGGGGTTGAAGATGATACTTGATATTGACTGACATTGATCAGCATGGATCTGCTCCATTTTACTTCAGTGAAACTTGAATAGTCTCAGGGAAATAGTCTTTCCTATCTTTCAGTTGCTCACCCTGTATCTTTTACAGTTTTCAATTAAAAATGAAAATTCCACACACAGGACAAACAGGGAATTTCATATACAGGGTGCTTCAACTAAAACTAAACAGAGGCCATATCTATCAAGAGATTCATTTCTGATCAAAACGCAAAAAGAGGTCAATTTTTATTTCAAGGGGGACATCATTTGGGGTGCAATATTTTTTTTAAATATCAACCACCTAAGCGGGGGTTGCAATCTTTGAACATTTTGAATAGGGAAGATGGGTTAGATTAGAGGGATGACTCAAAAGAAAGGTGGTATCTTTGTCTACGTTGCCTTGAACGTATTTCCATTTTAAATTGAAAACTGTAAAAGATACAGGGTGAGCAACTGAAAGATATCGAATACTATTTCCCTGAGATTATTCAAGTTTTGAGTAAGGTAAAATGGAACAGATGCATGCTGATCAATGGCAATCATCATCAAGTACCATCTCTTTCCGAATTTCAACCCCTGGAGCAGAGGTGACTACCCTTGAAAATTTGGAAGAGGGTAGATGGGTCGAGTGATAACTCGAAAACAGGTATTATCTTTGTCTGCATTCCCGTCAAAGAATTTTCATTTTTGATTGAAAACTGTTGAAGATACAGAGTGAGCCACTGAAAACTGAAAACCTGAGACGAGTCAATTTTTGATTGGAGAAGCATGTGAAATCAACACCTTACCCTCAGCAGCTTTTAAGTTCAAATTTATCATTGGGAAAGTGGATCGAGTGACATATCTTCTGAAAGATCTTTTGATTTTCTATAGACAAATTTCATCTTTATGAACGTTTTACATCATACAAACACAAGAAGAGTTCATTCCCCAACTGAGATTCGACAATGCTTATTCTTTTGTTTTGTAGGGAACGCATGATTATTTTTACCATAACCATTTGGTAATGATGAATTTGTTCAACATTCGTCTTACCTTTTCGTGATACTTTTAATCACAGTCGTCGTTTGTTCAACAAATGATGTAAATGGGAACCATACTATCTTGCGTACGATTCAATAAACGAGTGAAAAAACCTGTGGAAAAACTCATTTCCTGGTCGCTATTGCACTAGCAATAACTTGTCTGTTTAAGTTGTGTTAGCGCCGTGTGTACAAAAAGAGTACCGAAAGTTTTTCTGCTTAGCAGCTTCATTCTCTCATTGTCATCTTGCACTCCATGATTTCCAGGACTTTTTCACCAACAACGGAGGAAGACAACCAGCAGAAAAATATTTCATGAAACATACCTAACTCTTATATTTCTCAACTCACTTGATCTAAGAACTTAACTAATGCTCCTCTGTTTTTCAACAGGGAATATCTCATACACCCTTCGGGAATCAAGCCCTACGTGTGTGTAGCCCTTGCCTTATCAACACACACCCCTAAGGGGAAGCAGTCCTAGCCTTATCTAAGAACTTAACTAATCCTCCGTTGTTTTTCAAAAGGGAACATCTCATACACCATTCAGGGAACTAGCCCATAATCACCTCAAGATTCATAAACTAATCTCCTAAATAGAAAGTTATCTACCCTATTAATGAAATTATCTGAAACTGAATGAAATTCTTGAAAACCACCCGTAAAATGGTAAATAGGACAATCGAGGACTAAATGTCTTATTGTCTTTCACATTCACATGCTGGACTTTCTACAGTATACCATTTGAACAACATACTATTATTACGACCATGTCCTGTCCTGAGACAATTTAATGTACACCAATTTTTCCTACTTATATCGAAACCTGCAACCCTTTTGGAAGGAACCTCTATGAGAAATTTATTGAAAACATCAACTTCCTGCCATTCAGTTTCACAAAGATCAACAGCCTTCACCCGTGTACGCAAAAAGTCAATCGACCAAATAGGTTTCCTAGATTTCAATCTCAGGTTAGGTGGATTTTGAAGATCGTGTATTATCGGAAAAACTTCTGGAAATGTGTGATATTTATCCTGAGATGATTCAAGAGCTAATTTCCTGCGAATATGGATAGGAACTATATTACAAATAACCGGGAGCCATGGGGTAGCAGTTGAACTGATACATCCACTTATGACTCTCATGGAACAGTTCAACTGAGAATCAATCTTATTGACATGAGCACTATTCCCGGTGACTCCGGTGCCCCAATTAGATCCAGTTAGTTTATGTATTATATTGTTTCTTGTTTTCAACTTCTGACATAATTCATCAATATGAAATTTTAAAGTCAGAAAATTATCACGTATGTCTGGTGTATCAGCTTCAACAATCCACAGGATCGTGAAACATCACCAATTTCACCCTAATAAAAAGAAACTAGTTTATGAAATGTACGAAGACAATAGTGATCGCCGCTTGCAATTTTGTGAAATTTGAAGTGAAAGTATTAATAATAATCCGCATAATTCAGTTATAAGATCTGTTTTTCTTACGATAGTACCTTTACTCAAAATTATGAAGTGAATGGGTACAATTGTTGATGTTGGGAAACTCAGAATTATCGATTTGATTCAAACACAAGTAGATTCTCCCACAAAAGCATCCATTACTCCCTATTCTTTATTTTGGGGGATCTAGAGAGTTCATTGTTATATTAATTCTCTGGATCAAATTGTGCAAGCCTCAGGGTTCCCTATAAACTTTTACTTTTAGTCAATTCCACAAGTCAAAATCCAGGTCTCAAATTGGAGAATCGAGGTGGCCAAAGAAATCAAGTCTGTTTTGCCTCCCAGCATAATGCCATCCCAAAACATCACACTGCCCCCTTGGTATTTCGGAATTTGTCTTGCTGCTCGTAGTCTAGCTAGTTTTCCACAACCCCTTGAAACTCGAATTCGGCGGTCATCTGATCTGAAACCAATTCTGGTCTCATCTGAAAAGAGAACATTTCGCTAATTCTGAATATTCTGAGTTTGGTGTTTGATACACCAATTAAGTCTGTTGATTTTTTGTTGTCTAGTTAGCTCTAGAACTCTTAAGGGCCTTTTTTCGTATAAATCCGTTGAACAAAGTCTCTGACGTATCATTTCGACTGATACACTGATGCCTGATGCTTCCAGAAACTGCCTTTGGAGTATGGGGTGCGAAGCACTAGGGTCTCTTCTTGCAATTTGGCACAGAAACCGGTCTTGTTCTTCAGAAGTGATATTCCTACGACTTCTTCAACGAGAGCAATCATTCGACCCCTTTGCACATCGGTTAATCCAACGTAAGACATTTTGAATCATGATTATAAGTTTTTTTAAATTATGAAAATCACAGTTTCAAATTTCAGTGACGAATGAGTACAATATCCCGAACATGGGGTGATAACTCAACATTTCTTATCATACTATATAGTTTTTTTACAACAAAAACTTCATTCTTCACAAGTAGTCAAAGATCCATCAATAATTTGAAATACCGGGTGATTCCATATAAATTTGGTAATTTGTGTGTCAGAAAATGCCAAATTGAAGATGCAACACGCAAGTCAACAATACCACCTGTAGGGAGATATGGGTCTATACGGGTCTATACTTCAGAAATCAGGCATAGGAAACTTTTTCGAATTCTTTATGCTGGGAAGTTTTAAGAAGGCTTCTGGAGAAGAAAAAACCCAACGAAGAACTGGTCCAACTGTATTGTGAGTCATCTTTCCATTGCAAGACGCAAAGGTTTCAGTGGTTAGGGACATACAGAGGTTGTCAAAAGGATAAGAAGCGGCCAAGAACAAGCTGATTTCGGAAACTAGGTGAAGTAATGAGGGAATCAGAAAATAGAATAAAGCTGCAAAAATGGGAAAAATGTGAAAACTAGGCCATGACACAATTTTGCCTTCAGCTCGGATTTGTTTTCACAAGCAAATATTCAGAATCTCAAAAAATTGTATTACTGCAGCGAGAAGAAGAATGCATTAAATAAAATTTATATCAAACACAGAACTGGTTTTTCTGAATAAAGATCGTGCATTGAATGTCACAGGAATATTGCAGTGGAAACAACTACATCTAATCAATAATAGGCATAATAATAATAAATTCAGTCGTTTTTGGAGCCAAATGATGAACAGTATTTCCAGATTTTAGTTGTTTCATAGATCACTGATCGGCTGATTAATTTCAGCAATTAATTTTATCGCGGAATGCACAGAATGAAACAGAATCATTGTTCGTTGGAGCAAAATCATGTTAACAACATTCCACAACTGTTGGTGAAAGCCCAATCTGGTAATTCGATACTAATATAAATAAATTTGAATATTAGAGCATCGTGTGTGGATGACCAAATCGTCGTTTATTGTTACAAACTACACGGTATATGTTACGCTTTTCCTGATACACAGGTACGGAGGAATATTATGTAGAATTGTGGATTTTGTTTTTTTTCTATTTTTAACTGAGTGAGAATCTTTATTTTCGGGCATTCATTGATGTCAACAACCTTTTTTGAGACAAATCAATCAACGAGGCTTTTACGTGAAAGAAATCCATTTTCACAAATACAAATAAACGATGATTTCTACTAAAATATATGATTAAATGCTCGACGCGTTTTGATACACAGTATCTTTGTCAAGAGCGAATGAATACTACAAATATATCTTACTAACAAATTTTTATATATACTAAAGAGGCAATCCCCTCAGAGCTATCCGTACTTGAACTAATGTTTAGGAAATGAATTTAATAAGAGTAGGTTATTTATGTCTACCTGATCATTAAGAATTTCCGGTGAATACCTAAATCTGTTAATTTCAAGTACTTCCAGAGGGTTGAGTTTTATACCTCCATTCTCAGAATAAAGGATTTTAAATTCTGAATTGAAAGAGTGTCCATTTTCCCTAAGATGATTTGAATAATTTGAATCGGTTTTTCCATTGATGAAACTGCGTTCATGTTCAGAGATTCTAACATTGAAATTTCTTTCTATTCTACCTATATAAAAACAATTGTAATCTGCACAATCCAATCTATAAACATCTGATTCATTTTCTTTATTAATTGGAGATTTATAATTCCTGATAAATGAACGTAAATTTGTTGATGTTTTGAACGCTATATTCAAATTTGAATTCTCAAAAAGGATTTCACATTATTACTAATATTGCCTATATATGTTGAACTATTGAATTTCTTGCCTTGGTGTTCACCGATTGGATATATATGTTGTAAAGCTAATTTTATTTCTTCTTACGAAATATGCTGCTAACTAAATTTGCATCATAACCATTATTTATTGCGATCTGTTTTATCAAATTCAATTCTTTTAAATAATTATCATTAGAAATCGATGTGTTCTAGAGTCTCTGTATATAGCTATTAAATGCTGCAACTTTATGTTGGTAAGTATGTGCCGATGTATAATGAATTGTGATATCTGTATGAGAAGGCTTATGATAAATTGAATATTGGTGTTTATTATTTGAGCTTGTTATTGTTAGGTCTAGGAAATTGATCGAATTGTTCTGTTCTATTTCAGAAGTGAATTTTATTTTTGGGTGCAGGTTGTTGATGAAATTTTCGAATACAGTGAACTGTCTGGTTGTTCCTGTGAAACACACAATAATGTCATCGACATATCGATAGCAATATAGGAAATGTTTACTAAGCGGCTGTGTATGAATAGTTTTTTCTATGTTATCCATGAAAATTTCTGCTGACCTCCTCAAGGGTGTAACAAGAGACTCTTTTACTTAATAGTGAAACTTAGAGGTTGAACATTTTCGGGGAAATCAAACAATTAAATTTAACTTGCAGACTATATTTGAATTTATACAATAAAAAAACTTAACTTGGACAAATAAGAGTGATTCTGTCCTGTGCTATAGTCCCTTGGTACTTGGGCGGTTGTTCAATGCTTCCAGGCCTGGTTAAGGAATTCCTTGAGGTTTCTATTGCTTTCAACGTGCCCGGACCTAGGACTAATTCAATACATATAAGAAAACGGTATACACAAAACTCTAATGAACATGACTGTCTACAGAAAACTATATAAAAAAACTGCATTAGAATTGCAAAAAAACGTAGACAGCACGTGGTTCACTAAAGTTAAAAAAAATATATTAAATCAAGAAACAATTAAAGAAATATAGAAAAACTGAAACAAGAATTAATACGCAGTTTGATAGTAACAAAAATGGCAGACGAAAATCCAACTTACCCCGTTTTACAACAGGAATAAACACTGATCGATAAATAAAAGTTTATGAACTCTTTTACTTGTAACGATGGTTCTTAAATGTAATAATTATTTTCCTGGTTTTCTTCGTAATTAAAAGATCTTAAATCGTACAAGTTGTGTGGCGTTCACTCCATGTGATATTCATGTTAAAATCCTCGAACACGGAACTCGATCTGGTAGGGAGAGGTGGAAGTGTCAAAATGCCGATCACCGAAACAAAATTTATACTGTGCATATTTATAAATATATATCAGGTACGGCGTAAACAAAATGTAACGGGCATTATGCACGTTACAAAGAGCTTAATGGGTTTCCCAATAGAAATTCCTCATCTCTTATATAAGCATTGTGGAAACTTTGTGTTTTAGAGATGTCAGTTTTACGAAAACTAACATCGCTAAAACACAAGGTTTCCGTAATGATTACAAATAAAAATAAAAGAATCATCCGAAGATTAATTAAATACTGAAGAAGGGAAAGAAAAATCCCGAAACGTCTATTTTAGATAGTGTTTAAATATTCTATAAACCTCAAACCCTAAAAAGTAAACTCAATATTGAAATAAAATATAAAAGGTTGAAAAATACTAAAACGCCATATATATATATATATATATATATATATATATATATATATATATATATATATATATATATATATATATATATATATATATATATATATATATATATATTACAAAAGACTTAACTAGTAAAAACCTTTTCAGAGCTATCAACTCCTATGCAGTTCCTATTCTTACATCTTCTTTTGGAATTATTAAATGGTCTAAAACTGATCTAAATGAATTACAATGTCAAACGAGGAAAGTGCTTTGTAAATATCATAAGCACCACCCAAAGTCAGCTGTTCAGAGAGTTACACTACCTAGACATCTTGGAGGTCGTAGATTAACTGATTTGAATAATCTTCATAGTAAACAGATTTTTCATTTACGTTCCCATTTTCATGATAAACAGAGAACGTCTAAATTACATGATTTTGTTGTTGCTTCAGATTATAATCTTATAACTCTGAACTTGACAATGCAAAAGGTAGATTTTGATATATTTGATGATAATTCTAAAAGAGAAAGTTGGATGCAGAAGGAAAAACACGGAAAGCACCCTAAAGAATTGAAAAATGATTATATTGATGAAATCGCATCGAATAAATGGTTAGTTTCTGGAGAATTGTTTGCTGAAACAGAAAGCTTGGCAATTGCGATCCAGGATCAGGTTGTTTTCACGAGGAATTATAGAAAACACATCATCATACAAAATAAAGATGATTCTTGCCGTAGATGTTTCTGTTCTTCAGAAACAGTTTTTCATATATTATCATCTTGCTCAGTCCTTGCTTCAACAGATTATTTAGAAAGACATAATGCCGTCGCTAATATTATTCATTTTATTCTAGGAATTAAGCATGACCTAATTCTCAAAAGAAAAAAATTTTAAAATATGAACCTGAGATTATTTGTGATAATGACAAATATAAACTCTATTTTGATAAAACAATTATTTGCAACACAGGTGTTAAACACAATAGACCAGATAACATTCTAACTGATAAACAGAATCAAATAACATATATAATTGATATTGCTATACCCGACACACATAATATACAAAATAAATACAATGAAAAAATTTCCAAATATATGATGCTTGGCGACGAGATAAAAAAATGTGGAAAATGAAAAAACTTTTATTCTACCGATTATTATTTCCACAACAGGTGTTATTCCTAGGAATCTTCACAAAAGTATTGAGATTTTGGGTCTGAAGAAACAATTGTTTGAACAGTTACGAAAGATAACAGTCATCAAATCTTGTAATATTCTTCGTAGGTTTCTTTTCGAAAAAATAATGAGGTAGAGTCATAGGTTTCCTCTTTAGTTTATACTGCTCAGAATCTCATTTCATATTTTATTTATTTGTATACATCTATTTAATATATATAACTGACAGTTTTGTCATATTTACATTCAGAACAGTATTCTATTCTATCGTTCATCACTTCACACAAAGGATACTATTAATGAGTAACATTCAGTGTTACTTGACGAAGGTCCTTACACTGGATTTTTCCGGGGAGTAAGCCTCTGACACTACTCGTTGGTACATTGATATCATTGTCTGATGATGCTATAGTATGTATATATTCTGGTAGATGCTTTGATTATAATCAACTCATGAAGAAATTCCACAATTATATTATTTTTTTCATTAGACTCAAGTAAGCTTCAAAATGTTTTCTTTCTTGTAGCTACTCATATTTGCATTGATTCATAGTTATTACAATAGATAGCTTCAATACACCAAAAGTCCTCACATAATAATTTATAGTCATTTTAGATATCCAGTTCACTTATATTAATCTGTTGCAGGTTTGACTCCAGGGACAAGGACTTGGAGAAAGGCAAACATTGGGCATATGATGACCTCCTCGGGGGACGAGCCTACTTCCGATTCCAGGATGAACCTGCGAAGCTAACATTGGATAGTGTGCGTGATAAGGACGCAGGCGAATATAGTTGTCGGGTCGATTTCAAGCAGTCCCCAACGAGAAATGTGAAAGTCAATTTGTCAGTTATATGTGAGTTGAAAAGATTTTTCATATGAACTATTTTACTTCATTTAGCTTTTAGGGATCTTGTACTCTGTAGGGATGGAATTGTGTACAGGGGGGACCAAATTCGATGTTTTAGAACCGTAACAATGTGATTTATTGTAGATAGAGAAAAATGATCTTGATTTTCGACTCATTGGTGAAAACGGATTATTTGTTTCAGTTAGTCCAGAATTCAGAATTTTTTTGGGCTTTCAACATGTAACAATATATCGAATCCTATTGAAATTAGTTGAAAATATGTTCTCGTTTTACAGACCTTTTTTGCGTACTCATAATGGAGATTATTGAGAAAAACTATGAATGTTCAAATGGTCCTCGTATGTGAAGTAATAAATCTAGTAAATTCGTGGTAATTTTCACAAATGGGTGACATTATATTTCTAATTATAGACCTATAAACAAATTTTCGATCATTGCTAAAGTATTTGAACGCATAATTTATAAGTATCTTTTCTCTCATGTGAAGAATTTCATTATCTCACAACAGCACGGATTTTTTAAGGGTAGAACTCTGGAAACTAATTTGATGGTTTACATGGAATACCTGCAGAATGCAATGGATTTTTCTAAAGCCTTCGACAAAATAAGTTTCGATATTAACATATTCAAACTAGCCGAAGTAGGTGTAAGTGAGGGTTCGCTTGAGTGGATCCATTAGTATCTTCTGAATAGGTCACAGTTCGTTAGTTTAAATGGCTTTAAATATGAATTTTGTAATTTTGTAGTACCGCAGGGAACTCATCTCGGTGCTCTCATTTTCTTATTTTATATAAATGACATAGATAAATGTTTCCGGCATTCCAGATTCTTGGTCTATGCAGACGATCTGAAAATTTTTAGATGTATCAGATGCTCGACGGACTGCCTTGATCTTCAACTACACTCGGAGGAAAAATTAGCGGAACACTCGAAAATTTAACCAAATTCGAAGTCCGATATTCTTCCTAATTCTCAACCGATTTAGATAATTTTTTCGGCAGGTTATAGATCAACTCTTCTGCTTTGTAGAAATTATAGGAGAAAAGAAAAAAAAGTTCGAAAAAAATTTTATACGGGGGCAAAACTAAAAGTGTTTTTTTTGTCAAAAATTCGTAACACCCTGTGGAATTTCGTGGTCCGAGTTGAAACGTACAATATCATGGTCTGTCAAGACACATCTTCCTACAGTAACGCCGCTCTTGTTCTATGAATTTATCTCTATTTTTACAAGAGATATCCAATTTGAAGCGTAAATCTAACGAAATGAAAATTTTTGAAATTCACTGGCCAATTTCACGCTCCGGGAGAACTTGAAGTACACTGGAAAAATTGTTGATTTTGCACATTCATTTTTGAATTTTTTTGTGTGACACTCTATAATAATTATCATTCCTGTCCAAAATTGAGAGCAGGTGTGTATCCTGGCGATACACTCGTGAAATGAAATGAACATGTTGAGAAAAATGTTCATGATGACCCACAAAAAAAAACATTTGATTTTAGTAGCGAGTATGACCCCCCCGAGCTCTTATTACAGCGCGCATACTCCCAATGATGTTGTCTATCATCTGTAGAGGTATGTTGTCCCACTCTTCCACCAAAGCCAATGTCAGCTCTTCAACGTTGCCTGGATTCCGTTGTCGAACCCTTCTTCAAAGAATGTCCCAAACGTGTTCGATCGGGTTTAAATCCGGTGACCGCGACGGCCAGTCCATTCGTGTGATCCCAACATCATTGAGATATTCTAACACTATGCGCGCAGTATGAGGGCGCGTGTTATCGTGCATAAAAAGGAAATTTTCCCCTATGTAAGGAGCAAAAGGCACAACATGGGGCTCCAAGATTTCTGTTATATACCGATGGGCATTAAGTGATCCATTGCCAATAATCTCCAGTTCTGTTCGTAATCCCAAGCATATGCCACCCCATATCATAACTGACCCTCCACCGTATTGCTCAGATCCTGCGAAGTTCGCTTGATTGTACCGTTCCCCTCGATGCCTCCATATTCTATCTCTACCATCCACGAAATTCACACAATATCGGCTCTCATCACTAAATAAAACTCGTCTCCACTGATTGATCGTCCATGCTACATGCTCCCTAGCAAACGCCAATCTTTCTACCCGATGGGCTCTATCGAGTCTTGGTGCTCTTGCTTGCGCGTATGATCTCAGACCAACTTCATTTAATCGTCTTCTGACTGTCCTCACACTGACGTTAATGTTATCCACTGCTCGTGGAAGGTTACCTGCCTGAACAGCAGTAAGTCGAAGATTTCTTATGGTTTGATTGACGATGAAACAGTCATGTATAGCGCGGGTTGCCCGATTTCTTCCTTGTCCTCGCCTCCTCACGTACAATCCAGTTTCCCTGTAACGTCGGTAGATTCGATGCATAACCGACGTCGAGACACCCAACATGGTACCGACTGAGGGGTAGGTGCGCCCTTCCTCGATCAATGTAACTGCCCTTGCTACTGAGGTTGGTGGTAAATCTCTCATTCTGAATGAAAAATACCGTTTCGAATCGTAAACAGTAAAAGAATCACAAAACACCGCAACCGATCGAATCTGTATCAAATCAAAAATGGAAAACTCTCATTCTTTAAACAAGTGCAAATGTCGTCATATACAAAAAACGTGTGTTGTATTTCATATTTGATAAAAAAAGGTGTGCACATGTGTAAATGAAAAGTTTTATCAATGGTCCCAGAATTCGGTTGTGTATTTTAATACCTACCGACTGTTATCTCCTATGAATTCCTAATTAATAATAACTAATGCAATTCGAACATGAAAATTGCAAACGACAATTTCGATACGCCTGAGTGACAATAAGGAAATTCCAAATTGATAGACGAATTTTAATGACAATTTCTTGATTCAATAGAATTTCTCCAAAATGGTGATTTTCCACTTGAAATTAAATATATTTTGCAAAAATAGAGATAAACGCATGAAACAAGAAGGGCGTTACTGTAGGAAGATGTGTCTTGACAGACCATGATATTGTACGTTTAAACTAGGTCCACGAAATTCCACAGGGTGTTACGAATTTTTGACAAAAAAAACACTTTTAGTTTTGCCCCCGTATAAAATTTTTTTCAAAGATTTTTTGTTTTCTCTTATAATTCCTACAAATCAGAAGAGTTGATCTATAACTTGCCGAAAAAATCATCTAAATCGGTTGAGAATTAGGAAAAACATCGAACTTCGAATTTGTTTAAATTTTCGAGTGTTCCGCTAATTTTGCCTCCGAGTGTAGATTTGAATAACTTGGTTGAGTTCTGGAGAGAAAACCAATTATTTTCCAATTTAAATAAATGTTTCACGATAATTTTCACTAGAAACCATTCGTCTATCACTTTTCAGTACTCAATTGGGAATTCATTGTTGCGACGTGTGTCCACGGCTTTTGATCTGTGTGTCACTTTCTATTTGAAGTTGTTTTTTGATGCACACATAGATCGCATAGCAAATAGTTCAAGTCGAATGATGGGTTATATTTTCAGAAGAAATAAGGAATTTGAATATGTGAAATTCCTTATCACTGTATTATGCTTACATCTACAGTAAATTGAATTTTGCCACATGTATTTGGAACCCTCGTTATGATTATTATTCGAACCGACTTGAACGCATTCTGAATAAATTCATACGGTTCATATGCTGCAAAACTAACTTTGTTATCTTGAATCTCGACTACGCTCCTGCCCGTAAATATTTCAATTTATCGTCACTCGAAAATTGTAGAACTATATCTGATATTTTGGTTTTGTTTAAAATATTGAACTGCGTACTTCAGGGACCTGAGATCTTGCACATGGTTACTTTTAATGTTCCTATGAAATTTTTGAGGCACCACAACTTCTTCTCTATAAAATTTACGAAAACTAATGGTGCACAGAACTCCCCTATCGATAGGATGATATGTGTCTGCAACACGCCTAGGCGTGTCAATTTGTTTGAGTTCACATTGGCCTCTTTGAAGAGAAATCTACGCTTGCTCTTTCGTTGACTAACATCAGATTCAATCAATCGTTCGTTTTGTGATATTCATTTTGAAGTTTTTTTTTCATTCTTTCTGTGAATACAATTCACTATTAATGTCTTATAGAATACTTTTTCTTAGAGTACCAGATTCTATGTAACTAATATTCATCTAGTGAATGTGATTTTGGCTTCGGCTGTGGACATTCCTTATATTGTACTTAGCCCTGCAGTGGTCGCGCGTGGACCCTCGCTCCGCACCGATGCAAATTCTTGGATATCTTTGCACCCCAACCACTTCAAGTCATCCCCATTTATTTACACTGGTCTACAATGGTTTTGTTGCCCTAGATATGAAAATGATTTTGGGTCTATTTATGCACACAATTCGTGAAACTATCAATGATTTTGTAGGATTTGCTCTGATTTCTTTTTAAATCTTTATTTTCATTTTACATAACAAAAATCGTAAAACAAGAAACAAAATAACGGATATATTTATAATGCCAGTTATGTTTTGAGAAATTCGGATACATCGAAGTAAATAAAGAGGAAAATGTCGAAAATATATTTCATATTTCCATAAAACGCCTTTTATGAGCTTTTCTTCTATAATTTTCCAAGGGACAATTTCTTTTCAAAGACCAGCAGTAATCTGCCATCATGTGACCATCCCATCGACCTTGATACCTTTCTTCCATCACTTTTAGATCTTGATGAAACCGCTCTCCTGTTCTTCACTATAATTTCCTAAATTATCCGGAAATTTATCTAGATGATTGCGGAGATAGTGTAACTTAATACTCATATTTGCTCCTAAAGTCTGAAAGTTTGTCAGCATATTTTGCACAATTTCTTCATAATTTGCTGCTTTATGGTTACCTAGAAATTTTCGACCACCAACACAAAACTTTTCCAAGCTTTACTTTCCGGAACAGTCATAACTTCGATAAAATCTGAGTCTTTCATCAATTGCCGTATTTGAGGACCATCAAATATTCCACCTTTAAATTTTTCCATACTAAGCTTCGGAAAATTTCTGCAAATGTAATTAACACACTTTTCGTCTTTGTTCAACGCTTTTACAAATTGCTTAATCTTACCTAACTTAATATGTAATGGTGGAAGTATGATTTTGTCTCTGCTCACCAGCGGCTCCCTTATTACGTTGGCTTTACCGACAGTTAAAGAATTTCTTACAGGCCAAACATCTTGTTCCCAATGAAGTTGCTTTGCTCTACTATCCCACATACAATAAAGCAATTTTGTATATCCACTTTGTTGGCCAAGTAAAAAATTAACCATTTTTAAATCCACACAGATCGGCAATTGATGCTCAGAGTATTTAATTTTCTCTGAAACTAATTTTACATTTTCATATTCTTCTTTGAGTTTCGTTGAATTGGCAATTGGAATTGATGCAAATTTATTTCCATTGTGCAATAAGACGCATTTTCAACTTCTTTTGCAACTATCAATAAAAGGCGCCATTCAGTAGATTTGTACTTTTTAAACCCATGTCTATAAGCAGCTTCGCGATAACATTACAACACACTAATCCTTCATTTTCACTAAAAATTGTAATAACTCTTTTTCTCGCGTTCTGTATGTTGTAATTGTTACTGTTGGTGCCAATAAATTTTTTCTTTCAATCTTGAGGCTAACAGTTCTGATCCTTGTTTTGATAAATTGAGATCACGTATTAAATCACTGAGTTCATTTTGAGAAAATAACTTTGGCGTAGATGTTTCACCTTCCCATTCACTTCCACTAGTAGATGGTCCCGATTTCTGTGAATTTGGTAACATCATTGTTTCTGAGGGATGCGAATTTCTTTTGAAATGTATATGGGCCGAGGAGATTTTCACTGTGTAGAACCGGACATTTCGTAGACTGTAAGTCTGGGTATCTCCACGTTTGATTTCGATTAGGGGATCAGGTGATGTTTGTATGCGCGAAAAAGTTGCGCAGAAGCCTAATCATGACTGGAAAATTAAATTTTATTTCTAACAAGCTTATAATTGTTCAAAATATTAGAAATGCAAAAATCACGAAAATACGAGCACATTGAGAACTTTCATGAATATACTCGTAATCTGGGCACTTGAAAACATAAAAATTTATGATGATATCCAGGGCAACAATAAAAAAAATTTTTTTTGTAGAGCTGTGTTATCTTCCTAAAATCACGTGTATTATCATAGTACTGAGTTTGAGTTCTATAAGTGAAGTCGTGCCGGCTACAGAAATTTTTGCGGAGTGAGGGTCCGCGCGCGACTACGAGTGTTACAAATATTATCAAGATAAGAGTGTTTGTTTTTATATTTTCCGGCTATTCGTGTTTGATCCTGCAATGAATTATTCTTACGAAAAGGAACAGGAAAGATTGCAGCGTTTGTTAGATGAGTCTTTCTTATCCGATGACGATGAGGGTGAAGCGTATGATGATTCTGAAGATGAAGAGCAGCCCGATGAAATAGAATGTGATGCGGCTAACAGAGATTGCTAGCAAGATATTTCCAAAAATGAACTCGGAATTAAAAAATCGGAAGTAAATGAAGGTCTAAAGTTTGTAGGCAAAGATGGCAAGACAATGTGGCTGAAACATAAACCGACACAGGCTATAAGATCTCGATCGGAAAATCTCATAACATAACACAATTGCCTGGTAACCGAAGTACGACTTATTGTCTGAAAACGATGTACGATATATGGAATTATTTTCTTCTGGACCATTTACTGAATATAATAGTTGACAATACCAATATACATATTCAACAAACTTCCATGAATTACTCCCGTGAAAAGGATTCCAAATTGACCGACATTTCGGAAATAATAGCACTCTTTGGATTGTTGTACTTGGCCTGAGTACTGAAGAGTAACCACCTGAATACCAACAATTTGTGGAAAACCGACAAATTTCTTTCGGGACACATCCGTTTCGATGATTTAGAAACTAGAAAGTTGAGACGTGTAACCAACAAACTTGCCCCAATCGGAGATGTTTTTGAGATTTTTGTTATTGATCAGTGCAAAAACGGTTTTACTCCTCTTCATTATATAACTGTGTATGAAAAGCTAGAGGCCTTTTGTGCATTTCGCCAGTACATACCTAACAAGCCTAACAAAGACGGCATCAAAATATTCGCGCTATGTTATTCAAGACTATATTACACGATAAATTAGGAAGTTTATGGTGAAAAACAGCCTCAAGGGTTATGAAGTTAGCAATTCTCCACAATTTGTAATGGAAAGAATGTGCGAACCAATTAGATGAACTGGAAGAAACGTAACTGTGGATAGCTGGTTCACAAGTTTTGATCTTCTGGAAAAGTTCAAAAAGGATTTCAAGCTCACTGTGGTCGGAACTATCAGAAAAAATAAGCGAGAGTTGCCACTTGGTTTTTCTTGTCCTGTGAAAAGAACAATAAAAAGTTGAATGTTCGCTCTTCTCAAAAATGTAACACTCGTTTCTTATATTCCAAAAAAAGGTAAATATGTATTACTCGTCTCTAGTATGCACCATGACGACCAAATTGATGACACTACTGGAAAACCAGAGATAATAATAATAATAATTTTTATTCACTCAATCATAATCACGATGTGAAAACCCCCTCTCATTACAAACTACAAAAAAACACAAATTATGACCATGACGAATGAACAAAACACATCAAGGATTACCCACTAAGGCTAAGCCAGTGCGTGGGTACGCAACTACAAACAGAGAAACACAAAAGGTATGCTACGATCAACGAAATACAAATCAATAAGAAAAAAATTTTATATGGATCAAAACAAAGAATGGATGTCATTTCTATCTCTCATTCTGAGAAAACAATTGACCTTCCTTTTGAAACTATTTATATTGGGTACAATTCTTATGATTAGTGGAAGGAAATTATACATTCTATAGGCATTAAAATCGAATTATGATTATGATGATTATGATGTTTAACACAACAAAGGGAGGAGTTGATACTGTCGACCAGTCATGTTCTACATGCAATTGAGCACGTAATACGCGACGTTGGCCAATGTTATATTTTACTCTCTGTCGAATATTGGTGGCATAAAGTGCTTCATCATCTCCAAGAGTTATAATCCGAATTCAAAAATTAAGCGTATGGAAATTTTTGGTGATCTTGCTTTTGTGATCATAAATTCCTATGTGGAGGTTCGAAGGTTATCAAAGGGCCTACCAAGAAGTCTTACTACAAGAATGAATGAAATCCTCAGAAAGAATAATCCAAATCTTGGCAAAGGAGCAACGAACATCCGACAGAAAACCAACGAGGACGGAGTGGGGTGTGCGATAGGGTGAAGAACAAACCCACTAGATATTTTTGCAAGCGTTGTAAAATATTCTTGTGCCTTGAGCATGCCACTTAAGTGTGTTCGGAATGCTTTCAAAACAATCAAGAGGATGCCGATTGAGTTAGTTAATTTAATCACTTTCTTCAGCTTTTATGAAAATGAAGTTTTTTATATTGTTCTATGTTCCAGTCCCTTTTTATCTTCTTTTTGTTACTCAAATAAAACTAATGCTTCAAATATTTTATCAAAACCTTTCAAATGGAGAAAAAAAAATAGAAAATCGTGGTGCGGATTCTCAATCCGCGCTCGACCTTAGTTGTTACAAAACGACCACTATAGGGTTAAGTATACAGGGTGTTTCCGAATAAGATGTCATAAATGAAGGATGCGAATCCCTGAATGATTTGAGCAAGAAAGTTCGAAGAACCAATGGTCAAAAAATGCTTCGTTGCCGAGATACAGGGTGTTTAAGTTGAGAAAATTTTTCGATTTTCTCTCGATAAAACCTAGACTTCTCAAGATTTCGGGCTCAAATTTTCCACATGAGCTACTGAACACAATCTGAATCACCAAGTGAGGCCAAATTTTGGAACAGTATACAGGGTGATACTTTTCATGGGCCATGTTCCATTTTACCCTCGGAACTTTTTTTGGTACGCCACTGGCACTAACAAAAATAAAATCGAATAGATCATTCAATTTGAAATTTTTTGACTTCTGCATTTTGATCGTAACTATCACCGTTTCTGAGATATTAATTATTGAAAATAATCCAATAGTTTTCCCATATCGAAGCCATGGAGATATTATCTTAATAACTGATGCAATTTTTCAGGAATTGAGCTGAAATTTACATCAGATATCTCCTTATTGTATGTTTATAACAAAATGAGGCAAAAATTCCTGACAGTATACAGGGTGTTATTTTTCACGTGCATTTTCCTCTTTTGCCCCTGAACTTTTTGTGGTGCGCTACTGGTATATTCTGAAAACAGAATCAAACAGATTATTCAATGCGAAAACTTTTCTGTTCCTTGTATTTTTCCGTATCTGCCACCATTTTCGAAAAATTAATCAACAACGCCCGAACAGGCTACCCCTTTGCCTCCGTATATTTTTTCGGTGCATAACTGACGTTTTTCGTAATCAGAAACGGATTTTTCATTCAATTCGGATAATTTTGTGCTCATCTTGATCCTCATGTCTTTCACCGTTTTGAATTGAAAATCATCAGAATTTATCGTGTCTTCCTCATATCAGAACACGTTGGTGATTTCAAAAGGCTTAGTAGGCTCTGATACAATTTCGCAAATGAAATCATAGAAAAAAAACTTGACACTTCAATGATTGTAAGTTTTGTCATTCAGTTTGTTGTGCCTACATTTGAAACAGCTGTAAGTAGTACCCAATAATCTTTGAAATGGTTTTCACTAATGCAGAAATGGCCGATATACATTTCATGTACGGTGTGTACTAATATGCGGAGACGAGCAGAAGCATGTATTCTTTCAGGTGGAGGACATTTTCAACATCTTCTTTGATTTGTTCTGTTTGTTCAATTTTGTTTTCATCATTATGAGTTTTTGTTATTGAAATCATTCGCGATTATTTATGTTGTTTATTCATTTACTTCCGATTTATACACTCAATAAAACACATTTTGAATTCGAATTCAATGATCAGGAAATGATATCACCCTTTATACTTTCTCATAAATCCTACCAATCTAGTGGTGCAGATCTTAAAATGTGAACTTCCTTTGAAATTCGAGCTCAAGGTCTTCACAAATTGCCGAAATAACATGAAAAATATCTTCAAGCTTTCAATACGGAAGGACTATACGATTACTTTTCTTGATTAATATCTCGAAAATGGTGGCAGATACGGAAAACACAAGGAACAGAGAAAAGTTTTCGCATTGAATAATCTGTTTGATTCTGTTTTCAGAATATACCAGTAGCGCACCACAAAAAAGTTCAGGGGGCAAAAAGAGGAAAATGCAAGTGAAAAAAATAACACCCTGTATACTGTCAGGACTTTTTGCCTCATTTTGTTATAAACATACAATAAGGAGATATCTGATGTAAATTTTAGCTCAATTCCTGAAAAATTGCATCAGTTATTAAGATAATATCTCCATGGCTTCGATATGGGAAAACTATTGGATTATTTTCAATAATTAATATCTCAGAAACGGTGATAGTTACGATCAAAACGCAGGAGTCAAAAAAAATTTCAAATTGAATGATCTATTCGATTTTATTTTTTGTTAGTGCCAGTGGCCTACCAAAAAAAAGTTCCGAGGGTAAAAATGGAATATGGCCCATGAAAAAGTATCACCCTGTATACTGTTCCAAAATTTGGCCTCACCTGGTGATTCGGATTGTGTTTAATAGCTTATGTGGAAAATTTGATCCCGAAATCTTGAGAAGTCTAGGTTTTATCGAGAGAAAATCGAAAAATTTTCTCAACTTTAACACCCTGTATCTCGGCAACGAAGCATTTTTTGACCATTGGTTCTTCGAACTTTCTTGTTCAAATCATTCAGGGATTCGCATCCTTCATTTATGACATCTTATTCGGAAACACCCTGTATAAATAGTGAGAATTGAATAGTTTTGTCAGAAAAATCATCGCAACATGTCTTTAAAAATGTAAAAATTCAATTATAAAATCTGGTTTTTCCAGGTTCTGCTAACTGCTAAAGTATCCAAACAAAAGTGCGAGAAAAACCCGGGATCGCGTTCCTGTAGTTCCGAAATCGTCGCAAAGTCTCGTCGTGTCTGCGATTCGACAAATAGGACGAGATCGAGATGAGAAATGGGGCGGAAACTGAGTTTCGCGGGAATCTCGTAAATCAGAATTAGTGCGGAGATAAATTTCGCCCGGCACTTTGAATCATTTACGTAGTCAATGCGGCACAATGAAATAATGTCAACCTTAAGTGGCTCCGTACTATCGGCCAGATGATTCACTGCACCATCCTTCTCCGTACCGATTCTTAGTGAAATATCTACACCAACTCCTTAGCCTGCTCGACATGAAATATTTTTATATAATGAAGGATTGTTATCGATATTATTTATATATACCTATAGTTTTTCTGTTCTTGTGTATGCCACTAAACTTTTGCTAATTGGCGTGAGTGTTCCAGTGAACTTCTGGTAAGTTTCGTTATGTGGAGCTTACGGTTGGTTTTCACAAAATATTTATTTCTCTTCACTTCATGCTTCCATGAAATTTTCCTTCGAGTTTCTCAAGATTTTCTGCATAACAGAAAATGTAACCACCAAACTTCATATTTTGTATTTCAAATATTGATGATTAACTCAATTTCAGAACGAATATGATGTAAAATATACTATAAACTTTCCGCGATTCATATTTTCAATGAAATGAAAATAAAGTATTTAGATTTTCACTATATTAACAAAACTATGACCGGTTCCACAACACTTCTAGATAAACTATTTCATGTTATAATTGCAAAGAATCTCATTGAACGTTTTTGTAATAAGCAATGTTCAGTTTTCGTATCTTTCTGGCGATTAATTTCTTTTATGGTTAACTTCTAGATAAACTATTTTATGTTGTTATAATCGCAAAGAATCCCATTGAACTTCTTTGTAATAAGCAATGTTCAATATTCGTATTTTTCTAGAGAATTTGTTTCTTTTATGGATAACTTCTAGATAAACTATTTTATGATGTTATTATAGCAAAGAATCCTATTGAACTTGTTTGTGATAGGCAATTCAATATTCAATTTTCGTATTTTTCTGGTAATTTGTTTCTTTTATGGGTAACTTGTTGATATGATAAGCAATATTCAATGTTCGTATTTTCTGGCAATTTGCTTTTTTACGACTATCAGTTTTACCATTACAGGGTAACGAAACTGTCAATATTTCTGTTACGAGAGTAGTATAGAACAGTGTGATTACATCAGTATTTTCAATGAAATAAAACTATGGTATTTAGATTTTCACTATATAACACAACTATGACCGGTTTCACGATATTATGTCTTCATCAGATAGATACAAACTGATGAAAAGAGGTATTCCTCATATATTAGTCTTATTTCCTACTTAATATTACAAAAGGTACAAGAGGTATGTTGGAAAACCCATCGGAGTTGCTTACTTTATGGATTGAAAGATTGAGTAAAGGAGAAGGATTTAGATCTAATTGACTATTAAGTAACCTACCTGAATTCTTTTCTTTGTTGATCTCTAAAATTTCCAATAGATTGAGTTTTTGTCTGTTATTTTCATTGTGTAAAATTTTGAAATTATCATTGAAATTATGGTTTTCTTGGAGTAAGTGATTAGAATAATGGGAATCTGATTTATGATAATTAAAACTACGTTTGTGCTCGGATAATCTAACTTTGAAATTTCTGAAAGTTCTACCAATATAAATTTTATTACAATCCCCGCAAGACAGTTTATAAACACCGGATTTATTACTTTTATCAATTTTAGATTTGCAGTTTTTGATATGTCGGCCTAAAGAATTATCAGTTCGGAATGCTATATTGAAATTATAATGCGAGAGGAATGATTTTAATTATAGACTAGGATTACCAATATAAGTTAAGCTGTTGTATTTTGTGTTAGAACTTTTTATACTTAGAAATACTTCCTGGATTGCTTTTTGAAATTTTTTGCGTGAAATCATGTTCTCAATCATAGTTGGACTGTAACCGTTATTGACTGCTATTTTTTAAATATATTTAGCTCTTTTAGTAAATTATTTTGTGACTTTGGGATATTAATGAGTTTATGTACCATACTATTGTAAGCTGCTAATTTATGTGGATAAGGATGTGTATATGAGCTATGAATAGTAATATCTGTATGCGATGGCTTATGAAGAATAGAAAAATCATGTTTGCCGTTAATTTTAGTAATAGTTAAATCCTGAAAGTTAATGGAGTTTTCTGTTTCTATCTCTAACGTGAATTAAACATTATGTGAATTTTGTTAATGAATGTTTTGAATAACTCTAATTGTCTGTTTGTGCCAGTGAAACAACAAATGATATCGTCGACATATGTAAACCAATAAATGAAGTGTTTGAATAACGGATGTTCTTGGATAGTTTATTCAATATTATCCATGAAAATTTCAGCGAGCAGAGATCTCAGAGGATAACCCATGATTAAACCTTTTTACTATTATATAATACTCCATTGAAGTTAAAATAATTTTGTTCTAAACAAAAAAAAAAAGGTGTAAGATTTCTGATTGAATTATCGGATTGGCTTTATTAATTTGAAGGGAGTTCTTGATGAGTTTCACTGTATCACTAGGTGGAACACTAGGGAAGAGATTTACTACATCCCATGACATAAGTTTAGCGTTCGGTGGCAGTATCGTGTGCTGAATTTTATTTATTAGGACTGAAGATTTTTTTATTGAGAATTTAGGTTCAAAATTAGCGTACTGTCGAATGATGTCTATGAGAAAGCATGAAAGTTTTGCAGCTGGAGCTTGAAAATATGAAACTACTGGTCTAATGGGATACCCTGTTTTATGGAGTTTGACGAGGGAGTAAAGTTTTGGTGATTGCGGGTTGTCAATGAAAAGTTTATATTTTTGGTTGGTAGGTATTTTAGACTTGGCATACTCTGAAGCGTTTTTTACTATGGATTGAAACATACCTCTTGTACCTATTGTAATATTTAGTAGGAAATAAGACTAATATATAAGGAATAACTGTTCATTAGTTTGTATCCATCTGATGAAGCCACTGTGTGGTGAAACCCGTCATAGTTTTGTTAATATAGTGAAAATCTAAATACTTTATTTCTATTTCATTGAAAATATGTATATCAATTTTCATCAAGTAACGACCTCCTCAATCAAATTTCCGCAATTCTATTCCCATAAGCGCGACCGGTTTCGATCATTTTCAAGTTCAACTACAGGAACCGCACTTACTTATATGGATATTAGCTCAATTTGATATTGAGTAGTGGAGAGATATAAATGTCTAGCTGGCTATTAAGGGTGATTTCTCTTGAGTTTTTACAAGGTATATTAATTTCCAACATTTCAACAGATTAATTTTCTTTCCTTCGTCGCAGTTTTGAGGAATTTTGATAGTACATTACATTCGTGTGGGTCGTTTGGCTTTGCAAGCCTTTCAGAACTGCGACCAAATTAGTCTTTTGTTCGTAACCCTTCTTATTTATTTCCGTGTAGGTCTAAATCTCTTACAAAATTAAGAATCTCCTGGGAGCTTTCGCTTTTAATTCGTGCGGCTCTAGTTTGTCGCTACCGAAGTGTATATGTCTTCCTCCCATCGTTCCAGTTCCTGTCGTCTGTGCGGCTTACTTAGACCGCAGAACGGTTCAGGTCCGATGGGTGGGATTCCAGCAGCTGATTTGACCAGTTCAACGGCTTCATTTCTTTGTATGCCTTCGTGGCCAGGCACCACAGAAAAAGTTTGTTCCTCTCAGCAAGTTGCTTCAAAGATTGACGGCATTCCCAGACAGAGGTGCTCCGATCGCTGTGAGGTTTTAGAGCTCTTATCACTACCTGACTGTCCGTTAAAATGTAAATCTTTGTACCTTTAAGTTTCCTTCGTGGTCCCTCCTTGCAGCAAAGGTTTACAGCAAGTATTTCTGCTTGCATGATTGTGGGAGTAGAGCACATAGGCACTGATGACGAGTACTTGGGTTCATATGTGCCTGCTCCTGTTCCATCTATTGGTTTTGATCCGTCTGTGTATCACATGGAGGATTCTTGGTCTAATTGATTTATTTTTCCCTTTACGATGGTGCGGTCTTCTATGGCCACTTCGAAGGGTGTGTGAAAATCAAACTTAAGCGGCATTATATCCGATGGTCGTGATAAGATTTCTGGCGCTATGTAATCCTCAAGTGTCCCTTCAGATCACCAGGTAATAGTTTTTTTTTGTGTCTTGGAGCCGTGATGCCGCCATCAACACCTCCTTTTTCAATTTTACATGAAGATGAGGGAGGTTTAGGATTACCTCCAGGGCAGTAGTCGGGGTGCTTCTCATAGCACCTGTTATGAGCACGCATGCTAGGCGCTGCAGTTTTTGCGTAGTTATTTCTGATGTTTTCGTCCACCATACTAAGGATGCATATGTGACAATGGGTCTTATAACCGCTGTGTATAACCAGTAGGTTAATTTTGGCTGTAGCTTGAAGAGTCTACGGCATGCCCATAGGCACGATATAGCCTTGGAAAGAGTTTTGTCAATGTGTAAATACCAGTTGAGTCTCTGATCTGGGGTAACCCTAGATACTTAGCCTGTTCTGAAAATTTCAGAATATATCCATTCAGAAAGGGGGGCTTTAAGTTCACTTTTCTACGTCTTGTGAATGGAATTAGCATGATTTTGTCTGGATGGATGCTGAGCCCTCTCCAGCAAACCATTCATTTACGATGTTAAGAGCTTTTTGCATCAGGTTCTATAAGATTCCATCATGCTTTTTCCTAATGACGATAACTAGATCATCAGCATAACCTTGTGCGTTGAAGCCAGCGTTGTTCAGTCTTTCTGAAAGGCCATCAACAACTACTGACAATAGTAGCGGCGATAGAACACCTCTTTGAGGGCATTCTCTCACTGCTGACACCGATATTTCAGTGTCTCCAAAAGAGGCCGTTCTGATCCGGCCCTTGAGCATTTCTTTGATCCATTTGATGGTGGATGTTCCGACACCCTTGTTGTTTGCACCTTTGCTAATAGATGTATAGGAGGTATTACATGTTGAAGAATCATTGTGAGAGGGGAAATATTCTTCATATCTAGTTTCGAAATTCCTACCAGTCTGCCCAATATATTATAATAATTTGCTCAAGTTCAGAATACTTGACAAAGAAGGTGGTTATTTTAAATTTAGAAAATACTTGCTCGAGGTATTGAAGAGAGGACCAGCGTAGAGTAACCGGCGTATTTTTTCAAGCGAGTATCTTTTATGGAATATAATAATTGTGAAACTCGATTTTAATCTTTGCGTTGAATAATTTTTATCTATAAAGACCAGAAGAATTTTATTCAAGGCAATATTTCTGATAATATGTATGGAATTATCTGCACGTGGCCAACGCATTCTTTCTTGTTGACAACAAAATTTTCACCATAAGGTTCGGCTTTGAGAATACAAGAGTATGTTTTAGAATCTCCATCTCCTATATAATTTACGTACCTCAAGCCATGTTTTACAATAGAACGTTTAACTATTTCAATAATTGAAGATACTTCCATGTTTCCAGATGCTCCAGTCTGATTGGCGGTACATTGTTCATTTTTGATGTGTTCTTCTTTCCACCCTTCAAATTCTGCCGTATCTAATTTTTTTTTCCAAGACTCACATAGTTTACAGTATGAACATTCAACAATGACATCCAAGACTTTTCCTGAGTTATATCCGATTAGAGAACTGACACCATGAAGTGATGTAAAACCACGCTTTTTCCACGTCCCATCACCGGAGACAGTCACATCTGTGGTATCTTCCATGTTGTTTGCTAAACTTGTCAATTGCTTTTCCTCTGTAGCAGCAGAGGAGAACAGTTTCTCAGTAACTATGGTAATACATTCATGTATTTTATTAATATAAAAGTCGTATGTTGATTGATTCAAAAAGGAGCTGCTTAGATCCATCAAACCCCAAAACTTCTTGCATCCAGCAAGACCCAAACCCAATACTCGCATAACAAAAATGAACCGTCGATTTAGTTCATACATTCTGCCAATTTGTTGACATGATAAAATATATTTTGGCATACATCGTTCACATTCTACCACAAGTTTAAATCCCGAATTTGGAACATTGTTTAAAATTCACTTTTCCATTGCAGAATTTTTCATCACCTCAACTTTCAATAATGTTCGAACACCGTACAAAACACGAAAGTGTAGAAAAAACCAGAGCAAAGTCAATGATCGAATATTGTAGCGTGGCTTCCACTGGCACGTGCTGTTTGTCATCGCCTTTTAATTTTTTTGCCGACGTACTCGTGAAAGAATTATGATCTACCTCAGGATTTTTTGGATTAAACGATTGTTTCCTCTTCTTACGTCTATCTTTTCTACGAACACCTTCCGTTATCTGGGTTCTAGACACTTTAAACGGCATTTTTATGGAATAAAATTCAGAACAAACACTTATAAACTCAAAATGAACTTCGTAGTTAAACGAGAAATCACCAAATGAAATATTTTCCAGTAGTTTACCTTATTATAAAGAAAAAAGGGACAATAATTACGGCTAACAATAGATGAGCTGCAGCTGCGCTATACCTATTGCGCCCTCAGTCTATACCTGACCTCAAGCGTCCACCTTTTCAAGGCTGTATCTCCGAAACTATTAGTCGGATCAACTTGAAAATTTAGGACAATATTCTAAAGATGTTATAGAGTTTAATAAGATAAAAAAATTTTCGATTTTTGAAACCGTGAAACCCATGTAACCCCTTAACACTTGGTGAAACATAATCAATAAATGATT
The DNA here is from genome assembly GCA_013387265.2 of Cryptolaemus montrouzieri. Classification (NCBI taxonomy): domain Eukaryota; kingdom Metazoa; phylum Arthropoda; class Insecta; order Coleoptera; family Coccinellidae; genus Cryptolaemus; species Cryptolaemus montrouzieri. The sequence goes on from JABFTP020000185.1 coordinate 144,339,581, forward strand.
GGTTTCCCACTTCGCAAAGGTTTGACAAATATTTATTTAAATACTATAATAATATAATATAATATAATATAATAATATCCTTTATTTAGCAAAGCTAATCACATACAATGAATGTAAATGCACAAAATCCTTTCGTTTTGCGAAAATTTTATATTTTCTTATTACATGAAAATATACCTTACAATAATCTACAATTGACTCTTGATATAAGTCAACAATAAGCTCCTAAACTCGGTAAATTTTTTCAGAATTTTTAATTTCTTCAGGTTAACTATTATACTGAATCGATCCCTTGTAAAAAGGATGTTTCCTGCTCTTACAGTATTGCAAGTATCAATAAAAAATCATTTCTAGACCTTGTGGCGTATGAATGAACTTCATTCACATACTTCAAATCCTGACAAAAATTAGATGGTTATTTGTTATTTTTCATTTTATGTATGAACTCTATCGTTCGTAAATACTATCTCTGCATGACACTTAGTATATTCAGAACATTCAACAACAAATTTATAGGAGTGTGCACTCTAAGATCAACCGCATGGCTTTGTTCTGCAAAATCTGAATTATGTTAATTTCAACATTTGTCAAAATAATAGAAAAAGTGACACACTACTCCAAATGTGGTTGAACAATCGCATTATACAAAGACTTTCCAATTCTACCTAGGAGGTATAACTTTTCAGATATTTTATTTCTAATTTAACCAGCATGGGATCTAACTGTGAGACATTCATCTAATATCACACCAAGATACTTAAATTCTGTGATTCAATCCAATTTACAATTATCTATATTCACACATGCATTTTTACAGTTCATTTGATTCAATTTGTACCTAGTTCCTGATCATATATTTACATTTATCAATATTCACACTTAATCGATTATCACACAACCAATCATACAGTAAACTCATATAATCTCCGCAAATAACATAGTATCATCAGCAAACATAGTAATTCCACAATGCTCAATACACTTTTTCATATCATTTACATACAATGAGAATAGTATAGGTCCTAGGACCGTTACTTTAGGAATCCCATGCTTAGTTGGTAATTCTGAAGACAAATCATTGCCATATTTAACTCTATGACATCTATCTTTTAAATACGATTCAAACCATTTCAATACTCTTTACCAAATCCCATTTTTTCATTTTCTTTATAAGTATATCTCTACATATTGTCTCAAATGCATGACGAAAATCTGAGAACACAACAAGCTCTTTCTTTCCCTCATATATTTTCTTAATCCATAAATTTGGAACTTTTGTATAACTGCCTCACATGAGTGATCTTCTCTGAAACCTGATCGATTGCTACAAATTACTTAATTCAATCTACAATAATTTATCAATTATTCCTTGACCACCATTTCTATCAACTTTTCATATTGTAGACTAATATTTATCCGTCTGAATTTTTCACATTTACATGTGTTCGATACTTTTGAACAAGAACAATTGTTGTGGTTTTCCAGTTTACCAATACTTTTAACGAAATCATCTGAGATCAGATCAAAATCACTTGTATCGTTTTTCCACTTCATAATTTGAATTTTGTCTTGAAACTCATCTAGCTTAAAATTTTCTCATTTTCTTCTGAATATACTGGTTGCCAATTTCATACAATCAAGTGAGTCTGATTCCAGGAGAGCAGTAATTATACAATGATCACTATTATTTGGGGTCCTACGCACCTGACATTTTGTGTTTTTATTATTACTTATCACATGATCAATAATTGTTTCACTATCAAAATTGAAATATACTCGACAGATGTTTCGAGTTCTTAGCCCATTATCAAGAATAATACGATACTAAATTCTAAATGAGTGATTTCATTTATGTATAAAGGCATGCACAACAGGAGGTAAATTAAAGTCTAGTTGGTCGTTGCAAATTGGCTGGTTTTTCCTATGAGCGGACGTAATTTCAATAATGTCCTAGATGGTCATCCTTTTCCTTTATTACCTGGAGTACCAGAAAGCAGCAACACAGTATACGATTGTGATGGGAGATTTCAATGCAAAAGTCGGACGCAGTGAAGAACCTTCAGAGACACCGATTGGAAACCATGGGATCGGCAGAAGAAATGAAAGGGGCAATGTTCTCCTAAATTTCTTGCAGCAGCATCAACTTTATGTGATGAACACCTTTTTCCAAAAGAAATTCCAACGCAAATGGACTTGGCAAAGCCCCGATGGTAGGACCAAAAACGAAATAGATTTCATAATAGCCAACAGAAAAGAAATAGTCCATGATGTTACCGTTTTGAATAGTTGCTCTATAGGAAGCGACCATAGATTGGTCAGAGCAAAAGTAGTGATAAATACTAAGACAGCAAGATCAAGAATGATGAATAAGACAAACCACATGAAATGGACATCTCCTAACGATATCAACAAATTCCAAAAGCTGATAGAAACAAGCCTGGAAAACCTAGAAAACGAAACATATAAAACTGTTGACGAACAAAACCAACAACTAACTGAGATCATTAAAAGTGCCGAAAAAGGTTGTAGTTCCAAAACATCGAGAGAAGAGAAAATTAAGTCAGACAACAAAGACACTTATGGAAAGGAGAAGACAACTTAAAAATAAACAAACAACAAATACAGGCGAATTAAAACAACTGAACAAAGATATTTCGAAAGCTATCAGAAGAGACACACGAAACTACAATACAGAGATGATTACGAGAGTGATTGAGGAGAACAGGAGTTTGAAAGTACTAGGACGAAGATTGGGTCCAGGAAAGAAAAATATTTTGCAGTTAGCGGACAAGGAAGGGAACGTAACAACGAATAAAGATAAAATCCTTGAAATTACCAAAGGTTTCTACCAAGAGCTTTATCGACTAAGAGAAAACCATACAGAAGAAAACCCTTTACCTAAAATACTAAACGTTGGGTCAGAAGATATACCAGATATAACAATAGATGAGATATCAACGGCATTAGCAGAGATGAAAAATAATAAAGCACCTGGTGATGATGAGGTTGTGGTAGAATCTCTGAAAGCAGGAGGAGGGACTCTGCTGCGAGAGATCCAGAAGTTATTCAATGCATACCTAACGGAGGGTGTAACTCCAACCCAATGGAACAACGCCTTGGTGGTGAGAATGCACAAAAAGGGAAACATCACTGACCTTAACAACTATAGACCCATCAGCCTTTTATCGCACATATACAAACTCTATATGAAAATTATTACAAAAAGGTTGACAGTCAAGCTTGACTTCTACCAGCCATACGAGCAGGCTGGTTTCCGGAGCGAATTTGGTACGAATGATCATCTACAAACTATTAAAACCTTAATAGAAAAATGCCATGAATACAATAAACCCTGGTTCTCATCTTTGTAGATTATGAAAAGGCATTCGATATCATAAACCAACGTAAAATGTTAGAGGCTCTAGCTGAGTGTCGCATAGACCATCGATGCATGGCACAGATAAAGTACATATATGATCATGCCACAGCTTGTGTGAAACTTCACGCAAAACAGAAACATTCGAAATACAGAGGGCGTGCGACAGGAGATCTGATTTCGCCGAGTATATGTGCAAAAGGATAGACTGGGAAAATATGGGTATAAATATTAATGGGGATTATTTGAACCACCTTAGGTTTGCCGACGACATCGTCCTTATATCCGACAACATAGGAGATGCAAAAGAAATGCTTGAAAGGCTCAAAAAAGCTTCTGAAAGGGTTGGACTGAAGCTGAACGCGTCTAAAACACAATATATGACCAATCTCGTTACAAGTGGAAAAATTCAGATAGGTGATGCTGAAATTGAACAAGTCCAAGCCTACAAATATCTTGGACATGAAATCAAAATAAGTCGAGACAACCGAACCTGTGAAATCTTTAGAAGAATTGGCCTTACTTGGGCAGCGTTTGGTAAACTGAGCAATATCTTAAAATCAGATATCCCAATTTGTTTGAAACGAAAAGTTTACAACCAGTGTGTGTTACCTGTCATGACTTACGGCGCGGAAACTTTAACTCTAACCAAGAAATCGGCCAATAAAGTTCGAGTGGCCCAGCGTGCCATGGAGAGATGCATGCTCGGATTATACTTTAGAGACCGAATATCAAATGACATAATCAGGCAAAGACGTGGGGTTGAGGATGCTATTAGTAGTATCGCCACACTTAAGTGGAAATGGGCCGGACATCTGGCAAGAACCACCGACGGAAGATGGACCAAGAAAATTCTAGAATGGCGACCTAGACACGAAACAAAAAGAAGTATAGGACGTCCCCAACAAGGTGGTCTGACGATATAAAACGCATCTAGACGGATTGGATACAGACGGCACAGAACAGAAGGATGTGGCATAGTTTACGGGAGGCTTATGTCCAGCAGTGGACAGAACGAGCTGCTTGATGATGATGATGAAGACCTGGAGTTTGATATTCTCGAAATCTAATTTTTGTTGATGCAGTGGTCCGAAAAACCCGTAGAATTTTCATTTTGTAAAATAGATCTTTCATGTTCGTCAACTATCTTCTCGATGCATCTTCCGGTTTGGCCTTTATAGAATGTCACATTCACGGCAGTGTATTTTATATACTCCGCTTTTATCCAATAATTTTGTTTTATCTATATTACTTACTACGAATGAACCCAAATTCTTATAATTGTTGCTGATGGTGTTAATATTATTTCTGTGTAATCTGTAACATATCTTGTTGCTAATATTACGAATATAGTTAAATGGAAATTTTCCGTTAGATTTCTCAGTATGCAATGGATAAATGCTCTGCAATAACAGTTTATTTCGTTTTTGTCTTATTAAGGTATCAATTTAACTTGGTTCATAGCCGTTGTTGTGCTTTTCAGCCCTTTGAACATAAATTGCTTTCTATTCCTTTTGAATTGTGGAGGCCGTTACTTGATGTAGATCCATGATATAAATGAGATAAAAAACACAAGGTTTAACTCTAATCTTCACTTTATTTGAAAAAACACTACCTTATAGATATCATTAAAAATTATTGTTCATTCAAATCAAAATTTTCAAAAAAAATTCTTTCGAATTGATAAATAACATAAAAAACGTTAACCTACCACCTAACGCAAAACTTATTTCGTTTGATGTTGAGAATTTATACCCAAGTGTTCCTCCAGGTGATGTCAAAATATTAATCGAAAACATGTTGAATTCGAATCATGTTAACCAAATAATTAAATCAGAAATATTGAATCTGTTGGACGTTTGCATTGAACAAAATTATTTTCTTTCAACAACATCTATTACAGTAGTGAAAATGGTTTGATCATGGGAAATCCTTGGAGTCCTCTTTTAGCAGAGATTTTTATGAATAATATTGAACAGAAAATTCATACACATCCACTCATTTCCAAATTTCTTTATTGGTATAGATATGTTGACGACATCTTAGTATGTTTCATTGGAACTACTCGTCAATTAGACTTATTTCTTAATTTCATTAATTCCATCCACTTGAACATTAAATTCATGATAGAAATAGAACAGAACGATTCCATTAATTTTTGGACTTAAAAATCATTAAACAAAATAAAAATCATGTTTTTCGGTCTTTCGTAAACCAACACATACTGATACAATTATACATAACTACTCATTACATCCAATTCAACACACAAAGTTGCAGCTTTGAACAGCATGGTACATCGGTTACTCAATTTACCTTTATCAGTAGAAGATTATAATAAAGAGTTAAACATCATCAAACAGATAGCCATTAATAATTCATATAATCCGTATATGATTGATCTAATCATTCGTAAAAACTGTATCAGAAAGCAATAAATGAAGTATATCCTATTCATAAAGACTATAAAATATTCAACAGTTTAACATTCTGCGGTTCTGCAAGTACAAATATTAAATCCTTTCTCGTCAAACAAAATCTTAATTTAACTTTCAAAACTTCTAATAACTTAGGTAAACATATTAAAAATAATAAATCTCGTGTTGAAAAATCAAGTAAATCAGGAATCTATAAACTCAATTGCGGTTCTTGTGATAAAATTTATATCGGTAGGACCTATAGGAGTTTTGGCATAAGAACATCTGAACATAAACGTAGCTTCGATAAAAATAAATCTGATTCAAATTATTCAAACCACCTAATAAAAGAAAACCATTCATTCAATAAAAACTTTGACATATTACATATAAAATCAAAAGTTCAAAATTACATCTCCTAGAAGCATTAGAAATAAATAGAAACAAACATTCGGATAAGCTTTTGAATGAGCAGGTAGATGTGAATTCTTCACCCCTACTTAACTTGTTTAATTAGTTTTTATTACCTTTCATACTAAATGTACAATGGCTCGGTGTGGATTTTCCTGTTATTCATCCAGCTTGTTCTACGATTTGTTTATAATACCATACTCTTCATTCTGTTTTTCATTCTTGATAAAGCCGCTGTGTCAGCGAAACGTCGTCGAATTTTTTCAAATAAAGTGTAGATTAGAGTTAAACCTTGTGTTTTTAACTCATTTCTATTCCTTTGTCATCTGTCGATTTTGAGTATGAAGTTCAAGTTTTAAAATTAATCGCTAAGAACAACGGGTATGAACCAAAATTAAATGATATCTTAATAAGACAGAAACGACATAAACTTTCATTGCAGTGGCGTTTCTCTCAGATTTAAAGAGTAGAATGAGAATAAGAAACGTTAATCTAGAAAAATGTTATATAAATCATGTAAATATTAACGAGAAGCGTTAATAAACTATGATTGTCATAGGAAATCAGCGAATGTTAACGAGGAGTGGCCAATTTCTCGTTAAAGATCACAGCCATGCATGCATTAAAGGAGGAAATCCATCGTGCGTCAACGAAATTCAGCCACATTTGTGCCGAATGGTCATGGACATTTTCGACAAACTAATATGTATTAGTATGCAAAGCCGTGAAGGCCATCTGCCCTATGTGTTCTTCCCTAATAATCGAATCGTATGAACTTTATAATTCAATGAAAACTTACAATCCAAAGACTTAAAACTGTGTATTTTATTCATTTCAAAGTAAGCGTTAATTTTAAATCATCCTTTACAACTCATCTGGATCAGAGTAGTCTGACGACTTTTCAACCGGAAATCCTATTTTATCAGTAGTGAAAACGCCACGATAGGAACTCAGGAACTCTTTTTCAATAACTCCAGTCTCAGCATCAGATTTCTTGGATGAGAAAAAATATTGAATGCATCGTTTTGACCTCGAAGTAAAGTGTAATAATGATTGGAGACCGTCCCGCTGGAGCATCCCGGGTAAAGGTATTGATCCCAGGTACATATTTCATTTTGGAATACAGGAGGATGTATAGACTAAAGCTATGCGAGGTAAGCGTTGTCCTGGGCTAGAGAAATAATTCATGACTTGTCATAAGATGGCCATTCAACGAGATTAACTACCGGGTCAGGAACAGATGTAATCTCCGGAAAGATCGAATCCGCCTTTGTGGAAATTATCGTCCAAGGCGAAATGAGCTCAACTTGCAAATTCGTTAGAATGCGTTTCCCAGACGAATTTCCGCGTTTGTTTAATTGGTTCAAATAAATTTTCTGTACCGGATTCTCGGTCCTTTGTAATCCCAACTGGGGCATGTTGAATAAATGATAACATGTGTAGGAATGTATACCATAGTTTCCTGGGGTCGACGCTTTGTGCACAAACTCGAAGAAATATTGTTTTCACGAAGGGTGCGTTTACCAACATTCAGCATATTTCATGAAGACCTTATCAAATAGATGGACCAGAAACATATTTTCTTTTCTCAATTTATTTTTGATTTGGTTTGATATGCTTTTTGTCTGCTAGCAGAAATTTATCGAGTTGAAAGTATTGTTGATTGATTTATTTTGTGGAAATTCATCTTAAATAGTTAAATGATGCACACATGGATATTTAATCAAATTTTCCTATTTATTGTTCAGGTACGCGACTTACTTTGAATATTACTTAATTTTCAAGTGTACTAAATTATTTGAATTTGAGAGGCTTTTACTTGGTAAAATTCCATTATCAATAATAAAAACAAGTACTGTGTTTTAAGGAATTCTACTTAATAATTGCGATTCGTAACGCGTTTCACTACACCGTAGCTTCTTCAGACGAATGAATGTACAGAAAATATAAATAGAAACATAAAATGTCAGTATTCAATAGTTTTATTCATAGATTGATTAACATCCCGTTATCATCAGAAAATTTCAACATAGAATTAAATTTGATTAAACAAATAGCCAAAATGATAGTTACAATCCCAAACTAATAAATAATATTTTGAATAAAAACAAAGCAGAATCGCATTGAATGAAATTTACCCTGTCGATAAATTGAAACAAAATTCAACACCTTAACCTACGTTGGCATTACAAGTGAGAAACTGAAATCATTCTCGAGTAGCAATAATTTCAACATAGCTTTCCAAACTAATAATAATTTAGGCAAATATATAAAAATAATAAAACCAATCCAGGTAAAACAATAAATCAGGTGTTTATAGATTGAATTGCAATGACTGTGATAATTTCTATATTGGTAGAAAACATAGAAATTTTAATATTAGAATATCGGAACATAAACGCAGTTTTTCAAATAAAAATCAGATTCAAATTACGCGAATCATCTCTTAGAAAATAATCATTCTTTCGATCCACAGTTTGAAATTTTGCATACAGATAATAAATATTGGAAGGTAGATCTTTGGGAAACTTTAGAAATAAATAAATACAAACACTCAGGTAGACTAATCAATGAACAAGTCGATTTAAGCCCTTCACCTCTATTGAATCTTTTCGGGGAGCAATCTATTCCTTAATTTTATTGGATATACCTGTCATAAATAACCACTTAGGAGGAGGCGACCGATAAGCTTTTGATTACTCAAGAACATTTATAGTTATATTCTCATTTACATTTTTCTGCATAATCATTCGTCTGAAGAAGCTACGGTGTAGTGAAACGCGTTACGAATCGCAATTATTAAGTAAAATTCCTTAAAACACAGTACTTGTTTTTATTACTAATAAATAATATATTAAATAAAACACAAAGTAGAATCGCATTGAATGAAGTTTATTCTGTCGATAAATTGAAACAAAAATTCAAAACCTTGACCTACGTTGGCATTACAAGTGAGAAACTGAAATCATTCTTGAGTAGCAATAATTTCAACATAGCTTTCCAAACTAATAATAATTTAGGCAAATATATAAGAAATAATAAAACCAAACCAGATAAAAACAATAAATCAGTTGTTTATAGATTGAATTGCAATGACTGTGATAATTTCTACATTGGCAGAACACATAGAAAATTTGATATTAGAATATCTGAACATAAACGCAGTTTTTCAAATAAAAAATCAGATTCAAATTACGCGAATCATCTCTCAGAAAATAATCACTTTTTTGACCCACAGTTTGAAATTTTGCATACAGATAATAAATATTGGAAGGTAGATCTTTGGGAAACTTTAGAAATCAATAGGTAGACTCATCAATGAACAAGTCGATTTAAGCCCTTCACCTCTATTGAATCTCTTCGGGGAGCAATCTACTCCTTAATTTTATTGGATATATCTGTCATAAATAACCACTTAAGAAGAAGCAACCCAATAAGCTTTTAATTTCTCAAGATCATTCATATTTATATTTTCTGTACATTCATTCGTCTGAAGAAGCTACGGTGTAGTGAAACGCGTTACGAATCGCAATTATTAAGTAAAATTCCTTAAAACACAGTACTTGTTCTTTATTATTGTACTACATTACACTTTCAGTATTTTTTTACTTCTAAACTCACGATAAGGTGAGGTTTTCATAGATTAAGAAGTAGGGAATCATTTTCATCTGATTGTTAAGCGTTTGATAATGTGGGTTTTTTCAATTTTGCTAACTTCTAAACACTCCAGAAGGTTCAATTTCTTTCCGTTATCAGATACTATTTTCGGGTTTTCAGAATTTATAATATGATCTGTATTTGTGATATGTCCGAAAACGGAGGGATATTTGTCTGTATGTGTGTGCTCTTTGAAACGAGTCTGGAAGTCTCTACCGTAGGGGTGCTCAAACTTGAACTGCTGGCGATCTACCGCAATATTTTTAGACTACTTTCAATCGACTCTGAGAGGCTGCAATTATGTGTGATGCAGGATTGTCGTACATACACGACACACAAATCTAACCTACCTACCTACCTAGGTAGGGTGTACCGTAGCATTTATAGATATTAGCTTTCCGCACAATATACATTATTTTAGTCAAGGTTTGGGTAAGGTTTAGTTGGGTTCTTCTCTATAATATCAATGAAGAAAGAAATAGGTATTCAAAGTTGCTAGTTTATTGGCTGTTACAAAACAAAAGAGTTACAAATGGTGTTAAACTTAACTAGGCAGTGACTTTGGATGTTGAAGCGTGGCACTGCATGTCCTCAGCATACTTTTCATAAGATGGTACGTAACCACTGAGTGCTAATTGCAAGCATGATCACATATGATCGTCAGTTAGTCGATTGCCATATTTTGACTCAATTTTGTTGATTTCAGAAAATGTAGACTCGCACAAGCAAGCTGATCCAAACATTGCCGTCATTTGAAGGGTGATTTGCCTCAGATTCGGATATTTATCTTCAGAAATAACGCACCAGAAATATGTATCCGATGTTGTAGCATTGAGATGTATATCTGATATAATCTTCACCAACTCATTTTCAACAGAACATGAGTTCATATTAAACCGAGTGACATAAAAACGCATTTCGAATTGTCCCAAAATATTTGATAATTCAGCCTCATAAGTATCATAATCCTACTGAGGAATCCTTGCTTTCAAAGAGGGAAAATGTTCCAGATCCTTTCTTTTCATAAGTTGCAATTTACTTCTGAATCCATTTACTGCGCTAATCAGCTCAATAATAGTTTTTCCTTTACCTTGAAGCTCCGAGTAAATGGCGTTTAAGTGCATTGTGATGTCAGTCAAAAAGGCCAAATCAGTCAGCAATCTTTCCTTTTTCAACATCCGAGTATCATCAACTGTTTTTTTTAAAAAGCTGTTTTTTCAGGCAATATTTCTTGACATCTTCCTGGGAATTTTCCGCGAATCAACCACCAGACGTCTGTGTGAAGACTCCCTATCATCCAACTACAACTTAAACAGCCGCCGTTGCAAGCTACGTGCACGGATAGAATTCTCATTTTTGTTGCAATGCCCATAGTTTCCTAGTGTTCAACACTATTGAACACAAAATTTATTGATGTTTAATGCAATGGAATGAAAAAGAAATGAAGGGAAATCTTCAGTAGCTCGACACAATGCCACAAATGTGGCAATGTTTCCAGTCATTGCTGGTGCTCCATCAGTTGTGATGCACATAAATTTACATATTGGTAGCTTGTAGTTTTTTTACAAAATTTAAGAAAACGTCATATATATCTTCGCCACAGGTCTTCCCCTTCAGAGGAATGATTGTCAAAAATTCTTCCATAGCCAACATGTCGTTGAATACCATCCGAATGAAACTACACAGCTGGGCAGTGTCTGTCATATCGGTGGATTCGTCGAGCTGTAAAGAAAAGTATGTACATTTCATGATATCATGTTTTAGTTTATCTGCCATGTCCTGACTCATGACATCAATACGCCTTGTGACAGTCGGACGAGAAAACTGAAGTTCTCTAATAGCAGACATGATTTCTGTTTCATTTTTAGAACCTCCAAATAAAGCCTCACCCGCTTCAATAAATGCTTCCTTCACAACCGATTCATCTTCCAATGGTTTCTTGTGTTTCGCCAATATATGAGATATTTTAGATGACGCGATCATAGCAGCTTTTAATTGTTTGGCTGATCTTGTGAACATGGTCTGTTCTTTTTTCAAACAAGATATCAAATCACGTACTTTTCATTTTCTAAATTCACTCTGTGGCGGAAAATCCGTTTCATAGTTTTTATGAGCCGTTCTATGATGCCTCTCCTCTCCAATTCCAGCAGACGCAGCATTTATATCGGCGTCTCGAATCTTCCCACCAAACGCGCCGCCCGAAATTTCTATGAAAGCGGCAAGAATAAAAAGCGCAGCTTTTCTTTCACAAGTATCGCGCGTTTCTTTGATGAAGCTGCCTTTTGCCGCTAGTAGATTGTTAGTTTATTACGTAATAAATTTTTGTAGTTTAGTTATCTACTTATCAAAATTTTTTTCTCTTCTCAAGATCACTCCAAAAGTACTCGACCGTTTGAGCACCCCTGCTCTACTGGTTTGGCCTTTATAACATGCAGCACATTTACTGCATTAAACCCCACAAAGGACCGAAATACACACCTGCAATAACACTGTGCAAATCAGGTGAAGAAATTATCGGCGTCGAAACAGAATGTAATATCTCAATCAATCTGGACGAATTAAATAACCACAAACACAAAATAACGGACATCATTCAAAAAAACGAACACCAAAACAACTAAATAAACTAACTTAGAAAAAAATACATAGATATGATCTAACAACTTTCATCCAAAAGGGGAAATGAAAAACTTCTTTCTCCAAAGTAGACAAAGAAAATAGAATAATTTAAATAAGGAAACAACAATATGGAAACAAAATACAGATATAAACAGGAACTCAGATGCCCCAACCCTTAGGAAAGACCCTACAAAAATATTTTGATCACTCAAGAAACCGTAACAACGACCGCAACAACCTTTTCAAAGCAACATATGAAGAACCGAGACTAATTCCCATGAATGACAATGCTCCCGATAACAAGGTTATCTGATAAGACCTATTGTTTCATACAATACAGCCCCCATAGGTAAATTAGCTAAATGTCTTAACACTTAACTCAAAGAAGTGTTCAAAAATTCTCCCCCAAACATACTGTAATTGATTAGACTTATACAGAAGTTATCATAAATTGCTGCCTTTCGACATTGAAAATATGTATCCAAACACTCCAGGAGATGAAAGCCTTCACGTTGTAAAAAACATTCCTGACAATAGTAACATAGATGCATTAGTTAGCTGAGACATGCACAATATCTTCGAAACAACTATTTCAGATATAATTCAGAATTCTTTCGTCAAAATTCTGCTTTACCAACGGGCTCACCAGTCAGTCCCCTCATTTTGAGCCATTTAGAAAACACAAAGATTCTGATTTATGTCCTGTCTAGCAAACCTATGATTATTTGGTTCAGATACGTGGCTGTTATTCAAGTTGGGTCCATAAAAAAATTGAATTCACTTCCGAAATTGAATCGATCGGATGCATTAACTTTCTTGACTCAATCATTATTGAAATCAATAATGATATCAGTTTTAAAATATTCAGAAAAAACAGATTCAGACTGCTATAATCCCTTTTGATTCATTTAGTTCCATAAGTCGTAAACTTGCAGCCTTTAACTCCATGATCCACTCAGCGTTTACAGTGCCAATCTCGGAGAATAACTTAAACAACAACAAGCAACAATAACCATGAATAATCATTTTCCAACTGAATGGATTGAAATAACTCTCAACAAACATAATAGCCGGATTTCGAAACTTCTATTTCCCATTATACACAAAGAAACATCTAAATATAGCTTCTACAAAGGACATTGGTTCACCCGAATACAGAATAATTTTTCCAAATTTAATATAAAGACTGCCTTCACCAGGCAATAATCCAACCTAACCTAGGAAAATTATTATTGAATTCAAAACCCAAACTGAATAAATTTAAGAAATCTGGAGTCTACAAAATCGAATGCAGTGTTATGTAGGCCAAACCGGCTATACTCTGTGGCGAGAAGTTATCCGGAAATTTGAAATAAAACGCATAAATCTTAATCTACTTCAATATTTATTGAATCTCCTTCAAAATATGCTCCATTTTCAGGGATTTCCTTCGGCTCAATCTGCGAATTTTCTTCAATGACGTCTATGGAATCAAATCTGGTTCCCCGGAACGGCAGTATCAGTCTAGAATATAAAGAAAAGAAAAAAGTCACACCGAGCTAGATCAGGCGAATAAGGCGGCTGCTCGATGGTATTTATCAAGTGTTTGGTCTTGAAGCCGTTAATAACCGTGGCTCGATGAGAAGGGGCGTTATCGCCATGAAGAATCCACGAGTTGTTTCGCCACAAATTTGGCCATTTACGGCGAATATTATCAGGCAAACGTCTCAAAACGATTGAATAGAAGTCCTTATTGACCGTTTGAACTTGCGGAACGAATTCTGGATGAACCACGCCACGAATACTGACGAAAATAATCAGCATAATCTTGAATTTCGAACGACTTTGGCGAGGTTTTTTTGGTTTCAGCTTCTTTTTTTCTAGACTAGAGGATATGTATTAAAAACACTTCCATTGGAGGCGAGGGCATGAAAGTACAACAGATAGCTCTCTTTTGTAATACACATCATTAGTACTAGTTATATTAGAAATAAATATATTATTTCGGTAGTCCATACTTCTTGAGCTGTCGATATTTCTCATAGAAATTTCAGCTTTCAACTTGTGGAGTTTGTTGGGGTCAGAAAGTTTCCTCTTCGTTTCTTCTAATGCCAATGTTGAAGGTTGGTCAGTAAGTCATGACATATTCGATTTTTCTCTTTCCAGGGATTCAATTTTCACTAAGAATCCATCACATCTACTGCATATATCCATTCTTGAATACCCGGGAGATATGTTGAAATATGTGTTGAATATTGATCTGTAACTCTTATATGACACAGGATTGCTTTCAAATTTCTTTTTGTATACATCTTTTTCACATTCAAGTCGCCAGATAAATATAACCTAAACTTATAGGAACCCTTCAAACTGTATTTGCGACCTTTAAATGAAGAAATGTGCACCTATTGTATCTTGAGACAGTTTTCTTGGACGATTTGTTTGCTTCTCCTTTGTACTTTTCGGCACTGCTTCAGCCAACTTGAAGAACGTTGAAGAATCTCCAACTTCTTTCTCCTCATCCCATGGGTGGACAAAAAATCTTTGGAACATACTGAAACCTGTGCCACTGCGTTGTGTCTTTTGAAAACCACCGATATAAATAAGTAGAATCTTGCAGTTTATTAGGGTGAATCTTGTCTTGGCGAGACCGATGTTGCTTGATAGTACGGATATTAAACCACATAAGTATAAATTTTGTTGGTCAACTGATTCGAGAAGATTAAACTGGTAGATTATCGACCGCCTAGCTTCCATAAAAACTACATCAAAACAACTGGATCGTTTGCAATTACTGTAAGGTCCAGTGGTATACTCTTGTAAGTGGATCTGTTCATTTCTTTTTCTTCCATCTTCCATCGTATATCATAATTATTGAAAGTAATTAGGAATTTCAGTCAATGTGGTTCACTACAAGACAACACGATAAGAGTAAGAAGTTGGAGGAAAGGAATTGGACATTGCGGCTTTTTTCTTTGACCGAGACTAATATTGCGTGTTCTTCCCCGGTACGCCAAAATTTCATTCTATATTTCCTGTGCACCTCACGTCTTCTTTTCCGGAATGAAAAAGCACGATTGTGGATCTTCTAATTCTCTACTAGATGTCATTATTATATCATTTTTACCTGTGGCTTGACACAGGTTAGAGGTGGCCTCGCATCAGTGCTAATTTGCACTTCATTGTTCTATTGAAGCTGCATTAGAAGGTGTTGAGTAGTAGCTTGTCTCAACAAGAAAATTCTTCAATAATCATGGATCGCTGTTGTTGCTCGAGATCGTCCTTGTCCAGGTACCCTTTCCTGACTACCAGTCTCTTTGTACCTGCGGATCATTCTGGAAATAGTTGAAAAGGATACCAAAACCTTAGGTCTATTGTTGTATAAGTCCAAACTAGGTTATCTAACAACACTGCTTCAGCGCATACTGCCAGAATCAGGTTATTTGATTCACGTTGCTTCATTACTGAAAATTGAAATTCTCAAGAAGTACAAAAGCTACCTGCAAAAATTGATCAACAACGGATGTTATCAATATGTGATGGTTCCTTGCAAAATCTCTATTCATTGTTTTCATCTTATATCATTATTAATTTTGTTGGCATACGTCCGGACATATCCGCGAAAGAAGCTATTGTTAGTAAATAGTTAACTCAAAATGAAAATAAAGTTGAATGACAAGCAAGGCAAGTAGAAATGAAATTACAATTGAAACTATCTATACATTACCTATGCCTAGCTAGATCCCTTTATCTGTTTGTGTGAGATCTTCGTCTAGAACCTAAGTCCTAGATATATATAGCCTTAAGAATAATTCCCATCACTTTATTCAAGTAGCTTCATTAGAGAATAATTATCGAAATCTCAGTAACTGACTAATAGATTACTAACTATAATCAAGGTAATTAATGCAAAAAAACAACAATTCGAACTACATAAGTACTAATTTTCAATTCAGAACAACCTGAGCTTTTCAACAAACTGAAACTCAATGATAGAGCTCAGTCAACGAATAATGAAGATAGAAGAGATGAAATGGATCATAAGGAAGAACACTTAGCTTTCAGGACTGAGGTTAGTTCCCACGATGGTTGGATAGTGTTTTATATTGGTTTTTCTGGTGTTCATGTATCTTACAGCTTACAGGTTACTTGATCGGCTAAATATGGTTCACAACTGGGTGACAAGACTAGTTCCCTAAAGACGTTAAATATCAAGGTTTGGCACTTGATGGTGGAACAAATCTATAACAATACCATATCCCCCGAATATATGTTTTTAAAATGAGCGGAATGAGTTTCACTCACCCTTGGAATAGCAGATATCGATCTAGATCAATATAACGAAAGAAAATTCGAAATCTCTCCTTTCTCTAATTGAATTCGTTGTCGAGGAAATCCGGCAAAATTATCGACTACTTATAACGCCTCAGACGATTCGAACTTATCCAGAAAATCAAAAGAATACTTAGTTACTTTTTCTGAAAATTATTCACTTCAATCGCTACAACACAGTTCCAATAAAATCACAAACGATATCGAAGATATCGAAATGGAAATAGAGCGAATCTAATGAATTCCGAACTTATATAGACTCGGATCTATGAAAAACTATTTATTTTCAACAAAATACTAATGAAAAATCGAAATTATTCTCTTCACAACAATAAAGTGGAAATGAAACATAGAATGAGTCCTGCTTTCCGTTCTCCCACAGAAACGAGAAAACGATCTTTTTTCAACTACTGACTTACAATTAACCGGTGAACAACCCAGATCAATACCAGCGATACCTTATGGATATAACTATAATTTTCATTGAATATCATGACCAGTAGATTCTTGATTCGAATTTCAAATTGTTTGAATATTTAACTTGATGAAATAAGATTGAATTATTAATAAAATATGTTACATATTTAATATTCTTCAAACTCTGTTGGTAAAATTTAAGAATTTCAGTAAACCATCGGTGGCATAAGGCCTAAGAAACAATTTCCAGTGGGCATGACGACGAGTTGATTAAAAGTAATTTTCAGCATTTGCACATGGGGACATGGTAATTCCAATTAAATATCATTAAAATTGAAAATCTGTTTCATGAGGCTCTTTGATATCAATGATTACACCATCGTAAATATTTATTCATTCATTAACAGTGTGTACTAGCTTCAAAGTGAGGCCATTTTTTATTAATACAGCCATAATTTCTGCGACATATTTTTGTGAAATTCTTGGAAGTTTGGAAACAGTTCAGTTACCATACTAGATTCTGTTACTATGCTTCCAATTATAGATGAATTATAAGAATCAATTTTTTGAATCTAGTGATTTCTGTTTTCTAAATTGACTGTTATCCTTGAATATTCAACATTGGCAAATCTGAATATTTCACTGATTAATTCCCTAATGAATTCAACATGCGGGTTTTATTTTTCTTTCTCTTTGCTCATCGGCAGACGACGAGTTCAAGCCAGATCAGTTCTCATTGTAAATGTTCAGCAAGAACCTGCACTTGTCGCGATTAAATTCAAGCTCCACTTCGTGGGACATAAATTAGCTAATGTAACCTCAAACCGAAACTATGTATGCAGCTGTAATCATTCACACATAAATACTGAGTATTCAAATAAAATTTAGACGAATTTAGTAAATGTTCTAGTTGTAAGCACATAGTATTAATTAGATGTCTAAGAGACCCAATAAAGCAGGAAGAAAATGAGTATTATGAAACATAATTATCAAAGCGAAGTTGAAATAAAAAAAATTGGAATATTCTTGCTCCAGAGTGATTGTAGCATGAAATATTGCAAAAATATTGCAACCTTTCTTCTTGTACTGTCGGAAAAATTGAAAACATTTTGGGCTCTGGAAACAATAATTGAGTGAAAGCTCAAAAGCTCTTAGGAAAAGTAGAAATTACTGCCGTTTCTTTGCCTAATAGTTTCCAAAACTGAGTGTAGAAAAGATGAAGGTTGGCACCTTTGATCCTCCACAGATTCGATCATTAATAATAGACTCAAGTTTTACGGATACTACTACAGAGATTGAGAAAATGCTTAGACTAAGTTTGTCAATTTGAACTAATAAAGAGTCATTTACAAATGTTCGCATATATATATATATATATATATATATATATATATATATATATATATATATATATATATATATATATATATACTTAGGCCTGACTACGGTTTTATGTAGGCCCAATTGACGAAACTGAAGCTATCGATTTTAGATATGTGAAGCTTCCCAATGTTGGTAGAATGACTTATTCCATCATTTCATTGTTTAAAGACTTTCCACACATAGAAATAAATAAGTATAATACTGTAAAGATCTCCCACTTATATACTAACACGAAGGTTAAGATTCCTCAGTCTCAAAATAGTAATGTCGTTTATGAAATTCCGTGTAATCAATGTAGGGGTAGTTACATTGGGCAAACACAACAATGGATGAAGCAGAGAATTACACAGCACAAAAGTGATTGTCGTATCGCAAAAAACTCATGTGCATTAGTTAACCATCACTTGACCAGTGGGCATGATTTTGATTTCAATAATGTTAAGATCCTTGAAAGAGTCACGAATTATAAGAGTCGTCTTTTCTTGGAAATGGTTCATATTAAAAAAAATAGAGATTCTATAAATTACAGGTCTGAATAATTTGAGTGACATCTATTGCAACATTTTGGCAAAAAGTTAAACCTGTACTTCAAATCAGCTGGATAATTTTGGGTCGCCATTTTCAGTAAATATGTTGTTTTTTGCGAATTTATGCAGATGGAGACGCTGGTATGAACGTTTAGATTTTATATTCTCAGTTTATCAGATTATGTCGAGAACTTGTTGTTGTAACTTACATGTCCTGGCCAAAGTGTGTTTTATTTTTTTATTGAAGATTGTGAACATAAAATGTAAGAAGAATATATATATATATATATATATATATATATATATATATATATATATATATATATATATATATATATATATATATATATATATATATATTCTTTTGAAAAGAGAACAATCATACCTCTTTTATGTCTAAATGAAACTAAGAAAAAATTTTACTTAGTAAGCATGGTCATAAAAAGGACTAAGGAGATAAGTACATAACCTGCGATATTTCCTCTTTCGTGGAGATGTTCGTCCGTCGCTGTGTGAGTCTCCTGAATCATAATCACTTCCTTGTTCTTGCTTGCCAATTTCAAAGTATAATCGCAGAAAAACTCTTCAATATTCAAACTCAACAAAACAGTTCCCTCTCTGTTTGACCGAGAGAGCCCCGATGGCCAGGTTGAGTCTTCCAAGTGATGCCGATTATGATCTATAGATGTTTTCGAATCATTATGGACCCAATGAATGAATTTGAAGAAAAATTTGCTAAAAATTTTGACAGTCGTTCAAAAATATGACAAATGTCACAATAAATAATGTTTGCATGTACCATGAGCATGAAGTTACACCTTCTTCACAACCACCTAGACTATTTTCATGCTTAACTTAAAGATGTAAGTGAAGAGCGATTCCACCAGGACCTTCGGACTATGGAGAAACACCTGGCCGTATTCATAGAAAAAAAGATATACTTATATTGTGAATATAAAGGATATCTTACTCATTGTTTTCGTAATAATTTCAGGCGGATCCTTATACATCCAAAAGAGTACAAGCAAGTTCTCATACTCGTAGAAGAGTAAATGAGTGTTCATAATAGCGACCTTTTTCTTCCAGCGTAAAGTGAATCCTTCGAAAAAGCAGAGTTTGGTCAGTATCTGACTCAACTCGGAAGAGAAATGTTCAGTACGATTCTCAGCAGAATGTCAGATTTTGTGGGTGTCAGGGATGTTTAACATTACATGCCCCGTTTGCCTACACTTGTTCGCGATTTTAAATTATTATACCGGTTTGAAGAGGAAAATGTACAGTGGCTTTCAAATAGTTTCTTAGAAAATAGTGAAGAAACTCGAGGAGGTGCGTTGTCATCTGTCCACAGAATGAAGATATGTTAGGGTTACCTCAGTGATCCAGGATATCAAATAGCTATATGCCAAGAACTCGGAGTGAGTCAAGCTACGGTATCTCGCATTGTCAATGTGACAATTGACAAAATATATGCACATGGAAATAAATGGAAAGTGCTAATATCTATAACTTTGGTGTGTCAGAAAAAAAAACACAAGTGTGAGCTCAGGAAATGTAGCAGGGTATCCATACTATCTTGTATAGGATTCAATTAACGGGTGAAAAAAACCTGAGGAAACAATTCGTTTCCCTGTCGCTATTGCACTAGCAATAGCTTGTCTGTTTATGGTGTGCTAGTGTTGTGTGTACATAAAGAGTACTAAGGATTCTTCTGCTTAGCCGCTTTATTCTCTCTTTCATTTCATGATTTCCAAACGGAGACAAGGGAAAGGGGTTTGGGACAGGAATCTGTAACAATGGAAAAAGAAAACCAGCAGAAAAATATTTCAACGATCATACTTATATGTCTAAACGAATCTAGGAAAAAATTTCACATAGCAAGCAAGGTCATGAAAGGAACTAAGGAGATATTAGAAAAAAACATAAGCTACCAAAAATGAAATAGTGCAAGTGGAAAACTTATGGCAAAGCAAATACCAATTTCAAACAGTTATTGGCGCCATTGTACCCACATAGAGATTCTGAAATCGAATCTTTATTAATCAAGAAGGAAAACCAACAATGAATGTGCAAGCTACATGTGATGCCAAAAAATGTTCACGAGTGTTGACGTCAGCTGGCCTGGATCAGTGCACGACTGCAGAAAATTGAGAAATTCTCAGAAGAGAGGGGCATAATTGAACGACGTTTTGGCCAATTGAAACTTAGGTTTCCTATTTTACAATACTTCCGTCCTATGAAATTGGAAAATGTACCAAAAGTATCAGTGACTTGTCTTGTGCTTCATAATGTGGCGAAATTTTGGAGGTTCCTGACTTCGATACAATTGAATTGATACCAGAAGAAAATTAGCTCGAAGATGACGAACATGATGAGGTAATCAATAATAATGGTGTACCCCCTCTCCGTCACCAGAGACAGGAAAAGACTTACGTCACTTGATGTTTTTCTAATTTGACGTCGCTAATTCTAAATATACCCTAATTTGTTTTCTATCTTTGTGGGTAATTCCTTTACAATCGTACAATTCGTTCAGCACTTTGCCTCTTGTTTCGGGCTCATTCTGTAAATACCACGTCTGGTCACTAGTCACAATCATTTTCAAGAAGTTTGGGTGCTTTCGAACACTTGCTGATGTCTTTGCTATGCTCCATTTGATTTAATTTTTGGTTGCGGAAGAGTTAATGTGGTACAAACCTCGAATTGATCTTCGTAAGGCTCAACACATCAGTCATAATGCGGCATACAGTTGTTTGAGGAATGTTTATTTTATTTCAATAAATTTTAACGATGATTTGTTACTTTTATCATTCATTATCATTCAGGTTTTTATTTACCCGATTCGAATCGATCGAACCCCGAGTATATATATATATATATATATATATATATATATATATATATATATATATATATATATATATATATATATATATATATATATATATATATATATATATATATATTTCAAAAATGAAACAGGGAATCATACTATCTTGTATATGATTCAATAAACGAGTGAAAACCTAAGAAAAAACTCGTTTCCCTATCGCTATTGCACTAGCAACAGCTTGTCTGTTTATGTTGTGTTAGTGTCGTGTGAACATAAAGAGTACCAAAGATTTTTTCTGCTTAGCCGCTTTATTCTCCCTTGCATTCCATGATATCTACACGAAGACAAGGAAAAGGGATTTGGGACAGGAATCTGTAACAATGAAAAAAGAAAAATATTATTATTAATATTATTTCTTCGTTGAACTTGTTTGATTTAAAGAATTTTTGTTCGGTTGGTTCAGAATTTCTTGGGAAATAAAAAAAAAATTGACTATTCCCAACACATTGAACTAATAATGAGTCATTTTCAAATGTTTGCAAGTACCATGAGCATCAAGTTACACTTTCTTCACAACCACCTAGACTATTTTCATGGTAACCTTAGGAACCTATGTGAAGAGCGATTCCACCAGGAAACTTGGGCCATATTCATACAAAAGAATATACTTGAATGGTCAAAATAAAAAGGCTATCTTTCTCATTGTAATCATAATAATTTCGGACGGATCCTTATACTTCCAAAAGACTACAAGAAAGTTCTCATACTCGTAGAGGAGTAAACCTTCCAGAGTAATATAAATCCTTCAAAAAAGCAGAGTTCGGTCAGTATCTTACTCACCTCCGAGGTGAAATGTTCAGTACGATTCTTAGCAGAATGTCAGATTTTGTGGGTATCAGGGATGTTTATCTTAAAGCATTATCTTGGTTTGAAGAGGAAAATGTACAGTGGCTTCCAAACAGGTTCTTAGGAATAAGTGAAGAAACTCGAGGTGGTGAGTTGTCATTTGTCCACAGAATGAAGATATGTTTACGTTACCTCAGTGATCCAGGATATCAGAAAGGTATGGACCAAAACTTCGAGCTACGGTATCTCGCACCGCTAATGACACAATTGACAAAATATATGCACATGCAAATGAATGGATTGAGTTATCTGCTACCAACAATGAAATAATGCAAGTGAAAAACTTATGGAAAAACAATTACCAATTTTCAGCAGCTATCGGTGTCATTGATTGTAACCACATAGGTATTCTGAAACCGAATCTTTATGGGGATAAAGACATTATTCGAAAAGGAAAACCAATGTTCACGAGTGTTGAAGTCAGCTGGCCTGGATTAGTGCACGACTCAAGAATATAGATAAATTCTCAAATATGCTTGCAATCAAGAAATAAGAACAATGTTGTGCTATTTGGGGATGATGATTCTGGTATAGAGCCATGCCAAATGAATCCATTGAGAAATCCTACTGCAGGAGCTGAGTCAAATTATAATAAGTTTCTAAGAAAAGAGAGGGTAATAATTGAACAATATTTTGGCAATTGAAAGCCAGGTTTCCTATTTCATAATACGTATGTCATATGAAATTGGAAAATGTACCAAAAGTAATAGTGACTTGTCTTGTTCTTCATAATTTGGTGGAATTTTTGGGCATACTGACTTCGATCCAACTGAACTGATACCAGAAGAAAATGCACTCGAAGATGAGGAACATGATGAGGTAATCAATAATAATGGCGTACCCCTCTTCGTCATCAGGGACAGAAAATCGGAAGAAACTTGACGCGTATTGAAAACAATTTCAATGATAATTGAATTCAGTAATTTGTATATTTTAAAAAGAACGTTCTATTGAGTTTTCATGAATTGAAATATGTTTGTTGGCCATCAGAAATAATTTTAGCTATAGAATCCTTAAGTTTCATCATTTCCAACTTCTTTTCATAATATTGCTTCTGCGCAATATTAGGTTGGCACTGTTGTAAAAGAATCTTTTTCGTCTGTTTCATACTTCAGAGTTGAGATAATTTTTTCAGGTGGTAGCACTAACGATTTTCGCGACATAGACCTAGTACCTGGTAGATCGAAATATCCATCGCTCGAATGATGCTCCGCATCCGATGTCTATTAGTCCTGTAGAGTTTTCAGTCCTTTTTACCTGAAGATTCTCATCTTCATTCACGCTAATTTGAATTGCCCCCTTTATTTTTCCAATCGTTCGTTTCTGTCTCCGTATATAGCCTTAAGTTATTGTTTTTCTCAATGTAATAGTTTAATTGCTTCATTCCTCCTCTTCTTCCGGTCTCTTTTCTTCTTTAATCTGGATTTTATGTTGTTCAGTTTTTCAAAACACCTTTTGTATCGATGGGTTTGCCAAATGTTGCATCGTATTTCTCCAAAAGTCTGTTATTAGCTTTTTTCGTTTCATTTGTGGAACCTGGAACTTTTTCAAAATAACAGGAGAAACGGCCACCCCTTCTGCCAAAAATTCGAGTTCATTATTCACATTTTCCATAACATCAATTTCACTTTCAATTCCTGAGCATGGAGAAGGCAATTTTCCAGAAAATCGATAAAAAATGGGAGCATCACGTCAGACAAGTCCTAACTTGTCGCTCAGTGTCAACCTTCTACTTGCGCCAGGAGTATATCCTCTGAAGTATAAGGTAATTACGAATATAAAAAGAATGATTCGCTTTACTTCAACCTTTTACTTTTCATCATAACCTCATACTTTTACCTTATACTTCTGAGCATATCTCTTGTTTATGAATATGGACCACTAACAAGGCTAGTGTAATGCACATATGGAGGCTGACTATTGTTGGAGCTTTCAGAACAGCTCACTGACGTTAATATCTACAAGAAAATCTTTCAAATGAAAGTTTATTCTATTCAACAACTTAATAAAGTTGCGTTTAATTGTGAAATTAGCCGTGTAACATATTTTCTAACCTAGAGCTGATACAGGTGTCTTAATCATGAACTTGAAATCTTCTTTTTCTTCACCGTGTAGAAGGCGTAGCGCCTGTTCAGTTCCGGTTTCCCTGCAGCAGTTCTTGTGAAGTTGATTGCTAACTATCCCGCCATCGTTTTGGTGGTCGTCCAACGGGTCTTCTTCCGTGTGGTATGTTGTTATATACGATTTTGGCTATTCTATCTGTGGTCATTCTGTTTACATGCTCTCTTCTTCTTTTTCTTACCCATCTTTCAATATCGTCTGTTTCACATTTTTCCCTTATGTCGGTATTTCTTTGTCTGTCATTCAATGTGTAACCGGTTATAGTTTTTAGCGTTTTCATTTCTGTTGTTCTTAGTATCCTCTTTGTTACCGACGTTTCCGCTCGTGTTTCTGCCCCATATGTCATAATTGGTCGCACACATGTTTTGTAGATTCTGGATTTGCATGGAATAGTGAGGTGTTTATTTCTCCAAATTGGTTGTTTAAGATGTCCCGATACTGCAGCTGCTTTGTTCACTTGTCTCCTCACTTCATCTTCAAGGTATCCTGTGCTTGTTATTTTGCACCCTAAGTATTCGAATGACATGACTTGGTCTCTAGTGGCGTTGTCTATTGTTAACTTGCAGCGCAGAGGTTCCTTAGCTATGGTCATGCATTTTGTCTCACTTGTTGAGATTTCCATATTTTGCGCGTTTGATAAAGGTGTATAACATTCTTTGTAGGTCGTCTTCTGATTCTGCAATGAGTACGGCGTCATCGGCATAGCATAAGATGTTACTCTTGTAGGTTCCCATGCTGTATCCTAGTCCCAAGTTTTCAACGGTCTCTACAAGTTGGTCTATAACAGTATTAAATAGTAGAGGGCTAAGACTATCACCTTGGCGGATGCCCGACGTTGTTCGAAATGCTGCGTTAGGGTGTGGTTTGTTCATATTTGCGTTGTTGTATTAGTGTTCAGATCTTTTATGAGTCTTATATATTTTTTGGGTACCTCTTTGTTTTCCAGTATCTTGATTACATCCTTCAGTTGGACTCTGTCGAAGGCCTTCGTTAAGTCTATGAAACAAAGATATGCTGGAGTGTTATATTCAAGAGACTTTTCTAGTAATTGTCTTGTTATAAATAGTGCATCGACCGTGGACCGGTTTTTTCGGAAGCCTTGTTGCTCTTCGCTAATTGGCATTGTTGACGTTATGTCATCGGCAAGAATCTTTGTAAGCAGTTCCAAAGAGGTGCTTAATAAGGATATTCCGCGATAGTTGGCAGGATTTGTTTTGTTCCTTTTTTTTAAAGATAGGCACTGTTACACTTCTTTTCGATTCTTCTGGTATTTTTCCGTGTTGAATTATGATGTTAAACAGTTTTGTGTACCCTTCTCCCATGGCTTCTCCGCCATATTTGATCATCTCATTTGTTATCTTATCTTCATTTGGAGCTTTCCTATTTTTAAGTTTACTTATTGCCATAGCTACTTGCTCTTTCTTGATTTGACTTGAAATCGTCATTGAAAATTAGGCTTATATTATGTGCCATAACTCGATCATCAGAATTGCTGTTGAAATTAATTTAGACGTTTAAATGGAAAATAACACAGCTCTACAAAAAAATTTTTTATCGTTGTCCTGGATATTATCGCAAATTTTATGTTTTCAAGTGCCCAGATTACGAATATATTCATGAAAGTTCTCAATGTGCTCGTATTTTCATGATTTTGCATTTCTTATATTCTGAACAATTATAAGCTTGTTAGAAATAAAATTTAATTTTCCAGTCATGATTAGGCTTCTGCGCAACTTTTTCGCGCATACAAACATCACCTGATCCCCACTCTCAGACCCCTTGCTCCACAAAACAGCTGAGATCTCAGTTATTTGACAATATTGAAGTACATATACACGTAAATCTGGATAAAGTGTCATATTTTAATATTTTGTTTCAATTACTGAATGTCCATTCTTATATATTTGTCTTCAAGTCTAAAATATGAGTTCATCACGAAGAAAGTGTAAATATTGTAGTGATTTATTTTGTTATATTTGCGGTGTTTATATACCAAAAAACAAAAAAGAAATATCACAGACTTTGTCAAGGAGACTTATGTTGAATATTTTGGTTTCAAAATGGACAAACTAGGTAAACCATGGGTTCCTAATAAAGTTTGTAAGTCCTGTGTTGAGTTTTTACGGTTGTGGAAAAAGGTGAACGTTGTGGATTTAAAATGGTTAATTTTTACTTGGCCAACAAAGTGGATATACAAAATACCCTTGCTTTATTTGTATGTGGGATAGTAGAGCAAAGCAACTTCATTGGGAACAAGATGTTTGGCCTGTAAGAAATTCTTTAACTGTCGGTAAAGCCAACGTAGTAAGGGAGCCGCTGGTGAACAGAGACAAAATCGTACTTCCACCATTACATATTAAGTTAGATATGATTAAGCAATTTGTATATCGCGTTGAACAAAGACGGAAATTGTTTTGATTACATTTGCAGAAAATTTCCGAAGCTTAGTATGGAAAAATTGAAAGGTGGAATATTTGATGGTCCTCAAATACGGCAATTGATGAAAGACTCAGATTTTATCAAAGTTATGACTGTTCCGGAAAGTAAAGCTTGGAAAAGTTTTGTGTTGGTTGTCGAAAATTTCCTAGAAACCATAAAGCAGCAAATTATGAAGAAATTGTGCAAAATATGCTAACAAACTTTCAGACTTTAGGAGCAAATATGAGTATTAAGTTACACTATCTCCGCAATCATCTAGATAAATTTCCGGATAATTTAGGAAATTATAGTGAGGAACAGGAGAGCGGTTTCATCAAGATCTAAAAGTGATGGAAGAAAGGTATCAAGGTCGATGGGATTGTCACATGATGGCAGATTACTGCTGGTCTTTGAAAAGAGATTGTCCCTGAAAAATTATAGAAGAAAAGCTCATAAAAGGCGTTTTATGGAAATATGAAATATATTTTCGACATTTTCCTCTTTATTTACTTCGATGTATCCGAATTTCTCAAAACATAACTGACATTATAAATATATCTGTTATTTTGTTTCTTGTTTTACGATTTTTGTTATGTAAAATGAAAATAAAGATTTAAAAAGAAATCAGAGCAAATCCTACAAAATCATTGATAGTTTCACGAATTGTGTGCATAAATAGACCCAAAATCATTTTCATATCTAGGGCAACAAAACCATTGTAGAACAGTGTAATGTGTTGTTTGGATATCACAGTTCATCTTATCAAATATTTCGAATGTAGCATTACATTTTCTGTGATCAACTCAGATCGAAATAACTTTCATAGTTATGTATGAAGTTCTGTAGATTCAGCAAACCTGATTATCATCGCGTATCGGGGACATCCCGAGATGGATTATGCCGAGAAATATATTATCATCCGCCTCCAGAGTTGCCGCCGACGGATTTAAATAAAGTTTGAAGTTGAAAGACGTTTGGGAAAATAAATATTGGCGCGATAGAAATGGAATTCCTGAGTTTTCCGGAATATACGACATGTGCATTACATTTATGTCAAGAAGCAGCGATTTAAAAGTCTCATTACTGTATGCAAATCGGCTAAAGGATCGAAACCAAAAAATGCGCTTTATGTTATCGGGGACTTGTGTGCCAAAAGTCTGCATTAGTTATTTACCCGCGCAGCCTTCGTTACACTCTGAGCAGCTACTTGATTTGAATAGATTTAGGGCGTATAAATATATTACATCCATCGATAAATCCAATATTTAGTAATAATTGATAACACTCAAGGTTTCAGAGTATTTTTGAAATACTCCCCAGAAGTATAATTTTTAGAGGAACGGTTGAAAGGATAGTGATATTCAAATGGGTAAATGATAATGATTATATGAAATTAAACTATGTACTATGCTATCACAAGAATTTATTGGAAATCAGGCTTGCAATTTCGGTCTCTCGACCATCTTCAGCATTCAACAACTACAGAACTAAAGTTAAAATACATATATACATAAACAGGTAGATATGAAATTAATGAGGGTGCAAACAAGAGGTAACGAAGGAATTATGTTGAAAACAGTTATTATTTAAAGAAACGCCAAGTATCACTGGTAAATATGGTCTGGGTGAGAGGAACGCAAGAGGTGAAAGACTGATTGAATTGTGTCAAGAAGAGGAATTCGTGCTAACAAACATGCTCTCCCAAGTACCAAAGAGGCGGCTCTATACCTAGAGATAGATAGATAGATAGATAGAACATGTGATCAGAAATCAAATTGATTTTATATCAATATATATATATATATATATATATATATATATATATATATATATATATATATATATATTTAATTAATTTCCGACCAAGCTGTGAGAAATCGACTGCACGAAGGTCAACTCCACTCCAGACGTCCATTAAGAGTTCCACAACTGACCCATGGAAATCGCGCTGCTCGTTTAGCTTGGTGCCAAGAACACGTAAACTGGGATCGAGAGAGGTGGGCCACAGTTCTCTTTAGTGATGAACCTAGATTTAGTTATTATCCCGATTCGGGAAGAATTCGAGTACGGAGGGAACCTGGAAAGCAAAACCGTCTCCAGCATGCTCGAGAAGTTGTTGAACAGGGAGGCGGATCAGTGATGTTTTGGGAAGGTATACGCCTTGGTGGAAGAACTGACCTCGTGTTCATACAGGACAACCTCACGGGAAATTCCTACGCAAATGAGATAGTTTTACCTGTAGTGGTACCGTATCTCCAAACAATGGGTCAAAATCCACTCTTCCAACAAGATAATGCCCCTCCTCATCGTGCAAGAGTTGTCTTGAACGTTCTCGAAGAGAATGATATCGATCTTCTACCGTGGCCATCCTGCTCCCCAGATCTGAATTCCATCGAGCATGTGTGGATACCCTAAAAAGAAATCTCCTGCGTCAAAATGTCTTCCATCATGAACAGGAGCTTCGATTAGCAGTTCAGGGGGCTTGGAATGACTTAGGCCAAAATGTAATAGACAATTTAATAATGAGCATGCCGCGACGATGCCAAAGTGTCATTGATAACAGAGGTGGACCTTCTGGGTACTGAAAAATTTAAGTGTTTCCATATCGTTTCGAAAATATTAGTTCAAGATTTTTTTTGTGTTTTACCAAATTTCGTCATCTTCAAATTTCAAATTTTTTTTAAATAGGTGCTTTGGAGATGTCAAATATTATTTTATTTTCTTGAGAATACATTATATACAATACATCCTAACAAAAACCTAAAGATTTCTATGAATTCGAATCATCAAATTCATATTTTGAAAATATTGGTAAGTGTTCCCTAGACTTTTTTGAGGTGTTTAATTTTACCTCCGTCTATGGTATATCCCTACCTACCTGAAAGTTTGATATACAATGAATCAGTTCAGTTCTTTAATGGTTATCTAATAATCATTTCGATTATTGAAATGTTTTGTTTCACTTGAAAAAGATAACACACCCGAAATTCGAGGATTGCTGGAAAGCAGCTTCGGAATTTTGTTTTCTACATTTCTAGTGGTTGAATACTGATAATTGATACAGAACCTTAGGGATGATTGACTCATTTTAGAGCTCGCGGACTCTAGGACTAGACGTTATGCTATTTATCTAACGTATTCATCCACACTGTTTAATATGCAACAACATATTTCGTAGAAATTCCTAAGTTCTAGTTTAGTGTACATTAAGAAGTCATAACTCGAATTATTTTAATGAATTTATTCTGAGTGAATAATACTCAACAGCGTTTCTATATGAAGTAAAATAGTGGAAGTATACCGGTAAATTTTCATTTATGGAACTTCATCCGAGCTTGGGTTAACCAAAATAAACATTTGCTAAAAGTTGCCTCAAGCGTTACTGTTAAAACAAGTTGGAACATTCTTGAATCTGAGTCGAATGAGAGGATTTCGTAACCATGAAAATATTAGCATACACATATAGTTAGCATAAACATGCTGAGAGTATGCTCGCGCAAAAACGAATCTTAAGAATAATGCGTGCAGAATTATGTAAAAACGATGGAAATTCCCATTATATAAATTATTTCCACACTCACATCTTAGATAGGTTAGCAGATTTCTGCTTCAATCATAAAATTTACTTTAAAGTACAAGCTTTTTCCTCATTGTAGAAGTCATTTTCTTTCCACAATAGTTGTCATTCAGTTCTTTTTCAAACTCTCTTTTCCTCTGTCTTCTAATATATTAGATATTCATTTCATATACTTCAAGTTGAAATGAAACTTGTTTTAATTTAGATTCCTATAAATTTCACAATATCGTCGTTCAACCCATTTGATTCCAGGATTTTTTTAATCATCATTTTTCATATTTTCAGTATCTAAGAAGTTGGTTGAAACATACACATAACATTTTTTTTTAACTATTTCAACAAGAAACTGGTGAACTCATTTGAGTCAACTGGGACATTTAGGGGTCTAGAGAATAATTCTTGTTTAAATAAAGTTTATTGAAGGTCAACCAAACAAGTCCTGCTAGAAGTACGTGTGATATATTTCGAAACAGTTTGGTTTTAAGTATAAAGTGACATTCCATCTGACATATCTCCAACGTGCTTCGAAATGACAAACTTTACACCGTAATGGTTTGTTTGTTATTCCTTTAACGTGTTCTATTTCCGCCTGTCACTTCACTAACCCGGGAATTTTGCCGAATCCCTCTCGTGTCGAGGGAAGGGATTTTTAATGTCCAACACATCGCTGTTAGACAGGACTGACGGCTTTACATCTCCTCTAAAAGATGGATACTCAAGCGATTCCCAGAATCCGAAAAATCGCACTGACTTTGTGCGGATTGAACCCAGGTAACTCTGCGCAAGAGATGAGTATCGTATCCTCTACGCCACCGAGCCGGTACAACGTAATTATTTATCAATTTTTACTGCAAAATTACCGCTTTCTTCTTGTATAATACTCTTGGGTGTAAAACCAGAAGCTCTGCTGTCGGACTGTGGCGATTTAGAAAGAAATGTTAACAAATCGACTCTATCTCTCTAAACTACTGTATAAACTTTTCAAGTATTGGCGGCAGCCACGTTGACCATAAGTTTTGAATATTTTTCCCCGAATAGATATTCTGTAGTTATTAACCCCCTGCATCCCTTGAAAGTAATATATTTGGAAAAGAGAAGAGGGTGTGCTACATCAATCTTCTTCTTTCTAATTCAAGACGTGATTCAACCGATTCGTATTCAGTTCCTATTGTCACAATATTGCTGGCTTTTTATGTGACAAGCAACCATTTATTTGTCGTAAATGTATTGAAAACACCGACGTGCTTCTTTCTTCTTTTAGGGAACTGATGTTAGAGGGCAGTTTTTGAGGGTATTATCCCTAATAGTCGCTGTTGCCCTGAAACCTTTTTCTCTCAATGTTTGTAAAAGGTGCGGGTCGATTGAATAATACTCAAAAAATATAATGTGATCTGACAGATCACGTCCATATTCTAATAGTTCAAAATGGTCTCAAGAGCTTTTCACTATATTTTCCCCGCTAGTAGTAGATGGTTTTTCACCACAGTAGGTTTAAAATTTGTAACAATATCCAGTGGAGCTGCAGATCATCCAGAGTTTAAATCGAAATTGCACAGGCTTACCTCTAATGAACTGTTTTGTAGAATGATGACCAACATATTTAAACATAGCTTCATCTATGGATAAAACGAAAAACTTCCCACTGTTGGAAGTTTCTATTCTGAATTACCATAAGAGGTATAATTGTAGATTCTGTCATTTCTATCAAGTTTAGAGCTATTAGCAAAATGCAAGAATTTTTTCATTTCCTGAAAGCGATTCCTTGACATAGTTTTGGCCAATAATGGTATTGAATGATCCTCATCTATATTCCGAAACAAACATTTCTCCATCATCGTCATCATCCTCCAGCCTGTTGTGTCCACTGCTGGACGTAGGCCTCCATTAAGCGCATCCAATGTGTCCTATATTGGGTTTCCCTCATCCAATGACCGGCGACTCTTTTATCATCGCCCCAGCGAGTTGGGGGCCTTCCTCTATTTCTTTTATCTCCTCTTGGTCGCCAGTTCAATATTTTTATAGACCAACTTTAGTGTTTGAGCCGTGCAATATATCCCACATTTTAATTCGTTCTATGACCTCGTCAACTCTTGTTCTTTGTCTTATCTCTGTGTTTCTCACCCTATCTTGAAGTTTTATTCCCAGCATGGCCCTCTCTATTTTTCGTTGTGTTACCTCCAATTTATGAATAGTATTTCTGGTCAATGTGAGAACATTCGTTAAATAGTTTCCTTTTCAGGCTAGTTGGTATGTCTCTGCTGAATAGGTCTCGAAGTTTTTCATATGCTGTCTAGCCCAACCCTATTCTCCTATTCATTTCATTTGTCTGATTGTCTCTGTATATTCTCAATTTGTGCCCTAAGTACTTGTACTCGCTAACCTCTTCAATGACGTCGCTGTCTACGGTGATGGTTCCTCCAAGTACTAGGTTCGTCATGATTTTCGTTTTTTGTTTGTTCATGCAGAGCCCTACTTGTACCATCTTTTCATTCAGTGTTCTTATCAGCCCACCAGACTCTTGTAAATTATCCGTGATGGTTACAATGCCGTCTGCAAACCGTTGGTTGTTCAATTTTGTCCCGTCTATATCAATTCCCTTGTTTCCCCAGATCAGTTTTTTAAAACCGTATTCGAGCACTGTAGTAAAAGTTTAGGAGACAAGGTGTCTCCCTGTCGAACACCTCTTTCTATTCGGACCTTATTACTATCTTTGTGAAGGCTTTTACTTGCAGTTGACATGTTGTAGATGTTGAACTGTAAACGAGTGTATCTATATTCTATGCGACATTATTGGAGGGCTTCTGGGATGGCTACTATTTCGATCGTGTCAAAAGCTTTTTGAAAGTCAATGAAAATGAGCACCAAAGGTCTGTTGTACTCAAGTGTCTTCTTGATCAATAGTTTTAATGTTAGGAGATGATTGTTCGTTCCAAAACCTGATCAGAAGGCTGCCTGCTCGACTGGCTGGTAAAAGTCCCAAATATTTTGCTAATGACCTTAGTGAACAATTTATATAAATGCGACAGCAAGGTAATTGGCCTGTAGTTGCCTATGGCCGTAGCATCTCCCTTTTTTATAAATCAGCAACATCGTTACATTATTCCAATTTTCTGGGATAGAAGCATTTTCTGAGCGCAAGTTGAAAGGATCCTCTATTTTTCGTAGTAGAGTTTTCCCTCCCATTCTAATTGCCTCAATAAGCATTTCGTCGTCCCTGGAGCTTTGTTGTTCTTCATTTGCTGCATTGCTAATTTAATTTCGTTCATTGTGATTTCTGGTAGTTCTTCTGACCCTTGGTTCATGACTCCGCTAGTTTTTTGTGTTTGTTTCGGTGTTTTTTCCAACTCTATGCTACTCTTGTACGCGAATCATCTCCTAGAAAATAATCATTCTTTCGACCCACAGTTTGAAATTTTGCATACAGATAATAAATATTGGCAGGTAGATCTTTGGGAAACCTTATAAATCAACAAACACAAACACTCAGGTAGACTCATCAATGAACAAGTCGATTTAAGCCCTTCACCTCTATTGAATCTCTGCAGGGAGCAATATTTTCCTTAATTTTATTGGATATACCTGTCATCAATAACCACTCAAGAAGAAGCAACCCAATAAGCTTCTAATTACTTAAGAACATTTGTTTTTATATTCTCATTCTTATTTATATATCGTTGTCATAATTTTTGTTCATTCATTCGTCTCAAGAAGCCATGGTGTGGTGAAACGCGTTACGAATCAGAATTATAAAGTAAAATTCTGAAAAAAAGTCGATCGGAGCCATATCAGGTGAATACAGTGGTTGTTCGATAGTATTTGTTATGTTGGTTAGAAATTCTTCCACAATGATAGCCTGATGAGATGGTCCATTATGGTCGTGCAAATTCCATGAGTTTTCTATTCACTAATCTGGTCTTTCTCGACGGATTTGCTCTCTAAAATGTCGCATACCGCTCTGGTAATACCGTTTGACCTTCTGGCGAAAATTTCGTGTGCACAACACCACGATAATCAAAGGAAAAGATATTTTGAATAATCAAATTTCGGTTCTTTTCTCAACATCAATATCATAACTGGAACCCAATAAAATTAGAATATGCATCCGAAAGAAACTAAACCATATAATACTCTCTAAACTTGAAACGCATCACTATGATAATAAATTTTTTTGTCTCAAAAAAGTTTTGATACAAATACGCCTCTCGTATGGAAATTATTTCCAATTAAAGCGAATTAATGTAGATATACAAGGGAGTTAATTCATGACTCCCTTTTCATCACATAATTTACAATGCGAAAAGCAACCTCTCTCCGTTCTTAAAATTCAACTCATAAAACGGATATAACTATTCACATTACTTACCCAGTAACCACAAACTAAATTATACGATGAAATTAGGCGACCTGTGTACTTAAAACACCACTAAAAGGCCGGCAAAATTCAACGTTTATGTTTTGTAGAATCTGCTCAGAATAAATGATAGTTACGGGGGAATCCACTTTGACTATATATCCATGCTGAAATCGGTAATTTCCTCAGAGTGATTCCATTAGGCGTAAAATATTGTCTATTCTTTGAGGACTGAAATATAAGGAAAACTGGAATCAACCAACCAATGTTATAAACAAAATGGCCACTTAGTTATAATGGAAAAAATTATCTGAGTTTCACTTAATTCATTGATAGAAAATGCTTGGAAGTTTTATAGGATTAGAGCAATAAATAACCGAATAAGAATTGTAGATGAAATTTAAATTGTTGTTCTGATACTGCGCGAATATATAAGGTTAGATTCAATGTTTTACCATGACTAGGTGTGCTATACAGTAAAAGCTCCTCATTCATGCTTTCAACGCGATTTCACTACTCGCGGATCTATAAAAATGTGACCTAATTGCTATAGTCGTGGTTAAAGAGTTTTTTATTCAAGGATCTAGTCGGTACATCGGTACGTATCGACAAGAACATCTTTGCTGGTGAAACAGCCCCTCCCCTTGTTGCCCGTTAACTTTGCCGATCACGTAGCCAAGAGCTCAGTTCTGAATGAACCTTTGAAGCTTCAAAAAGAACCACGCGAACAGGACCGAATCTTGCATTTCAATATTTCTAAGTTTTGGTGAGGATGGAGTTCGTTTCCAATTTGAAAGGAAACAAATTGAGTGGGCAATCCAGGGAAATGTTCATTCCTCCCATACACACATGAAGGCTTGGAGTGAGGAGTCAAACGACGGCCTGCGTCAGCCTGTTTCATAAGGACCAAAACTGATAATTTTGAACGCCGGTAGTGGATGTGGATTTGTACGAAACGTATATGTGGCGTTTAAGCCACAGCGAGTGAAAGTTGCCTGGATCACATTTTTGTTGCAAATAAAAATTCTTCCAGATGCAAAAATATATAAATTAGAAGGACCGAATAAAATGGCAATCAATTTCACAAAATTTTATGTCAAAACATGAAAAGAAAATTCTAACACCATATCAATTAACAACAAGCACACACCCAGACACAAATGGATTACGAAAGGTCTTCTAAATTCGATAATTGAATAAAATCGCCGCTACCACATCTTACGACGAGATCCTGAAAATATAAACTTGAAATTGGAGTATTCACGCTACCGATAGGAATTACAAAAATTTATTGAAATATCGAAGTGAGAATACCTACAAAAATGCTTAGACAAGAGTGAAAATGATTCCAAAGAAATTTGGAAGCACGTAAATAACCTCAGTAAAAAAAGTGTGTGTTTGTCTGAAATCGTAAAAATCATGGACGAGAATAAACGAATATTAACAACGAATACGGAAATAGTAAACAGATTCAATAAGTCCTATAGTGAAATTGGAGAGAAATACGCAGGTAAACTTAAAGAACCAGAGGATTATTCAGAGGAAAAATTTCATCTCAAGGAAAGTTTCTTTCTTACTCCCACATTTCCTTCAGAAATAGAAAAGATTATTGAAGACCTCAAAGAGAAAAAAGCTACAGAAATTGATGGCATTAGATCTAAGAAACTGAAATAAGTGAAGTATCTGGCCCGTTATCTTACTCTGCTAACGAATGCTTCATGACAGGATGCTTTCCGGAATCTTTAAAAAAGGGAGTTGTCAAACCGCTTTTCAAAAGTGGAGAAAAATCTGAGGTTTCAAATTATCGACCAGTCTCTCTGATATCCAACTTGTCAAAGATTCTGGATAAACTGATGAAAAACAGAATGGTTGCAGTTTTAGAAAAACAAGAAATTATCTTCAGAAAACAGTATGGATTCAGACAGAATGAAGTAAAGATGCTATCAAGGATTTAACACAGTATGTGTATAATAAAATGGACAAAAATATCCCATTGCTCTGCATTTTTATCGACCTCTCCAAGGTATTCGACACTGTTTCCCATACATACATGCTTGAAAAACTTAGCAGACATGGCTTTAGAGAAACAGTGTTGAAGTGGCTGAGGGGACAGGTGGTACAAATAGATAGCGAAATCAGTGAAGAAGAGGTTATCACTTATGGAGTACCACAAGGTTTGGTTCTAGGACCACTGCGCTTAATCATTTATGTAAATAGTTTATTAGAGTTAAAGATCGCTGTGAAGATTGTGAGTTTTGCAGATGAAACTAGTATATTATGTAGTGCAAAAACTAGCAGGAGCTCAAAGAAAAGCAGAAAACGATATTCGAACCATAAAGCAGTGGTTGCAATATAAAAAGCTCACTCTCAATACCAAAGAGTCGTCGTATCTACCGTTCATTTCGTATGAAACAGGTCTACTCATCTTGGGATCACTCACTGCAGACAAAGATACCCTCATTGCAGAAGCAGAACATGGATATGTGAAAATTTTTGGGGATAATTTTAGATAGGCATATGAAGTGGAACCATCATTTTGAATATCTGACAAAAGACTGCGTGGCTTATTGTATAAGTTTAAATATTTCAAAGGACAAATGGACCCCAAATATTCGAAAATTACTTATTATGCCTTAGTCGAGTCACTTTTGACATATGGAAATATTGGTTGGGGAGCAGCTTACGAAAATCATCTAGGGAAGCTTGATATTGTCCTGTAATGGTTTTTCAAAATTATCCATAGAAAGAAGAGAACATATTCCAGTGATCGATTGTTTATTTTTTCTAACATTCTTAGCGTACGACAATTTTATTACATAAAAGTAGTCGAATAAGTGTATAGGACAAACATCACCATTCATCCGATAGATCATACATACCCGAAGAGAATTAGGGATGAGGGATACAAGACGCTGCTCACAGAAAAAAGAATAGGACAGAGAAATAGTGCATATTTGGCTCCCAAGTTTCATTCACAATTGCCTAAACACTTAAGGAACATTAAACGATACCAGGTTTTCAAAAAGTAAGTAACTGTATGGACTCTTAGCACTGGTCGAGAATATTCCGAAAAACTAGTGAACCAAGTATCAAACTGAGAAAGAGTGTTATGAAAAAACAAAAAAACCTTGCTATGAGTGAAAATTAACCCGAATTGTGTATTCGAAACTAGACACTCTATTACGACTCTTCTGTAATGTTTTCTCGAATGTGACTTAATCCTGATTGTGACATCCTCCTGATTGTGACTTTTTCCATTAGGATCATGTCACCCGGACGTGACAGAAGTGGAACTGATTGGTTGTTTACATTGAAGTGACAATTTTGCAGCCATTTAAATGAATTGTTTATTTTATTTATGGTGTTTGAAACTGCTCGGGCATTAGAGAGTATATTTTTGAGTTTAATAGGAGCGTACAAGCGAAACACTCATTTTGAGTGTCTGCTATCTATTGTTTAATTAGCAACATAAGTATGTAGGCACAAAACGTTAAGTAATTATTTTCACACAGGACATTATGGTTATGCAAATAAACTATATTATCATTATTATTATTATTTATTATCGTGGACTTATGCACTAACTCTGCTGTTAGCTGGATATAATTTACCTTTCCCAGATTCAGCAATCAAAGGGAATAGGTTCGATTACAAATACTTGACATAAATTTCCTAACTATCGTTCATGTATTAAGAATTACAGCTTTTTGCATCTCTATATAGGTATTCTTATGCAATTCTAATTTCTTAAGGCTATCATGCAAGGTTTTGGGTATTAACCCAGTCAAGGATACGATGACAGGAACAATATCTATTTTCTCGAGATGCCACATCTGATTGATCTCAATAGCAAGGTCTGTGTATTTAGTCTTTTTCTCCTGGAACTTGTTCAGCACTTTGTTATTATTCGGTATGGCGACATCCACCAGCATTGCTGTTCTGGCTCTCTCTTCATACACCACTATGTCCGGCCTATTATTCGTCACCATTGTCAGTGATAACAGGCCTATCGTAGTATAATCTGATAGAGTCATTTTCCAATACGGGCGCCGGCTGATACTTGTAATATGGCTGGAAGGTGTTCAGAAGTCCATACACAAGTTGCACACTTGATTATGCCTGTGAAGATACTCCGTATTGGCCAGTTGTTCGCATCCGGACGTAATATGCTGTATAGTCTCCGATCTTATATGGCATTTTCTGCACTTATTTGTTGGAGGCTTCTTTGTCGATGTGTGGTTGATTAATCGCATGGTGATGTCGTCCATGCAATTCCTTTCTTGACCATTGCTCTTGTTTTTCAGTATCTGATAGGAACGGTAGATTCAGCAGGTCATCTCTGGTAGCAAGATTTAGTGGTGTATATCCCCTATCAGCCAACGATACCACTCTATGGAGGTCAGAAGTGAATTATTATTATTATTATAATAATTATAAGTCCAATTGTAAAACCGGTTATTAGCACGATGATATGAATTTGGCAAAATCCAAGAGAGAAAAAGAAAGAAAAACTTATTCCAAATTTACCACCAAAAAGTGTAGTATTGATTTTGTAGCTACCTGTTTATGAATTTATTCATTTTCAACTTTAGCTGTCAGCTGAAGATGCTAAAAGACTAAAATTGCAATCCTCATTTTCAATGAAGGTCTTGTGATAGTATAATACACAGTTTTATTTTCCTATTATCATAAAGATTTTAATTTGGGAACTATATTTGAAATCTTTTTTTCACATTCTCTTAGAAACAGATTTTTCAAAAGAAAGATGAGATATAGTTATGGGAAAAAACTTATTTGTGATCATTTCTCTGATCTATTAACTATAAATTGATGTTCGGAGGAACTCTTCTGAAAGTGGAAAATTTCTCAAAAATCGAGCATGTGTGATACACTGCAAACAAGTACTGAATGAGCTCACGCAACAGAAAAAAATTTCACCCATGAGAGCATGTGAATAACTACATAGTGGTTGCATAGAAGAAACAACTGAAAACATATAATAGGCTTAAAAATTTTTCAATTCAAATTTATATTGGAGAATGAATATTTTGCGACATGTTGAAGATTGATTGTTTGAATGAATAATAATGTAATCTAAAAAGTCTAATTGTTAATATGTTGGGTTATATACATGAACTAAATTAATGAAATAAGAATGATAATTTTGAAATATAAAAAATATCCCTTTTTGAATTAGTTGGATTGCAGAAGTTTCCTAGTAGCCCACGTATTCATTTAATTATCTCGAATTCACTCCCTTCTGCATATTTGCACATTTTTGACATCTCGAACCTGTCTTCTGGCGGTTCAGTTAAAGAACTCGCCCAACAACTTTCAACGAAATGAATGGTGCAGCAAGGCGTTGTAGTTGATTTAATTATACACGGGAGAGAAAGACTAATTAAATTTGTCTGGAAACAAATGATTATTCTTGGGCATCAATCATTTCAGCTTGTCTTATTTCACTGAGTTACCTAATAATCATTAAACCGTTTATGTCACTACAGTAAGAAATATAGAACTAGGGAGACTTTGGCACACAGTCACTATTACCTCGTGCTTGTAAATATAAATTACGGAGTGCTTGCAGTTGTTAATTCTTCCTCGTTCCTTAACGGATGTAGGTAGTTCTTTCAAAGGGCTTTCACACGTCAGTTTTATACAACAAAATACTCTAGTCGATGGTGAAACTACACCAATATTCATTACTATTGAAAAATTGTAATTTTGAGTCTTGTTACCTGTTAGAAATTCAATTGAAATAATTTATTTTTGAATTGATGTGGATCCATGATATAAATGAGATAAAAAACACAAGGTTCAACTTTAATCTACACTTTATTTGAAGAAATTCGACGACGTTTCGCTGACACAGCAGCTTTATCAAGAATGACAAACAGAATGAAGAGTATGGTATTATAAACAAATGGTAGAACAAGTTGGATGAATAACAGGAAAATCCACACCGAGCCATTGTACAGTTAGTATGAAAGGTAATAAAAACTAATTAAACAAGTTAAGTAGGGGTGAAAAATTCACATCTACCTGCTCATTCAAAAGCTTGTCCGAATGTTTGTATCTGTTTATTTCTAATGCTTCTAGGAGATCTAATTTTAAACTTTTTGATTTTATATGTAATATGAATAAGTTTTTATTGAATGAATGGTTTTCTTTTATTAAGTGGTTTGAATAATTTGAATCAGATTTATTTTTATCGAAGCTACGTTTATGTTCAGATGTTCTTGTGCCAAAACTCCTGTAGGTCCTACCGATATAAATTTTATCACAAGAACCGCAATTGAGTTTATAGATTCCTGATTTACTTGATTTTTCAACACGAGATTTATTATTTTTAATATGTTTACCTAAGTTATTAGAAGTTTTGAAAGTTATATTAAGATTTTGTTTGACGAGAAAGAATTTAATATTTGTACTTGCAGAACCGCAAAATGTTAAGCTGTTGAATATTTTATAGTCTTTATGCATAGGATATACTTCATTTATTGCTTTCTGATACAGTGTTTTACGAATGATTAGATCTATCATATCCGGATTATATGAATTATTAATGGCTATCTGTTTGATGATGTTTAACTCTTTATTATAATCTTCTACTGATAAAGGTAAATTGAGTAACCGATGTACCATGCTGTTTAAAGCTGCAACTTTGTGTTGAATTGGATGTAATGAGTAGTTATGTATAATTGTATCAGTATGTGTTGGTCAAACAAAATTCTCAACTTAATGAAGTTATTTTACAAGAGCAGATAAGGGTAATACTGTTATTGCGTTAAATAAAAATGACAACCTATTTAAAACTCTAAATTTCATCTCGTCCGGAAACTATACAATTTTAAACAAAGATCCAACTACTAAATTCCAGAAAAATATTGAAATTGCAATAAATGACGCAAAATATTTAATTAAAGCAATAGATAAATACAAATTAATGTTACCAAACCCTCAACCACCTCAACTGTATTCACTCATTAAATTGCATAAAGTAAATAACCCCGTTAGACCAGTCGTATCTTACGTTACAGCCCCAGCCGTGAAATTGTCGCACTACCTTGTAGATATCATTAAAAATTATTGTTCATTCAAATCAAAATTTTCTATAAAAATTCTTTTGAATTGATAAATAACATAAAAACGTTAACCTACCACCTAACGCAAAACTTATTTCGTTTGATGTTGAGAATTTATACCCAAGTGTTCCTCCAGGTGATGTCAGAATATTAATCGAAAACATGTTGAATTCGAATCATGTTAACCACATAATTAAATCAGAAATATTGAATCTGTTGGACGTTTGCATTGAACAAAATTATTTTTCTGTCAACAATATCTATTACAGTAGTGAAAATGGTGTGATCATGGGAAATCCTTTGAGTCCACTTTTAGCAGAGATTTTATGAATAATATTGAACAGAAAATTCATACACATCCACTGATTTCCAAATTTCTTTATTGGTATAGATATGCTGACGATATCTTAGTATGTTTCATTGGAACTACTCGTCAATTAGACTTACTTCTTAATTTCATCAATTCCATCCATTTGAACATTAAATTCACGATAGAAATTGAACAGAACGATTCCATTAATTTTTGAACTTGAAAATCACTAAACGAAATAATAATCATGTTTTTCGGTCTTTCGTAAACCAACACATACTGATACAATTATACATAACTACTCATTACATCCAATTCAACACAAAGTTGCAGCTTTAAACAGCATGGTACATCGGTTACTCGATTTACCTTTATCAGTAGAAGATTATAATAAAGAGTTAAACATCATCAAATAGATAGCCATCAATAATTCATATAATCCGGAGATGATAGATCTAATCATTCGTAAAACACTGTATCAGAAAGCAATAAATGAAGTATATCCTATTCATAAAGACTATAAAATATTCAACAATTTAACATTCTGCGGTTCTGGAAGTACAAATATTAAATCCTTTCTCATCAAACAAAATCTTAATATAACTTTCAAAACTTCTAATAACTTAGGTAAACATATTACAAATAATAAATCTCGTGTTGACAAATCAAGTATATCAGGAATCTATAAACTCAATTGCGGTTCTTGTGATAAAATTTATATCGGTAGGACCTACAGGAGTTTTGGCATAAGAACATCTGAACATAAACGTAGCTTCGATAAAAAGAATTCTGATTCAAATTATTCAAACCACTTAATAAAATAAAACCATTCATTCAATAAAAATTTTGACATAATACATATAAAATCAAAAGTTTAAAATTAGATCTCCTAGAAGCATCAGAAATAAATAGATACAAACATTCGGACAAGCTTTTGAATGAGCAGGTAGATGTGAATTATTCACCCCGACTTAACTTGTTTAATTAGTTTTTATTACCTTTCATACTAACTGTACAATGGCTCGGTGTTAATTTTCCTGTTATTCATCCAACTTGTTCTACGATTTGTTTATAATACCATACTCTTCATCCTGTTTGTCATTCTTGATAAAGCTGCTGTGTCAGCGAAACGTCGTCGAATTTTTTCAAATAA
Source organism: Cryptolaemus montrouzieri (assembly GCA_013387265.2). Classification (NCBI taxonomy): domain Eukaryota; kingdom Metazoa; phylum Arthropoda; class Insecta; order Coleoptera; family Coccinellidae; genus Cryptolaemus; species Cryptolaemus montrouzieri. The sequence goes on from JABFTP020000185.1 coordinate 144,383,453, forward strand.
AGTGTAGATTATAGTTAAACCTTGTGTTTTCATCTCATTGAAATAATTTAGTCGAGTATAATAGCAATTGAATCTTATAATTAATAGATGAATTATACACAAAATAAAACACCATGTTAAAAGCTCGATTGACATTGAAACGGAACTGATATTCATTGTTAATGAAAAATTTTTATTTCGAGTCTTGTTATGTCGATTATTTATTCGACATTTGCTTGAGAACAGAAACAGAAATTATTTATTCAAATCTTGAATATACTTATATTTCTTTTCAACTAAGATGAAGTATAAAATATTCTATACTTTTCGCAATTTTATTTTTACAAGCATGACAACTACAAGAAAAAAACTTACTTATATAGATACTAACCTAATATAATATTAAGGATTAAGGGGGGTATTCATGCATAGCTGGCAATTAGGGGTGATTTCTCTTGAGTTCATTAATTTCCAAACATTCCAACTGATTCATTTTCTTTCCTTCGTCGCAATTATGAAGAATTTTGATATTTTCTTAGGTCAGGGTGCTCAAACTTGAACTGCTGGCGATCTATCCCAATATTTTTAGACTACTTACGATCGACTCTGAGAGGCTGCAAGTATGTGTGATGCCGGGTTGTCGTACATACTGGATACCCACCTACCTAGGTAGAGTGTACCGTAGCATATATAGATATTAGCTTTCCGCACAATATACATTATTTTAGGCAAGATTTGGATTGGGTTTAGTTAGGTTTTTCTGTATAATATCAATGGAAAAACTCATAGTTATTTAAAATTACGAATTTATTGATTGTTACAAAACAAAAGAAATATATATGGTGTTAAACTTAACTAAGGAGTGATGTTGAAGCGTGATACTGCAAGTTCTCATCATATTTTTCATGAGATGGTACGTAACCACTGAGTGCTAATCGCAAGCATGATGACATCTGATTGTCAGTTAATCGATTGCGATATTTTGACTTAATTTTCTTCATTTCTGAAAATGCAAACTCGCAGAAGTAAGTTGACCCAAACATTGCCGTCAGTTGAAAAAACGATTCGGATAATTATCTTCAGATATAAAACATCAGAAATTTGTATCAGATGCTGTAGCTTTGAGATCTATATCTGATATAATCTGCACCAAGTCATTTTCAACAGAACATTAGTTCATATTAAACTGACTTGCTGTTTCAGTAGCTAATTCCTCAATGTTTTGACATGAAAAATATTAACTCATAAATGATGCTGTATTTGCCAATTTACTGCAATCGTAAAAACGCATTTTGAATTTTCCTCAAAACATTCGAAAATGCAGCCTCATAATTCAACTGGGAAATCCGGAAATTGTTTCAGATCTTTTCTTTTTAGTTGATCTATCATAAAATGCAATTTACTTTTGAATGCGTTTACTGCGCTATTCATCTCAATAATAGTTTTCCTTTACCTTGAAGCTCCAAGGCATTGGTGTTTAAGTGCATTGTGATGTCAGTTAAAAATGCCAAAACATTCAGCCATTTTTCGTTTTTCAACATCTGAGTGTCATCACCTCTTTCGTCTGGAAAAGCTGTGATTTCGGGCAATAGTTCTTGAAACCTCTCTGGGAATTTTTCACGACGCAACCACCTGACGTCCGTGTGAAGAACTAAATCAGTGTGTTCAGCTGACTCCCTTTCTTCTAACTGCAACTTAAAGAGCCGCCGAAAAGTTCTCTTTGCAAATTATGATATTTGGACATCCGACTAATTTCCATGATGATTTCAAATTCTACACAGTCCAATTCTATATTATGTAGGATGTGGAATAATTCATCTTGCACAGCTTTAATGTAAACTTTAATATTGTCGCGTATACTTTGTATCATTTCAAATGGCCACTCAGTACATCTCACTGTCTCCTACCGAATAATATGAAAGGAAATATTTGACGGCACGTCGAAACTCGGCTCATACAACACTGTGGGCATAGAAACTCCATCCGTTGTGCTCTTGCGCTGCAATTGGGCTCGAAAGCAATTTATTACGATCGTAATTGATTGATATTCGTTCAAATTTGAGTTTGCAATTATTAATTTGTTTTCACTTACCTAGATACTTCAGTTTCGAAATAACATAATTCTGTATTTGCTCTTACGAACCAAGAATTAAGGGATCGAATAAGGAATTATACAATTTCCTATTTTATGTCTGGTTGTGTTTGGTAGTAAGTTATTATCGTTATTTTTCACACAGAAACCATTGGAAATCTACGTATTCTTCAACGAAATGGATATAAATTCTTGAGGTTATAATAATAGCCAGCAGCACCACAGAAGTGTATGCCAAATAATTTTCTTCCTTCTACGAAATAATGTAGTATGTGGGACATACGTCCGCCTGAATTATTGCAAAAAAATTTGATCAAGTTGGCGACTAGTGGTCATTTGAAATGATACAAACTATACCTTTTACAGCATTTACGGTTCTTCCTTCAACCAAAGCTGTTCGATTTTTAGTTTTATTCTGTTTGTTGTTCTATTTCTGACATAAAATTCGAACTTGATATAATTAGGGATCACTTTGTATTTCAAGCACTCTTTGTAGAACCAAATACTTTTAGTGAAACTCAATTGTATTCTTCATCTGTAGTCAATAATACTCAGACATCAATTCTACCCGATAGGCTTTTGCAATGAGTAATATTGATGATTTATTCATTTCATGGAAATTCATTTTCAACTGAGTTGAACTAGATAATATTTAATACTTACCACGATTTCATTTTTACAAACACGGCTCGTTTCGACTTGAATATCTGAAAACGTCCAACGAAAACGGTCATGTTTGTAAAAATCAATTATGGAAAGTATGAAATGTTTCATCTTCATCTTCGTTGAAAATGAATTTCCATAAAATGAGTAAATCATCAATTATAGTCAATACTTCTTCAGGCTGATAAATAAAAATATTTTAAAACTTATTGCAGAATAATCAAAATTATATTCAACTCACTTTATGTTACTGCTTAAGATATCAAGATTTTTGTCGGAATATCACTCTCTAGTGGATACCAGAGGCTACCTAGGGAATGTTCATTTTGAAATCTGGTTAAAGATCTGTCTATATCATCAGTGTCCCAAGCATTGTCAAAAATCGCATTCTGGAAATAAAAGAATTCTTGACTTTTGCTGATAATTCAAAACTAGATAAATATGACGAAATGTACAAGGTGACACTTTTTATGGAAATTCTGAATTGATACTTTCAACTGCGGGAATTTTCGATCCTCAGTTGTTTATAGATGAAACTTTAATCAAATATTTTGGTCATCCCTCTGCAAGACAGAGAAAATCTTGTACAATTCGGATTTTAAGACTAGATGATCTACAGCTCCACTGTATATTGTTACAAATTTGATAACAGCACTAGTGTTCATGCTAAGTTTATTAAATTGTATATCTAATCGGTCAAGTCACATTTTTATATTTGATAATTTTTTCACCAGCCCAAACCTGTAGAGAACATTGAGAGAAAGAGGCTTTATTTACATTCTTAAACACTGCCCCTTGTATCAGTTCCGAAAATTTATTAACATTAACGACTCAATAAATTAATTGTTATTTATCAGAATGAACTATTGTGACAGTAGGAACAAATAACGATTCAGTTAAATCAATGGCAAAAGTGAAAAGGTGGACTTTTATGTGAAACAAAAAGATTGATGTTTCATAGCATCTTCTCTTCTCCACATTTGATAGTCTCATGGGTGCTGTTGGCCTCATGGATCAAAGAACACTCCCCACAAAAATTGTCGCATCACCCTACTTTTATGACAATATTATATAAACTTTTAGGTTGGTCATTCAAGAGTACTTTGGTAACTTTTAGAAGTGTAAAATAAGAAGATATCATTCAAAAGAAATGAGTTTATGTTGGAAAATATCAACAATTATCGATTTAATGAAAAATAAAAAAGTTCTACCATCTTCCAACATTCGCGGAGATACCAATCAACTAGCATAGAATGGTTAGGTTAGATCATTCTCAAAATCGAGTGTTTCCTCGTGTCACTGAGTTCCAAATTTCAGGAAGCAGATTTTCTTGTTGTTGGAGTGTTCTACAACGCATCCTACGTTGCTGAATTTGCCACCCCATATTGTCCCAGACATATTCTATGGGATTCAAGTCGGGACTTCTGGCTGGCCATCTCAAAACATCAATTTCGGCACTTTGAAAAAATTCTGTAACTACTCTAGCTGCATGAGACCGAGCATTATCATGCATATAAATGAAGTTTCCTCCAATCAATGAACAAAAGGATACAACATGAGGTTCAAGGATATCTGCGATGTATCCGGCCGCTGTCATTCTTCCATTATTCAGTAGGACTAACTCAGTTCGACCATGGAAAGAAATGCCTCCCCACACCATTACTGAGCCCCCTCCGAAGTTTTTGGTTTGTCGGATATTACATTGCTGATACCGTCGTCTGTATACAGGCATGCGTCTACCATCTGATACTAGACAGAACCTGGACTCGTCGGAAAAGAGAAAATTCGACCATTCTGAAATACCCCAATTTGCATGTTCCCTCGTAAACTGAAGTCTTGCAACTCGATGCTCTCTGGTGAGACGCGGGCCGGTAGAAGCCACTCTTGGTCTGATATCATCTTCTCTGAACCTGTTCCTATCAGTTTGCAATGAAATATTCACATTTCTGGAAAGTGCAAGTTCATTTTGTAGCTTTCTAGTAGTACAATGCCAACGATCATCAACTGGTGTTATTATCCGATTTCTACCCTATCCGACCCTTCTTCCATATTCCCCTGTTACGTGGTACCGGTTAATTGCTCTTTAAATACTGCTTTGGTTAACATTCAACAAGTTAGCCACGTAACGTTGGCTTCCCCCCTTCTCTAGAAGTGTTACAATTCTTACTACTTCATGATCAATCGAATAGCTTCCAGGACGTTCAGCAGCCATTACAATAAATTCAAAAATTCGAAAATCAACGAGAAACACAGCAAACTTGCATCAATTTAGCGTGAAAACTGAAGAGAAATTGAATGAATACTGATAGTCAAATAAACTCATACTTGTTTCAGACGTGTTTGAGATCATTGAAAACAAATGTTACTACATAGATGAAATTTTTTCCCCCTCATATGTCCAAAAACATATGTTGACAAAGAAACTGCGATCGAGCTGCTTAATCGATTGTGGAATTCAGAATACCAGGTGATTCGACAATTTTTTGGTGTGTGTATTAACAACTACTGAGTATCTCTCTTCACACTTATGGTCAACGTCGCCATTAATGCTTGAAAAATTCATACAGTGGTTTGTGAAAATAGAGTCGATTCGCTAACTTTCGTTCGGGGCATTACCCGACATTATCAGCGGAGCTTTCCTTAGTCATCACACTCCAAGAGCAGACCCTCTGGTTCTACACCCAAGAGCATTTTACTAGAAAAAGACGATCATTTTCCAGTGAAAATTGAAATATAATTACGGTGTAAAGTATGTCATTTCAAAGCACTTTAGAGATGGGAAAAATAATATGTCACTTTATGCTCAAAACGAAACTGTTTTGTAATTAGCTGAACTTTGTTTGGTTGACCTTCAATGAGAAGGGTTTTTCGACTGACCCACTAAATTTCCCAGACGATCCACCAATTTTCATCAAAATAGTTTGAAAATGTTTTTTTTTCTCATAAATATGTTTCAACTTTTCTCCCAAAATATTAAAAATGTGATGAAAAAAATGAATGATTCAATTAAAAAAAAATTTGGGATCAAATTTGTGGAAAAAACAATATCAATTCATTATATGATCAGGACTCATAGCAGGAAAAAAGTAGAAGCGTGTTTCAACTGAAAAATACCTGACAGATGCTGGTTCCAGACTGCATTAATGATTTTCTGTCTTCTCTTACGTATCGAATGATGCTACGTCCAGAGATGAATGGCATCGTTATTTTAACGATACATAATCTATATACAATAGGAAACATTTTTTATATTGAACGTGATGGGACGAATCTCAAATGGGGCTTCATTTGCCATTTAACGAGTGAAAAATGAATAAGACAAAGTGGGACTCGTTCGAGCCATATTATTCAATATCAAAATCCAAAGATGTCGAGATATATTCTCAAGGATGTATACTTAATATTTTGATTCGTGTACTAAGTTAGTCGTTCATAATGAATGATTCATTACATTCGTTATTTGTTTTCAGCGGTATTGCCGTTCCTGAACCGCTAAATAAATACATTAAAACTTCCCAACGTAAGTTAAATTAATCCCATTAACATTTAATCCTGAATGACATTTTACAATTTTCTATTTGCTTTCCTTGATGAACGGTCTAATCAAAAATACTAATTAAAAGTAGGAGGCATCGTACATCATAAAAACTGTTTCTTTAAGTTGCGGCGTCTGCCTTTCAACTATGTTAACTTGGAGGAACAATCCCTTTCTCATTGATAACTCGATAACGAAGCATAAGGTTGAAAGCTTGTTCAAAATAATAGCTAAACAATTTTTTCTTTTATAATTGCTTCTCAAAATATCATATTAACTCAAAAATTGGCAAATTAAAAAGTAGGAAAATTTTTCTGATCGCCATTATTAATACAGGAATATCTGAAGGAATAAATTACTTGGGGTAGATCTCTGAGGAGACAATTAATCATTTCTTAGCATTTTTATGGATATTTATGATCTGGAGTATACAAGGTGTCCACTATAAAAGATGCCGAACTTCAGTAGGTGATTGTACGAGTCATTTGCAACAAAAAATGTCCCATAAAATTTTTCGAAAAGTTTTTTCCGGTTATTTAACGAAAAGTTCATAATTATCGAGTTATTTAACGCTTCTTGATTTTAAGAAATTTTGCTTCTCTCTATAAAACAAGAATATCTCTGTTACTCTTAGAGCTACATCAAATATGACCTTACCATCGGAAACAGCATTGAATTTGCTATAAGATTATTAAGTATTAATGATGAAAAAATGTTGTATAACGGGTGTTGTAAAAGGCTAAATGAAAAAATTGTGAAATGAACAAAATTAGTAGTATTTTCTTGTTAGCTGTACCACTGAAAACTGATCGATAAGTAGCCGTTTTTTTTTTGGGAAAAAACTACTGCATTCATCTGGCTTTTGAACAATATATCAACTTTCAAGCTTACTATTTTTGTGCCAGCAATAATAGGGTAAAAGTAAGAGTAAGAACATTAAATTCTCTTATCCTTCGATCACAAATGATCTAGTTTCACCGGAACGTCTAAATAATTCCACAAATGACTTTTCAATAATAATAAGCGATAAATAAATAACATATCTGGATATTGAATGTTCAAGAAATTAGGAATAATAACATATTTTCTCGGATTAGAAGAAGAAAATTAGAAAAAGGATCGTAAAAGAATAAATCACAGAATCAGAATCAGAATCAAGTATTACTTGATTTTAAAACAAATAGAAATATTTAGAATCTGACAGGAACTGTCATTCAATGAATTGATGAATTCAAGTGTATATTTTACCCTTTTACGGTTCCGTTTTCTTTTTCGAAAACGGGAAAACATGCCTAGTTTCTTCATTGAATATCGAGATATGCTATTTGTTTATGGCTTCGCGAATGGAAATTCCCGTGCAGCGATATGGGAATATGCATAGCGCTCTCCAAACAGACAGCAACCTTGCAGAAAGACATTTGTTGAAGTGTTTAGGCTCTCCGGAGAAACTGGTTCAATCAGTGGTTAAAGAATTAGAGAAGGTGGTGGAAATGCAATGGAGACAAGCACCTGCAATACTGCAGGCTGACGGCGAGGACCCTATAACAAGTACTCGGAGAATTGGTGCTACATTGTACTTCAATATTCCACGGTTCATAGAGTTCTCAAGCGAAATAATTTACATCATTACCATTAGAGTTAGGTTCAAGACCTATTGCCAATGGATAGTGAGGTGGGGTTGCAATTTTGTAGGTGGTACCTCAATAAATTACAGGATGGGGGATCAGATAAAAGTCCATGGACGAATGAGGCAACTTTTACCAAAGTTGATATAATAAATTTGAGAAATATGGGATACAGAGCATCCTCATCGCACTATTGTGTCACACTCTCACACGAAATTAATTATATTTCCCGATCGTGTCAATTCAAACGAATTTTAAAATCTTTTAAACAACGAAATAAAAAACGTTCTGGAAGAAATGCCTATAGCTACTCGGCATCACTGTGGGTTTCAAATGGACGACTGCTCGGCTCATAATTCTAGAATGGTCCAGAACTGGATGACTGAGACATTTGGGGAAAAATGGATAGGTCGATTCGGGCCGGTGAGATGGCCACCCAGAAGCCCTGACCCTACGCCGCTTGATTTTTATATATGGGGCTTATTTAAATTTTATGTTTATAGAATTAATACTCGAGAAAAATTAATTGGAAGGATTCGAATCTGTTGCAACGAAATGAGTCAAAAACACATTGAACTTTGAAGAGTAGTTGATAGTTTAAGAAAGAAATGTGTTAAGTACATTCAAGAAAGAGGGAGACATTTTGAACACCTGTTATGGTTTTAAATCTCTTATGATTCTTATAATCATACCCATGATATTTCTGGAAAAGGAAAGTTCATATACCATTTGAAAGCCAGTTAAATGTAGTATTTTTCATCAAAAAAAAAATTAGACTTATTGATCTGTTTTCAGTGGTGCAGCTAACAAGAAAATACCACTAATTTTGTTCATTACACAATTTTTTCATTTAGCCTTTTACAATACCCGGTATAAAATTTTTTACCATAAGTACTTACCTATCTTATAGCAAACTCAATGTTCTTTCCGATGGTATGGTCAGATTTGATGTAGCTGCAAGAGTAACAAAGAAATTCTTGTTTTTATATAGAGAAGCAAAAAATTCCGTAAAATCAAGAAGTGTTAAATAACTGGATAATTATCATCATTTCGAAAAAATGTTACGAGACATTTTTTGTTGCAAATGACTTGTACTATCACCTACTGAAGTTCGGCACCTTTTATAGTGGACACCTTGTATACTCCAGATCATAAATATCCATAAAAAATGTTAAGAAATGATTAATTGTCTCCTCAGAGATCTACCCCAAGTAATTTATTCCTTCAGATATTCCTATATTAATAATGGCGATTAGAAAAATTTTCCTACTTTTAATTTGCCAATTTTTCAGTTAATATGATATTTTGAAAGGCAATTATAGGAGAATTTTTCTGTAAAAAATTGTTTAGCTATTAATTTGAACAAGCTTTCAACCTTATGCTTCGTTATCGAGTTATTAATGAGAAGACACCCTGTATTCCGTGGAACTTATCTTACCATATTGTCCACGGAAGATTGAACATATTTTGCGGCCGATTTTTGAATTTTTTTGCGCAATAATATATAGTGCTCTAGTGACAACAAACTGAAAATATTTTATACTAAACAGGGTGTTCTTTGATAAAATATATAACTAAGTTATAATTTTTGAATGGGACACCTTATATTTCGTTTCATTTTTGATTTTGTGAGGAAGAAATGAATTTGAGTGTTTTATCCCATCTTAAATAGTACTTGAAATATTCGACATATCCTGAAATTTGTCTTAAAAACAAACTGTGTCCTCAATATCGATATCAAAGCTTCAGATGCACAACTAGTATGCTACTAATTGGTGTTTGAAATGGATTTTCGAATATTATTTCACCGTTTTTGTCGAATGGCATACCTTATATCTGAAGGGTTCTTTGTATGGTATATTTTATCCCACCAAAAACATTCTGTAAAAAACTAGCCAAGTCTTGATGGAGCTGCTTGTTTGTCTCTTAAAAGTAATGAAATCTAGACAAAGTCGTGCCAAGCCTAAGGTTCCTTACTGTGATTTCTTTATTGTTATAGTAAATGTTGTTTGACTTGGTCGTTGAATATTCTTTACACGTTAGTAATTAGGTACAAGTCAATTTTGTTTACACGTAACATTATATCTGTTGTAACTACCTATCATTGATAAGCGAGATAATAGCCCATACTGGTATTGGTAATTAGACGAAATTGTCTTATTTTAGGCTGTTGTTGATTGTGCAACACATGCATTCACCATTGTCCATGTTGACTTCTGCTCTCTTCTTCTTGGAGATCTACCATAAGATGTACAGACTTCTATCAATGATTAGACGTCCGCCTGTACTGGAAATATGTTTTTATACTGTTTGTTTCAGGCGTGCCTATACATAAGTATAATTGATATACGCAGTTTTACCAAGCCTACAATTGACTGGTTATTCAATCCACATTTTCCAATTGGCACTTTTCCATCGTCAATAGGTAGCGGTTCTGGGGACAGATTGGTGCAATGGTGTCATGAAGCACCTAGTTCTGTACCCTTGTGTACCTTTTAACGGCCAAGTCACACAACATAAACTACAATAATAAATAAAATGCAGAAAGAAACCTCAGACCAGGCTCGATTTAGTCTGGATTTCATTACTTTTCTGAGATAAACAAGCAGCTACATCGAGACCTGGATAGTTTTTTACAGAATGTTTTTGGTGGGATCTCACTTCTTTTTTTAAAAAAGTAGGGATTTTGATTTATTCGATTAATCTAATCTTATTTGATCATTTTTTTCTTTTCATCATCACAAACCTTTCTTTTCTTATTTTCCGGTTCTGATTCTCGTATATTAGCAACAGTTTTGTAAACTTGTAAGTATAAGTTTAAAAGCCAGTCTAGTCTTATCCAGAGTTTTTCTTCAATTTCATTTATATGCGTTTTAAAAGCAGGAGAGGAGGTATTCGCCAAGCAGTGACTGTGGGATGCTGTAGGCTAGATTAGAAGATGTGTCCCACTACGATTGATTTTTGCAATGGCGGTCGATTTTTTTAGCTGAGACCAGCTGTGGGGTTCTTCATCAAATACTTCAGACCTTATATTTTTGACATCAAATGAAGCAGGCACCAGTTGAACATTTTTTGTAAAGGCGGTATGTCGATCTCTAATAGTTTGGTCGGGCTCTTGTATTTTCTAATCAGGGTTACCAGGTACTTCATATCTCCGATTATCCTAGTTTTCATAGTTTTTCCTTCATGTTGCTATTAAACCCTAATTGTGTACCAAATTTCAGCTCTCTGAGTTTATGGAAAGTACTAGTTCTATTCTGATGATCATGAGTGGGTGAGTTAGAGAGTGTCATAAATGCGAAACTTTGCTTTCCTTAGTTTCGGAACTGAATGACCAACAGACTTGACATTTCGGATTTTAAGTATGCGATTATAGATTACTAGATGACGAGACTTTCTGAGTTCTGGTTTCATCCAGAGGTTCTCAAATAAGGGCCTGAAAATGCGACGAAATGGTTCCAGTAAAGAATGGTACGGCTGTGTTTGCTTCGCGCTCGACTTGGCTAATTACATTTCGAATGAAACCTAGGTTTCCTATACTTTTTCGACGATTTTCAAAATATTCGAACGTTTAGCTCATATTTATTGAATTTCAAGAAATATTCCAATTTTTCACTCCAATTTCTATCTGAACCGATTGTAGCCTCAGGAGAAGAAACCGAATTAGATTAAACTCTATATGTTTATCATTAATCGTTTCTATCCAACAACTATTGATTGAAAAATTTGACAAAATTTGACTTCATATTATTGCATTAATTTATAGTTACCTTACCAAACCTTATATTAAAAACGAAACATTTGGGAAAAAATTTTAGAAAGCCGTTCCATATCATTTCTCACATAAGATGTTCAAATTGGCCTCCATTTTGGACGATACACAATGTTAACCTGTCTTCATTTGATCTTCTTACGTTACATAACATTACATTCGTGGGGGTCAATTGGCTTTGCAAGCCTTTCCTAACTGCAACCAAATAGGTTTTTCGTTCGTAACCCTTCTTATTCATTACCCTGTGGGTCTAAATCCCTTACAAAATGAAGAACCTCCCTGGGACCTTTCGCTTTTACTTCGTGCGGCTCTAGCTTGTCGCTACCGAAGTCTATATGTCTTTGACGGGCAGTTCCAATGCCACTGCAAAGAATATTTTCGGCAGCTTCATCGCCCTCTTTACACATTCTGCATGTTGCCGTTTCCGATTTGCCCCTCTATTGAGATGGTATCTCAGTGGGCAGTGTCCAGTAAGGAGGCCTGTTATGATTCTCAGCTCGTCTCTAGAGAGATCGAGAAGCTGTTCTGTCTTCTTTGGCGAATGGTCAATGAACTTTTTCACTTCCTTTGGCCTGGAGTTTTCTCCAGTATTCTTAATTGCTAGATTTTTCCCATCGTTCCAGTTCCTGTCGTCTGTGCGGCTTACTTAGACCGCAGAACGGTTCAGGTCCGATGGGTGGGATTCCAGCAGCTGATTTGGCCAGTTCGTCAGCGGCTTCATTTCCTTGTATACCTTCGTGGCCAGGCACCCACCACAGGAAAAGTTTGTTTCCCCCAGCAAGTTGCTTCAAGGTTTGACAGCATTCCCAGACAGAGATGCCAAAAGATTTTAGAGCTTTTATCACTTCCTGACTGTCCGTTAAAATGTAAATCTTTGCACCTCTGAGTTTCCTTCGTAATCTCTCCTGGCAGCAAAGGTTTACAGCAAGTGTTTCTTCTTGCATGATTGTGGGAGTAGAGCCCAGAGGCACTGATGACGAGTACTTGGGTCAATATATGCCTGCTCCTATTCCATCAATCGTTTTTGATCCGTCCGTGTACCAAATGGAAGATTTTTGGTCTAATTGATTTATTTTCCTTTACGATGGTGCGGTCTTCTTTACGAAGGGTGTGTGAAAAATCAAACTTAAGCGGCATTATATCCGATGGTTGTGATAAGATTTCTGGCGCTATGTAACCCAGAATCCCCAGGTGTCCCTTCAGATCACCTGGTAACAGTTTTTGTGTCTTGAAGCCTTAGTGCCTGCATCATCGCCTCCTTTTTCAATTTTAGATGTAGAGGAGGGAGATATATTATTACCTCCAGGGCAGTAATCAGGGTGCTTCTCATAGCACCTGTTATGCCCACGCACGCTAACCGCTGCAGTTTTTGCAGCTTGTTTTGCGTAGTTATTTCTGATGTTTTCGTCCACCATACTAACGATGCATCTGTGACAATGGGTCTTATAACCGCTGCGTATAACCAGTAGGTTATTTTTGGATGTAGCCCCCAGGTCTTTCCGAAGAGTCTACGGTGTACCCATAGGCACGATGTAGCCTTGGAAAGAGTTTTGGCAATGTGTAAATTCCAGTTGAGGTTAACCCTAGATACTTATCATTTATCAAAATTTCAGAGTATGTACATTCAGAAAGGGGGCTCTAAGTTCTTCGTTACTTATTATGTCTGGTGTTACCGATCGAAATGCTTCTTTTATTCTCTCTTTCATATTGTCAGCTGTCGTTGGCGGAGTTGGAAATACAATTCTCTTCACAAACCCCCATACGAAAAAATCAAGGCAAGTTAGATCAGGCTATCTTGCAGGCCTTTTTCGGAATCCACTACTGCCTTTCCGTTTATTAAGAAAGTGGATGTTCATAGAATTCCGCACATTGGCAGTAAAATGTCCAGGAGCTCCGATCAATTGGAATCACATTCGTTGCCTTACGTTGATCGTCACATCTGCTTACTTGACGATGATCGCGAAGAAACCTTTAAAATATTTTTCCGTGTAATTGCACATCGACAAAAAAGGTCCGATGACATGCGAACGATGATTGCTCCTCAAGTATTAACCGCCCATCGATGCTGCGTCTACGGCAGACGAAGGATATGTGGATTGTGATCATCGTTATGATTAAAATTGTGCCGGTTCACTAGGGAGTTATTGTGGAGAGTGCATTCATCTGAGATCATAATATTTTCTGCAGAATTTTCATTTCTTCCGATTATTTCCGACATTCATAAACAGAGCTGAAGCCGACGTTCGAAATCCTCTTCCGATAGCATCTAGTGGACTTAAACATGATACGGATGTGTTTTTTGAAGATTCTGGATGTACTTCCTCTACTAATTCCTTTTTATTCAGCTATCTTCCGCTGACTAGTTATTGGGTTTTTAACGACATTCGCTACAACTGTCATTTCGTTCTTCATCTTCTGTCACCCGCTTTGTCTGCTCGTATGTATACTATATAGTAGTTTTTAAAGGGAATTTCTGTCTGGATGTTTTCGATTCAGGTACCTTGGCAGTAAAATCTTGACAATTAAAATTGTTGACAAATGTCATATCAATTAGTTCTTGTATTAGATGAGTCCATTTTGAAGTGTATACCAAATACCAAAATTTTCATTTCTCAAATGACTTGCTGGTTAATTTCTTTTCTTTTTCTTCTGAATCAACTAAATCCTTCGAATAGCTTCTTGTATCTATTTGTTGGGCTGCGAAACGAATTAACTAGATTAAACGTAATGAGTTTTGGAACCCCAGTGTGTCGTTGCAAATCAGAGAATTCTACGTAACTAGAAAAAGTACCTACCGAAAGCTATATGATATTATACGGTAAACAAACAAGCGCTGTTCTTGCGATGATGATGTCAGCAGATATGGATGGATGATGTGCAACGTAACGATACCGAGTGATGGTAGGAATGATAGATCTTTAAATTATCAGACTATCGAATTACTCCGATGTGTAAGTAATGAAAAGGTGAAACACTGGAGTAATAAAATTAATTTTGGACTTCTCAGAATCAAAATATTACGTAACAATATTTCCTTCCCGACTTTCGAAATTATTTGGATAATTTCAGGATTTCTCAGAGAAGGTATACTTATATAACATATTCTCGAAATTTGAAGGTTACTAATTATTCAAATTGTTCTTCTCTCGGGAAATAATAATATGTCAATGAAAAAAATTACAGCAAGAATTTCTTTCAGGAATATTCCGAAGCTTTCATTTCTAGAATGCACAACTTTTTAATATTTCTCGTTGCAACAAGTTATCGTGAACTTGATTTGGCGTTATCATGGAGAACGCTTCGACTTCAAAACAGATTTTCATGCTTTTATTGTGTTGAATACCCTCACTAATAAATGTTGAGAAGAAAATACCGTGCTATTATTTTGTTCATCTTCTCATGAAAGTTTCACTTTGCGGATTATATTATAATAACAAGAGAAAGAATGTGTAATCTTCTAGACTAAAAAAAATGAATTGAACTCAAATTGTCTTTGTGAATAATTTAAATTGGGATTATTTTCTTGCAATCGTTAATTATAGAGGTCTAAGATATCTCTAGAACTATGGTCTGAGCTAAAATTATCATGAAACGATATAATACATCATGGTTTTCTGAATTATCAGAATCAGAAAAATATTTCACTATGAATTCAGTTCTGGGTTATTTCGAAATCGAAAACGAGTACATAAAATATGAGAGAGAAAAATATCTTCAATTTCTCAAAAACCCCTCAAACTTTGATTTTAGGAATTATTGCAATTGTGTCATCTTGCAGAAATCAACTGGTATTTTGGATGTAGAGTATAGTCTACTCTGATCTTCATAGTAATTGAAAAACTTGTCTCCAACACTTCAAAAAACCAGTATGCTTTAATGTAATTAAAAAGCGGTAATTGAATTTGAATTTTTTGTCGGCGCTACTGCTTTTTATCTATCGCACATCTCATTACATCATGCCACCCATTGCTAATTATTTTCTTCACTTTTTCAGTGCCTCCTGAAAAACTGAGTGTATTGGATGAGAACGGCTTACACATACCTGACTACATTCTCGGACCGTATAATGAGGGGAGTGCAGTAAATATCACCTGCGTTGCTACAGGGGGTAAGTAACAACATATTTTTCACTCTAAATAATATATTCGACTCATATATGTCCAAAGACACTCTCAAAATTTTATCGAAGTATTCCTTGGGATTGAGTATGAAATAATTGAATACACATAATTTTGTGTTTATTATTTAATCCTTAGGATGCTGCGCGATGGTCCACATTTTCATACAATCGACGGCATAATTTTAAGTCGTTAAACGACTGAGAAGAGAAATGTCAGAGAATTTTATACTCTACAACTTTTATGATAAGTGCAAATCTTATTTAAGCAACAGAAAGCGAGATATTTACGAAAAGCCGATTTTTACGACCTTTAATCTTCAATATCTTAAGACACGGACACGATAGCACTTGAGACTTTTGAGACAACATATAGAACGACAAAACAAAAGATTCATCTAATTTACGACTTATTATCTTCCATTCCGAAGTTAATTCCTGTTTTTACTTAACATGACTGGGGTATATTGATTTTCGAAGAAGTGATAACTATATGCGTTTTCAAATAATACTAAATCATAGAGTCCCTTGATATTGATATTGCAATATTGATACAAACTAATGTTTCAATATACATATGTCTCCAAAAATTAAGCAGTTATTATTTAGTGGCAGCCTGGTATAAGTGTTATAAGTACTAAAAATATTCAATATATTCCTTACTCACTTTTCATGAATATATCAGAAGGCTGAGATTGGCAACACAATTTCTAAGCTATTGTCCATATAAGAATATTCTGTAGAGCTCTGAAATGTGAAATAATGTGCTCCGAATAATTGAGTATCGTGTGGCTCATTATGAGTACTCTTCCGCCTTACCTAAGGGCTTGGGAACACGCAGATGTTACAGGTTTCATTTTGCCTGCGAGAGATATATTTAAAGCTATTCAGAAAACGATATGTAAAGAAATTCTCGTGAAACCATGAAATTGTTTTTTCAGGGTTATAATGATAACGAGAATAAAATTGAAGGTTTAGAACCATATAGGTGATATACGAGGATCGTCTGAAAAGTTTCTCTTCTCTACGTGAAGATGGCAGCAGTCGTAAATGATGTAGTGGATTTTCATCTGTTGATAGTTACTCATCAAAGTTTTTGCCACTTTGGACGCGCAATTGTTATGGAGCAGTCGTTTGAGTGAGTTGATGTGAGTGTTTTTCTGAAAATGGACAAAACCAAGTACCGAGCTGTCATTAAATATTTGATGAGTTGAATTCTGTGTTAAGTGACCTTTTGGACAGCTGAATATGAACGTGACCGTTGGAGCGTGGGAGACGATGAACTGACTTCCAATACTTTTATGTACTAGGCAGTGTCAATTGTCAGTCCTTGAGAAACAAAATCTTTGTGAACTGCCTTTTCGCTGTCAAATAAAACAATGAGCACGGTCGGATCGCAGAGGTTCGCAAAAACTAGCGTCCTACCACTTCCACAGCTTGTAGCGCACTTATACAGGTTTGGCGGCAAAGCTTAGGGTCTTTAAACTACTGCAGGTTCCACTGTTACCAATAGGAACGGCTCAGAAAATTTAATTGCATTAATTTGTGGACGCAACTCTTTCTTAAAGATGATTAGGTTAGATCCTCGAAATACACTACTCTATGGAGGGTATCATAGTTTCTGTTGTGGTCATGACTGACGACAAGAGATCAAAGTATGTAAAATATCTTAAAGTTATGTTTGTACAACTAAATTGTTAATATCTTCTTGTTTTCCATTCGGAAGTTTTCAAACATCCTACAACCCAACAGGAATGAAAATCCTAAGGTTGTGCAAAAAAAGTTGAAAAGAGGTGAAAGTATTTGTCGGTAGATCAAAAGTGGAATATGCATAACCCAATCGGAAGATAAAAGAGATATGTTGGCGTTATCTTCTGAGTTTCTAGGATATAAAGTTTAAGTTGGCTCCAAGAAAAACCCAAAATAATTGTTGAATATGATAAGTTTCTGTCAGATGTGGACATACATGATCAGTTCATCTTTTATTGTTTCACACATAATGCACATAAATTGGGATACAAATATTTAAAATGATGATTATTATATAACTAATTTCGACGATAAATTAATGGGTACTACTTCAGGATGGCAATTTGCGGAATTCTTCTTTCTTACAAAGCCATTACCCAAAAAGCCTTTTGAGTTGTGATTTGCACGTTCCAGACGAAGGTTAATACGCTAGAACGTAAATGTTTGAGCACTGTTACAAAGGTTCGAAATACTTCTGTCCAGGGTGTCTGTGTTGTTGAGGTTAGAAACCAGTATTCCCACGATTGCGCATGACCACACAATGTGTTTTGTTTGCCAAAATATCCCAATCATTCAGATAACGAACGATGAAAACATCATTGTTAAACCAACAAAAGTATGTTTTCTTTGGTAACCATAAAGGATAAAAGGCACGAAAAGCAATAATATTTAAATAGCGTTGGATGGGGTTCTGAATAATCTATTCTGTAATGGCGGATTCGTATCCTAACTAAATATACGCAGGATTGCGATATGAATAGATTGATATCTGAATATATCAGAAATTTTAGAATTTCATTCAATTCACCGTGAGATATACGGTGGTGAGTTTCATAGTGGTGTAAGACAAGCGATTAACATTTTGAGGATACCGGTTCATTGCATTTTTATCACAGAAAACAAGCACGTGTAGGAAAAACTACCTTGTCTATTGTGAAGACATACTCGTAGAAGATCTATATAATTTTATTGTAATCCATTCAGAATTAACTTTTAAACTCCATCCAATAGAATTCGATTCAATGGACGACAAGGTGCGAAATGACATTATCAAACTTATTCACGAACAATTTGAAATTCAGAAAACATTCAGAATACCCCCACCGTTAGATCATTCAGTATTAGAGTTATAAAGTATTCAGATGTTGACTCTTGCATTATTTATATATATATATATATATATATATATATATATATATATATATATATATATATATATATATATATATATATATCGTTCATTAAATGAAGCTGCTGTTAATCGGGCTGATTCGTTATTTCTAAAAAAGATTATCATTTCCACACTTTCGTCTACGGAATACACCATTTTATTCCTACTACAAATTTACAATCCCTTTGGCACAGTTTCAACGTTCTTGAAAATTCACGATAGATTAACGAGAGACTAAGGTAAATCAAACACATGGTATGTCTACCTTTTCGAACAAAAAACTAACAATCACCAAAATTCACAAATTTCTTTCGGCTATTCATTAAGTTTCATAATTGAATAAGTTACCTGTATATTATTTTGAGGAAGTTATTCATTTTAAGAATTATTTCCGTGCAAGTAAGTAGGCCTTAAAATCTATAAACTTTTATTTAATAATGAATAGGATTGAGAATTTGAATTTAGGTATTGTAAAATTAATAGCATGTAAATGATCTTCAACTTAGTACCTAGCTATCAACGTAGACCAGTTAATTGGGGAATTAGCAAATGTATAAAACCTATTTCACAACTAATTTTACCGCCATCTATGGTGTTTTCTTTTCGAACTGACAGTTTGGGATACAATAAACCAATTCAGTTCTTAAATTGTTACCTTATATATTTTTCATTATTGAACTGTTTTGTTTCGCTCAAGAGGTAACACGCCCAAAATTCGAGCATTGCTGGAAGGCAATCATAGTTCAATTTTTTATCATCGTCCTACACCACTTTTTTTCGCACCACCTTACTTATTTTTATTCCAAGAACGGTGTAATGAAATTTGAAGTACGCAAATTTTGTAGTTAACACATCAACGTTGAAATAAAATATTGTGCATCATGAAAAAGTTTTTAGAGTGAGTACTAGCTTTTGGATAAATATTTAATCACTGGCTTATGATTAACCGAATTAATGTATATTCAGAAAAAGAACATATACTGATAATAGTTGATGAAAGATGAAAAATGTTGGATTCTCAAAGACCCTTTAATTTTAGCATGAAGAAACACTTCACAGATATAGTTCAAGCATAACCGATAACACCACAGGTGATTCTTTCTCCGGCGTTTCCTGTTAATTTAGAAACGAACTCTCTGCCTCTTCCCATATCGTCTCGTGCTCTGTGAACAACTAAGGATCGTCCTATAACGCAAGTTGGCCCTTCAAGTCCCACAAGCTTGTTCGTCATAGAAATGAGAGCGACACCATTGTCGTCAGCATAAATATTTCCAAGGTCACCTACATGACGAGTGGTATCCGTAGGAGCTCCATGTTTTTTGCTGTATGGATTGAAATGGGCACCAACTAACGAGCACTTTGGATCTCGTATATCTCCTTTTTCGTGTATATGAAATGCATGTAAACCAGGTTCAAGACCAATGATTTTACCTGTGATCAAAATCCCTTCTTCAGTTTTTTGAAAGTGGATGAGTCCAGTAATGCTGTTGAACGGATTGTAAAGAACACAAACTGCTTTTTCTACTGGTCTCGATGACTCACTTATAACTTTCGCAAACGCTACGGAACATATTATTGACAGAGCAACACCATATAATGATACCATCAGCTTCATAAGTGAATGATGAATAAACTCAATTTTTCATTTTTCCGTTCTTCGTAAAGGACTGTGAGAATTTTGTGAGATCTTGGCAAGTATTAGCGCGAATTTATTATGTTCTTCCATCAGTGATCTTCAGGAGTAAGTCATACTCAATGCTGATTCAGTATTTCGAAATTTTGATATATGTCATTGCGACTTTTCCTTGAAAAATCAAATCTTTCTGTCATTGTTATGCTGGACATATTTCAGTGACTTTTCATGTAGTTATTCTAAGAGTTGTTCTATTCGTGCTTTATCGTAACGACGCATAGTATTGGGAAGATCTGCATATAGATATTCTGTTGAACCATGCGTTTTTTATATGATTCAAAAAAACGAGGGGGATAACCTTATCTTTACAGAATCATGGGATAACCTCACAACCTTTATTTTGAACTGAGTTTTGATTGGAAGACGTGAGATCATGGAATGGTGGGAATCCGAAGAATAAAGAGAAAAGGAACAGAAAGAAGAACTCCAAAGTTTTAGGACAATTGGGAAATGTTCCGGATGGGATAGATACTTGTCCCTACTTTTTTCAATGTTGATTGTCTGCGGATATGTGAAGGAATTATATAGCAGAGGATAGCTACCCAGGGTAGTAGATTTCATGGTACCGCTCTCTTGGCATAACTCAGTTGGTAATCGTTTCTATGCACATAAGAACTGTCTCTAAAAACAAAAAACATGAACAGCAGTTTGAGGAGAATGACCACCTGTACTCCATGTGTATCCACCTTGTTTTTATAGAATATTATTGCTTGTATTCAGCATTTGACTCTGTTTATTGATATTTCATTTGAAGATCAATGAGAAGCCCGATGTGACACCAAGATATTTGGAATTACAATTACGATTCATTGAATTGAAAATGATACTCTATACTCTCGCCAACTCTTTTTCTGTTCATATTAATGATCAGCTCTATTCCACCAAGAACATGATGTTCTTGTCTAAATAACAGATTGCGTTCGAACTCTGTGTCACTATAGAAAACAGTTAAGACAACAAATATTTCGCCTTATGCAGATTACCGGGTATTGATTTAAACAAGTGATTCCCAAAGTGGTCTATATCGACCCTCAGGGGTCTATGACAACTTGCAAGGGGTCTACGTCAGCGAAAAAAATATTTGGGGGTCCATGAAATGAGTGGATTTCAAAACATACACTGATAGTACCTATTTACACATCATACTATCTTATAATATAAAGACATATACATTATTTATAAAAGTACCTATGAAGTAAAAACTGTATTATATATGTTTTTAAAATTGTGTACGTTGTAGGATGTCGGCATTCGATTTGTTACATTTTGAACTTGTAAAAACGTGCACATAATGAAATACCAGTATAATCTTGTACGAGCGGTTTCAGAGCTTCGCTATCTTGCACTGACTTGTTCAATTCTTCACTCTATAAATACGAATGTGGAACAAATACGTTTATTCTTTTCCTGAATCTTGAAAAGTAAAGTGCTAAGAATATAAATATAAACAGGTAATTTATCACATAAATTACAGTGAATCAGTGTTATTTTGTTTGAGAGTGCATGAGAAAGGTAAGTACATTATTTTTTATCAAATTTTAGTTTTGTACTCGTACTTAAAAAAAATTGATAAATTACGCCAATCACGACTTCATTTATTAGTAGATTAATATTCAATAATGCAGAATTACACGAGTACTCCTCAATAATTTCTTCTCGAAAATTTTAGCAATCGGGTCTTATAATTACAGTGCAATCTCCGTAATCCGAACTAGTTGCTGCAAGGAGATGTTCGGATTATGGAATGTTTTCGGAAAAATCTAAAAATTTTTTTTTATACAGCTGCTGGTGTTTATGTCTCATTTAAATGATGTAATTTTGTTCACATATGTCTTGTCCGAATCTAAAAAGAAATGTAGACAGTACAGTGTTGAATATTCGAAATTTGGTTTCATTCCATCATTGTCGGACAAACAATTGCCTATATGCCTTTCATGCAACAAAGTCTTGGGCAATGACGCTATGAAACCATCTAAGCTGCTGGATCATCCGAGAAGATGTCACCCCAATAAAACAGATAAAGATTTGAAATACTTTCAAACACTCAAAGATACACTTCAGAAGAGACCCACACTGGACAGAATGTTCGCTTCGACGTCATAAAGAAACGATGATGGTTTGCGGGCGTCTCACAATTTCTCGCTACGAAAAACCGCATTTTATCGGAGAGAAGTTAATTTTGCCAGCCGTTGAAGAGGTTTTGAAAACTGTTTCACACAAACCTTCATCTGATATCATTAAAAGAATTCCCTTGGGCAATAATACTGTTGAAAGACGTATTGATGAAATGAGTTCTGATATTGAAACTTCTTGTGTAATTATTTGCAAACGACCCATTTCTCTCTTCTGGACGAGTCAACTTTACCTGATAATACAGCATTATTATTGGCTTATGTTCGTTTTGTTATGAATCAAGAAATCTAGGAAGAACTGCTCTTCGCAAGAACTTTGATAAGTGACACTAAAGATGAATCAATATTTCATGTTTTGAAAGATTACTTCATTGAAAAAGCAATCCCTTTATCCAATATAATATCAGTAGCTACAGATGGAGCTTTTGCCATGTTTGGACGTTATCGTGGATTTATAAGCTATTTAAAACAAAATGAGTCAATGGTGTTAGCAATACATTGCGTCATCCATAGACAACATTTAGTTGCGAAAAATTTGAGTGTTAGATTGCATAAATCTCTTCAATTAGTCATTGATGCAGTAAACTGAATCACTTCGAACTTCGCACTGAAATACGCTGGCTATCGAAAGGCTTATTTTTGACAAGATTTTTTGCAATTTTTGAGACTATTTTAGAATTTCTGGATACTGAAGATAAAATTTTGAAATAAAATTTAATGGAGTGGAAAACAGACATTTAACAGATTTGTTCGCAAAATTCAATATGGTTAATTTGCAGTTACAAGAGACAGTTAACATTTGATTAAAACAAAGTCCATCTTGTCAGCGTTTCTTGCCTGAGTTAAACTAATGAAGCAAAATATTGGACAGGGCGAATTTTTTCAATTCCCCAGTTTGTCACAGACAAACTGTCGGGAAGACGACGTTTCAACCTACGTTCAACATTTAAATGCTCTGTATTCAGATTTTGAAACTAGTTTCGAGGATGTTTTGACCATGGTATACCACTGTGGATAATTAATCCATATGGTGACATAGAAAAAACCAATGTCATAATACAAGAGGAACTGACTGAACTAAGTGCAAACGAAGAACTAAAGATTCAGTTTGAGAACGGATAACAGCAATGCTGACTACAAAACAAGATACCCGTTACTTATCCCGTATTATGTGGAAAGGGGTTGAGCACCGTTACCAATCTTCTCACGAAAAAAATAAACAGACTGGACATCATTAGCCAAGGAGATTTAAGATTAACCCTTACAGAATTGACGCCAAATATTGATAATTTATTAGTAAAGTATCATGTTTATCCTTCTCACTAAAAATATTTACTTTATACCTAGTTTATTTTATGTTACGTATATTTCATATAATAGATACAAAATTTTATTTTCACTAGTTTCAATTTAAATTCAATCAATAAATGTATAGATCAACATGTGTTTTCACTTTAAGATTTTGACACTAAACTTCACTACAGTTAGAAATTTACATTTGAATTTGGGAGGCTTTTACTTGGTAAAATTCCATTATCAATAATAAAAACAATAACTGTGTTTTAAGGAATTTTACTTAATAATTGCGATTCGTAACGCGTTTCACTACACCGTAGCTTCTTCAGACGAATTAATACAAAGAAAAAATATAAATGAGAATATAACTATAAATGTTCTTGAGTAATTAAAAGCTTATTGTGTTGCTTCTTCTTAAGTGGTTATTTATGACAGGTATATGCAATAAAATTAAGGAATAGATTGCTCCCCGAAGAGATTCAATAGAGGTGAAGGGCTTAAATCGACTTGTTCATTGATGAGTCTACCTGATACGATGTCGAAATTTTAATTCATAAAAAGTTTCAGCCACAACAGAAAAATTTGAATTCACTTAAATTCAAAATTTCTCCACCCAAACCTTCAACTGATAAATTTTCAGACCATAAATTTTTTGATAATTTCACTAACTTAACTGATACCGATTTTACACAATCACAAAATGATCTATTAGAAAAAGGATTTGAACATAATTTACATCCAAAACATAATAAAACTAATTTTGAACAGTTAGGCATAGACTCCGAAATCATTCTCAAAAACTCCAAAGATAATATTTTAGCCAAACATCAAACAGCAAAAATCATCAAACAA
Source organism: Cryptolaemus montrouzieri (assembly GCA_013387265.2). NCBI lineage: Eukaryota > Metazoa > Arthropoda > Insecta > Coleoptera > Coccinellidae > Cryptolaemus > Cryptolaemus montrouzieri. The sequence continues at coordinate 144,408,129 of JABFTP020000185.1, forward strand.
GACTTTTCGAAATTATCACCTCATTGCAATTCCGATTATATGCGAAGATGATAAAACAATTTTGAAAATAGTACCAAGAACGATTTAGTATTCACTAAAGCAGATAAAGGTAACACCGTCATCGCGATTAGTAAAACCGATTATATTTCTGAAACTGAAGAATTCTTAACAGCCGGAAACTATATAACATCAACTAAGGATCCTACCGCAAAATTTCAGAAAGTGGTTAAAAACATAATTTCGACAGCAAAATCATTAATTACAGACCACGAAACATATAAATTCATTAACTCCAATCCACAATCCCCCGAATTATATTCGTTGATAAAACTTCATAAACCTAATTACCCTATTAGACCTGTTGTTTCTTATGTAACGGCACCTTCGTTCAAACTTTCAAAATTCCTCAACGACTTGCTAATAAAACATTGCAATTTTAAATGTAAATTTTCGGTCAACAATTCATACGAACTAATTGCCAATATCAGAGATACCATTATACCACCTAATTCCAAACTCATTTCTTTCGATGTTGAGAATCTATTTCCCACATTCCTCTGAAAGATACGTATTACTTAGTTGAAGAATTATTAGAAAAGAATCATGTCAATACTATCATTTAATCAGATATTCTTTCATTATTACAAATTTGTTTAGATCAAAATTATTTCCATTTCAATAACAAATATTATACTATTGAAGACGGCTTGATTATGGGCAATCCGTTAAGTCCTTTGTTAGCAGAAATATTCATGAATAACTTAGAGAAATTAATTCATAATCATCCACTCAGTAAATATTGTTTATACTGGTATCACTATGTAGAAGATATCTTTATTTGCTTCACAGGAACAGATAGACAGTTGAAAATTTTCGAAAATCATATAAATTCATTACATCCGAGAATTGCATTCACAACCGAAATAGAAAGCAATAATTCGATAAATTTCGTAGACGTAAAAATTTCGAAAGAAAATGGAAAACATGTTTTCGCAATTAACCATAAGTCGTCACATACAGATATTATAATACATAACTCGTCGTGTCATCCGTATCAACATAAAATGTCAGCATTCAATAGTTTTATTCATAGATTGATTAACATACCGTTATCACCAGAAAATTTCAACAAAGAACTAAATTCGATTGAACAAATAGCCAAAATAATGGTTACAATCCCAAACTAACAAATAATATTTTAAATAAAAACAAAGTAGAATCGCATTGAATGAAGTTAACCATGTCGATAAATTGGAACAAAAATTCTACACCTTAACCTACGTTGGCATTACAAGTGAGAAACTGAAATCATTCTTAAGTAGCAATAATTTCAACATAGCTTTCCAAACTAATAATAATTTAGGCAAATATATAAAAAATAATAAAACCAAACCAGGTAAAAACAATAAATCAGGTGTTTATAGATTGAATTGCAATGACTGTGATAATTTCTACATTGATAGAACACATAGAAATTTTAATATTAGAATATCGGAACATAAACGCAGTTTTTCAAATAAAAATCAGATTCAAATTACGCGAATCATCTCTTAGAAAATAATCATTCTTTCGACCCACATTTTGAAATTTTGCATACAGATAATAAATATTGGAAGGTAGATCTTGGGGAAACTTTAGAAAACAATAAATACAAATACTCAGGTAGACTCATCAATGAACAAGTCGATTTAACCCTTCACCTCTATTGAATCTCTTCGGGGAGCAATCTATTCCTTAATTTTATTGGATATACCTGTCATCAACAACCACTCAAGAAGGAGCAACCCAATAAGCTTTTAATTACTCAAGAACATTTATAGTTATATTCTCATTCAGATTTTTTCTGTATATCCATTCGTCTGAAGAAGCTACGATATAGTGAAACGCGCTACGAATCGCAATTATTAATTAAAATTCCTTAAAACACAGAAATTTACAAAAAATCAATATCAGGTAAGTAGGGGGTCTACCCAAATCCGAAAAACATGGCAAGGGTTCTACGACACAAAAAAGTTTGGAAACCTATGATTTAAATAATCAATACCCCGTACTTTATTGACAGAATGTAAGCCACTGTTTCGAATGGATTTTCAGTTGTTTAAATTTCATTAATGCCTTCATTCGTATATGTTGTGGTATCAACTAAACGTATGTTGATAATCGAGATACAAATTTGATGGTGATATTTTGTATGTCAATAAAAGATGGGTGCGGTTTCTCATTTCTCTACTTTGTGATGTATAATACATGTGATGAATTGATTTTGAAATTTCGAAGCAAATATCTGGCCTGTGAGTTTTGAATGAAATACTATTCAAATATTTAAAACTTGTATACCGCAGACACCATAATTCTTACATACCTTTGAAGTAAGATCTTGGTAAGAAAACTTAATGTAAATGAAATTCATGTATTCTATATGTGTATAACATAATTATTCGAAAGTATCGTCAATGCTTATACATACAACCAAATTTATATGGAATCACATTATTTATTATTTCTAACCATGTATCTTTGACAACTTGTAAATAATGAAGTTTTTTGTTGTAAAAAACTGGATAGTATGATAAGAAATGTTGAGTTTTCACCATATGTTCGGGATATTGTACTCAATCATCACTGAGATTTGAAACTGTAAATTTCAAAATCAAAAAAAGCTTTTAATCATAATTGAAAATGTCTTACGTTGGATCGTCCGATGTGCAGAGGGGTCGAAAGACACTCGTTGAAGAAGGGGTGACACAGAGGATATAGCACAATGGGGTATCACAGGGGGTGATTTCAAAAACCTACGCTCGATACGTGGAGCTACAATCACTGCAAAATAGGCCTAGAAGAAGTCTTGGGAAGATTACTTCTGAAGAACAAGACCGCCTTTTGTGCCAAATTGCAACAAGAGACCCTAGTTCGTCGCACCCCATACTCCAACATCTAACCTAACCAGACAACAAAAAATTAACCGAATCAATTGGTTTATCGAACACCAAAATTGGAATATAGAGAATTGGCGAAATGTTCTTTTTTCGGGTGGGACCAGAATTGGTGTTCGATCAGATGACTGCCAGATTCGGGTTTTGAGTGGTCGTGGAAGACAAGCTAGGCTCCGAGCAGGAAGACAAATTCGAAAATAACAAGGGAGCAGTGTGATGTTTTGAGGTGGCATTATGCTGGGAGGCAAAGCAGAGTTGATTTCATTTCCTGCGAGTGGTAATGGCTAGAAATTACGTGTACGTAGTGCTGGAGCCCATAGTGAGACTCTGGCGAGGTGCCCACAGTGAGAATCTCACTTTTATGCAAGATAATGCTCCTCCGCATTATCTTGAAACAGATGAAGTCGCTATTTTGGACTGGCCAGCTTGTTCTCCAGACCTAGATCCTATTGAATATTTATGAGATAATTTCAAAAGGAAAATGAGATCGCGCAAGGATAATCCAAGAACCCCACAACAGCTCATCTAAGCCGCCACAGAAGAATATCACCCCAGAGGAGGTCGAAAACCTAATCCAAAGCATGCATAGATGGACTCAGGCTTGTATCGAGACAAGAGGAGGTAATACAAGCTACTGAGGTCGAAAAAACAACACCTACACCGTGAGAACACTATTTCAATTTTTTTACCACATGCGTAAAGACTCGCTTATTTTCTTTTATTTGTTTCTTTCATAAAATAAACCTTAATTTATTACCTTTTCCAATTGAAATATCTCACGAAGAACCAATTATAACAATCCTTACAAATTCTGAAATCCCTCAGGTAATATTCAAAATATCGGGTGATTCCATATAAATTTGGTTGTGTATAGAAGGAAAATAAAATCCTTTAGTACCTTTTATATGAGAACTTTACATTTTCCGGAAATTTGCTCCGCATTTCCATTATTAAGTACTTGAGATGTTAATGAACCTTTTTCTCGTCTCCCCAGGTCGCCCATCTCCGAGAGTAACTTGGTGGCAGGAGAACGCCTTGCTCGACGACTCTTATGAGAAGCTGCCGAATCGGCAAGTTCGCAACGTACTCCACCTGGAAAGACTCGAGAGGAGGCATCTTCACACCATATTTACTTGCCAAGCATCGAACAACAATCTAGTGGCCCCGATTTCCAGCTCAGTTACACTCGACATAAACCGTAAGTGCAACCTCTTTCGGAGATTCTCGATCACTTTATTATGTACGGTAGAATGAATCTATATTCATTGCGAAACGGAGATTAAGAAATTTCGATATTCCTTCAAATAATGCTGAATTGAGATTGACTAACGGTTCGGAATGCATAATATATAATAGGTGTTTCAATTTTATCTGTAGAGTGTGTAAGACTGAATTAAAATGATCACGGAACGGAATCATCGTTTGACTTTTGGAATTTGAGAAATCGGTCGCGATTATTCAACCATTCAATTAAATATTTGGATTCAGATGAACATCGTACCTTACTGCTGTTTTGCCACAGAACAGACCCTAGTGAGAAATAAAAACTCAGTGCTACATATATATAGGGTGTAAAAGACCCAAAAACTCAATTATTTTGGCACAGATCAATTTCTTTCCCGATGAGTGTAAAGGGTGCATGGAGGAGATTAAATGATATCACAGAGTAGAAAACATGTTGGTAAATTATAAAAGGGTATAAAAGCCCAGACAAAACAAGTGATTGTATAAGATCGATGGTAAATAAATATCACCCACTGAACATTGATGTCCTACTTGTTTCTGAATCTTTTGGATTTGCTTTCAGTCACAGAAGTCACAGTTTCCTTCTTCTTATCCATAATGAATTTAAAAATTGGAAGACGAGTAGCTCCTTCAAACGTTTCATCTTTTACCGAATGTAACTGACAAAATCGAATTGAGAAAAATGAGTCTTGTGAATATCTTTGAATCCCAAAGCCAGATTTTCCTGATGCCCCTGACTATTCAGGAAAAAGTAAAGTTTATTGTAAATGTCTTCTATGAATTGAATAACTTTCACTGAAGGATAAGTTAACTTAGACCTTTCATCACAAAATTCCTTTAATGTAATAAAGGTGTGTTGTTGTTAGGTCACTTCATAAAAAAGTTCTCCATTACATACTTGACATTCTGGAACAGTTATATTTTGTAGAAGGTATCCTGCCACATAATAAATAACGTAATTGTCAGTTATTGGAGTTGGTAGATTTCCAAAGATCTCATTATATTCTTTATGAACAGGTTCCGAATCATCAGAATCATTGAGTATATTCTGTGAGCTAGTCTGCAAAAAAAAACAAATCATCAATATTCTCGCAGACATATCTCTTACAATTTCCAATAATTTTAAGGAACAATAAACTGGTGACAAGTAGGGTTTGTGTTCCCTACACCATGCTGCCTAATAATAGAAAATAATCTGGTTGAAGGACCGCAACGAAAAATACTTGAACCCTTCGGATCTCGAAAAAAGGCTTCCTCGGTTACTTTTTTCCTCGCCATTCATATGGATCCTCTTCTGTGGTATAGTCCGTATAGTCCGCTGAACGCCAAAAGGGTGAACCTCAAAATTTGAAAGAAAACCGATAAGAATTGGTTATAATCCAATTTAGATGCCGCTAAAACTTTACAAATTCAATTCACCATAAATTTTCCAGATAATTAATGATTTTGATTCGAAGACACCAGAAACGAAAACACCTGAAAAGAAAATGATTTTGGTGGTGCAAAGCGCAAAAATGAAAGGATTACGCGGGAAACTGAAAATATTGACAGACAATTGACAATTCAGTCTTGGGCGATTGAAGTGTGATTGACTGAGTTTGACACTTGACGTGATTAAATGAGTGCCATCTATATGTATAATGAGGGACTAGATAGACTGGTGAGCGGTCGTGAGGGGGTATTGAATATTTTGGTCGGTAACTCGGCCTTCTTAATGAATTTTCTCTCTGTGTACGGACAGCTATACAGCTATCCGGCGTATTTATAAAGGGCTGGTGAAGGATTGTATTTCTTTTATTGGCCAGCAGCACCACGCACGCGTGTTGCGTGCTCCATGTCTAGTATTTATTCATAGATTCATTTCATCATACATTATGTCAAAAAGGTACCGGAAATTGGCCAATGAAATATAATTTTTTCATTTTTCATCCAAATTCATTGTATCGCCTTCAAAGTAGTCTCTCTCCCGAAATAATTCATTCACGTCAACGAATATTCCAATCTTTTTTTGAATTGTGGAGGCCATTACTTGATGTAAATGCATGATATGAATGAGATAAAAAACACAAGGTTTAACTTCTAGCAGAGATTTTATGAATAATATTGAACAGAAAATTCATACACACCCACTCATGTCCAAATTTCTTAATTGGTATAGATATGTTGACGACATCTTAGTATGTTTCATTGAACTACTCGTCAATTAGACTTATTTCTTAATTTCATTAATTCCATCCATTTGAACATTAAATTCACGATAGAAATTGAACAGAACGATTCCATTAATTTTTGGACTTAAAATCACTAAACAAAATAATAATCATGTTTTTTCGGTCTTTCGTAAACCAACACATACTGATACAATTATACATAACTACTCATTACATCCAATTCAACACAAAGTTGCAGCTTTAAACAGCATGGTACATCGGTTACTCAATTTACCTTTATCAGTAGAAGATTATAATAAAGAGTTAAACATCATCAAACAGATAGCCATTAATAATTCATATAATCCGGATATGATAGATCTAATCATTCGTAAAAACTGTGTCAGAAAGCAATAAATGAAGTATATCCTATTCAGAGAGACTATAAAATATTCAGCAGTTTAACATTCTGCGGTTCTGCAAGTACAAATATTAAATCATTTCTCGTCAAACAAAATCTTAATATAACTTTCAAAACTTCTAATAACTTAGGTAAACATATTAAAAATAATAAATCTCGTGTTGAAAAATCAAGTAAATCAGGAATCTATAAACTCAATTGCGGTTCTTGTAATAAAATTTATATCGGTAGGATCTATAGGAGTTTTGGCATAAGAACATCTGAACATAAACGTAGCTTCGATAAAAATAAATCTGATTCAAATTATTCAAACCACCTAATAAAAGAAAACCATTCATTCAATAAAAACTTTGACATATTACATATAAAATCAAAAGTTCAAAATTAGATCTCCTAGAAGCATTAGAAATGAATAGATACAAACATTCGGACAAGCTTTTGAATGAACAGGTAGATGTGAATTATTCACCTCTACTTAACTTGTTTAATTAGTTTTTATTACCTTTCATACTAACTGTACAATGGCTCGGTGTGGATTTTCCTGTTATTCATCCAACTTGTTCTACGATTTGTTTATAATACCATACTCTTCATTCTGTTTTTCATTCTTGATTAAGCTGCTGTGTCAGCGAAACGTCGTCGAATTTTTTCAAATATAGTGTAGATTAAAGTTAAACCTTGTGTTTTTTATCTCATTTATAAATAATCCAATCATTCAAACATTTTTAAGACATTTTTTTCAGAATCGTACTTCAGTTCTCGCCGCAAATTCTCTTTTATATCTTCTATCGATTCAAAACAGGAACCTCTAAATGGTAATTTGAGTTTGGGTAAGAGAGAAAAGTCGGCCAGATCCATGTATCAGGTGAATACGGTGGTCGTTCAATGCCATTTGTTTTTCAAACGCTTTTTCCGGAATCGACTTTAGTTCTCGCCCCAAATTCTCTTTTATGTCTTCTATGGCTACAGAACAGGTACCTCGAAATGAAATTCGAGTTTTGGAAAAAGAAAACAGTCGGCCAGAGACATATCAGGTGAATACGGTGATTGTTCGATAGTTTTTGTTGAGTTTTTGGTCAGAAATTAATTCACAATGATAGTTTTATAAGATAATGCTTAACCGTAAATCCATGAGAAAGCATCCGGATGTCTTTAGCGACCTTCACGCGATTCGTTCAAAATGATAAGAATTGATTCGTGAGACACAGAAACTTCATTGCCTATATCTCTCAAACTTCAATGAGGATTTTGTTCATATGCATTTTTCTCGCTTCTTCTTATTCTTGTAATCATAGTATCTTATATAGTAGTAAGTATTCATTCATTTTCATACAATGAAACATATTTTAATGATGAAAAATTAAAGGGGATTATCTCCATTTACGTAATTACAACGGATTGAATAATTATTATGTCATGAAACCATATTCTAACTTTCAAAATTGTTGGGACAATCAGTTGAAGCCAAAGTACCTTGAAATTTTCAATCTGAAACACGACAATGAAGACTTAAATAGATCTATCCTATGAGGAAGGCTGTTGCATAATAATGTTCTGCCTATAAAAGCTATTATATCTCTGAATATAAAAGAGATCTGGTGTCTGGGTTCGACGAGAAGAAATATTGTCTTTGATGGATTTTAGAAGAGGAGCAGAATATACCATACCATTAATCAATTTGTGCAGAAATGCCAGATCCAAAATTTTTCTTCAGGGTATAAAGCCTGGACATTGGTTGTCTCTCTTAAAATGACATAATTCGTTTACGCTGAAGGTATATTCATCTTGTATGCAACAAACCTCAGAAACTTATTTTAGATTTTTTCCAACACTGGCTGTTATTCCCCCCGGCGACCAAACTACAGATCCACACTCTAAAATGCTTTTTATTAACGTGCAGTACAAAATTCTTACGGTAGGTAATGAAAAAACCTTTACTATTTCTCAAAATGAAACTAAGTGCCCCCAACGCCCTCTTCTTAATCATACCTATGTGAGCATTGAATGCCATTTTAGAGTCGAGTAAGACTCCCAACTCTTTCACTTCTGAGGTTTCCCTAAAGAATATAATTTGCAAGTTTCGAGGACTAAAGCCGCGAAAAGGTTATAACTTGACACCTAGAAACATTGAGAAACATTCTGTTGCGATGGCACAAATTCTCCAGACGAGACATATCCTCCTGCAATAATGCAACATCCTCCACCGAACATATCGTACGAAAATTTCGGCGAACAGAAGATACTTGCTGTTCAAAATCACGGAACCTATATCGTTGATGAAGAGGAAGAACAACAACGGCCCCAAGTGCGATCACTGTGGAACCCGCGAGCTAACCGAAATCGAATACGATGTGTAATCCTGCAATCTCACTTTGGTAATATGTTCCTCAGAAAATCAGATAACCACAATTCTATACAGCTTACCTAGGAGCAAAGTATGACTAACCACATCAAAGGCTTTGGAGAAATCAGTGTAAATCGCATCTACCTGCGACCATCCATGGATGCTGTGATGTCACTGATCAACATCATCATCATCATCCTCCAGCCTGATGCGTTGACTGCTGGACACTGCGTCCATTAAGCGCATCCAATGTGCCCTATCTTGGACTGCTTTCATCCAATGACCGGCGACTCTTTTAATGTCATCGCCCAAGTGAGTTGGGGATCTTCCCCCACTTCTTCTATCTCTTCGTGATCGCCAGTTCAATATTTTTATAGACCTTCTTTCGTCTTTGTGTCTCGCCCATTTCCATTTCAGCGTTTTGATTCGTTCTATGACGTCGCCAACTCTTGTTCTTCGTCTTATCTCTTTGTTTCTCACCCTAGTTCTATTCCCAGCATGGCCCTCTTCATTTTCCGTTGGTTTACCTCCAATTTGTGAACAGTATTTCTGGTAAATGTTTAGAGTTTCCGCTCCGTTTGTCAGTACCAGTGATTGACATACCTCGTACTTTTTGCATTGAGTAATTAGATCGCTTTACTTGAACGTTTTGGTTATCTTCATTCTCGAAAACACCCAACGCGGCGAATGCGGCTTGAGTCAAAGAAGCAGCAGAAACAATGCAGCGGCGATATCCTTTGAAAAAATGTCACTTTTTCATTAGTTCATTTGACGACACGTTCACAAAGGATTTCGAGTGATATTCATTAATACATATGTACGTATCGATATATCGATCAGATCTGCGAATTAAGAAATTTTTAGTCGCAATTTTTTATCCGCGAAAGAATGAAGCGCGAATGAGGTCAGTTCACTGTACTATTAATTTCGGCATGAATTTCAAGTAACTATTAACCTGAAATCAAATGAAGTATATTATACCTTTTTCGTCAATTTTTTTCTAATTTATAACCTAATTCATTAACAGAAGTACTAGTAACTTTTTGAATTCCGATTATTTTCGAATTACCCGTTTAACAGTATTTTGAGTGAATTATTTCAGTAAAGTTTAGTTGATCGAAGCCTGGCATGCTCTTCTAAATCATTTCACGTCTATTAAAACTTTCTTTATAGTTCAATAGCTCAGGGAATTATAATTCTGCAGAAAGTCTCTAAATTTAATCAATTGTCTAAGATTACAGTACTTTGTAATGCAAGACAATGTGGCTTCTTTTAAGTTATGAAATATTTTTATGAGATAATAAATTATAGAAAGAACTTGCAGATTTCCTCGGTATTCCCTTCAATTTTGTGTCATTTTCTAGATGAAGAGGATTAAATTGGCACCCTCATTTGAACGGAATGAATTACAACTAGACTTAACTTTCCCAAGTTATACATTATTCAACAATGAAACTTTCGTCCATTTCCAACTATCAAAAGAAGCGTACTCCGCCTCTATTCCTGAAACTTTCAAATGAAGCACGAAGAGTTCAGTTAGTCCAACAATTAGAAGCAACATGTCTCTATTTCTCGTTTTCATTAACTTTCTTTTATTATTTCTTTTTCGCTAACGAATGTACCCATAAATCAGAAAGTATTTCTAACGAGAAACGTCAGACAACTCAAATACTTCATGTACAAATTAAAGTAATTTATTATTGACACCCTCTCTGAACTCTGCTCGACAATCTCAAAGTGAACTGTACTTCAGTAATAACTAATTGAGAACACATAAATCATGAAAAGCCTTTCGTGATGTCCTTGGTCTGTAGATTTCAATATAAAATCGATACTGATTGGACGTTCTGGGTAGTAGAATATACCAGCGTAACAAACAACTGCAGGTTAGCTTTTTGTTATTTACTTTCGTTGAGAAGCATCATTACACCAAAGCAACAGATCACTCAAACGCTCGTTAGTTGGATAGTACTCCAAAGGTGTTTGACAAGCAGCGATACATGAATTTCAACCTCTCTCTCAAATTTCGATGCATTTTTGTAGATAATAATAATAATAATAATTTATACTGAAAAACAAGAGCAATGGTCAAGAAAGGAATTGCATGGACGACATCACCATGAGATTAATCAACCACACATCGACAAAGAAGCCTCCAACAAATGGTTGATGAAAGGAGAATTATTCGCGGAAACAGAGGATTCCTTATGGCCATCCAAGACCAAGTGATCGCTACAAACAACTACAAAAATTTATTATGAAGGACGGAACATTACAAACAGATAGGTGCAGAAAATGCCATATAAGATCGGAGACGATACAGCATATTACGTCCGGATGCGAACAACTGGCCAATACAGACTATCTTCACAGGCATAATCAAGTGTGCAACATTATCCATCAGAAACTTGCACACAAGTACGGACTTCTGAACACCTTCCAGCTATATTACAGGTATCAGCCGGCGACTGTATTGGAAAATGACTCTATCAGATTATACTACGATAGGCCTGTTATTACTGACAGAATGGTGACGAATAATAGGCCGGACATAGTGGTGTATGATAAGAGAGCCAGAACAGCAATGCTGGTGGATGTCGCCATACCGAATAATACCAACGTGCTGAACAAGTTCCAGGAGAAAAAGTCCAAATACACAGACCTTGCTGTGGAGGTCAAGCAGATGTGGCACCTCGATAAAATAGATATTGATCCTGTCATCGTATCCTCGACTGGTTTAATACCCAAAACTTTGCATGATAGCCTTAAGAAATTAGAATTGCATAAGAATACCAATATAGAAATGCAAAAAGCTGTAATTCTTAACACATGTAGGATAGTTAGGAAATTTATGTCCAGTATATTGTAATCGAGCCTATTCCTTTGATTGCTAAATCTGGGAAAGGTAAATTATATCCAGCTAACAGCTGAGATAGTGCATAAGTCCACGATAATAAATAATTTATTGATCCTTAAGACATCACAAGTATGTATAGGACAGGTCAATAGAAAAGACATTTAGACATTATCTAAATCAACACATAGAAACTCATTCACGGTATAAAAACATTTTGCTAAAAGTAAATTCTTAACTGCTACCTTAAATCTATTCACACTTAGACCCTGTATATGCCGTGGAAGATGATTGAACAATCTGATACCCTGGTACAGGGGCGACATTTCAAATCTAGAAGTTCTGTGTTTAGGGATACATAATGTTTCCTTATTTCTAGTATTGTGGGAATGAAAGTTAGACAGTTTAGTCATGTTACTTTCATTCTCTTTAATATAAACGAGGCATCTCAAAATGAAAATAGACGCCAATGTAAGGATACCATTCTTCAGGAACAACGGTCTACATGAAGATTGTGGAGCTGTATCGAACATCATTCGCAGAATTCTTTTCTGGATGATGAAAACTCTACCTACGTCTGAGGAATTTCCCCACAGTAAGATATTATAGGACAGGTGACTATATACCAAACTGTAATAAACGTTTACAAGGGAACTTAGAGGTAGTGAACTCTTGATTCTATTTAGGGCATAATAGGAACTAGTCAGCCTCTTACAAATCGCATCGATATGTGCACTCCACTTCAGATTCCTATCGATGTGAACGCCGAGGAATCTAGTGGTGTCCTTCGAAGAGATGACTGTATCTAAATACCTTATTGTTATGCTACCCTGATCACAAGACGACAGAGTGAAGTGAATGCATTCCGTCTTGTTGACATTGATCATAATAGCATTAAAATGGCACCATTCTACGAAACTCTCCACCAGCAGCTCGCATAACTTTTGAAGCTCCTCAAGAGTCTCAGCAGTAATAGCTATGGATACATTCAGTTGAAGAAAGTTCATGATGACAAATTCGTACATATACCATTCAAAAACAAATTCAGATCAATTATCATGCGAAATATCAAGAATGAGCTTGATACTCATGACATTATATTTATTTAATAGTGATTATTTGTGAAAATTCAACATACTTCTCTCTACGTTATATCTTGAGTGAAATGCCTTCAAAATTTCAATCTCAATTCTTGTCTACTTAATCATTGTCTAATCCCACGTAAAAAGTTTCACTTCGAAGAGTGAAATAATTAAATTAATGTTATATACAGAAGTTATCTAGCAAATCACTGAAATATAAGTTGTTCCAACAACAATTATGCCTATTCACTTCACCATTGAGAGTAAAGGTACTGTCGTCAGAAAAGCAGGTACCATACAGAGTATGTGGATGATTGTTAATTATTCACTTAAAATTTCACAAAATTGCAAGCGGCGATCAGGATTCTCTTAATTTATTTCATGAACTCATTTCACTTCATAAGGGAGGAATTCCTGATGTTTCACGATCCTGTAGACTGTTGAAGCTGATATCCGAGACACGCGTAATAATTTTCTGCTATTTGCCAGCATGGTACTAGTAATAATAGACGGGATGACCCCCATTTACAAAGTTCATTCACAATTCTGATCGAGTAAAGAAAAATACTTCACAAATTGATCTAATATTTGCGAATACTAAAGAGCAACAAATTTTTACTCTACTAAGATAATATATGTCGCGAAATTCTTGGGAAAGAGATTTTTCATGCATAGTTCCCGCAATTCGTGGAAGATCTAGTTGCCGTGATCAACAGATGAAGTCTGAGTAAGTACGCTAAAATGGCTTACAAATTAGAACTTCGAAGAAGTATTTACAATTTAGTTGGGCGAGTTTCTAAGCGTGAGATCATCAACAATTTTGTGGTCAAAATATTTCTAAGACAACTATTTAACGGGTAATAAGTGGACGTGAGCTAGGAATATCATGCTTGAATTTGCCAAAAAGTGTTCGACCGAAGGCTCTGAATCAAATCCGTAGAAACAGGCGCTTAGAAAGATCAAGAGACACAGTAGGAAAATTATTACGAAAATTATCCAGAAGATTTCGTACTTCTCATAAGACAATAAGGCGAGAATTATTGAATGCGGGATGTAAATATCGTGAAAAGCGTAAGTGTCCAAAATACACCCAGAATCAATTGGAAAATAACCCCAGATGTTGCCGCGTCTAGGAAGAATTCACGCAAATGACAGAACCATAATTTTGGATGATGAAAAATATTTAACATTATCCCATTCTGAAATCGACTGTAATGCTGGTTTCTATACAAATAACATGAAAGATTGTCCAAACGAAGTAAAATTCGAAACAAAGAAAAAGGTTTTGGTTTGGTGTGCTATTTCTGAAGCTGGGGTTTCAAGACCATATGTATATGTCTCCAAGAATTGTTAGAATTCATCAATACCTATCACGCTGATGACGAAATAATGTTTTGGCCAGACTTGGCATCTACCAATTATGCGCGAGTTACGAGAGATTGTTTAGAGGCTAATAACATCCCATTTGTACCTCGCGGGATAACTTTTGTGACATACGTTATGTTACTGTGAGATAGGTACAAATAATGTAAGAACTTGAGACCTTTAGGCAACAAATGTTCCAAAAATATTTAGAGTGAACGTTATTAAACAACCTACAACATCTTATGCAAAAACAATGTTGTCTACAGTAAGTATGTGGATAACGAATCAACTATAAAACATGCCTGTTTTTCTGGATGGTTCACATTGAAAATTATTGCAGTTTCTAGTATTTTTTTCGATATTAAATTTCGATCCTCTCATCAGTTGGGTAAAGCATTGTTCGTCGTTATTACCCCTAAACCCTCTTGAATTAAGGTGCTTTACCCTGACTAGCTCTAGTTAAAATTGTGTGTAAATAATCTGGGTTGACATATATTATTTCTTATTGTTTAATTTGAAAAAACATTTGCGACAAAAATTTTGACAGTATAAGTCGAAACCTGCAACTATTTGCTTGTGCCTAAAATATATTTTTCATATATTCTTCGAATACACGGCCCTGTATGCTCGTCATTCTATGAAAAAACACTTCAACCCTTACTTCCTGGAAGTGAATGACGAATAACAGATTTCGTAATGAAAAAAATATTCAGGAAAAGTGGTTTTGGCATGGCGACAGAATCGAACGTATACACGCATAAAATATGAATACATTATTCAAATGCTAGGAAAAGACGAATGGTTACACAATATATGACATGAAAATGGGTAAACAAATCTACTGAACTCATATATGACATGAAAATGGGTAAACAAATCTACTGAACTCATTCACTCCATATTTATTCCGAAAACTTATATTTCTCTTAGAGTTCCAAATGTATTCCAATAAAATATCCTGGAAGAATATCACATCAATCATGTACGAACGGCATAACTCAACACTAGACTGGGATTTGTCAGTCATTTATAGAGAAATCAGAATGAAACAAGCTTATATATAAGTTTTCTGAATGTTTTCAATGTTCATTTACTGAAGCATTTATATAGGTTCTATGATGTCACAATTCTTTGCTTGATTGAATTTTGAATGAGGAGTTGAATTAACAAAATTTAGAAAAACTGAGTGAACTATCCGATCATTTAGTCTGGGTTTCACCACGAAAAGTCGCAAAACCACTGTTTTCCGCTAGGTATTTTGATACTCTTTAAGTTGGACTTTGTGTATAACTGACTATGGATCGGATTAGACCCATAGTGTTTTTTATGGATTTTCGGTATACCATATATTTGTGGAGGTACAGCATTGTGTATTTCTAGTTTATTGTTTTGTGGTGATATTTCTAAGATTATTTTCTTTCCAAGTATTACTAAGATTATTGTTTTTGGTGTGAATTGTTTTTGTCGCGTCGACCAAAGTGTAACCCCCGCTGTCTTACTTGCACGCCCAAAAACAGGCAAAAGTCATTCTTGTTTCGTTTTTTTTGGAGTACGAAGATTTGATGATCCGTAAAGCATCAGTGGTTGAATGACACAATCTCCAGATGTATCAGAACACAGCAGCAGTGTGACTATACCCTTTGCTGCCTTAAATCCAGCGGCAGACTTTTTAGATATGAACGTTTTGCTTGTCATTTCTTCCGAAATAGCGCAGTTTCGTATTCTCAGATTTGTATAATCCATCACTTACTTGGTTTGCAAATTCTTCTGGAAATCTTTCTGCCGCAGCAGCGTAGCAGATGTAGCTTCTCCAACGATTTTAATGCTATGCTGAAATTTTCTCACTTTAAATTTATTGAACCAACCTACCATCACATTTTTTTCATGTACGTTTCCCAGGAATAGGCAAACCTGTAACACCACATAAGTGAGCGGCTGGGAAAAATTGTAGTGACTGTTTACTCGCTTCTTGAAGAGCTCCAAATTATAGAATGCTGGGAAGATGTTGAACGGAAGCCAGCTCTACAGCTCACTGGCTCTGTGAACAAAGGAATTCTTATAGAGAGAGATTTTCGAGGGGTCGTTAAATGTACCGCCATATGATGAGAACTCTTTGCCACCCTAGTGTTGCGGCAAAACCTGAGTTTTCCAGGAACAAGGTCTTCCAGCTCCTTGGAGCATCTTACGTTGAAGTATCTGTAAAACAGAAAAAAGTCAGCAACTTGTCCTCTGAGAGCTAGCGGTTGGATCGCGGGTGATCTCCGGGTGGTCGATGAGGCGTACACCCCGTTTTTGTACACTATCGAACATCTGCAACGAATGTTTGGGAACAGATTCCCATACATGGGAACAATATTCCTGAGCAGGTCGAATTTGTGCCTTATATAGAAGCAACAGCCGAGATGACGTGTAGTATCGCTTGGCTATGACAAGAAAACTAAGTTTAACTGATGCCGACTTAACTATTGCTGATACATCTTCATGCCAGCAAAATCCGAAGTTGACCGTTATTCCGAAAAGGTGCATCGAATCTTTGGATGCAATTTGTTGGCCTTGTATCATTAGAGTAGGTTCTCCTTTCTAGAAAACGTAGTTGCTTGCGTCTTGTTCGGGTTGAGGCTCACCAGGTTCAACTGACCCCACTCAAATATCCTTTGTAAGTCAGAGTTTAAGTTATTAATTTGTTGACATTTCAGACACAGGTTCCGCAGCTTTAATTGACCGCAGACTACTAAAAGCCGAAACCAGGATATTATCGTCTGCAAAACCGAAGATCTTGTGTAGATGACAGAAGATCGTTTAACTGCAAAATAAACAAGGTTGGCGAAAAAATGGATCGCTGAGGTACTCCTGTTGCAACCGGAAACAATCAGATGTTATACCGTCGACCACTTGTATTGATCTATTTGAAAGAAAGCTTATACTTATCCAACCCCGAAATTTTTCGGGAAGCCCATATGCAGCAAACTCTAACGAAGGCTTTATAGATGTTGAGGGCTATTGCTCTAGATTCCCCATGCTTTTCCATCGTTGATGTACAAACATGTGTGACGTAGGAGAGCAGATCTCCTGTCGATCTTTGCCTGCGAAAACCATACTGACGGTATTCAATTATTCCCTGCAACTCAAGATATTTGATGAATACATCATTCATGACTCTCTCCATCAATTTGGACATAATGGGAAGATATGCAACAGGGCGGTAGTTTTGGGGTAAGGACTTGTTTCCTTTCTTTGGGATCGGTTGAATTCTCGCTATTTTCCAGCTTCTCTGAAAATTCTGGCTTTCATAAGATGTTTCAAAAAGTACGTAAAAACGCTTTACACTCTCCCGGATATTTGGACCCCTCAGGGCACTCTTTCGGTTGCTGTCTTCTATCCATAATCACAACGCTACTTCCATTTTTTCTATTGCTGGATTACCATCAAACAATCAAATATTTCTATTACCACTTTAGGCGTATCGTGTTAGTGTACTCGTGTTTTCATTTTGTTAGGCGAAATTATGAATTAAGAAGAAAACGAAGGAGATTTATCACCTGATCACAATTTTTGTGAATGGAGAATTGAAATGGTGAATGGAAAGATTAAACAGTAGAAAGCTCAAAGTGGCTTTAACCAAAGATGGAACGTCTAATAAGTGACATTTGGCAATATACTTTATGCAGTGAGTAATAAAATCACTTCACTTAGACATTTTGTTTGTCTAGATTCTCAAAGACACCGACCGCGGCAGAGGCGGCCTATGTCAAAGGAAACGCCGAACCAATGCAAGTGCGATATCATTTGAAAACAAACTTAAGTCGTAGTGGTAATAAGGTCTATCATACTTTTTCAGGTAATTATACGGTATAGTGTCGATAGTCATAATTTACTGGAAAAATTTTTACTTACTAATCTTGGGGTCCAATATCCAACTCTGAAATCGTTTTGCTCCGGAAGGCTATTGTTTAAGACAATAAAAATTTACTTGAAAGTCCTCTTGTCTTTATCATTCAAACTCTATCATTTCTTCAATAAAATGCCTTATTACCATTACAATGGATAGTATTTATACATATTTACCATCAATTAGTAATTCTACGCTCAAATATGAATTGATTTCTTATTAAAATGCGTTTCAATACGAATGTTTATTTTCTACACAGTTAAACCGCCATATTTACAATGTTTTCATGTTGCATGTTATACGACGTACGGCTCAAAACGATGCAAGACAGAGATAGAAATACTTACTTTCTCTCTCGTTTATAGCTGAGACCGAAATTCAAATGGGAAGCTTTCCAAACCTTACCTAATTTTACCTAAAACCCAACCTACTAACCTATTAAATTAAAAATTTTAATTTGAAGTTAGGTTAGAATTTGAATATCCCTCTCTGTTATGACTGCAGATAGCGAGTAATTCACTATTGTCGGGTTATGTCACGTAGGTCTTGGATTGTTTATGTGTGAAATTGTTGCCTAAAATTGAGAATTGAGGGGCAATCATGTGAATGGCGGGTTAACTGTCTATAAAATAAACATTCGAATTGAAAAGCATTTTAATAAGAAATTAATGTATATTCTCTCTCGACTCTCGACAGCACAATAAAAGCTTGGCAGTTCAAACTATAGAACAAAATAAAAGCATGAAGGTACAACGACGGACGACTTCATTGGGAAAACGTAACATTCACAAACTAATGGATCCATATGGTTCAATTATAACAAATAAAGCCGAAATAGTGAAAGTTGTCGAGGACTTTTACTCCAATTTGTATCGAAGCCTGAATCGCGAGAACGAGGAAGACAATCGCATACCTCATGTTATGAATCAGGGTTCGGAGGACCTCCCAGAAATAACAACTGATGATGTCCGAAAGGCACTATCTGATATGAAAAACAATAAAGCTCCAGGGAAGATGGAGTAGTTGCGGAGGCTTTGAACATAGGCGGTGAAAATCTGATTCGTGAAATAACGAAACTTTTCAATAAATGTTGAGCTGAAGCAAAAGTACTAGAGTCTTGGCATAATGCTATAATAATAATTATGTACAAGAAAGGAGACCCCACAAATCTCT
The DNA here is from genome assembly GCA_013387265.2 of Cryptolaemus montrouzieri. Lineage (NCBI taxonomy): Eukaryota > Metazoa > Arthropoda > Insecta > Coleoptera > Coccinellidae > Cryptolaemus > Cryptolaemus montrouzieri. The sequence goes on from JABFTP020000185.1 coordinate 144,427,585, forward strand.
CGAACTATAGACCTATAAGCCTTCTATCGCACTTATACAAACTCTTCACCAAAATAATAACAAAGCGCCTCACAAACAAACTGGACACCTACCAACCTCGAGAGCAGGCCGGATTTCGGGCAACATTTGGTGTTAATGATCATCTCCAAACTCTCAAGACTTTGATTGAAAAGAGCGTAGAATACAACTTGCCTCTGGTTCTCATATTCGTGGATTACGAGAAAGCCTTCGATACCGTGATACAGGCGATTATACTTAAAGCGTTGGCTGACTGTAGAATAGATCATAGATACACTGCCATCATTAAATATATATATGAGCATGCCACTTCACAAGTGTGCCTTCACAACTCTACAGAAAAATTCAGGATCGGACGTGGAGTAAGACAGGGTGATACTATTTCCCCGAAGTTGTTCACAAACCTATTGCAATATATGTTCAAGCAATTGGAATGGGATCAGAGGGAGTAAATGTAGATGGTGAGAGATTAAGTCATCTTCGTTTCGCTGACGACATCGTCATTATAGCAAAGAGATTAGATGATGCAAATGAGATGCTCTTGCAGTTGTCTAAGGAATCCAGTAAAATCAGATTGAAGATAAATATGTCGAAAACTAAGATGATGACCAACTTAGTACCAAGCCAACCAGTTTCCATCGATGGTGAAATTGTTGAACAAGTAACGTCATACAAATATCTGGGGCATGAGATAACTATAGGCAGGGACAACCAAACAACAGAAATAGGAAGGCGAATAAGGCTGACATGGGCTGCATTTGGAAAACTGAGAGATCTGTTCAAATCAGAGATACCGATTTGTTTGAAACGTAAAGTATACAATCAATGCCTTTTACCAGTTTTGACGTACGGTGCAGACACCCTGACCCTAACAAAGAAATCAGCTAATGAAATATGTGTTGCTCAGCGTAAGATGGAGAGAGCTATGTTAGGCATAACACTACGGGACAGAATTCCCAACCATATCATACGCCAACGAACTAGAGTCCAGGATGCTCTAGAGAGTTGCTAATTTAAAGTGGAACTGGGCCGGTCATCTAGCAAGAACCACGGACGGTAGATGGACAAAGCGTCTTTTGGAGTGGCGTCCCAGAGATGAAGCCCACAGAAGTAGAGGACGTCCACCAGCTCGTTGGAAAGACGATATCAAGCGAGTGTGTACGAACTGGATAAATCCGGCCCAAAATCGCGAGGAATGGAGATCGTTAAGGAACACCTGTGTTCAGCAGTGGACTAGGATGGTTGACAGATGATGATGATGATGAATGTATATTCGAGCGTAGTGACACATGTGTGCATATATTATCCATTGTGATAGTAACTAGGACATTTTAATGAAGCAATGATAGAGTTTGATTGATATAGAGAGAAGGACTCTCAAGGAAATTTTGTTTTTGTTTCTCAAACGATAGCCTTCCGAAGCAAAACGATTTCAGATTTGGATTCTAGGCCCCAAAATCAGTAAGTAAAGATTTTTTCAGTGGATTCTGACTATCGACACTTCACCGTATACTCTTTTCATTAGTTAAATGGACGACGCGTTTACGATGGATACCGGATGCTATTTTTAATACCTAGATATGTACCGATGCACTGATTAGATGCGCCAATGAAGAAATCTCTGGCCTCAAATATAGCAATTGCATTTATTTCTATTCGTAAATGTAAGAAGCGCAAATAAGGAATTTTACTGTATGTTAAGACAAATTTTCGCTGAAGTAATGGAATGTGGCTTCTTCTTCTTTCTGGTTTCTCGTCCGTTGATCCTGGCGTTGACGATTCGTTGGATAAAGTTGCCCACGTATTGGCTGGATCGCACCAGCCGACAAAAAAATTGCACAAAACTATGCACCGTCATTATAGAACACTAATGGATCGATTTCCACTAACAAAGGCGTCTAAAAATTACTTTCTCTGGTTGCGAAAAAGTGAATACTGGAGAAACAAATTGTTGAGGTTCGCAGGAGTATATTGCACTTAACCGTAGATTATCTCTCAAGATTTGGTAGTAAAAAGATAAGAGTTAGGTTTAAGAATTTATTAAAGTGTCAATTGAATGTCTTGCTTATGTGAAGACGGATTTATGAAATGGTTGAAACTGTACATGTCTTGCTTGTTCGAAGACTGATACAAGAATGATTTCTGGTTTACTCTACAAAATGTGTTTTAGTTTTCTTAAGTTCTAGGAAAACCAAGGGCCAGGTATACAAACCTGACCCATAGTAACGTTTAAGTGATTGCAAGGATAAAAACAGTCATTTGCTGCTATTTTCACAATAATAGACATAAAACCGAAAGGTTTCTGCCAGATGGTGAGGCAGGCTGATTTGAAGTGAACTTCAAAATAGAAATTGAATATTTGACCTACATAAATAGTAGTAATATCTAAATATAAGTACATAGTTCACAACACAAATAGAATACTAGAAGTCCTGTCCCAAGAACATAGGAACATAACAACTAAGTCTGTCCTCTCTGTGTTTGGTTCTTAAAAGAAACAGTTGTTTTATCAGTGCACCTTTTGCCACTATCAAGTGGTGTGAACTGACACACTACAAGCAAGCGAGTACTTGATACCTAGCACTACAAGCTTACGAATGCGTTCAATATCACACTGAGTTAATTATGCGCTGTCTATTTATACGCGGTCTCAGGTTGTATGACGTTCGAGTTGTGGCTTCGCCTATTTGTGGCGTATTGTCATTGCAGTATGGAGATGATGTGTTCGTCTGTGGCGTATCGGTGTAATTATTTCGCGTTTTATTTGGTTTCTTCCGTTCTAGAATCATTTTCCAGGAAACTGGAATTGTTTGTTCTCTGCATTTCTATTGCCCCTTTAATTAATCTCTGTTATGTATTTTCTATGTTCGCAACCGTTTAGGATGCGGCAAAATCGATTTTGCGTTTTGTTGAATGAATATGTATGTTGATAAATCGCTGAAGTAGTTGTTTTATTTCTAACATTGATGTTCTTTTATCCTGACGGATATGCGGCGATTTGTTTGTCCAATATAAACTTTGTATCATCCTTTGCATGGAATGTTGTAAACGCCCTGTTTATCTAGTGGAACGATATCCTTCGGAATTGCCAGTATTTTAGATATTGTTCTATGTGGACGAAACATGCTTCTGATGCTGTTTCTTCTGAGTAGTTTACCAATTCTGTCTGTGGTTCCTTTAACATATGGGAGATAAGATGTACCATTATATGCAACATTTTCTTGTTTGATATATTGTAGGAGTGTTCGTCATCGATTCCATAATGTGTGATGTATGTAGCCATTATTCTTCAATATTTGAGTTACATATCTCCGATAATCTCTTCATTGTTATTGTCGTTGGTACATTGATGTTCTGAAAGTGTAACTAACGTGTTCATAATTGAATTCAAATGTGCAGGATGGTGGTGTGATTTTGGATTTAAGTATTTATTTGTGTATGTTGGTTGGTGATATACTGTGTAGTCTAGTGTTATATCTTGATTTCTCATCAGTAACACATCTAGGAGAAGCAAGGTGTTACTTACTCCTACTATCATTGTGAATTTTACACTATGGTGAAAGGAGTTCAGGTATGATAGAAATTTGTTCATTTCTGATTCACCATGGGTGACCTTCGGAACCATGTTTCTTCTATGCTTTCTCTTAGGCTTCAGCCTCAAAATTATTCATGAAGAGGTTGGCAATAACGGGTGATGTGGAGATCCCATAGATGCCCCATTGATTTGTTTATATATCTGCTTATTGTATGTAAAGTATGTGTTTTTGGGACAATTGTCTGCCAAGTCTATTATATCTGGATTGAAGATACTTAGCTTGGCTATTTTGTTTAAGACTTCGTCTGTGGGAGTATTTGGATAATGGGAAATTATATCCAGACTGGCTAAAATCGACTTTCATGATTTTAATGTGTGTGGATGTAAACTAGGTCTCAATCTGCCTAATCCTAGTTAAAAGTGTATTGTCTTAACCGTACCTCAATTTGCTTACTGTCGGTTAAGAGTGTGTATGTGTGTGTGAGTGTGTGATGTGTGTGTGTGTGTGACGTGTGTGTGTGTCTGTGTGTTTGTGTATATTCCAAACTGGACCTCAATCTGCCTACTCCCAGTTAGACGGTGAGGAAATTACTTGAGGAAGGTTCTTCAGCAAGTACTTTTTAAGAAAACAAGAATTCCTTATATACTAAATACAGGTAGAAGATTTAAAGGGAATCATGCTGACGTCGTCTTCGTCCGGTTATCTGCCTCAATTATCATTATTTGATGTTTGGTGACCTACTCAACTTATATTACTTCCTTCTATGATACATATTTCAACTATCAATATGAAATATGTAATGTAAATGCCGGATAGATGAATCTTTTCGGAATAATTCTAGGATTCTGAACCTGTGTCATTCAGATGTAATTATTTTGAAGAAAATTGATGATATTTACAGTTTCATCAACTTAACTTGTTCAATTGAGCCACACGAGTTTTGTGATCATCTTCATTCTCACTCAGTTTTCGCAACTGAAATATCAATTTCAATTCAATTTTTATTGATAATACAATAAGGCTGATTAAAAACAACAATTGAGATTATTTTGCCTGTTGTAGTATTAGTATCCTGTAATAATGGAGATACATGATTATAACTTGAAATGCTACATTTTTCATTTTTATTTTTCGCAATCTGATTCATAATTTCATTTCATTGGTTAATTTAAAGCTGAGATCTAATTAACGATGATTGTCATAGAATTCAGTATCCACATGACCACGAACGCATTCCCTACTTTCGTTATCAATTCATCAGCGGACTAGAGAAACGAAACCGGTTGCCAGCCAAAACAAAAGGCCACGTTGTCTTCACCCATAGAGAGGATCACATTGTTCTATGGTCCCGCATAAATTCCCCATAACAATAGACGACTACTGCAAAATAACTAATTCCGCGGGTTTTCCGCCGTTCTTCCTATTAACGTATGGATTTATGTCCTTCGGCCGCAAACCTCACACCCGTTGCCCAGTTCATGAACTCGGGGCCTCCCTAACCCGTTTTTATTTCGGGTGTTAACGAATAAACATTACACACTCAGAGAGAGAGCACAGAAATATGTGATTTACGACTCAAAGCTGTCTGCGATTGCCAAGCACAATTATTTATAGTTTACATTTTGTGCTTTGGCGGGACAGACATTCGTTATTTGCAATCGATGGTCTGTGCTCGTGGCTTCTGCAAGGTAATTAAATTGGATCTCGGACTTGAATGCTAATGGAAAAATATCGTTTCAGTTCGATGCGATATTTGTTTTCACCAAGAAAATCAATATTATCTTTATGACCAGAATAATCAATCAGAAGCAACAAGAACATTCGAATCTATTGTGGCTCGCAGACATAACAAAAGAATTTTACTTGTCATGGAGGAAGGATAGGCAACTTGCATTATAGACGTCACATTTGCGATGATGAGTAGATGTTTCTGAAATATTATTGTGTGTGATTCGTCATTCTGTTTTGCGTCGAAATATTCCTATATACAGGTATTATTATTATCGTCATCAATAAAACCTGACCTGCTTCTTTCAGGGATAATCAATAAAGTGATTTTTTTATCTCTGTAGCAAACCATACTACAAATCGTCAAGAATATCTGTGCGGTTGAGAATAATTGTAGGATGCGCGAAGAAAGAAAGAGATAGCAAGCAGAGGAAGTAAGATGAATAATACGTTCTGCGATATAATGTCAAATAAACTATCCCTCCTAGGCATATAGCATTTCAAAGGTCTCAATCATTTTAATTTCTATTACAAAGAAGTGACCCACAGACGTAGGTTTCTCTCCTTCATAAGTACTACTTTTGTCTCCTCATAATTCAAAATTTCAAAAATACCTGGAATCTTTACAATAAATGCTTATATCTATAAGTTTAGTGTGTGTCAGAAAAACACAATCGTAGAAAACAAGCGAATAAACAGAATACGAGTGGAAAAAACAGACCATGACCGTTCCCTAATCAGGCATCTAAACTCGCATCATGCCTCCTACGATTGCCCCCAGAGTGTAAGCACAAGAAATGTAGCAGGGGAACCATACTATCTTGCGTATAATTCAATAAGCGAGTGGAAAAACCTGTGGAAAAAACTCGTTTCCCTGTCGCTATTGCACTAGCAATAGCTTGTCTGTTTATGTTGTGTTGGTGTCGTGTGTTCAAAAAGAGTACCAAAAATTTTTCTGCTTAGCAGCTTCATTATCTCATTCTCATCTTGCACTACATAATTTCCAGGACTTCTTCACAAAGACAAGGGTGAAAAAGGAAGGGGGTTTGGGACAGGAAAAATCTGTAACAATGGAAAAAGAAAACCAGCAGAAAAATATTTCATCAAATCTTATATGTCTAAACTCACTTGAATCTAAGAACTCAACTAATGCTTCTCTGTTTTTCAACAGGGAACATCTCATACATCTTTTGGGAATGAAGCCCTACGGGGGTGCAGTCCTAGCCTTATCTAAGAACTCAACTATTGCTCCGCTGATTTCTAATAGGGAACATCTCATACACCATTCTGAGGTATAGCCCATAATTATCTCAAGATTCAAATAGAATCTTCTAAATAGACTTGAAGTTCTCTACCCACTTAATGAAATTATCTCGTATTATGAAGACACTATATCAACACTACACCAAAACTTTAACCTTAACTCTCGACGCGCGTTCCACTAAGTCTTGATTGTTCATACTCCAAAGGTTCCAAAATCACAACATAGTAGACCGGTAAAATCGTAAATAGGACAATCGAGGACTAAATCATTGACCAGATAATTACAAAATTCACGGAAAATGCCATCAAATCCTGGAGCTTTACGAACTTCAGTAGATTTTATTGCAGATTTGAGCTCCTCTTCCTCGAAAGGATTCGATAAATCCTCTACCGTGAAAGCATTCCTTCTCTTTTTATGTAAGATTCGTTTCATTCCATTCCTATCATATCTACTAATCTTCACACTTTTAAAGACATTAACAAGCCTAGATGCTACAGAATTCGGATTCATATTGGACGGAGTTTTTGAAACGGGATCATCATTGCCTAATTTCCTCAACGAATCCCAGTACAATGAAAAACGCATAAGACAAACGGAAAACAAACTACCTTCAAGTGTCAATACTCACTGAGATTCATAACAAAAACGAGCAACGTGCCGAATGTCGTCGGGAATCAACGAACATTACCGAAGGCCCTTATAACCGTATACAATTTATCAAAATTGGGTCATAATAAGCGACATGTCTTTATATCCAACGTTTTTATTAAGAATTTTATAAGAAAACCAAACTTCGTAGTGCAATTAGGTCATAATAATCGGTTGGTCAATATAGGCGGAGTCACAATAAACGGATTCTACTATACGCCTGAAGTATGTTTTTAAACGATACTGCTGCTGTCTTGGATCGACTTTTCCTCTGATATAAATCACTGGGGTCACTGATTTTGATACTACCACTTTTTCTTCAAATTAAACAAGAAACACGAAGAAATAATTTTTGGGAGATGTCAACCCAAATTATTGGGTCCATAATGATTTTAGAACATCTATAGATCATAATCGGCATCACTCAGAAAACCGAACCTAGCCATCGGGGCTCACTCGGTCAAACAGAGAGGGAATTGTTCTGTTGAGTTTGAATATTGAAGGGATTTTGCGATTATACTTCAAAATTGGCAAGCAAGAACAAGGAAGTGATAATGTTTCAGGAGAGTCACACTGCGACGGAAGAACATCTCCGCAAAAGAGGAAATATCGCAGGTTAAGTACTTTTTGATTATCCCCTTTTTGTGGCCTTGATTGATATGTAAAATCTTCTCTTATATTCAAGTGTGTTTAGACATATAACAGTCAGTTATGATTGTTGAAATATTTTTCTGATGGCTTCCTTTTTCCATTGTTACAGATTCCTGTCCCAAAGCTGCTAAGCAGAAAAATCTTTGGTACTCTTTATGTACACACGACACTAACACAACATAAACATGTTGCTAATGCAATAGCGACAGGAAAACGAGTTTTTCCTCAGGTTTTTTCACTCGTTTATTGAATCATACGCAAGAGAGTATGGTTTCCTGTTACATTTTCCTGAGCTCACACTTGTGTTTTCCTGACACACACTAAAATGCAATATAGAATACAATTATTCGAATTTTTGTGAATCCTCTCTTTTTAAAAATATATATATATATATATATATATATATATATATATATATATATATATATATATATATATATATATATATATATATATATATATATATATATATATATATATATATATATATATATATATATATATATATATATATTCAAATAAACAAATTAATTGTTTATTTAAATATAGCGACCTTATTGCCCAATGCATAAAGTATATTACCCAATTTGAATTTGGGAGGCTTCTACTTGGTAAAATTCCATTATCAATAATAAACAAAAAAAAACAAGTACTGTGTTTTAAGGAATTTTACTTAATAATTGCGATTCGTAACGCGTTTCACTACACCATAGCTTCTTCAGACGAATGAATATACAGAAAAATATAAATGAGAATATAACTATAAATGTTCTTGAGTAAAGCATTTTGGGTTGCTTCTTTTAAGTGGTTATTTAGGTCTACCTGAGTGTTTGTATTTATTGATTTCTCAAGTTTCCCAAAGATCTACCTTCCAATATTTATTATCTGTATGCAAAATTGCAAACTGTGGGTCAAAAAATGATTATTTTCTAAGAGATGATTCGCGTGATATGAATCTGATTTTTATTTGAAAAACTGCGTTTATGTTCCGATATTCTAATATTAAAATTTCTATGTGTTCTACCAATGTAGAAATTATCACAGTCATTGTAATTCAATCTATAAACACCTGATTTATTGTTTTTACTTGGTTTGGTTTTATTATTTTTATGTATTTGTCTAAATTATTATCAGTTTGGAAAGCTATGTTGAAATTATTGCTACTTCAGAATGATTTCAGTTTCTCACTTGTAATACCAACGTAGGTTAAGGTGTTGAATTTTTGTTTCAATTTATCGACAGGGTAAACTTCATTCAATGCGATTCTACTTTGTTTTTTATTTAAAATATTATTTATTAGTTTGGGATTGTAACCATTATTTTGGCTATTTGTTTAATCAAATTTAGAACTAAACAAACAAAAACTAAATTTGATTTCTACATAGCTTTCCAAACTAATAATAATTTAGACAAATATGTAAAAAGTAACAAAACCAAACCAGGTAAAAACAATATAAATCAGGTGTTTATAGATTGAATTGCAATGACTGTGATAATTCCTACATTGGTAGAACACATAGAAAACATAGAACATAGAAAATCGGAACATAAACGCAGTTTTTCAAATAAAAATCAGATTCAAATTACGCGAATCATCTCTTAGAAAATAATCATTCTTTCGACCCACAGTTTGAAATTTTGCATACAGATAATAAATATTGGAAGGTAGATCTTTGGGAAACTTTGGAAATCAATAAATACAAACACTCAGAGGTAGACTCATCAATGAACAAGTCGATTTAAGCCCTTCACCTCTATTGAATCTTTTCGGGGAGCAATCTATTCCTTAATTTTATTGTATATACCTGTCATAAATAACGACTTAAGAAGAAGCAACCCAATATGCTTTTAATTACTCAAGAACATTTATAGTTATATTCTCATTTATATTTTTCTGTATATTCATTCGTCTGAAGAAGCTACGGTGTAGTGAAACGCGTTACGAATCGCAATTATTAAGTAAAATTCCTTAAAACACAGTACTTGTTTTTTATTATATATATTATCCAATACCACTAATTTGTTCCGTCCATAGATAACAGCGGCTTTGCGTTTTTAATTTCATCATATTTCCAGTCGTTACAAAAATTGTGATCGGGTAAAACGTCTTTACCGTTGTCTTCTTAATTTATAATGTCGCAATGTCCTATAATGGATACGTAAAAACATAGTTACCGGAAAATAGAAATGCTTGTTCGTTTACGCCTTTTAGGGCCATTTGCATCCATATCACGCTCATTCAATGTTAACGAATCAAAATAAGGTCGTCGGTAGGTTCAACTTCAGTGTCATCGAAAATTTTTCGTGATCCAATGTGGAAGAGTTGGTGTCTTTATGTAACGAAGACCGCAAACGAAAAAGAGTGCCCCTTAGTGGTCCAATTATCTGCGAAAGGCATACTAAGAATCTGGTGGTAGTTAAGGTAGTGGAGGATTTCAAGCGTCGGAAGGTTGATTCAATGAATTTAAGGAACGACAATCATTGAATAGCATTGAAATCGTTGGAACGGTCGACACTGCTGCAGCAGAAAGAAAACCAGAAGATTTTGCAAACCTAGTAGCTGATGAAGGTTACAAACCTGAGCAAGCATTAAAGGCAAACGGAACGTCTTTTCTTTGGAAGAGAATGCCAACCAAAGCATTCAATTCCAGAAACAAAAAGTCTGCTCCTGGATTTAAGGCAGTCAAGGATAAAGTTACCCTGCTGCTATGTTCTAATGCATTTGGAGATTGTGTCATTTAACCACTTATGCTTTATATATCGTTAAATCGCGTGTCTTTTAAAATCAAAGCAAGAACGATAGGGTATCATTCAAAATGTCGTATGTTTTCAGATGGGATGTTTAGAGAAATACATTTTTCATTCATTTTGAAGCAAGATGAACAATCTAGGTTTGATCGTTTGTTGCAACTCAATCTCAGAATTTTAATGAACTAGAGCTTGGCCAAATCATTCTCGTACAACACCCTGTGCCAGGTATCGCAATCAAATAAATTCTACCTCAAAACCATCACTTTGATTAAACGACATACGAGCATTTCAAATTTAAATTGGCTTTATTGACAAGTACCTGTTTCAATATTTTTGTTCTGCAGAAAACTCTCGAATAATTGTTGCGTAGGCAACGCGGACTGTTCATATCAACAAAAGCTCAAATTCAATCCTGGAAAAACATAGAATTTCAATATTGTTCTGTGAAAAACAAATGAAATATGCTAATGAATTTATGGCTTATGATCTGAATTTTCCTAGGGCGATCCATTTTGCGTCCGACAACATAATATTTGTATACTGGAAATTCGTTTGAACTTTGATTTGCTGTAATACAAATTTTCACATAAAGGGCACTCTCAATTACCGCAGTGTAGTTTCTATATAGTTGTGTCATCAAAATGTGGTACGCAGCTAGAATATATTTATCAAGTCACACAATTAATTCTCCACAAGAATTAGTTTAGTCATATGAATCACTGTTTTTAATTTCGGACCTGTTGAAATTCACTTCGGTTATTACTGCACAAAACTTGGAATTTCTTGAGAATATGAGTGTCCCAGCAAACTTATAAAGAATTTGTGTTATTATAAAATATTCGTCATGAACATTTAATTGCGGTGATTTCAAATGGAAGCTGAATAATTCTTCGATGACGCTATCGAATATTGAAATTCATTACTCAGCCTTGTAACAGAATTAACTTCAATATTCTGGTTAAGCCCAGAGAAAAATGAGCAATGAGACTCTAATTCAATATTCGTCACTGAAATCTTGGAAGAAAAGTCAATAAAGTTTTGCTTAGATATTCAATCAATTACATAAATTATGATCATGATACATAGTGTCACAAATACTTCTTCATATGTTATTACAGGCCATAAGACTTATCTTGGTGGTTCTTGGTCTTACTGCTGCCTTTGCTGAAAACCTCTATTTCAGCTGTTGAGCTCCACGTACGAGTCCCTACTTAGGAAACTCTACCTAGCAATCTAACCTAGGACTTCTATCTAGGGCTCTTCGCCTAGGAATGTCTTTCTAGGTCTCCTCGCCTAGGAATGACTGTCTAGGGCTCCTCACCTAAGAATGTCTGTCCAGGGCTCCTTACCTAGGACCTATATTTTGATATAGATCACTACACAGTCTACAAGATAAAGATATGAATTTTAATATAATTTTATTATTTAAACTGCAATTTAGGAGGATTTTCAAGTTCAACTAATTCGCTTGAAGGTCTGCAAAGAAAAGAGCGCCTAAAATGAAGAATTGGAAGAATCTTCGTAGGACATGCCATGGAATCATAACATTAGATGATTGCTAACTTCTGTGAATGAGAACATGATTCCTTCTTGAGAGATAATCTCCCATGTTTCCTTCATTTTGTTCTTAACTGGAGGTGGCGATGCCGGTCATGGCCAACATGATTGAATGTGTATGCTCACTCGCTTCCTATAGGGGATCTAATAGTCCATTGAAATGTTACAAAAAGGCCGAATATTGCATTTTTTAGAGGACGCAATTTCATTTTTGGGGCATGTGGGGGGTTTCAATAGAAGCCTCAAGTTTGTGGGGATTCCGCCCTTGTCCTTTGGCCGCCATCTTGGAAAAATTGGTGCAAACACCTTTTTCGCGATATCTCGGAAACCATACGTCCTACGAAAAATTTTTAACGACTTAATTTGTAGCAAATCGCTTTGCCTACAAATAACAACGAATAACTTTTCGACCTAAATTTAAAATTTCCTCTGTTGTGCCCCAAGGAAGTCATTCAGGACCTTTTCTATTTCTGCTTTACATTAAAGAAGTTCATAGTGTTGTCCGTTACTCGAGAGTATTGATATTTGAGGAGGATATCAAGTTGTTCAAATCATTTTCCACCCTGACCGATGCTATTCAGCTTCAAGCTGACCTATCTTCTGTGGTACAGTGGTCTTCGGATCATATGCTCACAGTTAATATAAAAGGGTGCGTATGTATTTCTTTTCATCGTAAGAACGATCCTGTGATTGTCGACTACTCTATCAATGGTATCAATGTTAAAAGGTCCGCTTGCGTTGAAGATTTTGGAGTTTTTTTAGACTATCGCTTAAATTTTTATTGTAAATACATTCTCAAAAATTTTGTTGAATCCCTAAATACAACTTTACCTATTCATTGCTAACAGTTTTCCTTACTATCCAGGGTGTTACATAATAGTGTGTCACAACTTGAGGGTGTAAATTTACGTGCAATTTAACGAAAAAAATTCATATAAACAAAGGTCCGCAAAAGCATCGTTACGGAGCTACAGGGTGTTGAAATTTCCGGAAAAAATTGTATTTTTTTCAAAACTCCTGCAGTTTTTGGAATATTCAGCCCAAATTTGGAATGCAAGCTATTTTTCAGAGCCTCCAGCATTACAGGAGCTTAATTTGAACTGAAATTCACAAGGTGTTTTCTTTTCCGAGGCCATGTCACCGTTCGCCCTTTCAAACTTTTTTGCAGTACGCCACTGATCAACGTACAATCAATTTTTTGTCATCTTTGTTCAATTTAGAAAATTTTTTCGTATCTCCGACCGTTCTCCAGCTAAAAATTATTAAACGATTGTATGCATTCGCTGAATTGAAAGCACTTCTAATTAAAAAAAATGACTAGTAGGCTTTTTTTTGACAGTTGTTAAAGTTGAACCAGTGTCTGCTTGAATTGTTTATTGTATGAACGATTAGTTTTAAGACTTTTGAAGTCAGTGCTGTGAGAAAAAATGGCTAATTTTACTAACACCGAATTGGCAGATATCCATTACATGTACGGTCTGGCTGACGGAAACACAACAGAAGCTAGGTGATTATGTCATGTGTGCTTTCCAAATTGAGTACCACCAGATAGGCGACCATTTTCAACTATCCGCAGAAGGTTAGGGAAACTGGTACTTTCACTGCAAACAATCATTTAAAAGGTGCAACTCAAATTATGAGAACTCCAGATATTGAGGAAGCAGTTTTGAATGATATTGATTTGATACATCATGTGAGTACAAGAAAATCAGTTGAATATTTCACATGTTGTAGCTTGTACGATTCTACACGAATTCTTATTGTACCCGTTTCATATTCAACGCGTCCAAAATCTACTTCCTCGAGATTTTCCTTCAAGACTGAATTGCTGCCCATAGTTCTTGGATATAATTAGAGAAAATGTTCATTTTGATAGTGAAATAATGTTAATAGACAAAGCTTGCTTTTTGAGAACTGATAACACAAATTTTCATAATAATCGGTCGGAGTGGGCCAGAACCATGGCTTCCTAGGTCCCCAGACTTGAATAGTTTAGAGTTTTTCCTATGGGGATATCTCGAAAATTTAGTTTATACCACTACAGTGAACAAAGTAGAAGAATTGACACGATAAGAAATACCCCAGGAATATTTCAAAGAGTGCGTGATAATATGCCAAGAAGAACAGAGGCCTGTATTCTTTCAGGTGGAGCACATTTCCAGCAATTTATTTGGGTTTCAATTTTTTTTACATTGATATTGAATAAGTATAAGTTGAGTCTCAGAAGATGAGCTATCAAAATAAAAGTGAATTTTGGGCATACCTATGAAGTATTTCTATTATTTTTTATCATATAATTCAAATTCAATAATTTTTCACTCGAAAACCGTAACTAAGATAAAATTACAGGTGTCCAAGAAAGTTCTAAATTGAACGAATATTACGAAAATTGATTGTACACTGATCAGCGAATAAAATATTATTCAGATAATTCAAATTCAATAATATTTCACTCGAAAACCGTTGGAACTAAGAAAAATTAGAAGTGTCCAAAATTTCTAAATTGAACGAAGATGACGAAAATTGATTGTACGCTGATTTTGAACCATGCCTGGCCCAAAGCGTTATCCTCTAACGTATCGTCTCTTTGGAATGGAACATCCGATCTGGCAAAGACACAAAGCCCTCCTTCAAATCGAAGCGTTGAGTGCAACCCAACCATTGGAACGGTGCCTTCTGTTGGCATTATTTCGGCTTCAATTTAAGCTACGACATTAGGCTGCAAGTATACTGCACGCATATTCCTATTGATGTGTCCAAGTACTATCATGCTATAAAACTCTATAACAAATTGTCTTCCCTCATGAGATTCTGGAGGACGCTATGCATCCACCAGAGGACCGGAGATCCGACTGAGGAACGAGTCTTTCTCCGGATAATTTTGTCTCTTCTGAAAAATGCTGCTCAATCTGGAGACTGGTCTTTCTGACAAGCATCTAAAACTTAGTAAGAAATGACCAATTCACGGGAGTGGGACCGTTTTCCACACCACCTCTCTTTCCGAGGTCAACCCCTTTTTTCGACTAAAATAACTGCACTTTCAATGAAAAAAACGAGTTGCACTCAGTATGAAAAGAATCACAATATCAAAAATGTTCATAACTTGGTTTAATTCATCGTAAGTATGGCCTATTTTAATGCTCTGTTATATTACCGAAAATTGTTCTGTCAATATATTCTTCAACTTTACTTCGGTCTCATACATTTTTTGAATTGAAATGAATAATCATTGTGAATGCGAATCTCTTACTGAATATTCAGTAAGGGAATGTACCGTGCATGATGAAATGATATAAAAGACTTTTTGGAAGAACAACACGGTATAAATCAACAATATCTTTGTAAAATGTATTTTCTGTAGTTCCCTCGAAAATTTACACGTTCTGTATCACATAAAGGTTCATTTGAATATTTGAATGATCAAGAAAGGAACAACACTTAAGAAAAATTGCAATACGCTTCTGAAACTCAGCAAATTGCGATTTATCATATGTTGACTAAATTTTAATTGAGGGTGGTAATTTAAGAATAATATTTACATTTATTAAATTCTGAGAGGCAACCAATTTGTGCTTCCGTCCGCACGAGTGAAAATGAGGGAATCAATGAAGATGAAACGCGTAACGTCCATTTTCCTGAAAATTGAGATGGAACGTGTAGAATACGTTTTCGTGAATACTCTCTTTCGGAATGAATTAATCGATTGAGTCAGAATATTCCCAATTATTTGATACATCAGATATGCGTGGACGATGACGCTTAGAGAACAGTAAACTAAAATGGATCGATTTCAATTTCAATATATCTTTGGAAAGGCACTTCAATTCTCTATTGAAAAATACACTCCCCACAAAAATTGTCGCATCACCCTACTTTTGCGAAAATACTATATAAACTTTTAGGTTGGTCATTCAAGAGTCGCTTGGTAACTTTCAGAAGTGTGAAATAAGAAGATATCAAAAGAGATGAGTTTATGATGGAAAATATCAACAATTTTCAAGTTAATTAAATATTAAAAAATTCTACCATCTTCAAACATTCGTGGGAACACCAATCAACTAGCATCGAATGATTACTAATCATTTTCAAAATTGAGTGTTTCCTCCCCGGGCCTTAACTAGTTCCAGTCTCGGAAGCCCCTCAAACAAATTTTGGATGTATTCTCAAGTCACTGAGTTCGAAATTTCAGGAAGCAGATTTTCTAGTTAATGGAGTGTTCTTCAAGGCAACCTACGTTGCTGAATTTGCCACCCCATGTTGTCCCAAACATGTTCTATGGGATTCAAGTCTGGACTTCTGGCTGGCCATCTTAAAATATCGATTTCGGCATTTTGCAGAAATTCTGGAACTGCTCTAGCTGCATAAGGCCGAACATTATCATGCATATAAATGAAGTTTTCGCCAATCATTGAGCCAAAGGGTGCAACACGGGGTTGAAGGATATCTGGGATATATCTGGTCGCTGTTATTCTTCCTTTATTCACTGGGACTAATTCAGTTTAACTATGGAAAGAAATGCCTCCGCACACCATTACGGAGCCACCTCTGAAGTTTTCGGTTTGCCGAATATTGCATTGCTGATACCGTTCCCCAAGTCGTCTGTATACATGCATGTGTCTATCATTTGATACTAGACGGAACCTGGACTCATCGGAAAAGAGAACATTCGACCATTCTGGAATACCCCAATTTGCATGTTCCCTCGCAAACTGAAGTCTTTCAACTCGATGCTCTCTGGTGAGACGCGGATCGGTAGAAGCCACCCTTGGTCTGATTCTCTTCTTCTTCTTACAGTTTGCAATGAAATATGCACGTTTCTGGAAAGTGCAAGTTCATTTTGTAGCATTCTAGCCGTACAGTGCCGAACTCTTAGTGCAGTTGAACGAAGCCAACGATCATCAATTGGTGTTGTTATCCGATATCTTCCCTGTCCGGCCCGTCTTCCATATTTCGCTGTTTCATGGTACCGACTAATTGCTCTTGAAATAGTGCTTTGGTTAACATTCAACAAGTTAGCCACGAAATGTTGGTTTCGCCCATCCTCTAGAAGTGTTACAATTCCTACCACTTCATGATCACATAAAACTGAAGAGAAATTGAATGAATATTGATAGTGAAATAAACTCATTCTTGTTTCGTGTTTGAGATCATATGGAAAAAAATGGTACTACATAGATATGACGATGAATTTGCGATCGAGCTGCTTGATCGATTGTGGAATTCAGAATACCAGGTGATGCGACAATTTTTGTGGTGTATATAGTATATTTATGAACATTCAATATTACACATAATGTCCGAACAGAAAGAAAGTTTGCCACCCTCTATATGTCAAAAAAAGACTGATTATGGAAGAAAAATTAAGACACGTCAATTTTCGATTAGAAGGAGACCAACATATCAAATTTGTTTCTAGCATGTGATATCAACCTTCAACCCTCAGCAGCTTCTAAGTTGAAATTCATTATTGAGAAAGTGGCCCGAGTGATATATCGTTGAAAAGGTCTCTTAATTTTCTATTCAGAAATTTTATGTTTATCAACGTTTGACATCATGCAAATAGTCCAAACTCAAAGAAAATTTGCTTTCCAACGAGAATTTGATTGTTCAAAATCAAATCCAGTTCTCAAAATGACCACATCCGAAATCCACTTGATGATTCAATTCCAATTCTCTGCTATCATTCTCAAGTGACAACTTTCGTCCTCGGCACTTCTTTATACCTAAGAAAATGTAATAATTTTAGATATTGATAAACGTCAAAGTTTTTTAGGACCGGCTCGGAGGCGGATATGTTTAATCTCTTTTTAATTCATGTCGAATGTCAAAAAGTGGTAGATAGAACTTGCAGGCAATTCAATAACCAATTTCCAAATTTGGCGCCTATGAGTAAAACGAAATTTCGAAGGAGTAGAAGCAATTTTCTGCAATTTGGAGGAACAAAATACATAGAAACTAGAAGAAAACCAATTCTCGAGGACGACGACAATCAAATTAGTACGCTAGCGTATTTTCATGTCAATCCACATGCGTCCATTAAGTCAGCATCAGTGTATATTGGATTGAGTTTTACTTCCATTCTAAGGATCCTTAAGAAACATAACATGCACCCGTATTCTTTTATCAGATTACAAAAATTGAAACCAACTGACCTTCCCAAGCGGCTAAATTTCTGTGAAAATTTATTAGTTCGGCTTCTAGAAGATGAGACAATTCTGCAAAAAGATTATATGGTCTGATGAAGCCAAAGTCAATGAAATTAGAATAACCAACAGGAGAAATCGACATTTTTGGGCCACAGAAAATCCACATTTCATTGAGGTTATAGATTTCCAAAATAAATTCAGCGTGAACGTTTTTGCAATTTTAATGAATGATTTGTTGGCTTATCACATTTATAAGGAAAATCTTAATGAATAAAGATACCTGGAAATTTTGAGAGGAAAATTAGCAAATTTCTTAGATGGATTACCCCTCAACATTCTGAGGGATTGCTATTACCAAAAGGATGGTGCACCAGCACATAAAACACGAGCTGTAGATCGGCAGCTAACAGAAATGTTCAAGGAAAGATGGTGGGGTAATCAAGGTCCAAATTTATGGCCTCCGTGTTCCCCAGACCTGACGCCCCTTGATTTTTATTTATGGGACAAAATCAAAAGTGAAGTGTATCTTATTCTTGTAAGAAGTAAAGAAGAGTTACTAGAGCGCATTCATATTGCTTTTCGTAATATTGGTCCTGAGGAATCTAGGAGGGCAACTCATCATGTTCGTATACGAGTTGTCAAGTGTATCGAGCAAAATGGAGCCCATATTGAACATTTATTCAGATCGTAAATTAGTTTTCTCCTATGATGTTTGCTATCATTTATTCGTATTAATGTAATTATCTTCGATGATTGGTTTTCGCTGAGTTCCTTTAATTTTTATTCATCCAAATTATAGAATATTGCTTCTAATGCTTCGAAATTTTGTTTTACACATAGACGGTAAATTTCGAAAATGGTTATTGAGTTGCCTGCAATTTTTACCCACTACTTTTTGACATTCTATAATGAATTGAAAAATGATTAAATATATTTTCGTTTGAATAACCAGTGGTTTTATTCCAAATGTGTTGTATTTTTTGGCTATTTTCAATCTGAAATAACCACAATTCTTGTTGAAATATCAAATTCAAATGAACTAAGTGACAAGTACATTTATTTTAGGCACCTGTCAGGTGAGCGTTGCCAGTTCAGCTACTTGATTAAAATATTTCAAAACATTCTCTGTTAGTTCTTGCAAAATCATCAAAATTCAATATATTCCCAAATTATTTCGGAACTATAAGAGATGGGTATAGTACATGCGGATACAATTCCATCTGAATTTGATGGTTTGGCTATATGAAAATTGGCACGTGCAATTTGGAAAAATTGAGTTATTGCTGTTTGAAATAGGCTAAATTGAGAAAATCATAAAATACAACGCAATAAACATTTGACATGTGCAGATTGCTTAAAAAATTCCATGATTCTTTTTCTATCCACTCAAGCGAAAATTGTGTCTGTAGTGCGAAAGATCTACGAGCAACAATTCTTTTTAAATGTTCCTCAAAAATCGAGTTTGTAACAAAAATAATTAAATCAGTCAAAAGTTTTGACAGATAAGTGATAACAACTTGGGTATTTTACGCCTTGCTCAAATGTCGGTTCTAGATGTAAAAAAGGTAGATTGCCATTTGAAATAACAAAGTGATGACCCACTTCCGGTATATCCGGAAATGGTATCACTTCGAAAATATTTCATTCCAATTGGAAATCGCTAGCTATGGCCGCGTATAAAATTTCAGCCTGATATTGTAATTGGAACTTGAAAAGTTTTTAACGGACGTTCCCGGTGGATATCCCTGTAGATAAAGAAATAGGATTCCTACTGAATGAATCATATCTCCGCTAATTTTACTGTAATTTTATAATTTAATATTGGAAATTGTTGTGTATACTTGTTTACATACAAACTGAAGGATTATTCATATTTTCAATGGCCGAGTCAAAAGAATAATTCTCTTCTAATTTTTTTCTTTCATCATTCTAGTTAACTCAATAATATCTAAATTCACTTTCAAGTGGATTACCAGATTTAGCAAGCCCATATTGTATTCTAATGAGCTTTCAATGGGTATATAAGTAGTAATATATGTTCTCAAGTTTGAGAACGGCGTAGTATCCTTATATTTATCAACAAGCAGTTAATTAGGTAAGTTTAGAGGAATAAGTGCATTCTTGTGTAATCTTAATTTCGAACGAAACAAAGAGAAAACAATTCAGATCCAAGCTGTCACATTAAAGAGGGATTTAGCGCATAAAATTCTAAATAGAGAAAACGGACACATCTCCTGGTATATATCATAAACCACAGGAAACTTTGATGAGTTTTAATTGTACAAGTTTATCGCTTTATCATGACTTCAAACTTGGAGTGTTTTTCTACAAGGAGAGAAATTAGATGTAAAAAACTCCAATTCAGACGCGGAAAAAAAATGCACGCTTCTCAGCAAAATGTTTCTCGTCTTTATTTCCATTTCCGAGTTTTTGTAAATTTTGAGTGTCTTTTTTCGCGTTATTTTTGCTTATTTCTACTAAAGAAAATGTCGAAAAACATTCAAAATGTCTGAAACTTAGAGAAATTGGCAATTATCATAAACAAAACAAATCCTGGACAGATTATATACAGGGTGCTTCATCGAAAACTAAACAGAGGCTATATCTACCAAGAAATTCATTTGTGATCAAAACGCAAAAACAGGTCCATTTTTGTTTCAAAGGGGACATCTTTCGGGATACAAAACTTGCCTGAAATATCAATCCCCTAAGCGGGGGTTGCAATCCTTGAACATTTTGAACAGGGAAGATGGGTCGAGTAATAATTCGAAAGGAAGATGGTGTCGTTGTCTACATTACTTTGAACGAATTTTCATTTTTGATTGAAAACTGTAAAAGATACAAGGTGAGCAACTGAAAGGTTGGGAAGACTATTTCGCTGAGAATATTCAAGTATCAGTGAAGTAAAATGGAACAGATCCATGCTTATCAATGGCAGTCATCATAAAGTACCATCCTTATCTCGAATTTCAACCCCTAGAGCAGGGGTGGCCACCCTTGAAAATTCGAAAAAGGGTAGATGGGTCGAGTGATACCTCGAAAGAATGATATTATCTTTGTCTGCATTCCCGTGAAAGAATTTTCATTTTTGATTGAAAACTGTAGAAGAGACAGAGTAAGCTACTGAAAAATAGAGGAGACTATCTATCGCCCTGAGCTATTCAAGTATTAGTGCAAAAAAATGGAACAGGTTCATTTCAGATCAAAGGCTGTCATCTTTGATCTAAATGAATCTATTCCAGTTTTTCGCACTAATGCTCCATATAATATAGAACGATTTCATTCGTTTTTTGGACTCAAAAATCAAAAAACAAAATAATAATCATGTTTTTTCGGTCTTTCGTAAACCAACACATACTGACACAATTATACATAACTACTCATTACATCCAATTCAACACAAAGTTGCAGCTTCAAACAGCATGGTACATCGGTTACTCAATTTACCTTTATCAGTAGAAGATTATAATAAAGAGTTAAACATCATCAAACAGATAGCCATTAATATTTCATATAATCCGGATATGATAGATCTAATCATTCGTAAAAACTGTATCAGAAAGCAATAAATAAATAGTATATCCTATTCATAAAGACTATAAAATATTCAACAGTTTAACATTCTGCGGTTCTGCAAGTACAAATATTAAATCCTTTCTCGTCAAACAAAATCTAAATATAACTTTCAAAACTTCTAATAACTTAGGTAAACATATTAAAAATAATAAATCTCGTGTTGAAAAATCAAGTAAATCAGGAATCTATAAACTCAATTGCGGTTCTTGTGATAAAATTTATATCGGTAGGACCTATAGGAGTTTTGGCATAAGAACATCTGAACATAAACGTAGCTTCGATAAAAATAAATCTGATTCAAATTATTCAAACCACCTAATAAAAGAAAACCATTCATTCAATAAAAACTTTGACATATTACATATAAAATCAAAAAGTTCAAAATTAGATCTCCTAGAAGCATTAGAAATTAATAGATACAAACATTCGGACAAGCTTTTGAATGAACAGGTAGATGTGAATTATACACCCTACTCAACTTGTTTAATTAGTTTTATTACCTTTCATACTAACTATACAATGGCTCGGTGTGGATTTTCCTGTTATTCATCCAACTTGTTC
The DNA here is from genome assembly GCA_013387265.2 of Cryptolaemus montrouzieri. NCBI lineage: Eukaryota > Metazoa > Arthropoda > Insecta > Coleoptera > Coccinellidae > Cryptolaemus > Cryptolaemus montrouzieri. The sequence goes on from JABFTP020000185.1 coordinate 144,450,021, forward strand.
TACGATTTGTTTATAATACCATACTCTTCATTCTGTTTTTCATCCTTGATAAAGCTCCTGTGTCAGCGAAACGTCGTCGAATTTTTTCAAATAAAGTGTAGATTAAAGTTGAACCTTGTGTTTTTTATCTCATTTATATCATGGATCTACATCAAGTAACGGCCTCCACGATTCAAATGATGTTATATACTCGTCAGAAAGTTCTTCAAATCGCATGAATTTTCTTTCAGAAAATAAGAACTTTTCGTTCATAACATTGGACAACGAAATAGCACTTTTTGTTTGATACTTAAGTGACTTATGTCACTTGATGTCAACCAGTTCGACGAGGATGATTTTAAACAGCTGAACTTGGTACCAAATGAAAATGAAAATGAAATGAAATGAAATTAAACAAACATTGTTATAATTGCTTATCCTTCTGAAACAAATTTTAAAATGACTCCTGTAGAGAATTATTCAAGGATATATATTTCTCTCGATTCCTACGACAAAAATGGAGAAAGTTCATCAAATGTTCAACCACAAAAACCTGGAACATTCCGTAACACAATTGAATTTTGTACCTCAACGAGCTATGGAACCAAAAGCAGCGAAATCACGGAGTCCAATCAATTTTATCGCTCGGAAATTCAAATTTTCATCTACGGAAATGAAGAGTGACACAGGAAATAGTAGGAATAAGTTAATTAGGAGGTATCCGAACGGATCCATGTAAATTTGGAGCTCGCCGAGCCGGATGATTTTTATGAATCTCCCTACATGCTAATGCCAAGGACGTTGGAATTTTATTTGCTTCCATGCTATGTGTATCAACGGCGAATTAGCAATCTCTTTCATCCAGCTTAATGCGGCCCTAAGCTCCTGAATCATTTACCCAACTAAAATTGAACCAATAAAAACGGCCCTGTGGGATCATTCATTTATCACTGGTCTGCTGAAATCCAGATTAGATTATTTTCCGAATTTGGATTATGAACAATTCGGGTCGGATCAATTGATGAGTGTTCCTTTGGAAACGACGTTTGGGATTGCGGGTGTTTTTTACCAAACTTGATAACACATGATCTATTGAATGATGAACTTTTTAATCTTTTGAATTGTGGAGGCCGTTACTTGATATAGATCCATGATGTAAATGAGATAAAAAACACAAGGTTTAACTTTAATCTACACTTTATTTGAAAAAAATTCGACGACGTTTCGCTGACACAGCAGCTTTATCAAGAATGACAAACAGAATGAAGAGTATGGTATTATAAACAAACCGTAGAACAAGTTGGATGAATAACAGGAAAATCCACACCGAGCCATTGTACAGTTAGTATGAAAGGTAATAAAACTAATTAAACAAGTTAAGTAGGGATGAGTAATTCACATCTACCTGTTCATTCAAAAGCTTGTCCGAATGTTTGTATCTATTTATTTCTAATGCTTCTAGGAGATCTAATTTTGAACTTTTGATTTTATATGTAATATGTCAAAGTTATTATTGAATGAATGGTTTTTTTGTTAGGTGGATTGAATAATTTGAATCAGATTTATTTTATCGAAGCTACGTTCATGTTCAGATGTTCTTATGCCAAAACTCCTATAGGTCCTACCGATATAAATTTCATCACAAGAACCGCAATTGAGTTTATAGATTCCTGATTTACTTGATTTTTCAACACGAGATTTATTATTTTTAATATGTTTACCTAAGTTACTAGAAGTTTTGAAAGTTATATTAAGATTTTGTTCGACGAGAAAGGATTTAATATTTGTACTTGCAGAACCGCAGAATGTTAAACTGTTGAATATTTTATAGTCTTTATGAATAGGATATACTTCATTTATTGCTTTCTAATACAGTTTTTACGAATGATCAGATCTGTCATATCCGAATTATATGAATTATTAATGGCTATCTGTTTGATGATGTTTAACTCTTTGTTATAATCTTCTACTGATAAATAATAATACAATAATAGTATCAAAATTAGATCAATAATACATAATAAATATACCATCCAATACCGCAAATTAAAGTTTCTCGTGTCACGAAAACCGAAACCTACTCCACGTAAAACTAAATTTTCTGACCATCAATTCTTTGATAGATTCGTTAACCTTTCTGATACTAATTTCACAACTGATGAAACAAATCTCTTGGAGAAAGGTTTCAAACACAATATTAAATCAAACAAGATAAAATCTGATTTGGAGGAACTTGGCATAGATACTGAAAGTTCTCTGAAAAATATTCCTAATAACACTCACATTAAATATTTAGCATCTAACATTATAAAAATGAATCATTAGCTGAATTTGAACCGAGTAAAGAACAAAATATTTTAAAGGCCATCAAACAAAAATCTCAACTAAATGAAGTTATTTTTACAAAAGCTGATAAGGGTAATACTGTTATTGCGTTAAATAAAATGACTACCTATTTAAAACTCTAAATTTCATTTCGTCCGAAACTATACAATCTTAAACAAAGATCCAACTATTAAATTCCAGAAAAATATTAAAATTGCAATAAATGACGCAAAATCTTCAATAAAAGCAATAGATAAATACAAATTAATTTTACCAAACCCTCAACCTCCTCAACTGTATTCACTTATTGAATTGCATAAAGTGAATAACCCCGTTAGACCAGTCGTATCTTACGTTACAGCCCCAGCCGTGAAATTGTCGCACTACCTTATAGATATCATTAAAAATTATTGTTCATTCAAATCAAAGTTTTCTATAAGAAATTCTTTCGATTTGATAAATAACATAAAAAACGTTAACCTACCACCTAACGCAAAACTTATTTCGTTTGATGTTGAGAATTTATACCCAAGTGTTCCTCCAGGTAATGTCAAAATATTAATCGAAAACATGTTGAATTCGAATCATGTTAACCACATAATTAAATCAGAAATATTGAATCTGTTGGACGTTTGCATTGAACAAAATTATTTTTCTTTCAACAACATCTATTACAGTAGTGAAAATGGTTTGATCATGGGAAATCCTTTGAGTCCACTTTTAGCAGAGATTTTATGAATAATATTGAACAGAAAATTCATACACATCCACTCATTTCCAAATTTCTTTATTGGTATAGATATGTTGACGACATCTTAGTATGTTTCATTGGAACTACTCGTCAATTAGACTTATTTCTTAATTTCATTAATTTCATCCATTTGAACATTAAATTCACGATAGAAATTGAACAGAACAATTCCATTAATTTTTGGACTTAAAATCACTAAACAAAATAATAATCATGTTTTTCGGTCTTTCGTAAACCAACACATACTGATACAATTATATATAACTACTCATTACATCCAATTCAACACAAAGTTGCAGGTTTAAACAGCATGGTACATCGGTTACTCAATTTACCTTTATCAGTTGAAGATTATAATAAAGAGTTACACATCATCAAACAGATAGCCATTAATAATTCACATAATCCGGATATGATAGGTCCAATCATTCGTAAAAACTGTATCAGAAAGCAATAGATGAAGTATATCCTATTCATAAAGACTATAAAATATTCAACAGTTTAACATTCTGCGGTTCTGCAAGTACAAATATTGAATCCTTTCTCGTCAAACAAAATCTTAATTTAACTTTCAAAACTTCTAATAACTTAGGAAACAAATTAAAATAATAAATCTCGTGTTGAAGAATCAAGTAAATCAGAAACTATAAACTCAATTGCGGTTCTTGTGATAAAATTTATATCGGTAGGACCTATAGGAGTTTTGGCATAAGAACATCTGAAGATAAACGTAGCTTCGATAAAAATAAATCTGATTCAAATTATTCAAACCACCTAATAAAAGAAAACCATATATTCAATGAAAACTTTGACATATTACATATAAAATCAAAAAGTTCAAAATTAGATCTCCTAGAAGCATTAGAAATAAATAGATACAAACATTCGGACAAGCCTTTGAATGAACAGGTAGATGTGAATAATTCACCCTACTTATCTTGTTTAATTAGTTTCTATTACCTTTCATACTAACTGTACAATGGCTCGGTGTGGATTTTCCTGTTATTCATCCAACTTGTTCTACGATTTGTTTATAATACCATACTCTTCATTCTGTTTTTCATTCTTGATAAAGCTGCTGTGTCAGCGAAACGTCGTCGAATTTTTTCGAATAAAGTTAAACCTTGTGTTTTTTATCTCATTTACTAAATTAAGAAGTTGTGAATACAGTTTTTGGGTGTTCACCTGTGTGTCTTCCTAATTGGTAAATGAATAAATAAATTTGGTGTTAAAAAATCCACACACCAATGTTCAAATCTAGTACGTTCTATCATGTGACATTATTAAAATAAATTTCATTTGTGGAGTATTAATTTTCGAACATATTCTGCCTAGTTCAAAGAAAATGAAAGAGAGGTTTCCTGTAATATTGCAATTAATTCTCCTAGTAATTAGGTGTAACATGATGCGCCTCATCATCTTTTCGAAATTCAGTTCTGTTCAGCCACTTTTGTTTTCTACAATGTACGTGACTCATAAGCCACTTCTTTTTACTCGCAGCAGAGTCTCAATCACTCTCTTCAGTGCGGAGAGGAGTTTGGAACAATTGAATTGAATTGAATTAGTGAAGTCCTTTCGTTATCGAGTCGGTAATCAAGTATCTTCGTACTGTATTGTAGGTGAACTGGTCCGTATAAATTAGAACCGTAGCCAACATAAAACGTTCGAGTTAACTCGATTCCCGAGCACTTTTGACAAAACAAGAATATAAATAAAATCGGAAGTGTCCCTAGCCGACGAAACAAGACACAGAGTTATAAAGCCCAATTAGTGCCTGGTTACGCGGGTAGGAGTTGTACTGATGTAAACATGATTAAGGTTGATCCGACGCTGGCTTTATAAAATAAGTGTAAACGCAATTACGAGGGTCGGTGGCAAAGCATATTCGAAGTTTTAGAATTCCCTTGTCTTCTCGCTACCTCATGCCACATAATAGAAAATCCTGATTTTGGGGTCACATGAATCTGCGTAGTTGATGAGTTCAATTATTAATTCCAAACCAGCAATTTGTATAACAATGTAAAATCATTTGAAGTATGAAAATCCCAAGACAGGAATAAATCTCACAGCGACGACTTTTTGAGCAGTTTCCTCGTTTGATTATCCAGACAAAAAGAATATTCATATTTTCACTGTATTAATAAAACTATGACCGGTTTAACAACACTGTGGCTTCATCAGATAAATACAAACTAATGAACAGAGTTATTCCTTATATATTAGTCTTATTTCCTACTTAATATTACAATAGGTACAAGAGGTTGGAAAACCCATCGGAGTTGCTTAATTTATGAATTGAAAAGATTGAGTAAAGGAGAAGGATTAAGATCTAATTGACTATTAAGTAACCTACCTGAATTCTTTTCTTTGTTGATCACTAAAATTTCCAATAGATTGAATTTTTGTCTGTTATTTTCATTGTGTAAAATTTTGAAATTATCATTAAAGTTATGGTTTTCTAAGTTTCACTTCTAGAAAAGGGTTTTAAACACAATTGAGCGTCATATTTATATTGGATTTTGTCAAGAGAAGACAATTAACCATAGCAGCACTGAAGAAAATATTAAAAGTTCATATTACAAAAGACTTAGAATTATCATCAAGAGTCATTTAACTAGTAAAAACCTTTTCAGAGCTATCAACTCCTATGCAGTTCCGATTCTTACATCTTCTTTTGGAATTATTAAATGATCTAAAACTGATCCAAATGAATTAAAATGTCAAACTAGGAAAATGCTTTGTAAATATCATAAGCACCACCCAAAGTCAGCTGTTCAGAGAGTTACACTACCTAGACATCTTGGAGGTCGTGGATTAACTGATTTGAATAATCTTCATAGTAAACAGATTTTTCATTTACGTTCCCATTTTCATGATAAACAGAGAACGTCTAAATTACATGATATTGTTGTTGCTTCAGATTATAATCTTACAACTCTGAATTTGACAATGCAAAAGGTAGATTTCGATATATTTGATGATAATTCTGAAAGAGAAAGTTGGATGCAGAAGGAATTACACGGAAAGCACCCTAAACAATTGAAAAATGATTATATTGATGAAATCGCATCGAATAAATGGTTAGTTTCTGGAGAATTGGATCAGGTTGTTTTCACGAGGAATTATAGAAAACACATCATCAAACAAAATATAGATGATTCTTGCCGTAGATGTTTCTGTTCTTCAGAAACAGTTTTTCATATATTATCATCTTGCTCAGTCCTTGCTTCAACAGATTATTTAGAAAGACATAATGCCGTCGCTAATATTATTCATTTTGATCTAAAAATTAAACATGACCTAATTCCCAAAAGAAAAAAATTTTACAAATATAAACCTGAGATTATTTGTGGAAATGACAAATATAAACTTTATTTTGGTAATACAATTCTTTGCAACAGAGCTGTAAAACACAATAGAACAGATATCATTCTTACTGATAAACAGAATCAAATAACATATATAATTGATATTGCTTTACCCGACACACATAATATACAATATAAATACAATGAAAAAATTGCTTAGCGACAAGACTAAAAAATGTGGAAAATAAAAAAATTTTATTCTACCCATTTTTATTTCCACAACAGGTGTTATTCCTAGGAATCTTCACAAAAGTATTGAGATTTTGGGTCTGAAGAAAAATTTGTTTGAACAGTGACAAAAGATAAGTCATCAAATCTTGTAATATTCTTCGTAGGTTTCTTTCCGAAAAAATAATGAGGTAGAGTCATAGTTTTCTCTTTAGTTTATACTGCTCAGAATCTCATTTTATATTTTATTTATTTGTTTATATAAATGTTATATAATAAACTGACAATTTTGTGATATTTATATCCAGAGCAGTATTCTATTCGATCGTTCACCACTTCACACAAAGGAAACTATTAATGAGTAACATTCAGTGTAACTTGACTAAGGTCCGTACACTGGATTTTTCCGGGAGAAAGCCTCTGACACTACTCGTTGGTACATTGATATCATTGTCTGATGATGCTATAGTATGTATATATTCTGGTAGATTGATATATTCTCATAACATTTAACGTTATCCTAATATATAATTATTCCAGGATATGTTTTGATTATAATCATTGCGTGGCAATGGTATTAATTACCGGGTGGTGGATTTTTATTTTTATATATATGAAATCAGTTTGATTGCTATACTAATCCTGATCATATCGACATCAGACTTTTTATTTCCAATGCCAAATTGGAATGCTAATTAAGTGTATACTGATTTGAATTTTTGGTTCGATTTCACTTCTCTTGGGGATTTTGTAGAATGTCGAAATGATATTTGAAAGCTCACTGAATTTTGAAAATTCCCGTCAAATTCCTATGACAATGAATTGCGAATTATAAACTAATTTAATTGACGAGGCTTTTACGTGATAGAAATCCATTTTTACAAATACAAGTAAACGATGATCTCTACTAAAATATATTATTAAATGCTTGACGCGTTTCGATATACAATATCTTCATCAAGAGCGAATGAATACCACAAATATATCTTACTAACAAATTTTTATTTATACTAAAGAGGCAATCCACTCAGAGCTATCCGTACTTGAGCTAATGTTTAGGAAATAAATTTAATAAATGTGAGTCATTTATGTCTACCTGATCATTAGGATCATTCGGGTAATACCTAAATCTGTTAATTTCAAGTACTTTTAGAAGGTTGAGTTTTAAACCTCTATTCCCAGAATGTAGGATTTCAAATTCTGAATTGGAAGAGTGACTATTTTCCTAAGATGATTTGAATAATTCAAATCGGTTTTTTCTTTGATGAAACTGCCTTTATGTTCAGAGATTCTAACATCAAAATTTCTTCCTGTTCTACTTATATAAAAACAATTGCAATCGGCACAATCCAATCTATGAACACCTGATTTAATTTGTTTATTAATTGGAAATTTTAATTCTTGATAAATGAACCTAAATTTGTTGATGTTTTGAACGCTATATATAAATTTGAATTTTAAGGAGGGATTTCACATTATTGCTAATATTGCCTATATATGTTAAACTATTGAAGTTCGTGTCTTGGTGTTCACCGATATATATGTTGTAATGCTAATTTTGTTTTATCTTATGTATGTATCATAACCATTATTTATTGCGAACTGTTTTATCAAATTCAATTCTTAGAAATAAGATTAGACATCGGTGTACTCAAGAGTCTCTGTATATGGCTATTAAATGCTGCAACTTTATGTTGGTAGGATAAGCCGATGTATAATGAATTGTGATATCTGTATGAGAAGGTTTATGATAAATTGAAAACTGGTGTTTATTATCTTGATATTGTTAGGTCTAGGAAATTGATCGAATTGTTGTGTTCTATTTCAGAAGTGAATTTTATATTTCGGTGCAGGTTGTTGATGAAATTCTCGAATACAGTGAAATGTCTGTTTGTTTCTGTGAAACACACAGTAATGTCATCGACATATCGATACAAATACATGAAATGTTTACTAAGCGGGCGTTCATGGATAGTTTTTTCTATGTTATCCATGAAGATTTCTGCTAGAAGAAATTTGCCTCAGAAATGTTGAAAACAATAGTTCTCTGAAACACCAAACTGCGTCTGTGATTAAGAAAGAATATTTAAAAAACTTAATAGACCAATTAGAGATCACATATTAATGAAAAATTAAATCAACATCGAATGACGCTATTTTCACAAAGTTAGATAAAGGCAATACAGTTATAGCAATAAATAAACAAGTTATATCCCGAGATCCAACTAATAAATTCAATAAAGAAGACAGTCATTGAGAATTCAAAATCAATCATAACAAGTTGCGAAAAATTTAAACTTATCTTACCGCATCCTTTACCACCTCAACTTTGTTTTTTAGTGAAATGGCACAAAAATGGTTATCCAATAAGACCAATGGTATCATTCACACATGCCTCAGCATTCAAGATTTCCAAAGTTTTAATGCATATCTCGGAAAAATTTCGTAACTTCAAACCGTCTTTTTCTATTCGTTATTCAAATAATTTGATAAGAAAAATAGAAAATATTGTCCAAGTAATCAAAGTTAGTCTCTTTTGGTGTCAAGAATTTGTTTCCAAATATTCCACCGAAAGATCCGTATAATATAATGAATAATTTGTTGCCACAAAATATAACGAATCCACGAATTGAATACGACATTATGGCTTTATTAGATGTTTGAGTATCTCAAAATTATTTTTATTTAACGATTTTTTTATAAAAGTGATGGGGAACTTATAATGGGAAACATGGAAAAACTATTCATAATATCGATATGTCGATAACATTATTGTGTGTTTCACAGGAACAAACAGACAGTTCACTGTATTCGAAAATTTCAACAATAACCGGCACCCAAAAATAAAATTCACTTCTGAAATAGAACAGAACAATTCGATCAATTTCCTAGACCTACCAGTAACAAGATCATATAGTAAACACAGCTTTGAATTTATCATATGCCTTCTCATACAGATATCACAATTCATTATACATCGGATCATCCTTACCAACATGAAGTTGCAGAATTTAATAGCTATATACATAGACTTTTGAACACACCGATGTCTAATGATAATTATTTCAAAGAATTGAATTTGATAAAACAGATCGCAATAAATAATGGTTATGATGCAAATTAGATAGCAGCATATTGCATGAGAAAAAACAAAATTTAACTTTACAACATGTGAAATAATGTGAAATCCTTCTAAAAATTCAAATTTAAATATAGCGTTCACAACATCAACAACTATAGGTTCATTTATCAGGAATAATAAATCCCCAATTAATAAAGAAAATAAATCAGGCGTTTAAAGATTGGATTGTGCAGATTGCAATTGCTTTCATATAGGTAGAACAGGAAGAAATTTAAATGTTAGAATCTCTGAACATAGACGTAGTTTTATCAATGGAAAAACTGCTTCAAATTATTCAAATCATCTTAGGGAAAATTGTCACTTCTTCAGTTCAGAATTTAAAATCCTGCATTCTGAGAATAGAGGTATAAAACTCAACCTTCTGGAAGTACTTGAAATTAACAGATTTAGGTATTCACCGAAAATCCTTAATGATCAGGTGGACATAAATAATAATAATAAAAAATAATAAGACTCACCCATATTAAATTTATTTCTTAAACATTAGTTCAAGTACGGAAAGCTCTGAGTGGATTGCCTCTTCAGTATATATAAAATTTGTTAGTAAGATATATTTGTAGTATTCATTCGCTCTTGACAAAGATACTGTGTATCGAAACGCCTCGAGCATTTAATAATATATTTTTGTAGAAATCATCGTTTACTTGTATTTGTAATTATAAACTACTCGTAATAAGGAGGATTCGAAATTATCCTTCAAATGACGGTTATTTTAATATTTTAATGTTCAATTTTACAATACAGTTGTAAATATTCTAGGTCATAAGATTTCTAAATTTGCACACTTATTTCAACGGAAAGTTCTTGAATAAAATCCACAAATCTAAGTTACGTTTGATTCAGAGTTCATCAAGCGGTTATGCTTGTTAGTTCTCGAGAACTGTTGAAGTTTATTCCCAGAGTTGAGAAATAAAATTCAAGTGTATATTTACTGAAGATCATAATGTGAACTGATATTGATAGTTAGAAGTTTCAATGACGTCAAATTAAAAACGGTTATTAGTGTTCCAAAACTTTGGTAGTTACGGAAAGCCGGCTCGAAGCATTGAATGTGATATTGGTAACCAATATTTAATATATTCACTAGTATAATGTGACTTTCACGGTTCAGAAAATTTATCTCAATTTCAGTTGAACGATCTTATCTATTACATTTTGGTGATGATATATATTGAAGAAAATTGAACATTATACTACGATATATGGATATTAGCAATATTGATTACAAAATTACACGTTGTCCTTTATCATTTCCTATATATTACATATATTTCGGTATAGTGGCGCCTTTGTCAATAATTCTGTAAATAAACCTTCATAAATATCCATTGACTATTTTTTGTTGTGTGCTTTTTTCATTTTCACTTACGTTTTCCTCCTTAATGATATATATATATATATATATATATATATATCTGGTAGATTGATATATTTTCTTAACATTTAACGTTATCCCAATATATAATTATTCCAGGATATGTTTTGATTATAATTATTGCCTGCAATGGTATTAATTTCCGGGTGGTGGATTTATATTTTTTCATGAAATCAGTTTGATTGCATGAATAGATATATGGGCAACTCGTCGAGGTTAAACCCCCTATATATATTTATATATACCGGGTGTCCACCCGAGATGGGGCAGTAAAAGTATATGGAGAAAGGAATGACCGATTGTAGAAATTTTACCAAGTTCCGAAAATATTTTCAATGACACCATCTTTGTTATTTCTGATGGCATAATGTATGTGTCTAATTTTTTATTGTAAAAAATTAATTTTGAACAATTTTTCTCCATATCATTGCCACCTGAAATCAACCGAAAGGAAGATATGAAGTTTACAACCGGAATGAATTTTGGTTCTCTATTAAAAGGCATCAAGGAAATAATGAAGACCATTCAATATCGATTAATTCTAGATATTCGTAAGTAACTAGGCTCATTCAGCAGAATTCAATACATTCAGAGACTTCACGGTATACAGGGTGTTTCTAAAGTATGTGGCAAATCGTAGTACATTCAATGATGCAAAAGTCGTTTTTTCAAATTAAACTACCTATTTTTGCACACACCATTCAACTCGTAGCATCAATCTGTTTCAGGTTTCCCTATACCTAAAATGCATCGTTTCCGAGTTATTCGCGATTTCATCCAAAGAAGCACGATTTGTCGAGGATCCTGAAATTCGCATATTATATGAGCATTAATCTTTCAAAGAATGAATTTCGATCTCTCAATACGGGAACATCTCAAAATCTTCCTCAAAGTAATTCTGGTCAGAATTCCCAGAGGAAAAGTGCGGAATCTATTGAATCTGACTTCTCGTTTTTCATATTTTCTAGTAGGTATTCTCGAATACATCAGTTACTTGTCATAAAAATCAGGTTCGAATTGTTATTGATTTTACGACTAGACGTTTTGAAATCCATCAATTATCCTGAAACAGGATATTTCAAATAGTATTTCACAAGTCAAATTTTGATATTTTTCATCATAATTCATGGAATACGTCTATGGTTTCTTAGGTTGGCAACATTTGGAAAGTACCTACATCTAACCTTAAAAAAAATCGAAATGCTTCATTTATTGAGGTATTTTTGGTAATTCGAAGATGACTCTACCGAGAAGCAACTGATGTAATCGAGATCACCTACATGAAAAGAAGAAAAACTAGAAGTCCGACGCAATCCACTTCAGTTATAAGATATAAGCAACACTTAAGATTGCTGCATGAAGATATTCTATAAGAGGAATAACTTAAGTCTACTTTTTGTGTTTATCGTGTTTGATTCCCCATACAAGATTTATTATGTGGCAATAAAATTTCAAATTGTGGTTATAATTGTTTTAATGTATGATATTTTCTTTTGCAGGTGAGTACCAAATTGATGTGTGGTATGTCAATGTTTTAAGCCTAGAGTCAGGTGAGAAGTCTCAATTTTTTCTTGTACTGAAAGCAAATCTCAGGATAAACCAACTCATTGATCATAAAGTATTGACATTGTTCATAATACAAGATATAAATAATTTCGATTGAGGAAAATGACGTTTGTATACAACCTGCATTTAAAATGCGAGTTTATTTCCAACTGAATTATTCAAAACTTGACAATTTCTATAGATGGTCTTATGTTTGGAGATTAATTTTGTCACACACGAACACTGTTCTTTCAAGATTGTTGTCTTGTACTGAATGTGTCTGACATGTTCAATATCAGAATATATTAATGCACTAAAATCAAATATAAATCCTAACATGAAATATTTAAAGGGATATTCCTATATATATATAAATTTGTCTTTATTATTTCTCAATTTTAAGATTTCCAAAAATTCTTCCCCAATAGATATAAATGAAATAAGCCCATGGTATACAGGATGTTACATAATAGTATGTCACAACTTGAGGGGTAAATCTACGCGCAAAAGCTTCGTTACGGAGCTACAGGGTGTTGAAATTTCCATAAAAAATTGGTTTTTCTTCAAAACAGCTGCATTTTTTTGAGATATTCAGCCGAAATTTGGAATGCGAGCATTTTTTTACAGCCTGCGTCTTAAATTTCAACTATAATCTACAAGGTGTTTCCTTTTCCGGAGCCATGTTTTCTTTTGCCCCTTTCAAACTTTTTTGCAGTATGCCACTGATCAGCGTACAATATTTTCGTCATCTTCGTTCAATTCAGAACCTTTTTTGACACCAGTAATTTTTTCTTATCTCCAATTGTTTTCAAGTGAAAAATTATTTAATTTGAATTATTTGAATTTTATGTTATTCGCTAAATAAAGAAAAATATTAGAATAATTCGATAGGTATGCCCAAAATAAAACTAAATAAATTGCTGGAAGTGTCCTCCACCTGCAAGAAAACAGGCCTCTGTCCTTCGCATATTATCACGCACTATTTGAAATATTCCTGGGGTATTTCTCATCGCATCACAAGAGGTTAGTATTCGATTTCTCATTTCTTCTATAGTGTTCACTGTAGTGGTAAAAACTGAACTTTTGAGTTATCCCCATAAGAAAAAGTCTAAACTATTCAAACTGGGGATCTAGGAGGCCATGCTTCTGGCCCACCCTGACCTATCCATCGGTTATTGAATGGATTATTCAAGAATTCCCTAGCTTCTCCACTGAATGTGCTGGTGCCCCGTCATGCATGAACCACATTATGTTGCTCACCAAAAGTGGCACATCCTCGAGCAATAAAGGTAATTTCTCCTCTAGCCTAAAAAAATGGCCCAATCAAATAATTTCCATTTCTTCCGACCCAAACATTTAGTGAGAATTGTTTTTGATGATGAAATTCTTCAATCAAATGGGGGTTTCCTCAGCCAATTAATGATTACTGTGAAAATTTGTGATAGCAGTTCTCGAAAACTAAGCTTCATCTGTGAACATTATTTCACTATCAAAATGAGCGGTTTGAGTTTTGAAGGAACATCTCGAGGAAGTAGTTTGGACGCGTTGAATATGAAACGGGTACAATAAAAAGTCGAGCAGAATCCTCCAAACTAGAACATGTGAAATATTCAACTGATTTCAAATTTTTCTTGTACTCACATTATGATTCAAATCAATACAATTCAAAACTGCTTCTTCAATATTTGGAGTTCTCATTGTTTGAGTTGCATGTTTTAAATGATTATTTGCAGTAAAAGTACCAGTTTCCCTTAACCTTTTGTGGATGTTTGAAAATGTTCGCCTGTCTGGTGTTACTCGATAAGGAAAGCGCACCTGATATAGTCGCCTAGCTTGTGTTGTATTTCCGTCAGCCAGACGGTACATGTAATGGATATCAGGTAATTCGGCGTTAGTAAAATTAGTCATTTTTTCTTATAGCAATAACTTCAAGTCTCAAAACTAATCGTTAATTTAATAAACAATTCGAGCAAACACTGGTTCAATTTTAGCAACTGTCAAAATAAATAAATAAATGAAAAAAGAATCGAAGCCTACTAGTCATTTTTTTAATTAGAAGTGCTTTCAATTCAGCGAATGAATACAATCGTTTAATAATTTTTTGCTCGAGAACGGTCGGAGATACGAAAAAACTACAGGTGTCAAAAAGTTTCTGAATTGAACGAAGATGGCAAAATAGATTGTACGCTGATCAATGGCGTACTGCAAAAAATTTGAAAGGCCAAAAGAAGACATGTTTCCTAAAAGAAAACACCTTGTAGATTCTAGTTGAAATTTAGAACGTGTTATGATGGAGGCTGTAAAAAATAGCTTTCGTTCCAGATTTCGGCTGAGTATCTCGAAAAACTTTTTTCCGGAAATTTCAACACCTTGTAGCTCCGTAACGAAGCTTTTGCGGACCTATGTTTATATGAACTTTTTTTTCTTAAAATTGCACGTTGTTTTACCCCTCAATTTGTGACATGCTATTATGCTACACGTTGTATATGCTATGTTGTTTTGAGAGTAGTTGACAAATTGAGTTCAATATAATTCTGAAGACGCCTCAGTGAAGAAGTCTAAAGTCCAAATTGCAGGTGTGAGACTATGTTTGGAATTTTCATCTCAAACATTCATTTTATTTATTTATCTATATTTGCATAAATCTCAGCAGAAGTTAATCGAAAAGTAATAATCAATTTTTTTAGTTATCAGGAATAACTGTTATTCTCAACATTAGAAATGACATAGCTAAATAATTTATATCGATTTTCAGATATTAGAACTGGTTAGTTGCCCTCAATAACTCTCCCAAACATACATATATCCTGTTTTTCATTGTATTTTGATATTTCAAAGGAATTGTTTGATGTTTTGATGGACTAGAAATGAATATACTCTGAAAAATAACCGACAGCACTTTGAAAATACATGAAAAATCAACAGACATTATCGGGTCGTGTAACAAGGGATCCTTCGAATATGCACAGACTATCCTTATCATAGATTTATATGGTGTACAGGTACATTTCAATGAATTTTATATTATTGAATCGTGTTAGATATCCTGCTGCATTCCATCCGTAATAATTATAATCAATATTATAATGCGCATTGTATGAGTAGTTCTCACGAATTTGCGAAAAATGACTTCGTATAATAATCAGAATGGAATTTGTTATAAAACTGTTCTACAATGGTTTTGTTGCCCTAGATATGAAAATGATTTTGGGTCTATTTATGCACACAATTCGTGAAACTATCAATGATTTTGTAGGATTTGCTCTGATTTCTTTTTAAATCTTTATTTTCATTTTACATAACAAAATCGTGAAACAAGAAACAAAATAACAGATATATTTATAATGTCAGTTATGTTTTGAGAAATTCGGATACATCGAAGTAAATAAAGAGAAAAATGTCGAAAATATATTTCATATTTCCATAAAACGCCTTTTATGAGCTTTTCAACCAACACAAAACTGTTCCAAGCTTTACTTTCCGGAACAGTCATAACTTTGATAAAATCTGAGTCTTTCATCAATTGCCGTATTTGAGGACCATCAAATATTCCACCTTTCAATTTTTCCACACTAAGCTTCGGAAATTTTCTGCTATTGTAATTAAAACAATTTCTGTCTTTGTTCAACGCTTTTACAAATTGCTTAATCATACCTAACTTAATATGTAATGGTGGAAGTATGATTTTGTCTCTGCTCACCAGCGGCTCCCTCATTACGTTGGCTTTACCGACAGTTAAAGAATTTCTTACAGGCCAAACATCTTGTTCCCAATGAAGCTGCTTTGCTCTACTATCCCACATACAAATGAAGTAAGGGTATTTTGTATATCCACTTTGTTGGCCAAGTAAAAAATTAACCATTTTTAAATCCACACAGATCGGCCATTGATGCTCAGAGTATTTAATTTTCTCTAAAACTAATTTTAAATTTTCATATTCTTCTTTGAGTTTCGTTGAATGGGCAATTGGAATTGATGCAAATTTATTTCCATTGTGCAATAAGACGCATTTTAAACTTCTTTTGCAACAATCAATAAAAAGGCGCCATTCAGTAGATTTGTACTCTTTTAAACCCATGTCTATAAGCAGCTTCGCGATATCATTACAATACACTAATCCTTCATTTTCACTAAAAAATTGTAATAACTCTTTTACTCGCGTTCTGTATGTTGTAATTGTTACTGTAGGTGCCAATAAATTTTTTTCTTTCAATCTTGAGGCTAACAGTTCTGATCCTTGTTTTGATAAATTGAGATCACGTATTAAATCACTGAGTTCATTTTGAGAAAATAACTTTGGCGTAGATGTTTCACCTTCCCATTCACTTCCACTAGTACATGGTCCCGATTTCTGTGAATTTGGTAACATCATTGTTTCTGAGGGCTTGCGAATTACTTTTGAAATGTATATGGGCCGAGGGAGATTTTCACTGTGTAGAACCGGACATTTCGTAGACTGTAAGTCTGGGTATCTCCACGTTTGATTTCGATTAAAACCTTCAACATCTACTACGCAAAAGTAACAATCATCTGAATGATTCGTAGGCTCCATCCAGATCATGGGAATACCAAAGTCTAATCCAGAACGTTCACCTTTTTTCCACAACCGTAAAGACTCAACACAAGACTTACAAACTTTATTAGGAACCCATGGTTTACCTAATTTGTCCATTTTGAAACCAAAATATACAACATAAGTCTCCTTGACAAAGTCTGTGATATTTCTTTTTGTTTTTTGGTATATAAACACCGCAAATATAACAAAATAAATCACTACAATATTTACACTTTCTTCGTGACGAACTCATATTTTAGACTAGAAGACAAATATATAAGAATGGACATTCAGTAATTGAAACCAAATACTAATCCATGACACTTTATCCAGATTTACGTGTATATGTACTTCAATATTGTCAAATAACTGAGATCTCAGCTGTTCTGTGGAGCAAGGGTTCTGAGAGTGGGGATCAGGTGATGTTTGTATGCGCGAAAAAGTTGCGCAGAAGCCTAATCATGACTGTAAAATTAAATTTTATTTCTAACAAGCTTATAATTGTTCAAAATATAAGAAATGCAAAAATCATGAAAATACGAGCACATTGAAAACATTCATGAATATATTCGTAATCTGGGCACTTGAAAACATAAAAATTTGCGAAGATATCCAGGGCAACAATAAAAAAAATTTCTTTTGTAGAGCTGTGTAATTGACAGTTTTATACAGGGTTAGGAAAACGTGCCAGAACGACTAATTATCTCAATTATTTACCGAGCGATTCTTTTGAAAATTGGTATTCCTACATTGTGAAGCTTAAAGAATTCCGTGTTGATATTTTGAGCTCAATAGTGTTTCCGGTGTAGCCGGAAATGACCACAACATGAGAATTTCAAATATGTCTATTCATATTTAGATTCAGAGGAGAATACTTCCTTCGAAACAACCTAGAAAAATGCTTTGCCTCCAATGGCGTGTTCATAAAAAAATCAAAATGACAATAATTAATATCACCTAAATCAAATTACTCGCGAATTCATAACCAACGTGACAGGTTAACAATTATCGTCAAGTATTTGTTGAAGTTTTGATTTTTGCACGAACGAGAGAAATCGTCTTATTGAAACTATTGCAAGTGTTGAAAATGATAACCTAATCGATCACTGAAATTTCTAAGAGAATTTTGCAGAAATTGTGGGGGTATCAAATTGATGTTATGCGACGCCTTAACTCATCTAGATTGCCAGGTCGTTCTCTATAAACTCGGCATTTCAAGTGGCCCCATAAAAAACGTCCAGAGGCGATAGATCAGGTGACCGCGGAGGCCACTCGATAGGACATCTTCATCCATCTTTCTGGAAAAACTCCATCCAGATCTAATGCAAAGTGTGGGAGAGTTCCATCTTGTTGGAACAATACAGTATCAGCTGGGGTTAACGGAATATTTAAATTTGGAATTAAAGCTGTTGGCTGCTGGCACAATTTCATTTCTTAATAATTCCAAATATCGCTCTCCGTTCAAATTTCCTTCTATAAAAAATGGACCAATTATAAGGTCACCGATAATTCTGGCCCAAACATTCAATTTTTATGGATGTTGTGTATGAACCTTTCTAATCCAATGTGGGTTGTCTCTCGACCAAATACGGAAGTTATGCCTATTTACTGTACAGTATGTCCCATTTTGGGGGTGCCACCAGGAGCATCTCTGTTATTATTTAAGATAGAGAGATGGGGTTTTCACGACCCTTGGCTACTTTTTCGAGACAAATTCATAGAGCTAATCAGAATTATTCTAACTTCAGTGGTTTTTGAGTTATTCGCGAATCTTGAAAATTTCCGGATTTCTTTTTTTCTCGATATCTCGGTTCTTATAGAAGATAATTGAAATCTGTTTTTACGTTTCTAAACGGTTTTCTGAGTAGATTCCAGTGACGTACTCGAAGTTTTTTTTTCATTAATTATGACAGATATGACATAAAGTTGCATCTACTACGAACATAGTTTTTTTGGCATATTCCGATTGCCGTTTTTTTCTTTTCAAAATATATAACATGATGACAAAATTTCCACCCGATTTGAAGAAAATAACGGAATAATGATTTACCCCTAATGGCTGGGCGAAGGAACACACGTGAGCGGACGAACCATAGAACATTTGTAGTTATTCGATGAAAACGATCAGAACAATGCAAAATCTTCTTGACCGAAATAATGGAGCTAGGCTGCTCCTAAGATTCCATCGTTATTTATGACATCCGCAATTTCCGCTTTTTATTTTATTTTGAGATTGTCGTTTAGTTTCTAGAGTTCTCTGAGAAATACCTACATGAGAATAATAATAGGCACCTAATAATTTACTCAAATTTACTTCGCATAATGATTTACATATATTGCTCGAACTGATTTCCATCATGTTGTAAACATAAAGTACATCTTCGGATTATATCTTCAATGGCCCTAGTCAAATGTAGCGAGGATCTCCTCAGATCTTCGAATGCTTCATTTGTTGCATTCTTCAATTGATCGTAATTGGCGTATTGCCTCCTATATATCTTATTTTTAAATAACCCCAAAGAAAAAATCTAAAACGGATAGGTCAGGAGACCTAGGTGGCCATTGAATTGGGCCATTGGTACCGATCCATTTATTTTCAAAATTTAGATCCAAGTAGTTCCTCACCACGGCCGAATTATGGCAAGGAGCACCGTCTTGTTGGAAGTAATATGTGTTGAATTGAGCAAGAGGAATGTCAAAATGGGACATGCTGTACAGTTGAGGCAGAACGTAGATTAATCCAAGAATACGATTCGATTCAAAAAATTTGGATTCGCCATGATCATTTCCATGATAGTCTCTGAAAATTGTACTCTACGGCCAGGATCGTCTTCAGTAAGCTAATGGACGAAATTGATTTTATATGGTTTAATTTTTCTGTTTTCAGCAACCTTTGAGAAATATCATGATTCAAGTTTAGTTTTTTTGTAGAAACCTTACGATTTTCCTCAATAGTAAAATGTCCAACTTTGTTTCTTCATCAGTGGCAGATTGAGGACGTTTCATATCGCTGAATAGTTCTTCGTACTGTAGATTTTCTAATTTGATGATCTGGGTGAACAGTATTGAACAGACTCCGAACTTCTTGGTAAGATCGTTGTCTGTCACCATATCCGCGCATCGTCAAAACCTCGATCCGTTCTTCTTCACTAAGCTTGAATACCCTTATTGAGAATTGAAGTGCAAAAATCTAAACTTCAACAAATACTTGACATTATTGGTCATCCTGTCCTGTTTATTACTGATGCGAAAGTAATTTGATTTAGATGATATAATTTGCCTTGTTTTAAATTTTTATGAACTCGACATTGAAAGGAAATGCTTTTGTTGATAGTTCCTAAAAAAGTTTTTTTTCTCTGAATCTAAAAATAAATAAACATAAAGAGTGTTTCACTTGGAATTCACATTTTTCGTCATTTCCGGCTACACCGAAAACAATGGCGAGCACGAAATGTCAACACTGAATTCTTTATGTTTAGCAATGTAGGAATACCAATTTTCCACAAAATCGCTCGGTAAATAACTGAGATAATTAACCGTTCCGATACTTTTGCCTAACCCTGTATATTCAATCTATAGTACACAAGTAAGATACCTCAGTTGAGTGTGGTCCCACTTTTTTCGATTTGAAAGAAAGTAAAGGTGACGAAAAAATCAATCCCGAGAGATTGATGATTCAAGTGAGGAAATGAATATTCTCAAAACTATTACTATGTTGAAATAGAATTAACACAAGAAACATCTTTCATTCATCTCAGCATGTATTTATTTTACAAGACTAGTTTTACAACATTTCAACAAAATTATATTCTTAAATTTACTCAGATCTTTCGTATTTTCTTAAGTTCAATTGAGTAATTGAATTATTGAGAAGAACTAATGCATTGAACATCAAATTTTCTAAGATAAATGAATAATTGAAATAAAAATTTAATTCAATTATATAATTGAATTTCTAAAGAGAAACGAGTTCGCTTAACTTCAAATTCTTTTACAGAATAAATACCGGGTGATAATAATTTTGGCGCTTCAATTTTCTACAGAATTGACTCCCAATAATATAATTCTTCGTCCTTAAACACCGGCCATTTCCATCCTTTTTCCCCCTTTCATACATCCAACCATATCTTCATCTTCGAAAACAGATATGATTTCGTAACAATTGAATTTGAGAGGCTTTCACTTGGTAGAACTCCATTATCAATAATACAAATAAGTAATGTTTTTTGAGGAATTTTACTGAAGAATTGTGGTTCGTAACACCTTTCGCTACACCGTAGTTCCTTCAGACGAATGAATGTACAGAAATTATGACAACAATATATAGACGAAAATGAGAATATAAATACAAATGTTCTCAAGTAATTAAAAGTTTATTGAGTTTCTTCTTTTCAAATGGTAATTGTTGACAGGTATATCTAATAAAATTAAGGAATAGATTGCTCCCTGAAGAGATTCAATAAATCTGAAGGGATTGATTTATTTATTTTATGGAAATTCATTTTTAAAGTGAAACGAAATGAGACACTTTTGTCACTTTTCCACAATTTATTCAATAATCACGACCGGTTTCGACCCTACGGTCATTTTCAAGTGAATTCACTTGCCTTCTGTCAGGTGTCCGGACATATCATATTCTGCACTTTACATGATGAACTTATCAGTGTTTCTTTATCAAACATTGTTAAAATGAGGTTTGAACCCAATTTTCTCAATTGACAGCCATGAAATTCTCTTAAGAAGAAATGGTTAATATGATTAATATTCTGAGTGATTGTGATAGAAATTCTTTGTTGGCAAGTAGAGTTTATGCACAAAGGATTCCTGATAAGAGGCATCCTGATGCAAGATGCTTTGGAAAATTATTATTAAATTAATAACGCTTAAAAAAACATTAAAAATCAAAGACTGCTACAGTGACAGAGGACACATATAAAAGCCAAAGAGAGATTTCTCAGTTAACAGATATACGTCAAACTACCATCCATAGAATCTTGAAAGTGAATAAATTTCATGCATATCATGTACAGCTGCACCAGGAACTGAATAATCGAGACTATGAAAATCGAATCAATTTCTGCAATTCGGCAAGTGACAAAGTAGCGGAAAATCCATATATGTTTAGTAGATTTCTTTTCTCGGACGAGGCAAGTTTCCACAAGAATGGGCTTGTTAACCGGCACAACTTTCATTATTACGCCACGGAAAATCCACACTTCATGAGACAAAGAGATCACCAGCATCGGTGGTCATTGAATGTATGGGCCTCTATGGTAGATGGATATCTAATAAGGCCGCAGTTTTTCCACGGGCACCTCAATAGTGGAATGTATTTAGATTTTCTGCAAAAGAGCATATAAGACAAGATTTGTGGTTTCAACAGGCTGGAGCACTGGCACATTACTCACATCAGGCTAGGGAGCATTTGAATCATGTATTTCCAACCTAATGGATAGGACTTGGTGGTGCTGTTAGATGGCCAGCTTGGTCTCCGGACATTACAAGTCTAGATTTATTCTTGTGAGGTTATATTAAGGACATCTTTTACCAGATTCCTTCTACAACACATTTGGCTATGAGACAGAGAATAGTCGACGCCATTCAGTCAGTTAATCCGCAAATGTTGTTGAGAGTTCAACGGTCTTTCCTCAGAAAAATTGAGTTGTGTCTACAAAGGAACGTGCAACATTTCGAACACTTATTGAAATAGTTCAACACTTTGTAGACCATCTCACCAAAAACCAATCTATTACGTATTTCATACACGATTACCTTAAAATATCTCCAGTTCTCTGATCAAGTATAATGATATGTATTATAAACTCTTCTTTCGCAACCTCTGATTTTATCATTTTAGTTCATTTTTTTTATTTCGAAAATGGTCGAAGATAAAGATTAGGTTACTTCCGCAAAAATATGGCACAATATTTTAGGCGTTGACATGAATAATAAAATACAGGATTTCCATTTGAAAAAATCAAGATATGAGATTTTCAAAATTACAATATTCAATAATTTGTATAAAATGAGGATAATCTATTTCAATTCATCAATGAAGCTATCCTTGGGCAATTAGAAAACGAAAGGAAAAAAGTATTCATCCTCTCTGGCCGAAGGAGCATACGATGATGTGAGAGCCTATTTTCATGAATTTTCATGGAACAAAAATATTGTGACGAAACCACTCACCAAAGAACTTATTACATAAAGAAATTATAGCAGAGTTTAGGACGCTCTTGAATCTTCAAAATCTTCAACAAAAAAGTGGTCTTCTAATCTGAAAAAACCTCCCAAGATTTTTGTATAGAAAATTAGGACACTGTTTACTTCAAAAGAAATTGCTGAAGTACATATTAACTTTCTAAATACAATACCGTTCGAACAAAAATGAAATCTTCAAGAGTGTACGAGCTACAGAGTACCGCGCCACTGATGAATCACCCAGTATATCTTTAAACTTTTCAAAGTACTCTCATCTTCTTGGTGCAATGACATATTTCACCAGTATGGAGACTGTTGATGAAAACGATAATTAACATATTAGCATTTATGCCGCTACATTAATATCACAGCTTTTGAATACATTTGAGTACACCAAACAATGCGAATTATCGATAAATTACTAAGCGCCGGCTGTTTGGCATATTAAATGATATTTATTATAATTATTACCGTAGCACTGCAGCAAAATACCTAACACGGTCCAAAAATATGCAATTCATTATATTGTGCATGTTATTTAACTATACAAATGTATACTGATGAAATAATCTATCGTGTATTTGTAGGATCCCTCGATACACGACTCAGAGATATCTTTTAATCTTGTGTGTATTATTGATCTTCTCTTGTTTTTAACTTCGAAGTAGACTAATTTTATGCCTAACTGTTTGCAGGAGGGAAATAAAGTATAAGAAATCCTATGGTGTTTATCCACCATCTATCACTAACCTACAGAGTGCAAAATTTTTAATTTCAGTACATTTATCTATTATTGGTCTGCTCTTTACTTTATGTACAATAGATTTATATTTAATTTTGATTTTATAACATCACTGATATCCGTATTTGCATGTGGGAAATTTCCGATTTTCCCAAGGTATTTTCTACGTTTCATATTTTCATCAAAATCTGGGACTGCTAAGAAAAATGGATCATTTTAATTGTACAAAGTTGTTGCTGGACCATAATATCTAATCAACCTACATTCATATACCAAGTGTCTCTTTAGCTCTAGTCCGTATTTCAATAGGCGATTCTGGAAGCATTTCTGCGACCTATTTTCTTTCGAAGAAACTCTGATTTATAAATTTCGGGCTCTAATTTGAGCCTTTTCGTTCCTTTATTTCCTCTTTGGATCAAATAGAGGGAATTATATGCATTACTATAACACACTCCCCACAAAAATTGTCGCAACAACCTACTTTCACGACAATACTATATAAACTTTTAGGTTGGTCAGCCAAAATATCAACAATTTCTGAGTTAATGAAAAATTAAAAAATTCTATCATCTTCAAACATTCGCGAAGAGACCAATCAACTAGCGTCGAATGCTTACTAATTATTTTCAAAATCGAGTGCTTCCTCCCCGGGCCCTAATTACTGCCATTATTCGTCTCGGAAGCCGCTCGAACAAATTTTGGATGTACTCTTGAATCGCGGAGTTCCAAATTTCAGGGAGCAGATTTTCCAGTTGTTGGAGTGTTCTATAAGGCATACTATGATACTGAATTTGCAACCCCATGTTGTCCCACAGATGTTCTATGGGATTCAAGTCGAGACTTCTGGCTGGCCATCTTAAAATATCAATTTCGGCATTTTGCAGAAATTCTGTAACTACTCTAGCTGCATGAAGCCGAGCATTATCATGCATATGAATGAAGTTTTCGCCAATCAATGGGCCAAAGGGTACAACATGGGGTTCAAGGATATCTGCGATGTATCTGACCGCTGTCATTTTTCCATTATTCACTCGGACTTTTCAGTCCGACCATGGAAAAGAATGCCTCCCCATACCAATACTGAGCCTCCTCCGAAAATTTCGGTTTGCCGGATATTTCATTGCTGATACTGATAAAATATGCACGTTTCTGAAAAGTGCAAGTTCATTTTATAGCATTCTAGCCGTACAGTGCCGAACTCTTAGTGCAGTTAAACGAAGCCAACGATCATTATTCGGTGTTGTTATCCGATTTCTTCCCTATCCGGCCCTTCTTCCATATTTCCCTGTTTCGTGGTACAGATTAATTGCCACGTAACGTTGGCTTTGCCCCTCTTCTAGAAGTGTTACAATTCTTGCCACTTCATGATCACTCAAATAACGTCCAGGACGTTACTACTTCCTGATCACACAAACAGCGTCCAGGACGTTCAGCGGCCATTACAATAAATTCAAAGATTCGAAAATCAACAAGAAACACAGAAAACTTGCATTAATTTAGCGTGAAAACTGATGAGAAATTGAATGAATACTGATAGTCAAATAAAGTCATTCTTGTTTCAGACGTGTTTGAGATCATATGGAAACAAATGTTACTACATAGATAAGATTTTTCCCCTCATATGTCCAAAAACATATGTTGACAAAGAAATTGCGATCGAGGTGCTTAATCGATTGTGGAATTCAAAATATCAAGTGATGCGATAATTCTGTAGTGTGTGTATATGGAATGTTAGTTACTTCTGATATATTGATGTCTGAATATTTTGCCGAAAGGTTATTCCATTGTTTTGTGACTTAAAGTATTTTGCTGATTTTCAAATGCATTCCAGCAGTAATCAAGGATACGTTGATATTACCTATTTCTATGGGATTTGTAAAGTAAATACACGAAAAACTGCAAAAAAATACTATCGACAATTTCCACGGAAGCATTATCCTGAATCTTGGGTTTTCAGTGCATTTTCAAAAGGTTTAGAGAAGCGGGTACTGTAGTTTAGAATTATGTCAGACCACATCAGGTGAACATTTAAATTAGGAGAATATTAGTGTCTGCGTTATTGAAAACCCCAGCGTTAGCCGTATTACAAACTAACTGCAAACTCTCAGAAGTGTAGTGTGGCGAATACTACAAAATGAGTAACTTCATACCATCGGCTAAGCAATGCTGGAGGCGAACAGCATCATCTCAGATTTTGTCGATGGGTTCATCGACCATCTATGGGCACTGCAGAATCCACACGGTGTTAGGCAAAGGCCTTTGCAAACAAGATTCAGTGTCAGTGTTTGTGGTCCCAATTGTAATCTTTGGTTCTTGCCGTGTAACATTTTACACGACACACTGAATACCCATAGTGGTAGAAATTTTCTGCAATACACGCTGTCCAACGTAACTGTTCCGCTTCATTTTATTCGAGATATGATCTATCAACATGACGGAGAACCTAAACATGTAAAACAAATAGTAGTTGAATGACGAATGAGCATTACACAAATAGGTGCATTGGTAGATGAGGAAAAAAAGGATCAATAATGCCGCAGGACGCATAAGAAGGGATGAACTTCCATTTCATTCAACAGTCGCTCATCCGTAGATGTGAGCCATGTATCCAAGTTGGGAGCAGTTTTAGATCAATTCTTGCAATTTGTTTGTTTTGAATCTGGCTTTATGAAATTACCACAGATGATGCCGCCCAATGTGACTCAACGTGTGTCTACTTTCTTCTTGAGGAGATCCAAATTGTAAGTTATCGAAAAGATGATCGATAGAAGCGAGTTCTACAGCACACTAGCTTTGAAAACTGAAGAATTTCTATGAAGAGAGGTACGTGAAGCTGGTGATCACAGTTGTCACGGGTTCTCGATGAGGCGAACTACTCTGTTCTAGACACAATCCAATAGATGTAATGAATATTCAAGTGCAGAGCGCCACACATGGGAACAGTATTCCAGACCAGGTCGCACATGTCCTTTGTAAATAATCATGAGCTATGATGGCTTGAACCACTGCTTAGCCCTGGAAAGAAATCTGAGTTCAGCAGGAACAGATTTGACAATGGTTTTCCAGCTGTGACTTTTCTGAGGAACGTTGTTGATTGCGTCTTGTTCGCTTTGAGATTGACCAAGTTCTCAGCCCAGTTCTGATATCTTCTCCAAATTGAACTCAATGACATACTCTGATGGTATCTTTGTCGTTGCGTCTCCGTAGCAGCTTAGGATGCTGACTAGAGAATGAGGGCATCAGAGTACCCAAATATGCTGTTATTTGGGTGGAGCGGAGCAGATCATGAATTTTCAACAGCAGAATGATTTGCAGGTTGGAACCATAGGGTATTCCTGCGTTTATCTGGAATGATTCACTCGTGACACCATCAACTATCACCTGAATCGATCTACCAAAGAGAAAGCTACGAGTCCAACCATGCAGTTTTTCGGGAAGTCCATATGCGATAAGTTTATTCATGAAGACTGCGTGCCATACCTTGTCGACGGTCTCTGAGATATCAAGAGCAATAGCTCTTGATTCGCCATGCTTTCTAACTATTGATGTAGGGAGATCACCAGTTGATCGTTGTCTACGGAAACCATATTGTCGATTACTGATGATACCAGGTAACTCGAGATATTTCATGAGCTCATCGTTCATCAATCATTCCATGCCTTTAGAGAAAAAGCGATTGGAAGATAATTTTGGAGTAGGCATTTCTTCCATTTTTTTGGAATCGGTTGTTCTCTCGCAACTTTACAACACTCCGGAAACGTGTGGCAAAATATTGCAAAAACGTTTTCGCAAGGAGATCAGCCCCTTAGGGATAATGCGGTAGAACCGTTATTTCAAATTAAAGGATGAAGAATAACCTGCAAATGTTCCAGAAACGCACATATTCAACTTCAGTTTCATCTGCTGGATTTTTCTTCCAGTTCTTATAAGCTTTATTCAAAACTGTGTGTGTTCTGAATGAACCAACGATCTTCCTCAAGGAGTTTGTAATGTGAAGGTCCATGCCCGCAAGAATGACTTCAGTGACGCACTCAGTGCAGACATTGATCTTCCTGGAAGGCGTTGGATCTTTATGGTGTGAATGTTCGATGTTACCAGTAGCAAAAACAAGGTTGTGGTCTGAGTCGCCTAAGATTCAGAGTCCTGTAATCGGAAAGTATCTCGATCTGAAACAAGAAATAGATCGAGAGTATTGGGAAAGTCGGTTTTATTGTCAGAAATTCTTGTGGGGTCATCGACAAGTTGACTCAAGTTGCGACTGATCGAGAGGGCCTCCGCTGGCCTTCCCGCTTCGTCGACCCTATTCGTGTGTTAATGCCAATTGATGTTGTGAACGTTGAAGCCTCCCATTATGATCACCTCAACTGATGTTTGCTGTATTTCGATCGTGCATACCTTGTCGCCTAGGTAATGAAACAATCTAGGGTAGTTGTTATCGTAAGAAGGTCTTTATAGACAACAGAAAAACATGGTTTTGTTATAAAAACAGATTTTGAACCATAACAGGTCGAAAGCGTCATTCTATAACATATTATTTCTTTGGAATGTGACATTCGATCAGGCAGAAACCTTAAACCGAAGTCTGGAGTACAACTCATAGCCATTAAAACAGGGATTGATGATGTCTGTTGTTGGCATTATTTGAGTTTCCTCTAGAGCTAGGGCATGATGTTGCGTATCTTGTAAGTGCTGGTGTACTGCACTCACTTTCATATTGGTGTGTCCTGGTTCTCTTCTGCGGAAAAACTCAAGAATTCGAAGCTGGGGGACTCCTTGCGTTCGACAGAGGACTGTTGTAATATTAACAAAAAGAGCCCCCCGAGCCAGCTCCTTCTAGAGTTCCGACTCAGAAACGTGTTTACCTCCGGATAATTTTGTACCAAGTAAGGTCATCATGTCTCAATCTGAAAAAACCTTCCCACTCTAGAGTCCAGATCATCTACCACGCATCTGAAAACTTGTCGAAATTACCAATTCGCAGAGCCTATAGCTTGATGTGGTGGTACCGGACGGCCTGAATAGAACCGTCTTCCACCTACTAGTGTTACCTATGTACGCATAAGGTTCGTTTTGCTTAGGGCTCGTTTGAAAAAACTTGAATAATAGAGATGTCAGTATCCGAATGGAGAATCATTTCTTCCGTTTTGACAAAGGAATCACGGAAAGTTATTATTTTCGGTCTGACAAGCAATATAAAACAGAACCATTCTCTTATATTTGAATGAATTTGAGACTGTCAAAATTTTTTCGCTAATTTTTCTTCCAATTAAACAAATTCCACGAAGAAATGATATATGGGCGATTCCAACCCAAATTATTGGGTCCATAATGATTCTAAAACATCTATAGATCATAATCGGCATCACTTGGAAGGCTAAATCTGGCCATTGGGGCTCTTTCGGTCAAACAGAGTAGAAGAAGTATGATTGCTGAAATGTTTTTCTGCTGGTTTTTCTTTTTCCATTGTTACAGATTCCTGTCCCAAACCCTCTTCCTTTCACCCTTGTCTTCGTTTGGAAATCATGGAATGCAGGAGAGAATGAAACGGCTAAGCAGAAAAATCTTTGGTACTCTTTATGTACACACGACACTAACACAACATAAACAGACAAGCTATTGCTAGTGCAATAGCGACAGGGAAACGAGTTTTTTCCTCAGGTTTCTTCACTCGTTTATTGAATCATATGCAAGATGGTATGGTTCCCCTGTTATATTTCCTGAGCTCAAACTTGTATTTTTTTTTCTGACACACCAAAATTATAGGAATAAGCATTTATTGTAAATATAATTATTCAAATTTTTGTAAATCCTTTCTTTTCGAAAGAATATATATATATATATATATATATATATATATATATATATATATATATATATATATATATATATATATATATATATATATAGGAATAGCATCTTGAATCTTAAAACTGTGCTAAAGGGACACCATGTATCGCATTTTCTCGATTTCAGTTAAAATGGATGACGTAATTCCCATGTAGTCTTTGTATTTTTCATTCTTTCAGCAAGAATTTATGGAAGCAAGCATGCGAGCAAGCGACTAAACAAAAACTGAATTTGATTTCAAGTTCTTATAACGTTTCAGACGGATTTCTAGTCGTCCGTTATCCAATGGACGATAAGATGATGCTTTCATTTCATTTGATATACGGAATATTTTATATATTCCATTTATCTTAATTACAGAAGCACGGTCATTAATATGCAATTATTCTCAATTTTCTTGTGCGTTTTACATGACTTATTAGCTCCGGTCAAATTCTTATCCATGAAATTAAGATTGCAATTTAAGTAAGAAATCTACTTGAAAATAAATTCACATCAAAGCAAATAAGATTTTAATCAGATTTTGGAATTAAGCATGCGTAAGAGTAATTATTCTCCAGACTGGACTGATATAATAGATGTTTGTTGAGCCTTTCGAGATTGGTGGCCCGAAGTTAAAATTTCGAACAATGTAAAATATAATTCATTTTCCCGTTGTTAGCCCTCGTGTAAATAATAATTCATTTTGTTTTCGTTCATTCAAAATGAATGAATTCATTATTTCGACCTACTCAGAAACATTTTCAGATTATCGCAAGAGATAAAAAATTGGGGATAGGTATAATTTTTGATCGTTGTTTGGGTCGAATCCATACTGAAAATGTGAAGATGTAATTGTATCTCAATCTGACTTATTTCAAATGGCATGAATGCTTACTGATATCACGACTCTATATTATTGTTTTGACGGCTTGTCAGAAGAAAAGTCTCACAATGAAAACTCGAAAACATAAATATAAAATTAAAATAACCAGAAAATGTGGCTCTCAAGAAAAATTCGGAATATACTCGAATGGGTCACATGTTTACGATATTGCTTTTATAGCATTTAAAATTATTCAGAAATAGCATACTTTTTGAATAGTTTACAGTGATTATTTTTTTCCGAAAAAAATTTCAAATCAAATACTTCTACTAATTCAATGGTTTGATATAAATTAAATGCTAGGGATTAACGCTTGAACAAGATTTGATTGCTTCGGGTTGAACAGTGACAAGTGTTTCGACCAATTGGTGTTAGTGACAAGTAGTTTGTGGAATAGTTTCTTGAGGACATGTACAATTGCCCGAACACCAAGAAGTGTACATCTACGTTGTTAATGGTTAAAGAATCGCTACGTCAACCCAACAATCAGGCGAAGTCCCTTTTTATATGCTTCGCTAGTAAGAAATTCCTTGCATCCAATCCAAGGTTCATCGATAAGTGTGCAACCTATTTCCAATCGTTTTCGGGAATATAAGTTATCACGCTATCCTTCAATACATCACGCAATAAGTCCTAGGCGTGCAACGAAGATGGAGTAAAATATATTTTATAGTTTCCGCAATTTTATATTCACAAACACGATCGGTTTCGATGTCAAGTTAAATTTGGAGAACTAGTTGCTCAAGTTGAAATTGGAAATAATTTCGAGATAGGCGGAATAAAAACCTGCCTACTATCTCGAAATTATTATCAATTTCAGAAATTTACCATCAAACATCAGGACTGGGAAAATATGGAGAAGAAGTTCGAAACAACAACGGCAAGCGACTGAAATAATTTTGTATGGAACACGATCTTACAATTGCGAACGCCTTCTTCGAACATAAAACTATACACCTATACACGAGAGAGGAATATGGCTGGGCGAAAAATCAATTATAAACTACATACTTTTCGAGAGAAAAAAAATTGAGGTAAACGATGATTTTTACTAAAATATATCATTAAATGCTCGACGCATTTCGAAACACACTATCTTCATCAAGAGCGAATGAATACTACAAATATATCTTTCTAACAAATTTTTATATAAGAGGCAATCCACTCAGAGCTATCCGTACTTGAACTAATGTTTAGGAAATAAATTTAATAAGGGTGAGTTACTTATGTCTGCCTGATCATTCGGAATTTCCGGTGAATTCCTAAATCTGTTAATTTTAAGTACTTCCAGAAGGTTGAGTTTTATACCTCTATTCTCAGAATGTAGGATTTCAAATTCTGAATTGAAGGAGTGACCATTTTCCCTAAGATGATTTGAATAATTTGAATCGGTTTTACCATTGATGAAACTGCGTTTATGTTCAGAGATTCTAACATTAAAATTTCTCCCAGTTCTACCTATATAAAAACAATTGCAATCTGCACAATCCAATCTATAAACACCTGATTTATTTTCCTTATTAATTGGAGATTTATAATTCCTAATAAATAAACCTAAATTTGTTGATGTTTGAACGCTATATTCAAATTTGAATTTTTGAGAAGGAATTTGACATTATTTCTAATATTGCCTATATATGTTAAACTATTGAATTGTCTTGGTGTTCACCGATTGGACATATATGTTGTAAAGCTAATTTTGTTTTTTCTTATGTAATATGCTGCTAACTGAATTTGCATCATAGCCATTATTTATTGCGATCTGTTTCATCAAATTCAACTCTTTGAAATAAGTATCATTAGACATCGGTGTATTCAAGAGTCTATGTATATAGCTATTAAATGCTGCAACTTTATGTTGGTAAGGATGATTCGATGTATAATGAATTGTGATATCTGTATGAGAAGGTTTATGATGAATTGAAAATTGTGTTTATTATTTGGTCTTGGTCTGTTCTATTTCAGAAGTGAATTTTATTTTTGGGTGTAGGTTGTTGATGAAATTTTAGAATACAGTGTCGAATACTATCTGTTTGTTCCTGTGAAGCACACAATAATGTCATCGACATATCGATACCAATATAAGGAATGTTTACTAAGGGGGTGTTTATGGATAGTTTTTTCTATGTTATCCAAGAAGATTTGTGCTAAAAGAGGGCTTAAGGGGTTTTCCATTATGAGTCCCTCATTAGTTTTATAAAAACAATCGTTGAATAAAATATAATTTTGAGATATGCAAACATCAAATAAAGCCATAATGTGAACACCACGACAAAAATTCAATAGTTTAACATATATTGGCAATATAAGCAATAGTCTGAAATCCTTCTTAGGAATTCAAATTTAAATATACCGTTCAAAACATCAACAAATTTAGGTTCATTCATCAGGAATAATAAATCTGCAATTAATAAAGAAAATGAATCAGGTGTTTATAGATTGGATTCCTTCAATTCAGAATTTAAAGTCCTACATTCTGAGAACAGAGGTATAAAACTCAACCTTCTGGAAGTACTTGAAATTAACAGATTTAGGTATTCACCGGAATTTCTTAATGATCAGGTAGACATAAATAACTCACCCCTGTCAAATTTATTTCCTGAACATGAGTTCCAGTACGGATAGCTCTGAGTGGATCGCCTCTTTAGTATATATAAAAATTTTTTAGTAAAATATATTTATAGCATTCATTCGCTTTCGATAAAGGTACTGGGTATCGAAACGCGTCGAGCATTTAATAATATATTTTATTAAAAATCATCGTTTACTTGTATTTGTGAAAATTAGATTTCTATCAAGTAAAAGCCTCGTCAATTGAAATATGAAAGATGTGCGTGTTAAACGGGTCAAGAAATAAATAGTGCCTGTTATCTACTTGTGGCACAGATGGAAGAAAAAACTATGGGGACAGAACAGACAAGCAAAAACTGCAAGCCAAGAAAACATACAAGCATTAGATCATTTAAGCTGAAGAACGAAGGAGTGGCAAGAAAGTACCAGGAGATATTAGCAACAGCTATAGGAGAGAAAGAACAGAAAATTAATGATCTGATATCGAACTTTTATGTAAGGAATTCAAGAATTGTGTTACCGAGGCTGCAAAAAGAGTATGTGGGACAACTAGACGTAATAAGACAATGAAACAAACCGCATGGTGGTCAATTGAGATTAGAGCCGAAATCAAGAAGAAGAAGAGCTACTGGCAAGGATACCACAATGAAGTAACAGTAATGAAATGGAAGATGTACAAAGAGCAGAGGAAAAAAGTGAAATATTTGATACTAAAAGCAAAACAGAAAACTTGGCAGGAATTTGGAAATAAGTTAGAAAATGATAGCGAAGAAAAAACCACAGGAAAGGGAAACAGAAGAGGAAATTACGGGGAACGAACTAATCGAGGAATCAAAAACCTTAAAATTGGAAAAGCACCGGAAGAAGACAAAATAACAACTGAGATTAATAAAACCATAGAAGACGAGGAGGTAGAACTGTTACTCATTATAGTTAATGAAGTTGGGAAAGAAAAACGGATACGCGATGATTGGAGGGTGGGTTCGATAGTACCTATATACATGAAATTTCCAACAGATGTGAACGAGAAATTAAGTTATCGACGGGTATAATAAACAGTTTGGTTACTTTTGGAATGGAGGGTATAATTAACTGTCCCTTGTTTTTTGTGTTCAGTTTGAAAGTGAACTTATAGTAAGAATACTATATCATCCGGCTCGGTGGCGCAGAGGATATGATGCTCGTCTCCTGCGCAGAGTTACCTGGGTTCAATCCCCACAAAGTCGGTGCGAATTTTCGGATTCTGCTTGAGTATCCATCTTTCGGAGGAGATGTAAAGCCGTCTGTCCTGTCTAAAAGAAATTTGTTGGACATTAAAGGCCTCTTCCCTCGACACGAGAGGGGTTCGGCAGAATTCCCAGGTTAGTAAGATGACAGAATTCCCCGCGTGTCTTGACCGAAACTCAGAAATAGAGCACGTTAAGAGAATAACAAACACAAATACTATATCACTTACACAATATTATGAAGAATTGGTTGAATCACATTTTATATTTGAATTGTGAAGGCCGTTACTTGATGTAGATCCATGATATAAATGAGATAAAAAACACAAGGTTTAACTTTAATCTACACTTTATTTGAAAAAATTCGACGACGTTTCGCTGACACAGCAGCTTTATCAAGAATGACAAACAGAATGAAGAGTATGGTATTATAAACAAATAGTAGAACAAGTTGGATGAATAACAGGAAAATCCACACCGAGCCATTGTACAGTTAGTATGAAAGGTAATAAAAACTAATTAATTAAGTTGAGTAGGGGTGAAAAATTCACATCTACCTGCTCATTCAAAAGCTTGTCCGAATGTCTGTATCTATTTAATTCTAATGCTCCTAGGAGATCTAATTTTGAACTTTTGATTTTATATGTAATATGTCAAAGTTTTTATTGAATGAATGGTTTTCTTTTATTAAGTGGTTTGAATAATTTAAATCAGATTTATTTTTATCGAAGCTACGTTTATGTTCAGATGTTCTTATGCCAAAACTCCTATAGGTCCTACCGATATAAATTTTATCACAAGAACCGCAATTGAGTTTATAGATTCCTGATTTACTTGATTTTTCAACACGAGATTTATTATTTTTAATATGTTTACCTTAGTTATTAGAAGTTTTGAAAGTTATATTAAGATTTTGTTTGACGAGAAAAGATTTAATATTTGTACTTGCAGAACCGCAGAATGTTAAACTGTTGAATATTTTATAGTCTTTATGAATAGGATATACTTCATTTATTGCTTTCTGATACAGTTTTTACGAATGATTAGATCTATCATATCCGGATTATATGAATTATTATTGGCTATCTGTTTGATGATGTTTAACTCTTTATTATAATCTTCTACTGATAAAGGTAAATTGAGTAACCGATGTACCATGCTGTTTAAAGCTGCAACTTTGTGTTGAATTGGATGTAATGAGTAGTTATGTATAATTGTATCAGTATGTGTTGGTTTACAAAGACCGAAAAACATGATTATTATTTGGTTTAGTGATTTTCAAGTCCAAAAATTAATGGAATCGTTCTGTTCAATTTCTATCGTGAATTATTGAATCTGTTGGACGTTTGCATTGAACAAAATTATTTTTCTTTCATTGTTCCTCCAGGTAATGTCAAAATATTAATCGAAAACATGTTGAGTTCGAATCATGTTAACCACATAATTAAATCAGAAATATTGAATCTGTTGGACGTTTGCATTGAACAAAATTATTTTCTTTCAACAACATCTATTACAGTAGTGAAAATGGTTTGATCATGGAAATCCTTTGACTCCACTTTTAGCAGAGATTTTTATGAATAATATTGAACAGAAAATTCATACACATCCACTCATTTCCAAATTTCTTTATTGGTATAGATATGTTGACGTCATCTTAGTATGTTTCATTGAAACTACTCGTCAATTAGACTTATTTCTTAATTTCATTAATTCCATCCATTTGAACATTAAATTCACGATAGAAATTGAACAGAACGATTCCATTAATTTTTGGACTTGAAAATCACTAAACGAAATAATAATCATGTTTTTTCGGTCTTTCGTAAACCAACACATACTGATACAATTATACATAACTACTCATTACATCCAATTCAACACGAAGTTGCAGCTTTAAACAGCATGGTACATCGGTTACTCAATTAACCTTTATCAGTAGAAGATTATAATAAAGAGTTAAACATCATCAAACAGATAGCCATTAATAATTCATATAATCCGGATATGATAGATCTAATCATTCGTAAAAAACTGTATCAGAAAGCAATAAATGAAGTATATCTTATTCATAAAGATTTTAAAATATTCAACAGTTTAACATTCTGCGGTTCTGCAAGTACAAATATCAAATCCTTTCTCGTCAAACAAAATCTTAATATAACTTTCAAAACTTCTAATAACTTAGGTAAACATATTAAAAATAATAAATCTCGTGTTGAAAAATCAAGTAAATCTATAAACTCAATTGCGGTTCTTGTGATAAAATTTATATCGGTAGGACCTATAGGAGTTTTGGCATAAGAACATCTGATCATAAATGTAGCTTCGATAAAAATAAATCTGATTCAAATTATTCAAACCACTTAATAAAAGAAAACCATTCATTCAATAAAAACTTTGACATATTACATATAAAATCAAAAGTTTAAAATTAGATCTCCTAGGAGCATTAGAAATAAATAGATACAGACATTCGGACAAGCTTTTGAATGAGCAGGTAGATGTGAATTATTCACCCTACTTAACTTGTTTAATTAGTTTTGTTACCTTTCATACTAACTGTACAATGGCTCGGTGTGGATTTTCCTGTTATTCATCCAACTTGTTCTACGATTTGTTTATAATACCATACTCTTCAATCTCTTTGTCATTCTTGATAAAGCTGCTGTGTCAGCGAAACGTTGTCGAATTTTTTCAAATAAAGTGTAGATTAAAGTTAAGCCTTGTGTTTTTTATCTCATTTACACATTTTAAATGATGATTTTCGGTTACCCGGTTACCTTGAATGTGTTTCTGAAGCAATCGTCGGCAGGGCAGTCATAAAATAACATCAAAGTATTCTCGTTTGAAACTAGTTTATATTTTATAGCTCAACTTCGACCAATCTTATCTATTCATGGCTTGTTTCGCGTGTAATTTAATTCGTATTAATGAAGTTTTTTAATTAGAGAACCTTCCAATGAGCAATTTTCCAGCGGATTAAGTGGATACCTGACGTTCAACTCGCTGATTTCGTTCGCAGAGTCCGACATAATGAAAATATACAACTTCACCCATGACTAGTGTTCGTGATCGGGTTCAGTGAGAAAATTGTTTCCCAAGTGGATAATTGGAAAATGAATGCCTTTATTGAATTTGCGGATAATTAGCCGGAGGGGTATTCGCGAATACCTTTCGACAATATTGAGGTTCCGCAAGCTTTCACCTCAATTCCACCTCTGATATTTCAGTTGGTTGAGAGGAAACTTCCAACTTGGGTTCAATTATTCAATCTTCTATTCGTTCCAAAGGAAGGAACATTGAAAAACACTCATAACTCCTTCGGAAGCCTCCGCCGTTATTTCATTCCAGATTAATTTTGTTGCCAATTTGGAGTGAAAAGCAAATATCATTGCCTTCGTGTAATTTAATTCTAAAATTCATCAGAAAACATCATCTGATCCCTGTTTTACTCGGTCTGTTTTCTGTTTTACATTATGTTTGAAAAGTAACGGGAATTGATTATTTAAAATATCTGTTCAGAACGATTGTCGAAAACATTTTTTTCGTAGATAAGTTGGCACAACTGTTTTCGATATTGACGCGGAGTTCGAACGCGATCTGTCATTTAGTATGTTTACAGTGCTCGTTTTGGCAGTTCTCACAAATGTGTTTTGCGATTTTTACAATGGATAAAAATATCGGGTAAAGTTTGTTTCAAATTGCGAATAGAATTTCGTGTACTGAATCGCTGAAAATGTTACAGAAGGCTTACGATGAATAGTATTATCAAAACACTTGTACATGAGTGGTACAGTGCATTCAACAGCGGCCGAGATGTGTTGCAATATTTGTCTCGCTCTGGTCAGCCATCAACATCTTCAACTGTAGTTAACATAGATAAAGTGAAGGAAATGGTCGCTATTTAAGTTTAAGAGATAGGCAATAAACTTTCTGTGACTCACGAATCAATTCGTACCCTTTTAAACTATTGTTTGAGCATGAAATGCGTTGCCGCTCCAACTGTTCGATTCTCTATTAGAGACCTGGATTTTCTTCAAACATTGAATCGCATTAAGGTAGCTGGAGACATAATAGAACGAGTCATTTCCGACCCCACATTCAAAAAACGCATTGTCACTGGTGATGAGACATTGCTTTATGAGGTTGGCATGCAAGCCGGTCAACAAGCTTCGGAATGGCGCTTTCCAACTGAACCACAACCGTAAAAACCTCGTCAAAGTCCATCAAAAGACAATGTAATATTGACTGTTCTCTTTGATCATCGCGGTTTGTGCACTCAGAATTCTTTTCAGTAGGTAAATTTGTCGAAAAAAGCCAGATTTGGTGAAAGAAAACTCTTAGGATTTGCACCACGATAATACACCATCTCACAAGGCTACCATTGTGAATGAATTTCTGACCGAAAACTCACCTTCGAATAACCTACGTACTGACTTGATATGGCTCCGGTAAGCTTTTTCTTTTTCCAAAACTCAAATTAGGAGACACGGCAGTGTCCAAGTAGTCGCGAAGCAAACAGTGCTGTACCATTCTCTACTGGAACCATTTCGCCGCATTTTCAGGCCCCTATTTGGAAACCTCTGGATAAGACCAGAACGCAGAAATGTTCGTCATCTAGTAAGTTATAAGCTAACTAAAATCCAAAATTTCAAGTCTTTAGGTCATTTAGTTCTGAAGTTTAGCGAAAGCAAAGTTTCGCACTTATGACACTCACTCAGTCTCTCACTCAAAATCATCAGAATAGAACTAGTTTTTGCCATAAACTCAGAGTTCTGAAATTTGGTACAGAGTTAGGGTTCAATGGCAACATGAAGGGAAAACTATAAAAACTAGGATAATCGGAGATCTGTAGTACCAGGTGACCCTGATTCGAAAACACAAGAGCCCAACCAAACTATCAGAAATCGACATATCGACTTTACAAAAAACATTCAGTTTGGTGGGCCGTTTCATTCAAAAATTGAAGGTCTGACTTATCTGATGAAGAACCCTCAGCTGGTCTCAGCTGAAAAAAAGTCGACTGTCATTGCAAAAATCCAACGCAGTGGGACACATCCTCTAATTTGATCAAGCCTATAGCATTCCACAGTTACTGTTGGGCCAATTCCTCTCCTTCTGCTTTCAATACGCATATAAATAATATTAAAAAAATTCTTGATAAGGCTAGATTGGCTTTCATACCTATACTTACAAGTTTAAAAAAAGAAATAGCTAATGTGCAATACGAAAAACTGTTGCTTGTACAAAAATCGGAACCGGAAAGAAAAGAAAGATTAGGTGTAATAAAAAAACTACTCCTTAAAAGAAAAAAAATTGTCAAATAAGAAAATCTAATAGAATAAATCAATTGCCGACGTTTCTACAAGAAGCAGTGAAATCTCACCAAAAACATTCTGTGAAAAACTAGCCAAGTCTCGATAAAGCTGTTTGTTTATCTCTAAAAAGTAATCAAATCTAAGGTTCCTTAATGCTATTTCTTTATAATTCTAGTTAATGTTGTGTGACTGGGTCGTTGAAAGATACACAAGGGTACAAAACCAGGTGCTCCATGATACCATTGCACCAATCTGTCCCCAGAACAACATTGATTGAATAACCAGTCAATTGTATACTTGATAAAACTGCGTATTTCAATATTAATACTTATGTGTAGGCGAACATGAAACAAACAGTATAGAAAAATATCTTCAGTACAGACGGACTTCTAATCATTGATAGTCCGTCTGTACGTCTATTGTATGTTAGATCGGCGGCTGATTTGACGCTCCAAGAAGAAGTCAGCATTGTCAATGCCGAATGCATGTGTTGCACAATCAACAACAGCCTAAAATAAGACACTTGCGTCTAATTACCAATACCAGTATGGGCTATTATCTACCTTAACTAACAAAGTGTAACGTTTCTTAGTTATTTAAATTGTTTGTGGGTTCAAATCAATCACAACCTTACAAAACTCTAACTAGTTTATTTGCACGTATACTGAACAATTATAACACTAAAATAAATGACAAATTTTTATAACACGATCGATACTTCTAAATTTATCTCTAACATTTTGTCCACTTATTCGCACTCTGTATTCAAACTTAATTATCTGCGCTTCGCGCTCTCTTCTTATATACAAAATAGAATTATTCTAGAACCTTTGCGTAACTTCGGTTCTGTTCCAGTTTTTCGTTCGAGAATTTTCCGGAAACGCAACACTGATTTCTTCGTAATACGGCGCGCTGAAACCTCTGAATCTTTCTCGAAGTCTCCCGAAAGTGACCTATACTCATCTAGTCCGCCGGGCGGTGAGAGGGTCGGCTTCAGGGACGATTGGATATCGTTACACTAGGTTGTTTCAATAGATATAACATTACGTGTAAACAAAATTGACTTGTACCTACCCACTATAGTGTAAAGAATGTACAATGGCCAAGTCACACAACATCAACTATAATAATAAAAAAATCGCAGTAAGGAACCTTAGACTTGGCACGACTTTGTCTAGGTTTCATTACATTTTAGAGATAAACAAGCAGCTCCATCGAGTTTGTTCTTTTGAATCGATAGGAGAAAGAGAATTAGCGGCGAGAACTAACGTCGATTCTAGAAAAACCGTTTGGATAATGTATTGATGATTGGATTATTCGTTGGCGTAAATTTATCATTTCGAAAGAGGCATACTTTGAAGGCGATATAATAAACTTCGTTGAAAAAAATGAATATTCTGTGATTGATTGACCAATTACCGGTACTTTTTCGACATAATGTATAACAACTCTATTTTCATTCTCTCGAAAAATTGATTCTGGAAACAGATAACGTTGACAGATGAGTAACCATTTTTCCAATTTACAAGTAGCAAATAAAATGTCGCATCTATACATTCTGAATGAATTCCAGAACACCTACAAGCGAAAACTAATGCAATTAATATTAATTAGCGAGCCATGTATTGATTTATCTTGCAAATGCGTATCATTTCGACACAGTAACACTGTGCTTATATTATGCTTGATATATTTTGACCGATATGTTTTGAACTTTGGGTGTGACTAATGTATATTCTGCCTGGATTAATGCTAACAAATTATGAAATACCGGGTGTTCCAACAGAACTTTGACCCCCTTCTAACTCATAAGAATTCAG
Source organism: Cryptolaemus montrouzieri (assembly GCA_013387265.2). Lineage (NCBI taxonomy): Eukaryota > Metazoa > Arthropoda > Insecta > Coleoptera > Coccinellidae > Cryptolaemus > Cryptolaemus montrouzieri. Next base: position 144,491,822 of record JABFTP020000185.1, read on the forward strand.
TGTGAACTCTGAAACTGGTCGATTTTTCATTTTGAAGGCGACCATTGGGCATGTCATATAAACTTCCTATCGCCACCATAGCATACCTACAGACTTATGGGAGATACGAATCTAGTAGTAGACAGTTTGAAAGATCTTTCGATTACACTAGCCAAAAAGCACTTTTTGTCTGATGAATGACTATGAAATATAACCTAACTAATAGATCATAATCGGCATCACTTAGGCCATCGGGGCTCTCTCGGTCAAACAGAGAGGGAATTGTTTTGTTGAGTTCGAATATTGAAGGGATTTTGCGATTATACTTCAAAATTGGCAAGCAAGAACAAGGGAGTGATTATGTTTCAGGAGACTCACACTGCGACGGACGAACATCTCCGCGAAAGAGGAAATATCGCAGGTTATGTACTTTTGACTATCTCCTTAGTCCTTTTATGGCCTTTCTTGCTATGTAAAATCTTTCCCTAAATTCAAGTGAATTAAGACATATAAGAGTCAGGTATGATTATATATATATATATATATATATATATATATATATATATATATATATATATATATATATATATATATATATATATATATATATATATATATATATATATATATATATATATATATATATATATATATATATATATATATATATATATATATATATATATATATATATATATATATATATATATATATATATATATATATATATATATATATATATATATATATATATATATATATATATATATATATATATATATATATATATATATATATATATATATATATATATATATATATATATATATATATATATATATATATATATATATATATATATGTTTGGGATGACCCAAAATAAACGAATACAATGGTTCTAGTGGAGTTCCTAATACTGGCAATCTCACTTTGCCATTACCATAAAACAAGCCGGGCGCTTCACCTGTAGAGTTAGCCGCATCGCAATGTGGACATATTGCGTCCATTATTTCAATGTATCCGTACATACTATAATCAAACTGACTGTTGTAATTAAAAGCAGCACACATCATTTCAGCTAAAACAGCACTACGTATTCGTGATCGCTGTCCAAGATTCAGAATAGGTACAAGATCAACAAATCTATTTCGTGCAATACGTTCACGTTGCAATGCATTAGGTTGTCCGCGTTCATCTGCAGTCTGTGATCATTTTTGTAATCCCACATTATTTGCATTACGCGTTAGCCGACCTATATTTCCTCGTCTGGCTCGTGACATTTTTTCTTCATTTAAAAATAATAAATTAAATTAAAAACGAATTGTCACATTAATAGTGGTATATCAGTAATCATAAATGTGTGTATGATGATATATATGACTGCTTATGTCAATTTATATAAAACTGTCATCTAATAATTCACTTTTAAAAGGACGTGCTTCCATCTGTTACAGAAGGATAAAACACCCGTATGCACACAATATGTTTACTAAGATGTAATTTAATTCAAGAGTTCAATACTTACAGTTTGTGTAAATTCCTTTGACAATTTAATTCAAATAAAGCCTCTGAACGGGATGAAACACCGACGGCTTGCTAAGAAAAAGAAAAGTACACTCACACATATACATAGTACATTCAAACAATTCAGGACTCAACGTTTGTATTAATGCACTCAACAATACGTTTAAAAATATAAATACGAATCAATAATTATTGCTTACAATTTGCTTCAATCGCAGCACGTCTAGAATGAAGTCAACGCATGAATGATATAACAATATTGAAAAAATGATTCGTCATTTATTGGATTCATTTCTTACAAAAAAGGTGATAAATGAAGAACCTTTCGACCGATTTGGTGCAAACTTCACATAAACCATCTACTAAATAGTCCAAACAAAGACTAAACATTTGGTTTGGATAGGTGAGCCCGTTTTTGAATTATAAAACTATAACGAAAAGTGGCATTGATCTTTATATACATATATAGATTACTGAGAAGATCGTTAAGACGATCTTTTTTCTTGAACTCACTGAACTCGAAACTAAATGACCCCACCATCTTTGCTTTCTGATGGTATGTGAATTTTCAATTAATTTTGAAGCAATCGATCGTTTATACATATATCTTTACTATTCCGAATTTATTCACGGTAAAACGTTCTTGGAAATATTTTTCCTGCTAAATATTGTCTATAAAACTCATATTCATGACATAAACATAGTCCATTCAATCTGTCCTTCAATTGAATATTTTAATTTCCAGAAAAATTGCACAGGGATGATATTTGCTAACTAATAAATCGATAGATTTCCGGTATACATCATATGATGCAATTTGTGCTAACGTCGCAATTCAAGATATTCCGTGTGATTGTCAGCAATAACTTGGACGGAAATATTTCTTTAGCACACAAGAAAGGACCTCTTAATTGAAAATGTCACAATAGCCTGATTGCCCTCGAGACCTGACAGGTATTCAATGGATTTCGTGGAAAGACGTTGGATCGTAGCTATACATCGGTGTTGATTTCTCATCGAAAGCTTTTATGTGAGTTTAGGGGTGCCAAGAGCTACGCTATAAAACTTTAGTAGACACGTAAAGTGATATAGATTGTACATAAAATTTATTGAGTCAAAGTTAACTGCTTGGCGGGACCTTACATAAAATTATTCGTAACCGAATAACCAGTATCAAAATCAGTGCAGTGTTTTGGAAAAAATAAAAATGATGGAACCTATCTGGAGCCATTGTTAGAAAAAGAAATTCATTCTATGTCAACCGAAGTGATTATTACATAAACATTAATTTAATTAGAATATAAGGATCACTTTAATATGAATCTTTTAACATATTTGTGTTATTATGAATTCTTCTTATTGTTACCGGCATCGGCACTCCGCTTATAGCAGGGGTGCTCAAACTTGTACTGCGGGCGATCTACATCAATATTTTCAGACTACTTACGACTCTAAGAGGCTGCAAGTATGTGTGATTCAGGGTTGTCGTACATACACGATACACCCTACCTACCTTACCTAGGTGAGGGTACCGTAGCATATATAGATATTAGCTTTCCCCACAATAAACATTATTTTAGTCAAGGTTTGGGTTAGATTTGGTTAGGCTTCTCTCCATAATATCAATAAGAAAACTCATAGTTATTCAAATTTGCGAGATTATTGGTTGTTACAGAACGAAAGAGTTACATATGGTGTTAAAATTAAATGGGAAGTGGTTTTGGATGTTGAAGCGTGGCACTGCATGTCCTCAGCATTTTCTTCATGAGATGGTACGTAACCACTGAGTGCTAATCGCAAGCCTGATGACATATTATCGTCGATTGCGATGTTTTGACTTAATTATCTTCATTGAAGAAAATGCAGACTCGCATAAGTCATTGCCATCAGTTGAAGGGCAATTGGCCTTAGATACGGATATTTATCTTCAGATATAAAACACCAGAAACTTGTATCAGATGCTGTAGCTCTGAGATGTATATCTGATATATCTGCACCAACTCATTTTCAACAGAACATGAGTTTATATTAAACTGACTTGCTATTTCAGTAGTCAATTCCTCAATATTTTTACATGAAAAAGGATAACTCATGAATGATGCTATATTTGCTGATTTACTGCAATCATGAAAACGCATTTTGATTTGTCATTATTCAGCAGAGGTGTTAGTGACTTTAATAAGTTGCCTGCTGAAATTAGAAGGACTGAGTCCTTGAAAATATTCAAGAGGAGTGTGATTGCTTCTATAAAAGCTTCATATATCACAAATTAATTCAGGGTTTTATTATTTTTATCACTGTCTGCCTGAATTGAACTATGTCTCGAATCGAGAACATTTATGGGTGTAATAATTAATTAATTTATTATTATTTTTTTTTAATATTTATTCCAGTATATAATATTAGGATGTATCCTAATTTCAATAAACTATTATTATAGTATTTGATAATTCAGCCTCATACGTATCATAATTCAACTGAGGAATCCTTGCTTCCAAAGACGGAAAATGGATCAGATCCTTTCTCTTCAGTTGATCTATCGTACATTGCAATTTACTTTTGAAATCGTCTACTGCGCTAATCATCTCAATAATCTATTTACCTTTAACTTGAACCTCCAAGTTAATGATGTTTAAGTGCATTGTGAAGTCAATCAAAAATGCCAAATCAGTTTTCGTTTTTCAACATCTGAGTTTCATCACCTTTTCCGTCTAGAAATGCTGTTATTTCGGGCAACAACTCCTGAAAACTCTCTAGGAACTTTCCGCGACTCAACCACCTGAACGTTCGTGTGAATGACTAAACAGTGTGTTCAGCACGGATGGAATTCGCAATTTTGGTTGCAATGCCCAAAATTTCCTCCGTGTTTAAAACTTTCGAACACAAAACTTGATGATATATAATGCAATGGAATGAAAATAATGAAGAGAAATCTTCATTAGCTCGACACAATGCCACAAAATAGTTTCTGTTTCCAGTCATTCCTGGTGCTCCATCGGTTGTAATGCACACTTAATTGTATATTGGTTGCTCGTAGTTTTTTTCAAAATTGGAAAAAACGTCATATATATCTTCGCCACGGGTCTTCCTCTTCAGACTAATGATTGTCAAAAATTCTTCCTTAGCCAACATGTCATTGAATACCATCCGAATGAAAATACACAGCTGGGCAGTGACTATCATATCGGTGGATTCGTCGAACTGTAAGAAAAAGTATGTAAATTTTATAATATCATATTTCAGTTCATCTGCCATGTTCTGACTCATAACTTCAATATGCCTTGTCTCAGTCGGACGAGATAACTGAAGTTCTCTAATAGCAGACGTGATTTTTGTTTTATTTTTAAAATCTCCAAATAAAGTCTCATCCGCTTCAATAAATGCTTCCTTCACAACCGATCCATTTTCGAATTGTTTCATGTGTTTCGCCAATGTATGAGATATTTTAAATGACGCGATCGTAGCAGCTTATGATTGTTTGTCTGGTCTTGTGAACATGGTTTGTTCTTTTTTCGAACAAGATATCAAATTACGTACTTTTCGTTTTATTGATTCACTCTGTGACGGAAAATCCTTTTCAAAGTTTTTAATAACCGTTTTATGATGCCTCTCTAAGTTACCATGCTTAGGTATTACAACTGACGCACGACAAATAAGACAAATGCATTTATCATATGAAAGAAAACTTCTTCCTCCTAATCTTTATTGAAATGGTACGTTTTAGATTTCTTCGCTGCACTCATTTTGTATTGTTTAATGATGAACTTTGTATCGACGTAATAATGCCATCAAGTTACAATTCAGAATGACTCCAATTCCTGCAGACGAACATTCATATCGGCGTGAACGAAAGTCGCGGCTTTTCTTTGACAAGTACCTCGCGTTCCTTCGATAACGCCACCTTTTGCCCATAGCAAAGTGTCATTTTATTACGTAATAAATTTTTGTAGCTCATTTACCTATTTATTAAAAATTTATTTTCTCGAACATTTTTTTGAACATTTAGAGCAGTATTATAAGTCGACTAGGCATCGAAAATTGGGATTGGCGAAAACCCAAAAATTTTCACGATTTCTTTTATGAGTTTACTCATCGTTGTGAGATTGATGAACAATTTCTGCACATGTATATTATAGATACAATTAGGTAAAACTGATGAAGAATACCAATAAAAGGATTGAACTTACTATTAAAACCACCCTAGAAGCATTATGATATAACTTGTCATTAACGAGGAGAAACAAATGAATAACTTTCTGTAATTTCATAGAAATAAAATTATTTGTTCTATTTCCAACATCGTTGCTATGATCTTCTCGGCGAGATCTCCGAAATATTAGTGTAAACTTCGACGACAGCGCCGATTACTTTCTGCATCGTACAAAGCGAAACTTGCAAGCAATTAAACTGGCAATTTTGTTTATGGTCTCTGTTGTACAATTAATGCATTTAATAAATAAGGCAGTAATAGTCTCTTTTGCGCATCCTAGAACCGTTGTTTGCAGTTATTTTCTCGCATTTGCGATTGTAGTTTGGCATCATTTCATACGAAGCGTGAACGGTTTTTAGAACAGACTTAACTGAAGAAAATAGGGTGTACGTTCATCAATTATTGGTTTTTGGAGCGGAATAGTGGCTGCAGTGAAATACACCAATCGTTTATTTGGTAAAGAAGAAGAGTAATGAAGCTTATTATGCAAATCCCTTACAAATGTGGTACGTTGGCTAAATCAAAATAAATATACTTTCAATGATTTTGTCTTGCAACAGGCGCCAATTTATTGTCAGATCTTCGATAGAAATCCTCGTACAAGTCTCTAGGAAGAACCCAAACACCTGACTACAATGTTCTCTGTCTTTTTTGTTGCTTACGAATATTGCTGGCCTCATTTTGAATAAAACCCTCACTTTATACCTCTGAAATTTCTAGTTAGTAACGTGGACGAAAATGTGTTTCAGGGCTCTCTTCGAAAATAAAATTGAATCAATTGAAAACGAACGTATCTAGGAACGATAATAACTTATTGTGAATATCTAGATAGTAACGGTTAGCAAAAATAATTATTTCTTACTAAATTTACGCGTAATTCCATAGTTAAAATAAACAGGGTTAGGCAAAAGTACCGGAACGGTTAATTATCTCATTTATTTACCTGGCGATTTTTTGAAAATTGGTATTCCTACATTGCTAGAAATAAAAAATTCAGTGTTGACATTTTGTGCTCTCTAGTGTTTCCGGTGTAGCCGGAAATGACCAAAAATGTTAATTCAAATGTAACACCCTTTGTATTTATTTAGTTTTAGATTCAGAGAAAAAACAACTTCTTCAGAAACAAACATTTCCTTTCAATGTCAAGTTCATAAAAAATTAAAATAATAAAAACTATATCACCCAAATTAAATTACTTTTGCATTATTAATCAACGGGACAGGTTGACAAATAATGTCAAGTATTTATTGAAGTTTAGATTTGTGTACTTCATTTCCTAATAATGGTATTCAAGGTCAGTATAGCATAACGGATCGAGGTTTTGATGATATGGTGACATACAACGATCTTACCAAGAAGTTCGCAGTCTATTCAATACTGTTCACCCAGATCATCAAATTAGTAAATCTTCAGTATGCAAAACTATTCAGCGATATGAAGCAAGTCAGCAAGTGAAAGATATTTCCAGAGCAGGACGCCGTAAGTCTGCCACTGGCGAAGAAACAAAGTCGGACATTTTAGTCGCAATTGAGGAAAATCCTTAGGTTTCTACAAATAAACTACCCATGAATCATGATATTTCCCAGAAATACAAGTGAACGATGATTTCTACTAAAAATATTATTAAATGCTCAACGCGTTTCGATACACAGTATCCTTATTAAGAGTGAATGAATACTAACAAATATATCTTACTAACAAATTTATATAAATACTAAGAGGCAATCCACTCTTGAACAAATGTTCAGGAAATAAATTTAATAAGGGTGAGTTATTTATGTCTACCTGATTATTAGGAATTTCCGGGGAATTCCTAAATCTGTTAATTTCAAGTGCTTCCAGAAGTTTGAGTTCTACATCTCTCTTCTCTGAATCTCTTAAATTCTGAATTGAAAAAGTGACCATTTTCTCTAAGATGATCAGAATAATTTGAATCGGTTTTTCCATTGATGAAACTGCGTTCATGTTCAGAGATTCTAACATTGAAATTTCTTTCTGTTCTTCCTATATAAAAACAATTGAAATCTGCACAATCCAATATATAAACACCTGATTTATTTTCTTTATTGATTGGAGATTTGTAATTCCTGATAAATGAACCTAAACTTGTTGATGTTTTGAACACTGAGGTCAGTTTGTCTGAAAACAGGAAAAATGAAACCATATAAAATCCATTTCGTCCATGAGCTTACTGAAGACGATCCAGACCGTAGAGTACAATTTTCAGATACCATCATGGAAACAAGTATGACGAATCCAAATTTTTTGAATAAAATCGTATTCTCGGATAAAGCTACGTTCTGCTTTAAGGATACAGTAAATAGGCATAATTGCCGTATTTGGTCGAGAAATAACCCACATTGGATCAGAGAGGTTCATATACAACATCCACAAAAAGTGAATGTTTGGGCCGATATTATCAGTGACCACATATATGGTCCATTTTTCATAGAAAGGAATTTAAATGGAGAGCGATGTTTGGAACTATTGAGAAATTGAATTGGGCCAGCCATAAGAGCTTTATTTCCAAATTCAAATAATCCGTTAACACTAGCTGATATTGTACATGGAGCTCTCTCACACTTTGCGGTAGATATTCGAAATTATCTGGATGAAGTTTTTCCAGAAAGATGGCTCGGTAGAAGAGGTCCCATCGAGTGGCTCCCGCGGTCACTTGATATATTGCCTCTGGACTTTTTTTATGGTGCCACTTGAAATGCCGAGTTTACACAGAACGACCTGTCAATATAGATGAGTTAAGAAATCAATTTGAAACCTCCACAATTTCAGCAAAATTCTCTTAGAAATTTCAGTGATCGATCTGGTTATTGTCAGGAGGTGGATAGAACTCATTTTCAAAACTTGCTATAGTTTCAATGAAAAAATTCCTTTCGTTCGTGCAAGAATCAAAACTTCAACAAATACTTGACAATAATTGTCAACATGTCACGTTGATTATGAATCCGAGAGTAATTTAATTTAGGTGATAATAATTATTGTTTTTTGATTTTTTATGAACACGAAATTGGAGGAAAAGCATTTTTCTTGATTTTTCTAGGAAGTTTTTCCTCTGAATCTAAAATAAATAAACAGATAGGGTCATATTTGGAAATCTCATGTTGTGGTCATTTTCAGCTACACCGAAAACACTATTTAGCACAAAATATTATCACTGAATTTTTATGCTTCGCTATATAGGAATACTAATTTTCAAAAAATCGTTAGGTAAATAACTGAGAATTAGCCGTTCCGGTACTTTTGCCTAACCCTGTATAATAAATCATGTTTATGATATTTCAAATAACTAAATAATTTTACTCAATGAGATTTAACATTACGTAACGGAATGTTGAACAATGTATATAAATAATTTCATGACCGTATAAAACTTCTAAATTGAATTTCTTCATACACTATAAAATTATAAAAATCAAAATAATACTTGTCAAATTGATCATATATTTTTGAGCTGCAATATTCTCATAAAATATTTACAGTTCATCTTCTGATGATGTTTCTTCATAACCTAAGTTCACTTTAACAGGATCTATCATGGTATTCCTAATATGATTCAGTTCCCACATTTTATTTTCTTCTTTAATGATGTGGTCTATACAATTTTTCCGTTTTTGGGATGTAACACTTTTCATTGCACTGTTCATGTGATGTTCGACGTCTTTTATCTTAAAACTTGTCTTCGTTCTAGCTACTTAACCTTTATAGACTACAGGCCCGTGTCAAAAAATTATGGGTCATTTGAACCACCAGGTGACCTATTTAGAACGATATAAGAGCATAATATAATAAGATTCAGCACTATGCCGTCACTTGTAAGCTGTCCAACTGAGTGCAGGTGAGAATTCAAAAGTACAGGTAGAGTGAGTACATTTTGGTCATATATTTTGTACAGCAAAACCATCGATAGATTCATAAAAATAATAAGAAAACGCGCAGTGCCGTAAAAAATGGTACACCACAAAGTCGGAATTTTTTGATTTTCCGACAATTTCAGGGTAAATTTGGTCATTTGATTCTGTACCTCATCAATTTCATACTATTTCCATACTATTTCTAATCAATTATTTCGCAACGCCGTACGAAAATCATGTGACAAGGGAAAAAATCGAGGGTTGCAACCCCCTCTCTTTCCGTGGTCAAGGGGGTGATTTGATACAACATCAAACTAATTTATTTCGAAAGTATTTTATCAGATAATATTTTTCATATGCAGTACATTTTCGTTGGTCCAAAGCGGAAAAACTCGGAAAAAAGAAAAAGCAAAAGAAAAATCCATATAACGAAATGTAAGGTAAAATTCATCACGATATTTTTTATACGGCATTTAGATAGTTTATTTGTACTGATTTTCATAGTATTTTCGTGATTCTATGTTCCTACTTAGAAATTATGTTAAATATGGGTTGTGTATTTGTGACGGCATAGTGCTGAATCTTATTATATTATGCTCTTATATCGTTCTAAATAGGTCACCTGGTGGTTCAAATGACCCATAATTTTTTGACACGGGCCTGTAGTCTATTAACCTGTGCTCAGATTAGTTCAATCGAATTCAATTCGCAGTGGTAAGTTGGAAGAAATGTACTTCACTAACTTCCCGGTTCTTTGCCATTTCGTCAATATAATATTTTTTATATAATTTTTTATGTCAATTCACAATTGATAATAATTCTCTTCACTATATTTTCTTCAAAATAAATATTTTTATCCGTCAGCTATCTGATTTCTGCTCCATGCCATGAAAATTTTGGCGTTAATTCAATCCTTCGCGAATGGTAGCTATGTTATCCATTACTATAACAGCTCCTATTAGAATCGAATCCAATAACTGTTCAAAATATCCGCATCCATTTCCTCATGATAGTCTCCAGTATAGTCTCCAGTACGTCTACTTTAAAATGATAATAACCCCCCAACCACAAAACTCTTAACACTACCTATATGCGTTATTATACGTCGTCCTTTTCCTGACGGAGCCTGAAACCCATTAACTCGCAATTTTGAATAACTATGAGTTTTTCATTAATACTATTGTGAACAACTTAACTAAACCTAACCCAAACCTTGACTCGAATAATGTATATTGTGCGGAAAGCTAATATCTATATATGCTACGGTACACCCTACCTAGGTAGGTAGGTAGGGTGTATCGTGTATGTACGACAACCCTGCATCAGACATACTTGCAGCCTCCCAGAGTCGATCGTAAGTAGTCTAAAAATATTGAGGTAGATCGCCGGCAGTTAAAGTTTGAGCACCCCTGCTGTAGAAAATCCCTGGAGGAAACAATCTTTTATGGTTATATCTTACCAAGTTTTCTGAACCATTTACCCTTTATGAACCCAAGTCTCATCCAGATAGAAAATTTTCTTACTTTGAGCACGATAGTTTTTGATTGCCCTTAAATAATTTCTTCTCTAGCAAACGATTTCTTCCTTATCTATAAAAAATGGCTTCATGTTGTACTTCTCCTATGAGAACTTTAATTCATGCAAAACTTGCCACAATTTGTTCTTTGATATTAAATTAAAGGCAGGTCCCGATCTCCTACGAGCACAGCATTTTTTTTTTCCACAGTGAGAATTTCTTTCCGAAAATGAAAATCATGAACAGTTTTTCGAATAGTATTCCTAAAGTCTTCATCGATAACCGTTCGTTCCTTCCTGGAGAAGTTTATGGAAGTCTCACTATACAGGGTGTTACATAATGGTATGTCACAACTAGGGGGTGTAGATCGACGTGCAGTTTTAAGAATATAAGTTCATATAAACATAGGTCCGCAAAAGCTTCGTTACGGAGCTACAGGGTGTTGAACTTTCCGGAAAAAAGAATCTACAAGGTTGTTCTTTTCCAGAGCCATGTCTTGTTTTGCCCTTTCAAACTTTTTTGCAGTACGCCACTGATCAGCGTACAATAAATTTTCGACATCTTCGTTCGGTTTGAAAACTTTTCTGATACTTGTAATTTTTTCGTATCTGTAACAGTTCTCGAGAAAAAAATTATTAAACGATTGTATGCATTCGCTGAAATGGAAGCACTTCTAATTAAAAAAATGACTAGTAGGCTTTGAGTTTTTTCATTTATTTATTTATTTTGTTAGTTGAACCAGTGTCTGCTCGAATTGTTCATTAAATTAAGGGTCAGTTTCAAGACAATCGAGTAACACCAGACTGTCGAACATTTTCAAATATCCACAGAAGGTTGAGGGAAACTGGTACTTTTACTGCGAATAATCATTTGAAAGGTGCAACGCAAACTATGAGAACTCCAGATATAGAGGAAGCAGTTTCGAATTGTATTGATTCGAATGCTCATCTGAGTGGAGAAAAATTGGTTGAATATTGAACATAATCTAGTTTGGAGGATTCTCCACGGCTTTTCATTGTACCCGTTTCATATTCAATGCGTCCAAACTCTACTTCCTTGAGATTTTCCTTCAGGACTGAATTTCTACCGATGGTTCTTGAATGAAATTAGAGAAAATGCTCATTTTGATAATGAAACAATGTTCACAGACGAAGCTGACTTTTTGAGAACTGCTATCACAAATTTTTACAATAATCATTATTGTGCTGAGGAAAACCCCCAATTTGATTGAAGAATCTCATCATCAAGAATAATTATCACTAAATATCTGGGTCGAATTAATTTGAAATTATTTATTGGGCCATTTTTTTGTCCAGACTAAGTGGTCCCGCTTATCGGCAATTTCTTGAGGAGGAATTACCTTTATTTCTCGAGGATGTGCCACTTTTGGTGAGAAACATAATGCGGTTCATGCATGACGGGGCACCAGCACATTTTAGTAGAGAAGCTAGAGTTTCTGGAATAACACCTTCAACAATCAATGAATAGGTCGGAGGGGGGTCAGAACCATGGCCTCGTAGGTTTCCAGACTTAAATAGTTTAGACTTTTTCTTATGGGGATATCTCAAAAGCTTAGTTTATACTACTTCAGTGAACACTGTAGATGAATTGAGAAATCGAATAATATTCTCTTATGACACGATAAGAAATACCCCAGGAATATTTCTTAGAGTGCGTGATAATATGCGAAGAAAGACAGAGGCCCATATTCTTGCAAGTGGAGGACACTTTCAGCAATTTATTCAGTTTCTTATTGTTATTTCTCTAATTTGGTATTGACTAAGGATAAGTTGAGTCTCAAAGACAAGCTATCAAAATAAAAGCAAATTTTGGGCAAACTTATCGAGTATTTTTATTATTTTCTTTTATTTAGCGAAAAACTTACAAATCAAATAATTCAAATTCAATAATATTTCACTCCAAAACGGTTGGAGATACGAAAAAATTACATGTGTCCAAAAAGATCAGTGTCGTACTGCAAAAAAGTTTGAAAGGGCAAGAGGAGACATGGCCTCGGAAAAGAAAACACCTTGTGAATTTCAGTTTAAATCTAAGACGTGTAATGATGGAGGCTGTAAAAAATAGCTTGTACTCCAAATTTGGGCTGAATATCTGCAGCAGTTTTGAAGAAAAACAAATTTTTTTCGGAAATTTCAACACCCTGAAGCTTCGTGACGACGCTTTTGCGGGTCTATGTTTATATATAATATATAATATATTTAACCTTTTTTCTTGAAATTGCACGTAGATTTACCCCCTAAAGTTGTGACATACTATTATATAACACCCTGTATATCCATTTTCAGATTTTCTTTCCTTGAGATGTTTATATTTTGTGAACTGTACATTTCCAGTAATCTCAGAACACATTTTCATCGATTGAAGGTAAATGACCTTAATGCCTTAAAGCATCGTATACATTTGATATAATTAATTTTTCACTTTAGGAAAATACTTTATTTCCAACACGCTTAACCGGGATAAATTTGAAAACATTTCCATTATTTGTAGAATGAACAAAACACTGTGAACTAACCTCACGAATTACTAACTGCTGCATACAAATGATAAAACTACTTCAAGAACTCTTCTTGAGTTTAATCTATGTAATAGTTACTTTTCTTGGGGTTGAATTTGGAAAATATCCGAGTTATCCGAGTGGCACGCCCATGATCATCCGTCACCTAGAGATTCATTACTCTACGGCTCTACCAAGTCGAATATAATTCATTGAAAATTGCTCTTTCGTCTTCAAGACAAAACAAGACTTGTACTCTGAAACAGTTTCTCTGAATATCATGTAGACAATATGCATATAGTTGAATACAAATAAATTTTCTTCTTTTAATGTTTACTCATTGAAAAATATGGCCGTCTCATCCATTCTGATGCTCTTTGTTTCTTTTTGTAACAAATTCTCAGAAACATGTTTCCTCGTCGGATATTAGATTTTTAAAAGCTATAGATGCTTCAGTATCCTTTTTCCTTGAATGGATACATTTTCTTCAAGAAATCCATAGTCAGCATTTTTTTGACGGAACGAAATTCACTTTATCGCGTGCTTCTGAAAAAGAACATAATATACAAACAACTGTTTCGTCTTCAACATATAGTGGTGTAAGCTTATATGAGATGAAATGTTTTAGAACCTCTCAGTTGAAATCCTAGTCATTCGGTGCAATTTATTTCCCAATACTCGAGTAATTAGCTACATTACTTTTGTAACTTACTTCAATCCAGCATAGTGAAATTTTATGTTGCGACAATTTCTATTGCTTGAGAATATTTTATCACTCCTTAAGGGTACTTAATTCTGAAGTTGTATCACCTTCGTATCTTTTTAAAGAATTACTCGTATAGGATTCCAGAATTACTTGTCGTAAAAGCAATAGTTTCCAACTAGAGGTGGAAATTATAGACAAGTTTTAATTGACAACTCACGTCAGGTAGTCTTTATGAAATGCGAATATTGAAATATCGTGTATTCTTTTTACATAACTCTTAATTACTCGAGTTTCAATATTGAACTGGACAATCTTCGCGTATATCATTCTCTAGATCTTAATTTGAATATCAGTTGTATCCGATCTCATTGGATATTTCGTATCATCACATACAAACGCTGCTAAAAGACATTCCCAGAGACTTTCGAAAGGATTATACTATATTATTATATACCTGGGTGGTCAGAGGAATCAAATGTTTTTTAAAAGGACTATCAGCAAAATCCTTCAAGAGAGAAAGCCGATGCACTCCTCAGTTCTTGAATGATAGCAGAAAGAATAAATGGAATGAGTTGATGAATGGTATGAATTTTCGTCATTCTAGTAGAAGTTCCTGAGATTTGTTGGGGAAATTAGGTAATGCAAAAACTCCGTCTGATACGAATTCGACTTCTGTAGCATCTAGGCTTGTTGTTTGTTCTTCCTTTAACGTGCTCTGTTTCTGCCTTTCGGCTAATGACACGCCGGGGAATTCTGTCACCTCACTAACCCGGGAATTTTGCCGAACCCCTCTCGTGTCGAGGGAAGGGATCTTTAATGTCCAACACATCTCTGTTAGACAGGACCGACAGCTTTACATCTCCTCCGAAAGATGGACACTCAAGCGATTCTCAGAATCCGAAAAATCGCACCGAATTTGTGGGGATTGAACCCAGGTAACTCTGCGCAGGAGACGAGCATCATATCCCATACGCCACCGAGCCGGCTCTAGGCTTGTTAATGTCTCTAAAAGTGAGAAGATTAGTAGATATGACAGGAATAGAATGAAACGAATCTTATATTCTTTATCGGATCCTTTCGAGGAGGAAGAGCTCAAATCTGCAAAAAAATCTATTAAAGTTCGTAAAGCTCTAGAATTTGATGGCATTTTCCCTAAATTTTTTAAACATCTAGGAAATTACGCTAAACAGTGGTTACTATCCTTTTTCCCAAACCTGGGAAAAATCCAGAACTTCCTAGTAGTTATCGACTTATCAGCTTACTTTCTGTTTCTTTCAAAATTTTAGAAAGACTTCTTTATCAGAGGTTAGAACCAATCATTGACAGAACTTTCTTCTGATCAGGTTTTAGGTTTATCCACTTTCATTGATACAGGATTTCAGGGTAAACTTCAAATAGGCGCTGTATTTGTAGATCTCTGTTTGGCATATGACACAGTTTGGAAGGATGGTTTAGTTTATAAACTCTTCGAAGTAGTTCAATGTGGAAAAATTGTGAAGTTGATTGAAAATATGTTATCTGATAGAAGACTTCGAGTGTTTATCGGTGAGAAAAGCAATAGATTTTACACTTCAAATGATGGCCTACCACAGGGATCTGTTCTTGCACCTCTTCTCTTCAATTTATATATGTCTGACGTCCCTGAAACTTCCTCTTTAATTTTATTTATGCTGATGATATTGCTTTGCTTTTTCGACACTCTGACTTCGAAACAATTGAGCAAACACTGACTTCTGATTCAGAAATTCTGAACATTTTCTTCAAAAAATGTGGTTTATGTCCAAATCCTTCGAAAACTGAGGTTTCTTGTTTTCATCTGAATAATCATGAGAAGGATAGACAACTAAGAGTATTCTTCAATCAATCGCTATTCATTCATAATTTCACTCCAACATATCTTGGTATAAAGCTTGATCGTTCTTCGACTTTCAAATTTCATATATAATTATATAATTGGGGCGCTTAGTCTCTAGTTTGCGAACTACTGCTTTAGCTTTAGTATATTCAGCAGCAGAATATTGCTGTCAGGTGTGGTTGAATAGTGCTCATGTCAATAAGTTTCATTCTCAGTTGAACTGTTCTATGAGAGATATAAGTGGAAGTATCAGTTCAACTGCTACTCCATGGCTTCCGGTTATTTGTAATATAGTTCCTTCCCATATTCGCAGGAAATTAGCTCTTAAATCGTCTTGGGATATCATTCATTTCTAGAAGTTTTTCCGATAATACACGAACTTCAAAATTCACCTAACCGGAGATTGAAATCTAGGAAACCTATTTGGTCGATTGATTTTTTGCGTACATAGGTGAAGGCTGTTGATCTTTGGAAAACTGAATGGCAGGAAGTTGATGTTTTCAATAAAATCCTCATAGAGGATCCTTCCAAAAGGGTTGCAGGTTTCGATATAAGTAGGAAAAATTGGTGTACATTAAATCGTCTCAAGACAGGACATGGTCGTAATAATAGTATTTTGTTCAAATGGAATACAGTAGAAAGTCGGGCATGTTAATGTGGCGCAGCTGAAGAAACAATAAGACATTTAGTCCTCGATTGTCCTATTTACCACTTTGCGGATGGTTTTCAAGAAATTCATTCCGTTTCAGATAATTTCATCAACTGGGTAGAGAACTTTAAGTCTATTTAGGGGATTAATTTTTTGCTCCCCCTTAGTGTTTTTTTTCCCATGGTGTATAATGATAAGGCAAGGGCTACACCCATGTAGGGCTTCATTCCCAAAAGGTATGAGATGTTCTCTGTTGAAAAACAGAGGAGCATTAGATAAGTTCTTGGATTCAAGTGAGCTTAGACATAAAACAGTCAGGTATGTTTTGATGAAATATTTTTCTGCTGGTTTCCTTTTTCCATTGTTACAGATTTTTCCTGTCCCAATTCCCCTTCCTGTTCACCCTTGTCTTCGTGAAGAAGTCCTGGAAATCATGGAGTGCAAGATGACAATGAGAGAATGAAGCTGCTAATCAGAAAAATTTTCGGTACTCTTTCTGTACACACGACACAAACACAACATAAACAGACAAGCTATTGCTAGTGCAATAGCGACAGGAAAACGAGTTTTTCCCATAGGTTTTTTCACTCGTTGACTGAATCATACGCAAGATAGTATGGTTCCCCTGTTACATTTCCTGTGCTCACACTTTAGGGTTAATCGTAGGAGGCAAGAAGTGAGTTTAGATGCCTGATTAAGGAACGGGAAGGTCTGTTTTCTCTGCTGGTATTCTATTTATTCGCTTGTTTTTTACTACTGTGTTTTTCTGACCCACACCAAAATCATAGCTATAAGCATTTATTGTATATACAATTATTCGAATTTTTAACAAATAATGGAACCAGTAAATCCTCTCTTCTCAAAAGAGTATATATATATATATATATATATATATATATATATATATATATATATATATATATATATATATATATATATATATATATCACAAGATCATACTTTACTCAAATATTTCAATAAATTCAGAAATTTTCTTCACATAGGACACTGTTCAAATAAATAACCATATTGAGCAATAAAAGTTGGAGTTGAACGAATATTTGCTAAAAGCGATGATGTGATTAAATTAACCACACATTCTCAATTAAATTATGTATTCATAGCCTGAATTATACCTGTTATATGAAATACCGAATCCTTGCCCTGGGTAAAATGGCGCTCCAGGGAATTATTCCACTTCTCAGTTGGTAGTCCTACTGGAGCACTCCCTTAGAACGTGCGTATATCATTTCTAATCACGAAATATGCAATTTACATCTGATTTCGTGTAATTATACGAAGCCATATTTATTTGGTTTGCCTTGTTCTGAGGGTAGGAATTATTTCAATCGCTACTCTGACTCCGCTTGCTACGTTCATAATCATACAGATGACGACGAGCAATTTTTGGAAATTAATGAGTGGTCTCCATATTACAGTAATCATTGAATATTTTGAATAATTAATAGGCTGATATCATTTCAATACAAAATAATGTGGTTTCGAATCTTTACTTGGACATCATCTCATTTTTTATGCTTTATTTATGTTTTATTTCAATCCGGAAAATAAAGCTGATTTTAATTCATCCAGTGATCCAGTATTCTCCTCTACTCGTATCAAAACATGAAAAAGGTTCGAGATTTCATGACAATCAATGAATTTTTACCCTCTTATATTAAGGTAGCTAATATAGCCACCCTAAGAATCAAATGCATATTATGAAGGTTTTAAAACTGTTTCAAATCATTTGTTGAACAATTTAAAAATCTTATGGTTTTATTTGCCCATTCATTATTGCCAAAAGGCATACGAACGTTTTGTTTTTCGATTTGATCCCTTAACAAAAAACAATATTGACCATATTACTAACATGGTGTTGTCAATATGGCCACATATGACTAAGAAATGAACTACATTTTTTCAATCTTAATACATAAGGAACAATAAAAACGAGGAACTGCAGTGGTTTATTGAAATCAAAAGTACATCAACAATATAATAAAATAGTAAAATCGAACACAGAACGTTACGGATAATAACCAGATTCAATCATTATTATTATTATTTATAATCGTGGACTTATGCACTATCTCAGCTGTTAGATGGTTCTAATTAACCTTTCCCAGATTCAGCAATCAAAGGGAATAGGTTCGATTACAAAATTTCATACCTATCCTACATGTATTAAGAATTACAGCTTTTTGCATTTCTATATAGGTATTCTTACGCAATTCTAATTTCTTGAGGCTATCATGCAAAGTTTCGGGTATTAACCCAGTCGAGAATACGATGACAGGAACAATATCTATTTTCTCGAGGTGCCACATCTGCTTGATCTCAATAGCAAGGTCAGTATATTTGGACTTTTTCTCCTGGAACTTATTCCAGGACTGTTATTATTATTTATTATAGTGGACTTATGCACTATCTCAGCTATTAGCTGGATATAATTTACCTTTCCCAGATTTAGCAATCAGAGGGAATAGGCTCGATTACAATATACTTGACATAAATTTCCTAACTATCCTACATGTATTAAGAATTACAGCTTTTTGCATTTCTATATAGGTATTCTTATGCAATTCTAATTTCTTAAGGCTATCATGCAAAGTTTTCGGTATTAAACCAGTCGAGGATACGATGACAGGAACAATATCTATTTTCTCGAGGTGCCACATCTGCTTGATCTCAGTAGCAAGGTCTGTGTATTTGGACTTTTTCCCCTGGAACTTGTTCAGCGCGTTGTTATTATTCGGTATGGCGACATCCACCAGCATTGCTGTTCTGACTCTCTTATCATACACCACTATGTCCGGCCTATTATTCGTCACCATTCTGTCTGTGATAACAGGCCTATCGTAGTACAATCTGATAGAGTCATTTTCCAATACGGGCGCCGGCTGATACTTGTAATATGGCTGGAAGGTGTTTAGAAGTCCGTACTTGTGTGCAAGTTTCTGGTGGATAATGTTGCACACTTGATTATGCCTGTGAAGATACTCCGTATTGGCCAGTTGTTCGCATCCGGACGTAATATGCTGTATAGTCTCCGATCTTATATGGCATTTTCTGCACTTATCTGTTTGTAATGTTCCGTCCTTCATTATAAATTTTTTGTAATTGTTTGTAGCGATCACTTGGTCTTGGATGGCCATAAGGAATCCCTCTATTTCTGCGAATAATTTTCCTTTCATTAACCATTTGTTGGAGGATTCTTTGTCGATGTGTGGTTGATTAATCTCATGGTGATGTCGTCCATGCAATTTCTTGACCATTGCTCTTGTTTTTCAGTATCTGATAGGAAAGGTAGATTCTGCAGGTCATCTCTGGTAGCAAGATTCAGCGGTGTATACCCCTTATCAGCCAACGATACCACTCTATGGAGGTCAGAAGTGAGAGCTTTTGCTGAGAAGAATTCTCTGAGATTTCCTATCTGTTCGGTGTGTAAGTTGACAACATCTATTAACTCGCGTCCTCCTTCTTTTCTCTTCAAAGTTGTTCGTATCACAGACGATTTTGAATGATGATTGTTGTACTTTGTCAGCATCGTTCGGGTCTGCCTTTGAATATCATCCAGCTCCGTCTTAGTCCATCTGATTAATCCAAATGTGTGAAGCAACACTGGAATGGCGTAGGTGTTAATTGCCTTGACTAGATTCCCCGAGTTCAACATCGATTTCAGCACAGACTTCAGACGCTGACTGTATTCTGAACGAATCTTCTTCTTTGATTGTTTTTGGTCTAACAATCTGGCTTGTTGGTATCCCAGATATTTGTATGTTTCGCCATCTCTCATGCATTGTATAATATCACCGTTTGGAAGTTGTGTTTCACCATCTATGACTTTCCCTCTTTGAATGTTCAGGGTCTTACATTTTTCAATCCCGAATTTTATATGAACATCTACCGAGAACTCACTGACAGTTTTCAGCAAATCATTCAATTGCTTCTTGTTCGAAGCATATAATTTGATGTCATCCATATACAGCAGGTGGGAGATTGTATGATAATTCCTTTCTGCTTTTATCCTAAATCCGTATCCTGTTCTATTGAGCATAGTGGACTCATAGAGTCTCCTTGAAAAATTCCACGACGTATGGGTATCGCTCTAATATAATATATAATATATAATTATTATTATTATTATATTATTATGCTGAGCTCTATCCATCCTACTTTATCTTTATGAAAAGCGATCTTATTGGGCTCACTAGTTAATAATAAAGATAAAGCAAATTTATTGGATAAAAGCGGATTATATTAAATACACTGCAGTGAATGCGAGACATTGTATATAGGCCAAACCGGAAGATGCATCGAGAAAAGAGTTATACATAAGTGAAATCATACATAAGTTATACATAAGTGAAATCACTCATTTTGAATTTAGTATTGTATTTCTCTTGATGATGGGCTAACAACCCGAAACTTATGTCGAGTATTTCAATGAATATTTGTGCCAATTGATAAACCAATTATTCATTATTTTGTTGTATTTGACACTATAAAGACACAATTCTTATCACATGTGAGGATATAAACAACTTCCGTTACAAGAGACGCCTCATATCTTCTCTATCTTTTCTAAAATGAATATTTTGATGAAGAAAGTATCGCAATATTCTACATGAACTTTTCACCATACACTAATGGCTAATATTTCCCCATATAATACGTCAAGAAGTGAAACGCGCCATAGGCATATAGGCTTATTCGTAAATGAATGTTTTCACAGTTTCAAACTGTTCTCATTCTATAATATTATGACACAGGTATTCTCCTCACGTATACAGTGTCATAGAATTCGCTTGAATTATGTCCCCATTCTCTCGAATGCGAGTTCTACACATTTTTCGTTGAAATAGCTGAATATATGAAATTGACCAGAAGAAAAGTCATTCGTTTGGCTTCTCATTCCGTACGGTCGATTGTTCCACTTTACTTTTTCTCAAAGAGGCACTTCTGCCATGCTTCAAGTCATTTATTTCTGAAATATGAAGGAGATGAAATACTTTTCCACGTTTATTTGTACAAATATGATAACAAGATATATTTCTTCTTTAAATGTTAAGTAGGGGAAAGTTATTGATTTTAAGTTGGCCATTGAGAGTAGTTACATACAATTTCCAAACCTGCAAACATTCCCAAAGATTGGATCAATCATTTCACAAAAGAATTTCAATTCTAAATATCTGCTAATATGTGAACCCTGATAGTGTTCTAGATGGAAATCCGCATATGAAAAAATGTGCAACTAATTGTTTCCCAATTACAGTTATAATTGCGTTATTTTGGAGAGCACTTCAAGAGATGAAAATTTCTGTTATATTCGCAAAATTCCTTCAGTGACAGTCACTATTATATAGCTGTGAGTTACTCCAATTAATTATTACTCTTTCTTCATATTTCCTTCAAGAGACTGAATATGTGTCATGAAATATCCTCGCAAGACGCCTTCATGTCTAACCGCGTCTTTGATGAAAGATGGTACTTATATCTTCTAGAATTTCCCATTTATATCTTCCCTTGTCCGTCCCTGCTGATATTCCCTCTAGATAGTCAGTGATGGAATACACGGCGGATCATAGGTTCGCAAACCGCAATGAACAGCCAAACTGCCTCACACTCCCCCTGGTTAAAAGCATGCGGCAGTATGCTCTAATTATCTGAAGATAAGATACTTCATCGAGTTACGTACGGGTTGAGAGGAATTCAAAGGAAACCACACGGGGAATCTTCGAGCGCAGATATGGAAAAAGTATGCACGTGGCCTGCCAACGTAAGGAGCGTTACTAATGATTAAAGTTTGGCGATATGTTCTCGTACAGATCAGCAGTGAAGTACGTACTTTTATCCCAACGGAATTTGATTACATTTAATCTATTTTATTCCTGTATATGCTTAATTTTTTTCACAAATAAGCTTTATCAATTTCGTTAAATATTTGATTACTACACTGAGCACAATCATGTTGGAATATGGAAGTATTTCCTCGTAATGAATGAAAGTACTTCTCAATTTAAATTATTTGGTAGTAACACTTTCGGACCCGTAAAATGCAATCGTTTCTGGTTGAAAGTGATAGTCTTAAATACTTCATCCCAGTAAATTATAGGTATACTCAATGAGATTTGGCTTGAAGAATATCAAAATCAAAATATAAACAAACAAGCTCCCGCGAGGAGTTTCTCCAGCGTTGCCAAATCGACACAAAACTCTCGCGATTTTACTGTAACTACTAAGTTGGAGGGTGAACAGAAGAAACAACAAGAAACACTGGATCATCAGAAAACTTCACTGGTGCAGAACTGTTGGGCTGGATTCATGTTGACGAGTCGCTTTGAATTCTGCTGCTGATGAAGTACAGGACCTGAAACAAAATTTCCTGAAAAAATTCACAGTTGAACAGTTACCTGTAAGACAGGGAGCCAAGTGGGTTGCGATCTCGACCTACTGGATGAATTGTATAAGGGAGAAAACTGGCCCAATAATATTACTATTAGGCGTAACTACTTTTTTCGAAACAGAGGTTCAGAAAAAAGCTTCATCAGTCGAAAAACTGATCATAGACAGAAAATTTACTTTGATAAATTTCAACACACAGTGCCTGCGGAACAAGATCGACGAGATAAATCTGTTTTTAGATGATCAAAATTGTGACGTGGCCTTTTTGACCAAACTCGGGAAAGACGAGAAATTGAGTACCTGTATTTCCGATTACTCTGTAGCTAGTTGCTTTTCAAGGTCACATCATGAACATGGCGGAGCTCTCATATTAACAAGAAGTAATATTGAATTTGAAACATTGAAACACTTAAAAGATAGTTCCATCGAAATGGAAATCGAAATAGCAGCAGCCAAAATACCTAAACTTGACATGATGACACTATTGGCCACCTGGGAGGGGATATCGACATCGATCATGTTCTGGATTCTAAGGGTCACGGCCCTGCAGGGTAGTTGTCGCATTAGACCTAAATGTTAATATGTTGGTGGATTCATCTACATAAAGAAAAATTTCAAATCTCTTTAGGTCTCATGGGCTTCAATGCTTGTTCACTAGAGACTAGAGTCACAACCACTTTATTTACGGGTATCGATAATATTTCTGCTACCTTCAAATTTGGTGCTTGTTTTGAAGAAACCATAGATCCACATATTTCTGACCACAAAGCTCAAAAATTATGTATCCCATCGTGCGTACAGGTAGAAAATAGATATAAAAAAACACGAAACTTAAATGAACATAACACTTACCAATTCATTCGTAATCTTGAAAAAGTGGACTGGAACAATTATGCACTGTCAGAAAGTGCTGATGTCTTTTTCGAAATTTTACATCGAACTGTCATCGATATTCTGAACGTCTCGATACCTGAAAAAAAGAAAATGGTTACTTCTCAAAAGACCAAGGTAAAAAATAATCCAATAATCAGAGAAATGAAAAATAAAGTCGAAGCAGCACACACTATTTTTGAAGTCCGTAGAGATGACTGGTCCTTCCATTTTTATAAAGAAATGACAAAGAGATATAATGAAGGTAATAAATGAAAATATCAAGGGATCGCATTCAAAAAGAGAAATAATTTCTCTAGATGCTTATCCGGAAGATGTTTGATGGAATCGAGTTCTACAGCTCATTAGCTATATAAACGAACGAATTGATAGAGAAAGGTACGTGACGTAGCTAGTTGGACCGTCTGCTGATGAGAGTTTTCGCGAGTCTGGTTTTTTCTTGAAACTAGAATCTTTCTGTAACCAAGCCTCACTAATGTATAATATAATCTTTTGAGTGATGTCTCTGAGGAGCTATGACAGTTTCTCTGGATGAAACTCAAAGTTCTAAGTGTTCTTTTCTTCATATTGTCAATGTGAGTATTGAAACTGATTTTCGTATCAAGCACTACACCGAGGTCTTTCACTAAATCGGTCCGGACCAGAGCAGATTTATCCAGGAAGTACTGGTATCGAGCAGGGTAACGCACACGAAAGAAAGTTGTGACACAACACTTAGCCAGATTCAAAAACATACGATTAAGACAACACCACACTATTAGACGATCTAAGTCCTTTTGCAGCAACAAATCATCATTCGGCGTAGAAATACTTGAATACACTTTCAAATCATCAGCGAACGCCAATAATTGGCTGTTTTTGAAAACATCAGAGATGTTATTCGCGAAAAGAATGAATAATAAAAGTCCCAAGTGCGATCCCTGTGGTACAAATGAAGTCACTGAAATGAAATATGAAGTGAAACTCCTATACTTCACAGCCTGCACGCGACTAATTAGGAAGCTGTTGAGCCAATGGAGCATTGATCCCCCTATACCTATCTTGCGTAATTTCTCAATTAGCAAAGTATGGTTCACCTTGTCGAACGCTTTCCATCTGCGTAAATTGAATCAACCTGCCGCCTATCCTCTATTGCAGTTGTTATGTCATTAATATACAAAAGTAGGTTTGTAACTGTGGATTTCCCATTTGAAAATCCATGCTATTCATTTATCACCTTAGACATACGCCTCCATGTGAGGTTGCAAACCAAGCTATCCAGCAACTTACGAATCAGTGACTGAATACTAATTCCACAATAATTAGCAACATCACCTTTATCACCAGGTTTGAAAAAAGGTACTATGAAGCTATTCTTCCAGTAAGACGGAAGTTCACCAGCATCCAGAGAAGAATGGTATAGGTCCGTCAGTGGAGAAACCAAAGAGAAAATGCACTTCCTCAACACTACAGATGGTATACCATCTGGTCTCACACTATTATTCATTTGTAGTTTCTATGTTCCCTCGAAGACTTCTTTCTGGCTTAGACACAGCTCATTCACATCAATCTGCTGCGATTTATAACAGTCATTAGGAACTATTTCTTCAACAACGTAGGTCTCAGCAAAATAATCCTCAAACATATTAACTATCTCACCTCCATCAGTGCTCTTCTTGTCACGAAAAAACATTGAATCTTCTCGTTTGTATATTTTCTAAACTTAACTCCTATGAGTTAGATTTTCATCTAGTTTCATTCCTAAATATTTTCTGTTTGTGCTGATATATTCATTTTTACGTGGCACTACTAATTTCGTTGCTTGATTTTCCAAGCTTTGAATTTTTATAAATTCTACGATTTGAAACCATTTCTTCGATTACTTTCTCTGATAGCTTTTCGAAAAATAGGTTTCTGATCCCATTGATCCTAGATGCTTTCCTTGAATTATCATTTGCTAGAATTTCTTCGATACCTTTCTCTCTTGTGTTTTCTGTGTTCTCAATTGTGTCTATTTGTTCTGTTCCATTTCCGACAGTATCCTTAAATTTTGTCGTTATTGGAAAGTTTCACTTGTATTTTTCACAAAAACTGGACAAATTCAGTCCTACATAATTGGATAAGCAGCATAGTCAGGAAGTGGCGAAAAACATTCAAATATTTCTAATCGCCATTCGTATATATTTCACCTAATAAAACGTTTTTATTAATACCTACTGCTCTCTTGAAGATAGGGTCGTTAAAAGTATATGTTTCGAGGGCTAAATTTCAGATACAAATATTTAAGTTTAAATGCATCGATGGCAGCATCATTTTATGAATATTATAAATTTTCTTCCAAAACGTTCAAACGAAACACAACTTGCATTTCCAGAGAAATTTCGAACACAATTTTAAATGATAGCTTGCAAAGAATTCATTGAGGAATATTTCAATTCATAGCATTCGAAATCTTTCATCTAAAGGTACCCTTTTCCACTTCAATTTGAATCCAACGAATACGTAACAATCGGAAAGCTTCGAACATGTTTCAACCTCAGAAACTACAAAGAAAAATGATGGAGATAAGAGAGCACCTCACGGTATAAAAATTGAATTTCGCAAGCAAGGCTATCATGCTCCAACACGGTTTGTTTCAAGCTTCAAACAATTTGCACAGAGCTGACGCTTTTACTCCGCCATATCGGAAGAGAACAAAGGCATTGGTTCGGTGTGAACTTTCATACATCAATCGCGCCTATGCGTCCCCACATCCCCTGTGACCGCATAAACGTCAAAAACAAAGGGGCAAATATTGCGTTAGATTCGCGTAAGCTGGTCCGCGAGTATTGTGGGAATTTTTTCACTTTTCCGGTATTTACAAGGTGGAACCATAATATATTCTGGTTGCGCGCCTCCCGGAGCGTGAGAAAGGTAAAGCTTGTATTGAGTTGACGGGAGTTATACTACATCTTCTCTGGAACAGCAGGGGCGGCGAGGATATACATTAAATTCGTAAAAAGTTTCCAAAATTTTTGGTACTACTATTAATGTTCATTTCTTCCGTTCGAATCATCTCATATTCAATCTTTATCTGATTCTACATTTGAAATATTGAACCGTCTTTCTATTTTCCAACATCCAGATACACTATCAGTTTTTTTGGTCTCCGTGGATCTCAAATCTAGTCAAATTACCATCATCCATAGCCTTTTGGTTTCCGAAGTGTTACGGTAAAAATAAGTAACTCAAGCAAAAAGTGTGTATAAGAATATGGATTTGTCTGATGATATAAATGCATAAATTAAAAATTTAGCTCGTGGAAATTATTTAAAAGAGAAATGAAAACTCATCAAAACTTCAATAATTTTCAAATGCTTTATATTAACTAAGGTATGATTATAACGTATATTTCTTTCCCAAATGTTAAGGTCTGCAACAAATTGATTCTTCTTCCTTTATTGCATTGTGGAAAACTTTGAGATTGTCTAGAACAATATGACAATATGTCATATTTTTCGATCGACTGTCGAAGTTTTATCGCAAATTTTTCTTTATATTAAACAAGTTCCACGAAGCAATAATATATGGGCGATGTCAACCCAGATTATTGGGTCCATAATGATTCGGCATCACTTAGAAGACTGAACCTGGCCATCGGGGCTCTCTCGGTCAAACAGAGTGGAAATTTGAGGAAATATCGCAGGTTATGTATTTTTTTATTATCTCCTTAGTCCTTTTCATGACCTTGATTGATATGTAAAATCTTTTCTTAGATTTGTTCAGACATATAAGAAGTATGATTGTTGGAATATTTTTCTGCTGGTTTTCTTTTTCCATTTTCACAGATTCCTCCTGTCCCAAACCCCTTTCCTTTCACACTTGCCTTCGTTTAGAAATCATGGAATGCAAGAGAAAATGAAGCTGCTGAGCAGAATAATCTTTGGTACTCTCTATGTACACACGACACTAACACAACATAAACAGACAAGCTATTGTTAGTGCAATAGCGACAGGGAATTGAGTTTTTTCCTCAGGTTTTCTCACTCGTTTATTGAAACATATACAAGATAGTATGGTTCCCCCGTTACATTTCCTGAGCTCACAGTTGTTTTTTCTGACACACACCAAAATTATAGTTATAAGCATTTATTGTAAATACAATTATAAAAAACAAGTACTGTGTTTTAAGGAATTTTACTTAATATACTTAAAAGCCTCCCAAATTCAAATGTAAATACAATTATTCGAATTTTTGTAAATCCTCTCTTTTCCAAAGAATATATATTGTGTGGATTATTGATGGATTGTGTTCAAATATTGGTTTTCTTTTCGGCCGATGATAAATGTTCTTTCAACCTACCTTCAAAGTTTCTACATATTTGACCTACATAAACTGAAAGGTTACATACGATTTTGTTATTACCACATTGTTTGAATTTTTATCTTTTCAAATTTCATACATACACTGCTTGAGAATGATGTGGTTATTTTGAATCTTGAACAATAATGTTTCGTTTTATGAGAAAGTGGACCGACATAATGAAAACTAGCATATTTACGTGTTTTTCTTGAATGTAGTATAATAATTGTGATGTTGTTTTGTAATTTGCGTCTAATGATTTCAATAATGGAAAAGGCTAGTATATTATTTGGCTAGGTTTTTGTTCAGTAGTGATGTTTTTGTTCATAAAAATATCTGACAAGAGGGGGCTATGTGAAGGGAGTTTTTGTATAAGATCGTTGAGATTTAAAATGGTACGTTGTGAGTGAAAGTTCGTGTGCTCCCAAAACTTGGTTCAAAAATTTTGTTAAGTTACCCGATGTAGTATTGAAGGAGGATATTCAGAATTAAAAAATTCGCCTCACTAAAAAATGGTATTAACTTCAAGCTTGTTTCCTTCGATATAGAAAATATGTATACAAACATTTCAACAAATAAATTCTTACTATATAGGTCAAACAGGTAGAAATTTTGAAATCAGGTTCAAGGAACATATATTATCGTATAAAAAATTCCCTGTATTTGAGCACATTCAACCACACAACAGTTTCAGGCAATCTCAAACTCTTCCACAAGTTCAATAAAGGAAGTAGAAAGAATGTTTTGCAAATTTTGCTGATTAATAAATTCAGTAAAAACAGAAAAATTATATTACCCTAAAAAGCAACTTCAAAGCAATATCCCCCCTCCACTTAACATCATCAAAATCGGTCTGGTATTAACAAATAAACATGGAAAACTGACATATGTATTTTATCCTTTAGAAAACTCAATATCAAATATAAATAATTGCTGTTTCGAATTCTCCTAGGTGTACAGGGTGGGCAAATTTCGATGTATTTGACTCTCTCGCTCTTATCTTCAGTCACAAGTTCAGTGGTGCCAACATTTTTCTGATATCTCTTTCCGTACTGGACAGAATTTCTCGAATTTTGTGAAAATCGTAAATCGCTTATATCTCGATCATTATCAAAGTTACATAAAATAAGTTTGACATTCTGAGGTACTTCTTTAAGTAGAATACAGTGCTGTGTGCCTAAATTATTTCAGCTCAGCAGTTTCCGAGTTTTATTGCAAACATGCTTTTTCTAAATACAAACCATTGGAAATTTTACCTCTATTGGATGCAGCAATTTTTTTATCTTTTCAGAAATATATAACACTTGCATTGAATATCATTTACACAATTCCAAGCATGCCCATCAACGATTCATATTGTTCTATCACTGGAAACCACAGATTTTAGAGATCCTTTTTGGGATTATGGTTATTTTTATGGTTTGGGTCGATTTGGACCATAGGAATTAACTGTGATCTCAGAATTCGACAATCACTTCTACTCTTCATAAATCGAATCACATATGCACATATGCACATTTTTTTCAAATTCGAAACTTGCCAACCCTAGGAATCTACGTAACATATGAGTCCATGCATGTTGCTCTGGTAATATTCTATTAGAGTGATTAGAAAGATATGCGAGTAAAAGAATATATTATTATGAAAAACAAGATCTATGACATTAAACTTTTCTCAAACGAAAACCAGAACCACATACGAAAATCTTTAACAGAAACAAAAATTCCTAACGATACAAATGGAGGACAATACTTTATCGCAAATATTCAAAAGCGTTGCCATTGTTTTCAATGCATAAATCACATCGGCGAAAATCACTATGGCAGGAATTGTGAATATGAATATTGCTACCAGAAGCAAGTTATTCTCTGTTTTAACTCTTCTAAATTGTTATTGTTCCTCTTGTGGAGGGAATCCTCAACATCACCCCAAAGAGAAAAATCTAGTGACGTTAAGTCCGGGAACGAGGCAACCGTCTCACAGGACCTTTAGTCCTATTCAGTTATGTCCAAAATTCAAATTCAAAAGATCAGTTCTTGTTTGGTGGGAAGGGGCACCATCATGTTGAAAAAAATTTGATCTTTGTGCTAACGGAAGTTGATCGAGAAATCCTTCAATTATCTTATTGTTGATGATTTCTTAATAACGTGCTCCATTCAAATTTTAATAAAAAAAATTCGAACGCCAAAACGTGACTATCTTTCAGTGCACACCACGCATTGAAATCATATTTTTTTCCCTGATGCTGCACATCAATATGGCGTTGAGAATTTACATCGGGCCACAAATGTTCATTAAAGCCATCAAATATCTCACCGCTGGTAATGCGGACTTCATCTGTCCATATAAAGTCTGGACGTTCTCGAATTTTTTCTAGATACCAATTGCAGAAATTTAGTAGGCGGGGGGGGGGGGGCTGGGCTAATCTCCTGGCTGCAAAAATTGGAAGACTCGCATTTTGTATGGTTTAAACTGGTTCTCCTTCAGAATGCTGAGCGCCAGACGTCTCAAAATTCCTGTTTTTGCTGCTATTTTTGTCTGCTCGAAATTGAAGGCTTAGCCTTACAGCACCTATCACTTCGATCGCTGAGTCCTCTCTATCATTTACTTAATAATTTTCATTTCCTGATTTTCTGAATGAGTCACTATTGTTGAGGTTCTCTTCCATTCTTCGAAAAATAGATACATACCGTTGGTGCCTTTCAGGATACCGATTGAAATATGTTTCGGCCGTTGCTGCTGAATCATACCCACTAAGAATATAACATTCGATCATATCGAGTTTTAATATTTTTCATAGTTATGATTTCTATTCTGCATCTTGAAACAACCAAAGTCTCAGGTGAACAAATTCTTGAATGTAATAGTTAACATACAACTAACAAGCAGCTATTTCGACATTCAATAAACATTAATACCTATTCTGAAACTGGAAACTGTCAAAATCTAAGACCACAGTTAATTACTATGATCTAAATCGAATCAAACCATAGAAATAACGTGATCTCAGATAGGATCTTTAAAATCTGTGGTTTTCAGTCAGAGAACAATATGAATCGTTGAAAGGCATACACCTTATGAATGGGATTGTGGCAATTTCAATTTTTTTCTCTGGAAAAAGGTATTGAATGCAATAATTGACTACAAGTCTTATATACTTTTGAAAGGAAAAAAATTACCGTATCGAATAGAGGTAAAATTTCCTATGCTTTGTATTTAAAAAAAGCATGTTTGCATTATAACACCAAAACCGCTAAGTTTAAAAACATTTATACCGCACTGTATTTTACTCAAAAAAGTGCCTTCAGAATGTTGAACTTATTTTTATGTACCTTTGATGTTGAGCGAGATATCTCCGAAGGACGATTTTCACAAAATTCGAGAAATTTTGAATGAGTCTAGAACGGAAAGAGATAACAGCAAAATTTTGGCACCACTAAACTAGTCCTTGAAAGTAAGACCGAGAGTGGGGGGTTCATTTTTCTCTATCTGCAATATTTCACATAGCTGCCCTAAAAATACATCTAAATTTGTGACACTGTATTCTAACTACATTTAAGCTATGTACTATCACTCGGGAATTACCCTGTATTATGTTTCATTATTTAAAACCAAAGTTACATGGCTTGTTAGAGTCTCAAATCATGGGGATATCGAAATTGAAAAAGCTGCCTAAAATTAGAATCTTAAGAAGGTATTTCCTAAAAAATACTCATCATATTTGTATTATATGGTATAAAATAAAACTAGTGATATTAAATGCATGTTCATATCTCGAAACTGCTTCAATAGTGATTCAAAGGTTGATAATAAATAGTAGGACCCTACGCAAGGAGAAAATATTGCCTTATGGCGAATAAATAAGAGGTTCCGTGTTCAGTATGAGCCCAAGTGTAAAACGAAAGTTGGGAATTTGTGTTTCGTAGTCGGTGTCGACTGGTATGAAATATGGGTCCACCGTCGGTTACCTTGCTAACTCAATAGAGGGGTGCCTTTTTCCTACAGTGCCGTAGAAAAAATGATGAGGGAACGAAACTAATAGGACCATTTGTGTCCTGGAAAACGTACAATGTCTTCATTCTAAACCTGCAACTGCTTCAGGAGATGTAGTTTTTCTTTTAAATTATATCCGAGTAAGAAATCATCTATGTGACTGTTTAGCCTTCCTAATATTAGTTTATTCTTAATATAACGATATTGAAGATATACACTGTGACAAAAATGAATCCAGAAATTTGAAATAAAATGCGAAAATCTTAATCTACTTCAATATTTATTGAATCTCCTTGAAAATATGCTCCATATACATGTTCCAACGTTTTTTCTAATCATCGAAAAATTTTTTATGTGCGCTTCTTCTGCGAATTTTCTTTCATGACGTCTTTGTAATCAAATATGGTTCCCCGGAGCGGCAATTTCAGTCTGGAGAAAAGAAAAATGTCTCACGAAGCTAGATCAGGCGTAAGGCGATTGATCGATGGTATTTAACGAGAGTTTGGTCTTAAAGTCGTTAATAATCGTGGATCGAAGAGATGGTGCGTTATCGTCATGCAAAACCCACGAATTGTTTTGCCACAAATCCGGCCGTTCACGGCGAATATTTTCACGCAAACGTCTCAAAACGGTTGAATAGAAGTCCTTATTGACCATTTGACCTTGCGGATCGAATTCATGATGAACCACACCACGAATATAAAAGAAAAGGTTTCGTCGGTTTTGGCTCATTCTTTTCCACCCATTTCGATGATTGTTGGCTCGTTAGTGTCTCGTATCCATAGACCCATGTCTCGTTACCAGTTATGATCCGTCCCATGAACCTGGTATCAGAATTTTCATGATTCTGCATGTCTGCGGGTACTGTTTTTGAAGAAAATTCAGCTCGATCGGAACGAGCCGACCGGCGACGCGTCACATGTCGAATTGGTTCACCAAAATCAAACGAGCGGTTTCACGAGAGATGTTGAGATCACGACCTATCTCTCTAACGCTCCCATGACGATTTTCGAGCACCATTTCATTGATTTCTGGGACGTTATCGTCGGTTGAAGAGATCGAAGGTCGCCCGGAACGAGGCAAATCTTCGACGATCTCCCGACCGTCTTGAAAGGCTTTGTTCCACTCGTACACTTGAGTTTTCGATAAAACAGAGTCTCCATAATCCTTTCACAGCATTCCCACTGATTCAGCATACGGAATTTCGTTTAAAACACAAAAGTTGAGACAAGATTTTTGTTCGATATTTTTTTTTAATTGTAAAATTCGCAGAGTACTGGTTTCAACAGCTGTCGTAAACGGACTAGTTGACAGAACGCGCTCATATTAGGCATAATAATTGAGGACAGTCCTACCAACATACAAAATACTTAAAAATACTAAACGCAGGCAATTTAAATGAGAATTTTCGGATACTTTTTTGTCACAGTAACATAATATATTATATTCTGTCAGAAAAATATCGCGAATTGATTATTTGAAAAAACTGCCTGAAAGGATTTTCACAATTTTTATTGTTGCTAGGTTGGCACAACTGTTTTTTATACTGTCGCGGAGTTTGAAGGCGATCTTTCATTTAGTTTGTTTACAGTGCTCAATGAGGACCTCTATTTAACTCTTTTTAGACGTTATTAGCGACTTCAAGATCAAACACTCGAAAATACCATCGATCAGCCACTTTATTGCCTGATCTAGCTCCGTGTGACTTTTTTCTTCACTCCACACTAAAACAACCACTCCGGGGAACCACATTTGATTTCATAGACGTTATAAAAGAAAAGTGCTTAAGGCCATCCGTGAAAGCACCTATAAAAATGTTTCGATGATTGGAAAAACTCTTGACACGCTTCAAATCGAGCATATTTTGAAGGAGATTCAATAAATATTGAAGTATATTAAGATTTTTGCGTTTTGTTTCAAATTTCTGGTTTCTTTTTCGTCACAGTGTATATCACTTTCTCCACATTCTGCGTTTCAACTATTTTATACATGCAGGTCTCCAGCATTAATGGGTTCAAATTTCAATACGTTATCTTCTTGATACGATTGCTGTGTTATGTTCTTATTTGAGAATACCAGTATTTCAAAGTATAAATACATTAATAAATATGCACCACTTGGAAGGAAATAAATATGCTGTATTCAAAGAATGTATTCATGAACTTATTATTATATTATCATTGTTTTAAGGAATATCTATTATCTTTCCTTCCATCATAATAATGAATTAGAATATCCCTAATTTCTAGTGGCATTTACAATTATACCGAAAGATATTCAGATCTAACCAGTGATATTAATAAACCAACGGGCCGTGTCGTAGACCCTCCCTTGGGAAGATCCGACGATCCTGGTTTCTCAAAATAATTTCATAATTGTATTCAATTGGTGTCGTGAGTTCGTAGATAATGGAAGAATTCTTGATTCTGAAATGTTATCATTAGTATTCAATAATCTATAGAGAGAATTATTAGGACCTAGTTTTTTGTGTCGCAATTTTATCGATTTTTTTTATAATTAGGTCCGCGAAAATGTTCACGCTGTTTTTTCTTTGAGAATACAACTTTATTGTGAAAAATTATTACAAATGAATCAATTAAAATATTGCCCATCGCTAACTATAACTTTTTCCTATCTTTTTGACATAGCTCGAATATCGTGATAGTAGAAGTGTTCGTTTTTTGAGGCTATCCACGAATCAAGCCATTTTTCGAGCTCTTCATATGAGCAGAACTTCTGATCAGCCAGACCATGTGCCATCGAACGGAACAAGTAATAATCGGATGGTGCAATATCTGGGGAATATGGCGGGTGGGGTATGACTTCCCATTTGAGAGTTTTAACGGGTTTGGCAACGTGAGGCCGATCGTTGTCATGCTGTAGAACTAGAAGGAGGAGTCACTCCTGTATAAAATGAGGATAATCTATTTCAATTCATCAATAAAGGTATCATTGGGCAATAAGAAAACGAAAGGAACAAAGTATTCATCCTCTCTGGCGGAAGGAGTACGCGATGATGTGAGAGCCTATTTTCATGAATTTCTACGGAAAAAAGAACATTGTGACGAAACTACTCACAAAAAACTTATTACTTAAAGATATTAGAGCAGAGTTTAGGCCGCTCCTGAATCTTGAATAAAAAAGTCTTCCAGTCTGAAGAAACCACCGAAGATTTTTTTATAGAAAATTGGGACAGCTGTTTACTGCAAAATAAATTGCTGACGTAGATTCTTACTTTCTAAATACAATACCGTTCGAACAAAAATGAAATATTTAGGAGTGTACGAGCTACAGACCACCGCGCCACTGGTGAATCACCCTGTATATGATACATTGGATGGAGGTGTTCCAGCAATATGTATATTTGTTGTGTTGAAAAAGGCTTTCGATACGGTCTCCTACGATGGTCTGCCCTCGTCATTGAAGAACATTGAATTCAGAGATAATGCTTATAAACTATAAAAAATTATCTGAATGTGGGGCACCGCAAGGAACTGTTCTCGGCCCTATCCTATTTGTATCTATATTAACGATATGTTTCATTTGCTGACGACACGGTGACTTTCTATAGGGAGGAGACATGGTAGTTACTGAAGGAGAAAATTGAATGTGACGTTGCGATTGTACTAAAATATTTCAGAAGTAAATTACTTACCTTCAATTCTCAGAAAACGTATTTTATGCCCTTTGCGAGCTATTCATCCTGTGTAACCAAATTTAATACAATTAAAATTCAATTTCTGGGTGCGATTGTTTGTTTGTGATGGGATGAAATCCCTAAATAAATTCAGGGATAACGATTGATGCACACCTAAGGTGAAATCATCATATTACCAATACTATCAACAAACTCAGAAGACTTATACCGAAGAATGAAATCAGTCTTATCTTATGGAATTCTTGTATGGTGGAGTGGAGAATGTTCAGATAGTATGTACAAGGAAACAAAAATTTTAGATTTGAGGCAGTTTTACTGTTTGAGAATCCTAACCTACCAGCTATATAATAGCTCTGAAGAGGAGCTGATATCTCATAATCATGCTATGAGGTATATTGTGCGTGATCACCATTTGCCAAGAATATAAAATATACGGCATCTCAATACCTTCAAGAAACAGGCTAGGAAAAGGTTGTTGTCCATGTCTCGTTCTACGATTGCGAACTACATTGATCTGAAAAATGCACCTGTTCGTTAGAATGTAGGAAAGAAAAAAATTAATAAAAAATAGAAAATATCAAGAAAAGTTGAAAAATATATTTTCCTAGGTATATAGGTAATATAGATCATGTATGAAAAAAGTGTTATTTCGTTTTGTTCAAAGGGTTCTCAATGTCAGTCTTTCAAATTATTCATTTATTTTATTTATTTATTTATTTAAGTACAATATAAAGAATGTCCACAGCCGAAGCCAAATTGACATTCACTAGATGAATATTAGTTACATAGAATCTAGTATTCTAAAAAAAGTATTATATAAGACATTAATAGTGAGTTGTATTCACAGAAAGAATGAAAAAAGAAATACAAAATGAATATTGCAAAATCGAACGATTGAATGAATTGTATATCAGTCAGTAAAGAGCAAGCGTAATGTTCTCTTCAAAGAGGCCAACGTGACCCAAACAAATTGATACTCCTATGCGTGTTGCAGACACCTAGCTTCCTATCGAAAGGGGAGTTCTGTGCACTATTAGTTTTTCTAAAAGTTATAGAGAAGAGGTCGTGGTGCCTCAATGATTTCATAGGAACATTAAAAGTAACCATGTGCAAGATCTCAGGTACCTGAAATACGCAGTTCAATATTTTAAACAAAACCAAAAAATCAGATATAGTTCTACGATTTTCGAGTGACAATAAATTGAAATATTTACGGGCAGGAGCGTAGTCGTGGTTCACGATAACAAAGTTAGTTTTGAAGTATATGAACCGTATGAATCTATTCTGAATGCGTTCAAGTCGGTTGGAATAACAATCATAACGAGGGTTCCAAATACATGAGGCAAAATTTAATTTACTGTAGATGTAAGCACAATATAAAGTGATAAGTGATTTCACATATTTAAATTCCTTACTTTTCCTGAAAATATAAGCCATCATTCGACTTGAACTATTTGCTATGCGATCTATGTGTGCATCGAAGAGCAACTTCGAATCGAAAGTGACACTATCACTAACCATACTTAAGGCTCGCCTTCAATGGTTGCTAAAATATCAATATGCCGTACTGAATTGACAAGGTTTTTATTCGAGTTGAGTATCATTTAAGTGTTATTTGTGCAAACATTCAGGGAAAATAAAAGTTATTATTATTATTTTCATTTTTTGAACTGCATTTAGACGAATCTATAAATAACCGCGACTAAGAGGAGGAATGCTCAATATCAAGTCGCTGCATTAAACCATCCATATCAGAACACGAACACAACGAATTTTCCATATTTTAGAATGCAGAAAACCGAGCTTGTCTCTTTCTGAAATTCGTAGTTTTCGTTTCTTTGGCTAATAAGTTCCAATCCTTAAGACGGGAAGCAAGAAATTCTGACTGTTGCTTTGATAACCCCAAATAACGTACTAATCATTTAACTGGGTACAGGATTAAAAGTGGAGTACATACACTGGCATTCGGAACTGCCTGATGATGCATTGTTTTTGAATTGTGGAGGCCGTTACTTGATGTAGATCCATGATATGAGATAAAAAACACAAGGTTTAACTTTAATCTACACTTCATTTGAAAAAATTCGACGACGTTTCGCTGACACAGCAGCTTTATTAAGAATGAAAAACAGAATGAAGAGTATGGTATTATAAACAAATCGTAGAACAAGTTGGATGAATAACAGGAAAATCCACACCGAGCCATTGTACAGTTAGTATGAAAGGTAATAAAACTAATTAAACAAGTTAAGTAGGGTGAGTAATTCACATCTACATGTTCATTCAAAAGTTTGTCCGAATGTTTGTATCTATTTATTTCTAATGCTTCTAGGAGATCTAATTTTGAACTTTTGATTTTTTGTAATATGTCATGACATATTACATATAAAATCAAAAGTTCAAAAAATGTCATGACATATTACATATAAAATCAAAAAGTTCAAAATTAGATCTCCTAGAAGCATTAGAAATAAATAGATACAAACATTCGGACAAGCTTTTGAAAGAACAGGTAGATGTGAATTACTCACTCTGGAGTGTTATAAGCGAGAATATTGTTAATTTCTGTGGACTGTATATAAAAACTCATAGGAGAAACTGATACGCTAAATTGTATCATTCAGTTATGAGTGCTGAACGAAAAATATATATAAAATTTACGAAAGATTGAAAGAAACGAATGTAACGAGATTGTTCAATTATTGTCTTGACTTACTTATAGAGGAGACCCAGGATGCGAACAGCTATGCATTCAAACTCAGTTCACAATCACTATAGGGCACTACGTTTTATGCACTGTAGTTTCACTGTAGTCCAGGCCTGGAAAATGTCTTAGTTTGGATTTTAATGATTTATGAGGTAAATGTATTTCAATAGTCTTTTATGTCACAATAGACAAGCTTGATTCCACATGGAAGTGAAAACGAGGTTTTTTGGCGCAACTGCAATTCATATAAGCGAATCTTATATTTCGAGCGGCACTATACGGTCGATAGTACTCTCTGTAGCAGACTGGTTGGCGCGCTACCCTGAGGCACGATTTCCATTCACAGATGTGCGGGAAATTGAAAACCGATAAAGAGCGCCAAGACAATATGTATTTGAATTTTAATTTAATGAAACGAATTTTGAATGCCGCGAAATCGGAAGAAAAGTTCTCTCGCATAACTTCCAGTCTCATGAAAGCAAACACAACGAAAAATGTACATTGAAAAATGAGTTAGTTTGTACGCAATATCAAAGTTGAATGTGAAAAAAAAAATAAAAAATTAAGAAATCTTAAACATAAAATTGAAGACGAAACACACTCCTACTTAACTTGTTTAATTAATTTTTATTACCTTTCATGTTAACTGTACAATGGCTCGGTGTGGATTTTCCTGTTATTCATTCAACTTGTTCTACGATTTATTTATAATACCATACTTTTAATTCTGTTTTTATTCTTGATAAAGCTGCTGTGTTAGCGAAACGTCGTCGAATTTTTTCAAATAAAGTGTAGATTAAAGTTAAACCTTGTGTTTTTTATCTCATTGATGCATTGTTTCCAGTTTCTTTCAAAAACTCTGTGGAGTTGAAGTTACTATCGGCGCTGGTAAATCTGCATTATGAAGAACAGGTCGCATCTTGCGCTCCGACTTTTTAGAATAGCCTTCAGTCTTTGTCAGATGTAAATAGCAAACGTCCAAATGGTTAGTGGACTTTCGCCATACCATTTCGGACTGCAAAAGCATGCTTTTTCTGTTCCCACTCATCCACTGCACTAATGATATGCTACAACAAACATAGTATAAATGTGGAGCCGACTGATAGTCTTGATGTCCAATTGTAACATCAAAACATAGGAAGTAGACCTTCTTAGCATTTTCACAAAATGGCCTGGCTTGTGATTCCACCATAAATTCTCAATAAATATTACAAAAATTGTCAGGAGAGATTTTGTAGTTGCAGCTCGTTTGCCCACACTTTTCCCTAGTTTGAGCACTTTCTACCCTAAACACAGAGAACTTATAACTTCCAAGCTCAATATAAGACTGATCTCTAATATTTTTCTCATGTATACTATTGAAAACAACACTGTTCAGGTATGAGATTCATTCCGGTTAACCGTTTACTCATTACATTTACTATCTGCAAATATAAAAATACCTTATTGAACTATTGAAAAGTGGTAAGTGTAAGGGCTTTAGGAATATTTTTCTTATTATTATATTTCTATTTGAAAATTCAAGATCTGCTTTGTGTTACTAAAATCTGATCGGCCAGTGTAATTCAAAACCATATACTACAATGTAGACTTATCAAACTTTTGAATTCATTTTGGACATTGATTCTACGCATTGAATTACAATCTGTAAGTGATTTTATTCGCTTCGATGAGAACAATTGTGGTTCAAAAACAATGAACGTTTTCTTCTTCCCCGTTCTGAAGTAAAACGTGATCCATACAATATTCAAATTGACGAAAGTTCGTCTTCTGGCGGATTTGTAAATACTTTATCTCAGCCACAAAACCGACTCTAGAATTAATAGTCAGGCCTTAGGATTTGCGTTCGAGCCGGGGCTGTTGACCAACTTTGCACGTAGTTTTCAGTTCGGCAAAAACATTTTCGAATTAAAATCGCCCATATATCGCCGAGAGGAGCACAAAAAGCCGTAGCAATTTAAGTCAGTTAAGTCATTAGATACCCAACGTCCTGGCCAGCCCCTCGTTATCGCCTAAAAGCTGCATTAACTTGATATTCTACCTCTGCGCTCGGGACTTATTCGTATGAAACTGACTGGATACACTGACAATAGAGGGCCATTCGGCATTCAAATTAATTTAAATATAACTGAATTACTTCCGGGACGAAGATAGGTAAATACACCGCATTCATTCAATCTCCTGCAAGTCTAATTACAACAGATCTGCCGATGCCTGGGATTACACAGGTGAGTATTATATACTTCAGGGCAATCGTATTGTTGGTTGATTAAGCTGAACGGAGTAATTTCATTTTGGCTGTATGGAATAGAATTACTTTATGTGGATCGAAATTTTCAGGTATTTTCGTAATTTTAGATTTATCTCACTGACAATAGGATTGTGTTCAATCAATGCCTTTGATTTTTCAATCTACAAACTTATTTAACATCTGTACTTTTCTGAAATTTTCTTCCTTTTATTATTTCTAGATAAACTATTCATGATGTTATAATCGCAAAGAATCCCATTGAACTTTTTAGTAATCAGCAATTCAATATTCATTATTCGTATTTTTGTGGCGATTTTTTTCTTTTATGGGTAACTTCTAGATGAACTATTTTATGTTCTTATAATCGCAAAGAATCCCATTGAACTTCTTTGTTATAAGCAATGTTCAATATTCGTATTTCTCTGGCGATTTGTTTCTTTTATGGGTATTTTCTAGATAAACTATTTTATGTTGTTATAATCGCAAAGAATACTATTGAACTTCTAGATGAACTATTTTATGTTGTTATAATCGCAAAGAATCCCATTGAACTTCTCTGTTATAAGCAATGCTAATATTCGTATTTTTCTGGCTATTTGTTTCTTTTATGGGTATTTTCTAGATAAACTATTTTATGTTGTCATAATCGCAAAGAATTCTATTGAACTTCATGCAATAAGCATTTCAATATTCAATATTCGTATTTTTCTGGTGATTTTTTGCTTCTATGGGTAACTTCTAGATGAACTATTTTATGTTGTTATAATTGCAAAGAATCCCATTGAACTTCTTTGTTATGAGCAATATTCAATATTCGTATTTTTGGCGATTTGTTTCTTTTGTAGGTATTTTCTAGATAAACTATTTTATGTTAATATAATCGCAAAGAATACTATTTAGCTTCATATAATAACCAATTCAATATTCAATATTCGTATTTTAGTGGCGATTTGTTTCTTTTATGGGTAACTTCTAGATGAACCATTTTTATTCTTATAATCGCAAAGAATCCTTTGAACGTCTCTGTTTTAAACAATGTTCAATATTCGTATTTTTGGGGCGATTTGTTTCTTAAATGGGTAACTTCTAGACGAACTATTTTATGTTGTTTTAATCGCAAAGAATCCCATTGAACTTCTTTGTTTTGAGCAATGTTCAATATTCGTATTTTATTTCTCTGGCGATTTGTTTCTTTTATGGGTATTTTCTAGATAAACTATTTTATGTTGTTATAATCGCAAAAATACTATTGAACTTCATGTAATAAGCAATTCAATATTCAATATTCGTATTTTTGTGGCAATTTGTTTCTTCTATGGGTAACTTCTAGATAAACTATTTCTTGTTGTTATAATCACAAAGAATACCATTGAACTTTTTCGTAATGAGCAATGTTCAATTTTCGTATTTTTCTGGCGATTTATTTCTTTTATGAGTAACTTCTAGATAAACTATTTCATGTTGTTATAATCGCAAAGAATCCCATTGAACTTTTTTGTAATAAGCAATGTTCAATTTTCGTATTTTTCTGGCGATTTATTTCTTTTATGGGTAACTTCTAGATAAACTATTTCATGTTGTTATAATCGCAAAGAATCCCATTGAACTTTTTGTAATAAGCAATGTTCAATTTTCGTATTTTTCTGGCGATTTGTTTCTTTTATGGGTATTTTGTAGATAAACTATTTTAGGTTGCTATAATCACAAAGAATCCCATTGAACTTCTTTGTATTGAGCAATGTTTAATATTCGTATTTTTCTAGAAAATTTATTCGTTTTATTGGTAACTTCTAGATAAACTATTTTATGATATTAATATAGCGAAGAATACTATTGGACTTGTTTGTGATAGGCAATTCAATATTCAATATTCGTATTTTTCTGGCAATTTGTTTCTTTCAGGGTACCTTCTTGATATTGAACTTCTTTCTAATAAGAAATATTCAATATTCGTATTTTCTGGCTATTTGTTTCTTTTACGACTATCAGTTTTTACCATTATAGGGTAACAAAACTGTCAATATTTCTGTTATGAGAGTAGAATAGAATAGTGTAATAACATCAGCATTTTCAATGAAATAAAATTATGGTTTTTAGATTTTCACTATATTCACATAGTTGTGTTTCGGTTTCACAACACTGTGGCTTCATCAGATAGATACAAACTAATGAACAGAGTTATTCCTTATATATTATTCATATTTCCTATATTAGGTACAAGTAAAAGGGTATGGTGGAAAACCCATCGCAGTTGCTTACTTTATGAATTGAAAAGATTAAGTAATGGAGAAGGATTTAGATCTAATTGGGTATTAAGTAAACTACCTGAATTTTTCTCCTTGTTAATCTCTGAAATTTCCCATAGACTGAGTTTTTGTCTATTATATTCATTGGGTAAAATTTTGAAATTATCATTAAAGTTATCGTTTTCTTCCAATACGTGATTAGAATCACGGGAATCTGATTTATGATAATTAAAACTACGTTTGTGCTCGGATAATCTAACTTTGAAATTTCTGAAAGTTCTACCTATACAAATTTCATTACATTGCATTACAAATTATAAACACCCGATTTATTACCTTCATCAACTTTAGATTTGCAGTTTTTGATATGTCGGCCTAAAAATCATCAGTTCGGAATACTACATTGAAATAATGCGAGAGGAATGATTTTAATTGCAGACTAGGATTACCAATATGAGTTAAGCTGTTGTATTTTGTTAATTTTATACCTAAAATACTTCCTGGATTTATTTTTGAAATAGATAGACTAGATAAACTATTTTATATTGTTATAATCGCTAAGAATCCTTCGAACGTCTTTGTTTTAAACAATGTTCAATATTCGTATTTTTCTGGCGATTTGTTGCTTCAATGGGTAACTTCTAGATGAACTATTTTATGTTGTTATAATTGCAAAGAATCCCATTGAACTTCTTTGTTATGAGCAATATTCAATATTCGTATTTTTTGGCGATTTGTTTCTTTTGTAGGTATTTTCTAGATAAACTATTTTATGTTGTTATAATCGCAAAGAATACTATTGAACTTCATATAATAACCAATTCAATATTTAATATTCGTATTTTAGTGGCGATTTGTTCCTTTTATGGGTAACTTCTAGATGAACCATTTTTATTCTTATAATCGCAAAGAATCCTTTGAACGTCTCTGTTTTAAACAATGTTCAATATTCGTATTTTTGGGGCGATTTGTTTCTTAAATGGGTAACTTCTAGATGAACTATTTTATGTTGTTATAATCGCAAAGAATCCCATTGAACTTCTTTGTTTTGAGCAATGTTCAATATTCGTATTTTATTTCTC
The DNA here is from genome assembly GCA_013387265.2 of Cryptolaemus montrouzieri. Lineage (NCBI taxonomy): Eukaryota > Metazoa > Arthropoda > Insecta > Coleoptera > Coccinellidae > Cryptolaemus > Cryptolaemus montrouzieri. Next base: position 144,536,205 of record JABFTP020000185.1, read on the forward strand.
TGGCGATTTTATGTTATTATAATCGCAAAGAATACTATTGAACTTCATGTAATAAGCAATTCAATATTCAATATTCGTATTTTTGTGGCAATTTGTTTCTTCTATGGGTAACTTCTAGATAAACTATTTCTTGTTGTTATAATCACAAAGAATACCATTGAACTTTTTCGTAATGAGCAATGTTCAATTTTCGTATTTTTCTGGCGATTTATTTCTTTAATGGGTAACTTCTAGATAAACTATTTCATGTTGTTATAATCGCAAAGAATCCCATTGAACTTTTTGTAATAAGCAATGTTCAATTTTCGTATTTTTTGGCGATTTATTTCTTTTATGGGTAACTTCTAGATAAACTATTTCATGTTGTTATAATCGCAAAGAATCCCATTGAACTTTTTGTAATAAGCAATGTTCAATTTTCGTATTTTTCTGGCGATTTGTTTCTTTTATGGGTATTTTGTAGATAAACTATTTTAGGTTGCTATAATCGCAAAGAATCCCATTGAACTTCTTTGTATTGAGCAATGTTTAATATTCGTATTTTTCTAGAAAATTTATTCGTTTTATTGGTAACTTCTAGATAAACTATTTTATGATATTAATATAGCGAAGAATACTATTGGACTTGTTTGTGATAGGCAATTCAATATTCAATATTCGTATTTTTCTGACAATTTGTTTCTTTTAGGGTACCTTCTTAATATTGAACTTCTTTCTAATAAGAAATATTCAATATTCGTATTTTCTGGCTATTTGTTTCTTTTACGACTATCAGTTTTTACCATTATAGGGTAACAAAACTGTCAATATTTCTGTTATGAGAGTAGAATGGAATAGTGTAATAACATCAGCATTTTCAATGAAATAAAATTATGGTATTTAGATTTTCACTATATTCACATAGTTGTGTTTCGGTTTCACAACACTGTGGCTTCATCAGATAGATACAAACTAATGAACAGAGTTATTCCTTATATATTATTCATATTTCCTATATCAGGTACAAGTAAAAGGGTATGGTGGAAAACCCATCGGAGTTGCTTACTTTATGAATTGAAAAGATTAAGTAAAGGAGAAGGATTTAGATCTAATTGGGTATTAAGTAAACTACCTAAATTTTCTCCTTGTTAATCTCTGAAATTTCCATAGACTGAGTTTTTGTCTATTATATTCATTGGGTAAAATTTTGAAATTATCATTAAAGTTATCGTTTTCTTCCAATACGTGATTAGAATCACGGGAATCTGATTTATGATAATTAAAACTACGTTTGTGCTCGGATAATCTAACTTTGAAATTTCTGAAAGTTCTACCTATACAAATTTCATTAGATCACATTACAAATTATAAACACCTGATTTATTACCTTCATCAACTTTAGATTTGCAGTTTTTGATATGTCGGCCTAAAAATCATCAGTTCGGAATACTATATTGAAATATTGCGAGAGGAATGATTTTAATTTCAGACTAGGATTACCAATATGAGTTAAGCTATTGTATTTTGTTAATTTTATACTTAAAAATACTTCCTGGATTGATTTTTGAAATTTTTGAGTGAAATCATGTTCTCAATTATGTAACCGTTATTGACTGCTATTTGTTTAATGATATTTTGCTCTTTTATAAAATTATTTTGTGGCATTGGGATATTTATGACTCTTTGCAACTTACTATTGTGAGCAGCTAATTTATGTGGATAAGGATGTGTAGATGAGCTGTGAATAGTAATATCTGTATGCGATTGCTCGATAAAAATAGAAAAATCATGTTTGCGGTTACTATGTTCTTGGATAGTTTTTTCAATATTATCCATGAGAATTTCAGTGAGTAGAGGGCTCAAAAGTTCACCCATGATTAAACCTTGTCTTTTATTATATATTACTCCATTGAAGTTCAAACAATTTTGTTCTAAACAAATTTCTGAAAGGTGTAAGATTTCTGATTGAATTACCGGATTGACTTTATTAATTTGAAGAGCGTTGTTGATGAGTTTCACTGAATCACTAGGTGGAACACTAGGGAAGAGATTTACTTCATCCCATGACATTAATTTAGCTTTCGATGGTAGTATCGTGTGGTGAAATTTATTTATTAGTTTTTTATTGAGATTTTAGGTTCAAAATTAGCGTACTGTTGAATGATGTCTATGAGAAAGCGTGAAATCTTTGCAGCTGGAGCTTGAATATATGAAACTACTGGTCTTATGGGATGCCCTGTTTTATGGAGTTTGACGAGGGAGTAATCTTTTGGTGATTGCGGGTTGTCAATGGAAAAATCATATTTTTGGTTGGTAGGATACTTGGGATACTCTGAAACGTTTTTCACTTGGGATTGAAATTTGTTAGTTAGAGCTTTATTAATTTTCTCATAACTACCTGATTCAATAAAATTTTGGATTTCAATAAATAATCTGCTTTATATAAGGCTATGACTGTATGAATTTGTCTGTTTTGGTGAATATGATATCTTCAGATGCGGACTTGATCTATCTGATGAAGCCACAGTGTGGTGAAACTGGTCATACTTGTGTTAATATGGTGAAAATGTAAACACCTTAGTTTTATTACTTCGAAAATATGTATTTCGAATTTCATCAAGTAACGTCAATTAAAATAATTACTTCAGCCTAACATACACATGAAATGTGAAAGTATGTTTTCCGGCGAATATATCCTATTACAATTAACAAAATATCTTAAACTTATCCTGTCAATGAATACTTACGGTCGATTAATACCCTGTTTCACAGAACATGCCTCACCAGATTATTCAATACGCCTTAAGCTGGTGAAAGCTGGATTCAGTAGAGATAAATTGATCCTTCAATTTCTGACAATTCTGAAAGGAAGTCCTTCAGGGTCCTCCAGGCCAGAATCCCCATTCCGAATGAGTCGAATCAAAATATCTAATATCGCGTACATTAAACCAACTCAGCTTCGTTGAGATGAAGAGGGAGCATATTCGGTATAATATATGCAAAATATGCCCAGAGGCTTTCCATACAAAAGTTTTTCTTTCGATTTGACTTTCTACTTATATTTCAATTTCTGTATGCAAATCACAGGCTTATAATCAGATATAACTTCTGCTTGCTTATGTTCCTGCACGATTTTGTTTCAGGAAGTTGGATAAAGTGTATTATCTGGATCAGTCACGATGGGAAAACTATGTGAGTGGGGAGATCTGTGAAAATTTGACTAATCGGCGAAAGAAGGAGACCATATTTGATTGCGTGACTACATGAAATTATGCTTCAAAAATGCTATAATTTGCAAATTATTTATGGAAATTCATTAAGAAGAGATAAGTTTGAATGAACAGAGATAATGGGCTATTAATATCTTCAGAACCATATGACGCTAAAATATTGTACCTTCACAGATAATCTGGGTATTTTTGAAGAGTTTGCACTTTATACCAGGGGTGCTCAAACGGTCGATCGCGAGTGCTGTTTGAGTAGATCTCAAGAAGAAAAAAATTTTAATAAGTAGGTACCTAAACTACAAAGTTTATAACGTAATAAAACGTAAAAAGTAAATTGCAACTTTCGATAGATCAACTGAAAAGAAATGATCTGAGACATTCTTCGTCTTTGAAAGCAAGGATTCCTCAGTTGAATTCTGATACTTATGAGGCTGAATCATCAAACATTTTGGGACCATTCGAGATGCATTTTTACGATTGCAGTAAATTGGCAAATATAGCATCATTTATGAGTTATCCTTCTTATGTAAAAACATTGAGGAATTAGCTACTTAAAAAGCAAGTCAGTTTAATATATACTCATGTTATGTTGGGGCACAGATATACATCTCAAAGCTACAGTATCTGATACAAATTTCTGGTGTTTTATATCTGCACATAAATATCCAAATCTAAGGCAAATCGCCTATCAACTGACGGCATTGTTTAGGTCAACTTACTTGTACGAGTCTGCATTTTCAGAAATGAAGATAATTAAATCAAAATATCGCAATCGACTAAGTGACGATCATATGTCATCATGCTTGCGATTAGCAATCAGTGGTTACGTACCATCTTATAAAAAGTATGCTGAGGACATGCAGTGCCACGCTTCAACATCAAAATTCACTCCTTAGTTAAGTTTAGCACCATATGTAACTCTTTCGTATCGTTATAACCAATAAACTCGCAATTTTGAATAACTATGAGTTTTTTTCATTGATATAATAGAGAAGAATCTAACCAAACCTAACTCAAACCTTGACTAAAATAATGAATATTGTGCGGAGAGCTAATATCTATATATGCTACGGTACACCCTACCTAGATAGGTAGGTAGGTAGGGTGTATCGTGTATGTACGACAACCCTGCATCACACATACTTGCAGCCTCTCAGAGTCGATCGTAAGTAGTCTAAAAATATTGAGGTAGATCGCCAGGAGAGCAAGTTCAAGCACCCCTGGTCTATACTATACAGGTTGTTTCCTAATAATATCCCAGATATATTGGTTCCTATTGGTATCAGAATTGCACCAAGAACCCACTGCTTCTTACAGTTCAGTTGGTGAAGCACAATCTTTACCTCACGAACTCTGAATTTTACTTAAGACATATTTGATTGAACATGTGATGTCACCTCTAATCAAAGGCGGGAGAGATAACTTGCACGAGCGGTAGTTGACTGTCTTCGCCATTGACCGGAACTGACAAGTTCCACTGGTCTGCTCCAAGACGCGTTCGACCAATCAGGTCAAAGGTTCGCCGAGAGCATCTAGTAAGGAATAGATCAAGTATAAGTGATAGAGCCTTGTAAAATCGATTCAGTTAATCCAACTGAGTTAACAAAGCGTGATCCAAATTTCGTCATAATGTTTTGCTGTAGTGGTGTACAATGTTTTTATTGTGGTACAACGCCAAAGGCTCCAATCCTCAAATCAAAACAAAAGATTGCAAACGTATTCCAGCAAATCCCTAGTCCCAAAGTGGAAATGTACAATACTTTTTCCCCCTTCAAACATAATAAAATAGTTGTCAGATGAAAAATATCATTACTTCAGAATCAATAAAAGTTTCATTCACATATTTTGAATTGAGGGATCAATCGAACATAACTATACCAATTGTGTATATATAATATCACAGAAAAATATTACAATCTTCATTTCCAATAACAAAAATTTTATTATAAAATTGGTAGCTCATAATCTAGCTCTTTTATGGTTTACTGATCTGAATGTTTTCTATTCTAGCAATCTGTTCGATAAGTGAATGTGCAATATATGAAAAGTGTTACTTTAGTTTGAGTTTCCCCACATTATATAATCTGTTTCTGATACTGCTAACTTGTTAGCCAAACTCGCATCAAGATTTTTATCAACTAAGTTTTGATAAACTAGTTTTAAATTCTGTTCATTATTAAACGCTAAAGGTTTCAAACACCCAACAAACTGTCAGTTGAAACATGAAATTCATAGAATTATCCAGGAGCGAGGTGAATGATGAGTTGGCTCTGGGTCTGAAGAGAAAACTACTATCTAGGATTATAATTCGAGATCTCAACTCAATATTCTATGCTGATAGGTTTGAGTTTCATGCATACTTTGACAACTGTCGCTATCTTGTGACTCGACGTTTATTAACAACATTAAGTTGAACACTAATTATTCTCAGCTTAGTTAACTCAGCATAGCTCATCTTTATATGCCTATCGCGATAGTATCCTGAATGTTAACATAACACTTATTGCGAATACTACAGAGAACGAAAGACCGATTCGTAATTTTGAGGCCAGAAATTCTTCAGATTGACGAAACAAAATGATTTCTGATATTCAATCTTAACACGAAAAGTAAATAGAAACAGATTGAAGGTGGACCAATTTATATATATATATATATATATATATATATATATATATATATATATATATATATATATATATATATATATATATATATATATATATATATATATATATATATATATATATATATATATATATATATATATATATATATATATATATATATATATATATATATATATATATATATATATATATATAGGTGATTCACCACCAGTGGCGTGGTGCTTTGTAGCTCGTACACTCTTGAAGATTGCAATTTTGTTCTAACACTATTGTATTCAGAAAGAAAAAATCTAGTTCAGCATACTTTGAAGTAAATAGGTTGTCCCAATTTTCTATAAAAAAATTTTGGGAAGCTTTTTCAGATTGGAAGACCACTTTTTTGTTGAAGATTCAAGAGCTTCCTAAACACTGCTCTAATATCTTTAAGCAATAAGTTTTTTTGATGAGTAGTTTCGCCACAATATTTTTTCCTCCGTAAAAATTCATGAAAATAGACTCTCACATCGTCACATGCTCCTACGGCCAGAGAGTATGAATACATTCTTCCTTTCGATTTTTTTTTGCCCAAGGATGGCTTTATCGATGAATTGAAATAGATTATCCTCATTTTTTACACGAGTGACACAAAAAAATTATTGAATATTGTAATTTTGATAATATCGTATCTTGATTTTTTCAAATGAAACATACTGCATTTTAATATTCATATCAACGTATAAAATATTGTGCCATATTTTGCAGAAGTAACGTTATCTTTATCTTCGACCATTTTCGAATTAAAAAATGAACTGAAATAATAAAATCACAGGTTGCGAGAGAAGATTTCATTAGTACATATCATTATACTTGATCAGATAAATGGAAATAATTTAAGGTAGTCGTGTATGAAATATATAATAGATTGGTTTTTGGTGAGATGATCTACAAGGTGTTGAACTATTTCAACAACTGTTCCAAATGTTGCCCATTTTTTGTAAACAATCTTCAACAGAAAAGTGGTCTTCCAATTTGAAAAAAACCATCCAAGATTTTTTTATAGAAAATTGCTGAAGTAGATTCTTACTTTCTAAATACAATACCGTTCGAACAAAAATAAAATTTTCAAGGTTGTACAGAGGGGCCACTGGTTGATCACCTTGGGGTTTGAGGTTTATAAGAATATTTAAACACTATCTAAAATAGATGTTTCGGGATTTTTTCTTCAGTATTCGATCTAAAACATATATTAAATTATTCTTAAAATGTATCTTACCCACTATTCCTTGTATGATTGTTCTATTTTCATTGGTAAGAATTCTGGATTCTACTTTCTGTTTTGAAGATGTCAGTTTTCGGAGGTTATGTGTGTTGAATTTTCCTTTGGCGCTGTTTTCTTTGTGGACTTTTCAGAAGTTTCTGGGATCTGTTTGAATGATACTGTGTTCTCTGTGTCTACTGTGATTGTTAACTCAACTTATGTAGACCAAAACAAAAAAAAGACTCAAAGTAACACAGTCATTGTCATATAACAATAAATTAAAAGTAACATCACAATACAACAATGCCGAAATCACTGACCTGAAGAAGAATAAAAATTCCTTAATGAAAACAAACAGTAAACAATAGTAATCGCAGACAAAGGCAAAACAACCGTCATCCTGGAAACAGAGGTATACAAACCTAGGATTATGAACCTACTAAATAACAGAAAAGCTTACAAACCAATTAAAAACGACTTCATGAACACAGTGCAAAGAACAATCGTCTCATAAGAAAATGGAAAGAAAAACAATATATTTTGGAAGATCTTGCCAAACAATTAACAGCACACAATAGTCTTCCACCAAGAACATATGGTCTACCAAAAACTTATAAAGAAAACGAACCATTGCGTCCCATTGTACCATACATACAGTACCCTTTGTATAATCTATCAAAATATATGCCAAGTATACTAAATAACCGCATAAACAAAATCAAATACTACACAAAAGACTCTACAGATCTGAAACAACATCTCGGCCTTATAGAAGTACAATCCAACCACAAAATTAATTCCCTAGATGCTATTTCACTATAAACTAACATCACAATAACCATAATACCAACAATAATTAATACCTAATGGACAGAAATCTAAACTCACAGCTCCATCGCAAAAGAAGAATTCAGTTAAGTATTACAATATATATTAAGTACAAACTACTTTCAATTCGATAACCTTTTTTTTTCAACAAATAGATGGAATTGCAATAGGAAGTCCCATATCTAGTGTAATAGCCCAAATGGTCATGGAATATTTGAAAGAGTCAATTTTAAATAATACACATTTAGACATCACATCATTCAAAAGATATGTGGACGACTGTTTACTAATAATGAACAAAAACGTAGTAGACCAAATTCTCAAAACCTTCAATGAATTCCACAAAAGGTTACAGCTTACTTTAGAAACCGAAGAAAATAACAGAATCAACTTCCTTGACATAACAGTAACACGAAAAGGCAATAAATTAATAACAAGATGGTACCGAAAAGAAATAAACGAAGATGACATCTTGAACTACAATTCAAACCATCACCCATCCCAGAAAGAGTGCATTATAAAAGGATATATTGACAGACCACTGAAACTCATCACACCACAATCGAGAAAAGACGTACTAAATGACACAGAAGACCTACTAAGAATGAACCACTACTCAGAAACCTTGAAAAACAAAATCATCAAAGAACGAACACATATACTGTACAACTAAGAAAAGAAAAAGAAAAACGACATTACTGACACCACACGATACATAACTATTCCAAACATACCTCAACTAACAGAAACCATCAATAACATCCTCAAACCTTATAACTTCAAAATGGGCTACTCAGCCATGAATCAAATAAGACACGTACATACAAAACTAAGATCCAAACTACCACACATGGAGTAACCCACATAGTATACGCCAGGGTATGACTTCGGAAAAGTCTACATTGGACAGACAAAACAACACCTCAAAGAACGTCTCAAACCCCATAAATAAGCAAAAAACGATAGCACACAAAAAAACAAGAGAAACACGAAATTGACTATGACCAGAAAAAAATACTTGACAAAGAACACCACAGAAAAAAGAGAGAAATACTTGAGATGATACAGATACAAAAAAGACAACTCTTCAAATGACCGGAAAGACATAAAGACACTGTGTTCCATATACATAGATCTTCTACAATAACAGAGCACGAAAGAAACACGTTTCGAAAACGTTATCGATCACAGTAGATACAGAGAACACAGTATAATACAAACAGATCCCAGAAACACCTGAAAAGTCCACAAAGAAAACAGCGCCATAGAAAACTTCGACACAAATAACCTCCGACAACTGACATCTCCAAAACACAAAATGGAATCTAGAATTCTTACAAATAAAAATTGAACGAACAATCATCCGCAAATTAGTGGGTAAGATACATTTCAAGAATAATTACTATATATATATATATATATATATATATATATATATATATATATATATATATATATATATATATATATATATATATATATATATATATATATAAGACACTTCGTCATTTTCTTGAATTTGTAATGAAAAATTGGAGAACCAATCTTCATTTAAATATTTCAAAACAATCGTTAAAATCCGAAGTAATTCCAATCAAAAGAGGCATTTTTCAAGGTGATTCTTTAAGTGCTCTTTGGTTTTGTCTTTGCCTCAATCCATTATCTCATGAATTAAATGCTACTAGTTTCGGCTTCAAAATAAAGAGTTTATTAACTGAATTCAAATTAAGTCACTTAATTTATTTAGATGATATTAAATTATATGCCGGAACCAGATCTCATTTAAAAAGTCTACTTGAGATTACTTTCAACTATTCCAATGATATTCATATGAAATTTGGGCTTCCAAAATGTAAAAATCTTTCTATTGAAAAGGAAAGATCACCTCTGATTATATAAAGATTTCCAATATCGAAATCGAGCCAATGCATCAAGGAGATACATATAAATATCTTGGATTTTGTCAAGAGAAGACAATTAACCATAGCAGCACTAAAGAAAATATTAGAAGTTCACATTACAAAAGACTTAGAATTATCATCAAGAGTTATTTAACTAGTAAAAACCTTTTCAGAGCTATCAACTCCTATGCTGTTCCTATTCTTACATCTTCTTTTGGAATTATTAAATGGTCTAAAACTGATCTAAATGAGTTACAATGTCAAACGAGGAAAATGCTCTGTAAAAATCATAAGCACCACCCAAAGTCAGCTGTTCAGAGAGTTACACTACCTAGACATCTTGGAGGTCGTGGATTAATTGATTTGAATAATCTTCATAGTAAACAGATTTTTCATCTACGTTCTCATTTTCATGATAAACAGAGAACGTCTAAATTACATGATATTGTTGTTGCTTCAGATTATAATCTTACACCTCTGAACTTGACAATGCAAAAGGTAGATTGTGATATATTTGATGATAATTCTAAAAGAGAAAGCTGGATGCAGAAGGAATTACACGGAAAGCACCCTAAAGAATTGAAAAATGATTATATTGATGAAATTGCATCGAATAAATGGTTAGTATCTGGAGAATTGTTTGCTGAAACAAGGCTTGGCAATTGCGATCCAGGACCAGGTTGTTTTCACAAGGAATTATAGAAAACATATCATCAAACAAAATATAGATGATTCTTGCCGTAGATGTTTCTGTTCTTCAGAAACAGTTTTTCATATATTATCATCTTGCTCAGTCCTTGCTTCAACAGATTATTTAGAAAGACATAATGCCGTCGCTTATATTATTCACTTCAATCTAGGAATTAAACATGACCTAATTCCCAAAAGAAAAAATTTCAAAAATATGAACCTGAGATTATTTGTGAAAATGACAAATATAAACTTTATTTTGATAAAACAATTCTGTGCAACAGAGCTGTAAAACACAATAGACCAGATATCGTTCTTAATGATAAACAGAATCAAATAACATATATAATTGATATTGCTATACCCGACACACATAATATACAAAATAAATACAACGAAAAATTTCTAAATATATGATGCTTAGCGACGAGATTAAAAAATGTGGAAAATGAAGAAAATATTTATTCTACCGATTATTATTTCTACAACAGGCGTTATTCCTAGAAATCTTCACAAAAGTATTGAGATTTTGGGTCTGAAGAAAAATTTGTTTGAACAGTTACAAAAGATAACAGTCATCAAATCTTGTAATATTCTTCGTAGGTTTCTTTCCGAAAATAATAATGAGGTAGAGTCATAGGTTTTCTCTTTAGTTTATACTGCTCAGAATCTCATTTCATATTTTATTTATTTGTTTATATTAATGTAATATAATTAACTGACAATTTTGTCATATTTATATTCAGAGCAGTATTCTATTCGATCGTTCACCACTTCACACAAAGGAAACTATTAATGAGTAACATTCAGTGTTACTTGACTAAGGTCCGTACACTGGATTTTTCCGGGGAGAAAGCCTCTGACACTACTCGTTGGTACATTGATATCATTGTCTGATGATGCTATAGTATGTATATATTCTGGTAGATTGATATATTCTCATAACATTTAACGTTATCCTAATATATAATTACTCCAGGATATGTTTTGATTATAATCATTGCCTGGCAATGGTATTAATTACCGGGTGGTGGATTTATATTTTTCATGAAATCAGTTTGATTGCATGAACAGATATATGGGCAACTCGTCGGGGTAAACCCCTATATATATATATATATATATATATATATATATATATATATATATATATATATATATTCTTCATTCGCTGATATTTAATTAGTTTTCAAGGTGTGTTTCACATATATTATATTAACAGCAGGAACATTTTCATAATCGAAATTCGAAGTACAAAATAGAGGTCATTCAGGAAAAACTAAACCGCAATAAAAGTAGATGGCCTTCTGAAGTCTCCAGTTCTCTCATAAACCATATAGAATATTTTATGTTCCTACGTACGCTCCATAAATTTTAAATTACAGCAGTTACTCTGGAACATTAGGGTAGATATATTAAACATTGTTCTATCCCAATTATCCTGTGTATCTTTGCTACATAAAGCCAAATACTTCAATTTCAGAACTCATGATAAATACGATTTTTACTGACCATTACGAACAGAATTAAATTCAAGGAGTAACATTCATCCTAAAGTTGACCTTGAACATTTTTTTGCTAAGAATATAGCATATAGTGCATTATACATATTCCAAACGACAGATTGAATAAAATTTCACTAACTAAACAAATCGTGTGAATTCTAAAGGAAAGACAAAAAAAAACGCACAAAATTGGAAAAGTTAAATTAAACAGTTGCTTTTTTGTTTATCTTGTTTCAACCAGTAAAAGTTTGGGGAATTTTAATTGCTTCTATGCAATCAAATTAAAATCTTAGTAGTCTTTCTTAAAGATGTGGGTCGTTAAATGAAAGTGAGTTGTCTGCGAGCTGAATAAATATTGATTTAAAACAATGAGTTAGTGACAGTGTCAAAGACCCGGAATTTTATGAGGCTGAAACCGGAAGCTTCTCAATGTAATTGATCTATTCTTATGCATCGAGAATGGAAAAGCTTTTTACGGTATTATCATCCATTTTATCACCGATACTATAGAAATTATGTACTGATTAACGATATTTCATACTTTAAATGTGCAAAAAGCTGAAAAAACCCTCAATGAACTTTTATTTGATGTCGTGTTATTCATTACATAACAGTAACATACAAAATCAATATTCACCCTGCACAAGCGATCGTTGAGTTCTATTAGTAAACTGTACAATATTGCAGAGAAATTCATAATCGAAATGTATTAAGAGAGAGCTAAGCATTTATACAAACGTGGTTTATTTTAGGAATATGATTTTATCAGAAACAATTAAAGAAGAAAGTGTTTCTAACACAAAGTTGTGAGATTTGATGCAAGTTTTATTTTGCACTTATGCAGGTTTTTATTTGAGAATTTTATCATGAATGAACTATAGTAAAAGCTTCTTATTCGCATTCTCACTATTCGTGGATAAAAACTAATGCGATCCAATTCCTATACTCCCAGCTAAGTATTCCTTTATACACGAATCTAATCGGTATATCGGTACAAACATATTAGAGTAAAATCCGGAGCGATAAGACATTACTTATTTTTACATAAACATTAGGTTTTCAGTAGCACCTCATGTACTATATATATATATATATATATATATATATATATATATATATATATATATATATATATATATATATATATATATATATATATATATATATATATATATATATATATATATATATATATATATATATATATATATATATATATATATATATATATATATATATATATATATATATATATATATATATATATATATATATATATATATATATATATATATATATATATATATATATATATATATATATATATATATATATATATATATATATATATATATATATATATATATATATATATATATATATATATATATATATATATATATATATATATATATATATATATATATATATATATATATATATATATATATATATATATATACAGTGTGTTCCAACGAAAATTTGACCCCTATAACTCCGAAATGAGTAACATTAGCGAAAAACACCAAGACACGTCGATTTTTGTTTCGAGGGGGAGCATTTTTCGAAATAATTCGAAACTTCTCCCCCTACCCCCAGCAACCCTAACTTTGAAATTCATCATTGGGAATAAGGGTCGAGTGGCACCTTACTGTAAAGGTCTGTCAATTCTCCATTCTGATTTGTCATTTTTAGAATTTTAAATTAACATACAGGGTGTCCCAACCGAGGGTAAAGTTGAATTCCTGCAAATCCCAAATACTAAATGAAATCGATTTATTTTGGCATAATGCAAGCGCAGGTTTATGCTCGGTCTAGAAAAACGACCTACACTTGTGAGTTTGGAGTTGGTGCAATCAACCCCCTATTTCCAGCATCCCCAACTCAAAAATCATTCGATCGAAAATAGGTCAAGTGGCACCTCGTTGGAAAGGTATTTCAATTTTCTCTTCGAATTTGGTATTTTCCAAATTCAGAATCAGCATACAGGGTGTCCCGGAGCAGGAACACTGAAAACCCAAATAACTTTTTGAAACTGGTTCATTTCGGTATAATACGAGAACATGTTTATGTTTGATTCGAGAATAAGACTCTCTTGCGTGAATATGGAATTTTTGCAATCAATCTCTTCCATTCAGCATCCCCAACTCAAAAATCATACAAGTGATTACAGGTTGAGTGGCAAAGTTCCAGAAAGATTTTTCTATTTTCTGAATCGCTGAGGCATTGGTTTCAGTTTGGCAATCGAGGTTTTCTGGCGTGAGGATCAGGATGAGGGAATGATGGAGAAACTGATTGGATGCTCATCTAAACAGGAAAACGAGATTTATTGAACTTGTATTCAATTGAAAACAAAAACTAACTTGATTATTACAACAATTGTTCAAAATGACCTCCGCCCACCTCCATACAGTTATACAGACGATTTTCGAACTCTCTTCTCACATTAGCGAAAACTTCAGGAGTCAAAAGTCGGCATTCTGTGATAATCCTCATCCGCAGCTCCTCCAGGTTTTCTGGTCTTGTGGCATAAACTTTAGATTTTAGATGGCCCCACAAAAAAAAATCTAGGGATTTAAATCTGGTGACCTGGCTGGCCACTCAACAGGTCCTCTTCTACCAATCCACCTTCCTGGGAAATTTTCGTCTAAATATTGGCGCACCTGAGCATCATAATGCGGAGGAGCACCGTCTTGTTGAAAACGCATTTCGTCCTCAGAAAGAGTTGGATCGTTCTGTAAAATTTCTGTCAATCTAGGATGTATGTGTTCCTCTAACAACTGTAGGTAGCCATTTCCATTCAGATTACCCTCAATAAAGAAAGGCCCAACTAGATGATTGCCAAAAATTCCTGCCCAAACGTTCAACTTCTGAGGCCTTTGCGTGTGGGCCTCTCTAAACCAATGAGGATTCTGTGTGTCCCAATATCGACAATTATGTCTATTCACTTCACCACTGAGCATAAAGGTGCTTTCATCAGAAAAACAGATGTTATTCAGAAAATTTGGATTAGCGTTTAGGTTTTCACTTAGATTTTCACAAAACTGTAAACGACGATCTGGATCATCTTCGTTTATTTCATGCACTAATTTTTCCTTGTAGGGGTGAAATTTGTGATGTTTCACGATTCTATGGACAGTTGTAGCTGATACACCAGTCAGACGAGATAGTTTTCTGATCGAAGTAGTATTCTCCATTTGTAGATGACCCACTACTGCCACTTCCGTTGCCTCATTTCTGACAGGACATGCCACTTCATGTTTTTGTTTGCCACCGAACCCGTAGCTAGGAATTTGTCAACCAAATATTAAACGTACTGGTGACTGACTCCTTTCTCTTTCAGGATGGTTCCTATCGAATATCCTTGCCGTTTCTTTGGCACAACTGTTATTTCGAAAATACGTCGATACAATTTCGACTCTTTCCTCAGTGGAATAAACCATTTTCAGATTAATTTCAACTGACGAACAACAACAATAATGAGGAACTGATCTGAATAATAATAATATTTCATTGCAAAAATGAGAAATAACAGATGACTGCACGCCAGATGGAAATGAAAAAAATGTGAACATTTTCAATGCAGAAATCAGCTTTATTTCTTCGTAATTGATGCTCAACACATCGTACCCCAATACTTTTAACAGTTTCGAATTAATTTTAGTTGATAATTTCAAATATATTATATTGAATTTGATATTGATATTGAATTTTTCGAAAGCGACATCCTGTATGGAGAGCCGAACTGAATGAAATGCTTTAATCATTCTGGAATTCAAAAAACCTTTCTGAAGATATGGCACTTGAATTATTTGTATGATTTTCAAGTTGGGGATGCTGAATGGAAGGGGTTGATTGCAAAAATTCTATAACCACACAAGAAAGTCCTATTCTCGGATCAAACATGTTCTCGTATACCGAAATGAACCAGTTTCAAAAGTTATTTGGATTTTCAATGTTCCTGCTTCGGGACACCCTGTATGATGATTCTGAATTTCGAAAATACCAAATTCGAAGAGAAAATTGCAGTACCTTTCCAACGAGGTGCCACTTGACCTATTATCGATCGAATGATTTTTGAGTTGGGGATGCTGGAAATAGGGGTTGATTGCACCAACTCCAAATTCACAAGTGTAGGTCGTTTTTCTAGACCGAGCATAAACCTGCGCTTGCATTATGCCAAAATAAATCTATTTCATTTAGTATTTGGGATTTCCAGGAATTCAACTTCACCCTTGGTTGGGACACCCTGTATGTTAATTTAAAATTATAAAAATGACAAATCAAGGTGGAGAATTGACAGACCTTTTCAGTAAGGTGCCACTCAACTCTTATTCCTTATGATGAATTTCAAAGTTAGGGTTGCTGGGGGTAGGGGGTTGATCTGAGAAGTTTCGAATTATTTCGAAAAATGCTCCCCCTCGAAACAAAAATCGACGTGTCTTGGTGTTTTTCGCTAATGTTACTCATTTCGGAGTTATAGGGGGGGTCAAATTTTCGTTGGAACACACTGTATATATATATATATATATATATATATATATATATATATATATATTTTGAAACGAGAGGATTATTAACAAAATTTGAATAAGAGTATTTACAATAAATGCTTAAATCTATAATTTTGGTGTGTGTCAGAAAAAGCACAAGTGTGACATCAGGTGATGAAGGTTACTAAAAATAATTTATTTCACTTAAATTTACATGGCTGAATCACTCCTTTGTTGAACATTCAAGAGCGTCCTAAACGCTGTTATCATGTCTTCAATTAATAAGTTTTTTGGTGAGTAGTTTCGTCACAATATTTTTTTCCGTAAAAATTCATGAAAATAGGCTCTCTCTCACATCATCGCATATTCCTTCGGCCAGAGAGGATGAATTCTTTTTTTCTTTCATTTTCTTATTGCCCAAGCTTTATTGGTGAATTGAAATTGATTATCCTCATTTTATACAGGAGTGATCCAAAAAATTATAGAATTTTTCAAATTGAACATCCTGTATTTTATTATTCACTTCAACGCATAAAATCTTGTGCCATATTTTTGCAGAAGTAACCTTATCTTTATCTTCGACCATTTTCGAAATAAAAAACAAACTAGAATAATAAAATCAGAGGTTACGAAAGAAGAGTTTATTAGTACATATTATTATACTTTTTTTATTGATCAGAAAAATGGAGATATTTTAAGGTAGTCGTGTATGAAGTATGTAATAGAGTGGTTTATGGTGGGATGATCTACAAGATGTTGAACTATTTCAATAAGTGTTCGAAATGTTATCCGTTTCTTTGTAGACACAACTAAATCCTTCTGAAGAAAGACTGCTAAATTCTCGACAATATTTGCGAATTAACTGACTGAAAGGCGTCGACTATTCTCTGTCTCATATCCAACTATATCGTAGGAGGAATCTGGTAAACGATGCCTTTAATATAACCCTACAAGAAAAAATCTAGACTTGTATAGCCATCTAACAGGACCACCACGTCCTATCCATTTGTTTTGAAGTACATGATTTAAATGCTCCCTAGCCTGATGTGAGTAATGTACCGGTACTCCATCCTGTTCAAAACACAAATTTTGTCTTATATGCTCTGGTACATCGGCAAGTAACATTGGTAGATGATTTTGCAGAAAATCTAAATACATTTCACTATTGAGGTGCCCGTCGAAAAAGTGCGGCCCAATTAGATCTCCATCTACTATAGCGGCCCATACATTCAAGAACCAATGATGCTATTGATCCAAATAGATAGGACAAATGTCTCATGAGGTGTGGATTTTCCGAGGCGTAATAATAAAAGTTGTGCTTGTTAACAATCCCAATCTTATGGAAAGTTGCCTCGTCCGAGGAAAGAACTCTGCTAAACATATTTTAATTTTCCATCACTTTGTCACTTGCCCAATTACAAAAATTGATTCGATTTTGATAGTCTTGATTGTTCAGTTCCTGGTGCAGCTGTACATGATATGCATGAAATTTATTCACTTTCAAGATTCTCTGGACGGAAGTTTGACTCATATCTGTTAACTGAGAAATCTCTCTTTGGCTTTTATATGGGTCCTCCGTCACTGTCAACAAAACTGATAACTGGTTGTCTCCAGCTGTAGCAGTTTTTCATGTTTTTTTGTAAGCGATATCACCCAATTCGATAAATCTAATTAGAAGTTTTTCAAATCATCTTACATCAGGAAACCTTTGTTCATAAACTCTACTTGCAACCAAAAAATTTCCATCATACTCACCCAGAATAAAAATCATATGAACCATTTCTCCTTTGGAGAACTTCATGGCAGTCAATTGAGAAAATTGGGTTCAAACCTCACTTTACAATGTTCAATAACAAAACACT
This sequence comes from Cryptolaemus montrouzieri, assembly GCA_013387265.2. NCBI lineage: Eukaryota > Metazoa > Arthropoda > Insecta > Coleoptera > Coccinellidae > Cryptolaemus > Cryptolaemus montrouzieri. The sequence continues at coordinate 144,554,557 of JABFTP020000185.1, forward strand.
GATAAAATCACAATGTGAAATGCAGAATATGATATGTCCGGACACCTGACAGAAGGCACAAATGAAAAAAAATTTCAACACGAATCTCGATTTACGTTTTAGTCATCTTGATTTTATCATTCGTTGAAAGAATTATTTTGTTTAGGTTTCATTTTTTACTACTTGAATCATCACAGAAAAAAAACTTTTGTGCGAATAATGAAGCATGTTGATGAGTTTGATACGTTATGTAGAATTTTCGTCAAAATTTTTACAAATAATGGAATATTTCGGAAATGATTGAAGATAAAGATAAGGTTACTTCTGCAAAAGTATAGCAAAATATTTTATGCATTGACATGAATAATAAAATACAGCGTGTTCCATTTGAAAAATCAAGATATAATATCTTTAAAATTACAATATTCAATAATCTTTTAAGTCACTCATGTATAACATGAGGATAATCTATTTCAAATCATCAATAAAGCTATCCTTGGGCAAAAAGAAAACGAAAGGAAAAAGTATTCATTCTCTCTGGCCGAAGAAGCATGCGATGATGTAAGCGCCTCTTTTCATGAATTTTCACGGAAAAAAATATTGTGACGAAACTACCATCCAAAAAAACTTATTACTTAAAGACATTATAGCAGAGTTTTGAACGCTCTTGTATCCTCAACAAAAAAGGGGTTTTCAATCTGAAAAAACCACCCAAGATTTTTTTATAGAAATATGGGACACCCTGCCTACTGCAAAATAAATTGCTGAAGTAGACTACAAATAAAATTTTCAAGGATGTACGAGCTACACTGCACCGCGCCACTGGTGAATCAGATTGGAATGCAAGCTATTCTCTACAGCCTACATCATTACACGTCCTAGATTTCAACTGAAGTTCACGAGGTGTTTTCTTTTCCGAGGCCATGTCAACTTTTGCCTTCTCAAACTTTTTGCAGTACGCCACTGATCAGCGTACATTAAATTTTCGTTTACGTAAAATTTTTTTGACACTTTCAATTTTTCGCATCTCCAACCGTTTTTGAGTGAAAAATTATTAAATTTTGCCTCATGACCGCATACGCAACCCATCGTAGTATGTGAAAAACCTCTAACAGCATGGTATCCAAGGTTGTAATGAAACGAACTCAAGTAAAGTTGCCTTTACAGAAAAATATTCATCTGAAATCACACAGGTGTAATGCTGTTGGTTTTTCTTCCAGATTGCTTGTATCTGATGAATGAAATTGGAATTAGTTTGTTTGTTTATCTAGCTGGTTTTCACTCTCACAGGTTGCATCCATACCAATATAATGGTTAATCAATAGCTGAAAGAGTAGAAGTAATTGAATGTTTTTTCAGCAATAATACTTGTGCAAGTAGGGCAGCTGCTATTTTCAATGAACGCCCTGAAGACAACCATGAAGGTCCAAGTACATATTGGAGTTGATGGAAAAATTTAGAGAACTGGCTCTGTTCAGAATAGGAGAAGAGAGCATGTTCAAAGACCCATACGAAATAAAGAAATAGTAACTGTGTTGCTTAGGCAAGTAGTGATTTATCCCACTGTGAGCACAAGAAAATTGGAAAGTGAAATTAGTATGAGTCGAAGAACTATTGGACAAATTTTCAAACAATACAAATTCCATCCGTATAAAATGAGAATGGTCCCGGAATTGAATGAAGGTGACTTCGACCGTAGAGTGCAATTCTGTGAAATGATAAGTGAGCAAATCTTTTTTTTTAGCTGACACTGTAAATCGTCATAACTGCGGGTTCTGGTCAGACTATAATCCCAGAATATTTCGTGAAGTACATACCTTATATCCTAAAAAAATTGAATGTTTGGGTTGGCATCCATGGGAATCATCTGATTGGGCCATTTTTCTCACCAAGAAATCTGAAGGGGAGAGATGTATCTCCAACTACTTGAGGAAGTAATCAATCCGGTCATAAGTGAAATTTTGGAAAATGATCCTAGCTATTTCGAAGATGTTGTGTTTCAGCAGGATGGTACCTTCCCGCCCCTTTATACTTAATGTTCGACAATATCTATATCGAGAATTTCCTAATCGATGGATCAGAAGAAGAGGCCCTACAGAATGGCCCCAACGTTCTCCCGACTTATTACCATTGGATTTTATTTTTAGGCCACTTAAAGAGTCAACTTTCTGAAATTGATTCAGTAGATCTGGTGGATTTAAGACAACGGATTGTAGTCGAGCGTAATCGTATAACCCCTGAAATGCTACGTAATGTCCAGGAACGTTTCGAGCAAAATCTGTATTTGTGTTTGGAAATTGGCGGCGAACACTTTGACCATTTATTCGATTGATACCGAGACGACCTATAAAATCTATCAGGTATAATAAATTCAATTGTTTTGAAAACCAAACAAACGTGTTCTGAATCTCTATTCAAAATCAGCAGACCCCGAAAACACTGTATCGCTCTCTTTTAATTCACAATGTATCTTCATCACAATGCAGATGAAGCAAAAATTTTGTCTACAATATTCTAGAAATTCTAAAACGTTTCTAATGAGATATAACTCAAACTAACTGATTAATTCGAAGATTTGAGTGGTTCACCCCCTCCTCTGAGAAGGTGAATTAGAAGTACCACTGCTTACGGATATTTTTTCTCAAAATACGATAGTATTTCAGTTTCGAAATCGACAGATTTTGCAATCACTGAAAATAACTCGTCTTTTGATGAATCAGCCTGTATCTCCTTCCGAATATGTCAAAACTCAAAATTATTACACATTTGTGTTCAGAATCAATAGAGCTTTCCATTGAGGTATCACTCGACCTATTTTCTCTATTCAAAGAATTGAGTTTTGTGCATCTCTTCTTAGGGGGATGATGTAAAATAAAAGCACCGTATATTAGAAGATGAGACCTTTCAGACAAAAACTGACCTGTTTCTGCTTTTTGTCGAGAAGCGGATAGTTTAGCAGTTATTTCGTTATTATTATTTAGTTGATACATTCACAAATGCGAATATTATGACAAATATAATAATAATTCCGTCCATACACACAAAAGAAAATATTTCCTGAAAGATACATATGATTTCATGTCCCGATTTACAGGTTGAAATTGATTTTTATGATTCAATCTTTCCCCTCAATTGATCTGAATGAAAGGTTTACTGGAAATAGCATGAATATAAATGGTCAACTTTTCTATTTTATACAACCGTTATACTATACAACCACGAAATTTCATTTTTTCCTATCCGGACGACCGAATACAGTCGCAATATTCTCCTTTCACAATTTGGAAGTCTCTTCCTCCATTCCAGAAATCTCATCTCCTCGCTTCCGGATCGACATCTCGCAAGTCAGATTACATTTCCGGTATCCCCGTTTTCCGGCGTCACGGCCCCGGTATGCTCATCCCTGAGTTTCTAAATTTCGCCTCAAGTAGCCGATGTGCAATCATCTCAAGGCGGACATCTGTCAAGAATCGCAAAACTCAAATCGAACTTAGAGTTAAATTGATTGTATAATGTAATAATTTTATTTCAAACAAAATATTCGAGGTTAAGACTTTTCGTATATTTTTAATATTTTTGAGAAAGTTTTAGTACTAATACTAAATGTATTTGTGTATGTATATATATATATATATATATATATATATATATATATATATATATATATATATATATATGTATATATATATATATATATATCCTGAATGACGAATGCTATAAAGAAACAAACACCTACCCTACCACCTACCTAGAAAAGAAAACAAAGAAACTGGAGATCAAAAGGACCTGATTCCTGAGATATATATATATATATATATATATATATATATATATATATATATATATATATATATATATATATATATATATATATATATATATATATATATATATATATATATATATATATATATATATATATATATATATATATATATATATATATATATATATATCATATATGTGCTAGTCACATTAATTTATGACCATTCATTCCGTGAAGAATTCCTTCTACCATCGGTGACTCTCGACGAAGAATGACAACTGATATGCATGAAAGAACACCGGAGTTCATTTCTTCCAGACTTCGTTGAAACCACTAGAATAATCACAATAATTTGTGAATTGTTTAATAACCCTTTGAAATAAAAGGATTTAGAGAGGACAAAAACAATAGCTTCATTTTTGGGGAGGACAACAACACCTTTAGTTTTGACAAGAACGACAAAAATACAGCTTTATTTTTAAAGAGGACAACAACATACGGTCCCACAGATTTAATTTTGATGGAGTTCAATAATTTTCTTGGATAGCTACCAACCTGCTGAACTACTGTCCATTTTATGTGCTAGCACATCACTATTAAGATAAGTCCAATTCACAAATTCTCTATAGTCTTGATTATTTTTCAAATAGATAATTTCAAATTATTTGTGTTCATTTTATTGTGGAGGAACATTGGATGCTTGAAGGGAACTAAAATACACGACCCTTCTAAACGACTGAGCAGGGTAAACAACAAAGTGTCAACCTATTCAAATTTAATTTACTATTACTATTTAACATTGTATTAGTAATTAGGAAGGTTACAAAATAGAAAGTTTTTCTTTCGAATTGTCGTATTTTTTAGATATCTGACTAATTTCCATATTGATTTCATATTTGAGACATTCAAGTTCGATATTTTGTGTAGAATAATTTATCTTGCACAGCTTTAATGTAAATTTAGTTATTGTCATGTACCTCACACATCAATAAATTGGTTTTTCCTGATTAGTTCAGAGAGGGATTCTGTGTAAGTTCTTGATAAAATTAAAATTTTCAATTCCAATAATGATTTCTGATATTCCTTCGTCCTTCACATTATGAGATTATAGTTTTTCTTTTCAACTGAGGAACGGTAATCTAAGATTTAAAATAATTTTTAAATTAGGAAATCCTAAGCAACGTAGGGAATGTTGTGATAATTTTCAGGAAAATTGAATGAATTTTGATTTGAATTGAAATTATTACTCCTTTTTTTTTGAAGTGAACGATTTTATTAAAATGGTAATTTCGGAGGAATTGTTGAAATACGCTTACCTGACATTACCAACTAAGTATATAGAACGTATCTTACTACCGAAACCTATGAAAGCCCATCAGGAAAAGCAACTGAATTAGGCCTTCCATAAGTTTAGAAACGAATTAGTAGTCTCGATTTCGCGAGTCTTAAGAAGGGATAACTCAGATTTGGAACGCATTAGAGCGACCGAAAATGGCTTTCTCTTGAAGCCAATCTTAACCACTACACTAACTGGAACCTGCTCCTAAGTTTCAGAGCTAAACTAACTTCTTAATACATACCAAAATAAGACAATTTTCGCAAAGGTAATGAATGATGAAGAGCTACGTTTCAATAACTCCATTGCAAATAGTGTTATATATTGGGTGTTCATTTAGTGCATAATCGGTCGAAAAGTTTGTTACTATTGAATATTTAACTATATATACGAAAGAGTTAGACGCTAATTTTTGGCATGTCCTAAAATTATTTCCAAATATACAGGGTTTACATTACACATATTCGAATCAAACTATGAAAACAGTCACAAAAAGGCAAGTCAACCAACAAATTAGAACAAGTGAGAATATGGTATTATTATTTTGTTTCCTCGAAGATAAGAATTAACATTACCGCTTTTTTTCTCAAAATGTAAGAAGCTAATATATGTAGAACAGCCCCAGTATTATTGATTTATTCAAATTATTGAAATTATTGATCGGGTATAATAGTTTGGTGAATCACATGAATAGAAATAGATATAGGCTATTCGTCGACGTATAAATCTCTTTAAATAATTTGATTGAGGAGGTCGTTACTTGATGAAAATCGATATACACATTTTCAATGAAATAAAACTAAAGTATTTAGATTTTCACTATATTAATAAAACTATCACCGGTTTCACCACACTGTGGCTTCTTCAGATAGACACAAACAAATGAACAGAGTTAATCCTATATATATATATATATATATATATATATATATATATATATATATATATATATATATATATATATATTATTCTTATTTCCCACTTAATACATTAGGCACAAGTACAAGGGGTATGTTGGAAAACCCATCACAGTTGTTTACTTAACTCTAAAATTTCCCATAAATTGAGTTTTTGTTTATTATTTTCATTGTGTAAAATTTGAAATTAACATTAAAGTTAATGTTTTCTTCGATTCTTCGAGTAAGTGATTAGAATAATGGGAATCTGATTTATGATAATTAAAACTACGTTTGTGCTCGGATAATCTCTGAAAGTTCTGCCTATATGAATTTTATTACAATTCCCGCAAGACAGTTTATAAACACCGGATTTATTACCCTTATCAATTTTAGATTTGAAGTTTTTGATATGTCGGCCTAAAGAATTATCAGTTCGGAATGCTATATTGAAATTATAATGCTAGAGAAATGATTTTAATTTCAGACTAGTATTACTTATATAAGTTAAACTATTGTATTTTGTGTTACAACTTTCTATACTTGGAAATACTTCCTGGATTGCTTTTTGAAATTTTTGTGTAAAATCATGTTCTCAATCCTACTAGGACTGTAACAGTTATTAACTGCTATTTGTTTAATTCTATTTGGCTCTTTTATAAAATTATTTTGTGACATTCTGATATTAATGAGTCTATGTACCATAATATTGTAAGCAGCGAATCTATGTGGGTAAGGATGTGTAGATGAGCTGTGAAGAGTAATATCTGTACGCAATGGCTTATGATAAATAGAACTCGCTTCTACAAAAAGTTGTTTTTAAACTCAATTAAGAGTCAAATAACGCTCGTCTCCATTTCGATCAGCTAGGAACTGAAACCAAAAACGCCCTAAATTATTAATCGCAAGCCGAACACCTAAAACACACTTAAGTATTGCTACTTTAAAAAGAGTTCAATACTTTTCAACCTAAGAAATTCGAGAATTCAATTTTAAAGTCCGCATCTTAAGATATCATATTCACCAAAGCAGACGAAGGTCATACACTCATAGCCTTAAATAAACAGATTATGTATTGAAGACCCAAAATTTCATTGAATCAGGTAGTTATGAAAAAATTGATAAAGATCCAACTGTTAAATTTCAATCCATAGTAAAAAACGCTTCAGAGTATGCCAAGTCTATGTAACGTACCAAATGAAAAAATAAACTTTTCATTGACAACCCACAATCACCAAAACTTTACTCCCTCGTCAAACCCCATAAAATAGAGCATCCCGTTAGATCAGTAGTTTCATATTTTCTCCAGCTGCAAAACCTTCACGCTTTCTCATAGACATTATTTGACATTGCGCTAACTTTAAACATAAATTCTCGATAAAAAACTCTTCAGTCCTAATAAATAAAATTCAGCTCGATACTACCACCGAACGCTAAACTAATGTTATGGGATGTAGTAAATCTCTTCCCTAGTGTTCCACCTAGTGATTCAGAGAAACTCATGAACAACGCTCTTCAAATTAATAAAGTCAAGCCGGTTATTCAATCAGAAATCTTACACCCTTCAGAAATTTGTTTAGAACAAAATTATTTTTACTTCAATTGAATAATATTTAATAGCAAAAACGGTTTAATTATGGGTAATCCTCTGAGCCCTCTACTCGCTGAAATTTTCATGGATAATATTGGAAAAACTATCCAAGAATATCCGTTATTCAAATACTTCATTTATTGGTTTATATATGTCGACGATATCATTTGTTGTTTCACTGGCACAAACAGACAATTAGAGTCATTCAAACCATTCATAACAAAATTCACGATAATATTGAATTCACGTTAGAGATAGAAATAGAAAACTCCATTAATTTTCTGGATTATACTATTACTAAAATTTACGGAAAATATAATTTTTCTATTTTTCATAATCCATCGCATACAGATATTACTATTCACAGCTGATCCACATAAATTAGCTGCTTACAATAATAATAATAATTCTTTCTCAGAAGAAAAGACTTAAGAACAGATTTGAACACTTTTGTAGGCTTAACTCTCAGATGGTGAGGTAAAGTATTGAAAAATTTGATACTCTGGTATGTTGGAGAGTTCTCAAATTTTGAAGTACGATGTTTCGGTAAGAGAAGAGTTGACTGACTTCTAGTTGCATAATCGTGATACATAGAGGGTTTCGAAAAGTTAGCCTCATTATCCTTTAAATACACTAAACATCTATAAATATACACACATGGAAATGTCAAAATGGCATTCTCAATTAAAACAGGTTTACATGACATTCTGGGGTTTATATTGAACATCATTCTCAGAATTCGTTTCTGAAGAATGAGAATCCTATTTACATCCACTGAATTCCCCCATAATATAAAATTATAAGACAAATGACTATGAACAAGACTGTAATACACTGTCATCAGGGACGTAACTGGCAGCGAATCTTTTATTTTACATAAAGCAAAATAAGCTTTATTCAATTTCCTACACACATGCTCAACCTGTTCTGACCATGTCAGTCCACTGTCGACATGAATACCAAGAAATTTTGTGCATGATTTAGATGTTAAAGCACTGTCCACAATCAGATGTCTCTCACCAGCATTTCTCAAACCAAAGAACGAACATTCAGTTTTACCAACATTTGAAATTAGAGCATTATCATGACACCAACAGTTGAAAGAGTTAACAATTTTTTTACAAGCACTTGCCAGCTCCTCAGGACTCCGCGCTGTGACACCAAATGAAGTGTCATCAACAAAAATAATGATTAGCATTAATATCTCTACTATAATATGATCTGGTAGATCATTAATGAAAAGAAAAACAACAAAGGTCCCAGCACGGACCCCTGAGGAACCCCAAGTTTACATTGTAATCACTGGACCAACTGTCCTGTACCTTAACCCGAAAAACTCTGTCTGACAGGTAACTTTTATCCAATCCAGAAAACACCTCTAAATCCTAAGTTGTACAGTTTATTCAGAATGAAATTTAAGTTGAGGGTATCAAACGCTCTGGAAAGATCAAAAACAGGCCTGCTACATATAGCCCCTCATCCAGGCTTTTATAAACATGATCTACGAAAGAAATCGCAGCTGACTGCGTAGATCTGCCTTGCCTGTAACCATGTTGACAGTCTGTCACAAGCTTGAACTTATTTATGAAGTCCATCATCCGATCAAGAACAATCCTCTCAAACACTTTAGAAAACACACTCAAAATAGATATAGGTCTATAATTGGCAATATTACTGGTGTCGTTCCTTTTGAATACTGGAATAACAGTTGATACCTTAAGTGCAGTTGGAAACTTACTTGTAGAGATAGAGAGATTTAGAATGAAAGACAAATGGGGAGCAATCTGCTCAGCTATACACTTCAAAATTTTTGAAGAAATACAATCAATACCAGTACTTTTTTTTGATTTAAGTAGTCTAATGGTTGATATAATCTCACCTTCCGTAACCGGAAAAAAAAAAAATTGCAACTTTTCATTATTGACGATGTGCAGCATTGTGAAATGTTATTCCGAAATGCTGATGAAGACATTTGTTATTTACTGATGAGAAGTATTCTCCAAACGCTGATACAATCATTTTAGGTTCTGAACAGATTACACCATCAATACATAATGTAAATTGGTTTTATATGACGACGATTTACCTAATTCTTCATTAACAATGCTCCATACAGTTTTATTCTTGTTGTGAGCTGTATTCAAACGGTTTTCCATGTACTCATATTTGGTTTCCCTTAATAAACATCTATAATTTTTCTTTGCCTGCCTGTACTCTAGATCTAAGCTCGTGGAATTTAAGTTCACCTTTAACCAGTATAAATTTCTCAAGTCCATACTTGCTCGCTTAACTACATCAGATACCCAAGTTTTTTTACAGTTACCAATCGTGAGACGTTTTAAGGGGCAACATTGATCCAGTGAATCCTGTATAATGAGCAAAAATTCCCTGAAGCTCGCATCCACGTCAGAAAAACAATTAATTTCACTGAAACTCAAGTTGGAAATCAGAGTCGTGAAATCTGCAAGATTTCGTTCATGAATATTACGAACAATTTTTTGTTGCGGTTTATTATCAACCAACTTTTGATCACTGACGTTACATTCTACATAAATGGCCTTATGATCACTAATATGTGGTTCGAAAACTCGAAATTCAGAGATGGTTACATTAGAATTAGTGATGACGTAGTCTAACTTAGAACGTGAAATCAGACCTGACGAGGACATAAATTCTCTAGTAGGTTCCAAAGATGAAACTTTGAGATATAAACTTCTTAAGAGATCATCAAGCAATTTCCGAGTCAAGCACCTGTCATCCAGATAATTAATGTTTAAATCTCCACATAAAAATATATATTTGCTTTTACCGCAACAGCGTATGGTACATAGACTTATTAATATCCCAATGTCACAAAATAACGGTTACAGTCCTAGTAGGAATGAGAACATGATTTCACGCAAAAAATTATTTTAGAAAGCAATCCAGGAAGTATTTCCAAGTATAAAAACATCTAAGACAAAATACAACAGCTTAACTTATCCTTATCTGAATTTAAAATCATTCCCCTCGCATTAAAATTTCAATATAGCATTCCTAACTGATAATTCTTTAGGTGGACATATCAAAAACTGCAAATCCAAAATTGATGAAGGTAATAAATTCGGTGTTTATAAACTGTCTTGTGGGGATTGTAATAAAATTTATATCGGTAGAACTTTCAGAAGTTTCGAAGTTTGATTATCCGAGCACAAAAGTAGGTTTTCGAAATATGTCAAATGCAGAAGAGTTATTTTGTCAGGAAAGGGTAGTCTAAAAAAATTTCTCGATTATTTGTTTCTATTTCTCACTTTAAACTCATTTTTGGGTGCATATTGTTGATTGAATTCAGAAAGAGATCAAGTAGTCTTGATGTACCACTGAAGCACGCTGGTTCATCATCAACATAACGATACCGAAATAGTATCTGTGAACTTTTGGGATTTTGAAAATTTTTTATCTTTCATATAATTCATGAATACTTAAGCAAGAAGTGGACTTAAGGGAGAGCCCACAACAAGGCCTCCAGACTGTTCAAAAAGTTGTTATGTTGGAAATAGACTAAAGTTGAGAAGAGAAATAAAAGTGTGAATAATAGGATTGATATGTAAACGGTCGAAAATTCTGGAAATTATTGGTAGACACTCATCTCCGGGGATATAAGAGTTCATATCGTCGACGTCTAGGGAAAATAGATAAGCATTTGTAGGTACTGTAACATCTTGTAGTTTTTCGAAAAGTTCTAGATAGTTTTTGATGAAATGAGATTGAATTATTAATAAAATTATGAAAACTGAGTTAAAAAGATATAAATGATTAATTGGAGAAATCGGACTGTTACAAATTTGAAGTTGAATCTATAAAGTTGATCAAAAGCAGTCAGATACAGTAGAATACTCGAACGAGCACAACATTTATCTAACCCGTATGAACTGAAAATTAATACTACGCATTCCGCAAGTATACAGAAGGGTGCTGATAATTTGCTTTGTGTTTACGTTTTCACTGATAAGGAAATATTGCAGATCATAATTCACTTCAATTCAGTCAACCCCTGCCAATTATAAAACACAAAGCGGTAGCCACCATCAAAAAGAGGCGTTAATGAAAAATATTGTCGACGTTTAAAACGGTCCAACCAGCCTAATTGTTGAATAAATGACGTGCAACTCCGCAGATAGTAAAAAATTTATTACAAATTTTGTGTGTAAAACAGTGTTAATCTTTCAGCCAAAAGCTCAATAGAATGAATATTCCTCGAGGTTACTACTTCAGATTGTAAAAATCTCACAAGATTCTTGCTGTTAATAAACATAAAAATTTAACTAACATGTATGTTTCATCTTTAATTGAAGTATTTGAGTGTGAATTAATATTTTTCTTCGATTATATTCAAAATATTTCAACGACGAAATCCGACCTTCATGAAATCAGAGATAAATAAGTTATACCAGGGTTGTTAGTTGAAATTTGCCGTTTTTTTCAACAAAGAAAACACTTAATTTTCAGACGAATCTCAAAATTTTTCTACTCAAAGTATTGACCATTGGATTTTTTACATTTTGCCCATCTTTCAGGCAAATTAAGGATACCATCCCACAAAAACTTTTTCTTTTTCGAGGCAAACCATTGGACGAGCTATTTTTCGACTTCTTCAAAATTACCGAAGCACTGCTCTGCAAGGGAGTGTCCCATTGATGCGAAAAGGTGATAGTCCGACGGGGCAAGGTCTGAAGAGTACGGCGGGTGCACACACTACAAAAATTGTCGCATCACCTGGTATTCTGAATTCCACAATCGATTAAGCAGCTCGATCGCAGTTTCTTTGTCAACATATGTTTTTGGACATATGAGGGAAAAAAAATCCTATCTATGTAGTAACATTTGTTGCCATATAATCTCAAACACGTCTGAAAGAAGAATGACTTTATTTGACTATTAGTCAGTTCAATTTCTCTTCAATTTTCACGCTAAACTAATGCAAGTTTTCTGTGTTTCTTGTTGATTTTCGAATCTTTGAATTCATTGATATGGCTGCTGATTGTCCTGGACGCTACTTGAGTGATCATGAAGTGGTAAGAATTGTAACATTCTAGAGAAGGGGGGAAGCCAACGTTACATGGCTAACTTGTTGAATGTTAACCAAAGCACAATTGCAAGAGGAATTAATCGGTACCACAAAACAGGGGAATATGGAAGAAGGGCCAGGGAAGAAATCGGATAACAACACAAGTTGATGATCGTTGGTTTCGTTTAACTGCACAAAGAGTTCGGCACTGTACAGCTATAATGCTACAAAATGAACCTGCACTTTTCAGAAATGTGCATATTTCATTGCAAACTGGTAGGAAAAGGCTTAGAGAAGACGATATCAGACCAAGGGTGGCTTTTACCGGCCCGCGTATCATCAGAGAGCATCGAGTTGCAACACTTCTGTTCGCTAGGAAACATGCAAATTGGGTTATTCCAGAATGGTCGAATGTTCTCTTTTCCAACGAGTCCAGGTTCTGTCTAGTATCAAATGATAGATGCATGCCTGTATACAGACGATCTGGAGAACGGTATCAGCAATGAATTATCCGGCGAACCGAAAACTTCGGAGGGGGTTCAGTAATGTTGTGGGGAGGCATTTCTTTCCATGGTCGAACTGTCCTAGTGAATAATGGAAGAATGACAGCGGCCAGATACATCGCAGATATCCTTGAACCCCGTGTTGTACTCTTTGGCCCATTGATTGGCGGAAACTTCATTTATATGGATGATAATGCTCGGCTTCATGCAGCTAGAGTAGTTACAGAATTTCTTCAAAATGCCGATATTGATATTTTAAGATTACCAGCCAGAAGTGCCGACTTGAACCCCATAGAACATGTTTGGGACATTCAGCAAACGGAGGATGCCTTGTAGAACACTTCAACAACTAGAAAATCGGCTTTCTGAGATTTGGAACTCAGTGACTCAAGAGTACATCCAAAATTTGTTTTAGGAGCTTCCGAGACGTATACTGGCAGTAATCAGGGCCCGGGGAGGAAACACTCGATTTTGAAAATGATTAGTAACCATTCGATGCTAGTTGATTGGTCTTTTCGCGAATGATTTAAAGGATGGTAGAATTTTTTAATTTTTCAATAACTCGAAAATTGATATGTTCCATCATAAACTCATTTCTTCAAAATGATATCTTCTAATTTTACACTTCTGAAAGTTACCAAGCGAGTCTTGAATGACCAACCTGAAAGTTTATATAATATTGTCGTAAAAGTAGGGTGATGCGACAATTTTTGTGGGGAGTGTAATTCCCAATTGAGTGTCATTAATGTGTTTTTCACCAGTTTAGCGGTATGAGACAGCGCGTTGTTCCAAGATATATTTGCCATGTCTTCGAGCCAATTCCGGCAGTTTTTCGCTCAACGCATGATTCAAATCGATAATTTGTTTCACCAGATTTTAACAACTGGTAGTACACCAAACACAGAGCATTGTCCTACGTCCAAAGCAATTTGGCCTTGCAGTCGATGGTCCGGCTTCAACAGGTGAAAGCCTTAGTTTTTTCACTTCGGGTTCTCAAAATAAATCCAATTTTCGTCGTTCGCGACAATTCGATGCACAAAAGATTTCTTTTTGAATCCTTGAAGCAGCATTTTACAAACCGTTTTCCATTTGTCTATTGTTCAACTAGTGTGGCACCCATTTTCCATACTTCTGGATCTTTCCCATGGCTTTTTAACGTTGGCAAACTGCTCCTCGGGTCACATTTAGTGACAGTAACGCCTGTAATTCCTCGTCTACGAAGTTTTTCGTTGCAGAGGATGTTCATTGCCTGTCAAATCGAAATCTCCATTTTTAAATTGACGAAACCATGTCTCACATGTTCTAATCACTGGAGCATGTTCACCATAAGTTTCTACCAGCAACCGGTGAGCTTCAGCTGCTTTTTTCGTTTGATGGAATAAGAGAAGTAACGAATACTGCAAATGCAATTTACATGGAAATAAACTCGACATATTAACTGAGGTAAACAAACATGACGCTATTATTTTGGTGGAATTGAACTCGCGTATTTTTGAAGGCTAATGTCTAAAGAAAAAAAGACATACATGCCAAATTATAGAAATTTATACATAGTGCTAACGACATCTACTGGTAAAACCGGCAAACTTCAACTAACACCCGTGGTACTCATCATTAACAAATGATATATTGACTGGGAAAATATACCTTCTTCACCGAATATCATCGTGTTTCCGCTGCATTTGGCGCATGCTATATAGGTTCAGAGAATGGCGTGGTCAGTGTGTTTCCTTCAGACTTTACTGTATCAATGATTCTGGAAGTGTTCTTTATGGTTCCATTTGCTGCATTCTTGTCAATACTAGTTTTATCTGATTTCCATATATTTGAATACATTACATATTTCATCTTCAAGTTACCTGTAATACATGCATTATGCGAAATATTTTGACCAGTAATGAACACATAACAACTATCCGATGAATGATAATGACTGTTCGAATTCGATAATGAATCCATTACTCAATATCCTCATAATTTCTATGACCGCGTTTACCCTATGGTTCTGTATGTCGAAATGAATCTATGGTTCTGAAGCGATTGCAGCCATTGTTTGTTATCTTTTGATTTAGTGAATTGTCATCTCGTTCAACATTATTCGCTAGTATTAAATCGAAATAACTTGAAAATTTATTGAGGATAAGGTGATTGTATACCGCATGAGATAATAGAAGTGGCGGCGACAGTTATAGAGAATCGGTTGCTAGATTAATCAAAACGAAAGCACTATGCAGTATATTGAAGTTTTGTGAATTGGCAATCCATACAAGAGCCTAGCAGATGAAAGATTTGGTACCATTTTGATAAGTGATGATATCAAATATCATGCTTGAGCTTTAGAAGAACCCTCATATTCCTAGTAGATAAGCAGCTCCATTGTTCATTGTTATCCATTTAGCGATTTTTTTTTTAAATTAAAGAAAACAAAATATATTCCTTCACAGTAATATCAACTCAGAAACAAGTACAATACTATTTTTATAGGAGAAACAATTGCTGTGAGCAAGTGATGTCATAATTTGCATCTAATTGGATCACATTGTTATATTTCTGTGTGCTCTTGAATGAAGATGGAGTTGCGCAAACATTTTGTAAATTAATAATTTCTCACAATTTCAAAAAATTAATAAACAATATTTTTCCTACGGGACTTCAACCTTGAGACAAGAAGAATTATGCGAAAATTCGTAGATTAATGTTTACAATGGTGTTTTTTACGTTCCCACATATGTTTGTTGTTATTGTTAATTGCCCTTTTGGAAGGCCGATAGCGAGTTCACCATCTCGGTCCATAGAGGGCGACTCTCGTATGTATGTACGTTGATGCGTCTCTTCTGGAATCGATAGGGTACCCCGATGTAGTTGCTTAGGATGCTGAAAAGCGATATGCGACACTGAAGAACAGGACTAAAGTCTGCCGCTTTGTTGCACTTTTGTAGCTCTTGGGGACTGCGTGCATGGCGGGCAGATTTGAGAAGTAGGTCTTGTCAGGAAGGATTATTCATTGATCTACCGATTTCTGAATAATTCTTCTTGTCTCAAGTTCACTTATGTAGACTCCTCGCGAAGTTTATCGTGGAAGATATTTGTTTCATCAAATATCTACTGAGGAGAGGTTTCTCCTGAAAAAGAGGCCTGGAGTACCAAAATCAATGCGACTGTTTCGCTCGTTTCCACTCGTGATGTGATTCATGGACCGGAAAAGATTTTCTACAAGTAATGTGTTTTTTAGCGTTCTCGCATCTGTTTGTTATTGTTTGTTGGGTTTCTCGAAGTTCGGTAGAGGGTTCACCGTCTCGGTCTATAGAGGGCGACTCTCGTATATATGTACGAGATGCGTCCTTTCTGGAATCGTTAGGGTACCCCGATGTAGTTAGTTAGCATGCTGAGAAGCGATATGCGATACTGATGAGCTTCTTATAAGGACGAAACTGCAGTCTAGCATATCTGTTTTGGGGTTTTCCTGAAATGAAATATAATAAATGTGATGTTCAATTTTGTTCTCTTCGTCTCAAGACTTTATTTATGAAATCGGCTGGTATATTGTTATTGTAGTCTTTTATTATGTAGCCTACCTTTGATAGGTTTCCAGTGTTAATTTAAGATACTACAGGCAGAGTAGATTTTTCTTCTCCAAGTAGCTTTATAGGTCTTGGACGATTGATGGTTCATCGAGGTTTTTTTTACCGCATGTTCTAGTCTTCCATAACGAATGTCAAAGAAGCATTGGAACATGCAGACCCTCTAGGGCATTCAGTATGGCCAAAACGAAAACTGTTACCGGTGAACCCTAAATCACCCAAGAAGTATGAACTGATCAAGCTACATAAAGAAGAAAAATCTGCTGGACCCCTAGACGGAAAACCTATACTCTCTATATCTTTAGTCTAGTTAATCAACAATGTGCGTGTCTCAAATAATATGAATGATGTATTGAAGTTCGAAAGAAATTACGAGAAAAAAATAGAGCTGTCCTTCTCGATAAAAATCAATATATTCTTGACATATGAAGTATATATGAATTACTATATTCTTTTCGAGCATTCGCTCCAACCAGGATTCATAACTTCATCCACTGTTACGGATTTCAGATTTATTTTTAGATTTCAATATTTCCCCCCATCTTTTCAGATAACTTCTCTCGCTGATTTCGTGGTGCGTAAAGTGCAGAAGATCTAGGGACAATAAAGAGGTTGCTAACATAATAAGTCCAGCAACGACAATTCCCTTGCGTCTTATGAAAGGCTGCCGTTTCTTGATGTTTTCTTATATTCATGTAGAGAACGATGCTGTCTCTCCGTAATGTCTGCAGCGACAATAAAACGGAGTAATAAAAAGAGCTTAATTTTCACGCATAGGGTTGAAAGTTTCAGACGGTTTCCGAAGCGACTTGATAATAATCTTTCGGTATAATTTCGCACCTAATTTTCAATACTTTTGAAAGATTTTCAGTAGTGTCTAGTGTAATAGTGTTACCTTTCTCCTTTAAAGAATAAGTCTCCTCTTTGTTTCTCATTTATGCTTCCATTGCAATAATACTCGTAGAACATTTGCGAAACAATCAGTCGACAGTCAGCGAAATATTTAGACAAAAATAAGATGTTGCTAAACGTTGCTGATGAATTTTTTACCCTTCTAAAAACCTGCCTTTCTCAAAATTATTTTCAATTTCAATCAAAACTTTGCCAACAAACATCAGGACTTTTCATAGGATCACATCTTAGTCCCCTTTCAGCTGATATATTCATGGATAACCTAGGAACAAAATTGATATTAAATAGCCACTTAGCGAAAAAAAAATAGTGTTCTGATATCGATATGTACATGATATTTTAGAAGGTTTTCAGGGCTCAAACATGCAAACTGATAAATTTCCGCAAATTCTGAATGAAATTAGCACCAACATTAACTTTACAGCAGAAATGGAGATTAATAACCTAATAAATTTTTTAGACTTAACAATAACAAAATCGATTAACAATTTCATTTATAACATCTACAGAAAATAAACCCTCACAGACATAACTATTCCCACGGACTCACTCAATCACTCAAACTACAAACTAGCAGCTTATAATTCAATGATCCATTGAGCTATTTCCATTCCGCTATCACTAATAGACTTTAAAATTGACATGACTACTAGCAGAAGAATTGCCTTAAGCAACAATATTGCCCCAGTTTTTATAGACAAAGTTATCAATCGTAAAGAAAAACATCAAATAACACAATTATTATATATTATACTAGTAAGCCCATTAAAATCGCCTTTTATATCTAAATAGCCAATATACAAAACGTCTAATATACTGAACGCCTAATATTCTTAACCCAACTATATACAGAACGCCTTTTCATATCCAACTCTATCTATACTGAACGCCTTATAATATTCACTTCATTATTCATATTTATACTTATTCGTCTTTTATGTTACATGAAACTCTCTTATATATTGCCTCAGTCATCTTTAGGGTCACGCAGCTTCCAGTATTGTTTTATGGATACTGACTCATCAACCACACAAATTTCAACACTATTCACTACTATCCCAATTCAAAGCAATACATTCATTTTGAAAATCTCAATTTTCTCCAATTGAGCTAGCATAAGATGAAATTAATTCCAACATTGATTCAAAAACAAATTGTTCAATCAACCTCTAGGCATAGAAATTCAATCATCAATAATTCTAATATTAATTCACAATATTTCAAACTTTTGTTCCAAAAGTATTATTATAAATTCTTCTGAAAACAACTTCATATTTCCATACATCGTGATGAACGTACTCATTTAACACACAATTATTTATATAAATAACTATAGTAGAACTACCTATAACAAAAATTGTCAAATTTCATTGCATTCTCCTAGTCTCAGTTGAAATTTTCCAAAATATGATTCACATAAGCAGCAGCATGTTTCCTGTAACTTTCATAAATCTTTTTAAAAGTTATGGTTGTGCTGTTAAATTTCGTATGCAACTCCTACATATTTGAACATCATGGTTTCCACTATCAGACATCTATAACAGAAAATTTCAACTTCAAATTAATGAGGAATTCTTGTCACTCATTCAACAAGCTTGGTAAAATTTCCTCAGAAACAGTAACTATGAGTTATGAAAAGAAGTTACTCACAATAATTACGTTTCGTGCAAATTTGAGATCTTATGTTCTTTCAATTTAACTTGAAGATTATCAAACACATCGAATCTCATTCACTTTTACATTTGGATAATTGTAGGATAGAAACGTACTTCCTCTTGAGTAAACTTAAACGAAAATTTAATTTGAAATGGCACGGTCTTATTGACATCCAGTTTGAAATTTTTTAATACAGATATAGCCTTTAGTGGATAGCTTTCAATGTTTATATGATACATACTCTAAATGACCTAACGAAAACTTCATAGAGTTCCTTCCAGAAAAAATATTTCACAAGAGAGCTCAATACCTATTAATAGCAACTCAAAGGATATTCCATCATTTCGTAAGATCCCCCAATTGATTCGTTAAAACATCCTAGTATTACCAGGACATTTTTCAACGCATAGAGGTTAAAATAACCATGAAAAAAAATGGAATATGTGAACTCTGAGTACGTTTCTTGAGCATGCTGAAAAAATTTACATTAAAATACATAAATAAACCTCAAATTACATTCACTAACCTTTCAAACATTTTTGTAAGTCTCCTAACTACTTTTTGTTATAACATTCCGTTTGAATCACATTGTTTAGGTTAGAATAACCACAAAATGTTACTCTCATGAATTTTGAAAGTTTGTCGTTTCTTTGCTCAAATAAAATATACATTAAAATGGATAAAATAAACATTAAACTACGTTCACTTACCTCTAAAAGTTTATTTCAAGTTTCGTCAAACTCTTCATTCAAATAAAATTTGGAAATACTTATTTCGACAGATCGAATATAAGCCTAATTGAAATAAGGTTAGATTCGATTGTCACTCAGAAGAAAGAGGGCACTATATTCTAGATGTCGGTAGTACCGAAACTATGGTTGTGAAAATAAAAGTTACTAACAATTTCCATGTCAGTATTTTCATTCAAAACAGAGAGAGCATTGAATTTTACACGTTGGTGAAGCTCACTTCCAACATTGAATAGCGATCTAAGGGGCGGTAGGAGAGTGACTGGCGTCGCCCCCGTGTTTTCGTTCTTTTCCACGAAATTCTAGGTCCCAAATTTGAAAATTATATCGTAGAGTGCCAATTTCTCTTCGCGGATCCGATATCGAGATATGTAGGAATCGTTCGACACGCGAATCCATTCTCCCGGTAACCCCGTGTAAGCATGACGGATGCAAGAAAACCACTTATTTTGACAGCTGGACGTTGGTTAATTTCTGGGCGTCAGAGATATTCGGAATGAGGAAAATGGAGCGAAATTTTGCAAAAGTCCGCCAATAGCCCTTCGTTGAATCGAAGAAATTCCAGTTTTCTTTTCGTTCAATCTCGCCGTTTCGACTTTCCGTTCGCTCTCGGCGACGTTTTGGTGAAAATTTTCGAAAAATCCCCACTATTAATAGCCATGTTAACATTAATATCTCTCCATTACTCAATATCAATTCCTTTAGTTGACTACTCAAAAAATACCGATTATATTATGAAAAATTCTTTGAGTCACAGAACGCATCACAAATGATACGTTCGTCTTCTCTTTATGCAAGCAGAAGCCATTGCTTTGTTCTTCATTTCACTGTTTTGATTCAATAATTTTTCCTTGTTTGGACATCTTTGTGACTGTCGCTTCAAATTTCCTTGATGATCTTCAATGATCGACTGTTTAAAATTAACATTAAAATTTTCAGAATATAATAAAAGATAGAACAACATTAAGAATATGTACTACTTTATATACATACATACATATGAATGTGAATATCAACACATAGTTGGTATTGAGAGGAATGCGAGTATTATTACGTAAAAGTATCACTCTTTAAGATAGAAAAGTTCATTCAATGTTAAAGCTAATTCAAGCTTTCATTCATTATCAGACAAGTATGATTTTAAAACAAATACAAAATTAACAATTTTCTTATATAAAGGTACAGGGAAGTGGGTTAGCAGAACAGGAAATATATATATTAGAGATTAACATTGGGTACTACTTTATAATTGCAGACTACTTAAAATCCCAATTATTGGGAAATGACATAAATCAGCCTGGTCGTTAAGTACTATTTGAGTTTTGTCTGTATTATGTTTGGTTTTGAATATTTCTAAGATTCAAGATATTTAAGTTTTATACCTTTTGTGCTTAGTGAAGGATCTGTAGTTTTTTTATTAGAGCTATAGAACCCTTCAAGGGTTATTAATCTTTATTTTAACGAGTACAGCAATACAGTGTATATTACACTTATCTAAGAAATTATAGACAATTCTCATACCTACGATATTAGGTTCAAACAATAAACACTTGATGTATAAAGGTAAAAACAGACCTATGTCTAAAAATTTTCTGATAACATCGTTCCTTTCATTGTCGTGAAGTGAACATTGGAACACTATATGATTCAAATTTTGAAACTCTTGTCCACAATTACACATGGGACTGTCTATGATATTTTTCGAAAATAATGATTCATTCAAATTAATGTGTCCCGAACGGCATCGGTTTATCGCTACAATTAAACTCTTTTCTAAGTTCTTCCTAATGAACCATGGATTTTTTTTTCAACTTAAAAAAAAATGTTTCCTTCATTTCCCGTTCTCAATTTAATTATTGAATTGGATTTTTCTACATATGCAGTATGCCTAAAACTTTCTCTTAGATCTTGATAGGGAATGTGGTACTGTATGTCGTTGCCGGATAGTTCAGCAGCTTTTTTTGCAAGTTGATCCGCTTTCTCGTTTCCACCTATTCCTCTAAGTGATGAAATCCGTACGAACTCTATTGTTGTTTCGAAAACATTGTTTTCAGAATGCTCAAAGAGCTTCCCCTTAATTTTTAAAATGTAGCAATTAACATTAGATTTGAATCGAAAATATTGCAGACAGAAAACGAAAAAAAAAAGCTCTTTGATTTATCCTGTATAGCAATTCCTCTGGCATCTATATTATATATATATATATATATATATATATATATATATATATATATATATATATATATATATATATATATATATATATATATATATATATATGGGATTTTACCCCGACGAGTTGCCCATATATCTGTTCATGCAATCAAACTGATTTCATGAAAAAATATAAATCCACCACCCGGTAATTAATACCATTGCCAGGCAATGATTATAATCAAAACATATCCTGGAATAATTATATATTAGGATAACGTTAAATGTTATGAGAATATATCAATCTACCAGAATATATACATACTATAGCATCATCAGACAATGATATCAATGTACCAACGAGTAGTGTCAGAGGCTTTCTCCCCGGAAAAATCCAGTGTACGGACCTTAGTCAAGTAACACTGAATGTTACTCATTAATAGTCACCTTTGTGTGAAGTGGTGAACGATCGAATAGAATACTGCTCTGAATATAAATATGACAAAATTGTCAGTTAATTATATTACATTTATATAAACAAATAAATAAAATATGAAATGAGATTCTGAGCAGTATAAACTAAAGAGAAAACCTATGACTCTACCTCATTATTATTTTCGGAAAGAAACCTACGAAGAATATTACAAGATTTGATGACTGTTATTTTTGTAACTGTTCAACCAAATTTTTCTTCAGACCCAAAATCTCAATACTTTTGTGAAGATTTCTAGGAATAACGCCTGTTGTAGAAATAATAATCGAGATAAAAACACAAGGTTTAACTTTGATCTACACTTTATTTGAAAAAATTCGACGACGTTTCGCTGACACAGCAGCTTTATCAAGAATGATTCTTGATAAAGCTGCTGTAATCAGCGAAACGTCGTCGAATTTTTCAAATAAAGTGTAGATCAAAGTTAAACCTTATTTATCTCATTTATATCATGGATCTACATCAAGTAACGGCCTCCACAATTCAAAAAATAATAATCGGTAGAATAAATATTTTCTTCATTTTCCACATTTTTTATTCTCGTCGCCAAGCATCATATATTTAGAAATTTTTCATTGTATTTATTTTGTATATTATGTGTGTCGGGTATAACAATATCAATTATATATGTTATTTGATTCTGTTTATCATTAAGAACGATATCTGGTCTATTGTGTTTTACAGCTCTGTTGCAAAGAATTGTTTTATCAAAATAAAGTTTATATTTGTCATTTTCACAAATAATCTCAGGTTCATATTTGTGAAATTTTTTCTTTTCGGAATTAGGTCAGGTTTAATTCCTAGATTAAAGTGAATAATATTAGCGACGGCATTATGTCTTTCTAAATAATCTGTTGAAGCAAGGACTGAGCAAGATGATAATATATGAAGAACTGGAGAACAGAAACATCTACGGCAAGAATCATCTATATTTTGTTTGATGATGTGTTTTCTATAATTCCTCGTGAAAACAACCTGATCCTGGATCGCAATTGCCAAGCCTTCTGTTTCAGCAAACAATTCTTCAGATACTAACCATTTATTCGATGCAATTTCATCAATATAATCATTTTTCAAATCCGTGTAATTCCTTCTGCATCCAACTTTCTCTTTTAGAATTATCATCCAATATATCAAAATCTACCTTTTGCATTGTCAAGTTCAGAGGTGTAAGATTATAATCTGAAGCAACAACAATATCATGTAATTTAGACGTTCTCTGTTTATCATGAAAATGGGAACGAAGATGAAAAATCTGTTTACTATGAAGATTATTCAAATCAATTAATCCACGACCTCCAAGATGTCTAGATAGTGTAACTTTCTGAACAGCTGACTTTGGGTGGTGCTTATGATATTTACAGAGTATTTTCCTTGTTTGACATTGTAATTCATTTATATCAGTTTTAGACCATTTAATAATTCCAAAAGAAGATGTAAGAATAGGAACAGCATAGGAGTTGATAGCTCTGAAAAGGTTTTTACTAGTTAATTAACTCTTGATGATAATTCTAAGTCTTTTGTAATATGAACTTCTAATATTTTCTTTAGTGCTGCTATGGTTAATTGTCTTCTCTTGACAAAATCCAAGATATTTATATGTATCTCCTTGATGCATTGGCTCGATTTCGATATTGGATATCTTTATATAATCAGAGGTGATCTTTCCTTTTCAATAGAAAGATTTTTACATTTTGGAAGCCCAAATTTCATATGAATATCATTGGAATAGTTCAAAGTAATCTCAAGTAGACTTTTTAAATGAGATCTGGTTCCGGCATATAATTTAATATTATCTAAATAAATTGAGTGACTTAATTTGAATTCAGTTGATAGACTCTTTATTTTGAAGCCGAAACTAGTAGCATTTAATTCATGAGATAATGGATTGAGGTAAAGACAAAACCAAAGAGCACTTAAAGAATCACCTTGAAAAATGCCTCTTGTGATTGGAATTACTTCAGATTTTAACGATTGTTTTGAAATATTCAAATGAAGATTGGTTCTCCAATTTATATATATATATATATATATATATATATATATATATATATATATATATATATATATATATATATATATATATATAGCGATACATTCTGATTATTCAGGACAGATACAAGTTGTACCAACTGATCTGGAATTTATGACTTTACTAACATCTGTGTAGATATGACTCTGATACGAACCTGAAAATTTGTGTGTGCATAAACTATTTATTTTGACTTCTCCTATAAGACTTCGTGTCAATGAAAACTAGATTGAATAAGGGTCGGTATTCGAAGTTGAATATGTTACAACCGTTTTGACTTAAAACCTGATTTTCATAACACATTATGTGTTTGATACAAAAGTGAAGAATATTTTCTCTTCTTACATGTTTTCTGATTATTACCGAGAAATAATTTTATTGTATTTTGTGCAAGAGTATCTAGTTTACTGACTGTTTCCATTAAGTAATTTTTACACAAAAGTTTTATGCGAGCGTTTATACTCAGAAGCTTCGATTCAGTAATAATAATAATAAGTAATACACAGTTAGGAGTAGAATTTCTATATCCCATGATATCCCAGGTCTAATCGCCTGAGATTGTTGTTTCTCGAGTTTTTGATGCCCATTTTTATTATCGGATAGTAAATGAAACAAGCGTAATCTATGATGGACCTAACGAAACTTTGGTAGAATGTTAATAGCGTCAGGGGATTCGCACCCCAAGTAATACCCGAATGAAATTTAACAATATTCGTGGACCTATTTTATTTGACTAGCGGGTTTTTATTGTGTATATTGAATGACCTATCATAGTCAAAAGTAACACCGAAAAACTTTGGACGGGCATTTGGATTCAATGGTATCATTTCCTATTCGGAGACTTAGATCTCCTGGTCCTATTCTTCATCGTCTACTGTTGGAAAGATATGCTTGTTTTCGATGCAATGTTGTACCAAAGTGAAATCTGTTTTGTTTTTACAAAAATGTGATTGATGTTCCTTATATCTAACGCTAAACGATCTGCCTGTTTGACCAATATAAATTCCGTTACAAGGACATGGTGGTTTATACACTCCAGAATTAATTAATTTTTGAGCTATATCTTTGGCATTGAAAATTTATTTGATAGTTTGGTTTTGGATTTATAGGCTAATTTCACGTTGGGGATTTGGATGTTATTTGCGTTTTTTTAGGAATTGGGCTATTTTATTTTTACAGTAACTTATTTTATTTTTACGTTCGAAATTTGATTTAAATATTTTTTTTTGTTTCAGGTAAGTGGATCATCATACCTCTACTATTGTAAGTAGCAACATTGTGTCAAATATTATATAATCCAATGGTAATTCCACCGACAAAGGTCTAATATCGGAATTCAAGTCGAGAAAATTGAAAATTGTAGTATCTCATGTTTCAGAGCGAAAATGAAGTATTTTGCACCGCGAAAGAAAATCCTGCTCACATTTGGTTTTGTCGCATACAAGAGCTATAAATCTCTGGGAAGAAACTTGCCGTTACGCTTTTCGAACGAGATCGCATATTTTTATTTTTCCGTGATATAATAAAAATATTTTATGCATGTAGGTGTGTATATAAGATAAATATTCGTGGAGCAGATTCGGTAAACAGATCACGTGCTACTTTTGACTTGGTATTTGGAAAATGGACAGTTTCACTGAAAAACGAGGAACATGTTTATACTAGCAAGTCGGGCCTTGTTGCATTGCGAAGTGTTTGCTGATGCTTCCGTGCCGAAAAGAAACTCATATAAATCGTTTATTTATGACAGAATAATATAGACCTGTCATCGCGTATATTTCGGTTACTGATCGTTCATATCTCAGATATTGTGTAGGGATCAATAGTTACTTGAATTTGATGCAGAAAAGTATGAAGAAAAACTTTTATCTTAGTCTCATTTTTGATTCTTGGTCTGAAAATTCCATACGTTTTATACTTCAAGTAAGGATAAAATTTGCTCGATATCTTGATTGTGCAACATTTAATTAAAGATCATTTCTTTGAAATTAATGGAAAAAAGTCTGTCCAGGATTTTTTTAGTCAACCTATTTCTAATATATTTTATATTAATGGTATATATATTAATATATTTTCTACTATACTAAAATCATTATAAATAAGGTTTCACTCTATTACCAGCTCAGCAAAGGTCGATATAGGCTCGGATATTCCACTACACCACTACCAGTCTGTCACTTTTAATACTTGATTTTCCCGGCGCATTCGCCATTTTGCATTTTATATAAGTATACCTAGTTCTTCACCTACCTACTTCAGTTTTCATATTTCTTGCTTAGGTTTACGTTTTTGCCTAGCTTGTAGTTTAAGTCCCAATGCTTGTGAAATATTCACTGGTTTCGTGAAACTTACACCGCTTGAAATTTAAATTTCTTCTAGAAAACTTCGGATAGAGTAGAACATTTGTACGTTGATCTAAATATGAGAACCAGCAACTGACAGTTTTTAGGAACAAATTGGCAAGCTGTGTATTAGGCTATACCGTAAAATGTGCAATTAAATTTATTTTGCATTGATTTAAAAGTATATATATATATATACAGTGTGTTCCAACGAAAATTTGACCCCCCCCTATAACTCCGAAATGAGTAACATTATCGAAAAACACCAAGACACGTCGATTTTTGTTTCGAGGGAGCATTTTCGAAATAATTCGAAACTTGTCAGATCAACCCCTACCCCCAGCAACCCTAATTTCGAAATTCATCATAGGGAATAAGGGTCGTGTGGCACCTTACTGTAAAGGTCTGTCAATTCTCCATTCTGATTTGTCATTTTAGAATTTTAAATTAACATACAGGGTGTCCCAACCGAGGTAAAGTTGAATTCCTGCAAATCCCAAATACTAAATGAAATCGATTTATTTTGGCATAATGCAAGCGCAGGTTTATGCTCGGTCTAGAAAAACGACCTACACTTGTGAATTTGGAGTTGGTGCAATCAACCCCTATTTCCAGCATCCCCAACTCAAAAATCATTCGATCGAAAATAGGTCAAGTGGCACCTCGTTGGAAAGGTATTTCAATTTTCTCTTCGAATTTGGTATTTTCGAAATTCAGAATCAGCATACAGGGTGTCCCGGAGCAGGAACACTGAAAATCCAAATAACTTTTGAAACTGGTTCATTTCGGTATAATACGAGAACATGTTTATGTTTGATTCGAGAATAAGACTCTCTTGCGTGAATATGGAATTTTGCAATCAATCTCTTCCATTCAGCATCCCCAACTCAAAAAATCATACAAGTGATTACAGGTTGAGTGGCAAAGTTCAGAAAGATTTTTCTATTTTCTGAATCACTGAGGCATTGGTTTCAGTTTGGCAATCGAGGTTTTCTGGCGTGAGGATCAGGATGAGGAGATGATGGAGAAACTGATTGGATGCTCATCTAAACAGGAAAACGAGATTTATTGAACTTGTATTCAATTGAAAACAAAAACTAACTTGATTATTACAACAATTGTTCAAAATGACCTCCGCCCACCTCCATACAGTTATACAGACGATTTTCGAACTCTCTTCTCACATTAGCGAAAACTTCAGGAGTCAAAAGTCGGCATTCTGTGATAATCCTCATCCGCAGCTCCTCCAGGTTTTCTGGTCTTGTGGCATAAACTTTAGATTTTAGATGGCCCCACAAAAAAAATCTAGAGGATTTAAATCTGGTGACCTGGCTGGCCACTCAACAGGTCCTCTTCTACCAATCCACCTTCCTGGGAAATTTTCGTCTAAATATTGGCGCACCCGAGCATCATAATGCGGAGGAGCACCGTCTTGTTGAAAACGCATTTCGTCCTCAGAAAGAGTTGGATCGTTCTGTAAAATTTCTGTCAATCTAGGATGTATGTGTTCCTCTAACAACTGTAGGTAGCCATTTCCATTCAGATTACCCTCAATAAAGAAAGGCCCAACTAGATGATTGCCAAAATTCCTGCCCAAACGATCAACTTCTGAGGCCTTTGCGTGTTGGCCTCTCTAAACCAATGAGGATTCTGTGTGTCCCAATATCGACAATTATGTCTATTCACTTCACCACTGAGCATAAAGGTGCTTTCATCAGAAAAACAGATGTTATTCAGAAAATTTGGATTAGCGTTTAGGTTTTCACTTAGATTTTCACAAAACTGTAAACGACGATCTGGATCATCTTCGTTTATTTCATGCACTAATTTTACCTTGTAGGGGTGAAATTTGTGATGTTTCACGATTCTATGGACAGTTGTAGCTGATACACCAGTCAGACGAGATAGTTTTCTGATCGAAGTAGTATTCTCCATTTGTAGATGACCCACTACTGCCACTTTCGTTGCCTCATTTCTGACAGGACATGCCACTTCATGTTTTTGTTTGCCACCGAACCCGTAGCTAGGAATTTGTCAACCAAATATTTAACGTACTGGTGACTGACTCCCTTTCTCTTTCAGGATGGTTCCTATCGAATATCCTTGCCGTTTCTTTGGCACAACTGTTATTTCGAAAATACGTCGATACAATTTCGACCCTTTCCTCAGTGGAATAAACCATTTTCAGATTAATTTCAACTGACGAACAACAACAATAATGAGGAACTGATCTGAATAATAATAATATGTCATTGCAAAAATGAGAAATAACAGATGACTGCACGCCAGATGGAAATGAAAAAAATGTGAACATTTTCAATGCAGAAATCAGCTTTATTTTTTCGTAATTGATGCTCAACACATCGTACCCCAATACTTTTAACAGTTTCGAATTAATTTTAGTTGATAATTTCAAATGACGATATTGAATTTTTCGAAAGCGACATCCTGTATGGAGAGCCGAACTGAATGAAATGCTTTAATCATTCTGGAATTCAAAAACCTTTCTGAAGATATGCCACTTGAATTATTTGTATGATTTTCAAGTTGGGGATGCTGAATGGAAGGGTTGATTGCAAAATTCTATAACCACACAAGAAAGTCCTATTCTCGGATCAAACATGTTCTCGTATACCGAAATGAACCAGTTTCAAAAAGTTATTTGGATTTTCAATGTTCCTGCTTCGGGACACCCTGTATGATGATTCTGAATTTCGAAAATACCAAATTCGAAGAGAAAATTGCAGTACCTTTCCAACGAGGTGCCACTTGACCTATTATCGATCGAATGATTTTTGAGTTGGGGATGCTGGAAATAGGGGTTGATTGCACCAACTCCAAATTCACAAATGTAGGTCGTTTTTCTAGACCGAGCATAAACCTGCGCTTGCATTATGCCAAAATAAATCTATTTCATTTAGTATTTGGGATTTCCAGGAATTCAACTTCACCCTTGGTTGGGACACCCTGTATGTTAATTTAAAATTCTAAAATGACAAATCAAGGTGGAGAATTGACAGACCTTTTCAGTAAGGTGCCACTCGACCCTTATTCCCTATGATGAATTTCAAAGTTAGGGTTGCTGGGGTAGGGGTTGATCTGAGAAGTTTCGAATTATTTCGAAAAATGCTCCTCTCGAAACAAAAATCGACGTGTCTTGGTGTTTTTCGCTAATGTTACTCATTTCGGAGTTATAGGGGTCAAATTTTCGTTGGAACACACTGTATATATATATATATATATATATATATATATATATATATATATATATATATATATATATATATATATATATATATATATATATATATATATATATATATATATATATATATATATATATATATATATATATATATATATATATATATATATATATATATATATATATATATATATATATATATATATATATATATATATATATATATATATATATATATATATATATATATATATATATATATATATATATATCATCTCGATGAGTTCACATAATTGCTAATTATAACATTCAATACTTTACCAGCAATATATAAAATATATTTTGACTAAGCCAACGTGTCGTTATTATTGGTTTTGTCTACACGTATTGTTTCAAAGAACCATAACAATATACAACTCTTCAACGTAGTATTATATTACACATTAATTCCATTTCGAAAAAACCTTCCAGTTGTTTTTTGAAGTCAACAGTAATAAACTGTGCATATTCCGGTCAAGTTATCAGTCAGCCATTATGAGCCTTTGACTTTATGAAACCCCACTGAAAATCGGAATACCTTGAAAGTTAACCGACTGATACACTTACCCAATCCCTTCATTTAAGCATCTTGGCTGCATTATGTGTATAATATGAAGCATTATCGTTTTGCATCCGCAATCTTCGATTTAAACATTTTTCAATAAAATGAGGCCAGCTCAAGGGACTACGTCTTAGAGTTATATACTAGTTATATAATACTGAACTTTGTAAATTTTGAAATAGATATCCATAATAGCCTAATCGAAGACATAACCCGCTTAAAAAATGGACAACAATTTATTCTCTCCAGTACCTTCTGACAAATTGCCTGCATTCGTTGAAAATCAGTATCAATTCCTGGTCATTTAGATTTAGTAATGTAGGTTTCGTGATAATATTTAATAATAGTGTACACTCATCTTACTCTTATACAGGGTGTTACATAAAAGTATGTCACAACTTGAGGTGGTTATTCATGCAATTTTATGAAAATAAGTTTTTATAAATATAGGTCCGCAAAAGCTTCGTTACGGAGCTACAGGGTGTTGAAATTTCATGAAAAAATTGCTTTTTCTTCAAAACTCCTGCAGTTTTCGAGATATTCATCCCAAATTTGGCAGCTATTTTTCACAACCTCCATCATTACAGGTCCTAGATTTCTATTGAAATTCACAACGTGTTTTCTTTCCGTGGCCATGTCTCCTTTTACCCTGTCAAACTTTTTTGCAGTACGCCACTGATCAGCATACAATCAATTTCAGTCATCTTCGTTCAATTCAGAAACCTTTTGACCATTGTAATTTTTTCTTATCTCCAACCGTTTTCGCGTAAAAATTTATTGAATTTGAATTATTTGAATCGTATGCTATTCGCTAAATGAAAAAACTGATAAAAATACTCGATTGGAATTCACTAAATTTGCTTCTATTTTGATAGTTCGTCTTCTGAGACTCAACTCATACTTATTCAATATCAAACTAGAAAAAAGACAAATTAAAAACTAAATGAATTGCTGGAAGTGTCCTCCACCTGTAAGAATACAGGCTTCTGTCCTTCTTTGCATATTATCACACTCTTTGAAATATTCCTGGGGTATTTTTTATCGTGTCACAAGAGGTAATTATTCGATTTCTCAATTCTTCTACAGTGTTCACTGGAGTGGTATAAACTAAACTTTTGAGATATCCTCGTTGGAAAAAGTCTAAACTATTTAAGTCTGGGAACCTAGGAGGCCATGGTTCTGGCCCACCCCAAACTATCCATCGGTTGTTGAATGTATTATTCAAAAATTCCCTAGCTTCTCGACTAAAATGTGCTGGTGCCCCGTCATGCATGAACCACATTATGTTTCTCACTAAAAGTGGTACATCCTCGAGCAATAAAGGTAACTCCCCCTCAAGAAATTGCCGATAAGGTTTTAATTATTTCGACTCAGACATTTAGTGAGAATTGTTCTTGATGATGAGATGCTTCAATCATATGGGGGTTTTTCTCTGCCCAATAATGATTATTGTGAAAATTTGTGCTAGCAGTTCTCGAAAAGTTAGCTTGGTCTGTAAACATTATTTCACTATCAAAATGAGCATTTTTCTCTAATTTTATCTTAGAACCATCGGCAGGAATACAGTATTGAAGGAAAATCTCGAAGAAGTAGAGTTTGGAAACGTTGAGTATAAACGGGTTCAATAAAAAGTGGTGGAGAATCCTCCAAACTAGAACATGTGAAATATTCAACTGATTTCCAATTTTTCTTGTACTCAAATGAGGATTCCAATCAATACAATTCAAAACTGCTTCCTCAATAACTGGAGTTCTCATAGTTTGAAATGCACCTTTTAAATGATTATTTGATTGATTTATTTTTATTCTGTGGATATTTGAAAATGTTTGCCTGTCTGATGTTACTCGTTTGGAAAGCGCACCTGATATAATCGCCTAGCTTCGGTTGTGTTTCTGTCAGCCAGACCGTACATGTAATTGATATCAGCCAATTCGGCGTTAGTAAAATTAGCCATTTTTTCTTACAGCAATAACTTCAAACGTCTTGAAAATAATCGTTAATTTAATAAACAATTCGAACAGACACTGGTTCAACTTAAGAAACTGTCAAAATAAATAAATGAATGAAAAAATCAAAGCCTACTAGTTATTCTTTCAATTAGAAGTGCTTTCAATTCAGCGAATGCATACAATCGTTTAATGAATTTTTGCTTGATAACGGTTGGAGATACGAGAAAATTACAAGTGTCAAAAGTTTCTCAATTGAACGACAATAACGACAATTGATTGTACGCTGACCAGTGTCGTACTGCAAAACAGTTTGAAAGGGCAAAAGAAGACATGGCTCCCTGAAAGGAAACACCTTGTACATTCTAGTGTTACCGTTTCCGCTACATTATCTCACCATAGATCGCTCTAGGCCTCTCCGAATAAGCGTGTTACCGTGTTAACCACGCTTCCTTAATCACATATTGCCTAGTAGGCCCATCGACCAGGCTAGGCACAGAACGTACTCTGGGCCTACCTGAACCGAGGGTTTAAATATCCGTGCATTTCGAAGACTCACCCTCTTTCTCTTCAACGACCTCTTCGAATTCACACTGTCTTAGAAAACCGGCTGAGCACGCGTTGCCACGAGCCGGCTTTTCCGTACCCACGCCACCGACCATATTGCCAAACCGCCGTTGTTTACCAACGAACCACGTGTTTTCATTTCATTTTAAATTTACGTTTATAAAAAGTGTTTGTGTTAACCATCAGTGTTTCCATCGTGTGTGTGACCCCATCCCGGTAGCACTAGTTAAAATTTAGGACGTGTGAAGATGGATGTTGTAAAGAATAGCCTGCGTTCCAAATTTAGGCTGAATATCCCAAGAACTGCAGGAGTTTTGAAGAAAAAACCAATTTTTTCGGGAAATTTCAACACCCTGTATCTCCGTAACGACGCGGGCCTATACACCCTGTATATTAACTGGTAGAAATTTCATCAGCTCACAATTATAAACAAGCAATAACTGATTACCAGCTTGATTCTTGTTTGTCCCCTTTTCTCTATTTCTTAGGTATGAATGACTGTGATATTTTAATTTCTTTTTTTTCTGAAATGGGATAGAAATCTAACTGAAAACAAATGTTTAACATATTTTTACTCGTTATATTTGGTGGAACTCAGGCCTTGAATGTTAATTTATTTGAACAGAATAACATTATATTGCACATTCAATACCTCATTTTGAAAATAACTTAAACTGACTGTCTTTCTCACATGCCAGTTCTCAGAGAGTTACTGGTAAATGTAGAAATATCTACTTAAATAAATTGAAACCCCGTGACGGTATGATTTGATACAATTAATACTGCACGGAAAAGTTGATACCAGAAAAGATGTATATCGTGATTCGAGTATTTCCGAGCAGGACGCAATAAAACAATGGTTTGTTCTTTCTAAACCGCAGATAAAACTCAGATTGCCAAGACGATCGCCAACACCGAAAAGTATGGTCACCGTAAAAAGATTACGTCGAGTTCCAGCATCAGTAAGCGTCTTGCTTAGGATATAGAGATATCTTCAAGATCTTGGCAATTACTTACGTCCACAGATTATTTCTGAATACATAGAAAATGTGAATTCACTCTCAATAGATAGAACTTTCTGCAAATAGTAAATACAAATTTCATCTAGATAAAATAATAATTCTTTGCGACATAGTAGTACGCTTGATCGGTTTTTAATAAACAAACCCTGTAAACAAAAAATATGAACGAAATATGACGAAAAACTCTCATTAATGAAAATATAAATAAAGTCATAAAAATGTGCTACATAAAAAAATGTACGCGTATTTCTACCCTACATCATTTTCGTATCAACTTTGTGTTAAACCTTTGGCAATACTCGTTGGTATATTAATTCGAGATGATGGATCCAATATATGATGACGATATGATAATGCCATTAACAACCGAGACTCAGCAAACAATACACTGAAAATTTTCCTGTGTCAAAGTTATCCAATTATTGGTAAGCAGTATTCATTACTCCTTTGATCTCACATCCGTATTAAAAAATCTACCTAATTGGCTTGGTTTTCCAGATACACACTAATTAATTATAATCTATTCGAAATGGATTCTTGCCAATTGGCCGGCTTCGTCCATAAATATCTAATTTGTGTACTCTCAAACCAAAATAACGAAAGAGAATCTTGCTAACAATATATGTATTAACCATAAAACACTATTTCGAGCTTCTCAGAATATACAGAGCGAAGAAAAAATAATAATAATACAGGGATATCCACCGGGACCGTCCGTTGAAAACTTTTTAAGTTCCAATTACAATATCAAGCTGAAATTTTATACGCGGCCATAACTAGCGATTTCCAATTGGAGTGAAATATTTTCGTCATACCATTTCCGGTTATACCGGAAGTGGGTAATCACTTTGTTATTGCAAATGGCAATCAACCTTTTTTATTATACATCTAGAACCGACATTTGAGCAAGGCATAAAAAAACCCAAGTTGTTGGCACTCAACTGTCAAAACTTTTGGAAGATTTAATTATTAAACGGTTTTATTTAGCTCACCCCGTTTGTTTTATTTATTCTTGGGTCAAATTTAGTAATTCAAATTTCACCCTCTTCCTGTCAACCGATTAATCTGAAATTCTGTATACACTTTGGATTTTGGTGACACTACAATTATATTTATTCATTATCATTATAAATACAAGATGGCCGCCGCTACAAAATGGCGGATAATTTATGTTTTATTAATCCCATCAATATGGGTATCAAATGAAAGGGCTCAACAAGCAGAATACAATATACTATAAAAAATTGAAATCCAAGATGGCGGCCGCTACAAAATGGCGGATAACATAGCTTTTATCAATCCCATCAATATGGGTATCAAATGAAAGGGCTCAACAATCAGAATACAATATACTATAAAAAATTGAAATCCAAGATGGCGGCCGCTACAAAACGGCGGATAACGTAGGTTTTATCAATCCTATCAATATGGGTATCAAATGAAAGTGCTCAACCAGTAGAATACAATGTATCCAGCATGAATTCACCAACAAAGTCAAGATTTTGTATCGTGTTGAGGACTGTGTGACGTTAGGGTGGCTAAAAATGATACGTCGTTAGCGGTACACCACCCAAGTTAAGGTGAAAGGTTAAAACGCGCCGAGAACTGTATGGCATTAGGGTGGATAAAAATGATATGTCGTTAGCGTTTTCCCCTCAAGCTGATATCAACAAAACTGGGGGTTTACCAGTGGAACTGGAAATATTTGTGGGGGCAAAAGTCATGCTACGGTCCAATATTGACGTTTCAAAGCGATTAGTAAATGGCGCTATAGGCTACATCACCGAAATCGTTTGGCCTCAATTTCGTCGAACTCAGATGTATGCAACAGATGTACCTTCCGTCCGAATTGATTTCGCAAGAGACGGAGTACATCTTAAACACCCGAAAGCCATACAGTTTCCAGTTAAGTACAATTATGGGACAGCTGAAAGAAGAATGTTGCCTTTAATACTATCATGGGCTTCTACAATACATAAAATGCAGGGCAGCACTGTGGATCACGCAGTCGTATACTTAGGTGCGAAACTGTTTGAAGAAGGTCAAGCCTACGTGGCTCTTAGTAGAGTAAGATCTTTGCAGGGACTACGTATAGAGGAGTTGGATTGCAATAAACTAACGGGCAAGAAACCTTGCAATAATGAAGCACTAAATGAATTAGAAAGAATGCGAAATAAAAACTAAAAACTAGAAAATAAAAATAGGTAAAAAAACTCTTTAAGTTAAACGGTTTTTTGTTAAACATACATTGCACTGTTTGAGATAAATGTACTAAAAACCAAAAAATAATAAAATAGATACAGTCGTGCCCCACGGTTTTATTTTAGTCTAGTCTATGCATATGTTTATAATTCCCACGACTGTATCTATTTTATTATTTTTGTTATGAACTCGATTTTTGATGAACATTTAAAAGAATTGTAGCTCGTAGATCATTAGCACTACAGACACAATTTTTGCTTGGGTGGATAGAAGAAGGATCAAGGAATTCGTTAAGCGATCTATACATGTCAAATGTTTATTGCGTTGTTTTGTATGATTTTTTCAATTTGGCCTTTTTCAAACAGCAATTACTCAATTTTTTCAAATTGCACGTGCCAATTTTCAAATCGCCATCAGATGAAGTGTTGAATTTCAGATGGAATTGTATAAGCATATACTATACTCATCTCTTATAGTTCCGAAATAATTAGGGAAAATATTGAATTTTGATGATTTTGCAAGAACTAACAGAGATTGCTTTGAAATATTTCAATCAAGTAGCTGAACTGGCTACGCTCACCTGACAGGTGCCTAAAATTAATGTACTTGTCACTTCGTTCATTCGAATATTCCATATTTCAACAAGAATTTTCGTTATTTGATAGAAAATATCCAAAAAATACAACACATTTGGAATAAATCCACTGGTTATTCAAACGAAAATATATTTAATCTTTTTTTAATTCATTTTAGGATGTCAAAAAGGAGTGGGTAGAAATTGCAGGCAATTCAATAACCAATTCCCAAATTTACCGTCTATGAGTAGAATAAAATTTCGAAGTACTAGAAGCAATTTTCTACAATTCGGATGAATGAAAATTGTAGGAACTAAGCGAAAACCAATCATCGAAGATAATTACATTAATACACTTGACAGCTCGTATATGAACATGATGAGTTGCCCTCCTAGTTTCCTCAGGATCAATATTACGAAAAGCATTATGAATGCGCTCTAGTAACTCTCCTTTACTTGTTACAGGAATAAGATACACTTCACTCTTGATTTTGCCCCATAAATAAAAATCAAGGGGCGTCAGGTACTTCCGGTATAACCGGAAATGGTATCACTTCGGAAATATTTCACATCGATTGGAAATCGCTAGTTATGGCCGCTTATAAAATTTCAGCTTGATATTGTAATTGGAACTTGGATATCCCTGTATAATAATAAATCTTTAGTTAGCAACTTGCTATTGAAAACAACATCATATTGCTGGGTTATAGGTATGTAATGTGTTTCACAATATATCCCCAGAATTCTAAATATTACACCAAGAGTTAAATATAATTCTTCAATACAAAATCTCTTAATAGATTTGAATTCCTTATACTTTATAGATTCCTTAATATTAATTTGCAGACTATTGAACTACTCCTAAGTACTTCATTTGGGTTACTCTATCAACAAAAAATTGTTATTAATTTGAACACTTGAGTTTACCAGATTCAGATTATTTAATTTGTATTTACTTCCTTCATATATTTAGACTTATAAACATTTATTCCTAGACTGCTATCACAGAGCCATTCATTTATAGCAGCAAGTTCTTTAGTTATTAATTCAATCATCATTTTTATATTGTCACCTGTTATGTACAGCATTGTTTCGTCTGCAAACATAGACATAACACTGAATTTCACAAATTTCACTATGCGATATAAGCCTTGAAACAGTCCTTTGAGGTATGCTATTCCCAATAATCTCTATGTCTGATAAATGAACATTAAATTTTACCCTTATTTTCCTATCACTGAAATATGAAGGAAACCAATTGAAAACATTCCCTCTCATCCCTATTTTCTTGAGTTTCAATAATAGCCTTCTTGAAATGTTTTCAAACGCTCTTTGAAAGTCCAAGCTATGACATATTTCCCCTCTTCCATTTATCACATATGTTCAAAATTGTACTTTCAGATGAATGACCCGGACGAAAACCAGATTAGTTTTCAACTATTATATTGTTTTCATCACAATATTCTTATAGTTGTTGTTTCACTAGAATTTCTATTACGTTCTCATAAACCGGTACTATATTAATACCCATAGACTCCTGACATGAGATAGTATTAGCAACTTTTAAACTGGAATAATATTTGTTGTCTCAAAATACTTATTGTTACTCCGTTTGCTGTCCCACCTGTATTTTTCAGTGACCTAACTAATTTCTCAAGTTTCTGTAGAGTAATTATTTTGAAATCAGAAAACTCATTATGTGTATCTATCTTATCAGTATAATATTTCCAGTCCTTAAATGTATTTATTCTCGATACATTTTCTTTGACACTATTCAAGAAAAAATTATTGAAGTTTTAGCTACTTCATCCTCTTCAATAATCGATTAATAACCAAACTTTACTCTGCTCGTGAAATTTTCAGACTTGCCTGGTAATATACTTTTGATATTTTTCCAAATATCCAGACTTTAACTGTTCTCAATGAGATTAAAATAGAATGATTCTCCACTTAATCTAAACCTAGAGATCACCTGATTTCTCAATGTCCTATATTGCACCCACTTTTGGTCCGACTTTGTGAATACACTCATCTGGTAAATCGTTTATTTAATAGTGAAATACATCACTTTTCAATATTTGAATGTATGACAATACGATATAATAGAAATTTCTAATGTCAGTGAGTTCATGATTCACAAACACGACTACAAATCCGCTCGCAATTACTGGGTGTCCCGTATAATATATTTACTGGAATATAATGAATATATGAAAAATTGTGTAGATTAGAGATTATTTAAGATATTCTGTCAAAAACTATTATGTAGATCATAAAATTGCAAGCAGGAATTAGGATTATCTTCATCTATTTCATGAAAAAAATTCATTCTGTAAGTGTGTTAGTGATATTGGCGATGTTTCACAATCCTCAAGCTCATACGTCAGACATACGTGATAATTTCCTAATTGAAGTTGTGTTTTCTATTTATGGGTTGCCCTAAACTGCCACTTCAAACGCTTCGTTCCGTAAAGACCGATGTTGAACTTCATGTTTGTTTTGGCCACTGAACCCGTAGTTAATAGTTTATTCATCAAATATAAAACAAACTCGTGAACTACCTGTTTTTCTAAATGGATCACATTGAAAATTAGTTTCTCTGGCACAATCATTATTTCTACAATAAGTTGAAACGATTTCGACCCGCTCATCAATTGAGTAAACCATTTGCAACGTTTCTCTAACAAACTACAACTGCGATTAAAAGTATTTCGAAAATGTGAAACAGTTTATTCATTACTAGATGGTTGTGATAAAAACTATCGTGCGTTTCCTACAAAATATTATCATTATCTTAATTTATTACACTTCCTTCGAAACTGGAAACTTGGAAGTACTGAAAACAAGAATGGTCACTTGAGAATGATACCAGAGAATTGAATATGTATCATTGAATGGAATACGGATGAGGTCCTTTTGAGAACTTCATTGGATATTAAGCATTGTTAAACTTTCGTTGTAAAACAATAGAAAATCAAAGGACTTTTCCAATGTAATGTCACTCGATCCACCTTCCCCATAATGAATTTCAACTAAAGAGTTGCTGAGGGTAGGGGATGTCTCAGCTTTTTCTGCTACAACGAATCTTTCCTGACATAGGGGAGTGGCAAATTTTCGTTGTGTTTGAACTTTCTATGTGATAGTAAATGTATATTCCACCAAAAACCTTCTGTAAAAACTAGCCAAGTCTCGATGAAGCTGCTTGTTTATCTCTAAAATGTAATGAAATCTAGACAAAGTCGTGCCAAGTCCTAGGTTCCTTCCTGCGATTTCTTTATTATTGTAGTTAATGTTGTGTTACTTGCCGGTGAACATTCATTTCAACTACCTATGTTTGTTAAGCGAGATAATAGCCTTACTGGTATTGGTAATTAGAAGCAAGTGTCTCATTATAGGCTGTTGTTGATTGTGCAATACATGCATTCAGCATTCACAATGCTGACTTTTGGTCTCTTATTTTTGGAGCGTCAAATCGGCCACCGATCTGATATAACCTTCAATCGCTGGAATCAATCGAGTTTTCTGCGGAGAAAGAGTAGATTGCTTGACGTTTCTACCTCTCCAGGCGTCGACAATGTATCTGCGAGACTGCTCAAGAGATGCGCCCCTGTATTAAGATATCCATTAAACAAAATCTTGGTCTTGTCGTGCCCGACGTCTACATTACTTGCTGTTCGAAAGAGAGCTAGAATAACCCCAATATTCAAGAAAGAAGATCGTTTTTCTGCTCTTAATTATCGTCCAATAAGCATCCTACCTATTATATCCAAGATAATGAAGTCATACCTGCTAGCCAACATGGGTTCCTTTCGGGTTGGTCAATTGTCACTTGCCTTCTGAGGTACGTGAACGACTTAACAAAAGCAATCGACCGTGGTGAACCTATAGACTATTATACTTGATTTTCGCAAGAGCTTCTGATCGTGTTCCTCTCCGGCGTCTGCTGCACAAACTAGATCATTTGGGGATCAGGGGTGGTCTGCTGGAATGGATAAAGGCTTTTCTTAGCGATTGTCAATTCTCAGTTAAAGTAGGCTCCTCCTGTTTCATCCACCAAACCTATTACTAGCGGGGTCCCTCTGGGCTCAGCTCTGGGGCGTATTCTCCTTCTGGCATATGTGGCAGACTAACCATCAACCCTTTTCTCTACTCACGCATCGTACGCTGACGATCTCAAGTTTTACGCAATGCTTCGACGTCGTCGTTGCAACTTCAGAAAGACCTTGATAATATACGTGAGTGGTCTCCAGAATGGCTTCTTCCCCCAGAATAACCCCCGATACCGGTACTTTATAGATGGTTCGAGCATTCAGTCCACGCAATCACAAAATGACCTCGGTGTGATCACTACTGAGGACCTATCGTGGTCGGCTCATGTCAGCCATGTTGTATCGAAGGCGAACCGGATATGATATCTCCTACGCAAATCTTTCACTGGATGCTCCATCAGCAAGTGTAAGTTGCTGTACACGTCTTACGTTCGACCTATCCTTGAGCACGGTGGTTCTGTTTGGCACCCAACCCTGCTTCGAGGGTTGGGTCAAGAAAGCCAATGGACAAGACTTTCCATTGGCTTTCTTCGACCTTCATACGAGGAGAGGCTTGAACTTTTTAGTTTGAGGCCATTCTCTGAAACTGTATCGGGAGGACTTCAAAACTACCCCTCGTGAGCTCTTTAAATGCAACCGCGTCTTCCATAAATGGAACTCGTTACCAGAAGCTGTGGTGTGCGCTTCATCAGTGAACTCACTTAAAAATCTTTTCGACAAATAGCGTGCGTAACACTGGTGCCTCTTTTTCATTTTCATCTTTTTTATCACGTATTCTATCCATGTCATCATTTATCTTTTCTGTTTCATTCTTTTTCAATTCATCTCGATTTTCTCGTTGGTTAAATTAGGCATTATTGTTAATATAATTTTTCCTCTGTTTCTTTTTCGTTTTCTGTGAAATCACATACCATATTAATTATGTTTTTGAGATTCATGGACCCTTATTGTCCCATCTCTTACCTTTGTTAAATGAATAAATGAAAAAGACGTACAGACGGACTTCTATCAATGATCAGAAGTCCGTCGTTACGGCAAATATTGTTTTATACTGTATGTTTCAGGCTCGCCTATACATAAGTATTATTATTAAACGGTTTTATTTAGCTCACCCCGTTTGTTTTATTTATTCTTGGGTCAAATTTAGTAATTCAAATTTCACCCTCTTCCTGTCAACCGATTAATCTGAAATTTTGTATACACTTTGGATTTTGGTGACAATACAATTATATTTATTCATTATCATTATAAATACAAGATGGCCGCCGCTACAAAATGGCGGATAATTTATGTTTTATTAATCCCATCAATATGGGTATCAAATGAAAGGGCTCAACAAGCAGAATACAATATTCTATAAAAAATTGAAATCCAAGATGGCGGCCGCTACAAAATGGCGGATAACATAGCTTTTATCAATCCCATCAATATGGGTATCAAATGAAAGGGCTCAAAAATCAGAATACAATATACTATAAAAAATTGAAATCCAAGATGGCGGCCGCTACAAAATGGCGGATAACGTAGGTTTTATCAATCCTATCAATATGGGTATCAAATGAAAGTGCTCAACCAGTAGAATACAATGTATCCAGCCTAAATTCACCACCCAAGTCAAGATTTTGTATCGTGTTGAGGACTGTGTAGCGTTAGGGTGGCGCTATAGGCTACATCACCGAAATCGTTTGGCCTCAATTTCGTCGAACTCAGATGTATGCAACAGATGTACCTTCCGTCCGAATTGATTTCGCAAGAGACGGAGTACATCTTATACATCCGAAAGCTATACAGTTTCCAGCTAAGTACAATTATGGGACAGCTGAAAGAAGAATGTTGCCTTTAATACTATCATGGGCTTCTACAATACATAAAATGCAGGGCAGCACTGTGGATCACGCAGTCGTATACTTAGGTGCGAAACTGTTTGAAGAAG
Organism: Cryptolaemus montrouzieri; assembly: GCA_013387265.2. Classification (NCBI taxonomy): domain Eukaryota; kingdom Metazoa; phylum Arthropoda; class Insecta; order Coleoptera; family Coccinellidae; genus Cryptolaemus; species Cryptolaemus montrouzieri. The sequence continues at coordinate 144,597,693 of JABFTP020000185.1, forward strand.
GTCAAGCCTACGTGGCTCTTAGTAGAGTAAGATCTTTGCAGGGACTACGTATAGAGGAGTTGGATTGCAATAAACTAACGGGCAAGAAACCTTGCAATAATGAAGCACTAAATGAATTAAAAAGAATGCGAAATAAAAACTAAAAACTAGAAAATAAAAATAGGTAAAAAAACTTTTTAAGTTAAACGGTTTTATGTTAAACATACATTGCTCTGTTTAAGATAAATGTACTAAAAACCAAAAAATAATAAAATAGATACAGTCGTGGAATTATAAACATATGCATAGACTAGACTAAAATAAAACCGTGGGGCACGTCAATTGTCTACAAATTATCGACTTAATGTGCGATAGAAGAATCGTTTAATTCGTCGTTAGGCAGTTGGCCCGCAGACGGTGAGGAAATTATTTACTATTTTCTTGCTCATGGACATTCTAATAGTTATACACTCCATGTAAATAAAAGAGATGTTTTAACTAGTTTATCGTTGGACATTCACACTGCTGGCTGGCGAGGAATCGTTTCACTGCTTGTTGTTTGTCTTTAATCGACAAAAAATATGACAAAAGTACTACTCGCTCACCACTATGAAACCCTAAAACTCGCTTATAATCGAGCTTGCTAGCTTGTTTCCACATTCTAGCCCTACTTATTACACGTCCATCGTTGTCGGTTGCACAACTGCCTAATAATTATAGTGTAACATTACAAAACAAACATTTTAATCAACGATTGTAGACAATTGACGTGCCGCACGGTTTTATTTTAGTCTAGTCTATGCATATGTTTATAATTCCCACGACTGTATCTATTTTATTATTTTTTGGTTTTTAGTACATTTATCTTAAACAGTGCAATGTATGTTTAACATAAAACCGTTTAACTTAAAAAGTTTTTTACCTATTTTTATTGAAATACGTAGTTTTATCAAGCCTACAATTGACTGGTTATTCAATCGACGTTTTCCAAGTGGCAAGTTTCCATCGTCAATAGGTAGCGGTTCTGGGGACAGATTGGTTCAATGATATCATGGAGCACCTGGTTTTGTACCGTTTCAACGGCCAAGTCACACAACATTAACTATAATAATAAAGAAATCGCAATAAGGAACCTTAGACTGGGCACGACTTTGTCTAGATTTCATTCCTTTTCAAAAATTAACAAGCAGTTCCATCGACACTTAGCTAGTTTTTTGCAGAATGTTTTTGGTGGGATTTCACTTCTTTTTGTAGAAACGTGCGCATATTGATTTATTGTATTATTATATTATTGATTTTCCTATTTTTTATTTTTTTTTATTTAAGGGGCAGTTTTTTCATTATTAAAAATCTTTCTTTTCTTTTTTCCGGTCCTGATTCTTGTACATTAGCAATAGTTTTTCAGTTTTTCGTATTGCCCATTCGCTATCTCTTTTTGTAAACTTGCGAATATAGGTATAAAAGCCAGTCTAGTCTTATCCAGAGTTTTCCTTCAGTTTTATTTATATGCGTATCAAAAGCAGAAGGGGAGGCATTCGCCCAGCTGTGACTGTAGGACGTTATATGCTAGATTAAATTAGAAGATGTGTCCCACTACGCTGGATTTTTGCAATGATTTTTTTCAGAATATCTTTTGTAAAGGCAATCTCTAATAGTTTGGTTGGTCTCTTATGTTTTCTAATCAACGTCGACTCCAAAAAGCAATGTTCTTGAAAAGAAGGCTATGCTCTGCATCTGATGGGATCAAAAAGCTTCTCAAACAGTCACAGGAGATCTCTAGAGAGAACAAATGGGATGTCCACATGCGACTTACTTACCAGACTGTGCTCCATCAGATTACCATTTGTTACGAACAATGGCTCATGGGCTTTCTAAGCAGCACTTCATGTCCTTCGAAAATTTCGAGAAATTGGCCATCGAATAATCTCAAAGGTCATTTTATCGTCCTGGCATTCGTTCGCTCCCAGAAAAATGAGAAAAATTTAAAATAAATGTATCTGTATTCATTTTCTTGAAATGAAGGCCTAATTTAATCGACAAAATTAGATTTTCAACAGGAACACCTGATGTTTTCGTAATGATCAAAATTTGTTTAGCATACCAGTAGTACAACCCTATTAATATTTTGATAATCTCATATTGAGGAACATGTACATCATCAGCTTCATAAAAGTATACTCGTTCTTCCTAAAACAATATATTGAAATCAATTTCAATACATATTTCATGTCATTGAAAAATATGAATATTGTCAAACCGTACTTCAAAAAATTTGGTTTTAGTATCTTGCATTCGACTGAAATTATTCAAGCAGATATAAATGAAAATGCTTTGATGTTAAAACCCCTGTTACATATAATAGCAGCATTAACATGGCTAGCCAGTATGAATTTTCAAATTCACCATCACAATTAGCTTCATTTGCACACAAAAATGTAGCTATGATCAAGTCCTCTAATTCAACAAACTGTCAATTCCACTTGGCCATTATGTTCGGTTTCAAATTCATTTTATGCACATATTTGTACGTCGCATGACGTGCTTTTTAACATGCCAATCAATTTATCTGCCTGTATTAATGAAAGCTATTTGAATCCTTTTTTTATACACTGATATTCAAGGAACCTTTCGTTATTAGTTGGGAATGACCTCCATCAAAGACAAATTGAAATGGTTGTGAATTTTCTTGCTTACTCAAAAACACGTAAGGTACTATTTCATAATAACTAGCCATGAGTGAAATAACTATAGGGGGAAATGGGGTAGATTCTTGCATTAATGAATAATTATTAATATTAGAACCCTATATCAAGTAATAGTGAACCAATGTCATATTTTTGATCAATTTTTAAGTGAGCATTTAGCTGAATGTCTAAAGTTAATAAAGCAAAAAAATGAAAATAGTTCGAGATAAGAAAGGAAATGAATTGTACCTGTTCTGGAAAAAATGGATTTTGAATCATTCTCCACCACTGGCGGGGCACTTAGGTACGTCACTTGAGACACTTTCATACAAAGTTGATACTGTATGAAATTGGTTATTTGAATTTGGGAGGCTTTTACTTGGTAAAATTCCATTATCAATAATACAAAACAAATACTGTGTTTTAAGGAATTTTACTTAATAATTGCGATTAGTAACGCGTTTCACTACACCGTAGCTTCTTCAGACGAATGAATGTACAGAAAATATAAATATAAATGTTCTTGAGTAATTAAAAGCTTATTGGGTTGCTTTTTCTTAAGTGGTTATTTATGACAGGTATATCCCATAAAATTAAGGAATAGATTGCTCCCCGAAAAGATTCAATAGAGGTGAAGGGCTTAAATCGACTTGTTCATTGATGAGTCTAGTGTTTGTATTTATTGATTTCTGAAGTTTCCCAAAGATCTATCTTCTAATATTTATTATCTGTATGCAAAATTTCAAACTGTGGGCCAAAAGAGTGATTATTTTCTAAGAGATGATTCACGTAATTTGAATCTAATTTTTATTATTATATTATTCTAATATTAAAATTTCTATGTGTTCTACCAATGTAGAAATTATCACAGTCATTGCAATTCAATCTATAAACACCTGATTTATTGTTTTACCTGATTTGGTTTTATTATTTTTATATATTTGCCTAAATTATTGTTAGTTTGGAAAGCTATGTTGAAATTATTGCTACTCAATAATGATTTCAGTTTCTCACTTGTAATGCCAACGTAGGTTAAGGTGTTGAATTTTTGTTTCAATTTATCGACAGGGTAAACTTCATTCAATGCGATTGTACTTTGTTTTTATTTAAAATATTATTTATTAGTTTGGGATTGTAACCATTATTTTGGCTATTTGTTTAATCAAATTTAATTCTTTGTTGAAATTTTCTGGCAATAACGGATGTTAATCAATCTATAAATAAAACTATTGAATGCTGACATTTTATGTTGATACGGATGACACGACGAGTTATGTATTATAATATCTGTATGTGACGACTTATGGTAAATTGCGAAGACATGTTTCCCATTTTCATTCGAAATTGCTACGTCTTGGAAATTTATCGAATTATTGCTTTCTATTTCGGTTGTGAATCCAATTTTTGGATGTAATGAATTTATATGATTTTCGAAAATTTTTAACTGTGTATCTGTTTCTGTGAAGCAAATAATGATATCGTCTACATAGCGATACCAGTTTAAACAATATTTACTGAGTGGATGATTATGAATTAATTTCTCTAAATTATTCATGAATATTTCTGCTAACAAAGGACTTAACGGATTGCCCATAATCAAGCCGTCTTCAATAGTATAATATTTGTTATTGAAATGGAAATAATTTTGATCTAAACAAATTTTTAATAATGAAAGACTATCTGATTCAATGATAGTATTGGCATGATACTTTTCTGATAATTATTCAACTAAGTAATACGTATCTTTCGGAGGAATGTTGGGAAATAGATTCTTAACATCGAAAGAAATGAGTTTGGAATTAGGTGGTATAATGGTATCTGCGATATCCGCAATTAGTTCGTATGAATTTTTGACCGAAAATTTAGATTTAAAATTGAAATGTTTTATTAGCAAGTCGTTGAGGAATTTTGAAAGTTTGAAAGAAGGTGCCGTTACATAAGAAACAACAGGTCTAATAGGGTAATTAGGTTTATGAAGTTTCATCAACGAATATAATTCGGGGGATTGTGGATTGAAGTTAATGAATTTATATTTTTCGTGGTCTGTAATTAATGATTTCGCTATCGAAATTATGTTTTTAACCACTGTCTGAAATTTTGCGGTAGGATCATTAGTTGACGTTATATAGTTTCCGGCTGTTAAGAATTCTTCAGTTTTAGAAATATAATCGGTTTTACTAATCGCGATGACGGTGTTAGCTTTATCTGCTTTAGTGAATACTAAATCGTTCTTGGTACTTTTTTCACGAATTGTTTTTATTATCTTATAATCGGAATTGCAATGAGGTGATAATTTCGAAAAGTCTTCTTTGATGATTTTTGCTGCTTGATGTTTGGTTAAAATATTATCTTTGAAGTTTTCGAGAATGATTTCGGAGACTATGCCTAACTGTTCAAAATTAGTTTCATTATGTTTCGACAGCAAAGTCATTAATTACAGACCACAAAAAAATATAAATTCATTAACTCCAATCCACAATCCCCCGAATTATATTCGTTGATAAAACTTCATAAACCTAATTACCCTATTAGACCTGTTGTTTCTTATGTAACGGCACCTTCGTTCAAACTTTCAAAATTCCTCAACGACTTGCTAATAAAACATTGCAATTTTAAATCTAAATTTTCGGTCAAAAATTCATACGAACTAATTGCCAATATCAAAGATACCAATATACCACCTAATTCCAAACTCATTTCTTTCGATGTTAAGAATCTATTTCCCAACATTCCTCCGAAAGATACGTATTACTTAGTTGAAGAATTATTAGAAAGGAATCAGGTCAATACTATCATTAAATGAGATATTCTTTCATCATTAAAAATTTGTTTAGATCAAAATTATTTCCATTTCAATAACAAATATTATATTATTGAAGACGGCTTGATTATGGGCAATCCGTTAAGTCCTTTGTTAGCAGGAATATTCATGAATAATTTAGAAAAATTAATTCATTATCATCTACTCAGTAAATATTGTTTATACTGGTATCGCTATGTAGACGATATCATTATTTGCTTCACAGGAACAGATAGTCAGTTAAAAATTTTCGAAAATCATATAAATTCATTACATCCAAAAATTGGATTCACAACCGAAATAGAAAGCAATGTTTCGATAAATTTCCTAGGCGTAACAATTTCGAATGAAAATGGAAAACATGTTTTCGCAATTTACCATAAGCCGTCACATACAGATATTATAATACATAACTCGTCGTGTCATCCGTATCAACATAAAATGTCAGCATTCAATAGTTTTATTCATAGATTGATTAACATCCCGTTATCACCAGAAAATTTCAACAAAGAATTAAATTTGATCAAACAAATAGCCGAAAATAATGGTTACAATCCCAAACTAATAAATAATATTTTAAATAAAAAACAAAGTAGAATCGCATTGAATGAAGTTTACCCTGTCGATAAATTGAAACAAAAATTCAACACCTAAACCTACGTTGGCATTACAAGTGAGAAACTGAAATCATTCTTGAGTAGCAATAATTTCAACATAGCTTTCCAAACTAATAATAATTTAATCAAATATATAGAAAATAATAAAACCAAACCAGGTGAAAACAATAAATCAGGTGTTTATAGATTGAATTGCAATGACTGTGATAATTTCTACATTGGTAGACTCATAGAAATTTTGAAATTAGAATATCGGAACATGAACGCAGTTTTTCAAACAAAAAATCAGATTTAAATTACATCTCTTAGAAAATAATCACTCTTTCGACCCACAGTTTGAAATTTTGCATACAGATAATAAACATTGGAAGGTAGATCTTTGGGAAACTTTAGAAATCAATAAATACAAACACTCAGATAGACTCATCAATGAGCAAGTCGATTTAAGCCCTTCACCTCTATTGAATCTTTCGGGGAGCAATCTATTCCTTAATTTTATTGGATATACCTGTCATAAATAACCACTTAAGAAGAAGCAACTCAATAAGCTTTCAATTACTCAGGAACATTTATAGTTATATTCTCATTTATATTTTTCTGCATACTCATTCGTCTGAAGAAGCTACGGTGTAGTGAAACGCGTTACGAATAGCAATTATTAAGTAAAATTCCTTAAAACACAGTACTTGTTTGTTTTTTATTATTGGTTTTGGTTATTCAATTCAGAGAGTAAGGCGTTATACTTTCTTGGAGGATTTGTCTATTCATTGCCAGAGAGTTGACTTACTAAGTTTTTGTTTTGTAGTTATTGACCTACACCAGAGTCATCCTGTTCAAGTAGAGTAAGGAGACATACTAGGTTCTATATTAGGAAATATCAAGATCTTCTGAGGAGTATGTAATAATGACATATTTTAACTATGAAATGAAAAAGTTACTTGAGTTTTCGATTGACATTTATAATTTATAATCAAAAAAGCATTGCCTCCTAAAGAGTAACTGTTCATAACATCTAAACGGATTGATATATTTCAAATCTGAAAGAAGCATCTTACAGACCTTGTTACGAGGAATCCAGTGGTGTGAAAATCTCGAAAACCAAGTATGTGGACTTATTTGGTTTTTGTTTTGCAAGGCAGAATGTGCCAAACGGCCTGAGTGCTGCCCATAAGGGCGCCGTGCAAGAAGATGAAGAAGAAGAAACTTTGGCTATATAATGAACTACAGATGTCTTCCTGTCGAATTTAATAGAAAAGAAATACTCAGTATTTACATTTTCATTGCTCAACTTCAATAACACCTCCACACGGGAATCTGAATCTGATATTGTTTTCTACGACAAATTTTTCTCTTTTTAGATTTTTAGTTTCTCTAAATCCCAATAATTTTGTGGCTGTTTTCAGTTCTTTGATTCTGTCTTATCAATTTTACTTCTTGTTTTCTTTGTTTTTCTCCAGAAAAAAACAAAAGAACAGGTATTAGCAATGGCATCGCAAGGATTCCTAGTAAACTTTTCAACGTTTTTTTACTCAAAAACTTGGCGTCGTAGGAAAACTGTTAAGAGAGCTGAAAAATAATAGGTAAATTTGAAAAAAAAAATTTCTTGAAAAATAATCAATAGCGTCCTACAGTTTTTTTTTTCGAGAACAACTTTTGTTGTGCCTATATGCGCGCCACTGGAGAGTTCAAAATATTCGTATTGAGATTTATGCATCTTTGGAAGCTTTGGATACTCCCGAAACAGTTATTTCATCTTCTAGCCTACAAGTCTCACTGTGAATGATTGAAATATAAAGAGAAAAAGTTTTCAGACTAATTGACACTTAAATGACCTCTTTAATAAATCTAATATAAAATCTTCTCCAAGATTCTCGCTTAGAACATGAAATAATATCAAATAAAACTTTATATGGCATTCATAGTATCTTTGAAGTTATTTTAATGAAGCTAAAGTTCATATGACTATAATTAATTGGACGGATCAAATTTCAAACTATCGAGTTTGTTTCACTTTAATGTAAAAAGATAGGAAGAAATTGTATACTTTAGAAACAGCGTCATCAATGAATTTCTACCAACATTAGTTTTTTTCCAATTTGAATGCGTATACATCTCAATTACCTACGAGTATGTCGAAACGGATAAAAGTTGGAAAAACATTTAGAGATCCTTACAAGGAATTCAGAATATATTCCCTCTAGCATTGCAACGATATCGATGGAGAAATTTCGTCATTTCCCAACGACAGAATGTTTTTCCTGGAGTTTTCTTTTCAGAGCCAATTGATTCCCAATTATTTAGAGTTCAAAACAAACTCAAGTCAATCTGAAAAGTATTGTGTTCATTCGGAATTTCAACCATTAAAGCTGTTATGAATTTTGGCCAAGAACGTTTTTTTTTTACTTTTCCGAGCTTCTTAGCGCACCCTTAGAAATAATTGGACCTGAAAACTTGGAAAATTCTTGAAAAAGTAACACAAGAAGAATAAACTTTATTCTTTTCCTTAGGCACAAAGAAAAGCATGCTTTATTCACATTTATATTTTATATATACCGAGTGTTCACGGTTTTATGTAACAGCTGATTAATTCGTTATTTGAGGATGACACACATGATTTTAATTGAAAGTATTGATGATTCATTTATTTTATGGAAATTCATTTTTAAAGTCATACGAAATGAGACACTTTTGTCACTTTTCCACAATGTATTCAATAAAACAGCTTGTCGAGCCTAATTGGTGAACATGTACTATCGACTACAGATGAAAAACAACAGAGTTTCCTTGAATTTGTGGTTCATCAAAGAGTGTCTGAAGCGGAAAGTGATTCCTAACTATATCAAGTTCAAAATGTCTATTAATAATAAAACAACCTCTAAAATTAAACCAAAAATGGAACTTCTCTGGCTCAAGGAAGAAATTAAAAAGTGGTATAAGGTACGTGATAATATAAAACTTTACATCAAATCAGTTCAGGTCGAATTATTTTATATTTTACATAATATTCAGTTTCAGTGCCCTGAATATAAAATTAATATGAAAATAAGTGAGATTTCAAAATAATTACGAAAACCTGCATAAAAAACTTTCAACTTCAAAATAGGTTGCCTCAGCAACCTATGATATAAACAGATGTTATCGAACGATCACATATCACTTTTTATCCTAGATTCATAAATGTATCGAACAAATGAAGTTCAAACGGATCTGCTGAACAAAAGGACCAAAATTCACTCCGGAAAACGGCAACTTCAAAACAGACAAGGAAATAACCGGAGTGCAAGCAGAGTTGGCCATCCAAAAACAAAAAGCTATCATCACCAACCCAAGCCTCCATAAATACAAACTCACAAAAATTATCAGAAAATCTGACAAAAATTAACAATCATAATCTCTTGAAAATAATAAGGTCTATATCAAGAAAAATCCAAGCCGAAGATCTCATAATGACTAAAGCTGACAAAGACAATAGTATGCCTCAATGAAGACCCATACGAAGAAAAGATGCAGGATGTACCAGAGGATCCAACCAAACTTTTCACAAAAGAAATTAAAGAAGAGCTAAGTTTGTCAGAACACCTAGCCTACACAGAATGGGAGAAGAGGAAACTGATTCCAATGAATGTCGAAGCTCCGAAAATGTACGTATTGATTGACTTCATAAGGAAGAAAAATCTGCAAGACCTGTAGTGTCATATATAAACACACCATCTGGTAAACTAGCAAAATTTCTAGACCTCTCGAATTTTCAAGCACAATACACTATCTCTAATTCTGTAGATCTCATACATAAACTTTCAAATCTCACAATCTCCCAAGATATTAAGTTAGTTTTTTTCGATGTCAAAAATATGTACCCGAACATTCCAACGAATGAGTGTCCCATCACTAATGAATTTAGCAATCATCTTCAAATATGCCTCTCTCAAAGTTACTTTCAATTTCAAGCTAAATTCTTCAAACAGAATTCAGGTCTTCTAATAGGTTCACCTCTTAGCCCTCTACAAGCTGACATTTTCATGAATAATTTAGAGAAAAACTCAATATTAAACACAGATTTCGCTAAAAACACAACTTTCTGGTACCTACACGTAGATGACATTTTAGTTGGTTTTCATGGTTCAGCTTCACTTTTGAAATAGAAAATAATAACTCAATTAATTTTCTCGACGTAACCAATACAAATTCAAATAACCAACTCACTTATAAAATTTACAGAAAGGAAACATTCACAGACGCATCGATTTTAAGGGACTAGTTCAGTCATTTAAGCCACAAACTAGCTGCATCCAACTCCATGATTCATAGAGCTCACTCTGTTCCTCTTCCGACAGAAAATTGTCATACTGAGTTTAATATCATCAGAAAATTATCTCAAATAACAACATAGCACAACATTTTCTAAAAACAATCATTAAACGCAAAGAACAACGTATAACCTCTCAATTACTATATAACATCATAGAAACCCCGGAAAAAAGATACACTGGTCTCAGATACACCAGCGAACTCTCTAAGAAAATCAGTTACTAATTTTCCAAATTAAACATAAATACTTCATTCTCAAGCGGCCCCAACTTAAACAGATTATTATTCAATGCCAAACAAAAAAACGATAAATTCAAGCAATCAGGAATTTATCAAATCAAATGCAATGAATGTCAAATAGCCTATGTCGGACAAACAGAGAGAAGTTTCGAAGCCAGATTCAAGGAACATATTTCCTCAGATAAAAATTCTCCAATTTTTGAACACATAAAATCAACTAACCATTCGATATCATTGAACAAACTTAAAATCCTTCATAATGTAACTAAGGGAGAGAGATTAATTTGTTGGAAAGTTTGGAGATTAACAAACTATGTAAAAACAAACCATTTATTACCCTCAACAGCCAACTAGAGCATAATGGATCCCCACCACTCAATATTCAGGATGAATTTCATTCTGTTTTTGTACTTATCTACTCATCTGTTATATTGTTATTCACTTGAAAATGACCGAAGGGTCGAAACCGGTCGTGATTATAGAATAAATTGTGGAAAAGTGACAAAAATCACTCATTTCGTTTTACCTTACACATGATTTTGTTCACTTTTTACCTTCAGCTAGTGATGAATACTTTTATTCATTCAGTATTTCTCAGATTCAAAATAGATGAGCAAATTTTCATCTATTAATTTTATAAAAATGGGCTAAGTTGAGAAAAATTTGCCACCTTTGAACGAGATGCCGGAGATCACTTTCCTAAATATGAAGACAGTATTCCAGACCAGGTCGTACCTTCACTTTGAATAAAATCATAAACTCTGGTAGCATGAAATACTACTTAGCCCTAATCATGCCAGTGAATTTTGGTATTGACTATGATGACGTGTTGAAACATGTTCTTTTCTGAGGAGATTTGATTTCCCTGCATGATCAAAGAAGGTTCTCTAGCAGTACCTTTTCTGAAGATAGTTGTTGATTGCGTCTTGTCCGCGTTAAAATTTACCAAATTCAACTGGCCCAACTCTAATATCTTCTTTAAGTCTGAATTCAGTTACATGCTCTGTTGGTATCTTTGTCGGTGTGACTCCTCAGGAGCTATAAAATGATGACTAGAAAATAAGTGCTTTTTTCAGTTTAGTAAAGCTAATAATTAATTTACAAAAGAAAAACAGTAGACAAGAGTATGGAGTCCTGGGGTACTCCGATATCAATCTGAAAAGATTCAATCGTTACACCAAAAGTCCATTCGTAATTCCTTCACCCAAGTGGATTTTTGCTTTATCTATCGTTGAGTTACAAATATTCCTGAAATACACATATTCAGCTTTCGTTTTATCTGTTGGATTCTTATTCCTGTTCTTGAATCTCTGTTTCTGACTGTGACAGCTTTCTGATAACTTTCAGTGAACCAAGGCTTTGTGCAGATTTTTTTCGTGGAGTTTGGAATGTAGAGATCCATGCCCGCAAGGATAATTTCAGTGATTCAGTGCTGACAAGGATCTGAAAAAAAAACGTTATTTAAGGGAAAAGACTCGCGCAGCTTCTTCCAGCTTACTCGGTTGTAATACCATATATTCCTGGAAGGCATTGGATCTTTATTGCGTGGCTTTAGGAAGATACCAACAGTAGAAACATGATTGTCGTCAGAGTTGCCTAAGGGTGCTGAGATCAGTGAAAGGAAATCGTCTCGATCTGATACGAGAAAGACATCGGCAGTATTGTCAGAAATCCTTGTCGGCTCATCAACGGGTTGAGTCAAAGTGTGGTTGATCGCAAAGGCCTTCACTTCATCGGTCCTATTTGAGTGTTAGAGTCAGTTTATGTTGTAGACGTTGAAATCTAAAACTATTATCGTTAGGAGATCGATACAGACAACGAAGAAAAATGATTTTGTTAGATGAACAGATTTTGAGCCATGCCAGGTCGAGAGAGTCATCTTCCCACCTATCCTCTCTTTGAAATCCAACATCCGATTTGGCAAAAACACAAAGCCCCCCTTCAAGTGAAGCCTTGAGTGCTCCTCATAGACATTAAAACAAAGATAGCAGGGATCTGTTTGAGTTATTTATTTTTTATTTGAGTTTTCGTTTGAGATAAGTTGCGTGTTTTGTAAGTGCTGTTTTACTCATATTCATATTGGAGTATACTAGTCTCTTCATGTTGCAAAACTCGATAACAAATCGACTTCTCTCATCGCATTCTGACTTCCGCCAGAGAACTATTGTTAGTCGTATTACCATCATGAGCACTCCGTATCGGTTCCCCATGGAGATCCGACTGGGGAACGAGTTTATCTACAGATGATTTCATCCCAAGAGAGCGTATCATGTTTCAAATGAAAAATCCTGCCCACCCTGGGGACCGAGATATTTTTCAAACATTGGTCACAAATAACAAATTCACGGAGCCTATAGCATGATGTGGTGGTATAACTCAGGACGACGGGACTGGTACCGTCTTCCTCCTTCATTGAGTAGTTCTTGGCAACTATGGCATTTTTGAAATTGTGATAATTATGTTCATTATCTTGGTTATTTGAGTATAAACTTGAGGAAGGAAATCTACGTGCAATTTCAAGAGAAAAAGTTTTCATAAACATAGGTCACCAAAATCTTCATTACGGCAATAGGGTGTTGAAATTTCCGGAAAAAACTGTTTTTTCCTTCAAAACTCCTGCAGTTTTTGCGATATTTAGCCCAAATTTGGAATGCAAGCTATTTTTCACAGCTCCATCATTACACGTCCTAAATTTTAACTGGAATCACAATCAAAATCGAAATCATTTATTGGTCGAATAGATCACATGAAAGGATATAGAACAAGTCAAACACCCCTATTCACGAGAATTTCAAAATTTGAAAGTTTCAATCTCGTCTATTGAATAGAAGGCCCTAAAAGTGAGCATATTTTAGATGAGTGTAACAAATGGTTTAAAATCAAAATTTCTTAGATTTAACGATAATTTATTCAATAGAACAGCACCTATGTAATATGGATTCTTTTTGAAAAGTTTCAAGTTATGTTGGTAGAATTGGAAATCGGCACCGAATCTTGTATTATATGCGTGATACTGATTCTGAGGCCTTAAAGACCTCATATTCTGCTTGATGAACTTCAAAATTTCTAAAATGAATAGTGATGGTAAGATCATTATGCCCTCTTTTATGAGTTGTAGTAGTTGAATCTACAGGTTTTTTCTTTTCCGAAGCCATGTCTTCTTTTGCCCTTCAAACTTTTTTGCAGTAAGCCACTGATCATCATACAACTAATTTTCGTCATCTTCGTTCAATTTAGAAACTTTTTCTCTATTTCTAACCGTTCTCGAGCAAAAAATTATTGAAGGATTGTACGCATTCTCTGAATTGAAAGCACTTCTAATTAGAAAAATAACTAGAACGCTTTGAACCATTGTCTGCTCGAATTGTTCATTAAACTAACGATTAGTTTTAAGACTTTTGAAGTTATTGCTGTGAGAAAAAATGGCTGATTTTTCTAACGCCGAATTGGCTGATATCCATTACACGTACGGTCTGGCTAACGGACACAACAGAAGCTAGGCGATTATGTCAGGTGCGCTTTCCAAATCGAGTAACACCAGACAGGCGAACACTTTCAGATATTCACAGAAGGTTGAGGAAAACTGGCACTTTTACTGCAAATAATAATTCAAAAGGTGCAACTCAAACTATGAGATCTCCAGATATTGAGGAAGCAGTTTTGAATTGTATCCATTTGAATCCTCATGTGAGTACAAGAAAAATTAGAAATCAGTTGAATATTTCACATGTTCTAGGTTGGAGGATTCTGCATGACTTTTTATTGTACTCGTTTCATATTCAACGCGTCCAAACTTTACTTCCGCGAGATTTTCCTTCAAGACGGAATTTCTGCTGATGGTTCTTAGATTAAATTAGAGAAAAGGCTCATTCTAATAGTGAAATAATGTTCACAGACGAAGCTAACTTTTCGATAACTGCTACCACATATTTTCACAATAATCATTATTGGGCTGAGAAAAAAACCCATTTGATTGAAGAATCTCATTATCATGAACAATTCTCACTAAATGTCTGGGTAAGAATAATTGAAAATTATTTGATTGGGCCATTTTTTTTTCCTAACAGAGTAAACGGTTCCGCTATCGGCAATTTCTTGAGGAGGAGTTACCTTTATTGCTCGAAGATGTGCCACTTTTGGTGAGAAACATAATGTGGTTCATGCAAGACGGGGCACTAGCACATTTCAGTGAATATGCTAGGGAATTCTTGAATAATACATTCAATAACCGATGGATAGGCCGGGGTTAGCCAGAACCATGGCCCCTTAGGTCGCAAGACTTAAATAGTTTAGACATTTTCTTATGGGGATATCTCAAAAGTTTAGTCTATACCACTGCAGTGAACACTGTAGAAGAATTGAGAAATGGAATAATAACTTTTTCTGACACGATAAGAAATACCCCAGGAATATTTCAAAGAGTGCGTGATAATATGCGAAGAATGACAGAGGCTTGTATTCTTGCAGGTGGAGGATACTTTCAGCAATTTATTTAGTTTTTAATTGTTGTTTATTTATTTTCATATTGAATAAGTATAAGTTGAGTCGCAGAAGACGAGTTATAGAAATGAAAGCAAATTTTGGGCATACCTATCGAGTATTTCCATAATTTTTTTTCATTTAGCGAATAACTTCAATTCAAATAATTCAAATTCATTAATTTTTCACTCGAAAACGGTTGTAGATACGAAAAAATCATAGGTATCAGAAAAGTTTTTGAATTGAACGAAGATGATAAAAAATTTATTGTGCGCTGATCAGTGGCGTACTGCAAAAATGTTTGAAAAGGCAAAAGGAGACATGGCCTCGGAAAAGAAAACACCTTGTGAATTTCATTTAACATCTAGGAAACTAACCGTTAATTTATTGAACAATTTGAGCAGATACTGTTTCAACTTCAGCAGTTGTCAAAATGAATAAAATCAAAGCCAACTAGTCATTTTTTTAATTAGAAGTGCTTTCCATTCAGCGAATGCATACAATTGTTTAATAAGTTTTTGCTTGAGAGATACGGAAACATTTCAAGTGTCAAAAAAGTTTATCAGTTGAACGAAAATGACGAAAATTGGTTGTACGCTGATCAGTGGCGTACCGCAGAACAGTTTGAAAGGGCAAAAGAAGACATGGTTCTGGAAAGGGGAACACCTTGTAGGTTCTAGTTAAAATTTAGGACGTGTTATGATGGAGGCTGTAAAAAAAAGCTTGCATTCCAAATTTGGGCTGAATATTTCAAAAACTGCAGAAGTTTTGAAGAAAAAAACAATTTTTCCGGAAATTTCAACACCCTGTAGCTAACGAAGCTTTTGCGGCCCTATGTTTATATATACTTGTTTTCTTAAAATTGCACGTAGATTTACCCCCTAAAGTGGAGACATACTCTTATGTAACACCCTGTATTATCTTGTATATTGTGTTTAATGTTCTAGGAAGGATTAGCTCCTAATTTTTCCTGAGAGACATATTGTGTAAGTTCTATTTATTTTATGAATCCTATTTTAGCAGAAATGTATCACTAATTCAGATTGAAAGTAAAAGAAACTTGTAATGTGAATATTATTCACGAACCTAATCAATATTTATATGGGTAACAAAGTTCAAACAACTTCATGAATATATTCATATCAGATATTTTGCCTCAAATTCTTTGGAATATTTCCGAAGATTCTGTTTGCAGTGAATCAAATGCATAACCAGAGGGCCTGAAATGGTCTCAAGGATGTACATAAATGATATGAAAAAGCTAACATCAAGTGAACCTCTGAAAAGAATCCCTGTTTGCTGAAAAGCTTAATCTACTCAAAAAAGGACAGACACAGTGTAACTCCGATCATCCCAAATGCCGCAATACTTCGAGTTATGCAAATGGCATGAATTATTTGGACAGTTTCAGAGATCTTAAACCCGACAGGAATTTTCTGGGGGGATATGGGAAAAGTTTATGTTCATTTCAATATTTTCGAACCAACTTCCATTTCACATTTAATTTTTGTTGCATTCAATTAAAATCTAATCCTAAAGACGTAAAATATGTCAAGGCAAGCGAACTACAGTGTAAATTTTAACTTGCAAAATTTACTATTAAACAGAAGAAAAAATTCAAATATATTACTAGAGCTTAAATGCAACAGATCAGTATGAATTTTTCGAAATTTTATATTTCTTTTGCAAGTCATATTCTGACCAAATTTTATTAAAATTGGTTTTGATTTGGGAATTCCTTTCATACGAAAGTAGGATTTTTCATATTTTTTCAGCAGCAGTTACGCGTTATAGATATTCTAACTTTTTTTTAATGAATACACATTACACATGTGAACAGAAATATTCGAAATGAATCTTAAATTTCCTTATAGGAATTTAGATCTAAAAATGATCACGAGTATACTCGAACTTTCCTACTGACGTAAAAGACAGCGGTAGAGAGAGTTCTCTTCAAACGTGACGAACCTGTTACACTACATGAGTGGGCGCCTGGGAAGAATTGAGCTGTCTGTTTACTGGCTTCTTGAAGAGAGTCAAATTGTAGAATGTTGTATTGTACTGACGAGGACAATTGAACCAGAAACTGCATTTCTCCTTTTCACGACATTCAACTGATTATAAAGTTTTTTTTTTTGGAATTGTGGAGGCCGTTACTTGATGTGGATCCATGATATAAATGAGAAAAAAAAACACAAGGTTTAACTTCAATCTACACTTTATTTGAAAAAATTCGACGACGTTTCGCTGACACAGCAGCTTTATCAAACAAATCGTAGAACAAGTTGGATGAATAACAGGAAAATCCACACCGAGCCATTGTATAGTTAGTATGAAAGGTAATAAAAACTAATTAAACAAGTTAAGTAGGGGTGAATAATTCACATCTACCTGCTCATTCAAAAGCTTGTCCGAATGTTTATATCTATTTATTTCTAATGCTTCTAGGAGATCTAATTTTAAGCTTCTCGATTTTATATGTAATATGTCAAAGTTTTTATTGAATGAATGGTTTTTTTTTATTGGTTTGAATAATTTGAGTCAGATTTATTTTTATCGAAGCTACGTTTATGTTCAGATGTTCTTATGCCAAAACTCCTATAGGTCCTACCGATATAAATTTTATCACAAGAACCGCAATTGAGTTTATAGATTCCTGATTTACTTGATTTTTCAATTCGTGTTGAAATCTGATTCAAATTATTCAAACCACTTAATAAAAGAAAACCATTCATTCAATAAAAACTTTTACATATTACATATAAAATCAAAAGTTTAAAATTAGATCTCCTAGAAGCATTAGAAATAAATAGATACAAACATTCGGACAAGCTTTTGAATGAGCAGGTAGATGTGAATTATTCACCCCTACTTAACTTGTTTAATTAGTTTTTATTACCTTTCATACTAACTGTACAATGGCTCGGTGTGGATTTTCCTGTTATTCATTCAACTTGTTCTACGATTTGTTTATAATACCATACTTTCATTCTGTTTGTCATTCTTGATAAAGCTGCTGCGTCAGCGAAACGTCGTCGAATTTTTTCAAATAAAGTGTAGATTAAAGTTAAACCTTGTGTTTTCTATCTGATTATAAAGGGTGGATCGGAAAACAAGCTCCTGCAAGGAAGGATATTTAACACTCTTGAGTAAAAATTCTTCAATTAAGAAACTAACCGACATAAATAATCTGTTCTAACAGAATATAATACCATGAAAATTCTAAATAATTATCATCATTAATTATTCCAGTCTAACTTTGTTACAATGCTTTCATTTAGTTAACTGAATTTAAAATATTCTGCGAGCGATTAAGCTACTGCTTCAGTGTATTAGTATAGCTTCATGAAATAATGTATTACAGGTCTCTATAGCTAGTTCGTTTTTAATTTGAATCGAAAGAGGTTCAATCAGCGTTACACTGATCATCTTTTAATGATGTCGTTCAGAGTTTCACCGTATTTTGTGTATTTTAAAAGTAAAAAATGTTATCGCAGTATTGAAACAACTGTTCCAGTTGCAATGGAGACAATGGTAATTTTTCTGTCTCAGAGATACAGGGTGTTACATAATAGTATGTCACATTATAAGGGAGTTAATCTACGTGCCGTTTAAAGAAAAAAAGTTCACATAAACATAGGTCCGCAAAAGCTTCGTTACAGAGCTACAGGGTGTTGAAATTTCCGGAAAAATTGTTTCTCCTTCAATCCCCCTTCAGTTTTGGAGATATTCAGTCCTAACTTGGAATACAAGCTATTTTTCACAGGCACCATCGTTACACGTCCTAAACTTTGACTAGAATTTAAAAGGGGTTTTCATTTCCGAAGCCATTTCTCCCTTTGCCCTTTCAATCTTTCTTGCAGTACGCCAATGATCAGCGCACAAGCAATTTTCGTCATCTTCGTTCAATTTAGAAATTTTTTTGACATCTGTAATTTTTTCGTATCTCCAACCGTTCTCGAGCAAAAAACTATTTGCTGAATTGAAAGCACTTCTAATTAAAAAACGACTAGTAGGCTTTGATTTTTTTCATTTATTTATTTATTTTGATAGTTGCTAAAGTTGAACCAGCGTCTGCTCGAATTATTAATTAAATTAACGATTAGTTTTAAGACTTTTGAATTTATTGCTGTATAAATGGCTAATTTTACTAACGCCGAATTGGCTGATATCCATTAGATGTACGGTTTGGTTGACGGAAACACAATAGAAGCTAGGCAATTATATGAGGTGTGCCTTCCGAATCGAGTAACAACAGACAGGCGAACATTTTCAAATATCTACAGAAGGTTGAGAGAAACTGGTACTTTTACTGCAAATAATCATTTCAAAGGTGCAACACAAACTGTGAGAACTTCAGATATTGAGAAAGCAGTTTTGAATTGTATTGATTGGAATCTTCATGTGAGTACAAGAAAAATTGGAACTCAGTTGAACATTTCACATATTCTAGTTTGGAGGATCCTCCACGACTTTTTATTGTACCCGTATCATATTCAATGCTTCCAAACTCTACTTCCTCGAGATTTTCCTTGAAGACTGAATTTCTGCTGATGGTTCTCAGACAAACTTAGAGAAATTGCCGATTCTGATAGTGAAATAATGTTCTCAGACGAAGCTTACTTTCCGAAAACAATAATCATTATTGTGCGGAAGAAACCCCCTATCTGATTGAAGAATCTCATCAACAAGAAAAATTCTCACTAAATGGCTGGGTCGGAATAATTAGAAATATTTGATTGGGCCATGTTTTTTTGCCTAACAGATTAAACGGATCTGCTCATCGGCAATTTCTTGAGGAGTTACCTTTATTGCTCGAGGGTGTGCCACTTTTGGTGAGAAACGTAATGCGGTTCATGCATGACGAGGCACCAGCTGATTTCAGTGGAGAAGCTAAGGAATTCTTGAATGATACATTCCACAAACGATGGGTACGTCGGGATAGTCCAGAACCATGGTCTCCTAGGTCCTCAGACTTAATTAGTTTGGACTTTTTATTATCTCAAAAGTTAAGTTTATACCACTCCAGTGAACATTTAGAAGAATTAAGAAATCTATTTAGTTTTTAATTGTTCTTTTTTCTAGTTTGATATTGAATAAGTATAAAGTGAGTCTCAGAAGACGAGCTATCAAAATAAATGCAAATTTTGGGCATACCCATCGAGTATTCATATCATTTTTTTCATTTAGCGAATAACGTACAATTTAAATAATTCGAATTTAACAATTTTTCACTGGAAAAAAAAATTACAAATGTAAAAAAGCTTCCAAATTGAACGTAAATGATTGTACGCTGATCAGTGGCGTACAGCAAAAAAGTTTGAGAGGCAAAACGAGGCATGGCCTCAGAAAAGGAAATGTGAATTTCTGTTAAAAACTGGGACGTGTAATGATGGAGGCTGTAAAAGAAGCATGCATTCCAAATTTGGGCTGAAAATCTCAAAAACTGCCGGAGTTTTTCCGGAAATTTTAACACCCGGTAGCTCCGTCCTTTTGCGGACCTATGTTCATATGAACTTTTTTTCTTAATATTGCACGTACATTTACCCCCTCAAATTGTGACATACTATTATGTAAACGCCGCATTACGTTCAGGTAATATCATTCATTCAGGAATTCCAAGTGCGTTACACCGCCAGAAATCAAGAAAACTCTCAAAATTACCTTGATTGATTTATGACCGAATTTGACTTGATTTTTTCTGTTTCGATACAATTAAAAGGCGTCATTCGGAAGCTAGTTGACTGGTTTGCTTGCCAAACTCATGATTCGTCACCAGTTACAATGCGTTTTATATATTTGGGATCGGAATAGACTCGTTCTAGCACTTCTTCAGCGACCTCAATCTTTGAAGAAAATTCAGGATTTATAGTACTAGTCAAGCGGCAAGGCGTTTCATGCCCAAACAATCATTCAAAATGGTACGAATTGATTTGTGAGGCACAGAAAGTTCATCGCCTATCTCTCTCAAACATAAAAGACATCTCGGCTGCTGTTCAATGTACTGCACCACTCATATACACGTGTTTTTGACGAAGTCGATTCAACGTAAGCTTTCTGTGAAATTTTCGGCGATTCGGTACACGAAATTCCATTTGCTAAACAAAATTTGAGACAAATTCTTCGTTCTATATTTGAATCCGTTGTAAAAATCGCCAAACACTCGTGAGAATTGATGAATCGAGCACTGAGAACAAACTAAATGACAAATTGCGTTTAAACTTGAATAGTTTTGTTTCAAGTATATCTAAAATTAGAGAAGTATTTCAATTCTACTTGAAATAAGAATTTTAAATAATGAAGTTGAATGACATTAAATTATAGCAAGGCTAGTGGAAATGAAATTACAATTGAAACTACCAATAAATTATTTATGCTATCTAAATCAGAGTCCCTTCATCTCAGTGTGTGAGATCTTCGTCTTGGACCTACGTCCTAGATATAGCCTCAGGAATAGTACTCATCACTTCATTCAACTAGATTTATTATAGAATAATTAACAAAATCACAGTAACTGAATAATAAATTACTAACTATAATCAAGGTAACTAATGCAAAAAAAAAATAATAAAAACAAGTACTGTGTTTTAAGGAATTTTACTTAATAATTGCGATTCGTAACGCGTTTCACTACACCGTAGCTTCTTCAGACGAATGAATATACAGAAAAATATAAATGAGAATATAACTATAAATGTTCTTGAGTAAATAAAAGCATATTGGGTTGCTTCTTCTTAAGTGGTTATTTATGACAGGTATATCCAATAAAATTAAGGAATAGATTGCTCCCCGAAAAGATTCAATAGAGGTGAAAGGCTTAAATCGACTTGTTCATTGATGAGTCTACCTGAGTGTTTGTATTTATTGATTTCTAAAGTTTCCCAAAGATCTACCTTCCAATATTTATTATCTGTATGCAAAATTTCAAACTGTGGGTCGAAAGAATGATTATTTTCTAAGAGATGATTCGCGTAATTTGAATCTGATTTTTTATTTGAAAAACTGCGTGTATGTTAAAATTTCTATGTGTTCTACCAATGTAGAAATTATCACAGTCATTGCAATTCAATCTATAAACACCTGATTTATTGTTTTTACCTGATTTGGTTTTATTATTTTTCATATATTTGCCTAAATTATTATTAGTTTGAAAAGCTATGTTGAAATTATTGCTACTTAAGAATGATTGCAGTTTCTCACTTGTAATGCCAACGTAGGTTAAGGTGTTGAATTTTTGTTTCAATTTATCGACAGGGTAAACTTCATTCAATGCGATTCTACTTTGTTTTTATTTGAAATATTATTTATTAGTTTGGGATTGTAACCATTATTTTTGGCTATTTGTTTAATCAAATTTAGTTCTTTGTTGAAATTTTCTGGTGATAACGGGATGTTAATCAATCTATGAATAAAACTATTGAATGCTGACATTTTATGTTGATATGGATGACACGACGAGTTATGTATTATAATATCTGTATGTGACGGTTTATGGTTAATTGCGAAAACATGTTTTCCATTTTCATTCGAAATTGTTACGTCTAAGAAATCTATCGAATTATTGCTTTCTATTTCGGTTGTGAATGCAATTTTGGATGTAATGAATTTATAAGATTTTCGAAAATTTTCAACTGTCTATCTGTTCCTGTGAAGCAAATAATGATATCGTCTACATAGCGATACCAGTATAAACAATATTTAGTGAGTGGATGATTATGAATTAATTTCTAAGTTATTCATGAATATTACTACTAACAAAGGACTTAACGCATTGCCCATAATCAAGCCGCCTTCAATAGTATAATATTTGTTATTGAAATGGAAATAATTTTGATCTAAACAAATTTGTAATAATGAAAGAATATCTGATTTAATGATAGTATTGACATGATTCTTTTCTAATAATTCTTCACCTAAGTAATACGTATCTTTCGGAGGAATGTTGGAAAATAAATTCTTAACATCGAAAGAAATGAGTTTGGAATTAGGTGGTATAGTGGTATATTTGATATTGGCAATAAGTTCGTATGAATTTTTGACCGAAAATTTAGATTTAAAATTGCAATGTTTTATTAGCAAGTCGTTGAGGAATTTTGAAAGTTTGAACGAAGGTGCCGTTACATGAGAAACAACAGGTCTAATAGGGTAATTAGGCTTATGAAGTTTTATCAACGAATATAATTCGGGGGATTGTGGATTGGAGTTAATGAATTTATATTTTTCGTGGTCTGTAATTAATGATTTTGCTGTCGAAATTATGTTTTTAACCACTTTCTGAAATTTTGCGGTAGGATCCTTAGTCGATGTTATATAGTTTTCGGCTGTTAAGAATTCTTCAGTTTTAGAAATATAATCGGTTTTACTAATCGCGATGACGGTAACCTAACCTTTATCTGCATTAGTGAATATTAAATCGTTCTTGGTACTATTTTGACGAATTGTTTTTATCATCCTATAATCGGAATTGAAATGAGTTGATAATTTCGAAAAGTCTTCTTTAATGATTTTTTCTGTTTGATGTTTGGCTAAAATATTATCTTTGGAGTTTTTGAGAATGATTTCGGAGTCTATGCCTAACTGTTCAAAATTAGTTTTATTATGATTTGGATGTAAATTATGTTTGAAACCTTTTTTTCTAATAGATTTTTTGTGGTTGTGTAAAATCGGTATCAGTTAAATTAGTGAATCTGTCAAAAAATTTATGGTCTGAAAATTTATCAGTTGAAGGTTTGGGTGGAGAAATTTCGAATTTAAGTGAATTCAACTTTTTCTGTTGTTGCCGAAACTTTTTATGAATTAAAATTTTGACATCGTATCTGGATTCAGAGTCTAAAATATCAAACTCAACAGGGTGCAATCTAAACAATAATTCCGTATGGATTACCTTCAAATATATGCTTGCAACGTCCTTCCTGTTGTACTGGATCTTCATATCCTCTTTGAGCCATATGCGTTGGCCTTTCTCGATTGCTCTTCTTGCTGGTCCACTGTTGTTATGTGTCTTCAACGTATGTAATTGGGAGTCAACTTGTTTTTCAAGCACATTGAGTAGAACCATATATTCTGAGTGTGAACTGCACATCTTAGTAGTATTTTGAAATACCACAAAGCCAAAAGCCAGTATCAGCTTTTTTAACATTTGATTTTGAAGGCTTTTACTTGGTAAAATTCCATTATCAATTTTTATTATTGATAATGGGATTTTACCAAGTAAAACCTACCAAATTCAAATGCAAAAAAAAACTTAAGTACAAAGTTTAATCGGTTACAATAAAGAAATTTCAGACGTGATGAATTCAAACTACATAAGTACTAATTTTCAATTTAGAACAACCTGAGCTTTTCAACAAAATGAAACTCAATGATAGAGCTCAGTCAACGATTAATGTAGGTAGACGAGAAGAAATGGATCATAAAGAAGAACACTTAGCTTTTAGGACTGAGGTTAATTCCCACGATGGTTGGATTTGGTGTTTCATATCGGTTTTCTGGTATTCCTGTATGTTACAGCCTACAGATTACTTGATTGGCGAAATATGGTTCACAAAGTGACTGCACTAGGTGGCAAGACTAGTTCCCTAAAGACGTAGTTACCCCAGTCGTGAAATATCAAGGTTTGGCATAAACATGAAAACTCGTGACAGTAAAATATCTGGATGGTGAAAATATCTATAACAATACCATATCTCTCGAATATATATTTTTAAAATGAACAGAACAAATTTGACTTACCCTTGGAATAGCAGATATCGATCTAGGTTAATATAACGAAAGAAAATTCGAAATCTCTTCACTTCCTAATTGAATTCGTTGTCGAGGAAATCCTGCAAGATTACCATATACTTATAACGCCTCAGACGATTCGAATTTATTCAGAAAAAAGAATACTTAATTACTTTTTCTGAAAATTATTCACTCCAATCACTACAACACAACTCCAATAAAATCACAAACGATTCCGAAGATTTCTTAATGAAGAGATAGCGAATCTAATGAATTCCGAACTTATATAGACTCAGTTCTATGAAAAACTTTTGATTTTCAAAAAAATATTGAAAAAACGAAATTATTCTCTTCACAACAATAAAGTGGAAATGAAACATAGAATGAGTACTGCTTTCCGTTCTCCCACAGAAACGAGAAAACGATCTTCTTTCAAGTACTGACTTACAATAAACCGGTGAACAACCCAGATCAATACCAAGGACACCTTACGGATTTAACTATAATTTTCATTGAGTATCATTACCTGTAGATTCTTGATTCGAATTTCAAACTGTTTGAAATTTTGACAATCTTTCTAAGCAAATTTTTAAATAATCAATTCCGGTTCTTTTTCGACAGAATGTATATTGAAAATGGACGAAAACAATGTAAGAAAATCAAGGTATGTTTATATTTTCAATTTGAATACGGAAAGGCCGGTAATTTCTGCGGAAACATCATCAATCACGTAAACAGGCACGCCTGAATTGCTTTACGCAACATCTGCGAGGTTAATACAAAGTTCAATACTGAAGGGGGCTATCAAGAACTGGGTTAATCAGGAACTTTTGATCTATATTGACAGGATCTGGTTTACCGACCCACTCCTGAATAACCGCCATTATCATCTTCTCCAAAGTCTGCAGCCTTTCCAAGATATTGCCGAACATTTCATAACCGAACCAGGATCTTCCGAGTTAATATTAATTGACCCATTTACCGCTTCAGTGAACAGAATATTTGCAGCATCCCTTGGGCGGTTTCGTGGAAAGAAAGACGAATAAATCCGAGCCACTTATCTGTGTTCCTCCATTCATCATTTTTCCTTCGCTGTAATTAATAAATAAACAGCGTCGAGAACACAATTATTTATTTATGATTTGCTCTCTGCCTTCGTCGGACACGATCCGTTCTTAATGAGGTCAATTGGGAAAAGGTGCCTAATTTGCTATGATGATATTTATAAACTAGGGGATCGTGTTGACTCTTCTAGTTGCCGCTAATCATCTGAGATGGATTATATGTAATGTTGTTCTACATTTTGATCCTGAAATGGAAACTTTTTCATAATTCGAGACGAATTATATAGGGTGCGCCAGAGAAAACCGGACAATTTTTTTCCGTTATAACTTTCGCCATTTTAGAGCTAGATCATTCGTTCTTGCTTCATTGGAAAGCCGAAGGACTAGGTTTTTTAGAAATTGAATCGGAATTTCTTTTCCGGTTAATTCCAATATGGCGGAATCATTCGAAAATGAGCAATATTTCAAGATCGCTGGAACGTTTTTCTCCACTAAAAAATTTGAATGGTGCATTCAGTCAACAATTCAGTCATTTCTGAACAATTTGACATATTGATCTTAAAAATATTCCAAGAATGGGTAAATAAGTAGCATGAAGAATTTTTTTCAGTCTGATTTTCAGCTGGAATCGAAATATTTTTTCATGTCATGGCGTTGGCTCTCCTAAAGTTGTTGGGTTCTCATAGATGTTCAAGAAAGACAGAATCATTTTTCACTAAAACCAACCTAAAATTTGATTTCCGATCGAATTCAAAATGGCCGATTTCCTCAAATTTAACAATTTTTCCTGCGAATTAAAAAAGTTTTCGCGGTAGTAGTGAATCAACTGTGTAATTCAATCACTAGATTGAAACTTTCCCATCATTTTGAGGTGTCGAACACGAATATTGATTCAGAATTGTGCCAATTGTCGTCAATAATGTTTCTTTTCACCATCATATGAACCTCCCGTTTTGAAACATCGGAACATAGGCATTAACACTATGATAAAGAAAAAATAATGAAATGTCATCGAGTTTTAGACGACACCTGGTTTGAACTCGAATTTTATCTTGGTGTTGCTTGTTTTTGACGTTTGAAATTGTTAACAATTGTCTTAACAAATGAGAATAAGCGTTTCATTGAATGTTTATTTATGCGTGGCCCATCTTAATCCATGCGACTATTTTTTGTGGGGTCATTTGGAAGAATGGTGTATGAAAGTGGTTTTATTTTCAATAACTGTGAGGAGCTAGGGCAAAAAATTCAAGAATGTTGTAAACATCTTAAGCAGGAAGTAATTTCGAGATCCATAGAGAGCTGGAGAAGACGGGTGCAGATGGTTGTGGATGCCAATGGAGGTCATATTCCATTTTGAGTACTTAATTCTTTTTGTTGAATGTTTTCACTCATGTAATTTGTTAAACACAATCATGTCGTATTATTATTCTCGCAGATAATTTTAACAGTTGGCGTCTCTGAGATATTTGGGAACAGTCATCCTGATCTTCTTCCTAATGACCCTGTTGTCCGAAACTTTTCCTCAAGATCATAGATTGTACTTCTTTTGTAATTAGGGGCTGGAAATTGCCGTAATATTTGCCTCACAGTATAGCCACACATAAATAAACTATCAATGAAACGCTTATCCTCATTTGTTAAAACCATTGGTAACAATTTCAAATGTCAAAAACACCAAGACAAAATTCGAGTTCAAACCAGATGTCGTCTAAAACTGGATGACACTTCATTATTTCTTTGCATCATAGAGTTAATTCTTCAACTCTGTGATAACCAGTCTATGTTAAGAGGTTTCACATCGGGAGGTGCATCTGATGGTGGAAAAGGGAAAAGTAAAACGAAATGAGTCACTTTTGTCTATTTTCTACAATTTATTCAATAGCCACGACTGGTTTCGACCCTACTGTCATTTTCAAGTGAATAACAATATAATACATTAGTAGGCAAGTACGTAGATCCTTGAATTTTGTTGAGGGTCGAATTTCTATCCTTTTTCCTCTTCGTCTCACTTGTTTTACATCTCCTTGGTTTGTCCTGGGGCAAGTACAAGTACAGAATGAGATTTATCCTGAATATTGAGTAGTGGGGATCCATTATGCTCTAGTTGGCTGTTGAGGGTAATAAATTGTGGGTTTTTACATAGTTTGCTAATCTCCAAACTTTCCAACAAATTCATCTCTCTCCCTTTGTTACATTTAGGAAGGATTTTAAGATTGTTTAATGATATCGAGTGGTTAGTTGATTTTATGTGTTCAAATATTGGCGAATTTTTATCTGACGAAATATGTTTCTTGAATCTAGCTTTAAAATTTCTCCCTGTTTGTCCGACATAGACTACCAGACATTCATCGCATTTGATTTGATAAATTCCTGATTGCTTGAATTTATCGTTCTTTTGTTTGGCATGGAATAATAATCTGCTTAATTTGGGGCCGCTTGAGAACGAAGTAGTTATGTTCAATTTGGAAAAGTAGTTACTGATTTTGCTAGAGGGGTTTCTACGATGCTTTATAGTAATTGAGAGGTAATACGTTGTTCTTTGCGTTTTACGATTGTATTAAGAAATATTGAGGCAATTTTTCTGATGATATTAAGTTCAGTTTGAACATTTTCTGTCGAAAGGGGAACAGAGTAAACTCTATGAATCATGGAGTTATGTGCAGCTAGTTTGTGGCTTAAATGACTGAACGAGTCCATTGGAATCGATGCGTCTGTGAATGTTTCCTTTCTGTAAATTTTATAAGTGAGTTGCTTATTAGAATTTGTAATGGTTAAGTCGAGAAAATTAATTGAGTAATTATTTTCTAATTCATAATAATGTATTTTATTCAGGAAATTTAAAATTGAGCTGGCCATCCAAAAACATAAAGATATCATCACCAACCCAAGCCTCCATGAACACAAACTCACAGAAATTATCAGAAAATCTGATATGAAAACTAACATCAGAATCGGGTGAAAATAATAAAGTCCATATCAAGCAAAATCCAAGCCGAAGATCTCATAATGACTGAAGCTGAGAAAGGCAATAGTATAGTATGCCTCAATATAGACCTATACGAAGAAAAGATGCAGGATGTACTGAAAACAATAGATATCATCGAAACACCAAAACATCCAACCAAACTTTTCACAAAAGAAATCAAAGAAGAGCTAAGTTCGTCAGAACACATACAGAATGGGAGAAGAAGAAACTGATTCCAATGTTCAAGCTCCAAAAATGTACGGATTGATTAAACTACATAAGGAAGAAAAATCTGCAAGACCTGTAGTGTCATATATAAACACACGATCAGGTAAACTAGCAAAATTCTTGAACCAAAAATTTCTAGACCTCTAGAATTTTCAAGCACAATACACTATCTCTAATTCTGTAGATCTCATACATAAACTTTCAAATCTCACAATCTCCCAAGATATTAAGTTAGTCTCTTTTGATGGTGAATATGTCACCTTTCTGAAATATTAAGTATTCGATATGAAAGAGGATGTTTCCAGTGTGATCAATATTAGTTTAGCATTAGTTTAGAAACAAAGATATGAACCAACTACACCGAATAGGAATAGGAATAGTTTTTTTGAATTGTGGAGGCCGTTACTTGATGTAGATCCATGATATAATGAGATGAAAAACACAGGTTTAATTATCTTACATTTATTTGAAATAATCTACACTTTATTTTAAATTAAAAAATCCTTATATAACTTTCAAAACTTCTAATAACTTAGGTAAACATATTAAAAATAATAAATCTCGTGTTGAAAAATCAAGTAAATCAGGAATCTATAAACTCAATTGCGGTTCTTGTGATAAAATTTATATCGGTAGGACCTATAGGAGTTTTGGCATAAGAACATCTTAACATAAACGTAGCTTCGATAAAATAAATCTGATTCAAATTATTCAAACCACCTAATAAAAGAAAACCATTCATTCAATAGAAACTTTGACATATTACATATAAAATCAAAAGTTCAAAATTAGATCTCCTAGAAGCATTAGAAATAAATAGATACAAACATTCGGACAAGCTTTTGAATGAACAGGTAGATGTGAATTACTCACCCCTACTTAACATGTTTAATTAGTTTTTATTACCTTTCATACTAACTGTACAATGGCTCGTTGTGGATTTTCCTGTTATTCATCCAACTTGTTCTACGATTTGTTTATAATACCATACTCTTCATTCTGTTTTTCATTCTTGATAAAGCTGCAGTGTCAGCGAAACGTCGTCGAATTTTTTCAAATAAAGTGTAGATTAAACTTAAACCTTGTGTTTTTTATCTCATTAATAGGAATAGTATTATAGGAAAACACGTATTTGAAGTGAAGAGGAATAAATGTGTGTTAACGAATTCGATGATGATAAATTCATTCCTATTTTGTCAGTATTCAGAAAAATTTGTGTTAAATTAATTGAAATAAATATTTTAGGAAATCCAGAACTTCCAAAAGTTATATACATCAAACAAGTTGAAGCCGTTATTTGCACTTCGAGTTTGACAACTTGATTTTCACAAAGCACCCGCGCCAAGATTAGCAGAATATTTTACGGCCCCCGTAAGTGCGCTCTCATCGCGCTTTGGCCCAACGCGTAAAACACCTAACCAAATTAGCGCTTCTGAACGGCGTGAAGTTTGCCACACGGGCATATTCTAACCTGCCGAATTAATATCAGGTTTGCGTGAATATTTCGGTTTTAATTCAATTTCCACCCTTGTCTGGAATCACGCCCTAGTGCTTGGTTAAGTTTCATTTGAAGATTTGTTCAAACTATTAAAAGCAATTAGAGAATTTGCATGTAGGTACGAATGCTCTGCATACGTAGTAATAATTTTCCATCTACTCGAACATTGGAATGCGGGAGTTTTGTGGTCTAACAAGTAGGAATAGATAATTATGAGCTGACATAGGCAAGCAGGGGGTCGGTCTTTTCTGAACACGTTAAAACGACAAATAATTATTAGGAAAACGGCTCTTTGAAGATGAAATGCGTTGAACAACCATATATGCTACATGCAGTGAAAACAGAACATATGTTCATGGTGTAAACATATACACAACCGAATCTATATGGAATCACTTGGTATTTCACATTACTGATGTTAATCATGGATCTTTGACTACTTGTGAAGGATGAAGTTCTTTGTTGTGAAAAAACTGGATAGTATGATAAGAAATGTTGAATTATAACAACATGTTCGGGATATTGAACTCAATCGTCACTGAAATTCGAAACTGTGAATTTCAAAATTTGACAAAGCCTATAATCATAATTGAAAAAGCCTCACGTTTGATTGGCCGATGTACAGAGGGGTCGAATAATTGCTCTCGTTGAAGAAGGGGTGACACAGTGGGATATAGCGGCCACAATAGAGGGTTATCACAAGAGGTGATTTCAAAAACCTACGTCTGTTACTTGGGTCTACAATCGCTGTAAAATGGGCCTAGAAGAAGTAGTAGGAAGATCACTTCTAGAGAACAAGACCGCTCTTTGTGCCAAATTGAAAGAAAAGGCCCTATTGCATCGCACCCCATACTCCTAAGGCAATTTCTGGAAGCAACAGGATTAGTGTATCAGTCGAAACGATACGTCGAAGACTTCGTTCAAGGGGTTTATACAGCAGAAGGCTCCAGAGCTTACCAGACAACAAAAAATTAACAGTATCAATTGGTATATCGAGCACCAAAATCGGAATATAGAGAATTGGCGAAATGTTCTTTTTTCGGATGAGACCAAAATTGGTGTTCGATCAGATGACCGCCGGATTCGGATCTTAAGGGGTCGTGGAAGGCAAGCTAGACTCCGAGCATCAAGGCAAATTCCGAAATATCAAGGGGGCAGTGTGTTGTTTTGGGGTGGCATTATGCTGGGAAGCAAAAGAGATTTAATTTCGTTTCCTGCGAATGTAATGGCTAGACATTACGTGAAACTAGTGCTGGAGCCTATAGTGAGACTCTGGCGTGATGCCCACGATTAGAATTTCACTTTTATGCAAGATGATGCTCCCCTGCATACCAGCAACCTCGCATTATCCTGAAACAGAGGGAATTGCTACTTTGGGCTGGCCAGCTTGCTCCCCAGACCTAAATCCTATTGAACATTTATGGTATAATCTCCAAAGAAAAATGAGATCGCGCCAGGACAATCCAAGCTGCAACAGAAGGTCGAAAACCTCAAGCTTGTATCAGGGCAAGAGGCGGTAACACAAGCTATGAAGGTTTTGAGACAAGACGAATTATTCAAAAATTTAATTCAAAAAATTCAAAATAGATGTATCCCAAATGTTTGGAATTTTTAACGTTTCCACATCTGTTTGTTACTGTTCGTATCTTTCTCGAAGTCCGGTAGCGGGTTCGCCGTGTCGGTCCATAGAGGGCGACTCTCGTACGTATGTACGAGGTGCGTCCTTTCTCGAATTGATAGGGTACCCCGATGTAGCTTGGTAGGATGCTGAGAAGCGATATGCGACACTGATGAGCTCCTAATAAGGGCGAAGCTGCAGTCTGCCGCTTCGTTTCTCGGAATCCTGCTTGGTTGCACTCTTGTGGGGCTTGGGGGCTGCGTGCATGGCGGGCAGATTTGGAAACTAGCTCTCGTCAGGAGGGATTATTCATTGATCTACGGATTTTTGAATAATTCGTCTCAAATTTACACACATATATATAGGTAGTTTTACCCCGACGAGTTGCCCATATATCTGTTCATGCAATCAAACTGATTTCATGAAAAAATATAAATCCACCACCCGGTAATTAATACCATTGCCAGGCAATGATTATAATCAAAACATATCCTGGAGTAATTATATATTAGGATAACGTTAAATGTTATGAGAATATATCAATCTACCAGAATATATACATACTATCATCATCATCATCATCAGACAATGATATCAATGTACCAACGAGTAGTGTCAGAGGCTTTCTCCCCGGAAAAATCCAGTGTACGGACCTTAGTCAAGTAACACTGAATGTTACTCATTAATAGTTTCCTTTGTGTGAAGTGGTGAACGATCGAATAGAATACTGCTCTGAATATAAATATGACAAAATTGTCAGTTAATTATATTACATTTATATAAACAAATAAATAAAATATGAAATGAGATTCTGAGCAGTATAAACTAAAGAGAAAACCTATGACTCTACCACATTATTATTTTCGGAAAGAAACCTACGAAGAATATTACAAGATTTGATGACTGTTATCTTTTGTAACTGTTCAAACAAATTTTTCTTCAGACACAAAATCTCAATACTTTTGTGAAGATTTCTAGGAATAACGCCTGTTGTAGAAATAATAATCGGTAGAATAAATATTTTCTTCATTTTCCACATTTTTTAATCTCGTCGCCAAGCATCATATATTTAGAAATTTTTTCATTGTATTTATTTTGTATATTATGTGTGTCGGGTATAGCAATATCAATTATATATGTTATTTGATTCTGTTTATCATTAAGAACGATATCTGGTCTATTGTGTTTTACAGCTCTGTTGCACAGAATTGTTTTATCAAAATAAAGTTTATATTTGTCATTTTCACAAATAATCTCAGGTTCATATTTTTGAATTTTTTTTCTTTTGGGAATTAGGTCATGTTTAATTCCTAGATTGAAGTGAATAATATTAGCGACGGCATTATGTCTTTCTAAATAATCTGTTGAAGCAAGGACTGAGCAAGATGATAATATATGAAAAACTGTTTCTGAAGAACAGAAACATCTACGGCAAGAATCATCTATATTTTGTTTGATGATATGTTTTCTATAATTCCTTGTGAAAACAACCTGGTCCTGGATCGCAATTGCCAAGCCTTCTGTTTCAGCAAACAATTCTCCAGATACTAACCATTTATTCGATGCAATTTCATCAATATAATCATTTTTCAATTCTTTAGGTGCTTTCCGTGTAATTCCTTCTGCATCCAACTTTCTCTTTTAGGATTATCATCAAATATATCAAAATCTACCTTTTGCATTGTCAAGTTCAGAGGTTTAAGATTATAATCTGAAGCAACAACAATATCATGTAATTTAGACGTTCTCTGTTTATCATGAAAATGGGAACGTAGATGAAAAATCTGTTTACTATGAAGATTATTCAAATCAATCAATCCACGACCTCCAAGATGTCTAGGTAGTGTAACTCTCTGAACAGCTGACTTTGGGTGGTGCTTATGATATTTACAGAGCATTTTCCTCGTTTGACATTGTAATTCATTTAGATCAGTTTTAGACCATTTAATAATTCCAAAAGAAGATGTAAGAATAGGAACAGCATAGGAGTTGATAGCTCTGAAAAGGTTTTTACTAGTTAAATAACTCTTGATGATAATTCTTAGTCTTTGTAATATGAACTTCTAATAATTTCTTTAGTGCTGCTATGGTTAATTGTCTTCTTGACAAAATCCAAGATATTTATATGTATCTCCTTGATGCATTGGCTCGATTTCGATATTGGAAATCTTTATATAATCAGAGGTGATCTTTCCTTTTTCAATAGAAAGATTTTTACATTTTGGAAGCCCAAATTTCATATGAATATCATTGGAATAGTTGAAAGTAATCTCAAGTAGACTTTTAAATGAGATCTGGTTCCGGCATATAATTTAATATCATCTAAATAAATTAAGTGACTTAATTTGAATTCAGTTAATAAACTCTTTATTTTGAAGCCGAAACTAGTAGCATTTAATTCATGAGATAATGGATTGAGGCAAAGACAAAACCAAAGAGCACTTAAAGAATCACCTTGAAAATGCCTCTTTTGATTGGAATTACTTCGGATTTTAACGATTGTTTTGAAATATTTAAATGAAGATTGGTTCTCCAATTTTTCATTACGAATTCAAGAAAATGACGAAGTGTCTTATCAATTTTATAAATTTCAAAATTTCTTGAAGCCATGAATGGGGAGAACTGTCAAAAGCCTTTTGGTAATCAATGAAGGCTGTATGAATATTTCTCTTCTTAGTTTGAGCTTGATTCAAAGCAACAGAATCAATTACAAGTTGCTCTTTAGTACCAAGGTGTTTTTTCTACATTCTTTTGATGTTCGGAAAGAATATTATAATTCTCCAAATGTGCATAAATTTTTGGGTAATACATGCAGTTAGAATTTTATATATTGTTGGAAGGCAAGTAATTGGTCTATATTGAGACGGATCAATAGTATTATCACTTTTCGGTTTTAAATAAGTAATTCCTTGTATGAAAAATAAAGAAGTAGCTGAGGGTTCTTTATTATAAATGAAAAATATTCAGCCAATTTTTCATGAATGCAAGAGAATTTCTGGAACCAAAAGTTATGAATACCATCAACACCTGGAGATTTCCAATTTTTTGTGTGTTTAATAACTGATGTTATATCTTCGTTTGAAAATTTTTCAAATTGCCTGCATTCTATTTTAGAAAATCGAGACTTTTCATTTAAAATCCAACTTGCATTGGAATTATGTTGCCTTGGCACTGCCCAAATCGAAGACCAATAATCAGTTAAAATATCAATTTTAGGAACTCCATTTCCAGAAATATTTTCATTTGAACCTGAAATAAATTTGTAAAATGTGAATATATATATATATATATATATATATATATATATATATATATATATGTGTGTTTAAATTTGAGATATATATATATATATATATATATATATATATATATATATATATATATATATATATATGTGTGTGTGTGTAAATATATATATATATATATATATATATATATATATATATATATATATATATATATATATATATATATATATATATATAAATTTAAATAGCGTTTTAGTATTTTTTAACCTTTTATATTTTATATCGATGTTGAGTTTACTTCACACTACATCACCTTGTACAAAAGATATGCAGACGACTGTTTGCTAAGAATGAATGAAAATGAAGTAGACCAAATTGAAAAGTTACAATTTATTTTAGAAACCGAAAAGAATAATAGCATGAACTTCCTTGACATGACAATAAGACGAGAAGGCAATACATTACTAACAAGATGGTACCGAAAGGAAATAAACGAAAATAACATCTTCAACTACAATTCAAACCATCACCCAATCTAATTTAACCCAAAAAAAGTGCATTATAAGATGATATATTGACAAATGAACGAAACTAAGACCTATGAGTTAAGAAACATGAACTTTTGTGTCTTTTACTACGTTTTTTCTTAACTATGGTGAGGTGAGTTTTAGTGCTCTGTTTCTTAACTCATAGGTCTTAGTTTCGTTCATTTGTTCCTAAAACAGTCGGGAATTAATTTTTACCTTATTTGGTTATTTGGAAAACGATAACCCTAGCCGACGTATACGACGTACTCGCCATATTCGTCATTTGTTCTCAGTAAGTCTCGTGATTAACACATATTGTTATAAATTTTAAAAATGGTAGTAGAATTAAGATGCAATAAAAAAAAATTCTTAGTAGTTGACGTAAACTATCAAATATCTGGAGCAAAGTTATCGTCTACACGTCGAGTTCTTGGAATTATATATGTGACTGTTAATGAAATCCCAAATTACGTCGTTAGAGAGTGTATTATATTCTGGGAAAAGCTAGAATCGCTACCAGAGCTATCCTTAAATGTGTAAGAAAATTTGTGTATCTTCACCATGCTTGGAGAGACTGGCAAAATGTTTACAAGCGCCGTGAGAAGAACTTTCGAAACAATTTAAATAATTTATTTGATAAAGCACACGATAATGCTTTAGAATAGATGAAAATAGAAGTAGATTCACAAAAATAAAGAGAACCAGGCGTCCAGGATGTTTAACGAGTGTAGATGAAAAGTTAGTTGTAGGTATTTTCCTTTTCAGAATTTTTTCATTGGCAAGGTACGCTTTGTAGACTACACTTATCTTGTCTTCGATCTCAGTTGATCTTCTACCATTATTAGTTATCATGATGCCTAAGTAGTTGAAACAAACTTCCATCAATTCGTATTCCCATATTTTAATTTTAATTTTCGTGTTTCCCCATTCTTCACAAGTCTTAGTATTTTTGTCTTGTTTTCGTTTCTTCTCTGTCCCAATTGTCTACCTCTTTCCAGTATCTTCCTGTAATATCCTGTATTAGCTCTCTTTGATTTGCTATTAAAACAACGTCGTCTATCTATGCTTAAACTCTTGTCAAATATGAACTCTTCTGTTATTACTTTGGTTTTCGTTTCTTTTAGTGTCATCCAGATCGATTTTCTTAATTTCGAGTGTATTTCAAGTTCTTCTAGGAATGCCATAAGTTCTGCTCTTTTTATTGAGTCAAAAGCTTGCATAAAGTCGATAAACAGCATTTCGAGATCCATTCCGTGTTCGTGAGCCTTCTCCATCATCTACTTCAAGGTATGAACTGCATCTGTTGTTGACCTGCCTTCGAAAAACTCGCATTGGTATTGCCATACTAGACGTTCCTGGATCGTCGTGGATGGAATTTTGTATGTGGTATTGAGTGATGTTACTCCCCTGTTGTTTTGACACATGCCTTGGTCTCCTTTTTTTTGTGTATTGTGACTAATATGCCCATTTTCCACTCATATCCTACGTTCCCTTTCCAAATTGCGCTTGCACTCGTTTGCATAGGTCCTTTTTTAATGCTTCTTTCCCATATTTTTATAGTTCCATATTCATCTGGTCACTTCCAGGTGCTTTTATTTATGTACATTTCTATTTCTTCTAATCCTGGTTCTTCAAGTTTTGATCCTCCTTCGTTTCCTGGTTGTGGTGAATCAAGGTTTTGTCTTAGTTTCCGTCAGAAAATCTTCGAATAATTCTCCCGTACCCCTTTATAATCATCATTTTCGACTATAATGTCTCCCTCTTTATTTTTTATTCCATTTGTCTTTCCTTTGTATACTCTATTGTATTTCATTTTGTTATAGAATGTCTTTGTATTTCTTCCTTGTCTTGACTCTTCTATCCAATTTATTTCCCAATCCATTCTTTTTCATTCCTCTTGTTATTTAGGTTCATTTCTCTCTCATTATTTTATGTTCTTCCCTATTTTTTTGGTTGTTTGTTTTTATCCTTTTTAGCCTAGCACTTCCTTTTTTCCAACAACTTCTTACACTCTTTTTTGTACCAGTCTTTTGTCTCTTCTCTTTTCCTCCTACATGTTTTCCTACCGCCGCTTCTATGCTCTGTTTGATTTTTTTCCACTTCACTTTTATCTCTACATTATATTCTTCAATCTTCAATTCCTCCTTAATTTGTTCTGCGTATTCTTCTTGTACATACCTATAATATAAATTGCTATTAATAGTTCCAATGTTTCCATTTCTCAATAATGAATAATACTTGCAAACTATTTAAATAAAAGTGCTTCAATGTTAACTTAGTCTAACAGTTACAGCAACTGAATTGTTGAAACATTGAAATACTTATTTCATCGATTTCAAATTGTAACACGAAAACTCGAAAATATACATTCAATATTGAATAAGTTTTCTAATATCGTGTTATGAAATCTAAAATCGTCGTAGATTAAATTCTGAGTTTAAAAGCATGAAACCTCGAAAGCAATGAAAGCAGACCTTTTGTGCAGGAGTTCCCGAGTCAACTACGTTATAGATTTGCAATAGAAGTGGAAAAGTTTTAGTCAGCTATAAATGTTATGGTCACTTGTAAGAACTAACAATGTCGCAAAAAAGGAGGGAGTGTGTTTTATGAGTTACGAGGCGGCCAACTTCGAAACTTTTACTATTTTTTATAAAAAATATCTATCGGCGATGATTTGTGTAGCGTGAAATGGCTACGACAACAACATTTTTACTGTTTTACTTTATGAAATAGGAAAGTTGCATTCACGTCAGAAATGCTGTATTTATTACCACTTTTGCTACCCCGGATATATGTGTCTTTTACGAAAGCTTTATATACATAAAGTATTTTCGGAGTTGAAGGGACTTTCCTTCAGTTTCCCTTTGTAATAGTGCCCTATTTATCTGATTGAATGCAAATATATGTACTGGCACCGTTTAAGAGAAAAATTCATCTTCTTTTTCGAATTTTTTCGTCCTCATATCTCTCTTATCTATTATCAACTCATATGTTTGTTACAAAATACTCTATTTCTTGAATAAACTCGAGCCTACTGTAAAAATTACAATGACGTGGGCGGTTGATTCACTCTATAATACCGCTCACGCTTAATTCTCGCACCATTCCCTCTCAGGTAAAATACCATATAGTCAATAATAAACTGTGTTTAAGGAATTTTACTTAATAATTGCGATTCGTTACTGTAGCTTCTTCAACGAATGAATTTTATTAATTAATTGCGATTTTATTCTTCTTAAGTGGTTTTTATGACAGGTATATCCAATTTTCAG
The DNA here is from genome assembly GCA_013387265.2 of Cryptolaemus montrouzieri. Lineage (NCBI taxonomy): Eukaryota > Metazoa > Arthropoda > Insecta > Coleoptera > Coccinellidae > Cryptolaemus > Cryptolaemus montrouzieri. The sequence continues at coordinate 144,636,943 of JABFTP020000185.1, forward strand.
TGATTTTTATGTTCAATTCAATTGCAATTATAAACACCTGATTTATTGTTTTTACAATACAATAACAGTGCAAAAACAATAAATCAGGTGTTTATAGATTGAATTGCAATGACTGTGATAATTTCTACATTGGTAGAACACATAGAAATTTTAATATTAGAATATCGGAACATAAACGCAGTTTTTCAAATAAAAAATCAGATTAAAATACGCGAATCATCTCTTAGAAAATAATCATTCTTTCGACCAACAGTTTGAAATTTTGCATACAGATAATAAATATTGAAGGTAGATCTTGGGAAACTTTAGAAATAAATAAATACAAACACTCAGGTAGACTCATCAATGAACAAGTCGATTTAAGCCCTTCACCTCTATTGAATCTTTTCGGGAGCAATCTATTCCTTAATTTTATTGATATACCTGTCATAAATAACCACTTAAGAAGAATCAACCAATAAGCTTTTAATTACTCAAGAACATTTATAGTTATATTCTCAGTTATATTTTTCTGCATAATCATTCGTCTGAAGAAGCTACGGTGTAGTGAAACGCGTTACGAATCGCAATTATTAAGTAAAATTCTTAAAACTCAGTACTTGTTTTTTATTATTGATAATGGAATTTTACCAAGTAAAAGCCTCCCAAATTCAAATACCATATAATCCATAAAAATGTTACATTTGCTTTGCATTTCTTAGAGGACACAATTTTATTGTTGGGACATGTGGGGGGGGGGGGTAGTAGAAGCGTTTGTGGGCTTGCAGTTCTTGTCCTCCGGCCGCCATCTTAAAAAATTGGTGCAAATATATTTTCGGCGATATCTCGGAAACTATATCTACAAATAAGCCCTCATCACTTTTTGCCGTTAATGAAAAATTTCAAAAGTTATAAGCAAAAAAGTGGAAAAATTCAAATACAAATTTTCTTTTATGGACAATAACTTTTTATTTTTTCATTGTATCCAAAAATTATGTCAGACCAATCTTGTAGATGGTCTTTCGTGGAACATTTTCGCGTATTTGTATTTTTTCACTTATTTTTAACTCTGTTACAGCGCTGCAAAGTTGACCGGTTTCGTAAATTCTCACTAGAATCCGGTCAAAACGAAATGAATCACTTCGTTTGATCATATTTTCTATAATCCCCACGTACTAATATCTTTTTTTTTTACATCAATACCTACAACTCAACTTATTTATTTATAACTCTTTATCCCCCTCCACCTATGCGGTACAGCCTTTTGGCGCATTTTTTTAGTGTGGTATTACCAGTACTCCACAAAAACCTTGATCATGATGTAATCCTCCACATAATTACATTTTCGATCGGTTATCGGCTGCCCTACTCATTACTCTTTTTTTTAAGATCCAGGCTGTGGCTCATTACGTAATTTATAGTAAAATGAGAAGGTTTGGTGACTGACGGGTGTTAAATTTCCATTATATTGGTACATGTTTTGCCAGAGCAATGGAGGCATACTGTCGAACATTTGAGACCAGCTTTCCTGCGGCCACATATGCTCCTACAATTTTCTTTGCATCGGCAAAACATTCCAAGAGATCTGTGGGTGCTGGAGGCTTAGAAGTTTGGATTGGCATCCAAATGTTCCTATGCTTTTACCAGCCCCAATCTTCCGGATTTTTATATTTTTCAAGCCACGACTGTATCTGTTGATAAACTCGGAAGCTTTGGAAACGAGCTGCTTCTTGGGTCGGAGGCAGTCAAGATGAACTAGATGAATTATTAGTTACTGTTTTCGAGAATTTTTTGTATCGCATGCTGAGAATCGTCTTTATTATCGCCTTATAAAAATACAGAAAACCGTTCGCCAACAGAGTGAGCAAAAACGGATCGACTTTCCCATTGGGAAATAGTGCAGTACCAACAGCTAGCTCAAGATGTTTTTCCATTATTTTTATAAATTTTAGTTTCTCCATATTATAGGTAGCTGATGTTGTATCACAACCAGAGAAAGCATGAATGAAAGGCAAATTCTGTGCTATGAAATCTTCATGCCTAAAACTTGACGGGCGATACAATTGACCACATGTGCGTCCTTTAGAAGGTTTTAAAACGAAAATGTTTGGCAGTCTTGTTTCTTATGCCGTGAGCAATACAAGAATGTCGATGTCCTCGACCACAATAATGACAATATGCACTAAGAGCAGCAGAGACGATGATTGAATCTGCTTCTGATTCAGCTTGATCTACGAGAAAACCAATATCTGTAAGAGTAATTTTAAGTAAATTTATAAAGTTTGATTTGTTCTTTTTAGTACCAAGAAACTTCTCTTGAGATATTGTTGGTAAGGTACCCTAATCGAACTTAATTTCTGCAGATTGATGTTTCTTCGTGCGTCGAAGACGTTCCGAGCAATATCGAATATTATAGTTGCAGATAGTCCATAATGTTCTTGCACATACTTGACACACTTCAATAATGTTGTTTAGTGACCAATTTCCCAAACCACTTTATGTAATAGGAAATCACCATCAACAACAAAATAACTTCTATGCATGTTTTCAGAGGATTGATCTAGCGGTGTAAAAGCATTAAATAAAGACGACTTGGTACCTTTTCTCATGCCATCTTCAGCGAATAGTGATAAAGGAAAAGGTGCTAATTCGTACGTCAGATATTGTTTAATATCGCCAACTGATTCTCTTGAAATACACATGCGTTGAAATAAAAGTAAGAGATCCATGACGACAGGAGATGTTTCAACTTTATTAGTTCTTGTCATAGCACTAAACGGTAGAACCTTCGATTTCCTATCAAATGATAGTGCTTGAGTATTTGATCCAATGATGTTAGTCATTAAATCTTCTCCCATTTCAAAAGCTCGATGACTAAGCCAAACATTATCAAAAATCTACACTCCTGTACGAAATTATTTAAAAACGATAATTCTGCAAGTTGTATAGTAAGGGAAAAGATGATTTACAAAAAAATAAGTTGAGTTGTAGGTATTGATGTGAAAAAAAGTTAGTACAAATTGAATCAATGGATCTGTGACAATGTATCTGTGAATATAGATAATTGTAAATTGGATAGAATCACAGAATTTAAGTATCTTGGGGTAATATAAGATGAATGTCTCCCATGCAGGTTATATTAGAAATAGAATATCTAAAACGTTATACGTCCTAAGTAGAATTGGAAAGTCCCTCGGTGTGTTTGCCAGGAAGTCTTTGTATAATGCAATTGTTCAACCCCATTTGGAGTATTGTGCCACTTTATTTATTAGTTTGCCAAATGTTGAAATAAACAAAATTCAGATTTTACCGAACAAAGCCTTGCGGTTGTTCTTAAAGTGCAATAGGTACACTCCTATAAATTTGCTGTTGAATGTTCTGAATATACTAAATGTTAGGCAGAGATTGTATTTACGAACGATGGATTTCATACATAAAATGAAAAATAACAAATTACCATCTTATTTGTGTCAGGATTTGAAGTATGTGAATGAAATTCTTTCATACGCCACAAGGTCTAGAAATGATTTTTATATTATACTTGCAACACTGCAAGAGCAGGAAACTGTCTCTTTTACAAGGGATTGATTCAGTATAATAGTTCGCCTGAAGAAATTTAAAATTTGCAAAATTTACCAAGTTCAGGAGGTTATTGTTGACATATATCAAGAGCAAATTGTAGATTATTGTTAGGTATATTTTTATGTAGTAAGAGACTAGAAAATTTTCACAGAAATGAAAGGATTTTTACATTCATTGTATGTTATTAGCATTGCTGAATGAACGATATTATTATTATTATCATTATATATAGGGATAATAAAGAAAAATGATCAAACGAAGTAATTAATTTCGTTTTGACCGGATTCGCGTGAGAATTGACGAACCCGGTCAGCTTATATAAATAAATGAAAAAGAAATTGTGAAAATGTTCCTCGAAAGACCATCTACACGATTGTTCTGGCATAATTTTTCGATAAAATGAAAATATAAAAGTTATTGTTCAAAAGAAAATTTTTATAAGAATTTTTCCACTTTCTTGCTTATAACTTTTGAAAATTTTATTTAACGACAAAAAGTGATAAGGACTTATTTAAAGATAAAACGATTTGCTACAAACTATGTTTCAAAATTTTTCGATGAGATGTATAGTTTTTTTGAACCCCTTTTACAAGGCTACAAGCCCACAAACTCTTCTCTTGACCCCCCCATGTTCCAAAAATAAAATTGCGTCTTCTAAAAATTGCAATACTAAGCCCCTAAATTGTAACATTTCAGTAGACTAATATAATCAAGCGAGAATTGATGTAGGTATTAGGGGATCTACGTTTAAATTGTATACGTATGTACGTTTATCACAGCATATCCATATTGTACACCAGTTCTCTATGATTTCATACTTTGAATTCTAATATACATTTAGAAAAAAAACAAACTATAGTCTATTTGGTAAAGATGTAAAGCTCATTAAGCATGCCAATACCTTACAAATGTGGTATGTGGGCAAGTTCAAAAATGAATGTAGTTTCTGTATGAACAAACACCAATTCATTGCCGTATCTTTGATGGAAACCCCCCCTACGAATCTTCAGGAAAAATCCAACTACCTAACTACGATTTTCTCTGTCGTTTTTGATGCGCGAATATAACTGTCCTCGTACTCAATAAAATGTTTTCTTTATACGTCTAAAACTTGTAGTCAGTAAAGTAGACAAATATGTGTTTTAGGGTTCTTTTCGAACTTGTGCAGTGTCTTTCATTCTTTTCAGATGTCCCCCCTATCCCATTTGCCTCTGATACTAGTTTTATGTCCAATTCCTGTCTTATGTCTGCATTTTCACCTTATCCATTATTGTAACTCCTTTAACCCTTCTGAGGTACTTCATTTCATTCGCCTGTAATCTGCTTTTTTCCTGTTTACTAATCACCCATCGCTCACATCCGTATGTTAAGATTGGTCTATATATACATCGGATATTTCTTTTCTGTTGTTGAAACCTTTACTCATTGCGTTATAAATTTTGTTCGTCTTCTCTTTTCTTTGATTCAGTTCTGAATTTTGTGCGCCATCGATTATAGTTCCCAGATATTTGTACTTCTTCACTTGTTCTATTGTTTCATTTTCAATCTGATTAATTATGTCTTTTAGTTTTCTCGATATTGTCATTACTTTCGTCTTATTTTTATTCATCACCATGCCGTTTTTCTGCAAGGTCATCTTCCATACGTTGAGATTGACCTGCAAATCTTCCTTACCCTTAGCAATTGTTGTCACATCTTCCGCGAAAATACACTCAGAAATGTTCACACTTTCAAGTTTCCTATATCCTACATGTGTTGACTTGATTCCTTCTTCAATTTGTCTGACGATTTCTTCCATGAATGTTATGAAAAGCAGAGGACTTAATCCTCCTCCTTATCGTTCGCCGTCTTTAGTCAAAAAATTCTAGATCTCATATTCTTTATGATCACACAAATTTTCTTATATAAACTATTGGCAATCATTTTGTTATTTATCCTTCTTTTCCTCAATGTTTCCAATATTATTATCTTCTTCTTCACTTTGTCAAATGCTTTCTCCGGGTCTATAAATGCTAGGTACAATGTTTTGTCGCCAGCCAATGTCCTTCTCTCTCTACTCACTTTACTCCACTCCATAGTAGTACGTGTTCGTTTCCAAATATTAAAATATTTAATAGTTAAATAATATTTTTACACTCCCCACAAAAATTGTCGCATCACCCTACTTTTACGACACTACTATATAAACTTTTAGGTTGGTCATTCATGAATCTCTTGGTAACTTTCAGAAGTGTAAAATGAGAAGATATCATTCAAAAGAGATGAGTTTATGATGAAAAATAACAACAATTTTCGAGTTAATGAAAAATTTAAAAATTCTACCATCTTCACACATTCGCGAAGAGACCAATCAACTAGCATCGAATGGTTACTAATCATTTTCAAAATCGAGTGTTTCCTCTCCGGGCCCTAATTACTGCCAGTATACGTCTCGGAAGCCCCTCACACAAACTTTGGATGTACTCTTGAGTCACTGAGTTCCAAAATCTCAGAAAGCAGATGTACTGTTGTTGGAGTGTTCTACAAGGCATCCTACGTTCCTGAATTTGCCACCCCATATTGTCCCAAACATGTTCGATGGACTTCATATCGGGACTTCTGGTTGGCCATCTTAAAATATTAATTTCGGCGTTTTGCAGAAATTCTGTGACTACTCTAGCTGCATGAAGCCGAGCATTATCATGCATTTAATGAAGTTTTCGCCAATCAATGGGCCAAAGGGTACAGCATGGAGTTCAAGGATATCTGCGATGTATCTGACCTCTATCATTCTTCCATTATTCACTAGGACTAACTCAGTTCGACCATGGACAGAAATGCCCCCATACCATTACCGAGCCCTCTCCGAAGTTTTCGAATTGCCGGATATTGCATTGATGATACCGTTCCCCAGGTCGTCTGTATACACGCATGCGTCTATCATTTGATACTAGACAGAACCTGGACTTGTCGGAAATGAGAACACTCGACCATTCTGGAATATCCAAATTTGCATGTTCCCTCGCAAACTGAAATCTTGCAACTCGATGTTCTCTGGTTAGACACGGGCCGGTAGAAGCCACTCTTGGTCTGATATCGTCTTCTCTGAGCCTGTTCCTAACAGTTTGCAATGAGATATGCACATTTCTGGAAAGTGCAAGTTCTTTTTGTTGCATTGTAGCCGTACAGTGCCGAACTCTTTGTGCAGTTAAACGAAGCCAACGATCATCAACTGGTGTTCTTATCCGATTTCTTCCTTGTCCGGCCCTTCTTCCATATTCCCCTGTTTCGTGGTACCAATTAATTGCTCTTGAATTAGTGCTTTGGTTAACATTCAACAAGTTAGCAGAATACCAGGTGAATCGACCATTTTTGTGGTGTGTGTATTTCGGATAAGTCAATAATTTTTATAAATTATGAAAATGAACATTGACTTTATAATATAATAGACTTAAGCTAAAAGTTTCACATTAGTTTCAATATAACCTAACAGAATGTTAACCAATGTATATAAATAATTTCATGATTTTATAAAACTTCTAGTTCTGAATTCAATTTCTTTCTACTGAAACACCCCCAACCCCGGTCTACGAAGGATGACGCAAAATGCATCGTTTTTACGTAAATTGCAATACCTGAATTATCTTATTTTCCTCCCCATATTAATTACACCTGAGACCGACTGAAATCGGCCAAATGAAAAGCCATGTGATCGTCTAGTACCTGAACTTGCCTTGAAGTTCTCTTATATCGAATAGGACCCTTTTCTTTGTTGTGTTGTGTATTTGTAGTAACCTACTCAAGTTCTTTTATGTGAGGTTTGATGTGATACGACCAATTCTTCGTCGCTTAAACCATAGGTAAGGAAATTAGTAAATTAAAAACAGATTCGGTAACAATGTCTATTTGATCTTTGTAGCATTTGTATTAAATTCTTATCCTTGCATTCTTTGGCGTCTTTTAATGAATTTAATAAATTATTACATGATTTAGATCGAGGCCCAATTTGCCCTCACCCATATTTTGAGTGGAAGTTTATACATTAGATTACTTTATACAGACCTAATTGGTCCTCACCCATATTACGAGTGGAATGTGGAATATTTAATTATTATAACCAGACCTAATTGGTCCTCACCCATATTACGAGTGGAAGTTGGAATATTTAATTATTATAAACAGGCTCACTTGGCCCTCACCCATATTTTGGATGGAATTCGGATATGAGATTATTGTAGACAGGTCTAACCGACCCTCACCCATTTTATGATTGGTAACTGACCCGATCGAAGGGTTTTGGTAATATGATATCATGTTTCTGACGAGGTCGTTGCCCTGATACTCCAAACTCTGAAAGATTTACTTTTAAAATTCTGAGGAACACGTCCACAGCTGACAACTTGCAAGCGTTAATTCGCTCGCGTATTTTAATCGAATTCAGTAATTCGTATAGTATTAAAACGTTATATATGGAAGTAGAGGTAAGCCCGTAAAGCCGTACTTGATTCTTTTGCTCAACTAAGCGCCAACGGGCAGTTTATTGTCACTGACTGCGGATCATATTCTATTCCCATATCGCGGATTTGCCAACCAGGGAAACATGCCCTCTGATCATACATCTGTATGTACCACAAACGTCACATACATTCCCTAACTTAGACATTCTTCAAAACTTTCATACCGACAACATACAAGCCTCAATGTCTGTGGGTCCATACATGCGTATCGTCCCTAAAGCCATTTATTTATACTAATGAGAAATGATATTACTCGTAGGTGATCATTACACCTGAAGGCAGTGAAAGTTCCCTGATTGAGTTTAAGAGTATCGGACATCAAATCAATAATTTGAAAGTAAGATCTTCCCCTAAATAGATACAATGAAAATATAAATATATTCGTTACCGGTTAAGTATGTTCGGCTAAGTTATAACTGAGATAAATAGAAATACCGAATAAAGGGATTCTGGTATTTCAAATAGATAATTGGCCCATTATAGAAGCAAAGATAAGAATCAATATTAAATGTTCTCACATTCGAACGTTATCGTTTATCAGATTGTAACAAAAGATTTAGATTGGCAGAATGGTTAGGTAACATTTCAATGAGATCAATTTTCTGAGTTATAAAAGTAAAGTTTCACATCAATATTAAACTTCATAACATTTCAAATTCAAATAGTTCTCAAAGTTGGTGGAATCAGTACACAATAGCTTGATTACGTTTCAGTAATGTTGCAAGTTTGATAAACAATTGTTGAAATCAATACTAAAGAATTTTAGTGTACTTCAAAATAATGTGTTAAGTTAAAACAGCTGTTGAAATCAATATAAAATAAATTCAGTACATTTCATATTCTACCAAGTTAAGAAACAAAGGTCTTGAATAAGTCTATGAGAATAACTCTTCAAAATAAATATTAGAAATGTCAGTGCAGTTCAAATAGATCATTTGCCAAGAAGAGAAAAAAAAATATGTGAAAATAATTTGGAATTTGAGAAATGATTATTTCACCTCGTCCTCAGTGCGTTTAGAAGTTACGTAGCATATACTTCAAGAAATTCGTGAAAATTAAATAGTGAGCAGAAATATTAAAAGAAACTCAGAAAGTAATCACCTGTGAGACACAGCGGGAACGGTGTTTCTTCTTCCCCTGTCCGGCTTCTCGAAGAGGAACAATCTGCGTCTTTCATTCTTCTGGACTCATGTTGTGCACGATTAATTAACTCAAATTTAATTCCGATTCACACGAATGAGTAAATTCACTGAGCTTCGAAAACTAAATAACTGAATCATAAGATTAACTGCACATCTGACGAAAAATAACTCAATAATAATCAAAATCATAATAATGAATGAATGATGAATGCTCCCTTAACGTCGCGATCGTGATACTTATATGATATGTGTGACCCAGCAGTCCTTACCCCTCGCTCCCCTCAGCCCTTGGTACTCAAGTACCTGTTACATAGTCTTTTACAGACGCGTTCCTTCGTCGCGACGTGGAAATTGCTGATTTAGAAAATACCAGCTGTGGAATTGTGGATATACGGATGAGTGCTTAAGAGCTTAGGTATTAAAGTCGATTATTGTTTTCGCTGGATTTCTTATTTGGGTTAGATAAATTCCTTCGTGTCTATGTTTACACTATTGGGTGATTTTAAGCTGCCTTAAGAATACGTAATATTCTACTATATTGAGAATTTAAATTTAAATTATTGAATCATTCTGGCAAATGACCGTCTTTTCACTGTAATTTTGAATTCAGATGAACAATATGAAATGTTATGTAGGTAGATCTACAAAATATAGTTATCACAGTTGATAATAAAATTCAATTAGATCAAAACCAAGAAATATATGGATAGTTTTAGCAAATTAACAAAAAAAAAATTGACCCCGGTTCTGGGTCGTTTCACTACACTTGAAAATTATGAAAATCAAGATAATGCTTGTCAAAATGCTCATATATTTTTGGACACAATGTATTTGAGTAGAATCTTCATTGAAAATTTGGAGGACATCTTACGTAGGTGGAAATCTTCCCACTTGCATCATTGACATTAAAAAGTCAATTTTTTCAACTACTTGTTTGATCTCGATATTTGAGCATATAAGATTTTACAGAAAATTACAGAAAGATCAAATTTTACTGGAAGCATCGCTGCTACAAAGGGAAAAAGATATTTGATATAAAAGATTGTTGCATGCATAAAATCGTCGAGGCGGCAACACAACCACGTATTTTTACGGTGAATTGACACGAACAATGTCTGCTATGCGGAGTGTTCTTTGTGATGTTTCGATTCGGACGGCTGCTTGTCGGTTGCCGTTCAATTGATGAACGTCCCAGCGTGCTGTAGATCAATTATTCTAAGACCGCATCGATTGTGAAAAACCGTATATTCGCCCTTGCGTGAATACAGAAACAATTATGACGCTCCGGTTGACTTGAAAACGCACCACGTTCCGTTTGAAAATTCATCGGGAATTTCGGTCAGAGCATTTGTTTCCCTTTAGTCTACCAACCGGTTCGGTATAATATTCGAACATTTTCAAATACATACTATCATCGCATCATTTACAATCAACTGATTTTCCAACGGAAATTTTACTTGTTATATTACGAAAACTTCAATAAAATTGTATGTACTAAAGCTTACATAATAAAGCAGAAACTTCTTGAAAATTGAAGAATGTGAGACATTCAGTGTAGAAGACAGAAAAAGTGAGATAAATAGAATATCAAAATGCGCACTACGTCCACCGCGAGCGCCTGCGCGTTCTTCACTATTCATATGTGAAGCGCATTTTGACGTACGCACTTTATTCTCTGTAATTCTGTCGAAATATATCTACACTCGGAGGCAAAATTAGCGGAACACTCGAAAATTCAACCAAATTCGAGGTCCGATATTTTTCCTAATCCTCAACCGATTTAGATGATTTTTTCGGCAAGTTATAGATCAACTCTTCTGCTTTGTAGAAATTATAAGAGAGAACCAAAAAAATTCGAAAACAATTTCATACGAGGGCAGAACTAAAAGTGTTTTTTTTGTCAAAAATTCGTAACACCCTGTGGAATTTCGTGGTCCGAGTTGAAACGTTCAATATCATGGTCTGTCAAGACACATCTTCCTACAGTAACGCCCTTCTTGTTTTATGCATTTATCTCTATTTTTACAAGAGATATCCAATTTGAAGCGAAAAGTCACGAATTTCAAGAATTTATTTTTAATCTTGCGTACGTGCAAGATTAAAAATCCGAAGTTAGCCCTAAAAATTAAGATTAGAGAAGCGGAAATCTAACGAAATGAAAATTTTTGAAATTCACTGGCCAATTTCACCCTCCGGGAGAACTCGAAGTACACTGGAAAAATCGTTGTTTTTGCACATTTATTTTTGAATTTTTTTGTGTGACACTCTATAATAATTATCATTCCTGTCCAAAATTGAGAGCAGGTGTGTATCCTAGCGATACACTCGTGAAATGAAATGAATATGTTGAGAAAAATGTTCATGATGACCCACAAAAAAAACATTTGATTTCAGTAGCGAGTATGACCCCCCGAGCTCTTATTACAGCGCGCATACGATTTCGCATACTCCCAATGATGTTGTCTATCATCTGTTGAGGTATGTTGTCCAACTCTTCCACCAAAGCCAATGTCAGCTCTTCAACGTTGCTTGGATTCCGTTGTCGAACCCTTCTTCCAAGAATGTCCCAAACGTGTTCGATCGGGTTTAAATCCGGTGACCGCGACGGCCAGTCCATTCGTGTGATCCCAACTTCATTGAGATATTCTATCACTATGCGCGCAGTATGAGGGCGCGCGTTATCGTGCATCAAGGAAATTTTCCCCTATGTAAGGAGCAAAAGGCACAACATGGGGCTCCAATATTTCTGTTATATACCGATGGGCATTAAGTGATCCATTGCCAATAATCTCCAGTTCTGTTCGTACTCCCAAGCATATGCCACCCCATATCATAACTGACCCTCCACCGTATTGCTCAGTTCCTGCGAAGATCGCTTGATTGTACCGTTCCCCTCGATGCCTCCATATTCTATCTCTACCATCCACGAAATTCACACAATATCGGCTCTCATCACTAAATAAAACTCGTCTCCACTGATTGATTGTTCATGCTACATGTTCCCTAGCAAAGGCCAATCTTGCTACCCGATGGGCTCTATCGAGTCTTGCTGCTCTTGCTTGCGCGTATGATCTCAGACCAACTTCATTTAATCATCTTCTTTGGACAACAAATCGAATGGAAGAAGGAAGCAAAATATCTCGGCGTAATCTTGGACGACTAACTGAACTACAAGAGGCACATCGAGGAAACTACAAGGAAAACAAGAGCAATTCACGGAAAATTATACCCACTACTCAACGGAAAAAGCAAACTCACATTGGAAAAGAAGATCAAGATAATAAAGGCAATAATCATTCCAGGAATAACATACGCAGAACAAATTTGGCATCTAGAGGACAGATTCGAGAAGAGGAGTTTACAAGTAGCACTCAACAAGATCATCAGGACAGCGACAAACGCCCCATGGTACATAAGCAACGACCAACTCAGGAAGGAAATGGACATCAACACGCTGGAAGAAATCATCACACAACTAACGACGAAGACAACCGACCAGATGGAAAACCACGAAAACAAATAATGGAACTACAACCGAGGGCAACAGGAAAGAGGACATCCCTAGTACAATGGAAGAGAAAACAACAGGCCAGCATAGATGCTCCAGAACATAAAAGAAGGAGGATAACCAACCAGTAGAACCCCAGGACAAACCAAGGAGATGTAAAACAAGCGAGATGAAGAGGAAAAAGGATAGAAATTCGACCCTAACCAAAATTCAAGGATCTACGCAAGTGTAGTTGACCACTTGACAATGACCTGATGGTTGAAACTGGTCAAGTTCATGAAAATTAAATTGTGGAAAGTAAAAAATATATTTACTTCATCTTCGTTGAAAAGTATTTAAAGAAGTTTCTTATTATTTGACTTTTACAGATAGCATGCAATCTCCACGTTTATTACAACAATATTGTCCTTTTGTTTTTAGAGCGACTATATTCCAAAGCTATCAAGAATATAGAAATGTAAATTTAGTTTTCATTTAACAGATAAATAAGAATCTATAGAATGTACGAAGTTGCTAGCCGCCCAAACTTCATAGATTACTTTAAAACTTTGATCAAAGCGTTCCATCTACAGCACAAAGGATGTGAGAGATCGTGAAAGGTTTCCTGAACTCTTACGCATTTTTAAAAGAGTGTTTATGACTGGAAAACGTGAAATAGGTGATGCATATCACGTTGAAAATATGGCGCTTGAGAAATTTTCTACTTCGAAAAACCTAAAAAGAACATTACATGGTTTTTTATCTCTCAGCGAATTTTAATGGACTTTCAGCATCCTAACTGGTGATATTTAGCACTTTTAGCTTATGAAAATATGCGCCGTTTATTCATTAGGAATTTAATTTCATTTCAGCAACGAAAATTACATATGAGTGACTCAGGTTTTTATTACCTCGAAACAATTCACTAGATGTGAAAAATATTTCGAATAAATATATTATGTTTGGATTTAATACTTATATAAGTTACCAGGTGATAAAAGTCATTTATTAGACATTTTATGTATAAACCTCACAGCTGATTAATTAAGTTCCATTAGTGGTTGGAAATTGTATTTATTTCTCATTTCTGACACTGTGAAAAATATCATTTTATATTCACGTAAACAACGTTGACTCTGAATGAATTGTTTGGAACCTTGTGTGAAATCAAATGGAACTAGATAGATAGTTGCAGTTGAATTTTCGATGAATTGCAAGAAATCTATTAGGTATTCAGTGAATAATTTGAAGTTGACCTACGGGTGAAAAGTGATTGCCATTTTCGATACAAGGTTGATCTGTCGGTTTTCTGGTTATTGTAATCTAATTGATGCTCTTTGTATCGAGCTTTAATGAAAGACCAGTCTGACCTACACAGACGTCTTCAAAATCCATACAGGACAACTTGTGAACTGGAGTATTGTCAATTATATCAGTTTTATCTTTACTATTGAAACATTCCTGGGAGAGTTTCATGTGGGTCTTGAAAGCTACTCTTTATACTGTTTTGAAATTACATTTTTAAAATTTTCATATCTATCCACCCTAAAGATGTCAGACTTTCATATATTCCATAATTTTATTCTTGAAAACACGACGACAGAAAATGAAGCTACTTATACATATATTAGTCTAATTTGATACTGAGTAGTGGAGAGTTATTACTGTCTAGCTGGCTATTTAGGGTGATTTTACTTCACAAGGTTTATTGATTTCAAAACAGGAAAGAAACACAGCTCATTTCTAATATAAAAAGTGAACATTATCTTAAAAGTAGACCAACAACAAAGTAAAAAATATTAAATGGAAAAATTAAATTTTTGAGCAGTAGGTGTTTTTTGGAGTAAGGATCAAAAAAAGAACTTAGTGTTGTACATCAGCCGACGTTTTAACACGTATAATTAGCGAAATTCAACATGGCTTTCGCGAAAGGAAGTCTACTACAACAGCAATGTTAAAGATAATAGATTTTTTGCTCGAGGCACTCGACAACAGAAAATGTGCGGAGATTAGCAGCTGCGACTTAAGTAAGGTGTTCGATTACGTGGATCGGGTAGTCCTTCTTGCGAAGCTGGAATGCTATGGCATGAGGGGTCCAATTTACAACAGCATCAGATCAACTTGAGCAACGGCTATCAAACAGTTTCATTGAAAGGTTCGTTGTCTCAGCTAGAAAAAAATGAAGATGGGGTGCCTCAAGGATCCATTCTGGGACCAATTCTCTTCCTACTCCATATGAACGACCTTCCGATCAATGTCTCAGTAGGTGATAAGAGTCTGTTTGCGGATGGCACTACTTCCCTGAATAAGTCAGCTAAAATAAATGAACTCATGCAACATTTGAACATATCAATATCACAAGCTGGGAGGTGATTCACCGCAAGCAGACTCAAACTCAATAAAGATAAAACGCAGAAACTAGTACTGTCCAAGAAAACTCCAAATGAGAACGAGAACCCAATAAAACTATTGGGTTTTACCACAGATAGTTCATTATCATGGAAGAGTCACATTGATTCGATATGCAGGAAATTATCTTCAGTGATTTACGCCATCAGACGTTAAAAGATATAGTAAATGAAGAGGCAGCCAAACTTACATATTACGCTCAATTTCATAGCTTTGCAACTTTCGGTATTCTTCTGTGGGGATCCTCCGTTGATTCAAAACGCATATTTCTGCAACAGAAAAAGGCCATAATAGCAATGGCTGGAGCAAATCCAGGTGAAAGTAGAAAACTATTGTTCCTAAAATATTAAATATTAACAATTTCATCAATTTTTATACTTACCTGTCTATGTAACGTACATGAAAATCTTGAAAACCCTACTGTACATTCCTATCCAACACGTAGTAGGGACAATCTAATCTCGCCTTTTCATCGGGGCTCTCTCGGTTAAACAGAGAGGAAATTGTTTTGTTGAGTTTGAATATTGAAGGGATTTTCCGAGATCATACTTCAAGATTGGCAAGCGAGAACAGGGAAGTGATTATGTTTCAGAAGACTCACACTGCGACGGACATTTCCGCGAAAGAGGAAATATCGCAGGTTCTGTACTTTTTGATTATCTCCTTAGTCCTTCTTATGACCTTGCTTGCTGTGTAAAATCTTTTCTTAAACTCAAGTGTGTTTAGACATTTAAGGGTTAGGTATGATTGTTGAAATATTTTTCTGCTGGTTTTCTTTTTCCATTGTTACAGATTCCTTTCCCAAATCCCCTTCTTTTCACTCTTGTCTTCTGGAAATCATGCGAGATGAAAATTAAAGCCGCTGAGAAGAAAAATCTTCGGTACTCTTTATGTACACACAACACTTACACAACATAAACAGACAAGCTAGTGCAATAGCAACAGGGAAACGAGTTTTTTCCTCAGGTTTTTTCACTCGTTTATTGAATCATATGCAAGATAGTAAGGTTCCCCTGTTACATTTTCCTGAGCTTACACTTGTGTTTTTCTGACACACACCAAAATTATAGGTATATAAGCATTTATTGTAAATACAATTATTCCAATTTTTGTAAATCCTCTCTTTTTCAAAGAATATATATATATATATATATATATATATATATATATATATATATATATATATATATATATATATATATATATATATATATTGTCACGACGTGACAGTTATTATTCCATAAATGAACGTCACTGCTAAAATTTTGAATTTTGAAAAGTTTTAGATATTTAAATTAGTTCTATTTTCATTCATTTCCTACCTTTATTAATTCATTTTTCAGGAAAGCGTTCTATAATATATATTATATATATAATATCAAACCTAATCTAACCCAAAAATGAATTCTTCATATGAATATGACTCCTAAATATCTTTGCGATTCATATAATAAATAATTCTTGGAGAAGAACTTCAAAATCTGCACTCAAGATCATTTAGATGCAGGACCATCTGATTCTCACACATTCATATCATCTGATTCAGGTAACGTTGCAAAGAAACTTAGTTCAGGGCCCGTTGATTATGAATTTGATGATAAGGTAAACCACTTAAATGAAGGTAGGAATAATCTTTTAGAAAACAATACATTCATATAATACACGAAGTACACCTAAGGGATCTGACATTTCTACTTGTTCTGTCTATTCTTCAAACAACAAAAGATTTGATAACTGTTATCATAATCATAAAAAAATAAAAAATAAAACGCATGAAATGGACTTATGAAATGAATTAATTCATATTTTTTTGTTATTACAGAATAACAAATAATGGAACAAATAAAAAAGGGTACATGTCTAAACTATATAATATGTTCAAAGAAAAGTCCTCAATTGCTGTAATTCAGAACAAAACATATGAAAGAAATTTTTATTCTACAGATTATTATTTCTACAACAGGTGTTATTCCTAGGAATCTTCACAAAAATATTGGGTTTTTGGGTCTGAAGAAAAGTTTGTTTGAACAGTTACAGAAGATAACAGTCATCAAATCTTGTAATATTCGTCGTAGGTTTCTTTCCGAAAAAATAATGAGGTAGAGTCATAGGTTTTCTCCTTAGTTTATACTGCTCAGAATCTCATTTCATATTTTATTTATTTGTATATGTAAATGTTATATAATTAGCTGATAATTTTGTCATATTTATATTCAGAGCAGTATTATATTCGATAGTTCATCACTTCACATGAAGAAAACTATGAATGAGTAACATTCACTGTTACTTGACTAAGGTCCGTACACTGGATTTTTCTGAGGAGAAAGCCTCTGACACTACTCGTTGGTACATTGATGTCATTGTCCGATGATGCTATGGTTTGAATATATTCTGGTAGATTGATATATTCTCATAACATTTAACGTTATCCTAATTTATACCAGGATATGTTTTGATTATAACTATTGCCTGGCAATGGTAATAATTACCGGGTGGTGGATTTATATTTTTCATGAAATCAGTTTGATATATGGGCAACTCGTCGGGGTTAAACCCCTTTTCTTTTAAATCGGCTCAGCAGGACGCAGAATAATTGTCATTTTGTGGGTGTAAAGCTTTATAATGCTTTGCCAGCTGCGTTCAAGACACTCACCCCTTCCATATTTAAGAGGAGAATCAAATCTATACTGCTTGCCAATGTATGTTATAGTATCGAGGAGTTCATGGACTATTTTTCGTAATTATTTTTTAGTGATTTTTGTGTGTTAGCCATATACCTTTTGTATGTATGCAAATTATTTGTACTGACGAACCATGTAATATATTGATGGTTATAATAAAAGAAACCGTGTCCGTAGTTAAGGGTTAAGATGGATTTTCACAGAATAAATCAATCAACATTACTTTCAAAATAAGTTAGGTTTTGAACTTTCAAATGTAAATAGAAGTGTTCAAGAATGCAAAATTTATTTTCTCTATGGCTATTTATTTCGACGCCATTAGGAAGATTTGATTGAAAATCTCACCGTGAAACGTTAGGTTGAAATTTGTTCATGAATGAAAAGTTGACTGAACTGAATGAAGTTTGATATACTCTCTAGTGACAAGACCGCTGTATGTCATATAGTTTATGCCAGTTTTCAAACTTATCCATTCTAGGAGGAGAAAAATTAAAAGGGAAACAATAAGAATATAGACTTCAACATGTGAAACGGAATTGCACTAGTAGAGAAGAGCACGGTTCTGCCCATTCATTAACTAATGTATATCTAGAACTTCCACAATCAGAACGGTCGTGAAAATGGAAATACACTGGAAACAAGACGTATTCATGGTGAAGAATATTCTGATTGCCAAATTCCCTATAATTCCACGTATTCACAAGGGGCTTTGCGAAATAGAAAAGTTTTAAGCAGGATATTTGATTGCGACCGTTTTCGAGAAGTTAGTCGCTCGTTTGTGAAAGAAGTGCTTTATCCAATTGAAGTAAGTTTGATTAAACTAGTGGGAAGAGATATGGGATGAAGAAGATTTCTCCGGAAAAAAAATCACTTAAAATAAATGTGAAGCTCCTGAGAAATTGTTTGCAAATAATAATTATTTGGAATAAGATTTCCATTATACCTTATGCTCAAAAAATGGATGAATGAATGTTAAATAGGTTAAAAGGATGCAGAAACATATTTGCTTATAATTTTGAGTACTGAAGTACCTCCTAATTTTAATTATTCATCTGTGATTGGTCAACAATCAAACTAATAAACCAAAATAGATGAACCAAGTTCAAGGAAGGCAAAAACCAATTTTATCTGAAGGGTTTTGTCGACGGTATCTTACAAATCAAAGAATACTTTCGTTATCTCGGGAAAATTAGAATCCTTATGAAATAGCCTATTTTACAGAGATCTCATTCAGTTTGGGTTACGAGATAAAAGAATACGCCAAGTGCAAGTACCTCCCACAACGAGGGTTCCGTGAAAACTTGTGGATATAAGAATAGTTTTCGAAGATATGTTAAGTTCTCTTTCAAAAAGCAATTTTCAGAACTTATATTAACATTATTTGTGTACTTATTAATAGTTACTACAATGAGTAGATATTAAAGTTCATTTAGACACTGGAATATTCAACTGTTTCGCCACACATATATCGAAACAAAAAAATATACTTAAAAGATTGATATTATTAATAATTAATTAATTATTATTAAATTAAAGAATTAAAAAAAATATATTGGGAAAGATTTACAAATGACATGGAACACGACTAACGAGGGGCACAGAAAAAGGTATGGAACATGTTGAGAAACAGGAAAAAACCAATCACCGAAGAACTGCAGATCAATGTAACAAAACCAGAAGAGTGGGTGAAATATTTCCAGAACTTATACTTGGGAGATAATGATAACAGTAACAATGAGGAACGAGAAATCGAACAACAAAACACACTCTACGAAGAAACAGAAAATGACATTATCAGCCTAGAAGAAGTACAACAAGTAATCCATAAATTGAAAAATAGAAAATCTTCCGGTCCGGACAACATAAATAACGAACTTATTAAATATGGGGGATCAGAAATAACAAAAGAAATAACAAAACTGTTCCAAAAAATTGAAAACAACAAGGAGATACCAGAAGAATGGAGAGAGAGCATAACAATACCCATATACAAAAAAGGCATGAAGACAAACCCAGCAAATTATAGAGGCATCACACTGCTTAACTCTGCATCGAAACTACTCACTAAAATTCTATCGCAAAAGATATATGACAAAGTAGGTGTGTCTGAAGAACAACAGGGATTCCGACCAAATAGATCAACAACGGATGCAATTTTTATATTGCGGCAACTGGTGGAGAAGTCCATAGAGTTTGACAAACCGATGTTTATATGTTTTATAGATTTGGAAAAGGCATTCGACAGAATTCGAATGAACGATGTGATCACTATCCTTAGAAATAAAAACTCAAGCAATAAATACATAAACATAATCAAAGAACTTGTGGGGTTAGGTTAGTGGTGGTGGATAGGGGAATGCCTCCTAGACATAGGCGGTACCGGGGAAATGCAATACTCGGGGCGAACCAAAATCTAGCTTGAAAATGGGCAGCATCGTTTTCAATACCACGTTGAGGCACAAAGGGAATGATCCTGGAATGGCTCAATGATGGACACCAGAGGGCACGACTGCATCAGTCTCAATGGTTTCTGCAATGCGATGAGAAAGGCAAGGGGAAACCATCTCATAAAACTTCCTAAGAAAACTAATGGATAATGTCACAGAAAGTAATAGATCAGTCAAGCGATCCGACTGACAACCGGCGCTACCTTGATTCCGGGTCGAGTAGTGTGAAATGGGCGACCGGCCAGACAGGAGTAGAGAACCAGGCTTCGTCTGGAAATTCAGCTTTACAACTGAGGAAAGAACTTCATGTTGGCACATGGAACATTAGAGGTCTTAAGAACCAGACCGGAAAATTAGCGCTGATAGAGGGAGAAATGAAGAAACACCAAATAGACATCCTGGGTCTCGCAGAGACGCATTGGATTGGTCAGGGATTTTTCCATACGAGTAACAACAACTTTATCCACTTTGCATCGGACGATAGACAAAATTTTGCCGGAGTAGCGGTATTAGTGACACCCAGAATACAAAGCTTCCTAACAGACATCCAGACAATCAACGACCGTATAATAAACATAAGACTAAACACAAAACCAAGGGCACTGAATATATTACAAGTGTATGCTCCCACAGCTAATGCAAGTGAGAACGATATAGAAGATTTTTATAACAAACTTTCATTGACGCTTTGCAAGATTCCCAACAGAGAGGTCACAATGGTTATGGGAGATCTTAACGCTAAAGTAGGAAACACTAATACAGATGACCATATCCGAAACATTGTCGGTAAATACGGAATCGGTGAGAGGAATGAAAGAGGGGACAGATTAATACAATTTGCTATTGACAATGAGTTCACAATCATGAACACTACTTTCACGAATCATATTAGAAAACTTTATACATGGAAAAGTCCAGGCGAGGGGAGTGAGGCAAGGGTGTATTCTTTCTCCTCAGTTATTCAACATATACACTGAATACATAATGAGAAAGGCATTAGACGGATGGAAGGGCGACATACCAATTAACGGAAGATGTGTAAATAATCTGAGATTCGCGGATGATACGGTCCTCCTGGCAACAAGTGAGGAAGAACTGACTGAGCTTGTTAGCAGAGTGGAGAGAGAGTACGGAACTTGGCTTGGAACTGAATGTTTCTAAAACAAAAATCATGATCGTGGACAGGATGAACAACAATCAACCAGAAAAAAGCAAATTGATAGGTTTGATGTAGTGCAAGAATATCTTTATCTGGGATCCTTGATAACAAACGTAGGAAACGTAGAACGAGAGGTTAAACGTAGATGCGAACTAACCAAGGTAGCTACGAAAAAATGAATAAAATTTGGGCCGATCGAAATATCGCTATTTCCACTAAAACCAGGCTTATGAAGTGCCTCATCTTTCCAATTCTCACATACGGCTGCGAATCTTGGTCCTTCGAATGAGCGAAAGAAAAAAATCGACGCGACAGAAATGATGTGTTGGAGAAAGATGCTTAACATCCCATGGACACAACGCCGAACGAATACATCGATTCTGAAGCAACTCCGCATAAAACAAAGACTTTCGAGTGCAATTCAACTCAAAATATTGAGATACTTCGGACACATCATGAGAAGAGGTCCAGAGAATTTGGAAAAAATCATTATTCAGGGGAAAGTAGATGGAAAGAGAGGAAGAGGAAGGTCCCCAACACGATGGATGGATCAAATTACAGAAACAACAGGCCGACCCATGCATTCTCTAGTTGTAATGGCACAGGATAGAAAGGAATGGAAAACTTTCATTGATGACATTTCATTAGTCGCTACATCCTCAGGAGAGGATAAAGAATGAAGAGAGAATCAAAGAACTAAATAACTCTAATAAGACGAAAGTACTACACAGGGACTTACAAACGAGATCAAAATTAACGCAGGCATTAGACAAGGTGACAGCCTCAGCCCATGTCTATTTAATTTAATCATGGATGAAATAATAGGACGTGTTAACCAAATGATCCAAGGCTATAGGATGGGTAACAAAACTATGAGAATACTGTGCTACGCAGATGATGCTTTACTAATAGCCGAGAATGAGGACGACCTACAACGCCTACTACAAAAGTTCAAAGTAACAGCAGAAAAATATAACATGGTAATATCAACACAGAAAACCCAATCAATGGTAATAGCGAAAGATCCAATTAGATGCAAACTAGTAGTGAACGACCATATAATAGAGCAAGTTTCACACTTTAAATACCTAGGAGTAGAAGTATCGAGCGATAGGCAACTATTTCAAGAAGCAAAACAGCAGGCAATGAAAGCATCGAGAATATCTGGCTTCCTGAGAGATGTAATCTGGCGGAATAAGTACATAAGCACAGAAAGCAAAGTCCGAATCTATAAAACCTGTGTGAGACCCGTGATGACATATGCGGTTGAGACAAGAGCTGAGACCACAAAAACAAAACAACTAATGAGGACAACAGAGATGAGAACACTAAGAGCTATAAGAGGTATTACACGCAGAGATAGAATAAGGAATGAGGATACGCTAAGGGAGCTAGATGTCCAGGATGTGGTGAGGTTAACAAGAGCACGTCGACGCCTATGGAGAGATCACGTAGACAGAATGGGCCCCGAACATATGGCGAAGTGGGCAAAAACACAAAAACCCAACACTAGAAGACCCATAGGAAGGCCGAAAAAGCGATGGCATGAGTGCTGCAGCTCCGGTTCGCAGCAGGGGCTGTAACAGAAAAACAGGACATCGTCCTATTTAAAGAAGAAAAAGAAGAAGAAGAAGAAGATTGATAAATACTAGTATCTACCCGAAAATTCTCCAGTACAATGCAATACCTCAAAGATTTCTGAAACTGCCAATCAAAGGCATCGTATACCTAAATCAGCGATCGGGGAAGCGAGGTATAATACCCCGAATGGGGTAAAAATTGAATTTTTGGGGGTAAAAATGAAACTTTTGTGAGTAAAAAGTTTATATTTTTAAGTTGCTATTTCATAAACCTGTTTGTATTTGTTTTAACTTAAACGATTTAGCGACATAAGCAGGCCACGCATCTCACTACCTACCACTAAAGTGTTCTCGAGTTATTTTGCTCAGTAAAGCACAGCCCCGGCTACCTGCTCAATCCATGCCATCCGTCAAGATACAAACACATTGACTAGTCAAAGAGCGAGTTTTTACTAAATATTTGCTGACAAGACCACCTTTTTATCATTAATGATCGATATATCGATCAGGTAAGCCGCTATTTAGATATTTAATTCAAATTTCACAAATACTATTTTCTGCCTTCAGATGGCAGCAAATAGAACGAATTCACTAATTACAGTTTTACACAAATAGAAGACAATGGTACAATTAAACCACAGTGTGTTGTATGTATGAAGGTACTGACTTCAGAATCTTTCAAAAAAAAAGTGAATTGAAGAAATATTTAGATAATTTGCTGTCTTCCAAACCGCGAGAATACTTTGCGAATTTAGAAATATCTGTTGAATAGCAACTTGTTTGGTACATTCGATGAGCGTTCAGCATCAAAGGCTAGCTTTAAAGTAGCCTGGTTGATTAATAAAAAACCATACACTATTGGTGCATATTTGGTTAAACCAGCTTATGTAAAAATGGCAGAGATTAGGTGTGGTCAAAAGGATGCGAAGAATCTGAATTCAGTGCCCTTGTCTGCCAGAATAGTGAAAGAACGAATTTCTATATTGTCAGAAAATGTGAAGAAACAGGTTATTCTCGCATTAAAACATGCTGAATATGTTGCTATTCAGCTTGATTAGACAACTGATCTTAGTAGGCATTCACAGCTAATGGTATATGTCCGCTAAAAAGGTGCAGATAATTTTGAAGAGGAATTGCTGTTTTGTTCTCGTCTCGAGTTGGGATCTCGTGGAATTGATATCTACAATAAAGTAAATGAATACTTTAATGCGCAAAGTTCAAAACGGAAAACTGTATATCTGTATCTTCGGATGGATCTCCACCTATGCTGGGTCATATTAATGGTTTCTCAGCTTTCGTTAAAAAAAAATTGAAGTAACACACTGTATGACCCATCGCCAAGCCCTTATAGTCAAATATTTAGAGCCTACACTGGAAGCCATCATGCATGATGTAATCAACATTGTAAATTTCATCAAGGGACATGCACTAAGCACGCGGCTATTTCGTGGATTATGTCAGGACGGTGAAGCTGAATATACGGACCTTCTTTATTATACAAAAGCAAAGTGGCTCTCTCGCGGAAATGTACTAAATCTAGTATTGACCCACAAGACTGAAGTCGAAATTTTCATGGTGAATCGACAAAATATTCTCGCAGATAAGTTTAAAAACTCTTCCTGAGTTTCATATCTCGTTTATTTAGCAGACATCTCCGAGAGTATAAGTATATTTAACAAAGAAGCAAGGAAAGAACATTATTATCATTTCAGCGAGAGAAATAGTGTCAGCGTTTGGATTGAAGCTCCAATATTGGAGACAGAACGTAGAACAGAACAAGATAGCTTCTTTTTTAAGGTGAGCTTCGTTTTTGGAAGATTGCGAAAATATTACTTTTCCTGACATCAAGGTACAATTGTAAGACATCTTATCAAACTCAGAGAGCGGTTTTCAGATTACTTTCCAGATCTTGATACGCGTAATATCAGTTGGATTGTACATCTTTTTGAATTTGAAATTGCTGCTATGATAGCAGAAGAACCTACACGTTTGACAGAAGCAATTCTTGAACTTCCATCTAATACTGAATCACGTATTCAATT
The DNA here is from genome assembly GCA_013387265.2 of Cryptolaemus montrouzieri. Lineage (NCBI taxonomy): Eukaryota > Metazoa > Arthropoda > Insecta > Coleoptera > Coccinellidae > Cryptolaemus > Cryptolaemus montrouzieri. The sequence continues at coordinate 144,661,947 of JABFTP020000185.1, forward strand.
TGAGAGTAAACCAAATCCGACGTCTTTTTGGATTTCAAAAGCTGCAAAGGCTTTACAAATTGCACATGAAGAGACGGTCATAAAATTGCTGCCTCTTGGTACAACATACTTATGCGAACAAGGCGATTCCACTCTAATGAATGCCGAAGACTGTATACAAATCGCTCTTACATCAAAAAATTCTAATTTTGAAGCAATTGCATCGAACATGAAACATCGTTTCTCCAAAAGAAGGAGGAAGAAGTAATTTTTTTTTTCTCATTTTTTCAATTCTAATTTCGTCACCATTCTCTCAGTGATAACAGGCCTATCGTAGTATAATCTGATAGAGTCATTTTCGAATACGGGCGCCGGTTGATTCTTGTAATATGGCTGGAAGGTATTCAGAAGTTCGTACTTGTGTGCAAGTTTCTGATGGATAATGTTGCACACTTGATTATGCCTGTGAAGATAGTCCATATTGGCCAGTTGTTCGCATCCGGACGTTATATGACATTTTCTGCACTTATCTGTTTGTAATGTTCCGTCCTTCATAATAAAATTTTGTAGTTGTTTGTAGCGATCACTTGGTCCTGAAAGGCCATAAGGAATCCTTCTGTTTCCTTTCATCAACCATTTGCTGGAGGCTTCTCTGTCGATGTATGGTTGATTATTCTCATGATGATGTGATGTCGTCCATGCAATTCCTTTCTTGACCTTTGCTCTCGTTTTTCAGTATCTGATAGGAACGGTAGATTCAGCAGGTCATCTCTGGTACCTAGATTTAGAGGTGTATATCCCTTCAGCCAAGGATACCACTCTATGGAGGTCAAAAAAGAGAGCTTCTGCTGAGAAGTATTCTCTGAGATTTCTTATCTGTTCGGTGTGTAAATTGACAACATCTATTAATCCTCTTTCTTTCCGTTTCGAAGTTGTTCGTATCACAGAAGATTTTGGATGATGATTGTTGTACTTTGTCAGCATCGTTCGGGTCTGCCGTTGAGTATCATCCAGTTCTGTCTCAGTCCACTGATTATTCCAAATAAGTAAAGCAACACTAGAATGGCGTAGGTGTTAATTGCCTTGACTAGATTCCACGAGTTCAACATTGATTTCAGCACAGTCTTCAGACGCTGACTGTATTCTGACGAATCTTTTCCTTTGATTGTTTTTGGTCTAGCAATCTGGCTTGTTGGTATCCTAGATCTTTGTATGTTTCGTCATCGCTCATGCACTGTATAATATCACCGTTTGGAAGTTGTGTTTCACCATATATGACTTTTCCTCTTTGAATGTTCAGGGTCTTACATTTTTCAATCCCGAATTTCATATGAACATCTGCCGAGAACTTACTGACAGTTTTCAGCAAATCAGCCAATTGCTTCTTGCTCGTAGCATATAATTTGATTTCATTCATATAAAGCAGGTGGGAGATTGTATGATAATTCCTATCTGTTTTTATCCCAAATATGTATCCTGTTCTATTGAGCATTGAGGGCAATGGGTTCATAGCTAAACAGAACCATAGTGGACTCAAAGAGTCTCCTTGAAAAATTCCACTACCTATGGATATCTCGTCAGTTTTAATTGACTTATTGTTCATTTTGACCTGCAGAGACGTGCGCTAGTGTGTCATTGTTGTCTTCTACTAGGGCTGGGTGAATTTTGTATATCTGCAATACTTCAACAAGCCAAGAATGGGCGGTACTATCAAATGCCTTCAGATAATCGGGAAAAGCTGAATGAACATTCCGATGCCCTACGTGTGCCTGTTTCATTATCACAGAATCGACGATGAGTTGTTCCTTGTACCCGAGGTGTTTCTTTCTGCATCCTCTCTGCTTCTCTGCTAATATATTGTTGTCGTCAAGGTGTTGGTATATTCGATTGGATATGCATGACGTGAGTATTTTGTAGAGTGTTGGCAGGCAAGTGATTGGCCTATATTGAGACGGATCCTTTGTTCTATCGCACTTAGGTAGCATATATGTTAAGACTTGTGTTAGGAAAGTGGGTATTTTCTTGGGATGTTGAAGAACATACGTGAGCTGTTTCGCTAGGGCTCCATGGAGCTTATCAAACTTGTTATTATTATTATTATTATTATAATCTGTTACAGTACCCCAATTTATATATATATATATATATATATATATATATATATATATATATATATATATATATATATATATATATATATATATATATACTATTATTACCGTTATGTATTACTAGGTATTACATCTATAAATTGAATAAATGATGTTTATATTAAATTTTTAGATATTTTCTTTTAAAAATTATCAGGGGGCTATAATATGAAAAATGCTTAAGAGAGGCGATTTAATTTTTTGACTCTTCGCCATGGGGTAATATCAACTCACACAAAAATATTTTGGAGTAATGATCAAAAAAGTTTCCAGATCGCTGGTCTTAATTATCCAATATCAACAGTAGAAACCGTATTTTTTTGGTTAATTCAACGCCTAATTCATTTGATCACCAATGAATGATTTTTTCCTGTTTAACAACTATAAATCAACTTGATTTTTCACTTCACTTGTGCCTTAAGACATCTTCATTCTGGGTAAATTAGATATACGCTATAGATTTTAATTCTTGTACAAGAGTCGAAGTACGCAGCTGAATGCAACATTAACAGGCGTACGATTGCATTGACTTGAAAGTTTGATTTTTTTTACAAATTTAAAGGATTGCAGCTTCAAATATCTGTTCGATTTCGACAGAATATTCCACGCTTGAGAATACGTGAACTACCAATTCACTTTTTGGATGTTTTCAAAATTTTTTATAAATTTATTTCTAAACTCAAACAATCACCTTTCCACGTACTGAACTAACATCCTGTATATTTCGATGTAACGTGATATCGTTTTCATCTGAATAGATTCTTACATATGATACGTTCATCTGCTTTTCTTCGTGAATAAACAATCAATGATTCTATTTGTGAAAATTTGCTCTTTTCCTTCTTGAACGAACGTTTTCAAGAATATTAAACATAAAAAAACAAAGATATAGACACAAATCTCTTTCATGTTAAGCAGATTGTCGTGACGACTCTCCATTATCTTTAACTACATTGAAAGGCAAAAATGAGGCACTTTTTGGACGATAAATTTTTCGTCATTTACAGTTTCCGAACTATATTCGAACACGCAAACTTCTATGTTATATATTCTCGAGGTTAATCGATTATGTCGAAACGAACACGTTTTTAGGTATCAGAAGATTCAGGGAATTATGAAAGTTTAAGTGAAACATCCATAAATTGTGTGGAATAAGACGTTCACTCTGACACTTTTATGTCAGGTATATGTCAATAATATTCTTTCGTTTACACGAGGAACAGAGTTCCGTATAAATATTAAATGTAGAAGATCAATACATGATTTGAATCAATAGTCGATTTTTTTTTATCAACCACTTCAAGAAATATGCAGAGCTTGTCATTTCAACATTTTTAATGGTGTATTTTTCAAGATGTGGGTTTTTAGTTCAAGTAAAATGATGATAATATACAAAGCTTATAAATAGTAAATATTGGGGACGAGAAAGTAATTAGCAGTTATTACAAATATTCCCTAAATTGAAAATTTCACTGATGAACAGTATATTTATTAAACGGAAACAAGTCATATTTTTAAACACTACTACCTACCCGCATATAAACCTTTTACTTAGTTTTGGTCAATCACCCCTCAGTTTTCAGAAAACATCGACCTACTCGATTACGCGAATTTTGCTTACCGACGTGTGTTTCCGAATAAATTGACGAAAAAATATTGAAATTAAAACATCTATTTTTACATTAGTGCTATACATCATACTAAGATGTCGAGAGTGTGTGAAAACACCATCCTGATAACTTCTGTTATATTTGTTGTTAACTTACTGTTAAAAGTCAACGTCGTCATTTCTGCCAAATTTCTATAAAACGTATTAATCACAAATCTAGACACTCTATGAACTATTGAATTTGGGAGGCTTTTACTTGGTAAAATTCCATCATCAATAATAAAAAACAAGTACTGTGTTTTAAGGAATTTTACTTAATAATTGCGATTCGTAACGCGTTTCACTACACCGTAGCTTCTTCAGACGAATGATTATGCAGAAAAATGTAAATGAGAATATAACTATAAATGTTCCTATGTAATCAAAAGCTTATTGGGTAGCTTCTTCTTAAGTGATTATTTATGACAGGTATATCCAATAAAATTAAGGAATAGATTGCTCATCGAAAAGATTCAATAGAGGTGAAGGGCTTAAATCGACTTGTTCATTGATGAGTCTACCTGAGTGTTTGTATTTATTGATTTTTAAAGTTTCCCAAAGATCTACCTTCCAATATTTATTATCTGTATGCAAAATTTCAAACTGTGGGTCGAAAGAATGATTATTTTCTAAGAGATGATTCGCGTAATTTGAATCTGATTTTTTATTTGAAAAACTGCGTTTATGTTCCGATATTCTAATATTAAAATTTCTATGTGTTCTACCAATGTAGAAATTATCACAGTAATTGCAATTCAATCTATAAACGCCTGATTTATTGTTTTTACCTGGTTTGGTTTTATTATTTTTATATATTTGCCTAAATTATTATTAGTTTGGAAAGCTATGTTGAAATTATTGCTACTTAAGAATGATTTCAGTTTCTCACTTGTAATGCCAACGTAGGTTAAGGTGTTGAATTTTTGTTTCAATTTATCGACCGGGTAAACTTCATTCAATGCGATTCTACTTTGTTTTTTATTTAAAATATTATTTATTAGTTTGGGATTGTAACCATTATTTTTGGCTATTTGTTTAATCAAATTTAGTTCTTTGTTGAAATTTTCTGGTGATAGCGGGATGTTAATCAATCTATGAATAAAACTATTGAATGCTGACATTTTATGTTGATATGGATGACACGACGAGTTATGTATTATAATATCGGTATGTGACGGCTTATGGTAAATTGCGAAAACATGTTTTCCATTTTCATTCGAAATTGTTACGTCTAAGAAATTTATCGAATTATTGCTTTCTATTTCGGTTGTGAATGCAATTTTTGGATGTAATGAATTTATATGATTTTCGAAAATTTTTAACTGTCTATCTGTTCCTGTGAAGCAAATAATGATATCGTCTACATAGCGATACCAGTATAAACAATATTTACTGAGTGGATGATTATGAATTAATTTTAAAAGTTTGAACGAAGGTGCCGTTCAAACTTTTAAAATTCCTCAACGATTTGCTAATAAAACATTGCAATTTTAAATCTGAATTTTCGGTCAAAAATTCATATGAACTTATTGCCAATATCAAAGATACCACTATACCACCTAATTCCAAACTCATTTCTTTCGATGTTAAGAATCTATTTCCCAACATTCCTCCGAAAGATACGTATTACTTAGTTGAAGAATTATTAGAAAAGAATCATGTCAATACTTTCATTAAATCAGATATTCTTTCATTATTACAAATTTGTTTAGATCAAAATTATTTCCATTTCAATAACAAATATTATACTATTGAAGACGGCTTGATTATGGGCAATCCGTTAAGTCCTTTGTTAGCAGAAATATTCATGAATAACTTAGAGAAATTAATTCATAATCATCCACTCAGTAAATATTGTGTATTCTGGTATCGCTATGTAGACGATATCATTATTTGCTTCACAGGAACAGATAGACAGTTGAATATTTTCGAAAATCATATAAATTCATTACATCCAAAAATTGCATTCACAACCGAAATAGAAAGCAATAATTCGATAAATTTCTTAGACGTAACAATTTCGAATGAAAATGGAAAACATGTTTTAGCAATTTACCATAAGCCGTCACATACAGATAATATAATACATAACTCGTCGTGTCATTCATATCAACATAAAATGTCAGCATTCAATAGTTTTATTCATAGATTGATTAACATCCCGTTATCACCAGAAAATTTCAACAAAGAACTAAATTTGATTAAACAAATAGCCAAAATAATGGTTACAATCCCAAACTCATAAATAATATTTTAAATAAAAACAAAGTAGAATCGCATTGAATGAAGTTTACCCTGTCGATAAATTGAAACAAAATTCAACACCTTAACCTACGTTGGCATTACAAGTGAGAAACTGAAATCATTCTTAAGTAGCAATAATTTCAACATAGCTTTCCAAACTAATAATAATTTAGGCAAATATATAAAAAATAATGAAACCAAACCAGGTAAAAACAATAAATCAGGTGTTTATCGATTGAATTGCAATGACTGTGATAATTTCTACATTGGTAGAACACATAGAAATTTTAATATTATAATATCGGAACATAAACGCAGTTTTCGAATAAAAATCAGATTCAAATTACGCGAATCATCTCTTAGAAAATAATCATTCTTTCGACCCACAGTTTGAAATTTTGCATACAGATAATAAATCTTGGAAGGTAGATCTTTGGGAAACTTTAGAAATCAATAAATACAAACACTCAGGTAGACTCATCAATGAACAAGTCGATTTAAGCCCTTCACCTCTATTGAATCTTTTCGATGAGCAATCTATTCCTTAATTTTATTGGATATACCTGTCATAAATAACCACTTTAGGAATAAGCAACCCAATAAGCTTTTGATTACTCAAGAACATTTTAGTTATATTCTCATTTATATTTTTCTGTATATTCATTCGTCTGAAGAAGCTACGGTGTAGTGAAACGCGTTACGAATCGCAGTTATTAAGTAAAATTCCTTAAAACACAGTTTACTAGGTCCACAGCTTGTTTATACAAGGTTTATTGACTCTCCGTGAGTGGGTTAGTCCAAAAAAAAATCATTATGTCAATCTGTTGTGGCCTAAGTGAGACGCTTTATATCAGGTCAACGAGATGTTCTTCACTTCAAATCCTAAAGATGTATCTTAGCATATCAAACTCAAAGCTATGGATAAAATGGAAGACGTTTGTTACCGAAGAAAATTCCCAAAGCTCAGTGATGCCAAAATAAAAGTAGGAATATTTGTAGAGCCACAAATAAGAGATCTACGATGAAGAGTTTGAACCAAAACTTAATCCGATCGAAAAGTCCGCATGTACGGGTTTCAAACATTGTTCGTAACTTTCCTGAAAACGATCTCAATGACTATGAAGAGTAAATCAACAACCTCTCAGCAGTTCACAGTACATGGGATGCAATATATCGCAATATTCACTATTTCACTCGCATTTGTTTTTCCTCAACTTTGGAACCGTTAGCGACGAACACGGTGAGCGGTTCCATCAGTATATCCAACATGGAAAAAATACCAAGGCAAGTGAAGTCCGAACATGTTACTGATTAACGCTGGACACTCAAGAGGGATGTAACTGGCGCTAAATATAAGTAAATATAAATTAGTTTTCCTTCATTTGAAAAGTTTTTTCTTTTCAAGGTTGATTGATGTTACAGTAACTGAGTTTGAAATTTTCTACTGCAGATTAGTAACAGACAAGTGTAGATACAAAATAACCCATTCAATTTCATCTGACTTTCATTAAGTCATTTTTGTCTATCAATGTTATTTAAAAGCAATTGCTGATTTTACTATTTAACCTATACATCAATTGAAAAACAAATTGAGATGCAACAACGAATTGTTGTGAAAGATTTCAAATCAATATAACCTAGTGGTTACCAACTAAATACGAATCGTTAAAATTCCTGGTAGCATAACTGAATTAATAAATATCATTTGATTCGATACTCTAATTTTCATAAATATATAACATCTGCATATATATACACATTCTTTAATTGAAAATGAAGTAAATTTTTTGACATTCCTACAGATTCATTTTGTTTCCTTTGATGCACTTATGAAGAATTTGCATATTTTCTTATGTTATTGAATAATAATAATAATATCCACAACTTCTGGTACAAAAGTTTAATAAGCTCCATGGAGCCCTAGCGAAACATCTCAGATATGTTCTTCAACATCCCAGGAAAACACCCACTTTCCTAACAAAAGGTTTAGCATATATGCTACCTAAAAGCGATAGAACACAAGATCCATCTCAGTATTGGACGATCACTTGTCTGCCAACGCTCTACAAAATACTCACCTAATGCATATCCAGTCGAATATACCAACACCTTGACGACAACAATATATTAGCAGAGAAGCAGAAGGGATGCAAAAAGAAACACCCCGGATGCAAGGAACAACTCATCATGGATTCTGTGATAATGAAACAGGCACACGGAGGGTATTAGAATGTTCATTCAGCTTTTCTCGATTATCTGAAGGCATCCTATAATTCAGTCCTGGTAGAATTCTTGAAGGCAACAATGACACACTGGCGCACGTTATGGACAATAAGTCAATTAAAACCGACGAGATACCCAAACGTCGTGGAATTTTTCAAGGAAATTCTCGAGTCTACTATGGTTCTGTCTGGCTACGAACCCATTGTTTTCAATGCTGAATAGAACATGATTCGGATTTAAGATGAAAGCAGATAGGAACACACCATCTCCCATCTGCTATATATGGATGAAATCAAATTATTTGCTTCGAACAAGAAGCAATTGGATGATCTGCTGAAAACTGACAGTAAGTTCTCGGCAGATGTTCATATGAAATTCGAAATTGAAAAATGTAAGACCCTATACATTCAAAGAGGGAAAGTCATAGATGGTGAAATACAACTTCTAAACGGTGATATTATACAGTGCATGAGAGATGGTGAAACATACAAATATATAGGATACGAACAAGCCAGATTGCTAGAACAAAAACAGTCAAAGGAGAAGGTTTGTTCAGAATACTGAAGACTGTGCTGAAATCAATGTTGAACTCGGGGCATCTAGTCAAGGCAACTAACACCTACGCCATCCCAGTGTTGCTTTACTCATTTGGAATAATCAGATGGTCTAAGAAAGAACTGGATGATATTCAAAAGGATACCCGAACGATGCTCACAAAGTACAACAATCATCATCCAAAATCGTCTGTGATAAGAACAACTTTGAAGTGGAAAAGAGGAGGACGCGGATTTATAGATGTTGTTAATTTAAACACCGAACAGATGGAAAATCTCAGAGAATTCTTCTCTGCAAAAGCTCCCACTTCTGACCTCCATAAAGTGGTATCGTTGGCTGATAAGGGATATACACCTCTAAATCTTGCTACCAGAGATGACCTGCTGAATCTACCGTTCCTATCGGACACTGAGAAACGAGAGCAATGGTCAAGAAAGTAATTGCATGGACGACATCACCATGAGATTAGTCAACCACATATCGACAAAGAAGCCTCCAACAAATGGTTGATGAAAAGAGAATTATTCGAGGAAACAGAAGGATTCCTTATGGCCATTCAAGACCAAGTGATCGCTACAAACAACTACATAATATTTATTATTAAGGACGGAATATTACAAACAGATAAGTGCAGAAAATGCCATATAAGATCGGAGACTATACACCGTATTACGTTTGGCTGCGAACAACTGGTCAATACGGACTATCTTCACAGGCCTAATCAAGTGTGCTACATTATCAATTAGAAACGCACACAAGTAGATACTTCTGAATACCTTCCAGCCATATTACAAGTATCAACCGGCTCCCGTATTGGAAAATGACTATCAGATTATATTACGATAGGCCTGTTATCACTGACAGAATGGTGACGAATAATAAGCCGAACATAGTCGTGTATCATAGGACAGCCAGAACAGCAATGGTGGTGGATGTCGCCATACCGAGTAATAACAACGTGCTGAACAAAAACCAGGAGGAAAAAGTCCAAATACACAGACCTTGCTATTGAGATCAAGCAGATGTGGCACCTCGATAAAATAGATATTGTTCCTGTCATCGTATCCTCGACTGGTTTAATACCCAAAACTCTGCATGATAGCCTTAAGAAATTAGAAGTGCATAAGAATACCTATATAAAAA